>OX243881.1:3750000-5000000 GCA_945859645.1 Amphipoea oculea | reverse complement strand
TTTGCACACTCTCGGATAGGTTCGATTTTCTTACGATCATTCCACAAGGACTAGGAATTACTTGTTTTGTAGACTTTTGAAGAAAAGCTCAAGAACCAATGTATATTGCAAGAACAAGCGTAGCGAGCCTGAAAATTTTAGCACCCCACCCTGAATATATAGTCTCCGTTTTCTTTTATCCATCATACAAAAAGAGAACTTATGTACTTTATCGAATTATGACGAAAAGCTTAAACTCGTTTTACAGCAGTTAAGTTTTGGAATCTAGCCTTACCTAAGCTTTTCAACCTTACGTACGAACGGGGTGCCCAATATCCCGAGTTTGCTTCGCTCGCTCTTGAATCCTAGATTCTATATTTTTATAACAGGCTTTTTAAAAGAAAATATTTTTAGACGCGTTAAAAAATCCACTGTCATTTCATAGTTTTAAGTTTTTACTTCAGTCGGCAGTCCCCATGTCTGCCGATGTTTTTAATGTTTTTGAATACTTATGCCAATTGGGGTTTTCGTGGCTCAAGTACCTACAGTTTTAAGTTAGTAAGGCAAGTAGGTAAGTCATTCAGACTCTCGACATGGAATTCTCTGAATGATTTTGGGGGGGGGTCATGACCCCCACGACCCCCCCCCCCCCCGGACCGCGCATGCCTCTTGTGTACTATAAGAGTCTTGTTGACTCTAATGTGTGACACCTAGGCCACGGGGGTACCTACGAGTATGTGTATTTAAATTAAAATCCCTTTATAGTTTCATTGGATATATTTTATGAGTCCTTCTATGATATTATATAATTATCACGACTTAATATTGGACGTCAAACCTACGACTCTCCATATGACAAATGCTTGAATCTTTGAATGGAACATACTTCAAATATAACCAGCGGTCTGACCCGCAAGGAGGTCAGAATCTCTCAAAGATATCTCTACAGTACTAAAAAAACGTTAACGTAATTCAACGGCAGACACCGTTTTTGAAGAATCCATACAAATATTATAAATGCGCAAGTGTGTCTGTCTCTCCGTCTGTTACCTCTTCACGCTTAAACCGCAGAGCCGATTTAGATGAAATTTGGTATAGAGTTATGGAGATAGTTTGAGTCCCGGGAAAGGACATAAGATAGTTTTTATCCCGATATTCCCACGGGATAGACACTTATGCGGGTGAAACCGCGGGGCGCTGCTAGTAAATAAATAAAGTCTCAGCGGATACTAGCCATCAAATAGATACTGACCAGCCATTAAATACGGAGACCAGTCGCGTTTCATACAGAGTTGGGCCCAAAACCCACAGTGCAAAGGTTTTTTAGTCTGAATAAGTAAAAGTACTTTAATCAGATGTTTCCATTTGTAAACATCCGTAGAAACTTGTCAGAAGCATGAATAAGACATCAACCTCTTGAGATTTCCTTCCGGCCTTGTGACGATTGGTAATCCTCTCCATATGGCCTCGATCGTAATAACTTCTGATATTGATAACATTACTTGAACGATTCGTCATTAGATAGGTACTTTAATATATTTTGTTTTTATCAAAATTCGAAAACACAAAGACACTTTAATCAAATGAATCATTGGTGTTTATTTATTTTTGATATACTTACCTAAATTAAAGCGGAACTCGGTATTTTATGAATGGATACAAATTACATTGATAATAATAGATAATAAGATAAAGTGCAATGTTGCATCTGTATTGTGTATTTTCTGATATCGTGTAATTTTTCTACTCAAGGCTAACTATTGCCATATTCAATCAACTCAGCCTATCGCAGTCCACTGTTGGGCATAGGCCTCTCCCAGGCTGCGCCACAACACCCTGTCCTCCGCTGCACTGCCATATTTATTACTATATTAGTATTGCCATATTTATAATGTGCTATTGTTGTTTGGGACAAAATTGGCGACCGTAGAATATGAATAGATCACCCCCTTGAACTCAAACATTTATTTTCACGAACTCAAACATTTATTTTCACGAACTCAAACATTTATTTTCAAGAACAATAACATAGATGACTCACAAATAAGCTTCAAAGTGTTTGCGTGAATAAGACCCTGCACCCACGTGCTCTTTGAGTGCACAGGCGTCACCCAGATTACACCAGAAACCCTCGGGACACCCACATCGTACACAGATGTTCTCAACAGACCAGGAGACTTAGTCAGCTTCTGGACCACTGACGGCCGCCATGGCCCACGCACAATGCTCCATTTGAAGGACTAAGTGCGGAAACCAAACCCATAACATAGAACTTAGACCCAGCACTCTAATTGCGTAATACACGATCAATCACAACCTGAATGATTTTGAAGGACATTGCTAATCCATTGCTTCATATGGTCGAAATGTCTACTCAACAACGTAAATAACGCAATGAATAGAATAGAATACTCTTTATTATGTACACCATATAAATTACAGACATAAATATAGAAACTTTACAATGGGTGACACAATGGGCGGTCTTATCGCTAAGAGCGATATTTTAAAGACAACCTTTGGATGGATTAAAAACGGGAAGGACAGACAAATACTGTAGGTAGTCTGTGGTGTACCATTTACACAATACAATAAATACTGAATGTTTTGAAACAAATCGTCTAGAAGACCTGGACAAGGAACGCCAAATACGCAAAAGCCGCCCAAAGCCTTCCTATGCATATGTTGCAGTTAAAACTCATAACCAGTCAAAAGTACTTTTAACTGAAAAAATCAGGCAAAAGTAGTTTTGACTGAACACGTTGGTCAAAAGTAGTTTTGTCTGAAAATCGGTAGTCAATAGTGATTTTAACTGACAATATTCGGTTAAAAGTGATTTTGGCTAAAGCTCTTGGTCAAAACTAGTTTTAACCAATAGAGCATCAGTCAAAATAACTATAACCAGTTAGTAGGATGTAATAAAATATTTCATGTTGTAAATTCGTTTATTACGAAGATTTAGGTTAAGGTTTAGATAAGTAATAAGTACAAAGAAGATGTAAGAAGTACTACATAAAAAATAAAATCCAATAATCACAATTACGTTAATTCTTTTTTAATCATTATTATCGAACTTTAATTGAAGTAAAAATGCCAAACATTATTCGTTATTGTACAATGAGAACCTCGTAAATTAGAAATGTATTTTCATGTTTTGCTTTAAGTAGGTATTTAAAATACAGTGCGACATACTTAAGGTCCGGCGTTTCTAAATTTGCCAAAGCCGCTCGAAATTTAATAAAATCGATATACAAGAACATTTATTTTAAGTAATGTTTGTTTTCGTCTAGTTAGCTCGGAGATTTAGACAAAAACAAACATTACTTAAAATAAATGTTCTTGTATTTCTTTTCGTGCTCACACATTTATAACAAATATCTATTGATTTCCTAATTACCTATATTTAGTGTTAAAAAACTAAGTGCATTTCTTCGTAATTTATGTCGACTACCTTAACTTTTTAAGAGTTTTGACTGATAGAACCAAACTACTAAAACAAACCTACTTTTCAAAACTACTTTTAACCAGCTCCATTGGACAAAACTAGTTTTGACTATTATTTCAGTCAATAGTACTATTGTCGAGAGCTTCCAGTCAAAAGTACTTTTGACTGATTTTGTTAGTTAAAAGTACTTTTGACTGGTTATGAGTTTTGACTGCAACACATATACATACAACGATGCTGATCAGCTCTTCTGTACACGGTGTGACCGGGTTTTCAAGACCAAATTTGGTTTTGCTAGTCATCAAAGAGCTCATGAAAGGAAAGAGAAGTAGTCGGGGTCGCTGTCGCCGGATACGGTGAAGAGGACTATATATTAGGTCCTTACATATGAAATTGGCGTTTTGTATGGAAGGAACAAAAAGTCGAATATTTTTTAATATAATATATTTAATTAATCAAAGTATGAACCATTGTTTTCAATGCACTTTTGCCATCTTATAGGTAGTTCATTGATCCCTTTACTAAAAAAACCAGTCGGACGGGAATCAATAAAATCTTTGAAGGCGATTTGGACTGCCCCATCGGAGTTGAATTTTTTCCCTTGCAAAAAGTTATCCAAATTGCGAAAAAAATGGTAATCTGTTGGAGCAAGGTCCGGGGAGTACGGAGGATGTCTAAGACATTCCAATTCAAGCTCTTCTAATTTGGTAGCCGTCTGTTGCGCAGTGTGTGGTCTGGCGTTGTCGTGAAGCAGCAGTGGCGTGGAGCGATTGACCAGCCTTGGTTGTTTAGCCGCTAGCTTTTCCATCATGGTTTGTAATTGCTGACAATAGACATCAGCTGTAATAGTCTGGCCAGATTTGAGAAAACTGTAATGAACAATACCGGCACTAGTCCACTAAACGCTTACAAGTAACTTTTTTTGGTTAATTTTCGCTTGGGGCAGGATTTGGCTGGCTGGCCAGGATCCAACCATTGCGCTGAGCGCTTCCGATTATCGTAAAGAATCCATTTTTCATCACAGGTAATGATTCGGTTTAAAATACCTTCATTGTTGTGCCGGTTCAGTAATGTAACGCAGCAGTCGACGCGCGTTTGCCGGTTTGCTTCAGTCAATTCGTGAGGTACCCACCTTTCAAGCTTTTTAATCTTCCCAATTTGCTTCAAGTGAATTAAAACAGTTTTATCACTAACATCGAAGCCTGCAGCTAACTCGGACGTGGTTTGCGATGGGTCCGCTTCCACAATAGCCTTCAATTCTCCATTATCAACTTGGGTCTCAGGCCGTCCACGGGGCTTGTTCTGCAGGTCGAAATTTCCAGAACGAAAACGTTGGAACCAAAAACGAACTGTGTTTTCTTTTGCAACATGACCGCCATACACATCATTCACCCTTCGAGTCGTTTCCGCAGCACTAGTGCCACGGCGGAACTCGTACTCGTAAATAATGCGATATTTTAAATTTTCCATTTTGTAAAATGAGTGACGCAAACAGAAAAAACAGAAGAAAAAAAACAAATGAATGACGGTCATCGAAGCACAAATACATGAGTAAATAGCTGTACAAATTTGAATTTGGAATTCCTTACCAAAGAGGAGAAATTCGTGATTAAAGTGGCCAGTACGAAAAACGCCAATTTCATATGTAAGGACCTAATATATATATATATATATTTTACAATAAATACATACATAAAGTACTATTAATCTATATAAATATAAACATGAAAAAGGAGCAAAGAAAATACAATGACGATGTTTAAGGAGAGAGAAAGTGCTTTTTTATCATAGTATTAAAAGTGGACAAAGATTGAGCACGCCTTATCGACACGCGGGCAAGTCATTCCATAACCGTACTGCTTGCGCAGTAAAAGATGAATGATGAATGTTGTTGGACTGTCAAAATGAAAGCCATTGCTACTGATAGAGTTACGCAACTACCCTGCTAACTAGAGGAGACTCCGAGTAGGAGAGCAGTGGTGCCCCAGTGGTAATGACTCCGACTTACAAGTCCAAGGTCGTGGGTTCGAATCTAGGCAGGCGCTTTACTTTGTGTAAAATGTAAATAATTTAATCATCACTAAGTACTCTCTAAATGTTGAAGGAATACATCATGAGGAAACCGGCATGCCCTAGAACCAAAAATTCGAAGACATGCTACATCTATCAACCCGCACTAGGACCGCATGGTTGATTACAGCACAGCCCACTCCCTCTCGAAGAGGGGAGGCCTGTGTCCTGTGGGAACATTAAAGGCTGAGATATAATGAGTACCTACTTATATTAAAATACAGGAATATTTTTTTATCACCATCCAAATTTTTACAGGGTGTTCTACCCATGAATATGAACAACTTTCACTATGGCACCAACTCTGAAATCACGAAAAAAAAAATCAGCTGTTTCATACATTTTGGTCAAGTAGGTATTGAACTTTTGTATTAAACAGCTGATTTTTTTTTTCGTGATTTCAGAGTTGGTCCCATAGTGAAAGTTGTTCTTATTCATGAGTAGAACACCCTGTAAAAATTTGGATGGTGATAAAAAAATATCCCTGTATAGTATCTACTGAAATCACACGGTAGATTGAAAAATATTGTGCAATAAAATTAAAACTTGCTCAAACTTTTGTTCAATCATATTACGCAATCTTCAGTAGGTACTAAACGTAATAATTATGTGACTAAACCTAAAGGCCCTGAGCTGTCCCATCCTCCAGGTATTCCCACGATACGGGAAAGATAGATAAATAGGTAGAATACTCTTTATTATGTACTAGCTTCTGCCCGCAACTTCATATGCATGAAATTTTCGAAAGACACGTGGCACCATCTATTATGATAATAACGTTATTTTTGTTTTCCTCGGGAACAGCACTTTTTTTTCGGAATGAAAGGTACCCTATGTCCGTTTCTGTACACCGGACGACGTATAGGAAAAATTTCAGGATGATCGGTTTAGTGGTTTAGGCGTGAAAAGGTAACAATCAAACAAACTTGCTTTCGCATTTATAATATTAACTAGCTGCGCCCCGCGGTTTCACCCGCGTAAATGTCGATCCCGTCGGAATATCGGGATAAAAAGTGGCCTATATGTTAATCCAGGGTGTCAGCTACCTCCATACAAAATTTTATTAAAATTGGTCCAGCCGTTTGAGCGTGAAGAAATAACAAACATATAAACACACACACTCACAAACTTTCGCCTTTATAATATTAGTGTGACAGTGTGATGTGATTAGTGTGATTAGGATGTCATCGTATGATTGTGAACACCGTTCGTTTATAATCTATCTCGCGAGATTGTAAACTGTCGATAAATTGTGAATACTGCTTACAATATAACGTATTAATTAGGGCTTTCAATACCGGTATTAGCCAATACGGGGATACCGGTTATCTATCCATGTCAAACAGTCAAATTGTGAACGAACTTGCACGTACCGACGGGGTTCACAATCTGTCCATTTTATCACTCGTAAAATTTTGTAAATTGTGAACCGTCACTGATTTGTCGGTTTTGGCGGAAGCTGATTTGGTCGCAGAAACTTTTTTTTTTGAAGTGAAAACTTCTTTAGCGGCGTTGAACAATTTTTGTAATGGGTAAAAAATGTTAAACTCGCGTCAGGGCATCGCGTCAGGGCATCGCGTCAGGACACGTGACCGTCAGGAGAGATTCCCCCCCCCCCCATCTCTTTCTACGGAGGCGCCAACCGAAGTGAACCAAGTGAGACACGACAAAGATGGCCGAAGAAAATGACATTTGACGTACAAATGTTTGAAAAGTCAGTTTCGTAAACAATAGTACTTCGAGGAGCCGCAGTTGTATTTAATTTATTTTGAACTTCTGTTTAACCAATTTAGTTTATTATTATATACCTACCTACAATACAAAATAGAAGCGACGAAAAATATAACGAAGCACATTATAGCAACAAGAAATACTGTGGGACATTGTGGGCTGCTTTTGTGTGAAAACAATGCTTCCGTGTCGACCACGGAAGTTTACACCCTGCAGGGAGATGCTCCAGTAGGGTGTGGCTGTGAAGCTATGTTGCAAAACATGCTCCACGTCCTATCCTGCCTTATTTGTCCTACCCAAAACATGCAGTCAAAGTGACCTCTGCGCTGCCACCGACGACAACGTGGAAGTGGCAATATTTTGAGCCAACAAGATCTAAAGTAAAAGAGAAGAAATTTAGGGAGTAGTTCATTAATAAAAAGCTTGTATACAAATATCAGTTTATTTTTATAATACTTGTACGCACCGGGACTTACAGCTTAGTACGGCTGTTATTCCAAATGCATACAGTGTGGCTAAGTTTGTAACAATTGAGCCTGGTATCTATGGTTACTTCACCCTACTGATTATAAACCTACAGCAACTACTTAACACCCTAGTTATCCTAACACCCTAACCTATCATACAAGCCTACGGGAGACCTACGGGAACAGACAGAATTTGGGTAGGAATAGGGGTTTGTGTACGTCGTGCAATGTGTACACAGGAAATAGTTTTGTCATTGCCGGTCCCACAGACTCATAGAACTGGTGATGGCTAAAGGTGTCTTGGCCATAGTGAGAGGAATTATGGAAGATGAATCAAACTCTACTCCAGCTTGATGACGAATTTATTCATTTACTAATTACTAATTTATGTGGAACGAATGTATGTCGCTCTTGATGCTGACGCTGGCGTATGTAACTCTTGCCTGTTCACGGCTGAACAATACTCTAAACTCTAATTTGGCTTCTAAAACTTGTGCAAGCAGAACAACATTTTTAAAATGTTTGCTTTTCATTTGCCATCTGTGCCATCTCTTCTGTAGGCCGTTTCATTTTCTGCTATTCGTAGTGAAGCACTATCTTTACTAGTCCTATTGACCTGAAATACAAAACTAATGTTATAAATTCTTTCTCTTCATTATCTTATTTATACTGATTTAATTAATCATTAGCGGCATCAAAATAACAGTCATTATTATTCTTATGGCGGGTTTTTTTTTGTTACAATGAGTTTTGTACAGGCAAACGAAGTTCTTCGTAAAATTGTAAATTGGATAGGCACCTAATTCGTAAATCATGCCAGGCTGCCCCTGTTTAGCGTTAGTGCTTGTGTCAGTGTTTTTATTTTCTATTATGGAGACCTCTCCTTGACCAATTCTTCCAAAAAATCTAAGGATTAGAAGCAAAAGCAAGCATAAGTATAAGAAATTGAGAATGTTTACAAAACATAACTTACTTTGAACACATTTTAGCTGTAACAGTAGGTACACACCTTATCCTCCTCCAACCAATATTCAATTATTTGCCCTTTATTGCAACTAGTCTCCGGTCTTAATTTCATTTATTTTAAATACAAAAAAAATATTCAAAAGTTTTTTAGTTTGACACATACAATACTTATCAAATTCATTCATTGACATATTCATATTGTTTCCATGACGACCATGACATTGTCGCGTCAAAACTGTTGAAATTGTAGACAATAAATTAGTTTTTCATACGTAATAATGTCTATGGACACAAATATTCGGTTCGTAGACAGATATTCTCGTATGCCGATTTAATGTGTTGGCCAATTTGTTGGATGACTTCATTATAATGGCACCATTTAGAAGTTGTAGGACATTCTAGTTATAGAACGTTTATTGAAGCGTTTCTGAATACAAAATTTTATCGAATGTTTTAAAGGCCTATTGAGCATTTTAACTAATGAATGGTTTAAACCTTAAATAGGCTTTTTTTTATGAATAAGACCGAAAGTGTTTAAAATATGGAAAT
Organism: Amphipoea oculea; assembly: GCA_945859645.1. Classification (NCBI taxonomy): domain Eukaryota; kingdom Metazoa; phylum Arthropoda; class Insecta; order Lepidoptera; family Noctuidae; genus Amphipoea; species Amphipoea oculea. The sequence continues at coordinate 4,990,793 of OX243881.1, read as the reverse complement.
TGAACAAAGTGCATCTATTAATGAAAAAAGTGACGCAGAAATATTGAAAAAAAAATGAGTAATATTAATTAAATTAATAATTGATTTATTTCAACGTTAATATTCAAATTTTCACTTCTGCCGGCACTCCCGGAGTGCAACCCGTCTTTTTTTTTTTCGCTGAGAAATGCGTTACGCATCCCCGCTCGTGGGGGGCGAGACGGGGTATGTGGGACTCCTGTCGGAATGACACCGACAGTATACCCACTAAAACTCAGCGGTGTCCCCACATCGCCGTGATGGGAGGGCCATGGGAAACCGGCTCAGCCTTTATTTCCACAACCTTCCCGGCTTGGTCGCAGTAACTAAGCCAAGGCACCCCAACCAAATGGGTTAGGTTAGAACTGTGACCAACCTATATCCAAGCTGGTCGCAGTTCCTTGGCTATTCAGTATTAGCGCAAGGTGCGATCCGTCGCATGCTTTGATACCAGTACACAATTTTAAGTATTTGTCGGTTTGCCATGAACAGATTATTATAAACTATAGAAAAATAATGCGTTAAATTGTAACTGGTTTGTTGCAGTTCACAATTTTTCGATAGTTGAGATAGTTTATAACCTAACGATGTTCATAATTATACGGTGAAATGTAACTACACCATAAAAAATACTGCTGTAAATGTAGAAATTTTACAAAGGGTGATAAATAGGTAATATATCTTCTATATCTAATAAATCTGTAGAAATGAAAATTCTGTACATTGAAAATATCAAAAAAATAAATGGCAGGGGGTGTTACTAGACCGACACCGAACCAAAAAAAGTGATTAAAAATTTTTTTGTCTGTCTGTCTGTTTGTTCAGGCATCACGCAAAAACTACCGGTTCGATTACGATGAAACTTGGTATAATTATTCTTTAATATCTTGGGCACCACATTGGGTACTTTTAATCCCGAAAAAGAATATGCAATAAAAAACAAACTTAATTTTGCGGTTCGAACCCTAGACCCGATTACTGTACCAACCGCAAATAATAAGTTTGTCGTAGGTTACGTGTGTTCTTTGTGAAGAGTATGTATCCACTAAGAAATTGTTTTTCGAAATTCCAACCCTAAGAGGGTGAATGGAGGGAGGGTGAAATTTCACGCGGACGAAGTGGCGGGCGGAAGCTAGTCAATAATACCCATCACGTCTGCCGACTTCCGCTAGCTAATTTAATTTGAGCCTGTAGGTATAAACTTTAATGTTTCAGGCATGCCGAGGTACTAAAATCATGACAGGAGTCCCAGTCTTCCACTCAGGCAAGATTCGCAAGGACCTCGATGAAGAAGACTTGGAGCCCTACATCCTGCCTGTGGAATCTGACTTGCTGATCCTTCACAGTTCTTATCCAGGTCGCGCTTCGCACAGGTACTTAATTTTTTATCCTAACTAGCCGAAATACCTATAATAAGGCTAACCGAACTTCTATACGCGGCCGTTTTCGGCAGCGGCCATGTGACACATATAATTTTTTTTTTAAATATACCAAACTGGCTTTTGCCCGAGACTTCGTCCACGTCAAATTTCTTGTTTGTTTTGAGTTTTTCCATTAGGAATTTCTTAGTAACAGCCCGGAGTTTGGAAGTTGGCCGTGTGATACCCCCGTGCTTCAGAAAGCACGTTAAGCCGTTGGTCCTGCGCCTGATCTCTCTCCGGTCGTGTCGGATTGCCGTCCCATCGGACTACTATAATGTCTCGCTGACGGTGGCGTGTGTGTTGGATCATTTAGCTCCCTTCAAAATGGTTGAGCTGAATGGTGCTGATCTATGCGTCATGTTCGTGAACGGGCGCCAACGCCTTGATGTTACTGACCGTCTCACGTAGGGTACCAGGGTTACCGAAGTACTTTGCTCTGTACGTGGCGACCACCGGGCGGTTTAGAAGCTCATGAGTTGCTGTCTCGTCCTCCTCCATGCAGGCCCTGCACAGCGGACTGTCGTTTTCTCCTATGACACAAAAGTGTTTATTAAATGACCAACTACAACCTTCTTTTGCCTTCCCTTGTCGTAATTTACTTGGGGTCTGCACTTTTCTCTTCCATTCCCACCTACTGTTACTTTGGCCCCTACAAACCAATAAATTGTATTCTAATTTCTTCAACAGTTAAAATACTTTCAACTCAAACCAATAGTGCGGTTCAGCATTCTAAATCAATCCTTGAATTCTTCCAGAAACGAACTGTACGGGTCTTGGTTCATCCAGACACTCTGCAAGAAAATTGACACCCTATCCGCGACTCAGGATCTTGAGTCCATTATCACAGAGATTAAAAGAGACGTGGCAATAGACAAGCAACACGAGGTGTACAACAAGAGAACCTTCGAGATGGACGTGAACAAACAAATGCCGGTCATGACGTCAACTCTAATTAGGAAACTGTACCTGAAGAAGTTTGGGGAGCAGGCCTCGGGAGAGACTTATGTGGACAAGTCGAGGCGGCGTAGTGAGTCCAGACATGAAGTCTTGGACGCAGTCAGTAGTTCACCTATGACGCCTTTACTCGTCCAGTTTGGACCGTGCTCCTGCTTTTTGGACCACTTCACTTATATGAAGAATTGTTTGAGGTGAGTTCTCGTCATCTTTATAGATTGTTTCATAATTATACGGGGTTATTGGAAAAACACCAACAACCTCTTAAGAGGTCAATGTACTCATCATTATGAACAACTTTTACTATGGGGCCAAACATAAAATCGTAAAAAATATCAGCTGTTCCCTACATTTTGATGAGTTATGCGAACATAAATGTAGGGAACAGCTGATTTAGATATTGCTAATCCATTGCTTCATATGTTCGAAAAATGTGTCTGCTCCACAACGTAAATCACGTAATGAATGTTGTTGAACTGTCAAAATGAAACCCATTGCTACTGATAGGTAGTGTGCACGCAATTACCCCGCTGTATTGCAGTGAGACTTAGATACTTATATTAAATTGGGAATGTAAATTCGGCCTGAACTTTACCCCTCTTCATAATACCTTGGATCACCAAGGTATTATGAAGAGGGGTAAAGTTCAGGCAAGTTCAGGATTTGGAGCTCCTGGGAATATGCCATTAATATCAATTAATGGCATATTCCCAGGAGCTCCAAATCTATTGTTCTTCAAACAATTTCACTCCATATATTGATTCCCAAGAGCTCCATAATTAGATTAAAATAACTACTAAAATTGTTCTTATTGCTTTTTTAATTTGGAGCCGCCGGGAATAAAATTATGGAACGCCTGGGAATAAGCCTTATTAATAAGATGTTACTGTCAACTTTCCAGGTACTTCGTTGAAGAAAACCCCAACGACGAAACAGCGCGGGACATCTTGGAAATCGCCAACACTTTCGAAGATAGCGTCGAATTCAATACGTCTAAAGACAAAATGTGCAAAGCAATCAGCAAACACTTATTTGACAAGGCTCGATATTCCCAGTTTTACAAATATCTGTATTTCTATAACTCACAAACGCAATCGCAACAGTCTTTTGGGAATAAAAATTAGATTAAATATATATATTTTTTTTTTGACTTGTGCCAAGTCCAAAGGGAGTGGTGGCCAGTGGTATCTAAAGCCGCGTACGCACGAACGAACAAAACCATGGTGAACACGTTCATCGAACACTTTGTTCGCACTTGCGTACCACTAACGAACATAACACTGTGTTCGTCAAAAATGTTCGTGGCGATCCAATTATGTTCGTGTTCACCATGTTTTGTTCGTTCGTGCATACGCGGCTTAACGATTTACGATTTGTGGATTTGAATTTCGAATTCAAGGACGGATGCCCTTTAACTACCTAGCTCTGTTCCAGTATTTAGTGCATGCCCCAAGTTTAAGTCGACCGTCCACCGCTAAGTAAGGTGTGCACGGAGAGGTCACCCACGTCAGCTGCGCGGTTCATTTGTTTATCAGAGGAATTACACAACAAGACGCACGGAGACAGACATCATGTCTTCATGTAAACATGACGATGTGCGAGCACTGGCCACAGCACAGTGCTTCGAAAACAATGTATACTTAGCAAACATGTTTAATTTTCATGTAAAATATTAAGGTGAGTTCAAACAAGAGTCCGAACATTCAAGCAAGTTTAGGACGGCGCGGCGAGTCAAATATTTTATTAGGCTTTTTTGGTTAGGAAAAGACAGTGTTAGTTTAGTTGGCAATATGTAAAGACGTTCAGTCAGTATAAACGTAAACTCAAACTCAAAGCATTTATTTCAATTAAACCATGTACAGGCACTTTTGAATTGTCAAAATTAAATACTCGGTCAGTTAGTCAGAAAGTTGAAGCTAGTTGTTACAGCGCTTTTAATACGTACGTCTTTTTATTTTTACATCGTTCTCACATATAATTATAAATTCAACATTAATGATGTAACTAATAATTTTTTGTAAAAATATAATTTAAATGAGTGTCCACGGAGTTTCTTGCCCGTTCTTCTCCATAGGTACCTACGCTTTGGAATGGGCAACTAGCTTCATTTTTTCTGACTGACTGACTTCTTGACAATTCAAAAGTGCCTGTAAATGGTTTAATGGAAAGAAATGCTTTGAGTTTGAGTTTGAATTGCAGCGTGGTCGTTGCGGCCTAGTGCGCGGTGTGCATTTCGTTGCGGTACTTTGCTTGGACGCAGTAGCCACTAGCCATGACACTCGGACACAACGATCGGTCCTGGGCTGCCCATAATCAGCCTCTAATGTTCCTACTGCTGGGACGGGTTGTTCCACTGCGCTCCAAAACCCATTGTTCTCATAATTTTAATGTTCATACATTGATTCCACTGCGCTCCAAGAAATGCTGAGTTAGCAAAAAAATAAATTAAGCATGAAACATTATATTAAATATCACAAAAAAAAACAAAAAATGCATATCAAATATGTTTATTCAGTCACACTAGGACCATTAAGTGCGAAATGGCCTTGAGCATTTTTGACACACGAGATGAATCCACGGTAAAAAATACTACCGATATTTCTGTTTGTGTACTTATAACAAACAACTTATGGTTTGCCTTTTTTGCTGACTCTACATATTTTATTTTGGAGCGCAGTGGAATGCATTCCTGGAGCGCAGTGGAACAACCCGCTGGGACACAGGCCTCCTCTCTATGAGCGGGAGTGGGCCGTAATCCACGGGTTGGTGGATGTCACATTTCTTAACATCCACCAACACATTTCTTCGAATATTTTTGGTTCTAGGACATGCAGGTTCCTTCAACGCTGCTTCTGTTGTATGTATGTACTACAATGCGTTCACACAAAGCCTACCTGGGTTCGACCCTTCGATCTACAACTTGTAAGTCGCGGCTGTTTCCATTGGGCCACCACTGCGCTGCCCACATCCATGGAAATGCATCGGTTTGGAGCCACCTTTATGTAAACATACATGTTAATACTGTACTCAACTCCTTCCACGTTTTCTTAAGTAAATCAGTTTGACCAGGATGTTTCTGAATTAGCATTTCTTTTGTTTTTAATATGGTTTGTTAAGGAATGAGGGACAGATCGTGAGGAAAATTTTGAGTACAGTGGTACTCAAAATTTACTCTTACCTAGTGAGGTAAAAATGAATGTGGACAGCTATGTTTCGACTGATTTACATTTAAGTATATTATTTGTCGACTGTTTTTTTTTTTAATTATGTTCCATAAGTACCTACACTGCCACTGGACGCCCTAAATTATCAGAAGGCCAATTCTCGTAATTTAAAACGTTCAAAATCTAATCACAGTCTCATCTCGGCGACAAACAAATGTCAAAAGCTTATCAAAATGTAGGGAAATTAAAAGTATTTTTGACAGATTGAGACTGAAATCAGACTGTGAACGTTCTTAAAATTACTAGAATTGCCCCTCTGAGATTTTCCTTACTGAAAGCAAAACCCAATACTTAAGTACCTTAATTTTATGCGGCAATGAAGATATACAATAGGAATTTCAATCAAAATTGTGAAATTAACGCCATTGGTACTAAAACGTTAATTTATTATCCGTCTGATGAGATCTGAGTTTATTACGCAGAGATTCATCATACGTCGTAAACTATGGTTGGACTTAATTAAGCTTGCAATTAACGGTTTATTCGATTAGTTTTTGCATTGGCATTGAAAATTCGCGTAGCTTATGTAGGATATTGACGTTATAGACGTATGAGGAACAGGGTGTAAGGTTCACTCATCCTCCATAGGGAGGATCCTCCGACCAGTCGTGTCTGGGGGGCAACTGCCCGATGATCCACGTCGGGCCGTTGTATCTATGCTAATTGCGCGGTAAACTCTGCTTGTGAGATGCAGGATTTTGCGTGACGTCAGTGTAACGCGTTGTTCGCATGTGGCGTTGTAGATACCACTACACCGTATTTGAGTACCGTAGGTTCTCAAATACCTACACGAGCGGCATATTGTCGACGGTTGTAGTTGCCTCTGTCGTTGCGCGTGTCGCTCGTGTGTATAAGCACTAAGGCGAAAAATGTTGCGTCAATATCCTACCTACCTACGTGAATAAAAAAAAAACAGACTTTTGAACTTTTTGTGATGCATGAAGAAGGCTCCTCGTGTAGCGCAATTTGTTCCGCGAGTTACTCAACTGAACCGAGCGCTCGGCGCATCCTGGACAGTCACACCCAACACCTTAATTGACTGGCCAATTCTTTCCTTGCGGTGGTAGGGTTAACGCCCGCCTGGTTTCCGACCACCCTCCCACCGGAGTCCGGCGTCAAGCAGCCTGCTGTGTTTCGTCGATGCGTGGGAGTTCCAGTGCCTTAGGCATATTCTGGGCACGCTCGTTCCAACATAGATCTCATCCATCGCTTTCCATCAGGCGTGATCGAGATCAAGAGCGGGCCCAATCAGCAATAAAAAAGACGGGTTGCACTCCGGGAGTGCCGGCAGAAGTGAAAACTTGAATATTAACGTTGGAATAAATCAATTACACTAGTTTACATGGGATTTGTCCTTGAAATAAATTGTGTTTTTTCTTATCATTTGAGATGTACTGAGTTTAAAAAAAAATAGGAAAAAAATTTAATACGTCACGTTTCCAAACTATTTATTATTTTTGATTTACAAAAATATGCCTACAGAAATAATAAAAAAAAATAAAAATGAATTGCCTTAGCTTTTTTCTTGTATTTATTTGTGTCTGTGTCTCTTATAACAGACCAGCAGTAATCACCTAACATGGCTTGGTCCCAGTATCCTTTATAATTTTGTTCAAAAAATTTCAAATCCTGATGAAAACGCTCTCCATGTTCGTCGCTGAATTCTCCGAGGTTTTCAGGGAAGAAATCGAGGTGCGAATGAAGAAAATGAATTTTTAGAGAGATGATGACACCCATTCGTTGAAAATTGTGTAATAAATCAGCAATTAAAATTAAATAACAAAAATATGCTTCTTTCAGAGATTCTGTTATGGGATATCCTTTGTTATATATAATAAATTCACCACAAACGTAACAAAATCGGTCGGGATGTACTTTACACAACCTTTTTGATATTTTAAAAACAATATTTATTCAACTGAACACTACAATGCAACAAAATTTTAGAATGAATTCAGAACCAACTTGTGGGTAGGCTTAAAATAAAGTGTGTAGATAACTTGATTCTTTGACGTCATAAGAATAAAACAAATATATGTTTGCGTTTAGTTATTGTCACTAAATAACACGATATGAAAATCACTGGAAGGACATGAAATTTATTATATTTTGTAAACTAGTGTTATTAATTTAATTAATATAACTCATTTTTTTTCACTATTTCTGCGTCACTTTTTTCATTAATAGATGCACTTTGTTCAATTTCCATATTTTAAACACATTATATACACGAATTTTACGAATACACAGCAGTGTGGCTACTACACAGACGGTCGAGCCATCAGCTGTCCATTCATCCATCTATCCACTTCCACTTCCACTTCGACTTCCACTTCCACTTCGACTTCCACTTCGACTTCCACTTCGACTTCGACTTCCACTTCGACTTCACTTCCACTTCCATCCATCCATCCATCCATCCATTGTGGTCGTGTGTCATTTCACTTCGGTTGGCGCCGCCGTAAAAAGAGAGGGGGGGGGGGGGGGGGGAAATCTCTCCTGACGGTCACGTGTCCTGACGCGATGTCCTGAACTCCTGACGCGAGTTTAACATTTTTTACCCATTATTAAAAGTGTGCAACGCCGCTAAAGAGGTTTACACTTCGAAAAATAAAAAAAAGAACTGTCATAGATCTACGAATGACAGTCGGAACCAACGCAACGGTTTAACGTGCTTATGACTGTTTGCCAACCAAAAATCAATCTGCCTAGCCTTCTCCCAACTATGTCGAGGCACAGACTAACTAATAGTACTAACGTAGCTGAGGTCGGCTTCCAGTCTAACTGGATGCAGCTGAATACCAGTATTTTACATAGAGCGACTGCCTATCTGACCTCCACAATCCAGTTACTGGGTAATACGATACCCCTTGGTAAGACTGGTTGTCAGACTTTCTGGGTTCTGTCGACCCGTAACGACTGTCAAAGATCCACGAATAACAGCCGGGTCCAACGTCTTCACGTGCTTTTCGAGGCACGGAGGGGTCTTGGTATGTAAAATATAGAGTGTAACCTCCGCAATTTGATCAAAACCCTGATTTCACAAAACTATGCAACATATACCCATAATGCAGTCATAAAAACCTGTCTACCAACACTACAGTGCACACAATCTTAGTATCTAAGTATAGCTAATATCTAAGTCAAGGTGGCGTCGAGGTTCCGCAGGTTATGACATCAACTAACAAAAATGTGGGCGTAAATTAGTATGACGTTGATGTATGACTGTGTTCCTGGTGTTGTCACTATGTGATGCACTGGGTTCTGTCTTAAAAAAAAAAACCGACTTCCAAAAATAAACACTACAAAGTCATCTGGTCTGTGTTTTAGTTTTTTGGCACCGACTTCTGAAATTAAAGTTAATTTTCACTTTGTAGTGTACTTAGACTTTCGAAAGTCGGTTGTTAAAAAAAAAATTGCAGTTTTTATTTATGGTGCCTACCTTACCCACCCAACACCAATTCGTATACCACTAGTTGCTACGTAAACAACCGTTATAAAAAACATCAAGATACACAAACTGGATTAGATACGTGTTACCAAAATTATCTCAAAAACTATTCAAGCAACGTTAATAAATTTTTTTTGGGACCACAACCGCAAGGCATACCTACCTTATCCATTAAAAAAATAATTTTCGAAATCGATTCACAATAATTATTGCCGGAGGTATCGCGTAACACATATACAACAAAAAAAAAACAGTCGAATTGAGAACCTTTTTGAAGTCGGTTAAAAACGAAATAATTAAAAAAACATAACCCTCCTTCTGGCACAGTTGGGTAAAAACCAATATAAACATGACTGCCAAACAATACATATGGATGAAAAGTCAAAAATAACTTATATTCGACGGAAATAAAATACCGCAAAAATCTTTTATTATCCAAATAACCATATACCTCAATAGCTTTCTTCTTAGTGACTAACTGACTGTTAACTCAACGCAATGCAATCAAAATTAATAGGATGCTGGTACAATATGACTGTAAATCCGTAACGAATGGTCACGGATCCACACGTAAGCTGTTAATAATTTGAGAAGTAACGATTGTGGCCAAGTAATGTCCGTGGATGGGTGACCATCCTTACATACCAAGACCCCTCCGTGCCTCGGAAAACACGTTAAGCCGTTGGTCCCGGATCATATTCATGGATCTTTGACAGTCGTTACGGGTCGTCAGGAGCCCGAAAGTCTGACAACCAGTCTTACCAAGAGGTATCTTATACCCAGTAAATGGGTTGTGGAGGTCAGATAGACGGTCGCTCCATGTAAAATACTGGTATTCAGCTGCATCTGGCATTGACAGTTAGCCGACCCCAACATACTCGTAGTTGGGAAAAGGCTAGGCACATGATGAAGTAAACACAATGTTTGCACAGTAAATATGCCGTCAAAATGCTTTAAATTCCAAGATTAGCACAGAACAGTTAATACATTGTAAACAGATTATGAAAGCCCCAAATCCTGATGCATCACATCTGATGCCCACTTTGTATGCACTGACTCACACTGATCAAAATAACTACAATGACAAAACTCCTTTCTCTTTGAGATAAAGTTCAAAATGGTACAGCATAATGTGGAGTTACGACGGTTTCAATATAGAACCATAATGCACTTCGAAACGAAAATATCTTGGAAGCGGCCAATGAATTTCGGTTGAAATTTAAGATTTTTGCACATTTTCTGTACTACTCAAAGCATTATCTTTCTTAGGGAAACAGTAAGAACAACATTGTTTGGGGTAGGTGTGCTAACATAGCCTCCATGAGTGGCGAATCTTGACACAACTTAAGAAAGTTGGGTTGGACCTCATGTCTGCAAACAATTATTCATTCGATTGTTGCATTTAAAAAATCTATTTCTTCAAAATTTCGTGGTAAAGTATAGAAAACACAACATTTCGCACCAATTAGTAAATTTTGCATGTATTGCACCTATTTAGCGTAGGCATTCATCGCATCTATTTCGTAAAAACGAAAATTACGTATTCCTACTTATTTTGTTTTGTTTTTTGACGTAATTATATTAATTTTAGAATATCTTCTACACGGTGACTTGTAATTTGACGTATTCTGATAGTGTGGTCCATTTGCAAAAATTAAGCACCCTATAAAGCCTAGTCAAAAATTTATGGTAAGTATTCGAGAAAAATCAAACTTTTATGTAGATATTTTTGAAAATTTTCCGAAATTAGTCGCTAAACATCACTTTTCTTTCTCGAACTTCCGAATTTAAAGTCCTTCGTTTCTATTCCATTGGATACTTTAACAAATATTTCGATGTATGTAACCAAATGTTCTAAAACATCAAACAGTTAAAAGTTAAAGGACGAAGTATAGAAACCATTTCCAAAAATACTTTAGATACTTTACTAACTTCTACGTATGCTTCTACTAACATTAACACCAGTCATCTCAAAGTTTTAAACTTTTTGTGTATTAGTACTGTAGATATTAGATTTTCTTACAAATAATCTATTATAATCCCGACAAAATCAAAATCCAAATATTTCATTTCACAATTTACATAAAGCTACTTGGGTCATAATGAAACGTCAGAAGCTAGGTGCACGGTTCCAATTGGGGGTTTTCTATGGAGAAGAGCCGACAAGAAACTCAACGGTTACTCTTTTAAAAATAATTGGCTTTTACAAGCTACAAGGCATACAATACAACGTTCTCACATTCACAAAATATAAAACAAAATAAATAATACAATCTATACAAAACATAAATAAAAAAATAGTAAAAAAAACAACTCGACTTCCAAAAAAATAAAACACTACAAACAGAAAAATTACTTTTATTTCGAAACTCGATGGCCAAACACGAAAATACAAGACAGAAAACGCCGAGATTTTTAATTTTTTTTGTTGTTGTTGTTCTTTACTTTTTTGGCTGTCGTACGTTACAGTGACAAGAAGTTTTGTAACATCATCAACATACACAAAGTGAATTAAATACATTACGTATTATTGAAGGTAACTCCAAAACTACCAAAACAAACTTATAAAATTCATATGGGACGACTAGGGCTTCTAATATAAGCCTTAGCCAATACGGAGATACCGGTATTGGAAGCCCTGCGCGAGCTATTCATGTTATGCTATTAAATAATATGATTCTATCAACTATAATATGGTTTTAATAAGTATGGCTGGGTGTTTTAGCAAACTACTGATTTTTAAAACTCACTAAACCATTTTAGGCATTTTTAGACCACCTAACTAGGCCTTTAGGTGGTATACCTACATTTATAATTCAAGAGAAAAGGTAAAATTTTGGTCGTTTTAAAACAACAAACAAAATTAATATGTATTTTTTAAAATAAATGTATAATAATAATACACAAAATTCGCCATTTGTCTCATTACGCTGTGGAGTCCAAACTTCCAAAGGGTAGACTTACTTACTTTTCACATTTCGTAAAACACAAATGCAAACACAAATGCTCCAAAAATGCCGATTAGAAAGACATTAAGGGAAGAAAATGATGATTTTGGTGACGTTAATGACTCATTTTGGGCATTTTTAGACTGAGTGACTTCTCGTTCTACGGGGACGAAATGCAGATATTTGTAAAACTTGCTATATCGAGCTTTGTCCATTAAGTGTTTGCTGATGAGTTTGTACATTTCGACTTTGCACTTATTGAATCGGTAGCTATCTTCGTAAGCATTGGCGACGTTCAACATGTCCCGCGCTGTTTCATCTTTAGGGTTTTCTTCAACGAAGTGCCTGGAAAGTGTACAGTTATATTATAACTTATTATCAATCTCACCAAGAAGGATAAAAAAACAATATTTCCATTATATATACTTTTCACACCACCCGCTCGCTAATACCAAATTATTTACATTATGCAAACCTAACCTAAAGCAAGTCATTAAAGCCCTAGGGTTTAGCCAGGCATTGATATTGTACTAAAGATCGTTATGGCCCACTCGTGCATAATGTGATTTGAAAGTACCTACTACAACAAAAAAAAAATTGATTAACGATGTTAATTTGAAGTTGTGAAATTTTCACTGAGTGTGACTGTGGCGCCTATTGCCGCTATAACAACAAAACGGCAGTAGAATATAAGAAACGTGACTAAAAACAATAATAGTATTAAATTAACATTGTACGGTAGTATGGAGCCCTTCGTGTTCGCACTGGCCGGTTTTATATAGATTAACAAAATCAACTAAGACAATTTAGAAAGGACTTACCTCAAACAATTACTCATATAAGTGAAGTGTTCCAAAAAACAGGAGCACGGTCCAAACTGGACGAGCATAGGCGTCATAGGTGAACTGCTGACTGCGTCCAAGACTTCATGCCTGGATTCACTGTGCCACCTCGACTTGTCCACATAAGTCTCTCCCGAGGCCTGCTCCCCAAACTTCTTCAGGTACAGTTTCCTAATTAGAGTTGACGTCATGACCGGCATTTGTTTGCTGACCTGATTCATTCGTGTCCTCGTGTTGTACTCAATATATCCCATGTCTGTTGCCACGGCTCTTTTCACATCTGTGATGATGGACTCAAGGTGCTCCTTCGGGGACAGTTTCGTGATTTCTTCACAAAGTTTCTGGATAAACCAAGAGCCATGCTTTTCGATTCTGGAAGAATTCAAGGATTAATTGCGAAAGCTTAACTGCACGGTTGGTTTGAGTTAAAAATAATTTAAATGTTGCTTAAAATATTATAAGTATAATTTATTGGTTTATTGGGACCAGAATGACGGCTAATTTGGGGAGAAAGAAGAACGAAAATTGCCAGCCGCAAGTAACTTGTTAGAAGGGCATGCAGAAGAAGTTTGTAGAGACCAAAGAAAGTTTAAATCCAATCTTATCTTGCCTTCATAGAACTCCATATGCCAAAACTGACAAATAAGAACACCTTTTTCCTTCAATTCAAACATGGCGGTAACAAGATAATATCATAATGTAAATAAAATTATTCGCGTATATGTCTTGACATTTGGCAAGTTGTATACCCGGGCATTGTAAATATGAGACATTGCGCTTAGAAAGAGACGTCACACTGAGTCCACGCGGGTTTTGGAGTGACAGAGACGACGCTCTACACAGCAGGACTTTTGCTACAGTCCGATTCGAACTTTATGGTGGCTCTGAAGTGCGCTAGTCGCGGCGCATAACGCCGCTTTTTTTTTTTTTCAAAATCGTCAAATGACCCCTCCCGCTCTGGGTGGAGCGGAAGGGAGTGTCAGAATCTTACTGACTAAAACCCACCCGTGTTCCTTCCTTAGCCCTTTGTGTTCCGGGGTAGCTGTAACCCTTTCGGACAATCCCGCAACCCCGGCAGGCTTCGGCCCTAACAGACCCCTTCCTTTATGCTGACATCTCTTGTAGCGCGCGTGGAACACATACGCGCCGTCCGGTACGGGCCTGGTCCTGATCGGACGGTGAGCTCCTGATCGGACGGTGAGCTCGCATACCCCCGCTGACATGTGAATTTGTTACTGCGCAGCGACTCGCCTCATATGCCATACTTACGGCCAGGTACCGCAGTTTAGTTGGTGGAATCATTTCGACTAAATAGGAAAAACAAATAGGTACTTTTCGGAATACCTGTGCGAAGCGCAGCCTGGATAAGAACTATGAAGGATCAGCAAGTCAGATTCCAAGGGCAGGATGTAATAGGGCTGCAAATTATCTTCAACATAGTCCTTAAGAACTGAGTCTGCCTTGAAGACTGGAACGCCTGGACTAGTTATAGGACCCCGGCACGCCTGAAATCGTGAGAATATGAGTCTGGAGTTATTTGGGAGTATAGGCATGTTTCCTTACATTAACAACGTTATCCTAAACAACAATTATCGGTTAGTTATTCTTGAGTAGGTACTTAGGGACACCATTTTCGCAAACGGATACGATATCAGAAATTACACAATACCAAGGTTTTAAAAAGAACACGGACAAAGCAAAGGTCATGTCAAATGCCTATGTCACACCCACTCGAAGTCCAGTTAGGTAGGTCCAACTTCGAAAAAGAGGTCGACCGTCGAATCCGAATCGGCTGACAGCGTTTGGGAAGCTACGCTATATCTTTTCATCTCAAATAAATCATAGTCATGACCAGTGCGTGTTCCAGTGATGACCTATGGAACTGAAACGTAGTCGCTCGCAAAGTCACTCAAAGGGCAATAGAGAGGGATAGCCCTCTCTTTGGAGTTTGCTTTTGCATATTCAAATGGTATAGTCTTATAGTGTGCTTCATATGCATATATGCATGTAGCACGCTATACTATTTCACTGCTGCACCAGGGCCTCCAATATTAAGCCATTTAGCTCGATCCTCGACTACTTTCATGAAAAAACCAGAAGAAAATCCTGCGAAGATCTCCACCGAGCATGCACCGTTCCACCTCACATTTGCCGATTCGTGGTGACCATTCTAGAACACGTCAACCCCAACGGTAATTGGAAAACTCACCTGGATAATAAAAATCTTGGGTTTGGACACAAGGGTGGGCTTGGTTTTGGTTGGCTTGAAATAGTTGATAATCTGAATCTCGCTGTAGAGCTGGTCTTTGGCCTGCAGCATACCGTCTTTGGAGCCGTGGGTTAAGATAGCAACAGCCACACACCCGTAGTCTGTGAAGTCCCTTTCGCTGACTGGAAAGGCATGAATAGTTACGTTACTATTGTTGCGCGCCAAAATTGATGGCGACTTTAGCTAACACTAGCGCCATCTAGTATCGAGTAGCAGAACTAATAGTCGGGACCCTTCTAGAAATTTCGATGCTAGAACTTTCTAGAACTATCGACATCTGGTCAGTCGGGACCGGTTCATGCGTAGAAATTATTTTAGAGTGCCTGGTCTTAAAGTTGTAATTGGTGTTTTTAATTAAAGTGTATATTTTTTGGTTATTAAATCGGCAGTTTTTATTGTCACGAACCCCAAGCTCGTAACACTATTTATTAAAAACCTATCATCCTAACTGTTTGCATCAAAGACCAGTTTGTCTTTGTACTAAAATTAATCAAGCGACTGCGCTTAGTGCACTGTTCTTATTAACTGTTAATGCAATAATCGATTTAAAAAGTATTATTAAGAGAAAGTTTTTAACAAAATACTAATTTGAACACATCGTCCACGAAAAGTTTATTTTTATTTCACATAGAGTAACTTTTTCAGAACATTACTCAAACTAGGGCCAGAATGAAGCTCTAGTCCCATATCGCACGCAATTGCAGTTTCCTGGGTCCTAGGCTTTATCATCACTAGATATTTATAGCATAAGCATAGGCATATCAGCCTATAGATATAACCTTCCATTTAAATATAATAAAATTATGTAATTTATATCGATCGTTAATAGCCGCGACTTACGAGTTGTAGGTCGTAGGTTCGAACCCAGACAGGCGCTTTACTTTGTGTAAATTATTTCATCACTACTGCTCTCAAAACGGTGAAGGAAAACATCGTGAGGAAACCGGCATGTCCTAGAACCAAAAATTCGAAGACATGTGACATCTACCAACCCGCACTGGGCCCGCGTGGTGGATTACGGCCCGCTCCCTCTCACAGAGAGGAGGCCTGTGTCCCAGCAGTGGGAACATTATAGGCTGATTATGATATCGAGCGTAAATAGATCCATCACATAGCCGTTATACGTATTCTGTACATCAAACTAAGAGTAATGAGAAATGGTGTGAATGGGCGCTGTTTACAGCAGGGTGCAATGTAACGCAACCAAAACTTTGTGCTTATGGGTGCAAGCATCGGTACAGGGGCTGTGGGGTATTCAAAACGTTATAACATTATAAACTTGTTTTCGTGAAAAAAAAAGTATGAAAAGTTGGAACTTTGACCTTCGATATCTGCGTAACCAGAAGGTTCTCAGGTCTGATACACTCCAAAAATGATCATAATGACAGGGACTATTATACGTAGGTCTCGGTTTCGGTAACCTTGACTTGACTATATTAAGTACTTATATCGTATTTGGGATTTTTAAATTACTTACACTTTCTAGCCTTTGTGAAAAGGACATCTTTCTCCAAATCATCGTGTCGTGTAACTTCAAAATCGAAATTCTCGAAAGTCCTCTTCAAAACGTCCACGTCTATCTCTGTGCCAAGCCTTTCGGGTTTGTCCGGATTATTAAATGTTTTATGATTAAAAATAACCAGTGCATGTTTATGAAAGGATTCTAGTCTATATGTCGTCTCATCCAGGTATAAAGCTTTTTTGTTGACCGAAGGCCCCGTTGGAACAAATGTATCTAATGCCTTTTGTTTTGTTTTGTCCGTATGACTTTGTAGTTGTAGCTCTGCGATGTCATTGTCTACGATTGGTTCTTCGTCAGCTTTTTCGTATTTTGGTGCGTTATACGTTATAGCGTCTCGAGCCGGTCGGTTGTTGGTAAAAATCTGCATTCGCTCGTGAAATAACGCGTCAAATCCACTATTATCATCCGTTAAGATGGCATCGTCTACTGATCCTAAAGTCCCCGCGTCACTTTTGGAATCTCCAGAGCTGTTTAGTTTTGCTTTGCCTTCCCTCTGTTTTGACAATAAATATTTAGTAAGTTGGTCATTGCAGTCGTTTTCCATTTTTTCGTTTAGCTTTCGATGTTGCAGTCCACTGAAATCCGGTTTCTTATACTTTTCACCTATTTCACGTACACAACCTATCAATTGGATGTATTTAACAGTTAGTGCTGCAATATCTTTGATTTTATTATTATCAAGCCGATAGTCAGCCCTCGACTTCGAGGACTTACGAGTATGTGGTGACATCATACACTATATTTTCATCTATTCATATACATTTTACCTTCCGTACAACAGAATCAAAGTGTATTTAAAAAAAGACAATGTTCCTGTGTATTTAAAACGCCTGAAATTAAATTGTAGGCTGAATCTGTGGTGTTGTCTCGTGGGCTTACTATTTTTCGTTCATTCTTCGTGACAACACCAAAGTGATGTACTGCTCAATTGTTGGAACGAAGGTTTTCCCCCAACTTGTTATGATTTTTTTTTGTGCTTGTGTTCTCTTTATGCGTCATGTTTACCCATTGATATATTTTATACATCAATGCGTTTGCCGCAAATAAATGTATTTTCTTTCTTATTGTCTTCTAATATATGGAAATCTCGTCTCACAGTGTTTGTTATCGAACTCCTTCCAAACGGCTTGACCGATTTTTAAAAATTTTTTTGGGTATCTTTGGTAGGTCTGAGAAGAGGTCGTAGGCAATTTTATTTTGCAAAACTACGTTTGCGGGGTCAGCTAATAAGTAGGTTTATAGAATTATATCATAAAGTTGTCACCATCTTAGACTTTTATTGTGACCTCATTATCGGCTTTAGCACGCTCGAAAACTATGAAAACTATCTCTATCTCTCTGTCTCTTTCAATTATAAGTACATAATAGAGAGAGAACGTCGCATAGAGGCGCCATAAGACATAATTCCTTACTTGACGATTTCTACCAGTTTACTCTTACTAACGCAAGCAGCGAAAAAGAACATCGTTCCAAAAAAACACTCCGGGTGTGGCGCCAGAAGTGAAAACAAAACACAAACAGAATACTTTGCATCCTTGACTGACATATCGGATATACATTAAAACCGAGGACAGCCGAACACATCCGAAGCGGTGTCGGTTACGGTAACAGTGGCGCGAATTCAATGGTTTTTTCCATCTCAAAAAATGCCCAACGCGCCAAAAGAAGCTATTCACTTCAAAAAAAAAAAAAAACGCCTCCCTGTTATTGTAATTTAGGCGTCTAAAGATCCTTGGAGCAGTACTCTACTTTCGGAGAATACAAGCGATTCGATATTTCCACAATTTCATTAAATTTTTAAGAAGCCAATATGCAGGATGCGCCCTAATTGCATAACACATTTTCAATCTTGAAATCATTTTGAGGATATTGCTAATCCATTGCTTTATATGTTCAAAAAGTTTGTCTGCTCAACAACGTAAATAATGCAATGGATGTTACTGAACTGTCAAAATTAAACCCATTGGCTACTGTTTGTGTTTTACGCAATTACCACACAGGAGGGGCTTCTCGCTAAGTAATAACAGCTGCACGGTTCGATCGATCAGGTTAAGCTACGCTTGCCGCAGTTGGTCCGTGGATGGGTGACCATCTTTATATACCAAGACCCCAAGGAAAGCACGTTAAGCCGTTGGTCCCGGCTGTCATTAGTTACAGGTCGTCAGAAGCCCGAAAGCCTGACAACCAGTCCCAAGGGGTATCGTATTACCCAATAACTGGGTTGTGGAGGTCAGATAGGCAGTCGCTCCATGTAAAATACTGGTATTCAGCTGCATCCGGTAAGACTGGAAGCCGACCCCAACATAGTTGGGAAAAGGTGATAACCACACAGAAGTAAAATCTCAATTCATATACCGTTTAGATTTATGTTTAGCACAAGATGAAGTTTAAAGATAGTATGACAAATTATATTATTCTCAGAAAGTTTATGTCAGGATAAATCTGATATTAATAATAGCGTAAATAGAAAGGAACAGTTATGCTTGGCTGAATTGAAAACATACGCGCTTTCATTTGGCGCTGGCCCGCCGGCTTAATAATAACTGTGGCTCGCGACTGGGTCCATATTGGCTCAACTAAAGTTCTTTACCCGAAATTGTTCTTCCTAACGATTTGTAATCCGAATGATCACTCTTCCTAAAATTTTTCATCCTAAAGTTTTCATTCATACTATTTGTAGTGCTACCGCGATGTTCATAACACTCATGTTTCCGAAAATTGTAATTAATAATATCATTAATGTAAATATTTTAAACTCCTACTGTTTTTTATCATAACGCTTTTATCCCTAAACATAACTACCATAATATTTTAATGGCCTGGGAGTTTATACGGGTAAGTAATAGGTATATGATATAATTATAATTTTATTTGATATAATGATCAGTTAATATAATAAACGATTGATATAATTTTAATGTAACTAATTTCTATAAGAATAACAGACAATTAATATAAAATCGTTTGATATACCACTCAATAGACATAAAACCTATTTAGTCTAATATGATAAATACTTTTTTTTTCATCCTATGTCGACGGAGCCCCGCTTCGCGGGGCCCCTATTTCTGTGTAAAGGGTTTAAAGTAACCTAACCAAACCGAACCTCGGGGTGCCCTTCGCTCGCCCTTGCATCCTATGTCGACGGAGCCCCGCTTCGCGGGGCCCCTATTTCTGTGTAAAGGGTTTAAAGTAACCTAACCAAACCGAACCTCGGGGTGCCCTTTGCTCGCTTTTGCATCCTATGTTGACGATCTAAACAAAAAAGATATGACTTTGAATAATAGTGTAAAAGATGGTTATGTTGAGAAAATATAGGAAAACAAATAAAAGTATAAAATATGTTTATTGCTACTGACATTATGAAGTTGAATGATTCGGAATTAGAACATTAGAGACAGAGTAGTTAGGAATTGTGATTGTTAGGATGAAAAATGTTAGGAAGAACATTTTCGGATTTCCAATTATCGGAGTTGAAAATTTAGGTGAACTTTGGCGCACCCCTCGCGACTTCATCTGCGTGTATTTTGTATTTCATATTTGTTTCATATAATTATTACCCACGATGAAAACTAGCCTATGTTCTTCCCCAGGTCTCCGGCTACCTATAGGCCAATTTAGTACCGAAAGGTTCAGTGGTTAGGCGTTAAATAGTAACAGGCAGACTGAGCTACTCAATATTGCATCTACTAGCTTCAGCCCGTGACTTCGTTCGCAAGAAACTTCTTGTTTCCTTATTTTGACATCACGGCCCTGCACTGGCGCGCGGCGGCGTGATGTGCGTGTACTAGGCGCACAGACACACTACAGATAATGGATAATGACCCCGTAGTGCCGTGACACGTTTGTAATGATTTCAGTTTAATTAACTATCGAAATAAAAAAATATTTAACATTTTCAAAGTTAATGCTTTTGAGCTGAAATTTTGTACAGAGATTCTAGACCAGATACACTCTTCAACCCGTTTGTATTGATATACCCTTTCCGTAACACCCTGTATTAGTATAGATTTACCTCTTTATAATATTAGTATAGACTAGTTTCTGCCCGCGACTTCGTCTGCGTGAAATTTCTTGTTTCTCCGACCCAGCCCGTCTCATCGCATCGCCTGCCCGCGCTGTTACCGTTTTGGATTAGGGTAGTTCTTCAGGGACAAAATTTTCGATGTCTATGGGTATATTTCTGTAACCAACTAACAAAACGGCATGTAATTTTTTTTTTGTACAGTTTAGCTTTATGCCTTACTAGGACAAATGATATTTTTTAAATAATTGCTGTCTAGGTACAAAATAAATAATTTTGAAGTTTGTTCTTCTGATTCATATAACGCGTCCGTTTGCCATTTTCCGGAACAAAATGGTCAATGTCGCATTTTCCCTTTGATACATCAATATAAATTATAATTATATCGAAAGGAAATGAGTTGTCCTCTTAAAGAAAAAATGTGTATTGGTTATAACTACGTTACTTTGTTTACAAATAAGTAAATAAGGAGTGTCCGGCGTATAATACTGATTAATGTGGCGTAAGCTTCACTTGACCGTACTTGGTCGGGTAATAATAATGAAAGTCTGGCTTCCTTCGCGGGGGGAAGCCAGTCGGGCAACGGACGAGCTAGAAGGTGGACCTGCGGCTGGTTGGCTCAGATCCCGGTGTTACAAAGGAAAATATCTGATTAACCTGTGTTTCGTCCAGGTGGCATTATGATTACAATGCCTACTTTATAAAATTTATTTTATTGTTTTAAAACTTTAATCTGTGTTTCGTGTGATGCTTTTGGGTTATGGAATCGTGTAGAAGAATGACATTAATGAAGTCTGTGTGTATGATGAGTTATGCATGATTGTAGGCAAAATTATGATTCATTTGTGCCTGATTCGTATGGTCAAAACCCCATATAAATAATAAAATAAATTAGTTTTCCCCTCTCCAGCACGAAAGGAGTGTTTTTGTTGCACAATAATGTCCAATTTTTGACAGTGTGCAAGCCAGTAGTTCTAGGCTTATTTATTATTATTTATTTATATTTATTTATATATACTTTATTGTACACCACAAAAATACATAACATGAAAGAAACACAAAAAAAACACAAATATACAATGGGCGGCCTTATCGCTTTCTTTTATTTACTTAGCTATAACCTTAAAAAATGACAGGAGTATAAACTTGTTCTAAATTTGTCACTTTTGATATGTCTTAATCTTAGTTAAGAATTAAAAATTATGGTTTAGAATTAAAAATCATAACTAACGGTGTATTTATTACTTTTTATGTATGTTTCTGATTCATCTGGGCACGAAATATTTGAACGTCGATATCTTGAAAACTACTTTATAAAAACGAGTCCCTCAATCACATATATGTTATTTGGTATACCTATTTTCATATGAACATGTGTTACAGAGCTGAAAGTGAAATTAAATTTTGGCCATATGGATCAGTCGAAGAATCAAATTTCGAAGAACTACCCATTAGCGTTCTTTATTTCTTGATTTCATATACTCAAACGAATAATTTACAAGTGTTAGTTTCAATTAGCAAAATCAACCGATGTTTTCCTATTAATGCCAATAGGCTACACAGCCACGTGAGCGAAGCCGCGGGCACAGCTAGTTAACTAAACATTAGAATAGAATACTCTGTATGTACACCATATAAATTACAGATATAAATACAGAAATTTTAGAAAGGGTGACACAATGGGCGGTCTTATCGCTAATTACGAGCGATCTTTTAAGGACAACCTTTGGATGGATTAGAAAGGGGAAGGAGAAACAAACAATAATATATAATAGGTAGTCTGTAAAGTACCATTTACATAATACAATAAATAAATACATAAAGCATATTATACTAATCTATACAAATATAATACTCATGAAACAGGAACAAAAATATAATGGTGATGTTTAAGGAGAGAGGAACTGCTTTTGTTTATCATAATTTTAAAAGTGCACAAAGAATGAAGCAGCGTTTCGGCTCATAGCTTACCTACTCCCGTATATTTACAACATCTAGTGAAAGTAGATCGTCGGAGTAGTGTAGCAAATCCTAGCTTAACCTCAGGTCATCAGCGATTTATTATTAGCTGCGGTGCCATAACCTGACAGTTAGTTTCTATCAAAAGGTCAACCGAGTTCAGCTTGATATTAGGTATCCTTCTTATCACGATTATTTTGAAAGGAGTTGTTCGCATTTACCATGATAATTATGATCTTCTTAAAAATATTTAAATCACTCTCTGACGAGCGTGGTCTAAAAGCTTTAAGTTTTGCAAAAGAGTACAGTCAGCATCAAAAGTCGATTAACACTATCATTTTTACATGTTATTAAATTGACAACATTTTTTTTCAATAAACTGATTTTTAGCTTTTCACATAATAGACAAGAGTATATATTCTAAAAAAATTTCTTCTGCTGCAATTTTGAACAAATAATTTGTTCAATAACTAAGATTAAAAAAAAACTGAAGTGTTAATCAAATTTTGATACTGACCGTACCATAAATACCAAAAAGTGAAGGAAGGATTTTAGAAAATTTGATACTTGAAAGGGACAAAATAGGGGATGAAAGTTGCGCCACTTCTTCCCAGCGAAAGCACTAGAAAGTGGTGAAAGGCGGGCGTTTGGGGGGACTGTCTTATGTAATTTTGACGTTCGAAAAGTGCTGATTCTCAGCCTAATTAAAAAAAAAAAATTGATTTTATTTTATTTTATCCGGGGTTCTACCACATGTTCTACTCACTAAACACGAAATTAAAGTCACTTGAAGTCACTGGCCATAAACCAAATTAGCCCGTTCAATAAATCGAATTGGACACTTGTTTTGACGGACCAACTACACTTAGGCTCTTATCTTCGTTGACGAATTTAGACAGACCTCCAGTGACGAAATTGACGTAAGTTACTGCTGACGACAGACGTCATTTCCTTTCCTGAGATTTAAACGCCATGTACGGACTGGCGCCGTAAAGTCTGATTGCGTCAACAAAAAAAAAAAAAAAAAAAAACACGTTAACTCACACTTGACCGGTTTCAAATCGAACCGATTAAAATTCCGATGCTGCGAGCGTTTATTTTCAGTTCCTAAATATAAAGCTTAGCTCAGAGATGAGGTATCCGTTTAAAGGTGAAATTATTTTGATGAATGGTATAATGCAGATGGCGATAATTGCACGACTCATAAAGCGAAGCATTAGAGTGCTTTACGAACGAAAACAATTTGTTGCCTCCTTTTTGCAACGGTGTCTATTGTTTTGTTATACTCCTGCTGGTACACAGAACCTCCTTAATTTAGGTATACTAATATTATAAAGAGGTATTTGTTTGTAAGTTTGTATGTAGGGGGTAATCTCTGGAACTACCAGTCGGATTTGAAAAAATCTTCTTGCATTTGATAGCCCAATTCTTGAGGAAGGCTATAGGCTATTTAACATCACGCTATGACCCTTAGGAGCCGAGCAAAAAGAAAAAAAGTCAAAAAGAACGTGAAGTGATAGCGCGGGCGGGTGATGCGTTACGACGGCGACGGGGTGGCTCGGCGGAAACAAGAAGTTTCACGCGAACGAAGTCGCGGGCTGAAGCTAGTTTAGGTATATAATACCATTGTATAGATAATTTAATGGAGATTAAATTCTGTACTGTTTTTTTTTGAACTCGGTTTTTTTTTTTGTAAAAAAGTTCTTTAGTTAAATATTAATGTACTAGCTTCTGCCCGCGACTTCGTCTGTGTAAAATTTCTTGTCCCCCGACTCACCCCGTCACATCGTATCGGGATATTATAAATTGCATATCAAATAAATAATCGCCTATCAATACATACTCATCATTTATATTCTTTTTTACATCAAATAACTTACTTCACTACAAATAAACTAAATTTTTAACAAAACTCAAACTGCAGATAATTCGAAATTATACATCAATATGACATTACTTTTTTCCTCATAATGCAATACAGTTAAATTTATTTTTGTACAAAAATACTACATACATAGCATAAATACTGACTGCACAGCAATTTTTCCATATTTCATAGCAAAATAACTATCCCAGTCGCATATTAACCAGTAAGTACAACAACACCTGTTCATCACATTTGTCTTAATTTTCAAGAAGCCATGCTCGGCTAATTTAATGATTATTATAACAAAAAAATCCTTTTACATTGCATTATTTCTAAAAGCAGAACAAATTAACTGAAAAAAGGTTCGCGGCTTCGCGCGATTTTTCGTCACTGGAGTGCAGAGTGGCGCGAGCGAGTAAGATAGAGATAGCGCTAGGTCGTGTCGTCGGGAGTTAGCCGTATATTTCGCGCGTAAGAGCGAAATAGAAATATTTCGTTAGTGTATTACACACAGGGACCGGACAACCCCGCTTAAGAGTTAAGCCTTTGGACAGGGTAACCCGTACATGGGGTAACTCATATCGCAGTGTTACCTTTTGTTCGAGTACATCCTCGAAACCCAGCGAAATGGTTAACACCTTTATTAAGGTAACCACGTGAACGGGTTAACCCCTTCAATGACTTAAGCCTTTGAAGAGGTTACCTTCTCGAAAAGCTTTTTTTCGTGTTACCCTGGAATTTACCTAATAAACTTGAGCTGTATGTAGGTGGGGGGATACTTGCACCCGTACGGCGCCTTACAAGTCGCTCGGCAAGTCGGTACATGCAAGATTGGCGGACCGCCGGGCGCGGTACGATGTCACGTGCGGTCGTGGTTATGCAATTTTCAAACTAATATAGATTGTAAACAGTGCATATTACAATGTCTTGAGTTGGAATGGCTTACCCTGTTACAGTGTTACAGGGTGTTGAAAGGGTAACCCGTTCGCACAGATAGACACGAGAAGCGATTTAATTTTAGTCTATGGAAGATAATATGATAATTATGTTTAATCGGTTGAAGGACACTGAACGAGACACAATAGAAGTTTTATTTATTACGTCTGGGGGCGTTTAGTGTCCCGCTAAGTGTAGACTGGTGTTGACTATTAAGATACTTGACATGACCTTTCAAAAAACCGGGTGTCAGCCGATTTTTGTGAGAAAATATTGCATGGCGCCTTGTCGGACGGGTTATTAGAAGGACATCGAGAATCCACCTGGGGCCTGGGGCCATCTTTTGCATATGCGTGGGAATTCCGGCAGTTGAAGTAATCTTTAGCAACGCCACGCCAGATCAAAGAAGATTAATTTATTCTAATGCACGTATTACAATAAATAGCAGCGATTTACAGCTCGTACCTAAATTGTTTTTCCTTCTTTAACAATAACGTAATAAAAATAACCAGAGACTGCAATGCCAAAAGAATGATGTTTGAAATCAATAGCTATTTTCAATAGGATGCGTGGGTGGACGTATTAGCTTATCATATTTAAAAAATTCTAACAATTTCAAGTGTTGTCTGTGGTGCGTTTTTTATGATCTTATTTTATCTATGGTACCGTTTGATTACCTGTTGTTTAGTGTTTATGTTTTTTTTTGGAAAATTATTGGAGAAATCTATTTGAAATTGTTATGTATTTTTGCTTGCGAATCGATATTTATAAACTACATATTTTGCCCTTCTTAGAATTTAGTTAACTAAACCAAAAGTAGGACAAGGAAAATAACAACATTGAGGCTTTTATATACATAATATATAATACCGAATTACGTTATTAAATACAGAAATATAAACGTATTAAATAACATAATTATGCCGCAAAATTAATAAAACAATAACATATTTTAAACCAGCCTTGGTACCCCTACTACAAATTATGCGAGGCTGCATAACAATTTTCATTCATGAAGACCATGTGGCATTGCCAGGTGGCAGATCAAGGGGAGACTAATGTTTATGGCGTATGCCTCGAGCATAGAAATGAGGTGATATGCCAATTGATGGGGAAGTATGCACTTAGCGTCTTCATGTACTCAGGATAGGACTTTTAAGGTTCACATCCATAGGTCCGCACCGAATGCAGTAACTGCAGCAATCGGATTGCTGGGCATATAAGAATCGGCATTAATGACAGGCCGATGCATAAGCATAATCCGCCTTAATGTTCCCACTGCTGGGACACAGGCCTCCTCTATTTGAGAGGGAGAAGGCTACGGGCCGCAATGGGCTCGCATGGTGTGTTACGTACAACCCACCACGCGGGCTCAGTGCGGGTTGATAGATGTCACATGTCTTTGAACTTTTTGGTTCTAGGACATGCCGGTTTCCTTACGATGTTTTTCTTCACTGTTTTGTTTAAGCGTGTAGCGCAATGACAATCCAGCTAATACATTGTTCAGTTGTTTTACATAACGCAGCTGTTTTATAAAACAACTAGCGGTTTTTTAAAATGGCAGATTCGACAAACCATCCAATCCAAAGAAAGAAAGAAAAAGTATTATTGGGACTCACATAGGAGTATCACAAACTAAACACGCTCTTATATAAAAAAGAAGTAGTTTAGTATTTTTTATAGTTTTTTTAAACTACTTACATATTTTTAACGTTTGCGTCTAGTGTATTGTTAATAAGTATAAAGTCAATGAAGTTATGACGATTAGGGGCAAGCAAACTCGAGGGGTTTATAGCCCCTGAAGAGTTCCACTATCCACCTCCTGGCTTCATCATCGGATCAGCTCCAAGATACCAAATTATAGTTTGTTCATCTGAACTACATATACAGGCTGGTCAAAAAGTCGTGGATTAAACGAAATAGGGAGATAAAGGAGGTAATTTCCAACAAAAATCTTTCTACAGCATGGCCATGATTCAATTGCCCTAAAAGTTATGAATATTTTTGTATACCGAGTTCTTTTACAATACGACTTATTTAAAAAAAATGTGATATAAAACAATAAAACAAATGGTGTTGTATTATTACTAGATAATGTATCAGCACTACAAAAGTTCTACTGCGGCTCTGGGTACCAAATTTCAAGAGCAATTAATTTTTTTCCAAAAATTTTGAGCTTTACCAAAAATGTTATCACTTTAAAAGCGTTGGAAATGACCTCCTTTATCTCCCTATTTCGTTTGATACACGACTTTTTGACCATTCTGTATATTACACAAAGTTTCATTTCGATACGATCATTAGAAGTAGCAACCTACTTCATTGCATTTTAGGATTTTTTTACATTGCTTGTTAGTTAGTTACAAGTGAAGCTAATAAGTGAAAATAAAAACAGAAAGTCCTGTCCTTACAAGACCCAAAGGCCAAAGGTATCTCAGCATGATGCTGCGACATTTAAAAATAAGTGTCGCAGCGCTGATATTCTGATAGCGCCGCTTTGATGTCCTGGAAAGATACAGATAGATAATACATAAAATAAAAATTAGATGTGAAGTAACTTAAAAAAATAAAATATTTATTTTATAAAATTATTCTAATCCGCGTGTACCCGATGTAACATCAATTAGATATCCTTTGTTTCATCGCGATGAAACAAAGGATATCTAATTGATGTTACTTTATTGCCTTTGAAAAAAAGTTGAAAGTGTTCGAAAGCACATCCTCCTTGCTTCATAGTTCTGAGGGTATGAAGATGACCAGATATTGTATGCCAAGGATGTTACCGTTAATATAACTTAAGTAAAACAAACAACGTGGGTGTGTTTGTTATTTTATTCATTTCTGATATTTAACAGCGCCCAGCAAGCTTTATGTTTAATTTTTAGTGTATTGTTAACCGAATAGACACCTTACGTCAATATGCTGTGATGTAGCCATTTCAATCATTTCATACAACTGTCAAAGATTGACAGTTGTGATTTGAATATACGCCATACGGTTTAAGGCACACGTATCAAATCGGCAAGGGATCGGCACCGTATCGCCTATCTCCTCGCCATTAAACAGGCGTTAACCTAATGTAAGCACGTAACTAAAGCGGATCAGAAGCTCCGATACGTCGACTCGGCTACGGCTAGGCGACGCGACGCCGCGCTTACGGTTCGCCGACGGCTGTTTGATGGTGCAGCAAGCAGGCCTGAGGGGTGAGAGGGGCAAGGGTGGATGAAGAGACGTAAGCTCGGGTACGGAGAGACGTAAGCGCGGGGACGACGAGCCGTAAGCGCGGGGACGGTAACGCACCGCACCGCGGTTCGTGAGTTTATCCCGAGTTGAGGTGATTACGTTACGATTCCGATTGGTATGCGTTGCAGTAGGGAGGTTCTTACAAATAATACTGAACGGCTCGAGTTGATACGGTGCCGATCCCTTTCCGATTTGATACGTGTGCTACGACCTTTAAGCTGGTTGTCAATTTGGTTAACAATTAATTTCCTTGGTTTTACATTGTAGGTAGGACGTATAATGTATGTACGTCCGTATTCCTTAATTAATCCCGGCGCGGCGTGGTACGATATCGGCCCATTACAATAGAAAATCAATTGTGTCTCATTAGCGGTGCTTAAGGGCTGGTAATAGTTCAGCTAAAATTCAGATTTTGTCCCCACTTCCCCGCGCTATGTATCATTCTATCCCACTCGCACTGACATACTGATTCAGTTAGGGTGAACTGAACTATTGTTGGAAGGATGTCAAGAAATAAAATGATTAAACTTAACATTAATTTATTACATTCACATTTTATGTACAGTATATATAAAATTCTTTTAAATGGGCAGGTAAATAATAAGTAGGTATAACAAAACAAACATGAGACACTCATCATTCGCATAGCAAATACAGTTTACATCGAAATCCGCAATATAAGTACCTACTTCATTAGTGTTCTATGACCGACCAAAGACCATTGCTCTATCGCCATCTATTTGTCACCATAAGACATCGACAGCCAAATAGAGCCGGCGCTCAGCTCACTGACAGCGTGCCACGGCAGGTTGTGCTGCGGCATCCCGCGGCGTTCCGTGGCATCCTGCTAAAAGCCCGCACAGACCGGACTGCGTCCCATTAACCGAAATGACCGCAGCACAAGTTTCAATCTTATTTCAACTAGCTTAGCAATCATAATTCCTCGACACAACGTGACCCACACGTCCCGCGGGATGCAATGGCGCGCCGCGGCATTACGTGGAATGAAACGGCATGACACGTCATGCCGCAGCATCCCTGGCGCGTTGCGTCATGCCGCAGCGTCCCGCGGCACGTCGCGTCATTTCCCGGCATCGTGGTATCGAAATAAAGTAACATGAATTCTAAACTCATTGAAATAAGATTCAAAATAACTTGATTAGTAATAAAATCCTTTGCCATGACAAAGCCTTAAAATTACTTTCTTTTTGCTGAATCTTTGGCCAAAAAATAGGCTAGTCCTCTGGTCACGTGAAGAGTAGACCAATCGCTTGGCGATTTCTCGAAAAATTAAGTAGGCACTCGGACCTTATGGCCCTAGTGTATCAGCCCCAAACGGCTGGTACATATAAGTCGGAATAAGATTAGAGTATCTATTTGCGCTGTTTGAGGTTTTCTGCACCCGCAGTAATCGCACTAGCACAGCCAACCGTAATAGGAAGATGGGGTGGCGCAAGGTAGTCGATACATGTTGCATCACACACCAAAGGCCGACCTAACTTCTAAGGCATTATGGTCAATCTGTCTGGTCTTTTCCAGTCGTCGCGAGCCATTGGGTTCTAAAACAGCTGGCAACCCAGCACTGTCAAGAGCACGCAATGGTTATAACGCATAATAATACGTCATCGGAATGACTGATGTCAATTATAAAGTTTCATACATTTTGGCTTTAACGGAGGTTTGGAATAGAACGAATTTTAAAATAAGTTGTTTTTAACCCCCGACGCAAAAACGACGGGGTGTTATAAGTTTGACGTATCTGTGTGTGTGTGTGTCATGAGTCTATCAGAAATAGATTTATATCTTGAAAACCGGAATATGACCAGAACGTCATTCCTTTCCTCGTACATCAGGGAAATCATTAATATTAATAACGAGCCAGAAGCTTTAGCCGAAAACGCAGCAAGTACAAGCACCAGCAATGTAATTGACACATCATTATTGCACAAACTGTCAAGGAAACATAGTAAGAGTTCATACCAAGGCATTCAAGGTGATCCAATAGAGCAAGAATGTTGGCGTTACATTGCTGGTGCTGATCCTACAGAACCATAAAATGGTGATTTACTATCCTATTGGAATAATAAAAAAGAAGCATTTCCATCAGGAAATGCTTCTTTTTTATAGAGTAAGGCTCTAGCAAGAGCAGCAAGTCATCTTGCTGCTCTTGCTAGAGCTTTACTCTGTATACCTGCCACTAGCACTCCGAGTAAGAGGGTATTCTCGGTAGCTGGGCTAACAGTTACGGCCAAAAGATCTCGCTTGAGCTCGATTCGGGGTATTAAAATCATATTTATTCATGATAATTATAAAATATGTAAGATGTAAGATTGATTATCAATCTTACATAATTTATAATTATTATTATCTGTGTTTATATTAAAAAATTGTTTACTAGGCTATTAAAGTGTCCCTTTAGAAAACTGTTTTTTTTTTGCACCTGATGACCTGATCTGGACAAGGTATTTACTGTACTGTATAGGACTGACATTTTCCTGTCGTCCGCCTAAAACGATACGGCCGGCTTAAAGAACATAGGGAGTAGATTGCGAGTTTTAGTTGTGAGGTAGTAGAAAACTACGCCGCCGGCGCTACGCCGCCGCCGATTGAAATTGGTCAGCGCGCCGCCGCCGAGAATTTTTAAGGCGGCGCCTACATCTAGTAGAAACATAACTGCTGTTAACTTCCAATTTTCATTAGCCGTCCCCCGACGTGAGGACGCTTGGATCAAAATATTTCGTGCAACTTATATTAAACTTAAAGGGCTAATATATATTATTATTTTACTTTTTAGAGGTTTTTGTTTGAGTCGGGGGTTTTTTAAATTTTTAATGAAAACATTTAAATTAAAAAAAAAAGAATCAAGAGGAGGAGAATGACGAAAGCAAGAACATTTATGTGAATTCCCTTAAATCCCTAATTTCCACATTCCGTGTATGTCTGGTATCACATAACTCTGGCAACATGTAGGTATGATGGATGAGTAAAAATTTGTTAATTTAGGTCTCATGAATTTTGCCCAATAATGATCGTCTTTCTGTATAATTTCAGTTTTGATATGATTTTTACATCCCGATCATACGCCAAAAATACATGTTTTTCTACCAGTTATGTGTAGTTGTCCCTGCACCTGAATGTACCAAAGATGTTTCAAATTTATGGAAAGTCCATCTTTCGTTTTCCTCCAAAACCTTATTTTTTTTAATCTATTGCATCGTCCAACGAAGTCCTGAATGCAGAAATTGGACACTTTATTTCTACTATTGTGTCTTCTCCCTGCACAACTCCGTCCGGAGTTGCACCTAGAAAAGGTAACTCTTTATCAATAAAAAGACCACAAGGCTCTATTTTTTTAATATTAAATTGTGATGCTAGTTGTTCCATGGTAGTTGTTTCACTTTCTATTCCATGTTTTATGGACGGCACATTACATACATTTTTTGGATATATAAGATTTTTAACTAAAAATAACTTTAATTTCGGAAGTCGGTGGCAAAAAACTAATATACAAATCCAAAGACACCGACATCCGAAATTAATGTTATTTTTCACTTTGTAGTATTTTTGGGAGTCGGTATTTTTTGTCAAAAATTTTTTGAAGTGAAACTTCTTTAGGCGCGCTTGACTTGGGGAGTAAACTGGCGAACGCGTTACGGAAACGTGTGATCGGGCGAGTAGGGAAGGTACGTATTTATGCGACCGGGTTTTTACACCAGGTATTTGCTTCCAAGTACGGACACAAGTACGTAGGTACTCAAATAGTTCAACAACCGCGTTTGTTTTCGCAAATGCAATCATGCTCCTTATCAGTAAGAGCACAGAATACTAATAATAATACTAGTACTCATCGGCAAACTATACTGCTTCAGGGAGGGCAATACACGACCACGAGTGATGCGCTTTGTGAGGCGAGCATTCTCAGGGACTGGAATCAGCCCTCGAGAATACATATCCCGTGTCACAGAGCGCATCGACTTCCTGAAGCAGAAAGTTTGTGCATGGGCGAGCCGAATTCGGCGGTATAAGCGGCGGATTGATCGATACACGCAGAATCGCATGTTCCAGAGCGATGAAAGGTGGGTGTATAGAGCTTGGGAGCGACCTGAACAAAATGTGACAGATGTATGCCGCCCGGATGATGCCGCCACGAGTGCATTCTGGCGCAACATCTGGTCGGTGCCCGTCTGTCACACTGAAGCTGGCTGGATACGGGATGTCGAGCGAGTGTGTGAGACTGTACCAGAGATGGAAACAGTACTAATTACGCCATTAGACGTTGCCAAAGCGGTCCGTCCGTTACCGAATTGGAAATCGCCGGGACCAGACGGACTGCACAACTTTTGGTTGAAATGGCTAATTAGTTCACACACTTGCCTGGCATCTCAGTTCCAGTCATCTTTAGAGTCTGGGTCGCTACCGCAGTTTCTAACAACAGGCGTTACCCACCTGCTCCATAAATCAGGTAGTCCCGCGGAACCCAAGAATTATAGACCGATCACGTGTTTGTCGACGGTTTATAAACTTCTTACATCCATTTTGAGAGCGAAAATTAATACGCACATTGAGAGTAACTCGATTATGTCTGCCTCTCAAAATGGATGTAGGAATGGGTCCCGCGGTACTAAGGAGCTACTCCTCATAGACATGGCCATTAGCCAACAGGTTCGTCGATCCCGCAAGGATATGTCGACATGTTGGATAGACTATAAGAAGGCCTACGACTCGGTGCCACATACATGGCTCATGAGGGTGCTGGAGTTGTACAAGATAGATGCAACTCTACGCACCTTCCTTGAGTCGTGTATGGGGCAATGGAAGACGGTCCTTCGCTATCCAGGATGTCGGCAGATCCAGGGGAATGATGAACCTGTATGGATTAAGCGGGGAATATTTCAGGGCGACAGTTTGAGTCCACTTTGGTTCTGCTTAGCCCTGAATCCTCTAAGCACACTACTGGAGGATTCAGGTCTAGGCTATCGGTTGAGGAGAGGTGGTCAGGTCATATCTCACCTCCTCTACATGGACGATTTGAAACTCTTTGCCCCCAACAAATTGCGTCTGATGGAGCTACTGAAGGTAACTGAAACTTTCAGTAGCGCCATCAGGATGGAATTTGGTGTGGACAAATGTGCAGTCATGCATGTAAAGCGAGGGGAGATTATGGATTCTGAGGGAATTCAACTCTCGGATTCCATAAACCTTAGATCCCTCGCCTCATCTGAAAGCTATAAGTATTTAGGTATGTCGGAAGCGTTAGGCATCAACGATGCTGACATGAAGCAATCGTTAAAGGAGCGTTTCTTTTGTCGCCTGAGGAAGGTATTAATCAGTCTTCTTTCGGGCGGAAATAAGGTGCGCGCCTTCAACGGTTGGGTCATGCCGGTTTTGATGTACTCTTTCGGCATACTCAAATGGACTCAAACCGAACTCGACGTCCTGGATAGAAGGGTCCGCACACTGCTGACTGCAAATCGGATGCATCACCCACGATCATCGGTGATGAGACTGTATATTCCGCGGAAGTGTGGGGGTCGAGGCTTTTTAAATGCAAAGACCCTCCACAACCGCGAAGTGTGCAGTCTCAGGGAATATTTTTTAAAAGCTGAAGTGGGTATGCACCGTGATGTGGTCGCAGTGGACAAGGGGCTCACCCCGCTCTCCATGGCTAAAGAGAACTGGCGCAAACCTGTAATACTTACTACCGATGACCGCAAGAAGGTATGGCAAAGCAAGGAGCTTCACGGGCGCTTCTATCGGGCTCTGCATGAGCCCGGTGTAGATTTCTTAGCGTCCGTATCCTGGTTACGTTTTGGTGATCTTTTCGGGGAAACCGAAGGTTTCGTCTGTGCAATTATGGACGAAGTTATCTTGACGAATAACTACCGGAGACATATTATGAAGGACGGGACGGTTGACGTGTGTCGGGCATGCCACCGTCCGGGTGAGTCTATCAGACATATTATCTCTGGTTGTTCTCGTCTAGCTAACGGCGAGTACTTGCACAGGCATAACCAAGTAGCCAGGATTATTCACCAGCAACTTGCTTTGAAATATAAACTTGTGGATTCTGAGGTACCGTATTACAAGTATGTGCCCGACCCAGTTCTTGAAAATGACCATGCCACGCTGTACTGGGATCGGTCTATCATTACTGACAGGACTATTGTCGCCAATAAGCCTGATATAATGGTGATAGATCGATTAGCGCGCCGCACAATGATTGTCGATGTTACCATTCCACATGACGGGAACCTCGTGAAAGCTGAGAAAGAGAAACAAGTTAAATATCTCGACTTAGCACACGAGGTTGTTGACATGTGGAATGTGAGCTCGGCTATCATTGTGCCGATTGTCGTATCGGCCAATGGCCTTATGGCCGAAAGCCTCGATCAACATCTGTCGAGGCTCTCGTTAGGCGGTTGGATCAAGGGCCTGATTCAGAAGGCAGTACTCCTTGATACGGCTCGTATTGTGAGGAGGTTCCTATCTCTGGAGCCCTAACCACCGGTAGCTTGGACTCTGCTCCCGACACCGGCGGAATACTATTTTTTATATTTTTAAATGTTTTTTATACTTATTTTTTATATTTTAAGAAATATTTAAAAATGTAAAATAATATGTACATAAATAAATAAACGAAATACTAATACTACTAATAATAGTACTACGTACAGAAAGGACACTCCCTCGACCTCATATCAGATACAGTTACCGGCACGTAAGTTGGCAAGATTTTTCGTAGTGGGGGAAGTTCGCGCATGTAAAAATGTATGAAATTGTGCATGCGCGAACTTCCCCCACTACAAAATATCTTGCCAACTTACGTGCCGGGTATTATACCGCACCTCACCCCGCACTTCGAGGTATTCGTCGCCGACTCTTTAGCAAGGGCGCTCGCGAACCGCAGCGCTGTATTGCTGATACGAACACACAATTATGCGATTTAAAAGTTTTATTTGAGTTTTAATCACGATGGTTGGATATTGTGATGCTTTTCCGAATTCGTATTTACATAAACTGTTTGTAAGATTTCGCATTTTCATTTGTTTATGTAGTAGTAATAGGTAATTATTTTGCGAGCGTTGTATGGAGTGTCCGAGGTGTGGTAAGAGTCTATGGAACAATTTCGTATGCAAGTATTTTTACTTTAATGCTTTGTAAAAGTATTTTATTTTTAATTATAATTAAAAATATACCATTAAATTTCTGATGCCAAAATGCATTCAGTGATGGATTATTTTTTATTAAATAGTTTTTGTAAATAGATAATAGCTTCATATTTGCAATAAATTACCACCGTTGTGTCATCGCGCTTCTCTTTCTTTTCCTACCGAACCTACGGTCCTGCATGCGGCAGCAGCGGGCAGCATTATATATGTTTATTTCCTTCAAAGGAACTATTTAGTCTCAGTAGTTCCTTCAGCTTTTGCAAAGGGACTACTGATCAAAAAGTTCTCAGTAGTTCCTTCAAAGGAACTGCTAAAGGAAATATCTAGTCTCAGTAGTTCCTTCAGCTTTTGCAAAGGAACTACTGATCCAAAAATTCTCAGTAGTTCCTTCAAAGGAACTACGCGAAGGAACTAGTGAGCATAAACGATATTTTTTACGAAAACAAGTTTTGATATTATAACACAACTTTAAATACCTCCAGGACCCCTGTACAGTTACATGCGGGTGCAAAATTTGCTGTTTGTGGTAGTGCGCATACAGCAAAATTCACACCAAAAATTAAAGTCGATTTCCAGCAATTACTTTTGTCACAGATCTTTTGTGCAATGTTACTTAGTTTGATGTACGACGGCTATAAGTCTTTTTACACCCTGTATCAATAAATAGATAAAATATTTATAAAAATAGTTTTGCTGAATATATTGAAAACACCATTACACATTGGGAACTGTCTAAAATAGGTACGTTTACCTCCCTAAATTTCTGACAATGTTTTGACATTGACATGAGATTACGATTTTAAACCATTTCAAAAATTATTTTATGAATGAAAACTACAAAATTTGGAAAAAATAAAAATACGAGGCCGTATATTTTACATCTATATTTCATTTTACTTTATTACATAATTTCTTCAGAACATAAAACGTTGTCAATCGGGTCTTTTGAGCGCAAGCAAAGTGACACGGGATCCCCGTCTGATAGCCGAAGCGGTACTGACAAATACTGAATCGGGGTCCTGTCGGGGGCCGGGCGGCAGAGCGGTTCAAGTATAAAGCTGGATATTGACGAACGCGAGCCGCTGTGTTATATAATAATTTATTATTAAAAGAATTAAGCTATTTTGTAAAATGTAACCACAAATTACTTTTCTCTACGTTATTGCCTTTTTTTAGATATGATTTTTTAGTAGTAAAACATTTATAAACTATGAGTAAAACAAGAAAAACATAAAAAAAATATCGATTAAGCCTGTTTTTCGGTTTTTTTTTTGATTGAGTGAAGTTTTCGATATCGTGTTTTGAACCACAAATTGTCAAAATACATAAAGTAAACTAGAACAAGTTTTTTTTTTCGATTTAAAAAATCACGATTTCTTTGTTTATTGTTAAATCAAAGTGATGTAAAATTGGGAATACCTGGCCTTAAGCGGTTAAAGGATAGCCAGACGTTTCAATTAAAAAATAAGTTTTTATTGTTTTTGGTTATAGTTTAGAGAGCAGTGGTGGCCAGTGGTTCGGGGCCCGAAAACTCGGACATACGAGTTGTAGGTTGTGGGTTCGAACCCGCTAAGCAAGCGCTTTACTTTGTGTAAATAATTCCATCACCACTGCTCTCAAAAATGGTGACGGAAAATATCGTGAGGAAACCGGCATGTCCTAGAACCAAAAATTCGAAGACATTATGTAAGTACATGTGTTCCTACGAAAAAAAGGGCGCGCGGCGGCAACGTTGCCAAATCACTTGCCCACGCGCACGTACCAATGTGCATCCCTTTCCTTAATGACATGCTCTTAATTTTCTTTATAACTTGTTGAATTTTAGATGTTTTAATTTGGCGCATGTTTCAATTTTGTCCTGCATGTAATTATCAAAAATTATTCAAAATTTCAATGACGTTTCGGAAAGATTGTTAGAAATTAATATGCATTCGGCCATAACTTTAATCCGCTACTGCTGTTTCGGCCCTAAATTAACATATTTTCTTCGCGCTTCACATTTATGGAAGCACACTCACCTTTTAGACCAAATGGACCAAATTATCAGGCATACATTAACATCTATTTTAAATGTGGCCATGGACGACCGAGCTTGGGCACAAGCTACTCTTCCCATTCGTATGGGGGGCCTCGGCGTCCGCAAAATTTCTAGTATTAGTTTACCGGCTTTCATATCCTCGGTCCACGGCACTGATAAATTAATCAGGAAAATCTTAGCCTCCACACTGATTAATTCTGATGTGCCGTGTTTCACCGAGGCTATGGATGCCTGGAGACTCGCTTGCCCGAATACAGATCCACCCGACAATCCATCTTCCCAGAGACGGTGGGATGAGCCGCTCTGCAGAGTAGTACAGAACAATTTACTTGACTCGTCTGCTACTCCTGCGGAACGTGCGCGCCTGCTGGCTGTGGGTAGATGGGAGTCGGGACTTTGGCTTCATGCACTACCTTCGTCGAACATAGGCACTTTGTTCGACGACACTACTTTTCGCCTCGCTGCTTCCCTGCGACTAGGCACTCCTTGCTGTTCCCCTCATCGCTGTCACTGTGGCGAAGATGTCAACAGCCTCGGACACCACGGCCTGTCTTGCAGCCGAAGTGCGGGTCGCTTAGCGCGCCACGCAAACATTAATGACATCATCCGACGAGCTCTTGTTACCGTCGGCGTTCCAGCTGTATTAGAACCCAATGGCTTGGTACGCGACGATGGCAAGAGACCGGACGGTATGTCTCTATTTCCTTGGAAGGTGGGTAGGCCTTTAGTGTGGGACGCAACTTGTGTCGATACTCTTGCGCCATCCCATCTTCCTGGATCGGCATGCTGTGCTGGCGCTGCTGCTGCGGCTGCGGAAAACCTCAAGCGGCGAAAATATAATAACCTTATCGGAAATTATATTTTCGAGCCGTTTGGGGTTGAAACCCTCGGGCCGTGGGGTCCGAGTGCTCATGGCCTTTTTACAGAAATTTCAAAACGGCTGGTTGACACTTCCCGTGACCCAAGGGCTGGCTTTTACCTTGGCCAAAGGCTAAGCATTGCCATACAACGTGGCAATGCCGCCAGTCTCTTGGGTACATTACCAGTCGACAGCGATGCGGATGAATTTTTCGACGCTATATTTTAGTTTTTATATAGTTTTAGTTAAGTTAGTTTTTAATTTTGTAATACCTACGTCTGTCATTTTATGTATTAATAATAGTAGATTAGATGTAGATTTAGTATTTTGATTACTTTATTGTTTAGTAGTCTTTAT
The DNA here is from genome assembly GCA_945859645.1 of Amphipoea oculea. Lineage (NCBI taxonomy): Eukaryota > Metazoa > Arthropoda > Insecta > Lepidoptera > Noctuidae > Amphipoea > Amphipoea oculea. Next base: position 4,951,692 of record OX243881.1, on the reverse strand, counting down.
TTACATTTCTAACTAGTTTAGTCTGTAATTTCACCGAAATAAAATGCAAATGTAATTATCTGAGGGGCAATTCTCGTAATTTTAAGAACATTCTCAATCTGTCAAAAACATTTTTGACAAGTTTTTGATATTGACTGTCGCTGAGATGAGATGGCAACTAGATTTTGAACGTGTTTAATCACGGGAATTAGCTTCCAGGCTTCAGCTACTAAAACACTTTGTTATGAAATAATGCATTAATCCATCCGCATTCTAGCCAAAAAATAACAGACAAATATAAAAGAGAAACATCAAAGGAATTCCTGAACACTAAACCTGTTGCGGAAATTAGGTCTAGACACATTTATCTCTATCTAAGATCTACGTGGGAATCAGACGGTCCCAAAGTTACATTGGTCCAAACTAGAAAATTGGAAGTTTATCAACGCTATTTCTGAGTTACCCTGCAGAGGACATATCTATTAAATTTGGCGAATCATCGATTGATTGACTAATTGATTGCTGACTCTTTATTTGTATATAAGTGTTGACTTAGATCTTACGAATGTCGATAAACCCACAGATGTCCGTTGTTGTTATAGACCCATTCTCTAATGATTAGTTGCTTAAACACGTAGCACGGGTCACCAGATACCAAGTGTTCAAAGAGGTGTATGGACATCTGCCTTTCTGCAGGACATCTGTGTTATTGCAGGACATCTGTGTTACTGCAGGACATCTGTGTTGCTGCAGGACATCTGTGTTTCTGCAGGACATCTGCCTTTCTGCAGGACATCTGTGTTACTGCAGGACATCTGTGTTACTGCAGGACATCTGTGTTACTGCAGGACATCTGTGTTACTGCAGGACATCTGTGTTACTGCAGGACATCTGTGTTTCTGCAGGACATCTGTGTTACTGCAGGACATCTGTGTTTCTGCAGGACATCTGTGTTACTGCAGGACATCTGTGTTACTGCAGGACATCTGTGTTACTGCAGGACATCTGTGTTTCTGCAGGACATCTGTGTTACTGCAGGACATCTGTGTTACTGCAGGACATCTGTGTTACTGCAGGACATCTGTGTTACTGCAGGACATTTGTCTTACTACAGGATGTCTGTCTTACTGCAGGTGGCAGGCTGGCAACGCGCCTGAAATGCCATCGCATGCGCCGCGTGTTGTTACTGAAAGTATGAGATGATAAAATCTGTTTTGTTTTGTTATATCGTGTTTAGACATTGATACCAATCACAAAGAAAACGGATTTTTAATACTGATATTTCAAGTGAGATATTGGTACTCAGTAATACTGGTACTCAGCTACATCAGCACCCTAATTGCGTAACACACTATTGCTCTCAATTTGAATAATTTTGAAGCATATTGCTAATCCATTGCTCCTTATGTACGAAAAGTGTGTCTGCTCAACAACGTAAATAACGCAATGAATGTTGTTGAACTGTCAAAATGAAACCCATTGCTACTGATAGTGTGTTATGCAATTACCTCGCTGGTTAGACTGGAAGCCGACCCCAACATAGATAGGAAAAGGCTAGGCAGATGATAATTTCAAGTGAGATATTTGTCTCATCTCATCAAATTAATTTATGTTTGTTTGATCGTGTTTAGAAATCGATGCCATCACGTCTACCAAGTTTCGCTAGCTAATTCGATTTGATCTCGTATAACCGAGAACTTTTTTTTGTAAATTATTCAAAGAATAACAGGAAAATCAACCTGTTGAAATACTCGGAACGTATAATATTATTGGAGGTAAATTATGCCTGTTGCTCGAATTACCTAGACCAAATAACATAAGGCTGATTGTGATATTAAAAAAATAATTACTTAGTTTCCTAAAATTAATCTATACATACATACATACAAATAAATAAAATTGAAGTATCTGTTTGTAATATTAAAATAACCGCTTTTAACCGACTTTAAATAAAAAAGGAGGTTCTGTTTTCGACCCGTATGTATGTATGTATGTATGTTTGTATGTCCGCGATTATCTCAAAAACTGCTGAACCGATTTTGATAATTCTTTCATTAATGTGATCTACATACTTTCAGAAAGGTTTTAGTATATAATACATTAGGTAATTATTTTTATGTACGAAGTTACATGCAGAAATGTACTGCATCTCCGGCATTTCTATGGGAATTTTGATGATTCTTCGAGTCGTGTCTTCAATTCTTCAATGTACTAGTGTTAATTGAATTTGTGTGGGGTAGGTACAACTAAAAAGTGAAAAATAAAAACTTTTTTTTACAAAAAAAAACAACCGACTTCAAAAAAAAAAAACACTACAAAGTGAAAAATAACTTTAATTTCGGAAGTCGGTGTCAAAAAACGAAAATGCGGAACCAACGACACCGACTTCCGAAATTAAAGTTATTTTTCACTTTGTAGTGTTTTTTTTGAAGTCGGTTGTTTTTTTTGTAAAAAAGTTTTTACTAAATGCATATGGATATTTACGGTTTAAGACATTTCTTTCTCAAAAAGAATACAATTCACTTAATATGAGAAATACAAGGTAATCTTAAAACTAAATACATATAAGAATTACTTATGACGAAGGTAGGTATTCGTAAATAAATTAGTTATCATTAGACACACATTTTAACAGTGTTGCAGGTAAAAGGAAAAAGTTGGTTTACTATTACGTATCGATTCTTGAAGGCAAGTCAATAGCAATTATACGTTAAACTATTTATATGAACTGTAATGTTTTGGAAATACAGGGTAGGTATTCTAGTTCTCTTAATACTTAGCAAATTAGCAAATAATTAATGAGGATGTAAATGATATTCATATGGTGGGTTAAATTTTAAAACCTAGAGAAATCTTTCAAGATGTGGTGCTTTAGGGTTCTTTTGTATAAAGTAAAGGATTGTATCTCTTTAATGTCATTAGGTAATGTATTATACAACTCTGCTCCTTCGTATAGTATATTTTTTCTTCCGTAATTAGTTCGTGGTGGTCTTAAGCAAATATTGTTTTTCCGTCTGGTGCTACGTTTTTGTGTTTGTCCTTTTTTTGTAAATGTTATTTTTGAGTGTATATTTTTATTTAATAGCTTATGTACTAGTATGCATGTATTATATTTATATATCTGTGATAGCGTCATCAATTTAGTTTCTTTATAAATTTTTTCAGTCGGAGTAAGGTAGTGGTAATGGAATAAGAGTTTTATTATTTTGTTTTGGCATGTTTCAATTTGTTTTAAATTTGTTTTAGCTGCAGAGCCCCACACCTCTATTAGGTATTCTAGGTGAGGTTTTACCATAGAGTTGTAAATGATATACCTAACAGATGTCGGCAAGCAGCGGACGATCCCTCTAAGCGCGCCCATAACAGAAGATAGTTTAGATCTTAACTTATCTAGATGTGTCTGCCAGGTCAGATGTTTGTCTAGGTGGAGACCAAGATACTTCTCCGAAGTAACTTGGGTTATAGGTTCGTTATTTACGTATAGATTTGAGTTGTTTGTGACTTTTTTGTTCCTAGCACTAAAAATAATATAGTTTGTTTTAGAGGTATTAACAGTAAGCAAATTGTCTTGGAACCATCTAGAGAGAGTGTCCAGATCTTGTTGTGCTTTTTCGATAACATCTACGATACTGTTTCCAAATAAAAATAGGCTTGTGTCATCAGCATAAAGTATTATGTCGCCTACCAGGTTTAGGTTATGTATATCATTTACGTATAATATGAACAGCAGAGGGCCAAGAATGGATCCCTGCGGCACGCCATAGGTTAAAGTTTCGCAGCTACTTTGCACATCATCAATCCGAACAATTTGTTGTCTATTAGAGAGATAAGACCGGAACATGTCGTGGGCAGTATCCCTAATGCCGATTTCATACAGTTTTTGGAGAAGGAGACTATGGCTAATTGTATCAAATGCCTTTTTCAGGTCAATGAATATACCAAGTGCTGCGCATTTTTCATCGATATTGTTTTTTAGGTTGGTTACAAGGTCAATTGTTGCAGTTAGAGTATTGGATTTTGCGCGGAAACCATATTGTTTCTTAGAGAGGAAGTTTATAGTTTTGAGGTAATCATCTAGACGTTTATATAATATTTTTTCGAATATTTTAGATATTATTGGGAGAACAGAGATAGGGCGATAATTACCTGGGTCAGTCTTATTACCTGACTTAAAGATAGGACTAACTTTTGCTATTTTCAAAGAATCCGGGAAGATACCGTTTTGTAAACAATAGTTGATATTCATCGTGAGTTTAGTTAATATTAGATTTTTTATACTTTTTATGGTTTTGCAACTAATCCCATCTAAGCCCGCACTAGTGTTTGAATTGAGATTGTCTATGATTTTGCTGACTTCTGCTTCAGTAGTTGGGGTTAAGTTTAGCAATTGACTTGTACTAGATACTGTTGCTTGTGTTGTTGGCTGAGAATGTATTTGTTCCTTAGGCCTTGCAATTTTATTAGCTAAAATAGACCCTATAGTAGCAAAAAAGGTATTAAAATAATTACATATTTCTTTACTGTCTGTGATTTGACCGGTTGGTGTATCTAGCTTTGAAGGAGCGGAGGCCGATTTAGACTTACTTCCAGCTAAGTTCCCGATCAGCTTCCACATCTTTAAAGGTTTTCTTTCACAGTTTTTGAAAAGTTTATAGTAGTATCCACTTTTAGTGTTTTGAATTTGTTCCAGCACGCTGTTTCGTAGGGTTATGAAATTGTTTTTTATGAAGTCGTCATTGGGATTTTCCTTATAAGCAGACCACAGCTGATTCCTTCTTGTTAGCATTCCAATAATGTCTTTATTGATCCAGTCTGATTTTAACGTATTTTGAATTTTGATTTTCGGTATTCTATTTTTAATTACTGCTTGCTTTATTGTGTTTTCTAAGCTTTCGTAGTCACTCTCAGAGACATTCATAATTTTACTTTCTACTGTTTGGTAAAGCGCTGTGTAATCTAAGGTATGGTACTTTACTTTCTTTTTCATTTCAGGTGCAAATTGGCCAACCTCGACATAGATTTGCTTGTGATCCGATATTGGAGACTCCACAATAGCTACATGAAATTTATGATTTTTTAGGTTGGATGAAACATGATCAAGGATCGATTTTTTTGTAGCAGTATCACGGGTACTAAATTGTTCATCAGTGTTGTTTAGGATTAGGTGTCCATTTTCTAACAGCATTTTTGTATAATTATTAATCGGTCGGCTCGGATTAAGCAGATCGTAGTTGAAATCCCCGAACACTAATGCTCTTTTCCTCCTCGTCAGCTGCTGTGAATATTCCTCTAAAAAGACATTATTGTTGGATTTTGGTGTTTTATATACAGCGCCTATATCCAATGAGTATTTATCTAAATGAACCCATAAGTAGTGATTGTTCTCTTTACAAAGATCCTCAATGTAATTGTGCTTTAAGCTATCATGAACAAATATGGATACTCCACCGCCTCTTGAGTTTTCTCTAAAATTATAATGATGCGAGTAGTTTGGCAGGTTTAAAGTCTTGGCTTCAGATTCGGACTTGATCCAAGTCCATATGGATATTTACACGGTATATACACCAAAATAACATTTTTATACAATTTTTGTCTGTCTGTCTGTTTGTTCCGGCTAATCTCTGAAATGGCTGTATCGATTTTGACGGGACTTTCACTGGCAGATAGCTGATGTAATAAGGAGTAACTTAGGCTACCTTTATTTTAAAAAGAATTAGGGTTCCGCGCAAAAAAATTAAAACGTTTTCCGTCATGCACGCGAACAAAGTCGCGGGCACAGCTAGTATGATAATAAAAGTACTGCCGATTGTTACCGATATGTTTTATTTTATACCCCATCACTAGACGCTACCGCACCGTAGGTGCTCGAAAGGGAATAAAGTTAAATATTTTTTATTGTTCCCCTTTGAGCACCACTGTAAACTCTTGGATTGGTACTCAAATGGGAATACCTTTGGTGCTCCATGCATAGGTGCTCTAAAAATAGGTGCTCAATCGGGAATACTCCGTAAATGTAAATATAGCACTCATCTTAATAGTACCTACGTTTATTCGAATATTGACCTTATTTCAGAAATGCGTCATGTTGTTCAGGGCTGTGTTTGAATGTTTATAGTTTTTATTTATTTCTTAGTATAGGTTTAAAAATCTGTTTGATGGCGTAGTTTTATTGGAGATAAGTGGAAGAGTTTCATTTTTATTGTGTCCTCATTTTCTTAAATTAATATTTGTTCATCTGAAGAATAGGTCTTCGGCAGGTGTACAAAAATGAAGCAGGAAAATTTTGTGCAGACGCGGTAATTAGTGGTCGTTAGAGGGGCCCGTGGCTAAATGATAACAACAGCCGCACAGGTCGATCGATCAGGTTAAGCTACGCTCTCCGCGGTTGGTCTGTGGATGGGTGACCATCTTTACATACCTACCGAGACCCCTCCGTGTACGTTAAGCCGTTATTCCCGACTAGCCATTCCTGGATCTTTGACAGTCGTTACGGGTAGTCAGAAGCCCGAAATTCTTACAACCAGTCTTACAAAGGGGTATCGTATTACCCAGTACCTAACTAGCTTGTGGAGGTCAGATAGGCAGTCGCTCCATTTAAAATACTGGTATTCAGCTGCATCCGGTTAGACTGGAAGCCGACCCCAACGTAGTTGGGAAAAAGCTAGGCAGATGATGATCTTCTTATATTTATTTATTTAATTAGGGTTTGCAGCCCTGAGTATTTGATAATAATTTCAACTTGATAACTCCACGCGTTCCTGTAAAAACGGACGACGAAGCAGTGGCGTGCATTGCTTTTCAGAATAGGTAGGCACTAGGCCGGGTCTAGTCTAGGTAGACGCGGTCACTAATCAGAAAAAAAAGGGTGGTCGGGGGATCCTCGCCATCCTCGGCAGGAACGAAGTTCAAAATGAAAATCCAAGATGGCGGGGCTGTAAAACTTTTAAAATTACGAAATTTTTAAATTTTCACAGCCTCCGTATTTCTTGCTAGGCGGTTGGATCAAGGGCCTGATTACAGCATTGGCAGTACTTCTCGATACGGCTCGCATTGTGAGGAGGTTCCTGTCTCTGGAGCCCTAACCACCGGTAGCTTGGACCCTGCTCCCGACACCGGCGGACTACTATTCTTTTTATATTTTTAAATGTTTTTTGTACTTATTTTTTATATTTCAAGAAATATTTAAAAATGTAATTAGGTAAGATGCCAATGTAAATGGATAAATAAACGACATAATAATAACTTTATTCCGGGTGGCATAGCCCCATAGAAACCTTAACCTAACCTAGTACACATTTCATAAACTTTTATAATTTGCCATGACTCGCCACACCTACACACGACATGACCCACTGATTCTGAAAGGGACAGTCAAAACGTACTGCTATTGCGTTCAGAATGAAAAGTACCAAGAATTGAGTTACAAGCGTGAGTAAGCCCTAAAATTTTCAAAATGAGTGTTTATAAACCTTGAAGTTGATTTATTTATAACAAGGAACCCAATTTGTAAATAAGGTTTCTGGAGCAGGAGAATTTAAAGACCGTTTTCCAGAGAAAGTTAAGTTATTTTTTGCATTCAAGACTCACCTTCTATTTGGAGAGTATTTCCAGGAGATTATATTAAGGCCTGGGTAGATGACATGACCACTTAAAAAAAAAAACAAAAAAAAAAAACCGATACTTTTGTTTTTTTTGTACAATCGTTACAAAAAAAACAAACGTTTTGGTGTTTTTTTTGTTTTTTTTGATTTTATCTCGGAAACAGCACTTTTTTTTCGGGATGAAAGGTATCCTATGTCCATTTATGTACTCCTGACAAAGTATATGCAAATTTTCAGGATTACCGGTTCAGTAGTTTAGGCGTGAAAAGGTAACAAACAAACTAACTTTCGCATTTATAATATTAAGTTAGGATTTTTTTTTTCACAGCGATGCGGATGAATTTTTCGACGCTATATTTTAGTTTTTGTATAGTTTTAGTTAAGTTAGGTTTTAATTTTGTTATTTTTGTTAATTAAGGTAAATGGTTAAATAAGTTAGGATTAGGATAGATTGAGACTGAGATCAGACTGAGCGCTCTTAAAATTACGAGAATTGCCCCCCGGGAAGTGTTTACAGCTTTTTAAATTTTTACGACCCTTCATTCTTTCGGCGCCAAACTCAATTTGAGAAGCCGTAAAAATGCTTTCGATATGCGGTCACATAAGTCCGTGGTTCTCGGAGGTGATTTATTTTTGTTTTGAGTTCAAGACCCTGAGAATTTGATGGCAACGATGTCTGTATGGGCGAAGGTCATATCGATTTCTTTAAATCGACTATCCAAGTTGGAATCGATTTTCCAAGTAACGGTACTGCTAGTCTATAATATCGGCTATTGTGCACTCCGTTAGTTTAGGTAGTTTAGTTAACTACACCAACCACAAATAAACAAAATTATTAATTGTATTTGTTTGTAACAAAAGGTTTAGCACCCATGGATCACGTGTTTTTAGGGTTCCGTACCCAAAGGGTAAAAATGGGGCCCTATTACTAAGACTTCGCTGTCTCTCCGTCCGTCCGTCTGTCTGTTACCAGGCTGTATCTCAAGAACCGCGATAGCTAGACAGTTGAAATTTTCACAAATTATGTATTTCTGTTGCCGCTATAACGACAAATACTAAAAACAAAATAAAATAAATATTTAAGGGGGGCTCCCATACAACAAACGTGATATTTTTATATATGTAGTGTTAATTAATATTGTCGGTGGTACGGAACCCTTCGCGTGCGAGTCCGACTCGCACTTGGCCGGTTTTTTTTTGTTTACCTTTAGTTAATTACTTAAACCAATGGAGTATAGTCAATTGTTATTTTACATCTTTGATCCTAGTACATGATACCTAATTAGAAAAGAAGTTGGAATTGTTCCTTAAGTCTTAAGCTTTTATGACGTTGCACACATACAATATTTTTAGAAGACCTCTCTTAAAGCCTCCTTTGACCGCCAATCTTCCCTAGAAGTCTTTGAACGCCATTTTGTCTTTTTAGGGTTCCGTACCTCGAAAGGAAAAAAACGGGACCCTTATAGGATCACTTTGTTGTCCGTCTGTCTGTCTGTCAAGACCCTTTCTCTCAGGAACGCGTAGAGATATCAAGCTGAAATTTATATCAAATAGTCAGGTTTACTGTCCCTTGGAGCTGTGAAAAAATTAAACTTCTAAGGCAACGCAATCAAAAGATACAGCCGTTTATGCAGCAAATTTTCGACATTCGCAAGGGAATCAAAACCTACTGGGTACTTCCCGTGAACTCAGTGGTACGAAGCAACGTCTTATAGCACAGATAAACGAAAAATTGCAAAAACCATAAACTTTTAGTTACATACCGACAAAATACGGAACCCTCGATGCGCGAGTGGTCGATTATCGCGCTTGGTTTGAATCTTACGTTAGCTTAAGATTTGGGCCACGGGTGGCAGGGCCTCAGGGTATACAATCCACATCATCATCAGCCTACAGCAGTCCACTGTCCTCTCCAAATGCACGCTATTCTGCTCGATTTTCGGTAACTGTAATCCGGCTACCAGCCACCCTGCGAAGACCGTCGCTCCATCTAGCCTAAGGGTGTCCTACCTCACTTTTGCCGATTGGCAGTTTCCACTCAAGAACACGTCTAAACCTACAGTCATTGGTTCTACGGCTAATATGTCCGGCCCATTGCCACTTCAGCTTGCATATTCTGTGAGCTATGTGTCTGCATGAAATTCGGATACACACCTAAAATTTTGAAAGGAAAAAAACCAAAATATTCATTTTCATGTATTGGAATGGAGCTAAAATTTTAAAATTAAAGAGCTAAAATAGTTTTTTTTTGGGTCTAATTAATTGAAAATAGAGCTAAATGTAGCTCTGATAGAGCTAAATTGGCAACACTGGCTATGTCGACAACTTTGGTTCTCTGCCGGAGCACCATTCAGGTATTAAAGATCAACTAGGTTCGGTATTTTCTTCGTCCTTGACTTCTATGCAACTGCACGTGGAGATCTCCAGAATAACTGTGTGCAAACACCTGATGTGCGTCATAAGTATTTGGATTACAAACAAAAGTTAGCCGCAGTACATTCCATTGGGTTGCGTTCATTTATAGTGGCGTCGCGTCGGTTTGGCAACAAAAGTCTGCTCGTTAACCGACTAACAGGTGAAACGACATATTTAACAGCTATTGTAAATGCACTAAATCATTTTTAGCCCAAGACACCGACGATTTACAGCTTCACCCATATAACATACTGTGAAATCCTTGTTTTGCCAATGGTGCCGATTTTGTAGTTCACAAGTTTGTGAACAACAAAATCGGCACCATTGGCAAAACTTAGTAAAAAATTAAAACGGTACAGTTCGACACAACTTAGATGTAGCATCGGCAAAATTCGTAAAACGTTCGTAAAACGTTCATAATTCGTATTCGTAAATCTTTATTACTACTTTAGGAAAAATTGATCAATTTTTCCTAAAGTAGTAATAAAGATTGGTGATTTTGAAGGCGCACTTAGTTCGGATGTGATCGGTTTTAGAGCTCAGAACGGTATAGCGAATCACTCTTCGCCGATGGTACGGTTCGCCGAAATCACTCTTAGTCGACGGTTGGTTCCACGAACAAATCCATCGCCGATAGAACTATTCGCCGAAAACACCGTTCATCGATGATCGCTTCAGCTACAACACCTTTTACCGATGGAACGGGTCGCCGAAATACTTCACACACAAATCATTTCACATCAGCTTCCTGGTTTAGGTCTTTTCATAACATACAGTGATTTCCTCTTAGGGCTTCCTATAAGGGCTTCATAGATATTATTATTGGCCAGTACCTACCTACAGTATTGTTTGCATGTTGTGCATATCCTAAAGAGGAAATCACTGTATGTTATGAAAAGACCTAAACCAGGAAGCTGATGTGAAATGATTTGTGTGTGAAGTATTTCGGCGACCCGTTCCATCGGTAAAAGGTGTTGTAGCTGAAGCGATCATCGATGAACGGTGTTTTCGGCGAATAGTTCTATCGGCGATGGATTTGTTCGTGGAACCAACCGTCGACTAAGAGTGATTTCGGCGAACCGTACCATCGGCGAAGAGTGATTCGCTATACCGTTCTGAGCTCTCGGTTTTACGAATTTTGCCGATGCTACATCTAAGTTGTGTCGAACTGTACCATTGGCAAAACTTAGTGAAAACTAAAAAAAAATAGTTAAGTTAAACTAAATTTAAGTTCAGTACATCTTTTTCTTTCTATTGGATTAAGAAAAGGACAGAAGATAAATTTTAGTTTAGTCCTGTCGAATTAATCAGCGCCTGACGTAAATTGGCGTAACTTTAGTAGGCAAGTTTTTAATCACGTCTAAACTTGTATGCTGGGGAGTTTTTTGCGCCACTTCTTCTCCCCAGCGAAAGCACTAGGAAGTGGTGAAGGGCGGGCGTTTTGGGGGACTCTCTTTTGTAATTTTGACGTTTGAAAAGTGCTGATTCTCAGCCTAGTTTGAATAAACGACTTTTGATTTTGATTTTATGGAGTAGTGTCATACGCTGATTAATTTAAAATGGTGTCATGAACTCATGATAAAACAATCATAAAACATAGCTCAAAAATTTTTTTTCGTCGCTTAATTTTCGGAATTTTGAACGTTCTCTTTATTATTTTAAAAGAGAATTCAATCAACCAAGGAAGAAATACCTACAAATTATTCAACTGAGCCTTGCATTTATTTTTTAATTTAATGAAAACTGCAAAATTACTTTTATTTTGGTGATCTAGGTCATTCGATCAAACGCAGCTCTGTTTTGAACTTTATTTGTTGCCGATGCGCTATTTGTCAATTACCTCAGCGAACAATGAGCGTAGCTTTAAATACTGAGTAATCTAATAACCATGATTAGGTACAGACCAGGAATGTGGAATATTTTCTAAACAACATTTATAAGGTTATTAATATCTATGTGTTCACATTCAAGTGCAGTGCGGTGTCTATTACAACGTCATAGTTCTCAAGGGGTTTTGTAATTATACAACTTATGATTATTTGACTAGTGTTGGAGCTCATTCTGAAGGAGTTTTTTCCAGGAAGTAGGTACTACGGCCATATCTATTAAGACACGGTTTCCGGTGGTAGTGAAAATGATGACAGTGGCAATGATTTAAATCAGTAGATTCGCCCTACCGAGTCAAAAAATAGTCGCGTTTCTATTTCGTTTTGACACCTCTGACACACAATAACGCATTGACATGACTTGATTTTCATGGAAACGCTATTTAATGATGTGTGAGATCACTCTTCTCAGTATGGGCGGTTTTTCGCGTGATTACACCATTTAATTTTCTCTGGATCTTCTATTGCCCGCTGAAAATCTCAAACGCCTACGAGGGAGCGTAGGTACCCACGACCGTATGATTTAAACTCATCGTCATCAGAAATTATGAATAACGCTGTCAATTCTTATTAAGAAGTTCATTTTAATTAATTCAGAGAATAAACTTTGTTAATTGATTCTGTGTCATCATCCTCAGGCATTTTGAAGTGTTAAACGGGCTATATGCATATTGTACTGTCATCTTCTCTGGATTTAATACAACATCTCAAAAGGGGGCCAGGGTAGCCCACGATATTCAATTTTCGTTACTTTTTTTTTCAGTTTGCAGGTCAGTGTCAGATCGTATTTGATTACAATATGATTTTATGAAATACTAGCTGCGCCCCTCAGATTGACCCGTGTAAATGTCGATCCCGTGGGAACATTAGGATAAAAAGTAGCCTGTGTTAATCCAGGGTGCCAGCTACCTCCATACAAATTTTTTATCAAAATTGGTCCAGCCGTTTGGGCGTGAAGAAGTAACAAACATAAACACACACACACACACACACACTCACAAACTTTCGCCTTTCATATTAGTGTGATAGTGTGATTAGTGTGATCAATCAATAGAATTTTATAAACTTAGAAGGTTGTACTAATGATTTTAATGGTTATAATTCTGTAAATACATACTCCTTACGCTCGCGAATTATATTTTGTTCACGAATGGCTTTCATAGCGGTCGTGTTTTTACAGCGTTTTTCAACGGAATTGATAAGCGTTTCGGTAGCTTAGTTAGTCTCATCCATTTTTAAGTTTTCCATCATCGTTATTTATATTTATATTTCATTAATGGCCAAGCAACAAAATTGTTTACAGTATTACAATTTTAAAATATATTTTTCCTTTTTTTTGTTGTCAAAAGGGTTTCTTTATTTGTATATATATTTACATAATATAAGCTAACATATAAACTATAATAATATGAAAAAAAAAGTTAGTTAGTCCAACTTGGTTAGTTCAGTTATATGAAAAAATTAACAAGATAATCATAGGGCATCAAAGAATTCGTCCGCATCGCTGTCAACAGGAACAGTTCCCAAAAGGCTGGCAGCATTGCCACGTTGCTTGTATGGCAATGCTAATTCTTTGGCCAAGAAATAGGCCAGCCCTCTGGTCACGTGAAGAGTCGGCTAACCGCTTGGCGATATCTCGAAAAACCAAGTGGGCACTCGGACCCCATGGCCTAGTGTTTCAACCCCAAACGGCTCGAACATATAACTCCCAATCCCAATCAGGTTGCAATATTTCGCCGTTTGAGGTTCTCTGCACCTGCAGCAGCCGCCCCAGCACAGCCCACCGTGCTAGGAAGATGGGATGGCGCAAGGGTGTCGACACATGTTGCATCCCACACCAAAGGTCTGTCTAACTTCCAGGGCATTATGGTCATTCCGTCTGGTACCCTTTCCATCGTCGCGTGCCAGGCCGTTGGGTTCTAAAACAGTTGGCACCCCGGCGGTGACAAGAGGGATCTAAGGTAACAATTTATTATGAATTCATATTTTTCTTTTCTTTTTTTTTGTAATTCTGAAAGAATACCACTTTGTCTCCACGTATAAGTCAATTGAGTCCGGTCACAAGCGTATGAAATGAACATCGATATGCGTATGACGGTCTATATTTTATTTATCTACAAGTAGGTAATAGGTAATACCTGGTGCCGCAACTTCACGTCAATGCGCGTATTTTGCGTACGGTTATCTACAAGGAATAAAAATATTCATTCATTGTTAGCAACTATTTTGTTGTTTGTCACATAATTTTGTTATGGAAAAATATTTTGTTAATTAATTCCAATACTTAATTGAGTCATTAAACAATACGCGGATTTTAGTTGGTCATAGAACTATAATTGAAATTTTTTTGCTATAAAATATGTAGTTTAACGGGTTATATAGTAAATTTAGAGCATGTCATGCACATACGTGCGCGTAGGCAAGTGATTTGGCAACGTTGTCGTCGCGCGCCCTTTTTAACCGACTTCATTTTCGTAGGAACGGTCAAAATTAGGTAAATAAATACGTTTTATTGCCAACTTGCTTCATGTCAAACACTTTGATGAATGGATTGCTTATCGGGCGTGTGCTAAAGTTGATACCTAGTTTAATCCTCTTATTTATTTCAAAATTTTGTAAAAAAAAAAATTTCTGGGACGGTGATAAGTAATTCGTGTCTACTTGAATTGAAGGCAATAACTTAGTTTGCACTATCTATGGCGGTAATTCCTTACACGATTTTATTCAAGAATTTAGATTTGGGAAACTATTATTTATAATGTTTATGTAGCAGTTACTGAACTCGCTATATAGATTTGGCGCAAGTTATCTATTTCACCCTGTTTTATCCTTTATAAGGAGCTTATAATTTTTGTGAAACATTTAACTGTGCGTCAAAAACCTGTGCGTCAAAGCAAATAAACATCGATCACTTTTTTTAGTGATCGATGACTTCAAATGATGAGCATCATTTTGAATGAAAGCGCTTCTTTAAAATTTTTGCTTTTTTTAAAAACTATATGTACTTACTTAAGTACCTACTTTTAAAGTTGATCAGCGGAAAATTCCATAAGTGTTGTATTTAATTCTAAAAAACTAATTAACATTTAATTGATTTCCTGTTGTATGACAGGTTTTAGTTATATCTTTCAGAAAGTCAGTAGGTACTAAACTTCCAATTCATCCAAATATCAATTTAATGATTTACAATTTGTTAGGTAAAACGAAACGTTTAAAAACCTGTCACTACAATCCTGAAATAGGAAATTTAAAAAAATTGTGGTTCTCTACAAACTACTGCAACGCCTACGCGATCGAAGGGTACGTACGGAAAAGATGCTTCATCAGTTGATCAGGTTATTTATGATTCTTCAGTTCTTTGGGTGAAGGAGTACCTTAGGCTACAGGCTGTAGCCTAAGGTACTCCTTCTTTATAATGTCAGCGATCTGCCAATGACCGTCCTGTTAAAATCGGTACACCCGTTGTGGAGATTAGCCGGAACAATCAAACGAATAGACAGACAACAATTTTTAATTTTTTTTATTTCTTTCTAAGTAATTATGTATGTCCTGCCGGGGTCGCGGGTTGTTCGAAAGAGATACCGTGGCCCCTGGCACAGGCACCTGAAGGAACACGGGTGGGTTTTAGTCAGTAAAAGTCTGACAAGCCTTCTCGCTCCGCCCAGAGCGGATGAAGTTATTTGATGATTTCAAACCTAAAAAAAAAAAAAGTAATTATGTATATAGTAGGTATAGATAACCATCGGAATCTCCTCACCACAGATTACTTATATCCTAGCTCTTCAACATGGAAGGTGCTTATGGGGATTCGGCAATGAGGATACCCATAAGATAAAAAAATAAGGGATCAAGTAGTAAGCTTTGTAAGACGCCCATCAGAAAGTTGACATCTTCCCAAAACTCTATCCAATATTTCGCGTATTGATTAATTTGTCAATAATGAAATGAAAAATTCTAAATGAAATGTTGAAATATTGCTCTGCACTAATATATTGATTAGGAATTGACCTCCTGTGAGTTCCTGATAGGCTTGACATTATATGCAAATCGGTGTCAATTGTCAAATAGCTGGCACCCTACAACTCAAGAGGAAACGCACGAGGATAAAATGAAGGATGAGAAAAAGGAGCGCATCAGCCCTGGCTTGAGGCATCCATAGGCAAGGACTACCTCATAGGTTGAACTGCGAGATGCCATTCCCGAAAAAAAAAGGAGCGCGTCACCTTTTTAAAATAATCATCCACCAAAGCGGCACGCGTATGTGATACTTAATATTATATATTATACATACAAATATTATATCAACAGCTATTTAAATCCAGGTGATGGTTAGCGCCGGATCGTAGTGTTGTTGCGCCATCCGTACGGACCGAACGCGAGCAACGTTCGCTTTTCCCGCGCGAATACGAAATTCGAGTGACGTTTATTGTTTTTTTTTTTAATTTTTTTTTAAGGCTGTGCTTTTTTGAGTTAGAAACAAAATGGGCAGTTGATATTTTTTTTAATTTAGTTTTCTTTTTTTCGGACTTGTGTTTTGAGATCTAAAGGATAGAGGATATTGCATTTTTTTTTGTCTCTAAGGTTGTGTTAGTGATAAGGTGTCATGGCTTACACGTAAGTATTATATTCCTTTTTTTATTTTAATTATATTCAAGCGCCAGTTTGTTTTTAACAACGTTCATATAACCATGTAATTGGAGTTAGACGTGCTATGTATTTTAATGACCGCAGCGTGTCTTATTCATAAGTAAATAGGTATATTTACTATACGTATATACTGAGAAAAAAATTGACGAGGAAAAATTAAAACAGTTTTTATTTAAAAGCGAATGAATAAATAAAACTACTACTTATTAATTTTTTTGTTTATTTTTGTTGTCCTGGCATAATCTGGGACAAACGCTGCATTTACTTATAAATCAACACGAAATTAATTACCTACTGTGTCATGCATCGTATAATTGAAAGAAACAATAAAACTATTTATCTCGTTGCAAATACCTTAAATACCTAGATTATTATAACTTACTCATGCCGATAAAATGTAAAAAATGCGAATCAAATTGTATTTATATTTTATTCAGGTAGGTAATTATTCATTGGTGCCGATTCCCTTGTTCACAAACTAAACTAAATTTAAGTTCAGTGCATCTTTTTCTTTCTATTTCATTAAGAAAATGACAGAGAAAAAATTTAGTTTAGTCCTGTCAAATTAATCAGCGCCTGACACTACTCCATACAAGTTTAGACGTGATTAAAAACTTGCCTACTAAAATCACGTCAATTTACATCAGGCGCCGATTAATTGAACAGGACTAAACTAAAATTTATTTTCTGTCCTTTTCTTAATAAAATAGAAAGAAAAATATGCATGAACTTAAATTTAGTTTAGTTTGTGAACAACAGAATCGGCACCAATAACTAGGTATTATTATTATATTTTCAGTTGTTAACAAAATTATCATGACAATAGCTGTTAACGACACGCATTATAATATTATGAAATAACCTTCCTTGACTTTATGCTAAGTACCTATTTATCTATTTTGAACAAAAAAAAAGACGGGTTGCACTCCGGGAGTGCCGGCAGAATTGAAAACTTGAATATTAACGTTGAAATGAATCAACTATTAATTGAATTAATATTTTTTACCCATTATACAAAAGTGTACAACGGCGCTAAAGAAGTTTTCACTTCAAAAATACATCCAGCATAACATTACGCTTGTATATCCCGAAGAGTTAGGCAGCTGCCCTGTTGGTCTCGTGGTCGTAAGCGCAACTGCTGAGTTTGGGGCCTGGCTTCGATACCCGGGTCGGCAAGTGTTATTGTGTTTATCCATTGGGAATTTCTTAGTTTAGAAGTTGGCGGTGTTGATATCCCCGTGCCTCAGAAAGCAGGTTAAGCCGCTGGTCCTGCGCCTGATCTCTCTCCGGTCGTGTCGGATTGCCGTCCAATCGGACAATGAGAGTGAGGGAAGAGAGAGTGCACCTGTGTCTACGCGCACACTTGTGCACTATAACATCTTCCGCACCGAAGGCTGGTCTCCGGTGCGATTGGTCGCCATGGCAGAAATACGGTCTGAAGGACTTCATCTTTATAATACACCCATATTTTTTTAATTCCTGAATGGGCACGCTTTTGACCTCGATCACGCCTGATGGAAAGCGATGGATGAGGTCTATGATGGAACGAGCGTGCCCAGAAGATGCCTAAGGCACTAGAACTCCCACGCATCGACGAAACACAGCAGGCTGCTTGACGCCGGACTCCGGTGAGAGGGTAGTCGCAAACCAGACAGGCGTTAGCCCTACCACCGCAAGGGATGATGGCCGGTCAAATAAGGCGTTGGATGTGACTGTCCAGGCTGCGCCGGGCGCTCGGTTCAGTTGAGTAACTGGCGGAACAAACTGCGCTACACGAGGAGGCTTCTTCATGCATCCCTAAAAAGTCGCATGTAGCCAGCTATTTGCAAAACTACTACGTCACTAGAAAGGCTACTAACCGTTTTACTTCAATGCGCTTAACTACCAGCAGTAATGATAAGAGCCTGATAATCTGTGTTTTCTTGTAGACCTCACTGGCTGGAAACACTGACCTATTTAGGACCCGATTCAATCCATCTATATTGTACGTGGTCACTGCGATAGTGCGATAAAATCCGTAAGTTCATGCTCATATGAAAATCTATTTGTAATTTTAAATGTTCCGAATTACATACATAGGCTGTATTCGCGATTTATTTGCCAAAAATGTAAACAAATATGAGTTTATGGAAGAAAACTTCAAACATTTTATAACTTTTTCAATAGTGCTAGTCACTCTGAAATCAACATAATTAGAAAGAAAATAAAGAAAGAAAATACGTTTATTTGCGGTGAAAATGACGCAAAAAAGAACGTAAACACAAACAATAAAATATAAAGGCTAAGGGGAAACATGCGTCACATCCACGCAAAACGGCTATCGCTCAGCATTATGCTGCGACCCTATGCAAGACAGAGCCCCAGCGCTGGTTTTCAGCGACAGCTGGCGCTTTATCATTAAAATAAACCTAGGGCGTGCCTTACTACACATATCTGCCTTTTAACCTCGAATAAAGGTTCATGAACATATCCATGGACATGACATCTGAATAGCAACAAATGAATTTGGCTAGTTTTGTCATGGTCCTAATGCTAGCTACACTAAGGCACGCTTGCACAAAACTTGCAGTGCAAATCTATTTGCTATTTTAAATGCCCTGAATCAACGTATAAAGAAATTACGACACCGTAACTTAGAGTGGTATATTTGGATTATTAACTTTTTGGCATTTAAAAAAGTTTTCGTTTAATATTTATTTATTTATGAACATCTCAGTGAGGTTTAAGTACTTATTTGTGATGTTCTATCGAACTGTGCATAGAAGGCAAATTGATGTTCATACTTATTGATTTACTGCATTCCATATTGTAAAAAGATGTTACAAAAGCTTTAAAGCTAGGTACACAAGGATCAATCATCTATTTATTAGTAACTCTTATAAAGAATGAGACTTTATTATAATGAGAAATATGGCTTTTTGGTCGATTCGCCCGAATTTACTCGCCCGAAACTGTTGTTAAGAAAAAGTACAGGTTTCATAATATTTAGGTCACTTCTGTGCATTAGTGTCCTTTATTCTATACTTTATTGCATCAAATTGAAAATATGCCAATACGTGCGAGTCACCTATAGAACAAATAATAGTATTAAATAGTAACGATTCGCCCGTTCCGGGCGAGTCAATTCGTGCGACTCGATCACTCGACTAATAAGCCGGAAAGATGAATATTGTACACAGGATCCAAATAAGACTAACACGCTTATAAACAACCCTGAAAATCTGGTCATACCTAAACAGAACCGTCATCGTATGTTTTATTCTTGACAGCTAACGATCTTTTTGACAGATTAAGTTTTTAATTATAGATTAAAAATTGATGGGCGCCAGGATGTATCGAAAATCGTACTCTATTTTTTTCTAATCAGCCAGCATTCAGTCCAAAGAGATGACGTAAATTGGTCTAGACGAATAAACTACGTAACTTATCTTCAGCTAAATCGATTTTGACAGCTAAATAGCTTCGATAAAACTGACAAATGGCCTGATTTGAATGTTAAGAGGCTTTATTGTATTTAGGAGCATTGGTATTTATGAAGACTATTGAAAAAAAAGCTGCTAAGTGCGAGTCGGACTACCGGACCGTACCACCGTCCAATATTATTCACACATATTAAAAAAAAATGTAAACATCACGTTTCTTGTATCGGGGCCTTTATTTTTAACGACTGCGCGTCGCAAAGGGGAGGTACCTACGAGTATGTGTTAATCAGCCTACAAATGTATGTTTGTACCTTTTTAACTTAATTTCATTTTTATTATTTTATTTCCTTTATTTTTAACTAAATACATATAAATTATATTTTTAAATATTAGAATACAAAAACGTTCAAAAAGACAAAAAAAAACATATATCTACTTAAAACATTTTTATTTTATTGGTTATTATAGCAGATATAGTAGTAGGTACACAATGCAAAAATTTCAACTGTCAACATATTACGGGTCAAAGAATACAGCCCTGTGACAGACGGACGGACGAACAGCGCGTTTGTACTGTTTGGGTACGGAACCCTAAACATAATAGTTCAATTAATTGTGTTTATCAATTATTGGTTCCTACCTAATCTGACGTTGTGGTTATAATTATGTCATTGTGGTTACAAGTAGGCAATCCCGATTGTAAGAATTTCTTTTGGTAGACATTATCAATACGCGATTATACAGTAGGCCAATATAATGAACTCTATTTGCAATTTGTAGTAGGTAAACAAACTTAGCTGCCCCAAGCCACGCGGAAGACTAAACGGCAGAATTAATTATTTTGCTACTATTGAATGCGTGATATATATGATTTAAATTTAGAACAGTTTTGTTTTCATTAGCCCTATTTTACGCGGGAATTCTGACAAGCAGCTGATAAATTCTTTGTTTTTTTTTAGACCATAGACAAGAATATCATAGACTAAAATCAAAACTGTTAAAATGCCATAACTCACAAATTGTTTACCTCGGTTATAAGCAGGTATTACGGTTATTAGTCCTCGTAACCTTTTTAAACTTATAAAAAAAAACTATTTTTGCTTGTGTGTATATTTTTGTAAGAATACTTTGAATTAACAACTTTTGTTTACATGTTTCACGTCGAAATCGATGTTAAGATGATAACATATTTACGTTTGAAGATTCTTAGAGGTGTTACGTTTGATTTTTTTAAAACGTTTTATTTATTGTTCTCTATTGTATTAGGCACTTAGATGAGAGATATCTTTTGAGGTTATAAAACATCTTGCTGTTTTTTTAAATGAGGTCATGGTAAAGGGGAATGGGTAATCTCAATTTATTGTTTTTCGGTTTCGAAATTTTTTGTTCTTATAAAATGAAATAAACACATTTTTTTATGTTTTCACAAGGTAAATCGGATTTTCGGATTACCTACCTGTAAACTAGTTTCATTCAAATATAAATGTCTCTATTTTTATTTCATCACCGCTGCTCTCAAATTATCAATACGGTGAAGGAAAATGTCGTGAGAAACCGGCAGATCCTAGAACCAAAAATTCAGACATGTGACATCTAACAACCCGCACTGGGCCTGCGTGGTGGAATACGGCCCAATCCCTCTCACAGAGAGGAGGCCTGTGTCCCAGCCACCAGTGGGAAAATTATAGGCTGATTATGTAAATGTCTCAGCAAATTCATAGATACCTTACTAATTAGTTTAGGTCCTCAAAAAGATGTATAGGATAATGTACAGACGCCAGCACATCAACCTACCCGAAACTGTCAGATTTTCCCAATCAACTTTGAACCTTATGGTTTAGTGATAAAGTTGAAAATCTATTAAAGAAATTTGACAGATTGTAGTAGGTTGATGTGCTGGCGTCTGTACAAGAATGATAGTAGGTAGAATAATTTAAGTGTTTACTTACAGTCTGCATTCCTTAACTAATTGATACGGCGAGCTTCGTACTGGCTAGTTAGAATAAAAAAAGCCTTTAAATATAAAAAAAAGAAAAAAATCGTGATTTTTTGACATGGCGGTTTCCTTGCTATATTTTCCTTCACCGTTTTGAGGGCAGTGGTGATGAAATAATTTACATAAAGTAAAGCGGTGAAGGAAAACATCGTGAGGAAACCGGCATGTCCTAGAACCAAAAATTCGAAGACATGTGACATCCACCAACCCGCACTGGGCCCGCGTGGTGGATTACGGCCCACTCCCTCTCACAGAGAGGAGGCCTGTGTCCCAGCAGTGGGAACGTTATAGGCTGATTATATAAAGCGCTTGTCTGGGTTTGAACTTACGACCTGGTGTACAACTTGTAAGTCATTGTCAAGATTGAAAGCATTATGGGTAAAAACATAAACGTCAAACCGGCCAAGAGCGAGTCTGCACCCTAATTGTGTAATACACTATCAAATCTCAATCTGAATCTATTTGATGGATATCGCTAATCCACTGCTTCATATGCCCGAAAAAATTGTCTTCTCAAAAACGTAAATAACGCAATGAATGTTGTTGAACTGTCAATTGAAACCCATTGCTACGCAATTACCCTCGTATGTAACTTGTACGTCGCAGCCGTTACCACCTGAGCCACTACTGCTGCTCACCTGTCAGAAATAGTCTCCATTAATCTAATAACTACCGTATACAACATGTTTATCTTTTTTTCTAGAGCTTCATATTAATTGTGCTATTTCTACGTAGCTATTTTTATCAGTTCATGCCTAAGAATAGCCCACCAATCTATTCCGGTAGTACAGTCACGTCTAAAAGTATATATACATTTGGCAATTTTCAATTGCGATTTTTTCGTGAAATAACGAATGCAACGTTGAAATACGACACTTAACATAAACCTATGGGTTCGAAAATACTATTTTCGTAATAACATAAAATTTCATTCAAAAATAATGGAGAAAATCGCCTTTGAATAAAGCCAAGTGTATACATACTTTTAGACGTGACTGTACCGCAGGTCGACCAAGCTAATTGTGTCTTAAGAATGGTCACTGGCATCCACCTCTTTGCTCATTAGAATAAAGCCCGTCACAGACGTTGCTATAATATCCTACTAATATTATAAACGCGAAAGTTTGTGAGGATGGATGTACCTATGTTTGCGACTCTTTCACGCAAAAACTACTAAACAGATTTTGATGAAACTTTACAATAATATAGCTTCCTAGCTGCGCCCCGCGGTTTCACCCCCATAAGTGTTGATCGTATGGGAATATCGGGATAAAAAGTACCCTATGTGTTAATCCAGGGTGTCAGCTACCTCCATACCAAATTTTATCAAAATTGGTCCCACCGTTTGTGCGTGAAGAAGTAACAAACATACAAACACACTCACAAACTTACGCCTTTATTGTAGAAGTATTATATTATCTATGCCTTTATAATATAAGTGTGATACATCAGAATGACACATAGGATAATGTTTTTTCCGACATTCTTACAGGATCGACAATTAAGCGGGTAAAACCGCGGGACGCAGCTATTGTAAATAATAAAACAAACTCGTCTAAAAAATATCAATTGTAAACCTCAAGTAGGTTACTTACTATTGTAACAACAAAGTCACGAGTACATTGTGTTCAAAAATGACATCACACCGGCCAAACAAAAACCTTAAAGAAAAATATATTTAACTAAAAATAACCGATTCAACCACGGCAGGAACCGAGAACCGTGAAATTGTAATAAAAATACTTTAATGTCTTTAAAAGTTTTTAAGCTTTGTTGTTGCAAACCAAAGGACAAAAAGTATGATTATTATTTATGTTCATATCTAATAGATTAATCTCTATGCCACGCAAATGTATAATAGTTTTGTGTTATGTAGTCATACATAGGCTAATATCGCTGTATTTTGTTACGCACGCATTTCTAAAGTTCCTTGGCCGATAATAGTAGATTATTCACCTCGGGGATAAAGCAGTGTTTTAAGTCACGGGTGCTATTTTGAATCCCGCAATTTACGAAGGATTCTAGGGCTCCCGAGCGCAGCGAGTGTGCTTTGAGTTAACTGCTGAGCGAAGCGAGGGAGATTTCTGAATGTAGCGAGGGATTCAAGCTCGCCTAAGACGAAGACACCGTTATCCCCAAGGAGAATACTATACTTTTCGCAACTATTGCGGGGTTATAAAATACAATTCGATTTTAGTATTAGTAGTTTATGAAACTGTTAAAATAACCGTGAAATAGCTATGAGCAACTTCATACACTATTTTATAAACTTGCATGAGTTTTTTCATAATACTCGTAAACACAAATAATATCGTAAAACGTAATCTTATTTCATAAATAATATCGTAAATAAGGCGCTAAAAGCGAACATTCTAACACGAGGGTATAATACGCTCTCTAAACGATTGTGATAACTGCATTAAAATAATTATATCTAAGAATTTTATTTACTCGGCGGAGTCATTGCGTAACACACTATCAGTAGCAATGGGTTTCATTTTGACAGTTCAACAACATTAATTGCGTTATTTACGTTGTTGAGCAGACAAATTTTTTGAACATATGAAGCAATGGATTAGCAATATCCTTCAAAATTCAGTGAGGGCGCATTAGTTTATCCAGTAGGTAGGTAACTGGCCTAAAACTAGTCTAGTACTTGTCCAGATTAGACCATTGTATGTGAGTAATATGATTTGCCATATTAACGACATAGTACGACGGTGAATGTCTATCCGCTATCAAAATGCAAAGATTGTAAATCAAAACGTGAATACGTAATTGAGGCAAGCCTCAATTACGTGTACAGATTAGTTATCACATTCCTATCAAATGACTTGTTATTCAACATTATAATTTTATTAGCTGGCACGTTATTGTCGGGGAAATACGTAAACATTTCGATTTTCCCTTTCGTTTCTTGATTTTGTATACTACTATCATGAAAATGAAAAACGATTAACATAGGAGTTTTAGAACGAGTTTAGTTTAGCGTAACATTGGTGCCGATTCCCTTGTTCACAAACTAAACTAAATTTAAGTTCAGTGCATCTGTTTCTTTCTATTTCAATATGGAAAGGACAGAAGAAAAAATTTAGTTTAGTCCTGCCAAGTTGTTCTGCGATGATTAGCGCTTGACACTACTCCATACAGGTTTAGATGTGATTAAAAACTTGCCTACTAAAATGACTTCAATTTACGTGAGGCGCTGATTAAAGCATCAGGGTAGCCAGCGAAATTCAAATTTTCTTACGTTTTTTTTATATTTACAGGTCATTATCAGGTCGTATGTTGATCTAAATTTGATTCGCGGCCGTTACAAATACCTATCCTACTATCCTTCCAACTATTATAATATAAAAAATACAAAGTCCTGACTGACTGACTGATATATCACCGCACAGCCTAAACCGCTGGTCCTAGAGACATGAAATTTGGAGGGTGCGTTCTTTGTGAAGAGTAGGCGTCCACTAAGAAAGGGTTTTTCGAAATTCCACCCCTAAGAGGGTGAATAGGGGGAGGGTGAAATTTCACGCGGACGAAGTCGCGGGCAGAAGCTAGTAATATTATAAACGCGAAAGTTTGTGAGGATGGATGGATATTTGTTACTTTTTCGCGCAAAACTGATGAAATTTGGCACACAGATAGTTCAATACTCAATATCTTTATTGCTTTACCATAATGTGTACTTATGTGTTGGATCATTTAGCTCCCTTCAAAATGGTTGAGCTGAATGGTGCTAATACATGCCTCATGTTCGTGAACGGGCGCCGTCAGTAGGGACTGGTCATCTCTTTGCTGACATGGCTTATTTTATTTAATATTTGAATTGTTGTTTTTTATCTTTTCATTATGGACGCTTTTAACGTTCTGCATCGTTCTCACATGTATAAATTTTAACATGAATGATGTAACCAAGACTTTGTAACTACACACATCAAAAGTGTCTAGGGATCAACATATATTTTTGCAATAACTTTTCTCAATATAGCCATTTTCCTAATAAAGGGATTTTTGACATTTGAACCACTAACACAAAAGTTCGAAAAAAAGACTGAAATAACAGTTTTCTTTAAAATTTTATTGGGTAACTTAAACAATTAATAATCCGTGTTTCTACCGCGAACACTAACAACACAAGAACATCGGTTTGGCATACTCAAAATGAGTTCATCCAAATCACGCTGTGGAATGGCCGCCCATGTTCGTTGCAACAACAAAAAAAGGTCTTCTTGCGACTGGATACCCTCCATATTCGGCAGAGCTCTTCTCTGTAGCATATCCCATGCATGCTCAATCGGGTTCAAGTCTGGCGACTGAGCAGGCCAGGGCAGGACATTGATGTTAGCTGCGGCGAGAGTCTGTCTTACAACTCTTGCGGTGTGCGGTCGTGCATTATCATGCATTAACTGAAATAAGGGACCGATTTGCACTTGTAGAGGAACGATGACGTCTGATACAATCGTCTCAGCATAAATTTGAGCGTTGAGGTTGCCTCTGATCCAAATCAACTCAGTTCTTCCGCCGATCCAAATACCCGCCCATACCATGATGGTTCCACCACTATAAGGATGGACTTCCTGGCAGGATTTTAATCGCTGTTGGCGTCCAGGGGTTCTCCAGTGTCGTATACGTCTTGTATCCGGTCTCATACCAAAACGAGACTCATCAGAAAAGCACACGAAACGCCATTGTTCTTCTGCCCAATTTCTGTGTTCAAGAGCCCATTGATATCGAATCCTACGATTGTGCATTGCTATAGGTGGTACCCGTAGCGGTCTTCGGGAATGAAGGTTCACTTCATGCAAGCGGTTTCTGACTGTTTGGTCGCTAATTAAGTTCCCTGAAGAGTGATGAAGCCTCACGGCTAACATCATGGCGGTTATTGTTGGAGCTCTTCGAGTTAAGATTTGAATATATCGGTCTTGTCTCCGTGTGGTGCAGCGATACCGTCCTCCATGGCGCTCAGCCACGGTACCAGTGCTTCGGTAACGTGTCCAAAGTCGACTGATAACACTCTGACTTGTATTCAGAGCTGAAGCCACAGTACGTTGCCGGGAACCAGCTTCAATCATTCCCACGGCTCTGAGCATTTCTTCCCTGCTTAAATGACGTCGCCGCTCCATAATAACGTTGGTTTTAATCAGTAGTAGGGAAACAGTAGCACTAATAATGTCTTCAATGCGTTGTATGTTTTTATAGGGAAAATATTGACAGCTGATTTTCATCTTTTACTCGAATTTGATTCACAGTTCCTGATTCAAATTATGAAATGCACCAAAAAGGATCCATATAAATTTATAAAATCATAAATTTATTACAAAGCCACATCTCAATCTCAAGAAATCCGCATAAAAATGCTTGATCCCTAGACACTTTTGATGTGTGTATATTAATGGAGTTTCTTGCCCGTTCTTGCCATAGGTACCTACTCTTTGGAATGGGCAACTAGCGTTATCTTTCTGACTGATCGACCCTTTGACAATTCAAAAGTGCCTGTAATTGATTTAATTGAAATAAATGCTTTGAGTTTGAGTTTGTACTTAGATTTAGATAGTTCATAGCCTGGATTAACACACAGGATACTTTTTATCCCGGTAGTACGTTCCCGTAGTGGGATAATTTGCGACCTCCACGCGGGCGAAGCTGCTGGTAGTTTATTCATAGAATTATAATCGTAAAAATCATTGATACAATATCCCCTTGAATTTAATAACTTATTATTAGTTATTATTTTGTCGCCTCCTTCATTGTTTTTAAGTATTAAAATGTCAGTTGAAAAACTGGTTGTAGACTTATAGAGTTGACGACGATTCATTTGTATTTTGCGAAGTTTATGGATAACGCGGTCACACAGTCATACACGAAAAGTGTCTTTAGTTTATTATAGAAAACCTGTATGAATGACGAATACGGTAAATGCTACAGAAGTAATTTATTTATTTATCCATAACCTGTCGAGGTATTAATAAGTTATAAGTATACCAATCATTTTCTAAGAATATAAGGGGAAACTGTCTCATTCGAGGTGCACCTCAACTGACCTCAAGTGAGTTTAGAGATGCTCCCATGGGACAAATATCCTGTGAGTAATAAAATTAAAGGTGTGGACAATACCATAACCATTCACGAACGAGAAGAGTCACAAGAAGAGAACATAGAGGTCGGTGGTTATTCAACTACCAACCTCTAAGGGACTTAAAGTATATATGATAATTATAGCAAAATGGTCACAGAATCTATGATTATGCTCGATGTTAGGTCAAAACGGCTTAAAAAAAAACATATTTCAATTAGAAAGGACAATGCCTATTTTTGGTATGGAAGGTGGCGTCTTTTTGTTTTTTCGCGGCCATTGACTAAATCTTGTTTTTCTAGTACAGAATAGTGTAACAAACGAAACTTGTTTGACATGCATATCTCTAAACTCAGTCCGAAACAAAGAGATTTAAGATAGGTCCGAAATGAGTTAGGTATAAGGCCCGGACTCCACTGAAGCGGAGCTGTGCGGAGCGGAGCGGAGACGTGCAGGAATCGATCAATCACAATGCTTGAAATCCTCATCGCGTCACTCGTCTCGTCTGTGATTGAACGATTCCTGTACGTCTCCGCTCCGCTCCGCACAGCTCCGCTTCAGTGGAGTCCGGGCCTAAGACTTAGATGTTTGTATGTATTTATTTATTAGCTTTGTAGGTAATTTTTGACTCTTAGGTGCAAGGTTAGTGTTAAGTTACCACAAAAAGATAGCCGCTGAATGCTATTGGACATTGAATAGACGGTACACCCGTCGCGTGCAATAAAAAAAATGTTAAAATATTGTTATACTTACATTATGGAACTTCATTCTGAATAATGCCAGTTGTTTGTTTAAGCTAAGGTAAGAGTACTGCAAATCTGCATGAGGTGTCAATGTACACAGCAAGGTTTTCAAGTATGTCTCAAGCACTAATGGCTTGCTCGTTCTAAAACCCTTGAGGGGAAATAATGCATAAAATAGGTATAGTGTTTCTTCCATGAAAATAGGTACAATTTACATAAAATTGTGTGTTAAGAACTCTTAAATTATCTATTTACACCAATAATGTAATTTGTTTCATCCACAAGTCCACAACCCAGTTACTGGGTAACACGATAGCCCTTGGTAAGACTGATTGTCAGGCCTTTGGGCTGCTGACTCGGTCTTTCTGGCTTGTTTGTACATAATTGCTTTTCAATCATTTCCACATGGTTTTCTAGCTATACTTACTTACGCTTAAAATTAAGAAAGGCTACTTACTGTATATTATATTGGCAGAGATAATAAAAGTAACGTTTAATTTCACGTTCGCAAATTATTTCTTTAATTCCCTCTGACATACTTTTCGACGATCGAGTTCACTTTTACTTAACCCCGAAACGTTTTTCGCTCTATTTAACGTCAAAAAACCGGACTTAAATGATCTGGCGCCATCGGATTTAACGGGCTTAATGTTGGCGCCAAAAGTATGGTGTCGGCCATTTTAAGTGTTGACAGTTAATTAATTATTATTGGTTGTACTCGTATTAATCTTAAAATGAGGAACTTGAGCAATAATTAAAAAGGTTTTTTTTTAATTGATTTGTTGGAGCGTAAAAGTAGTGCTGTTCCAAAAACTATGCAACACTTAATATCATGTCCTGCGTGTCCTGTTAGCTGCACGTCTCAGGCATTGATGGACGCTAGTGATGGCGCCAAAAACATAGCCGAATTCTGGGCCGAGCCCATTAAGGTTGCCATCGAAGCGATAAAAAGAAGAAGATTGATTTGTTAACGACCATTCCTTTTTTTTTCTTGTAACGAGTTTTTATTTTTTTTTCTTTAAAGAGATCCCGCAAGTTTTTATGAGTAAATGCGTAGTAGTCTGAATCTTTTTTAAATGGGAGAATATCTTATTCGAAAATTGAAAAACTGCTAGGAAAATATTGTAAAAAAGAACGTCGTCAGCAAATACATCGTTGTGTTAAAATCTGAAAAAAAAACCAGTTCTTTCCAGATCACCATGGAAACAAACATACCAAGATTTAACCACACAAATTGTCTGTAACTAGTCCATGATGAAGGAATGCCAAGGTCTATTGCAGCAATTAGCGGTTCTCACTAAACGTTATAGTGTGTGTTATCTAAGAACATACAGATACGATAAGGGGATCAGGCAGACGAAATGTCAACAATCACGATATGTTTGTTTTTTTTTTTCATTTTGATGCCTTTTTATTGTAAGGTTAGGTTTTGTATTTTTAGGTTAGGTTTTGTAATGGTTTATTTATTTAATAGATCTTATGTAAATCATGCATCTTAAATATAAATCACCCAAAAAAGAACATAATAAATTCCGTTAGCATTAGAAAAAAAACTCTTGCGTTTTTACTTCCACCAAGAAATTCGTTTCAAATTCTACCAGCAATAGTAACATTAAGCCTTCAACTGCCTATTGCAGTCCACTGCTGGGCATAGGCCTCTCCTAGGCTGCGCCACAACACCCTGACCTCCGCCTTCCGTACCCAGTCTGTCACATTGAACCTTAACCAAGCTTAAATCAAAGACGACGACGTTATGTTCTGGAGTTCTGGACACAGCGGCATACGAATACCTATTTAAATTATTACACGTGGGTATAAAACCCAACTTATATTCTAATAAACATTACAAAAAGTACTGAATCTATCACAATAGTTCCTGGAACTATTTAGACCTCTATCCGTAACAACAATGTCCTTTCAAAAGTACGTAACAGTGTTGCAACATGAGAAAACGTGTGTGTCAAATGAGATGTGTAATGACGTCCGCTTGTCATTTGGTTTGTTTAGTCTACAGTACAGCCACTGCCAACAATGATTTATTATCGCATTCTCATGAATGGCACTTCTTAATTTGAAAAAGTAGGACGCATGGAATTAGTATGTACTATACAGGGTGACAGCACACCCCGGACACTCCATACAACGCTCGCAAAATAATTACCTACTACCACTACATTGACAAATGACGTTTGTATACGTGTAAATGTGTGCGTGAAATCTAGTAGGGCTGGCTGGCGCAGTATTGCGTAGGCGGCGGCGCTGCCCGAACGTATGCAACAATGGGGCGCCGCGCGCCGCGACACTAGGTACTCACAGAAATCTAATTAATAACATTTCTATTGTACTACTTTTAAAGTCGAAGAACGAATAGAACGTGAAAGAAAGAGACATAACTAAGACAATAAAGAGAGAGAGCAATTTGGTATGTTAATATTACGGAAGTTTTAATTGTTCTAAAACGAAGAAAACTTGGAAAATAAATGATTACTTAATAGAGAAAATTATGAAAATAAATTATCACAACACTGGCTTAACTTGTTTGTCTGTAATATACTAGCTTTTATTTTTTATGGGTTTAGAGGATATTTGAGTTGCTGTTCCTTACCTTCTTTCATGTTTCGGGAACCGAAAGAAACTCCTGTCTTTATCGTTCCTCGATGAATATAAGCATCCAAATAATGCACAATATACAACATCGTGATTAACACAAAATATAAAACTTTAAAAAAATAATGTGTTCGTGTCAGCAGTAGGTAGGTACAGCGCTGCGGTTCTTGTGTATGCGAGCGCCATTGTTAAAGAGCAGGCGACGAACACATCGAAGTGCGGGGTGAGGTGCGGTAACTGATGTTAGTGCGGGGAAGGGAGTGGCCTTTCTGTACGCAGTACTTTAAGTATTCTGTGGTGACAGCTAGGGACATCGACGCGTGAACTGAAGGCCAAATAATTCTCGTAATTAAAAACGTTCATATTCTAGTCGCAATCTCATCTCAGCGGTAATCAATGTCAAAAACTTGTAAAAAATGTAGGGAAAGTAGAGGTATTTTTGACAGATTGAGACTGAGGTCAGACTGTGAACGTTCTTGAAATTACCAGAATGTTACCAGCAATTCAGTACACATGATGATCCCCAGAGATGATTTTTTTTTGTCGTTTATTTAAAAAAGAAAGGATGTTCCACACATTTTGACCCTGTAGGTATTGCACTTTTGTATGGAAGATCTGATTTTTTTTAGTAACTGGCGAACAATTTCTTCGCTTTGGAGCCTAGAATCATGTATCAAATTCATAGTATTTGCGCGTCGATGTAACCTGACCCTGTATTACAGTAGAAGTTCTACTGTAATGAACAAGATATTTTGTTTCAACGTTGATACTGTAAACAGGACGCAGGTACTTAATAAAGATTTTGGTAGCTAATACGAAGATAAGGACGAAGTTTAATGCGATGCTTTTTATACCTTCAAGAACTGTAACTGTCATTTTCTGAAACCATTTTACATTCTGAGATTTTACACTAATTTCAACTGGTTTCTCCTATTCTAATAATATAGCTGAAGAGTTTGTTTGTTACAAAAAAAAAACGTTGTAAATCCGACTACCAGTCGGATTTGATAGCCCAATTTCTGGGGCAGGCTATAAGCTATTTAACATCACGCTATGGCCCTTAGGAGCTGAGCAAAATGAATAAAAAAGTCAGAAAGATTGCTAATCGAAAACGAAGTGTACACTGCGGGCAGGTGATGCGATGCAATAGCACTGTATTTTGAGAGATAAGAGTTTTTTTTGCCATATTGGTAGTCGTGCCCTAAACCTGCGCAAGGGGTGGGTCGGGACAAGAAACAAGAAATTTCACGCGGATGAAGGCGCGGGCAGAAGTTAGTGTCTTAGACTCATATAGTGACTAATCCCCGAATACTAGGCTGACGAAAAAGACAGATTTAGTCTCGCTTAGTGCCTTGTGTTCACCAACATTTAAATCAACTGATTAAATATTTTATCAGTTCTATATTTAAAATTTCCTTTAGGAAATTTGACATAAACCAACTGTTTAAATACCTAACCGGTGGTTAGAATGTTGGTGAACTCAACTTATGACAAGTTGTCATAAGTTCAAATGTCATGTTAGCAATGCTGCAATGCTGATTGGCTTAACAAAACGTCTTCAGCCAATCATATCAGTGAATTGGAAGTTTGACTGAACTATCTATAGAAAGAAGCTTGTTGCGCCACTTTGTCTAACCTGCTAAAGCTAAAGCGGAAGCTAAAGGAAGTGGTGAAGGGGGGGCGTTTTGGGGGACTGTCTTATGTAATTTTGACGTTCGAAAAGACCTAGTTTGAATAAATGACTTTTGATTTGATTTCGGTTTATCCAGTTAGATAGAAAAGATTTCAGTAAATAGGGGAAAATGTAGTCCTTATTAAATCCTTTTGGTAGGAATATAAAGGCGCTTACTACGCGGCACGACGCGGCATGACACGGCAATGCATTAACATTTGTATGCCGAAACCTTCCGCGTCATACCGCAGTATGCTCAAGTGGTTATGACAATAAAAAGAAAATGTGAGTGCTAAAGGTATGGAAATAAGATTCAAAATCAATACCGCTTACAAAAAACCTATGTCACGCCATGCCGCGCCGTACCGCCTGGTGGCCATTCCAAAATCTACTACTAACTCGTCCCACTCAAGTTTGCCTATCAGTTCCGCCTGCATTCCGCTGATTGGCAAACACTTGCGTGGGATATGTTTAACTTAGACATATTTCAACAGGTTGTCATATCCTGTATCCGTTCCCAGCCTTCCCACCAGAGTCTAAAACGAATGAAATTAAAGGAGCATTTATTAAAAGCTGCAGAATATATAATATTTTCTTTTTTGTTAGCCTATATTATATCCCAATACTGAGCAAAGGCCTCCCCTTTTTGTCTTCCAAACTTCCCTGATATAATTGAACCATGGTTCAACTTCATGGGCCAAGAGAAAATTGTGCAAAATTAGCATGCAAGAATCCGAATCTAAATAAAGTGACGAATTTTGTTGCTTGACCCTGACTTTTGCATTACAGACTGTATCGTGTAGGTAGATTGTAGAAAAAGATATTTATGATACAGCTAAGCTATGTTTTCCTTAATGTAATCGGGCTTACCTCAAAAACGACTGAGCAGCGACTGAGCAAAATAGATCATTTAGAACATTTTTTTGGTGGCCATCTTTAATTATTACTTATTTTTAAAGAAATAGAACGCATTATTTTTTACTAGTCGAGAACAATTTGGGTTTTATTTTTATTTTATTTATTAAGGGATAATAAACAACTACAACATACCTACATAAGTTTAACAAAAGTTTAGGAAGTAATGTTGCAGTCCACTACATTATCCACAGATAATGGTTGGGTTCGGAGATATATTACAATAACATATTTTAAGACGAATCGAAAGATAAGATCGTTGTATCGCTTTGTTCGCAAATTCAATACAGCGTTGTCGCCATACAATTCTACTGCATTTTTTTACCTATTCTGTCCCACTGCTGGGCAAAGGCCTACTACTACCACTATTAAAAAAAAAATATAATTCATTCCTGGTCGCCGACTTCTTTTTTATCCCAAGTCGCCGAACTAAATGGGTGATGTCCTTTGTCAGAAAACATTAAAATGATTTCAAAAGGAAGGTTAATGTTCCTATTAAGTGCTACTTTTGCTTACAAATGTACTAAAATGACATTTACATAGTTTACAACTGTGTCAACAAAAATTTTGAGACATTCCAGTACAAAATAGAATACATCCATTACTTATTCAATTATTCATACGGAGTATAAAAAAAGAATAAGTACATAGTATAATTTCATGTAAGTATGTTGAAATTAGGTCATTGGTGCCGATTCTGTTGTTCACAAACTAAAACTTTAAGTTCAGTGCATCTTTTTCTTTCTATTTCATTAAGAAAAGGATAGAAAATATATTTTAGTTTAGTCCTGTAAAATTAATCAGCGCCTGACACTACTCCATACAAGTAGACACGTGATTAAAAACTTGCCTACTAAAATTAGCATACCACATCTCTGGTGGAAAAGTCTGTGAACTAAAACGAATCGTTTTGCTTACCAATGGTAGCATTTTTTTTTGGCAAATGGATATAGGTCCGTGAGCAAATTTTACCCGTGATAGCTACTTACATATGGGAGGGTCTACTATGCAAAGCTTGCTTCATTATTAGTAAAAATACAAGAGTACTAATTTTAACCAATAACGGCTTGTAAATTACAGGAACCGGCCCTAAGTCAGTCAATGAAGATACGGGCCCGTCCGAAACTAAAAGAATTTCCTAATCCATTGCTTCATATTCTTGAAAAATTCGTATGCTCGACAATGTAAATAAC
This sequence comes from Amphipoea oculea, assembly GCA_945859645.1. Lineage (NCBI taxonomy): Eukaryota > Metazoa > Arthropoda > Insecta > Lepidoptera > Noctuidae > Amphipoea > Amphipoea oculea. The sequence goes on along the minus strand of OX243881.1, from coordinate 4,916,543 downwards.
GCAATGGACGTTGCTGGATTGTCAAAATTAAAGGTATTGCCCCGCTGTGTTTCCTGCGACTCTATACCTACTTATCGTTAGGTAGCCCAATGTTTGCCTTAATTTGCGAGACCAGGTTTGACCAAACCTTGGCTACCATTTAGTCAACATCTTACTCCAGAAGACGTCTCCATGTCTAGCCAGATATCCTGTCCATCTTGTTACTAACAACCTTGCCTTGCCTATGGACTTTTTGTCTGAAATAAATGATTTTTATTTTTTTTATATTTACTCGAGTCGAGACGTGTCGCCCTGTCACCGACGCACGTCGTAGGCTTTCTCTGACGACGAATTGTTACTAGTACTTAGCGAACTAGTTACGTTAATAAATGGTGGTGGCGCATGTGTTGGATCACTTAGCTCCCTTCAAAATGGTTGAGCTGAATAGTGCTAATACATGCGTCATGTTCGTGAACGGGCGCCGTCAGTAGGGACTGGTCATCTCTTTGCTGCCACGGCTTATTTTAATTTAATATTTGAATTGTTTTTCTTTTTCTCATCTTTTCATTATGGACGCTTTTAACGTTCTGCATCGTTCTCACATGTATAATTTTTAACATGAATGATGTAACCAAGACTTTGTAAGCATATTATTTTGATTTAAAAGAGTGTCCATGGAGTTTCTTGCCCGTTCTTCTCCATAGGTACCTACGCTTTGGAATGGGCAACTAGCTTCATATTTCTGACTGACCGACCCCTTGACCATTCAAAAGTGCCTGTAATTGGTTTAATTGAAATAAATGCTTTGAGTTTGAGTTTAAATATGAATGCAAAGCTCCCCTTTTAGTACCGCTACAGATTTCTCCTCTCAAGCCCCGATCAGGTTCATAAACACCACAACTTGAAACACCACCACACAGCATCTTCAATCACAATTCCTATCAATTTTAATCACCTACATCGATCATGGTGACCAATGCAAATCAATTACAATGCAATTCAAACTGTACCTCACTGCAATAAAGTTTAATTTAGACTGTCTGAGTGCTCGATATGGGGCCCTTAATAATGATGCATTATTATTTGAAATGCTTTTAGTTATGATTTATTGAATTGTTTGTACGTACTGAAGCTGTTTTGGCTTAATGTTTATGGCGTCGAAATACTGATCAAGATTGTGAGTTCGAACCGAGCCGTTGCACTATGAACTAGCACATTATATATTAAGAAGGCCAGCTTTAGCCATACGACGTCCACTATTGGACATAAGGCTAGGTGCAAACGAGCCACCGGCCACAGCCACCGGTAGCCCAGCGACAAGCAGTTCACATGATTTTTCATACGTTTTGTATGGATTCGTCGCACACGTGTGGTCGGTGGCGGCCACCTGCTACAGCAGTACTCAATACCGCAGCATGGGGCGACAGCCACCAGTGGTTGCGGCCAGTGGCTCGTGTGCGCTTACCCTAAGGCTCCCCCAAGCATCGCCACAATTAAGTAAACATCTCACTGTGAAAACCTAGGTTAATTGAGCTGTCATTAGGGTTACCATCCGTCCGGATTTGTCCGGACATGTCCGGACTTCTAGACTTTTGTCCGGACTTTGTCCAGCTCTTTAATTTGTCCGGATTTTTTGGCTTAGATGAAAAACGAGTAATAAAACTTATAATTACTTAATACCAAATAAGTCTTTAATATTTATTAACTTCTCAATAATCTAAAAACAAAATAAGTATACTTCTTCAAACCATAAATTTCGTATTGAAAATTTGCAAACAATCAACTAGTTCAAACATAAAAAAACTTTCTTCGAAATAAAAATAGTTTTTACCCGACTGCGCGACGCAAAGGAGTGGTAATGTGTTTATACGTAAAATAATCAAACTTAACTCTAGTTCTGGTACTTATAGGTGTTAATTTTTCAGCGCACTTTTTACCACTAACTAAGTGGGTAAATGTTTTGATTTTGTGACTAAAATGTCCGGACTTTTATTGAAATGTCCGGCTTTTTGGCAGGACATTTCAAATTTCTAAATGGTAACCCTAGCTGTCATCCACTTGATGCTAGGGAGTGACACTTTTGACAGTTCACTCCATCTAAGTTCCCACGGTGACATTTTTACAGAATAGACCGGCTGGTCTATAGCCAGCGAAATTTCAGTGATTTTCATTCGATTCCATATTTGTATTCTAATTTCTAAATCTTCTTCTACCTGTCGATCTCCTCTTGCATGGAGGTCAGTGCAAAAAAGTTTCCTCTTCCATTCTCCCCTGTTAGCTCTCAAATTATCATTCACTCTCTTTCTATCATCCCTCACACAATCAATCCTTCTTTTCTGTTGTCTCCCTCTCTCTTCCACCCATCTACTGATGATTATCACCCTCTTACTCACGTGCATTTCATTCCTCCTAACACATACTCACCAGAAATAGATACAAAATATTAGGTGGATTATGTATACGGTGTCCTGTAATTTTCTTTTTATTTAGACAAAATATCTAATCACAAATTTTCATTTAAAAAATAATGTTAAGTATAAAGTTATCACTTTAGAAACTATTCTTTCTGTAAATATCTCATTTGATAAATAATTGAAAGACAACATTTCATTACATCATAACATCATTTGACAAACTAATCTTTATATAATCATGTTAGTTGGTGAAATAACGCAAAGCATAAATAACGTTTGACAAAATGCATTGCTTGATAATTACTTGCTTAATTTATTTGAGAATTTTTTCGAAGTGTCGGTCTAAGAGCGAGCGAGGCGAGCTCAGGATTTGGGGCACCCCGACTCGGACAGGTTAGATTCGAAGGGGATCACGAGAGCGAGCAAAGCGAGCGAACGTGTTTTTAGATTACCTCTTTATTTATAAAGTTTTATAAATAAACCCCGTACCTACTACTTATGTAGTTAACGAAAACCGAATACCATCCTTTCAATGTAAATGGATTCTACATTATAAATACAATCTTAGGAGAGGAATGTGAATACAATACAAAGGAAATAGCCGATTTAATTACCACGGGAGTTAATTAGTGGTTCCTAGAATCAATCAGTTATTTAGGTCGGTTCATTTCCTGGAAACTTCTGGTCTTCGCATTTGAAACGGTACTCATTTTATATTCGTCCCAAATTCCTATCGGTATGAGAAGCCCATTAATTTTGTTACAATGAACTTTTTTTTTCATTTGAAATGGGCTTGCTCTTGACTCTAGCCTAGGTCAAAGGTGACAGAATTAATAAGTCAACCGATTCAACCATGGATGTCGACACTCTGCATTTTTCACTCGCCTTACGAATGATCGAAAAATGAAATGAAAGTTATAACTTTTTCGGTGTCGTCTGAAAGTGACAGATAACGAATGATAATGAAACAAAAATGAGCATTCACTGGAGTGTAGCGTCTGATAACGGCTTTAAGAATTAAGAAGATAGTGTTATCAATGCCATTTCTAGTCAGGGTCCTAACATCGACCCAAACATGTGTGCGGATGAGTCATCTTATTAGAGATATTCTGCCATTCCTAGCGTTATCGAATTTGGACCGTTTTGTCAGCATCCTGTCGCGACTAAGATTTAGAACCTATTTAGGTCACAAGTGCAGTTTGCTGAATAATATTTTGTTACGACTTTCTCAGTGGCGTGCATTGCATATAGGCATATAAGCAGTGCCTACCTCGATATATCAACATAAGCCTGTCAATTACATTTTAGTGCGTGCCTCACAATTAAGAAACTCACAAAATTATCATACCTAACAAAAAACAAAATCTTCAAACAAAACACGCGCGGCATTAGGCAGTCGCCGGACGGCCTACTCGGCTTCCGTACTATTCGCACATTGTCATTGGTCTTTACTCGTTCTAGTTAATACGACAAAATTAAAAATACGTACGTCTCACGCATAATACCATGACGTTCGACCTTCGCAATTTATCACCCTTAAGTAGACATGTCTACTCAAATAACCACACTTTTGACCTCACTTTTTTTTCTGATTGGTGACCGCGTTTGCCTACCTAGACTAGACTCGGCCTAGTGCCTACCTATTCTGAAAACCAATGCACGCCACTGGGCTTTCTCTCGAGTCAGTACGATCCTTAGGAATAGCTCATCACCACTATCATCATCATCATCGACATACGCCTCCCAAGCATCTCCACGTCAATCGGTCCTGTCCGTCTCTCATTTAGCAGATTTCTCCGCGTTCATGCTCATGTCCTGGTAAAACAATTACCATACATACAGTGCCTTCCTAAAGTTAGATGACATTTTTCCATTTCAGCGGTGATAATAATAAAAAAAAAGTTTTTATATTTTTTATATCCTAATATTTAAAAATATAATTTATATGTCGAAAAAAATAATAATCTATAAATAATTTATTTTAGACCAAACACTTGATAAGTATCATAAACCTGCCAAACTACATTTATGCTATGCTACATTATGATTTAAGGTAAGATCGCAAAATTCAAATTTTCTTACGTTTTTTTGCAATTTTCAGGTCAGTGTCAGGTTGTATCTTGATTAAAATTTGATTCACGACTGTAACAGGTACGTATTTACAAAATTATAATCGTTAGAATCATTAATATATCTCTTTAAGTTAGATTTGTTCCATACGCACTATAATTTCCATACAAAACTAACTTAGAAACGATGTATTTATGATTCTAATGATTATAATTCTGTAAATATGTATCTGTTATAGTCGCGAAACATATTTCGATCATAACAAAAAATAAAATCCCCGCGAAATCTTACTACGTGCAAATCGCGTCAATTATGGTGTCTTGTACGTGTCTTGTTAACGGCTAGGAATCGAAATGTCAATCGTACGGACAACATGTAATTTGACAGTTCAAACCACGCCATTGTATCATAGAGAATACGTTATTAGCAGATGTCATGATTAGGTAAATAATTGATGTGGTTTCGACGTCGTAAAGAATCGTTAAGTGGTCACAGTGAATTAATGGAAGATCATTATCATTTGTTTACGAATTCCGATATGCATTACTTTTATCAGTGTTATTTTGATTTGATAACACTGATAAAAATAATGCATATCGGACTTCGTAAACGTTTTGTTGACAAAATCTTCTGATTTGACCTTTGTTTGAGTACATTTTATCCTTTATGTACCGAAGTTGTGCTCGACAGAAATGTCATGCGATTTTGTACCCACAATGGTACTTGCAACTATTAAATTTCACCTAGATTTACCCTTCACATCAACTGCCCTGGTAAGGCCCCAAGAAACCTGCGGGCCAATTGGGTAACAAGCTTAGAGCGGTTTCGCACTACATCCGATCCGAATCCGAGAAATGCCGAAAGTCCGAAGTGACCATAGTCCTATTTGTATGAGGGGTTGCGCACTAGATCCGAACCACGGTAATATGTATTTAATATCACCGTGTCCGAACTCTATCCGGCCGAATTTAGAACATTCCCAATTCGGATTGAAGTCGGATCTTTAATTTGGATTCAGATCGGATGTAGTGCAGAACCGCTCTTACAATGGCAATGCCTTTAATTTTGACAGTTCAACAACATTCATTGCATTACCTACGTCGTTGAGCAAACGAATTTTTCAAACCTATGAAGCAGTAGATTAGGAAGTTCCTTCAAAACCTTCGGATTAAGATTGAAAGTGTTTTACGTTATTAGGGCACCGGATATACACTTCCAAAGGCCCACGGTCAAGGCAATGGTCCACGTCAATATATTTCGAAAACCACAGCCTTATAACTATGTCATTAAGATCTATTTTTAAACTATTTTGATTCGAATGCCGTGTTATGGCAACAAATTAACAGGTCTATGATAAAACGATATGCAAGTATGCTTGCGTCATAGGCCATGACCAAAGAGGCTTTAAGTGTGATATAACATAGAGAACACAACATCACGCCTCTATTTTCCAAAGGAATAGACAGAGGTGTATCAGTAAAGTGCCCTCGCATTTTGTCCTATACATGTATGTATTATAGGAGAGGAGGACGGAGGGGTCTCAGTATATTATGGGTGGTCATCCATCCACGGATCAACCTCGGCGTTGCTTAACCTTGAAGATCGACCCATGCGACTGTTATTATTTAGCCACGAGCCCTTAATATTGTCTATAACTAATATACAGGGTGTCCCTGGAAGTATGGATCAAATCGAATAGGGACATGGGCAAGGTCATTTCCAAACTTTTTAACCCAGAGAATGACAGTGAATTTTTTTGCGGTTCAAAAGTTATGAACGATATTAATTTTTTTTTCAATCACTTCGCTTAGTGCTCAAAGAAAATAATCATAAAAAAATACTATCAGGGCTATCTAAAAAAAATAAATTGATAGCCCTGATAGTTTTCACGAATTCGATCTTTCTTCTCCTTTTTTTTTAGTTTTTTTTTTTTGTATTTTATTTAGTATTTTTTTTTTTGTTAAAACGTTTGGAAATAACCTTGCCCACGTCTCTATTCGATTTGATCCATACTTCCAGGGACACCCTGTATACACTAACCCCTTTACTAATAAACGTATTATATCAGATGAATAGTTACACACCGATTTCTCTCTTTCAGTCGTCAGTAATTTGACTTTCGAAAGAAGAAGACAAAGCGTTGTGTAACTGTTCTATACAACGTTAATTAGTAAGGGGATAACTATACTAACAACTTTTAATCGTAGGAATGTAAATTTCTCACTTTCGATTTAAAAAAAAATCATGCACTTACGAGTATGTTAGGATGATATTTTTTTATACTTGAAAGGGTATTTCCTGATCGTCCCATTGCTACAAAAATATCATAAAAAGAGCTTGTCGAAAAAATGCTATAAATTTTTAAAGATTTCCCCAAAAATTAAAAAAAAAAATCCTATATCTCCTAAACTATCAAAAATCGCGGAACATACATGGGGTATTTTTAAATACCCCTAGGCATGAGGAATCTAATTTTTTTACTGACGTCACTATTTGGACCACCCTGTATATAACCATACTAGCTGCGCCCTGCGGTTTCACCCGCATAAGTTTCGATCCCGTGGGAATGTCGGGATAAAAACTATCCTATGTCCTTTCCCGGGGCTCAAGCTATCTCTATACCATATTTCATCTAAATTGGTTCAGTGGTTTAGGCGTGAAAAGGTAACATACAGACAGACAAACAGAGTTACTTTCGAATTAATAATATTAAGTATGGATATCGTCGATCCATTGTTTGTTAGGTCTACCAACTTTCCTCTTTCCACCTAAGCCTTTCCATTTTGTGGTTTTTATAGTCCATCGGTCGGGTTTCTTAGTAACCTATGGTACAACTCCCGGTTGACACACATCTATTCTAAAGCAGTCAACCGACATTTGAAACAAAAGACCTTTATCCCTTCACATTATGCAAATAGAAACTCGAGATAAACAAAATACAAACTTAAATACACTACCCAATTTCAACACATTTACATACAATTTGTTTAGCTTTCGAACTTTTGTAGCCGCAAAAATAAAGTTGTCGAAGGTCCGAATCGTAAATTTTGTATGGAAATCGACAGTAAGTGGCTAAATGATTTATATTCTGTTTGTGGAGGCTTTGTTAGGGACTTTGGACAAGGGCACTGTAATGTGCATTCGCGATTCAGTTGCCAAACACGTAAACAAATATGAGTTTTTGGAAACATAACTTTAATTCCTACACAATAAAGTTCAGTTTACGTTTCAACTTCAAACATTTTTGTAGCTTTTTCAATAGTGCTATTCACTCTAAAATCAACATAATTCCTACTAAAATAACGTTGATATTTGTTTAACTTGAAATAATATAGATTGGAAACAAATTTGAATAGACTTTACATTGTATATCTACGTATATGTATATAAGCTTTAAGAGAAGTCCCACTAGCCTCATAAATCAGTGTTTGTTTGTTTGTTGCCCAATCACTACGAAACTGCTTGACAGTTATTGATGAATTTTGGCACGAGATGTTGTATTGTAGAGAGTTTCAAAACTTTAAATAAAATTGTTTCACGTTCATTCAATGGTTTTTTAACACATTCAGCGGTTTCACTGCGAAATAAATTAGCCTTCCATTGATCGCTACATTTACAATGATGAATTCCCAAATAAAATAAAAGATATTTCAGTATCTAGTGTATCTTCTTAACTCCGTATCCAAAGGGTGCCACCGGGAGGGACCCTATTAGGTACTATTACTAAGAGCGGTTTTGTACTACATCCGATCCGAATCCGAATTAAAGATCCGACTTCAATACAAATTTGGAAATGTTCTAAATTCGGATAGATAGAGTTCGGATTTAGGTAGCACGCAGCAGTGCGGTCGCAGCACTACTGGTCTGGACCAGTAGTGCTGCGACCGCACTGCTGCCTGCTGCCGAGATCGGAATCATACCTTAAAGCCCGGTTTCCACCGCGAGCGGTGCGGACCCATTAATGACTTCTTTTACCTCGCAAGAGAAAACTGCTTACATGTGTTTCCACCAACAAAGAGTCGAGCGGAAATGACCCAGCGGGCAAAAAGAGTAAAAATGAGCTCGCTCATTTCTAGAGAGAATCAGACGACTAAACTCTTTCTTGGTGGAAACGCAAACCTATTTCATAAAAACGAAGTCCGCTCCGCTTAGCCATTTCCGGCTCATTACTCTTTCGCGGTGGAAACCGGGCTTAAGGCTCCGTTGTCCGTCCGTCCGTCCGTCCGACTGTCACAGGGCTGTATCTTTTAAACCGCAATGGGTACACTTGACATTTTCACATAGTATGCACTACTATGGCCGCTATAACAACAGATAATAAAATAAAATAATATTAAAAATTTATAGGTTACATACAAGAAACCGTTTATTGCCCGTGGTCCGACCGCGTAGTTCTACTAGTAGGACCAAGGGCATTTTTCTTTTCGCTGGTTCTATCAATCGGACCATCGTTATAATGATTGTTTGCGTTTTTTTCTAAGTTAAAAAAAAAATGTAGTGTTCAATATTGCCCGGTGCGGTGGTTCGGAACCCTTCCTGTGCGAGTCCGACTGCCACTTGGCCGCTTTTAAATTTTTCTTTCCCAGACTCATCATCTGCCTAGCCTTTTCCCAACTTTGTTGGAGTCGGCTTCTAGTCTAACCGGATACAGGTGAATACCAGCATTTTACATGGAGCGACTGCCTATCTGACCTCCACAAACCAGTTACTTATTGGGTAATACGATACCCGTTGGTAAGTCTGGTTGTCAGACTATCGGGCTTCTAACTACCCGTAATTCGTTTGTTTCCCAGACTGTCACAATAAATAACGTAAAGCAGACAAATATAATAAGTCTACTCTTACACACGTTTAAAATAAATTTAAACCCAATGCCAAAGTAATAAAAGGTCATAATAATATGACATGTGTGACTTATGCAACCAACTAAAATAAAAAAGTAAATTGAACCAATTCACACGGCCATCTTGTATTTTTTATTGTTTTTTTTTTCAGCATTGTATGAGCTGACGTAATGTTTATTGTTGCCAGTTAAAAATGTGGGACAGGTTTATTTTAATTTGTGACTATAAATGTAATTGGGGTCAGAACAGTTGAAAGTGCGACTACGAGCTAAGCAGGTCCTGGGTTCGATCCCCAAGTCCTGCTTTTTCTGGTCGGAATTTCTTAGTACTGAGAAGCTCACATATTCAGCCTACAATGTTCCCACTGCTGGGACACAGGCCTCCTCTCAGTGAGAGGGAGTGGGCCGTAATCCACCACGCGGGCCCAGTGCGGGTTGGCAGATGTCACATGTCTTCGAATTCTTTGGTTCTAGGACATGTCGGTTTCCTTACGATGTTTTCCTTCACCGTTTTGAGAGCAGTGGTGGTGAAATTATTTACACAAAGTAAAGCGCCTGTCTGGGTTCGAACCTACGACCTACAACTCATAAGTCGCGGCTGTTACCACTTAGCCACCACTGCTCCACTGAGAAGCTCGGTTGGTGGCAATAGGCTCACCCTTTATTACGAGGATTATACACACACAGAGCATAGCATGCCTCTCATTGTAGACTGATTAATTATGCTCATAAAAAAATGTGTTTGGCATAATTATGTCGGGACTCTGGGTACCGGACCTTTGGCAGGCGTACCAAGGCCCGAAACCAACTCACAGAGGCCCGTTAGACACTTTTAATGAAATGAGGAGGACATTCTTAAAAAGTTTATTATTATCGGTATTTGGTGAAAAGTGACTGGAGGTACTAAACACCTCTCTGCCTTCCTGTTGGACTGCAGTTGTGATGTTATTTGTTAGGGTTAAAGGAGGACACCAAAGGATAGGCCGCATGAAGGATTTCGATAATACGTTTAGTATCTTTTTATTTATATATTGGGAGGTGTGTTTATATTATGCTCACATAATTTTAGTAAACACACCTCTCTCTTAGCTCTCCTCACTCTTTTAGCCTTGTGTGGGATTTAAACGAGTAGTGCAGTCACTATGAGAAAGTAATGACTTCGGTAAAGTGGTATAAGCGGGCCCGGGTATTGAAGTAGCATCGACTTGTTTTTGCTATACACCAACATTATTTACCTTTATTTTATAATAATAATGTCAATAAGGGTACGTTATCTTAGCCCTGGCTTCCCGTAACGACTGCCAAAGATCCATGATTGACAGCCTGGACCAACGGCTTAACGTGCTTTTCGTGTCACGGAGGGGACTTTGTATGTAAAGATGACCATTTTTACATAATATATGCTTCTCTCTTCTTGGTTCTTTTTTGTGTTTATTTTTCGCTTGCTGCAGTTATTTCGTGATTGGGTGACCACCCAACCACGGAATAACCGCGGCAAGCGTAGCCTAACCTAATCGATCGATTCGCGCGGCTGTTATAACTTAGCCACAAGAAAATAAAATAAAATACTCATCTATTGGGGATATTAAATTATTTCATGCACTCGGCTAACAAATTCAGATGAAGCCGACTATAAGTCTAGCAGCCATAAACCACCGAAGGAAGTTTAATGGTTTCACTAACAAAAACAAAATGAAAGCATTAACTCGACGATGGAAGCAATTTATAAATCGTAAAGACGAAAGGCAAAGAATACGTTGTTAAATAGTGCAGACACAACAGTTCAAACGAGCTAATCGAAATAGTATAATCAGCCTATAATGTTCCCATTGCTAGGATAGAGACCTCCTCTCTTCGAGAGGGAATGGGTAGGTACAACGCGGGCCCAGTGCGGGTAGGTACGAGTAGATGTCACATGTAAAGGTGCATCCAGACAGAGAGATTTTTTATATACAAAAAAAAAAAAATAATTCCTCCTGGAGGAGGCCCTCCTCCAGGAGAGTCGTAGCGTCGTCGGGGATGACTTTAGTATTAGTAATAGCTGTTTATTTTAAAGTTTTTTTTTATACTTACAAGACGTGTCGCTTCTGCAAATATTCTTTGAACTCCTTGCGTGTGACGACCCATTTCTTACAAATGTTTCAGATAACATTGCTAATGGGTTTGGTGTTCCATACCTATTTTATGGTTCTAGAACTTTTAAGTTTTATTTTTTACGATCATTGAGGTTTTACTTGATAAATAATGGGCTGTATCAGGACATTGACCTCTTGGAACATCGGAGAGCGTGAAAGATGTTTCGCGTACCTGTCCCATGTCATTGTGATGGACGAGCTAATTGCAATTATTATTAAACTAGTTTCGTCCCGCGACTTCGTCCGCGTGAAATTTATTGTCCCCTGACCCACCCCGTCGCATCGCAACGCTCGCCCGCGCTTTTACATCGTTTTCGCTTAGCGTTCTGATTTTTTTCCTTTTTGCTCGGCTCCTAAGAGTCCTAGCGTAGCCTTCCTCAACAATTGGGCTATCATATGCGAAAATAATTTTTCAAATCCGACCGGTAGTTTAGCGCGTTCAAAAAAACCAAATAAATAAACAAAAAAAAAAAAAAAACAAACAAACTCTTCAGAATTGTTAAGATACGTTTAGTTTAGTCCAAACAGTTGCAACAAGTAGATTAATATTTTAAGGTTTTTGTGATGTTTCTTTTACGTTTTGTATTAAAAATAATAATAATAAAACTTTTTTACAAAAAAGAACCAACCGACTTAAAAAAAAAGCACTACAAAGTGAAAAATTACTTTAATTTCGGAAGTTGGTGTCGTTGGTTCCGCATTTTCGTTTTTTGACACCGACTTCCGAAATTAAAGTTATTTATCACTTTGTAGTGTTTTTTTTTTTAGGTTGGTGCTTTTTTTTTAAATGCTACCCCACAAAAAAGTAAACGAAAAGATCGTTAATGTCTACATTAACGATCTTTTCGTTTAATTTTTTTAAATCAACAAAAACCTAAAAAAATATCTACATTATAGATAATGTAGATATTTTTTTAGGTTTTTGTTGATTTTTCAAAAACCGCTTGTCCGATTTCGATAAAATTTTCATGGGACCATTTGGGAAGTATACCCTTTCCAACAAAAAAAGAATTCTTCAAATCGGTTGGTAAGCGACGGAGCCTTCTCCTTTTTAGAAGTCGGTTAAAAATAACTGAGCTGACTGATGGCTGCTAACAGAAACGAGATATTCCACTTAGAGCACCGATTTCAACGGCACTTCACCGATCGACACATAAACTATACCAATTAAGGCACCGTTACGGCACCGAACCATATTTTATTGAAGTGCCGTTCTATGTAACAGCTTAGAAATATTATTTTCATTCCACGAAACCTACCTACGTTAAAGACAGTGATTGGATGTCATTGCTTCTGCATCTTGTCAAAGACCAAATGGTATTTGCAGTCATGAATAATTTAGGAATCTAATTTCTCAGTCAAATTAATTTTCCATATCTTTTGTTCCAGATTACCAATTGTGCTGCTGTTCTGCGGGACGGTGGGCTTAGGTCTAGCGTATTCCGGACCTGACCTTCCGCCGGGTCCATACTGTGGCATTACAGGACAATGCTGCAGAGATAGGCAGGATGCCTGCTCACATAGAATTCTAGGTAGGTTCACATCACACAAATCTAGACTCTGGGCCGTTACTAAGAAATTGAGAGCAGTGGTGGCCAAGTGGTAACGGCCGCGACTACGAGTTGTAGGTCGTAGGTTCGAACCCAGACAGGCGCTTTACTTTGGCTAAATTATTTCATCACCACTGTTCTCAAAACGGTGAAAGAAAACATCGTGAGGAAACCGGTATGTTTTAGAACCAAAATTTCGAAGACATGTGACATCTGCCAACCCGCACTGGGCCCGCATGGTGGATTACGGCCCACTCCCCTCTCACCGAGAGGAGGCCTGTGTCCCATCAGTGCGAACATTATAGGCTGATTATGATGACTGACAAATTTCTGTACTGGAAACCCTAATGCTCAGCAATAGCGCTTGCGGCACTAGATCAATGAAGCAGTCACCTAATATTTAACTTTCTTTAATTTTTCAGATAGCAAATGTTACTGTGACGAGTTCTGCAACAGGACATTAGGGCATGACGACTGCTGTCCAGACTACCCTCAGGTTTGCCTGGGGGCGGCACCTGACATCCCTTCAGAAACCGTAGAAGTCTGCAAATATAGGGGGAAGTTTTATGGCCCTGGTGAAACCGTCACTCAAGATTGTCATAATTGGTGAGTGATTTTTGTCTCTAAATACCGTAAGAGTACTTGATAGAAATAAGTAGATATTTTTTGCTCGAAAAGTGGATCTTTTTTACAAATCCTAGGTTGTTATATCGGAAAGGACTTTGGTGAGGATTACTGGATAATTATCTTTGCTAGCAGATTTTTTTTTAGGTTTTAGATCATAAATATTTTATAACTATTGAGTAAGTATATTAAAATACGCCAAAGCATAAAGATATTCCACCATAGATACTTAAATCACACTAATATTATAAAGGCGAAAGTTTGTGAGTGTGTGTGTGTGTGTGTGTTTATATTTTTGTTACTTCTTCACGCTCAAACGGCTGGACCAATTTTGATGAAATTTGGTATAGACATAGCTTGAGTCCCGGAAAAGGACATAGGATAGTTTTTATCCCCATATTCCCACGTAATCGATATTTACGCGGGTGAAACCGCGGGGCGCAGCTAGTATGTAATAAAAACAAAAACATTAATTTGAAATGGTCCACCTAAAACTTACACAAATACATTTATTTTGTCGCTACATCATTACGTTTACAAATCTCTGACTGCACTCTAATTCCTACCAATAAAACTATCGCACACTGTAAACAAAAATATCTTATGTTTACGAAACACTGCTACATAAGAATTCTTCGTGAAATAATGAGGTTTTCGACCCAGTTCCCGCTTGAATCACTGCTCATGGATTAATCATACCTAATCTAATTTTATTTTAAACCTCCTTTATTTTATGGCGCTCTGGTAATTTTTGACACTTTTATTTTGTCAACAGGCAATTTATTGTTGAAAAGCAGGTGTTGCCAGCTTATATTAATTTAAAAGAGGTTATTTATTGTTTTGAAAACGGAACTAGCAGCTTTAAACCTGTTTGTATTTTTTGAATGGACGTTTATAGCAATAAAATTTCGCAAAACAGCTTAGAGGCACCTACTATTCCCACAGCCGTAGCCGGGACACATGCCTCCTCCCTTTGTGAGGGAGTGGGCCATGATGCACACTGGACCAACGCGGTTAGGCTTAGCTATTTATATAAAATAAAATTTTTTTTTAGCTCTTCCAGAAAAAGTTAATTTTACTTTTTAATAAACTAAATTCTGTAAGTACTTATACAGGGTGAAATTGAACACATGCGACAAATCGAAATGGAAGATTGTTCTTACTCATTATTATGAACAACTTTTACTATGGGACCAAACCTGAAATCGCGAAAAAAAAATCAGCTGTTCCCTACATTTATGTTCGCATAAATCATCAAAATGTAGGGAACAGCTGATTTTTTTTTTGCGATTTCAGGTTTGGTCCCATAGTAAAAGTTGTTCATAATGATGAGTACAATCTCCCATTTCGATTTTTCGCATGTTTTCAATTTCACCCTGTATAAAAAAAAACCGTAGAGTCGAAAATTCCGGACTAATGACTGAAATGACGATATTCAACGTTATTTTTTACTAGTTTCAGCCCGCGACTTAGTCTGCATGAAATTTTGTTTTAACTTATAATATGGTTGTCATATGACACTCGCCAATACCATGCTTTCCATTAGCTATTAGTTATTCTGTGCCATTAGTGCAATCATTTTCGGAATCGGATCAGCAGTTTCGAAGATTAACACCCCGTACATAATGTACCTGGGCCATTCCGCTCAATTAGGCCGACTTTTATTTGCAAATGGTGATGACATTTGGTGCGTGTTGATTGCAATAATAAATTAAATAAAGGTGTTAAGTATACTTTTTTAGATAGCGGCGCCATACGTAAAAACATGTAAGAAATGTCATACAAAGTAAAAAAAGAATGCAGCTATGATATTTAATTTATTATTAGCATATATTCGCCGTTAGTGGATTTCCGCGGATTGACCCACCTACTTATAAACTCAATGCATCTTTATAATTTTACTAGTCCCGCCCGAAAATGGATTTTAATTTTTGGACTTTAATTTTCTTATTCGTTTTGATAATTTTGAAAAATGAAAAATGTTTACTGGAACGACGATAATTCGTGTCTACTTGAAGGCAATTAGTACTTAGTTTGCATTATCTAAGACAATAATGTATAAAAAAAATAATATATACGCGTCGAATTGATAACCTCCTCCGTTTTTTCGTCGGTTACAAATGCAGAATATTTTTCAAGAATTTAGATTAGGAAAATGGCCGTTACTGCACCTCCTATTTCGATTTGGCGCAAGTTTTCCATTTCATCCTGTATATTAGATATAGTATGAAGGAGTTATGTACTTATAGGTAGGTAGATTGAAACTTCGTATGTTGACTTCTTAATACGCCCTAATCCGACGTCGAGATCAAAAGTGAATTGGTAACAATTGCTTGGTAATACAAACAAATTCAGAGTTCAGGGCCAATGCTATAAAGAGTACAAGTGATTCAAGGTTGAGAGGATTTGCATAATCTATCAAGAGTAATCTACTTATGTACTTATTTCAACACGCTTATTCCACTAAATGGTAATCCGAAATGAAATGAATTTTTTGACGTGATAACGTCTTATAAATCGATGAACGCCGGCTGCACGCACGAAAAAGCATGACTCATTGTCACGTTCCGCCTGAGCCGAGCGTGCAAGCGAGAGCGCGGAACAAGCGATAGAGAGGCACGATCGGCCTAAGCGTTCAGCTTGTGTCGCATCTATCTGATGTTTTCTTATGACGTTATCATATAAAATTGTCGTCCGTAAACCGACATTGAACCTGGATGAGGCTGGTACAGAAGCGTGGGGATTGTCAAAAGAAGAGAGAGAGGTCTATGCCCAGAGGAGGGTGATGTCGGGCTGTGGACGATGACGGACGGTGATGCATGAGTTGGAAGCACAAAGCACTGGACATAAAAAAATACTCCAGACCGCTTCCGAGAAAATCCTATTGGAAAGCCTAATAGATCCATCCATACTACCTTACATACATACTACCATACATAGTATGGATATACTAATATTATAAATTCGAAAGTAACTCTGTCTGTCTGTCTGTATGTTACCTTTTCACGCCTAAACCACTGAAGCGATTTAGATGAAATTTGGTATAGAGATAGTTTGATTCCCGGGGAAGGACATAGGATAGTTTTTATCCCGATATTCCCACGGGATCGGCACTTATGCGGGTGAAACCGCGAGGCGCAGCTAGTACAAAATAAAAACGTGAACTAATAACTTCTCTCTCAAATGAATTCCATCTCTATTCATGAGTTACGAAGGTCTACTTTTAGACTTGAACAACATTTATAAATAACACAGATAAAGTTTATTGATATGTGCAGACAATCTGGTAAAGAAAGTGAACGGCGGGAAGAAAGTATCATATTATAGTTGTAGGTGCAATAATATTTAAAAGCAATAGTTTTCGTCTAGACACGATAAAAGGTAACAGCAGTCTAGTAGGTGAATGTGTTTCCCATTTAGTTAAAATTCATCTTTTGTGCGATCTTTAGGGGTGTTACACACAATCATGTTCGGGTCGGCGCGGCATGATTCGGCACAGCCGGGCGGCAAAATCGAATACCTATATGCAAGGTGGAGACGACAAGACAACCAAAATAATATCAATATATTAATTATTATTTTAATATGTATTATACGGGGTGAAATTTTCATCACCGTTTTCCTCTTAAGGGTCATTGTACTCATCATTATGAACAACTTTTCTATGGGACCAAACGTGAAATCGCAAAAAGAAATCAGCTGTTCCCTACATTTATGTTCGCATAACTCGTCAAAATGTAAGGAAAAGCTGATTTTTTTTTTCACGATTTCGGGTTTGGGTAGAGCGGAAGGGAGTGTCAGACTCTCACTGACTAAAACCGATCCATATTCCTTCCTTAGCCCTTTATGTTCCGGGGTAGCGGTAACCCTTTCGGACAATCCCGCTGAAAAGCTGTTAGGCTTAGCTCGAATTGTGCCGAGCCGTAGATACTTACCGAATGAAAGTCTAATATGTATGTGTAGTACCTAATTGCTTCGGGTCGGCTTTGTTGTTCAACAGATACTGTCGAATCGAATGTGCGGACCCGAACATGTGTACAAGCCCTTAATGCCAAAGACCTCTGCAGCTGTTGCTCGCTTAGTATTTATGTCATGATCTGCATTTGCATCTGTGTAGATAAAGTCCCTTTATGTAAATCCTACTCTTAGGAAAAAATGTTTAAAAGAACTGAGGTCAAGAGCGGGCCCAATCAGCAATAATTTTTTTTTAAATCCCCTGCTTGAAAAAACCGTCTGTTCCCGTTGTCCCTATTAACGCTGTCCCCACTGAATGGGGACAGCGGAACTCAATAAGGCGTGATCGGGGTCAAGAGTGCGCCCATTTAGCAATAAAAAAAAAAAAATGTATTCCCGTTGTCCCCATTGACGGTTTCCTGTTAATAGGGACAGCCAAAATTTTAATGTCTTTGGGGACAGCGGAACTAAATAAAAATAATTAAAATTTATTCCTGTTGTTTAAAGTAAACGTTCCAAACCAAATCTTTAACAGTTTCATTCATTTATTTTACCATTTAAGTACACACGTAAATATATAAACAGACAAGAAAAAACAGAACAGAAAAATAGGTACAACAAAGGTGATGCTTATTTCAATTAAAATTTTATTTTTTGACAAGGTTTGGTGAGCCACCGGACAAACCGTTTTTCACTATAGATACAGAACCCTAAAACCTGTAAAGTTTTCAAGTCCCGTAAAATAAACCTGCTCTTAAACCTGACCAATCGTCCAAACACTTTGAAAACATCTAAATCCGAACCGCTTTGAAGTCGTAGTGAACTGGATTATATCGCGTGAAACCACAAGTTATTTTCATAAACCACAATGCAATTATGACAGTTTAGTAACCGTGTAACTGCATTCGTGCTAATGACTATTTATATTTAGACATGACCCAGGTGGTAAGTACATCGCTGGCAATCCGCCATACGCATAGGTAGGTATGAGTGGGGATCGGAAAAAGTATCGATACTTCAGAAGTATCTAGTTGTGCGATGCTTGTTGCATTTTTCTTAATACCATAACCCATAATCGGCCTATATTGTTCCCACTGCTGGGACACAGGCCTCCTTTCTTCGAGAGGGAGTGGGCCGTATCCACCACCCGGGCCCAGTGCGGGTTGGCAGATGTCACATGTCTTCGAATTTTTTGGTTCTAGGACGTGCCGGTTTCCTCACGATGTTTTCCTTCACCGTTTTGAGAGCAGTGATGATGAAATAATTTACACAAAGTAAAGCGCATTTATTTTATTTTTGTTAATGCAACTTTTCAATCTAATTGGATCAATCTAATTGGAAGTTGTAGTTGTGTGTTGCCATGTGAAAGATTTTCGCCAAGCATAGCCTATAATTATGATCACAATTAAAACAGACGAAAACGGTGAAGAAATTGATCGTGAGGAAAACGGCCATATAGGTACTAGGAACGAAAATTTTAGGATATGCGACATTCACTGGACCCACGTGGTGGATTACAGCCCACTCCCTCTCACAGGGAGGAAGCCTGGGTCCCAGCAGTGAGAACATTGTAGGTTGATGGTTGATGATTATATCGACACCTAATAATATCATTCTATACCATATATAACTAAGTATAGGCCTTATCACAATCAACCAGTAGATAAAAAAGGACAGTCTTTTGTTCAGCTCTTTGTTACTGAAGATGCTCGCGATGACCTTGTATCAAAAAGTGACATTGACCTCTGTCAAGTTTTTTAGGGAATCACCGCGAAATATCGCCTTATCTACCGACTGACGTGATAACCCGTATCTCTTTATCTCTATGAACGCAATGTTGAGCACTCAGTTGGTTTAATGCTCTAAACACTCAGTAAACAAGATTAAATCTTTTTCGTTCACGATTAAATTATTTGCCATGTCATTGTGTACCTTACCTATAAATAAATAAAGCCTTTATTTACTGATAATCTAAAAATATTTACAATATATAAATACTAATAATAATGCTGAAGAGTTTGTCACGCTAATCTCTCGAATTACCCGTCGGATTTAAATAAAATATTTTTGTATTTTATAGCCCAACTGTCAGCGCCCCGCGGTTTCAACCCGCGTAAATGTCGATCCCGTGGGAATATCGGGATAGAAGTAGCCTATATGTTAATCCAGCTACCTCCATACAGAATTTTGTTAAAATTGGTCCAGCCGCTCGAGCGTGAAGAAGTAACAAACATATAAACACAGACACTCACTCACAAACTTTCGCCTTTATAATATTAGTGTGATTTGTTAAGGAAGGCTATGAGGTACTTCACACCACGCTAAGACACCTTGGAGCCGAGAAAAAAGAAAAAGTCGGAAAGATTGTTAAGCGAAAACGAAGTGACAGCAAGGTGATGCGATGCGACGGAGTGGGTCGGGGAACAAGAAATTTCACGAGGAAAAAAAAAACCGAGTGTACTGTGCGAGTGTGTGTGTGACTGAAGTGAAACTTCAGACGTATTTGGCTATGAGAGGAAGAGAGAAAGAAAATGTGCGCGCGCACTGTTTTCTCTTGCTTATATCCCCCACTCAAGTCCCGTTCGCCTCGCCCGAATCACACTTTTCGTAACGCGTTCGCCAGTTTACTCCCCAAGTCAAGCGTGCGTAAAGAAGTTTCACTTCCAAAAGTCGCGGGCAAAAGCTAGTCAACAATAAAATTATTGTTACTAAGAAAGGAATCACATTCGACAGTGAACAATTTTCTCAAACGAAATAAAGACAAGATAATGCATACTCACCCCCTTACTAATAAACGTATTATATCAGATGAATAGTTAAACATCGATTTCTCTCTTTCAGTCGTCAGTAATTTCACTTTCGAAAGAAGAAGACAAAGCGTTGTGTAGCTATGTATACAACGTTTATTACTAAGGGGGTCAAACTCAAGAAACAGAGAATAGAATAGAATACTCTTTATTATGTACACCATATATAAACACAAAACAAAAACAAACACACACAAACACGTACAAAGATATAAATAAGAGAGTACGGTAATAACAAAAGAAAATCATAAACCAAGCAGTGACGTCAATGAACGTCTGGCCATACTTCATATAAACGCAACGCCAATAATATAATCGAACCAGATTGTTAAAAAATTGTGTCAATGTTGTTTCAATTCATCAAATTCGGACTGTAATGGATATGTGAACGATAGAAGAAATAGGTCGAATGAATATCGAAGTATTGAATTTAATTTTTTTTGCATTGTGCAATATAAAATACCCACTTGCTTATGCCTGCGACTTCGTCCGCGTGAACTTGTTTTGCTAATGTGACCGTTCGCGATTAGAAAATTATGTGAATTTGACCATTCGCGATATGGACCAATCGCTATTTTGACCATTCGCGATATGGACCAATCGCTATTTTTACCATTCGCGATGTGGACCAATCGCTATTTTGACTATTAGCGATATGGACCAATCGCTATTTTGACCGAGCGCGATTTTGACGGTTTTTCAGTGACTTGACCGATTGCGAATTTGACCATACGCGACGAAACGTTCTCCAGTACCATCCTCCCGCTCTTTTGCTTCGTTTTCGCTTAGCTATCTTTTTTACTTTTTTTCTTTTAGGTCAACTCCTAAGAGTCTCAGCGTGATGTTAAAGAGCCTATAAACTTCCTCAATAATTGGACTATCAAATACAAAAATATTTTTTCAAATATGACTGGTAGCTCCAGAGGTTAGGGCGTTCAAACAAACAAACTCTTTAATTATTTACACCCTTACTAATAAACGTATATCAGATGAATAGTTACACACTACACACCGATTTCTCTCTTTCAGTCGTCAGTAATTTGACTTTCGAAAGAAGAAGACAAAGCATTGTGTAACTATACAGAAGCTATACAATGTTTATTAGTAACGGGGATACAGTATAACTATCTACTAGAGCAAGCAAAACCCGGAGAGTTGTTGAAGGATAATAAAGAGACATGATCTTTCTACCCTGATCTCATCTTATTTGGGCTCAGTGCAGCATGTCTTCTACCTCCATTCAACTCTATTGGCAATCATCTCAGAAGTCACGCACTTTCTAGCTAGACTATAGGTTTTCAACCTTATTTTTCCCACCACCCACTTTGAGAATATACTTTTTTCTAGAGCCGCCCAATTTTTTTACTTACCATCTCGCGAATCTGAAACAGCTATTGCCACGATTATATTTAAACGTGTAATATTATACAGTCATAAGATAGGATATATATAATTTTTTCTGGATCTGCTACTGCCTATCTGAAAATTTCAAACGCCTACGAGGGTGCCATACCATATTTCTTTACACATTAGTGTGTGCCACTGTTAGGGCCAAAACACACACGCTACTTTTAGCATCGGCGCGGGCGATCGGCGATTTTGCAGCTGTATCGATGCTGCCGTTCAAGATGCTGGATCGACGCTGCATCGCGATTTCGTGACTTCCTGCTTTCGGACGCAGTATCGGAATCGCGCGTTTTAGCGACTGCTCCGATGCTGGCGCAGATGCCAAATCGGCATCCAAATCTGTGCGGAGTGTAGCGTTCAGCCGCTGCGCTGTGTCGAGCTTCCGAAAAGCGACTGAATCGCCGCGTTGGGCGTGTTAAGTGTGCGGTGTGGAATGCTTGGTCGCTGCATTTAGCTTCTAAAAAGCAGCTAAATCGCCGTTCGCTGATGCTAAAAGTAGCGTGTGTGCTTTGGCCCTTAAATCTCTGCCAAATACAACTGCAGAACATCAGGTTATGTCTGTCGAGGTGCCCGAAGTCTAATTGAAGTACGCCCGTCACTCACACACCAACATAAGCACTTGAGCAGTCTCATATGCCTGTAATTTGAACCAGAACACGGTGAAGCTGCTTGCGGCAGGAATAGAAAATGATTTATATAAGTCGATATGTTTTGTTGTCTAAACGACCAAATTTTCTCTACTTTTGACACTTGTTCTACCTAGTCAACCTTTGTTCCTATCTAGTCAATATCACATTGGACTTGGATAAGAATCTATATTGATTTTAAAATTTGCTCCCTGTTGCTATGGATAGAATAAATACGAGTATCTTTGTCTTCATAGAAACGCGAGGCGACCCGAGCTTGGGTAGAAGAGATGTCGAGTTGCATGGAAAGAACTTTGTCTGCTCTTGGTAGAATATTTAATTTTTAGTTATAATTTTTTTGCTTGAGTATAGTTTTCATTGTACTTATTGGTATATTGCCAGCTGACATATTATGGCAAATTATTTAATTTAATGTTCTGTAAATTTCGAAAGAAGGCTAGGCTAGGAACGTTGGATGCGAGAAGCACAAAACCGGTCGAAGTGGAGGTGCTTGGGGGAGGCCTATGTCCAGCAGTGGACGTTTTTCGGCTGAAATAATGATGATGTTCTGTAACTTGTAATGTTAATAACTTTGCACACCTACTAGTATATAGAAGCAAGTTTTTCTAACTGAACAGATAGCTGTGCTGTTGGGGAGTTTGTTGCGCCACTTCTTCTCCCCAGCGAAAGCACTAGGAAGTGGTGAAAGGCGGGCGTTTTGGGAGACTGTCTTATGTAATTTTGACGTTCGAAAAGTGTTGAATCTCAGCCTAATTTGAATAAATTAATTTTTGATTTTGAATACTTAGAGACAGATTTGGTCATGCTACGCGAGCTTAGTGATTCAGCAGAAGGATGATTACTTCGCAGCTTTGCTAGATCCAATCAGATAAAGCTAGATATACTTGTTTCGAAACTAAACATGTTTCCAATTCGCTTGTGTTTGTATTGGCAGCCTCGGGGAATCCTGATTCAGTACGAGTAACCATTAGGCATTCATGCATAAATAAAGGGGTTAAATCAACATAAATACATGCGAAATTACAAAACACACATGATATACCTAATATTATGCCAACTGTGGCTTTTTTAAGATCCCTGGCAATGCGGGTTGCGTTATGACGACTCATCTTTGTGGCAAAGTTGTTGCAGCAACATGTTTGCGTGTTGCTGGCAACATGTATCAAGCTGCATAAGGCCGCTTAAAACAACTTCGATCGACCAAGATAGAGGCGTTAGTTACGGTTTTGGCCACGCGCCATCAGAGGGGCAATTCTCGTAACTTTAAGAACGTTCACAGTCTGATCTCGGTCTCAATCTGTCAAAAATACCTCTAATTTCCCTACATTTTGACAAGTTTTTGACATTTGTTTGTCGCCGAGGTAAGACTGCGACTACATTTTGAACGTTTTAAATTACGAGAATTGGCCGTCTGATCTTTGGGCAGTTGTTCTCATCTACCCGTGCTTTAACCACTAGGCTATTAGCGTTCCTAGTGTGGCAGCCGTGATGACGCCCTGCATGCTAATTGCGTAACACATTATCGATCTCAATTTGAAGGATATTGATAATCCATTGCTTCATATGTTCGAGTGTCTGCTCAGCAACGTACCTAAATAACGCAATGTATGTTGTTGAACTGTTAAAATGAAACCCATTGCTACTAGGTTTGATACAAAAGCTATAACATACCTGTACCTTCACTTAATACACAAGCATAGATACAGTTTTATTTACTGTTTAGAGTGAGCGTTGAAATGATAACGATGAAGTATGATATAATCTCCATTTCCTTTATTAGTAGGTACTCTAGCGAAGAATGTATCATTGTGAAATTCTTGGATAATATACGTAAATGACAGAAACGGTATGATGTTACTCACAGTCGCAGCAGGAACACGTTATTTAGACGTGTGTCACAGTGCCAAACTACACCTTAACAAATACTTGATTGCATCATTATAAAAAAGGTGCATATTTTTCAAATTCGTCATTTTTCAAATTGGTCTTGGCATATTGTTGTTATTTGCGTTTGCTAACTCATTAGAACACAGTTTCTTTTAGTTTTTAGATACTACTAGCTGTGCCCCACGGTTTCACCTGCGTAATGCAATGGGCGGCTTTCCTTCTGCTGGTAAAAGGGTTAACAATTCAAAAGTGCCTGTAATAGGTTTATTTGAAACTAGCTGCGCCCCGCGGTTTCACCCGCGTAAGCGTCGATCCCGTGGGAATATCGGGATAAAAAGTAGCCTATATGTTAATCCAGGGTGTCAGCTACCTCCATACAAAATTTTATCTAAATTTGTCCAGCCGTTTTAGCGCGAAGAAGTAACAAACATATAAACACACACACTCACAAACTTTCGCCTTTATAATATTAGTGTGATTAGTGTGGTTAGTGTGTGTGTGTAATAAATGTATTTTCTTTCTTTCTTTCTTTCTAGTAATTGTGAAGATCTGCTTTTTCAGGTTTTTCCTTACGTCAGCTTGTTGTTGTTCTTATTGTTGGGGACTTGGAGGGTAGTCTCGTAGTCTATATAGCGCTTTGAGCGCGTGTCTCCTGGCTTCAATTTTTAGGTCGGGTAAAGTATTTTGGGTATTCCCGTTAGAAACATCACAGTGGTAGCCCGCGGGGCAATTGCGTAACACTTTATCAATCGGAATCGGTTTCATTTTGACAGTTCAACAATATTCATTGCGTTGTTTACGCGTTGAGCAGACAAATTTTTCGAACTTATAAAGCAATGGATTAGCAATTGGCTTTGAAATGATTCTGATTTCAAATGATAGTGTGTTACGCAATTGGGGTGCAGGTTTTTTGGATTTTTGCCTGATCAAGAGGCAATAGGCTCGCCCCGTGTCATCCCTTTCGGGTAGGAGAGACTGTAATATAGCCTGGCAGGTTGTCATTTCAGTTGAGCTCAAATTGTAAAATAAATAAACTACGGTCTCGCGAGCTAACAAATAAAAGTAGGGAATGACATTCAACTGAGTGCCAATATAATAATTATTGCATTGGCACCGATCAAAGCCACGTGTGCCTATTTTAAATGCCTAGTTAAAATTGCAAGAATAAGAATATATTTATTTGCTTTAAAACATGGTACATTTAGGTGTTATTAATATATTTATGATATCTTAAATGTTTCGCCATGGATTGGCACTGCCTAGCCTTTTCCCGACTATGTTGGGGTCGGCTTCCAGTCTAACCGGATGCAGCTGAGTACCAATATTTATAATAAAGAAATACCAATGGACTGGCATACAAATATTATGTTAAATGTAAAAAAAGTCATACCACATATTAATTTATAAAAATTATAATTACAGCATTTCTAATAACATTGCTTATTAGGGTTTCGTATTTATTTGAACTCTAAACAATAATAGATGCATAAAGCAATATAATTAAATCTCAGTATCATCTATAAGTATATTATTATATAAAATTCAAAGTCCTGACCGACTGATATATCAATGCACAGAAAACCGCTGGTCCTAGAAACATGAAATATGGAGGGTGTGTTCTTTGTGAAGAGTAGGTATCCATTAAGAAAGTGTTTTTCGAAATTCCACCCCGAGGGTGAATAGGGGTAGGGTGAAATTTCACGCGGACGAAGTCGCGGGCAGAAGCTAGTTCATTACACAATCCATGCATCTGTTCTTAGGCCTGCCTCTACCTCTCCATCCATCAACATTGACTATGTTGCATGTTTCATGTAGGTATTTTAGATCGAGTGATTCGTTAACTCGCCCTAAATGCCTACGTCCCATTTGGGACGACTTGACGAAAATCAAATCCTAAATAGAGCTGATAAGAAAATTGTATGGCAATGCTTATTCTTTGGCCAAGAAATAGGCCAGCCCTCTGGTCACGTCGACTAACCGCTTGGCTATATCTCGAAAAAAATAGGATAATATCAGAGTCACTTTTACACGTCATAACTCATATTATATAAAAAAAACCGGATGGGGTCGGCGTTTCCTATCTGACTACTCTGAGAAGAAAGGCCGAAACAAACTCAGAGGTCACAGTCTCTTTTAAAGTCCAGCCATAATCTTGGTCAGATCATGTGAAGACCATGTAGATTGATGTCTGAAATGTTCTTTTGAGGAAAGTACCACCCGGATTTGAGTGGACCTGTGCAGTCAGTGCAAGTATTTGTCAATAATCGTCTAGCTCAACTCGGAACTTGAGGTGTAGGTACCTACAATTCTTTAAGAAAATGTCAATGTCTTCATATGCGAAATAAAAAGGTTCTCGACATTTATAAGATATTCTATACACGCATGCATTTCTGTTTGCTTCATGTCTTTTATATCTTTACAAACTAATATAAAAACTGCAAATGTATGTTTGTTTATTCGGTTTAAATCCAAGGTGAACGAACTTAACGTTTTATTACGCGACATGAAACGTTTATTTTCTCTTGGTTGTACTTACCTGTCAAAAAGTGTAACCTAGCCATAAAGTGGATAAGTCAGAGTTTAAAACAGAAGACGAACTAGCGGGGAATCGAGGAGGGGGGGGGGGGGGGTTCAGGTAGGGTTGCCAACCGTACTCTAAAATAGAGTATTGTACTCTTTTTCTTTTAGATGTACTCTGTAATCTACAACACTAATAGAGTAAGCTAAAATACTCTTTTTACATAAACTGACTTACTGAATATGTTGGGAGTCCTACTTTTCTTTTCAAAACAATTAAAAATTGTTATGTACCGCAAAAAGTACTAAAAAATACAATTTTATAAATTGAATGAATGGTACTCTTTTTTATTAATCTGTACTCTTTATTTACATACATACATAATCAGCCTATAATGTTCCCAATGCTGGGACACAGGCCTCCTCTCTGTGAGAGGGACTGGGCCGTAATCCACCACGCGGGCCCAGTGCGGGTTGGTAGATGTCACATGTCTTCGAATTTTTGGTTCTAGGACATGCCGGTTTCCTTACGATGTTTTCCTTCACCGTTTTGAGAGCAGTGGTGATGAAATAAATAATTTACACAAAGCAAAGCGCCTGTCTGGGTTCGAACCTACGACCTACAATTCGTAAGTCGCGGCCGACACCACTGGGCCACCACTGCTGTCACTATTTATTTACCCTCTCTGAAATCAGATATACTTTACTTCTTTTAGAAATAGTTGGCAACCCTAGGCTCAGGGATCAAACCGGAATGAATCATTTCGTTCGCGTGATTTTCTTTGTTTCTAAAATAAAAGTTTCCTAAGTTAGGTACTCCTTATAGGCTATAAGGAGTACCTAATTGCTATAAGTTATAGCATGATAGATGATGCTATAAGTTATAGCATCATCTATCTACCAGTGAAAGTCCCGTCAAAATTATAGATCGACGTTGATCGTGTATGTGTGGTAACACTCCTACGCCATTTTTTTTTTTATTCTTAGCTATCGTATAGCCTAAGCTGATTTTAATTAAGTTTATTTTTTGAGGTTAAAAAAAAAAAAAAAGTTAAGTAAACAAACTTTACTTCTTTAAGGCGACTACATGACTTAAAGCGCGGTCACTGTCGGACTGCATAGAAAAGAAAGAGAAGCGCGATGACACAACCCTGGTAATTTATTGCAAATATGAAGCAATTATCTATTTACAAATACTATTATTTTAATAATAAATAATCCATCACTGAATGCAGTTTGGCATTAGAAGTTTAATGGTATATTTTTAATTATAATTAAAATTGTTAATGAAGGGATAAACTGCTTTTAAAGACAATTAAGAGGTGCATTTGAACATTTTTTTGATGCATTAATGTGTATTTAATTATGATTTGAGTTCCATCACTGTATTCAAATAAGACTTGATAATATCATATTTTTTTTGGTCAAAATTATTTACGGTTTAAGAGATACACTGCTTTAAAAAACCAACTTTTTAACCGTTTTCTGAAACCTCCGCCTTAATAGAGTTCGAATATCCACAAACAATGCACAGGTATTACGTGTTTTTGTTTTTAAAGTGAAACGATTATAAAATCAAGTTTGAACGATATTATCCTTGTGATGTCCTTGTCCTTTAGACATGTTTTTGTATTACATAAATCACCTGCACCCTAATTGCGTAACATGCTATCGATCGGAATCTGAATCATTTTGAAGCAAATTGCTAATCCATTGCTTCATAAGTTCGGAAAGTTTGTCTGCTCACCAGCGTAAATAACGCAATGAATATTGTTGAACTGTCAAAATGAAACCGATTCCGATTGATAATGTGTTACGCAATTACCCCGCTGGACATGCATTATTATAGTTCTCTATCCGTCTCTTTCTGTCTGGTAAATATGAAGACAGCCTTCCTTGTCTTGCCCTAACAAATTACACTTTCAAATTTATTAAAGGCACATGAGACGTTTGATTTCAACTCTGTCTCTAAGTATGGCAACAAATCTATAGACAGATAGAATATTCTTTATTACGTACACCGTATAAATCCATACTTAATTTTATAAATGCGAAAGTGTGTCTGTCTGTTACCTCTTCACGCTTAAACCGCTGAACCGATTTAGTATAGACATAGTTTGAGTCCCGGGAAGGACATAGGATAGTTTTTATCCCGATATTCCCACGGGATCGACACTTATGCCGATGAAACCGCGGGCCGCTGCTAGTTACAGATATAAATGCAGAAATCAATCATCATCATCCAAGAAGATAAAAAATAATATCAATCATGATAATCCAAGAAGATTAAAAAAAACAAGTTTCATGCTCAAAGTTGACAAAAATCTACTAAGAGACTATTAGAGATAGTTTGAGTCCTGCGAAAAGACATAGGATAATTTTTATCCCGAAATTTTCAAACAGGATCGACACTTATGCGGGTAAAATCGCGGGGCGCAGTTAGTAATATTATATAGGTATGACCATGGACTGGTTACTAAAATCTGACGTCATAGAAATAGGATATAGGCCACTTTAACTTACTAAACTTAATTATTTCTTAGTAAAGTCCAATCAAATTAAATTGATCAATAACGTTCCCTAATGATCGAAACGAATGAATGAATGAATAATTACTACAGACATATTCATTCAAATTAATCGTTAATTTGTTCTTTGATGAAGTTGAATGTATTCAATTAGTTAGTTGTGAACTTTTGAATTACTTATGAAATTAGCGGTGGCGTAACTATAGGATGGCACTGGGGCAAAATGCCACGGGCCCCCCAGCCAGAGGGGGCCCCCGGCCCGAGAGGGCCATGAGCACAGGAGGATCATAACATAAGTTTATAAAAGCAAACTTTTTTGAAAATGTGCAACAAGGGACATCATTCAAGTTTCGAACATTTTGTAACTTTTTCCCATTGTTTGTCAATTTTTTTTGCCTTCAAAAACCCCATTTCCGTTGACCATGAAACAGAAAGCACACACTTGCATATACATACACGTTCGTTTATTGATTGTTAAGTATTGAAAGAAATCCCCATGAGCGACGCACGGTGGGCTGAAAATCGGCTTTCATAGACTTAGGCATTTTATTTTGCAAGTGCCAGTTTTTATGCCGGATATCACTTCTATTAGTTATAACAATATACAAAAATGACACCAGAATGGATTCTGCACAAAAACGAAGGAATTATAATTTTTTTACGAAAATTTTGTATGGAGCTAGTATGAAAAATCAAAATATCTCTAAAACGGCAGGGATAACCGTAATATCCTTATAGGAGGTTATAGTACTAATTATTTATGATTTTTTGACATACGTTACATAATGGTTGTAGATGCCGTTTTTTTTTTAAAAATCGTCAATATATTTTTATTTATTTTTACATATGAAACTGTTCAAAACGATCCGTGAACTGTGTCAAAGTTAAGAACATCGTTAGGAAGCATGCTTTTTCCCCAAATATTAAGAATATGTGATAAAAAATAGACTGTAAATATATACTTTTATTGATAGGTAATTTAAATAAAACAAAAGTAACAAAAATAATATCTAAGTGCTATAAATTCAATTATACAAAATATTTGAAACAATAATCTATGAAATTATTAACTAAACATATTGGTACAATAAACTAACATAACAAATAATTAAATTTTACAAATTTTCTTTACAACTTTCGTTGTCGGACTCCAATTCCGAGTCAGAATCCAGATTGGATATACCTACAAACTCGAACTCAGTTTTCGGAAACTGTATTAGGTCGAGAGTTTCAGCAAAAAAGGTTGTCTTCCTTTTTAACCGACTTCAAAAAAAGGAGGAGGTTCTCAATTCGACGGTATGTTTATTATTTTTTTTGTATGTTTGTTACGCGATTACTCCGTCAATTGTAGACCGATTTTCAAAATTATTTTTTTGTTCGAAAGGAGATACTTCTGAAGTGGTCCCATAGTCACCAAGCCAGGATCTGATGATTGAATCCTGGAGAAATCGAAGGAACTCTTCAAATATTATAGGCACACCTATAGCGATTTGGGTATTTTTTATAGTAATTTGTGCATTTGCTCTCGGAAAGTACCATTTGGTGAAGTGGAACTGATGATGAAGACCACAGATGGACACCGGAACTACTCAATAATATTTAAGTATTTCACGGGTTGCGATTCGATTACTTTAATATGATTGCTAAGCAATTTATGCTCGCCACGATGTGAATGGTAATATGGAGCTGATGGTGGACCAGGAGAACTCCACCACCAGCAGCACCATCAAATCCCCACTTCGATATCAGCTTTAACTGCTTATTTTCCACATTATCAGAAAGACTTTGAAGAATCCGCTTCACCGTGATGTCAAGTAAAGCTTGAAGTGTAATTCTAGCTGATGAATCCGTAACTGACACTGATTGATTAGGAGGGTAGCATGCAAGCTTAGTTTGTTGCAGTTGATAGTAGGATGGGTAAATATCCTTAGCACCTTCCCGAATGGCAGTCTCTCGCAACGTAATATTTTGCCACTTTGAAAGCTTAAGTGATAGAAGCAATCCAAGTGCTTTCTCTGGTGTAAATATTACTGTTTTCACTGGTTTCTTAATGCTTTCATAGATTTTAACGGCAGCTTCTGGATTTTTGATCATATATTCGATTACAGATTGTAGCGAAATGAAACATAAAGACACTTCACTAACAAAAACGTTTAATTTTGTATATAAAAAAATCGAAAACACAAATATGAAAAAATATGAAAATACAAAAAAGGAAAAACTAAATATGAAAACTTGTCACATTTAAATAATAGGAAACTATTGCGTTATATTTTAAATTTAGGTTTTAAATGCTACGTAACGAATTATGAGTCGGTTGCAACCAGATCCGTAAAACGAAGACGTAACTTTTGTTGAAAATAGGTACGACTAAATGTATTCAGAGTTTGAAATAACGCGGTATTAAAATATTTAAAATTAACAGATTTTAAAAATAAAAAAGGCCAAATCTGCTACGGAAAATAAAAAAACTTAAAAATCTCCCATATCTTATCCAAAACCTTCGCGGTGATGTAGAAGCTCTGCCAGTTGTTCCAATACCACACTTGCTGACCTCTGAGATATGAAGAGGATGTCCGCAGCGCAGCGCGGAGCCGCAGATAAAAGTTAGTATGTAGGTGGGTGGATGGAGCCGAATAAATCGGCTCGCAGAAAATTCGGACTTCTATCTGGGGCAAAAATTATCACCATAAGAATCCCGAGTTGCAAGCAGATCTCATAAAACCCAAAAAAAACGTACAATTATACATACCAGTCAAAAGGATTCAATCCAGTCAATAGGAATATACGTAGTCTTCCGTCGAAGAAGTGGGGAAACCTTTAGCACAGAACGGATGGGATTATTATATTGAAATATGACGAAAGGCTATGAAAGGCCAAAAAGATAAAAAATACATACCCCGAATCAAATAATAGACATGCACGATCCAATTAAGATTTGTTGATTTCAATATTAAATTTGGGTGTTGGTTCTCAAAAAATTCCGGACGTCGTATCAGAGAGTATGTAGACAAGTGAAGTATGTCACCAGGAAAAAATCTCATGTCACGTAAAAGAAATTATTTCAAAATTATTATGAAAATAAAGGTTTTTGATAGGGC
Organism: Amphipoea oculea; assembly: GCA_945859645.1. NCBI lineage: Eukaryota > Metazoa > Arthropoda > Insecta > Lepidoptera > Noctuidae > Amphipoea > Amphipoea oculea. Next base: position 4,884,080 of record OX243881.1, on the reverse strand, counting down.
CAGTACAAAAAGAGGTTGATTATAATGTTGAAGAAGGACGAATGGCGAAAATAATCATCATGCAGTAACTACTAATGCTGCAGTACCTCCTTTCCAAGAAAAAAAAAAAAAAAAAAAAAAAAAAAATATATATAGGTAAGGAAGAGAAGAGAAAAAATAAAAATATAATCGATGAGTAAGAACCCAATAAAAATTAACCTAACTTAGCCTAAACAATAAGTCCAAATGATAAGTAATCGAAATTAAACCTAAATGAACGACATCGAAGTGCAGCAGATACTGAATAAATGCGAAATCCGGACTTCAATCTAAACGTTATCAGTGCGAACTCCAGACGCGTCGACTAAAATCTAGGAAATAATAAGAAAACTAGAAACTAATAAGACTAACTAACTTATTATCAAAGACTTAAGACCTAAGTAAAAAAGGAGGAACCTCAAAGAAATATAATTAAAGAGCAAAAGTTAAATAAAGAACAAAGACGACGAAAGAGAAGACTTAAAATAATGAAAGAAACGACATAAAACAACCAAAGGACTTAAGCCAAACAAAGGCTTTTAGTCAAAGACAGAACTTTAAAAATAATAAGAAACTTACGCATGTTTCTTATAAAAAGAAAAGAGTCATCGATAATTATAACGATTAACAGAAAGGAAATAAAAATAATATTTTAAACAATATATTATTGTGATGTTATCGATAAAAATACGTCGACAGTGTCCCGACACTAAAGTACAACTATCGATAAGTGTTAATCGACCGTTTCCCAACACTAGAGCTATTATGTCAGACGTCACAACATGACATGTGCATGTAATGACATCTACGGGCGTAGCCTGAACTATAAAGCATTGACACATAAGAAAAGGTAGCTAACAAATTGTTTCGCTCAGGAACAACTAGATGTCGCTGTTAACGTTTTTTGAAACTAGTAATTATGAATGAGCTCATTTATTTAAGTAAATATAAAGGGAATTTAATTTAAAGGGGTCAAACTAAACGTAAACATAACATTCCGAATGGGAATAAGTTAACGAGATTACGCGTTTAGAAATTGCCAAGAAATTATTTAAGAATATCTTTGATATGATATCTTCCAGAGTGGACAGAATCAATATCATGAAGTTCATAAGTGGTCCTAGAAATAACCCTAGTCACACGGCATTTAATAAAACGAGGAGCTAGCTTTCCCGAAAAATAATCATCACCTGAAGATCTGGAAAAATTTCTTCTCCATACAGTATCACCAACATTCAGCGTGACGGCTGAACGATGCATATTATAAGCTCGTGAATTACGGAGGAAAGCCATAGAAAGATTATCAGCAACTTTCGCATAAACCTCTGTTAAGGACGATAAGTTCGATGCGTGCTGGGCCCGACTCTCAGCTAAATTTACGCTTTGAGTCTGACTATTAGCACGAGTAGGAACCATGAGAACTTCTCTACCAAACATAAGGAAGTTCGGTGAGAAACCTGTAGCTAAATTAATACAAGAGTTGAGATAAAGTTTAACTTTATGCAACATTTTAGACCAATTTCTTTGATTCTCACCAACCAAGATACCTAAACATGTAACCACGCTTTGATTATAACGCTCGACAGTATTTGCCTGAGGAGTATAATAGGGAGTATAGGTCGGTGATTCGATGTGAAATGATCTAAGAAAGTTTAAAAACTGATTACTGCGAAAAACAGTTGCGTTATCGCAGAGGATACTACGCGGAACTCCGAAATTGAAAAATATTTCCGACTCTAGAGCTTTAATAACAGAACAAGCATTAACTTTCTTAAGGGGTATAAGCCAAACGTACTTTGAGAAAACGTCAACCATAGATAGAATATACTTATAACCATAGTAAGCAACGGGCAAAGGACCAATGACATCGATAGAGATTGCCTGTAGAGGCATGGAAACATCCTTCGGATAGCTCATCTGTCCACGAGGTTGAGTATTCGCTATTTTATAAGCTTTGCACACCTCACATAGCTTTAAGGTCTCTGTCACGTCACGAAACATGTTCGGCCAGTAGAAGGTCTCTTTTAACTTAAGATATGACTTGGTAACGCCAGGATGAATAGATGGGAAACTATTGTGTACCTCCCAAATAGCGAGTGGAACCTTCTCTGCCGGTAATACTACACGCCATGGATCTGAAGATAAGGGACTGGTGATAGGCATGCGTCTTAAAAGTACACCGTTCTGTATAGCGTAAGCAGGAAACATTTGGGGTGAATCACGTGCCCCTAAATAAACCTTTTTATACCATCTATCGGTGGTGTGCTCTGGACCTTGATCGAAAGAAATAGGACTTGCATATACCCTAGATAGTGCATCTGGAACGACGTGTTGTGAACCTTTGCGGTGAACGATGTCAAAGGTATATTGAGAAATAACAGTAGCCCATCTAGCTAAACGACCAGAGGGATTATTTAAAGTAAGAAGCCATTTTAAAGCCATATGATCGGTTATAACAGTAAACTTTATTCCATCTAAATAACAACGGAAATGCTTAATAGAGTCAAGAACAGCCAAAAGTTCACGTTCGGTGGTACTATAATTGCGTTCTGCTTTGGAAAAAAGCCGAGAGTAATAAGCAATAGGATGCTCAATATTATCAATATTTTGTGAAAGTACCGAACCAAGACCTACAGCTGAAGCATCACACTGTAAAATGAACGGCTTAGAGAAATCAGGACAAGCCATTACAGGTGTGTTCATTAGCGCCTCCTTCAGTTTAATAAAAGCATGCTCGGCGTCGTCACCCCAACTGATAGGATCACGACCTTTCCTTTTTCCTAAAAGGGAAGTGAGTGGAGAAATTATAGAAGAAAAACCTTCAACGAAACGTCTATAATAGGAACACATACCGATGAAACCGCGCAGAGACTTTGCGGTGGTCGGAGTAGGATAATCCCTTATAGCATCGAGTTTACTAGAATCAGTCTGTAGACCCTTTTCGTTTACAATGTACCCCAAATACTTTAATTCACTCTTACAGAACTCACATTTGTTTAAGTTAATTGACAAACCAGCTTCTTTGAGGCGGTTTCGAACCTTTCTGAGGAGAGCGAGATGACTATTAAAGTCTTTAGAAATCAAAATTAAATCGTCAACATAACCAAAGACGCAGTCGTCACTAGTTGAGGTAAATTCGAAATTAACAATCATATCTGTAAGACGTTGCATCTCAGATGCCGCATTAGTGAGACCAAATGGCATCCTAACAAATTCAAATAAACCACGTTGAGGGACTATAAAAGCTGTCTTTTCACAACTCTCTTTATCCGCAAGAGGGATCTGCCAAAAAGCACTTCTAAAATCGAGCGAACTAATGTATCTAGCACCACGAAGATTATCAAGTATATCCTGTATGCGGGGGAGAGGATAAGAATCCCTGATGGTAACGCTGTTTAATTTCCTGCTATCGACGCAGAAGCGAACAGAACCATCTTTCTTAGTGACCATTACCACCGGACTAGCCCACGGAGAACGGGAGGGACGAATTACTCCGACCTCTAACATCTTATCTATCTCTTCGTTGAGAATCTTTAACTTAACAGGAGAAAGAGGGTAAAACCTCTGTCTTATTGGCTGTCCAGTTGTAATTATTTTGTGTGAGAGCCAAGTAGTCCTACCAAGACCAATCTTGTCTGACGAGATTTCCTCAAACTCATCGATCACCAGTTGTAAACCTTGCTCTTGGTCAGGTGTTAGAACGTTGCGAGGATGTATATAAGGTCAACTTTTATCAAGTACAAAAATTTAAACAGATCGTCTATCCATACGATAGAAATACGGCCCTAACATTTTATTTCAAATAATCAGGCTAGTTTTTATTTTCAGTTTTTCTAACACAAAAATTACAATATTTTAAAAAGCATACTGTATACCGACTCAGTTGTTCGGGTCTGCACCCCCAAAAAACCCAGGGTCATTTAACCCGGTATTACGTCATCGCTCGGACTGCATTGACTAAGACTGTGACACATGTTAAGAAACGATTTTAACCTTTGCGCTAATCTATCGTATTTTAACTTTCCATCACACTTTTTCAGGCTTTTGACTAACAATTTAATACAGTTTGTTATTTTTTTAGTATTGAATTAATGTAAAAATGTTAACAACTTACCTAACTTTTTGCATTAACTTGGCATGTTAAAAATAGTCAAAATTCATTAACAGATTTACACTTGTTTACACAATTTACGTGACGCCCTTGTTGTCGCACACACTGTCTAGCGCGATCGAGACAATGCCTCCGCACTTCAGTAAGCACTTGATGGTCACTGGACATCACGTTAAATGCACTCACAATTCGCGCACGTAATTCTTCCACTGTACGGATTGTATGACCGTCGTTCCCATACATTAGGTCTTTGGCCCTACCCCACAGGCGCGTAATCCTCAGGCAGCAACTCCTGGACCCGAGTGATATGGAAGGGATGGTAACCTTCACTGCGCAGGAGCTGCCACACGTAATTCTGGCTTACGCCAAACACATGGGCAGCGTCTCCGGTGCTCGCCACTGGGTGCCGGTGAAAGAAATCCAGCACCTCCTCTTCAAGCTACACTGGGTGTCGTGGCCTCCCCAAGTCAATAAGACGAGCCTGGAAGTTCTCACTCTCTCTGAAGCGCTGCACGGCTCGAAGAATGGTGCGAATATTGACCACTCGTCCAAACCTCTGGGCGTACAGTTCTTGTGCCCGCAACATTATTTCACCTGCGTCGTGATAGCACATAGCCATATTCATGTATTCTCGGGATGAATACCGATACCGGATTTCGAAAATTTTCGCACAGACAACACACAATTCGGTAACTTGATTTTGGCGAACTGAAAGACAATCTCCAGCTCTGAATGCCAGCCGCGCAAGGCGGGTGCAGCGGGTACAGCAAGGGGGGGACACGCCGCCGCCGCACGTGTGCAGGCGCAACCATTGTTATCTGCCTAGAGTACGTTAGCCATTAATACACAGGTTGTTGTTATTTGAATTTTTAAACAAAATGGTTTTTGGTGTTTTTCTTGGAAACTAGCGTATAGAAATTTATTATTTTTTTTGTAAAATGTCTATCTTTAGTTATTGAATCTGTCCTTAAAATTTTTGTACTTGATAAAAGTTGACCTTATATAACGTACCTCACTTAAACAGGAAGGTTGGGAAAGGGAATGATTTACAGAAGAAAGGAACATGTTACCTTTAATATTTTTATTGAAAGCCCTACTAAAAACTGAAGTTAAACCAAATTTGTTCCAAAATTCAATCCCCAAAATAACTGAAGAAGACATACATCGAGCCACTAAAAACTCATGGTCAAAGGTCGTACCATTGAAATTAACTGGGAGATAAACAGTACCAAGAATATCGATTGGCGAGTTATTAGCAGAAATAACACGAGAATGCGAATTATTTGACTTCAATGGGATACCAAGATCCTGAATCAAGCTATCACTAATAAGAGACATTTGAGCGCCAGAGTCAAGAAGAGCCTTAACCACACGATCACGTAATAATATTTCAATAAAAGGTCGGTTATCTGATGAATTAGATTTAATCACCGGTGACACTGTACGGAGAGAGACGTGCCGCCGGCAAGTTATACATTTTTTGGATTACACTTAGGGCAATCACGAGAAATAAAGCCAGGGGTACGGCATTTAAAACATAATATACCAGGGAAATCTGGGCAAAAACGATAGGAATGTCCAGTTTTATTACATTTCCAACATTGTTGAGTTTGATCACAATTTGAACAAAGTTGGATACCGTTACGACTAGGTTGGGTTTGGTTAAGAACCGGGCCTGGTTGGGATGATCTAACTAAACTTGAAACAGTTTTCACAGATTTTTGTAAATAACTCTCAAAATGAGTTACAGTTTCGATTAGTGTATTGAAATCGGTAAATCTATGAATTGATAAACAGGGGAAATATCTATGATGCATATTATGTGTTACGATATCTAACAGATTAGATTCATCAATAGGTTTGCGTAGCGTTTGGTTCAAATAAGATACGCGAATAACAAATTCCCTCACTGATTGATCAGCTTTTTGTTTCAGGTTTCTGACCTCTTGCTCTGTTTTGAAATCGAAATCAACCGTACCAAATGTACTCAAAAAGGCCTGCTTAACCTCGAGATAAGTCAAGCCAGGTCGACGAATTGATCTAAAATATTGTAGGGCAATTCCAGATAACACTTCATGGAAGCGTTTTAAGAGGTATCCATCGGAAATATCGTCAGCTTCTTTATGTTCTTCAAGACTCGTGAAAAATTCACGAACGCATGAATCGCCAGAATAACTAAGCCTCCACTTCATGAGAGAAAACTGTTTTTTAAATAACTGTTGATCTTCGGTTCTCTTCGGGGAAAGAGCCATTGATGGAGAAGAGGAACAAGATGGCCTAGGAGGTATAGGGGGAGGTCTTGAGATAATAGGACTCATACGTCGCGGCGTCTCGCGAATAGAATACTCTTCCTCTGCCATGATAGTATGCCAAAAAGGACAAAACAAAACTAAATAGGCAAATGTGCTAAGGAAGACGACTACTACTTACGGTGTCTGTAGTGTGTCTGTGTACTTAGGAAGAGCTAGAAATTCAGTGATTAGTCTGATAGGGAACTGAACGGCAAAAAATCAGCAAAAAGAAAAAATTGTTGAGAATAAAAAGCAATCAGACCCTAAAAAACTAACCCTAAACGATAAGCAAGGCTGCAAACCAAAGCAGTTAGGCAACCAAAATAATCTAACCTTAAACTGCTATAGTAAAGAAAAAACCAGCAAATATACGGGTCACATTCCACGTTATAGGAAAGTGTTAGGCATCGGGTAATATGGTTGATATAGGAATGGTACAACAACGTGACTTCACAGGAACAGCTGGGCTAAGAATTCAAAGCAAAAACAAATAGAAACTAGGGGACCAACTGTACCAAAAAAGACAACGTACAGCTGGGCTAGAATCAAAAAAGACAAATAGAATCTAGCAATCAGCCGTGCAAAAAAAAGCTTACCTTAGTCACGAAGTCTACAACATTCACACACCAATCACACGCTACAGGATGCTAACTACTTCTAACTAAGGAGTGGAATAAAACCCAGGAAAAAAAATATGTATTTAAAGGGAAGAAATAAAAGCGTTTTATATGTTTTAAGGTTCTACAAAGTTATTATTATTTTATATTGCATCACAACACAGCACATTACAGTAAAGCAATCAATCAGCAATGGAAGGGTCAGCAGACGTTGTTAATCACAACATATTCCCTGGTAACTATGGCAACAGTCTTGTTTGACGGAACGAGAAAAAATTCCTCTATTCTGGTACCTGTAAACATGAATACAGAAATGAAAGATTAAATTTGCTCAGAAAGAGCAATCACCCTCACGACAGCAAAAAAAAAGATAATTTAGTAATTAGAATCAATAAAAGTGCTTACTTTTACTTCGGGCGCCATTTTGTAGCGAAATGAAACATAAAGACACTTCACTAACAAAAACGTTTAATTTTGTATATAAAAAAATCGAAAACACAAATATGAAAAAATATGAAAATACAAAAAAGGAAAAACTAAATATGAAAACTTGTCACATTTAAATAATAGGAAACTATTGCGTTATATTTTAAATTTAGGTTTTAAATGCTACGTAACGAATTATGAGTCGGTTGCAACCAGATCCGTAAAACGAAGACGTAACTTTTGTTGAAAATAGGTACGACTAAATGTATTCAGAGTTTGAAATAACGCGGTATTAAAATATTTAAAATTAACAGATTTTAAAAATAAAAAAGGCCAAATCTGCTACGGAAAATAAAAAAACTTAAAAATCTCCCATATCTTATCCAAAACCTTCGCGGTGATGTAGAAGCTCTGCCAGTTGTTCCAATACCACACTTGCTGACCTCTGAGATATGAAGAGGATGTCCACAGCGCAGCGCGGAGCCGCAGATAAAAGTTAGTATGTAGGTGGGTGGATGGAGCCGAATAAATCGGCTCGCAGAAAATTCGGACTTCTATCTGGGGCAAAAATTATCACCATAAGAATCCCGAGTTGCAAGCAGATCTCATAAAACCCAAAAAAAACGTACAATTATACATACCAGTCAAAAGGATTCAATCCAGTCAATAGGAATATACGTAGTCTTCCGTCGAAGAAGTGGGGAAACCTTTAGCACAGAACGGATGGGATTATTATATTGAAATATGACGAAAGGCTATGAAAGGCCAAAAAGATAAAAAATACATACCCCGAATCAAATAATAGACATGCACGATCCAATTAAGATTTGTTGTTTTCAATATTAAATTTGGGTGTTGGTTCTCAAAAAATTCCGGACGTCGTATCAGAGAGTATGTAGACAAGTGAAGTATGTCACCAGGAAAAAATCTCATGTCACGTAAAAGAAATTATTTCAAAATTATTATGAAAATAAAGGTTTTTGATAGGGCCAGTACAAAAAGAGGTTGATTATAATGTTGAAGAAGGACGAATGGCGAAAATAATCATCATGCAGTAACTACTAATGCTGCAAGATGCGATATCTTCATACCCTTCTTCTTTTAAACGTGCCGCAGCTGCATATGCCAATTCAAAGGAATCCTCGCCTAATATAGATCTTTGAATGGTTTTCGGGACCTTTTTGTCATTGTTCCAACAGTCGATGATGTCGAAGGTTCTGGAGAGACTGAGCGTGCTCTTGGTATCTCATCAATAGTTGGTTCTTGATTTATTAAAGTTTGCACGCAACTTGGCCAATCAATATTTGCTTGCAGCCACTCTCCGTACGCATTTCACATTCAACAACAAACAATTTTATTCCCCTATCTTTCAAAAAGAAGCGACAGCATGGGCACTTTGACACTGATATTCAACTATTTGGTATTGTTGGAAATCTTACAAGATCAACAATATACTGCACACCTCTGTCTAGTCCTTCAGGTCTATAGGGGTGATGCTATTTTATGTTAAGAGTTGTTAAAGCTCTGAATTCTTCAACTTAAACACTAAAAAGAACGTTTCATATGTAAAAATAAATAAAAATATTTTGTCGATTTTTTAAAAAAAAACGGCATCTACAACCATTATGTAACTTATGTCAAAAAATCATAAGTAATTAGTACTATAACCTCCTATAAGGATATTACGGTTATCCCTGCCGTTTTAGAGATATTTCGATTTTTCATACTAGCTCCATACAAAATTTTCGTAAAAAAATTATAATTCCTTCGTTTTTGTGCAGAATCCATTCTGGTGTCATTTTTGTATATTGTTATAACTAATAGAAGTGATATCCGGCATAAAAACTGGCACTTGCAAAATAAAATGCCTAAGTCTATGAAAGCCGATTTTCAGCCCACCGTGCGACGTCGCGGGCAAAACCCAGTGTTTCAACAATGTAACATTGTGTACAACTAGACGCGTTCTGAATTTCTGACTACAAATGTTTTGTAACGTGTTTCGTTACGGCACCGGTATTTATTATTAGTACAGCTGACTTTGAATGAATGGATTGAAGTATCACCTGTGTCTAGGGTTACCATATCTCAGGATTTGTCCGGAGATCTCAGGATTTTTAAACTCTTTCCAGGATTACGGCCGGATTTTGTACATCTCAGGGTTTTCAGAATTTTCAATAAAATAGAGTGGAATTTTTAGATCTTTTTATTAAAAAGGTACAAAACAGAAAATAATTTTCTTTATACATATAGTGACTAATTAAAAAATCAACTTTGGTCATATTATTTATCTATGAAACTTTCAACTACTTAATCTGTTTTTTCATATTATTTTTTTTGCGATGATACCTTACGGGAGGGGTGGAGTGCATTCGCGCCCAAAGTGTGGGCATGACCCCCGAGAATCGCGATCCTCAGTGCACAAAATTATTAATAATATGACTTTTTAAATTGTACATTACGTTTGAGAAAAAAATCTGAAATTGCGACAAATTCTCAGGATTTTTTAAGGTAATCAGGCTTTTTCTCCGGACTTTTAAATTTTTAATCTGGTAACCCTACCTGTGTCACACTACAGAAAGAACCTTAGTAAATAAATACTTCAACCAACTCAGCCTATCGCAGTCCACTGCTGAACATAGGCCTTTCCAAGGCTGCGCCACAACACCCTGTCCTCGGCCTACTGCATCCAATCTGTTCTAGCCACCTACTTAATGTCATAGATATATCTAGCTGGGGATCTTCCCAAACTACGCTTGCCGATACGCGGCACTATGGAGCGGGCTATGCTCGGAGTTACTTTGAAAGAAACTAAATCAGGAATGAAGTTATCCGGAAAAGAACCGGAGTAACCGACATGAGTCTGGTCAACTGGACCCACTCGAACTGGACCCGCGGGTCCAGTCGACCAAAATAAATTTTGAATTGGTCGACTGGACCCACTGCCTAATTTCATCATTAGTACAGTCAAGGAGTAAAGCCGAATCTTTTAGTTTTATTTCTATAATCATCATCATCATCATCATTTCAGCCGAAAGACGTCCTCTGCTGAACATAGGCCTCCCCCAAGTACCTCCACATCGACCGGTTTTGTGCTTCTCGCATCCAACGAGTTCCTGCGGTCTTCACAAGGTCGTCGGTCCACCTTGTGGGAGGCCTTCCAACGCTACGCCTTCCGGTACGCGGTCGCCACTCCAGAACCTTTCGGCCCCATCGGCCATCTGTTCTGCGAGCAATGTGCCCTGCCCACTGCCACTTAAGTTTGGCAATTCTTCGGGCTATGTCGGTTACCTTGGTTCTCCTGTTCTCATTTCTATAATAATATAATAATATTCTTTATTTTTCGGACAAAAGTAATCCATTGTGTTAGTAAGCAATACAAAATAACTTATGACTTAAAATATACATAATAAGCACAGTAAGCAAATTGAAGTGTCAGTGGGCTGGCCATGTTTGTCGAAGGACCGACGATGGCCGGTGGAGCAGACGAGTCCTGGAGTGGAGATCGTCGTTATGATGATTTTTACAATCATAGTCACCATTATCATTCTACAGCAGTCCACTGCTGGATATAAGCCTCTCCAATTGCACGTTATTTAGCTCGATTCTCGGATACTCTCATCCAACTGCTATCTGCCATCTCTCGAAGATCGTCGCTCCACCTAGCCTGAAGGCGTCCTACCTACGTTTGTCGATTCGCGGTGATACAAACGTAGTAGATCTTCAAAACATAAATAGTATCGCTAATTTTAATGCAAACGTGGTACCACAGCGGCCTCTTCCGCCTGATCACTTAAAAAAAATTTCGCCTAAATCCTGCGGTGGTGCCAAATCACGCCCCCTTAAAATTTTCGTCTATTAGGAAAGCGCTAACTCAATTAGTTGCAACCTGCACTGCGAAGCTTAGTTGCGCATCACGTCTACTCCTTTTGTGAATTTTACGGACGAACTATTTGACCTTGGCGCACTTACTAGAGGGCGCTTCTATTTTTTGAGTGCAAGCAAAAATGAACTTTGTGGTGGTCAGGCGGGAGTGTCCGCGATAGTACCTATTTGCTATTTCAAATATCATTCTTGATTTACGACAAACGTTTTAATATAATTACTAATCCAGTTTTGACGTTCGTTTGAATGGACAGCAAAAAAAGCATATCAAAAGAATTATTTAACAGAGATTTTTTAATTAGATAATTATTATTCTCAGCTGTGTGATACTAAAAGAAGTAAAATATAATGAAGGGTGTGATTTATTTCTTTTTAATCCATAAATGTCAGCAAAATACAAATCTTCTATTCGATATATCATTTTCCAAACACGTTATTAAATAATCTGCATTTAAAACGATCTTTTTTACGAGGGGCTTGTGGCTAAGTAATAAAAGCCGTACAGGTCAATCAATCAGGTTAAGCTACGCTTGCCGCGGTTGGTCCGTGGATGGGTGACCATCTTGACATATCAAGACCTTCCGTGCCTCGGAAAGCACGTTAAGCCGTTGATCCTGGCTATCATTCATAGATCTTTGACAGTCGTTACGGGTCGTCAGAAGCCCGACAGTCTGACAACCAATCTTACCAAGGAGTATCGTATTACCCAGTAACTGGGTTGTGAAAGTCAGATAGGCAGTCGCTTTATGTAAAATGCTGGTATACAGCTGCATGGTTAGACTGGAAGCCGACCCCAAGATAGTTGGGATCAGGCTAGGCAGATGATGATGATGATCAAGTACCTAGTAAAATAATAACCTTTCAATCACTAGCCTAATAAAGTAGATGTTATTAAATTTTCTGGCAGTTGGAATTGAACCTGCGACCTTTACCGCACAAACACACACAGCCCATTGTCCCGTCAAAAGCGACATGGCGCCAATCAAGCAGTCAAAACAAGTTTATTAATTTACTAGCAGCGCCCCGTGGTTTCACCCGCACAAGTTTCGATTCCGTAAGAATACCGGGATAAAAAGTATCCTATATGTTAATACTGGTTATAAACTGTGTGCCAAATTTCATCCAAGTCTGTTCAGTAGTTTTTGTGTGAAAGAGTAACAAACATCCATTCATCCTCACACACTTTCGCCTTTATAATATTAGTGTGATAGTGTGACTAGCTACGCCCTGCGGTTTCACCCGCGTAAATGTCGATCCCGTAGGAATATCGGGATAAAAAGTAGCCTATATGTTAATCCAAGGAGTCAGCTACCTCCAAACAAAATTTTATCAAAGTTGGTCCAGCCGTTTGAGCGTGAAGAAGTAACAAACATATAAACACACACACACAGTCACAAACTTTCGCCTTTATAATATTAGTGTGATAGTGTGATTAGTAGGAAGTACAGTCAAAACATGTTTATTTATTTATTTATGCCCATTTAACACATGTCATATTCTCATAGCTATAAATAAATTGTAATAAATTTAAATAATCTCTGCTTGCCCCGTTAGTCTAGTGGTGGCAAGCGATACTGCTGAGCAAGAGGTCCTGGGTTCCCAGGTCAGGCAAAATGTTATAGGGTTTTTCTTTAGGAATTTTTCAGTAGCAGCCCGGAGTCTGGCTATGTGTGCCTGGTTGATGGGAATAGGCTCGCCCCCTATTACATGGGACTTAAAACAGAACTAGCGAAATGTGGGGGTACGCACGGCTACATATCGGCGGCCCTTAACAATTCAAAAGCATACGGTGGAGGTCTGCCCCGCTTGGGCGGAGCACCGCCGTGCCCTCGTAAAGGCGATCGGCAGCGGCGGCGACCTCTCGCGTCCGGCCCTGGTTCAAGCCATGGTCCGGGGCGAGAGGGAGCGGGAGGCAGTCACCTCCTTCTGCGAAGCAGTCATGCTAGCGAAAGAGGTGGCGGAACGGCTGAGGGAGAGAGCCTCACGTCCCAGTCGCCGCGGGAGACGCTCCGGGCGTCGGCAGCCGCGTGACGACTCCCGGCCACCGTAGGCGCGGGCCTGCGGACGGAGTGTAATGGGTAGCTCACCGTCCGATCAGGACCAGGCCCGTGCCGGACGGCGCGTACGTGTTCCACGTGCGCCTCAAAGAGATGTCAGCAAAAAGGAAGGGGCCTGCCAGGGCCGAAGCCTGCCAGGGGGGTGCAGGATTGTCCGAAAGGGTTACCGCTACCCCAGAACATAAAGGGCTAAGGAAGGAACACGGATGGGTTTTAGTCAGTAAGAGTCTGACACTCCCTTCCGCTCCACCCAGAGCGGCAGAGGTCATTTGATTTCCCATCCATAAAAAAAAGGGTGTCGGCTACCTCCATACAAAATTTTATCAAAATTAGTCCCGTCGTTTGAGCGTGAAGTAATAACAAACATATACCTAAACACACACACTCACAAACTTTCGCCTTTATAATATTAGTGTGATGTGATAAATGCTTTGAGTTTGATATCAAGCTATACATTCCCACTCCAAGCTAAGCTAAATAGTTATGCTGTCTTCTCATTGTACGGTCGAGCAAGCTATTTGGTATACAGGCAGCTAACTTGCAACTACTTTTAAACAATGGTGTGCTGAGTTTGTCAATTCTTTTATAACACTGTATTTAATTAAGGATGCCATAAGCTGAAAAAGTTATAACGCACGAAATAAAACTAAATATTGGCAGTGTAGTGGACAGATGAATATTTTTGCCTGTATAACAAATAGCTTGTTCGACCGTACGAAAAACCTATACAATGCGAGGTCAGCTAAAACTGGTAATATACAGGGTGTTACAGAAAGGGTATATCAATACAAACGGGTTGAAGAGTGTATCTGGTCTAGAATCTCTGTACAAAATTTCAGCTCAAAAGAATTAACTTTGAAAATGCTTAATATTTTTTTATTTCGATAGTTTATTCAATTGAAATCATAACAAACGTGTCACCGCACTACGAGGGTCATTATCCATTATCTGTAGTGTGTCTGTGCGCCTAGTACACGCACATCACGCCGCCGCGCGCCAGTGCAGGGCCGTGATGTCGAAATAAAAAAATATTAAGCATTTTCAAAGTTAATGCTTTTGAGCTGAAATTTTGTACAGAGGTTCTAGACCAGATACACTCTTCAACCCGTTTGTATTGATATACCCTTTCCGTAACACCCTGTATAGCTTGATATGTCGCCGTGTAACGTATTACTCTAAGCTCTGTGACTATAGGTCACCTCTGCCCAACCTTTTGCGGAAAACAGGCGTGAAGTTATGTTAAATTCAAACCAGTGACCGTGAACAATACAATATATTATGTCAACAAATTTTTTATCGTGACACGGAAGCCCTTTGGTAGGCAATAGCTATAACTGTACGATTACCGAATAAATAAACAGTTCCGAATAAAAATGACATAACCAAACATGTCAGGGTTAATAAGAATTGATGGTACAGACGCCAGCACATCAAGCTACTACAATCTGATAGATTTTCAACTATATCGCTAAAGTATAAGGTTCAAAGTTGATTGGGAAAATTTGACAGTTTCGGGTAGGTTGATGTGCTGGCATCTGTACAATAGGTACCATCGCAGCCTTTTCCGCCTGCTCACTTAACATTTTTTCGCGACGCCAAGCCACGGCCCTTTAAAGTTTTCGCCTATTAGGAAAGCGATAACGCAATTAGTTGCAAGTTTGCACTGCACAGCTTAGTGACGCATCACGTGTACTCCTTTTGTGAATTTTACGGACGAACTATTCGACCTTGGCACAGAATTTTTAATAGTACTTGACCTTGCCGGGGCTAGAGAGCGCTTCTATTTTTAACCGACTTCAAAAAAAGGAGGAGGTTCTCAATTCGACTGTATTTTTTTTTTTTGAAGTGAAACTTCTTTAGGCGCGCTTGACTTGGGGAGTAAACTGGCGAATGCGTTACGAAAACGTGTGATCGCGAGTAGGGAAGGTACGTAAAAAATAGCTGGAAATACCTGGTGTAAAAACCCGGTCCCGGTCGCATAAATATGCGACCGGGTTTTTACACCAGGTGTTTGCTTCCAAGTACGCACACCGGGTACCGACTCAAAATACTTGCAAGACTATTAAGTATCTTATACGGCTACTCGCTCAAATACGTAGGTACTCAACCGCGTCAGTTTTCGCAAATGCGATCATGCTCCTTTTGGAACAATTTCGTATGCAAGTATTTTTTACCGACTTCACAAAAAGGAGGAGGTACTATGTTCGGCTGTTTGTATGTTTTTTTTTTTTTGTATGTTTGTTCATCGAATACTCCGCCAATTGTCGACGGATTTTCAAAATTCTTTTATTGTTCCAAAGTAGATAGTTTTGAGGTGGTCCCACTGTCACCAAGTTAGGATCTGATGATGGGATCTTAGAGTAATCGAGGGCAACCTTTAAATTGTATAGGCTCACTTATTGTTTTTCGCATATTTTACGAAGTATCTTGTGTATTTGCGTATGGTTGTTACCATCTCAGGTAGCTGGGCTGATGATGGAAGTTACAACTCCTTAACAGTAAGAAGTTACTCGAACAGGCAAGGACTGTTTTAGTAAATTGTTTTGATGTTTGATAGGGCATTTGCCACATTTGGTCTCATGATCATCAAGTCATGACCTGATGCTGCAGTCAGGATAGTCTGCAGAGTACCTAACTCCTCGACAACTAACAGCAGATATATCGTGTTAAGGCTCATTGAAAAGGGCTCGATGTGTGGATAAACGTACTGTTAATGAGGAACACCGAAGTACATAAAGACCTGATGCTGAAGCCAGGAGCATTAGAAAAAGTACCAACCTTGAAATTACAGCACCGTAGTCGTGTTTGGGCTCATTTTAAACAGGACTAAATTTTAAGTTCAATGCAATGTTGACAAGTCTGGCCTGATGCTGCAGCCAGGATTATCAGCATCTAGTCTAAAAACATCAGGGCAGGATTTGATGATGGGATCCTGGTGAAATCGAAGGAACTCTTCAAATATTATAGGCACACCTATAGCGATTTGGGTATTTTTTATAGTAACTCGTGCATTTGCTCTCGGAAAGCACTATTTGGTGATGTGGAACTGATGATGAAGACCACAGATGGCCACCGGAACTACTCAATAATATCTAAGTATTTCACGGGTTGCGATTCGATTACTTTAATATGGTTGCTAAGCAATTTATGCTCGTCACAATGTGAATGGTGATACGGAGCTGATGGTGGATCTGGAGAACTCCTCAATAATTAACTTCCCTGTATCGGGAAAAGCAATATTTTGTTTGTAAAAGGCGATGATCACTAGGCTATTGTAACTTAGATAAATTATAAGCAGACCCACTAAAAAGCGTGAAATAAAAACATTTTAAGAAAAAAAAAACCGACTTTCAAAAAAACACTACAAAGTGAAAAATATCTTTAATTTCGGAAGTCGGTGGCAAAAAACTAAAATAAAGATCCGAAGACACCGACTTCCGAAATTAAAGTTATTTTTCACTTTGTAAAGTTTTTTTTGGAAGACGGTTTTTTTTTTTCTTAAAAAGTTTTTTTTACTTTAATGGTTTGCAAGTATTTATTTGTAAACGCGATTTTGCTCCTTATTTATTCGAAGTCATTGATCAATTTCCTATGCAAGTAGTTTTACTTCCAACGGGGCTTTTGAATACGCGATTGTATTTCTTATCTGTATGAAGTTATGGATCAGTTTTCTATGCAGATAGAAAATACTTGAAAGTATCTCGCTCCGTCGTGCCTCGACGCTCGAGTACGTAGGTACTCAAATAGTTCAACAACCGCGTTTGTTTTCGCAAATGCGATCACTCCTTATCAGTAAGAGCACAGAATACTTAATAGTACTACGTACAGAAAGGACACTCCCTTCCTCGCCCTCATATCAGATACCGCACCTCACCCCGCACTTCGAGGTATTCGTCGCTGACTCTTTAGCAAGGGCGCTCGCGAACCGCAGCGCTGTATTGCTGACACACAAATTATGCGATTTAAAAGTTTTATTTGAGTTTTAATCACGATGGTTGGATATTGTGATGCTTTTCCGAATTCGTATTTACATATACTGTTTGTATGATTTCGCATTTTTAATAACATGCGATTTGATAACCCATTATTTACAGAAAAGTCATTTAAACTAAACTATTTTAGTGTTTTTATTTCATTACGAACCCGTCTATATAAATTTAAACAATTGAACTACTTGGTCACTTCATAATAATGCACACGTTCGGGCAGCGCCGCCGCCGACGTCGTTCGGTTCCCCGACACAAATTGCTTTCCGCGCCATTTTTTTTTTACGCTACTAGATTTCGCGCACACATTTGCACGTATACAAACGTCATTTGTTTATGTAGTAGTAATAGGTAATTATTTTGCGAGCGTTGTATGGAGTGTCCGAGGTGTGGTAAGAGTCTACGGAACAATTTCGTATGCAAGTATTTTTACTTTAATGGTTTGTAAAAGTATTTATTTGTAAACGCGATTGTGCTCCTTATGTATAGGAATTCACGGATCAATTTCCTATGCAAGTACTTTTTACTTCCAACAGGGCTTTTGTTTGATTACGCGATTGTACTTCTTATTTGTATGAAGTTATGGATCAGTTTTCGATGCAGATAGAAAATACTTGAAAGTATCTCGAGCCCTGGTTTTAGGCCCTGGTTTCTTAAGGTGGACGTACTTGGAAGCCCTGGTACTCGATTTTGCAAGTACGACCCATGTCTAAGGGCTACGGGCGAGGCGAACGGGAGTTGAGTGGGGGATATAAGCAAGAGAAAGCAGTGCGCGCGCACATTTTATTTCTCTCTTCCTCTCATAGCCAAATACGTTTGAAGTTTCACTTCAGTCGTGTGGTCATAAGCACACTCGGTTTTTTTTTTATGTTTGTTACCTCATAACTTGCGACTGGGTGAACCGATTTTCACGATTCTTTTTTTATTTAAAAAGCTGGTGCTTCCCGTGTGGTCCCATTGTCACCATTTTAATATCTGATGATGGGATCTTGTAGAAATCGAAGGAACTCTTCAAATATTATAGGCACGCCTATAGCGATTTGGGTATTTTTTATAGTAACTCGTGCATTTACTCTCGGAAAGCGCCATTTGGTGAAGTGGAACTGATGATGAAGACCACAGATGGACACCGGAACTACTCAATAATATCTAAATATTTCACGGGTTGCGATTTGATTACTTTAATATGGTTGCTAAGCAATTTATGCTCGCCACGATGTGAATGGTAATATGGAGCTGATGGTGGACCAGGAGAACTCCTCAACAATTAACTTCCCTGCATCGGGAAAAGCAATATTTTGTAAAAGGCGATTAGCATGTTGCCCCTGGCTTTTGTAACTTAGATAAATTGTAAGCAGACCCACTAAAAATCGTGAAATAAAAACCTTTTAACAAAAATACAACCGACTTCCAAAAGAAACACTACATAGTGTAAAATAACTTTAATTTCGGAAGTCGGTGGCAAAAAACGTAAATACAAAACGAAAGACACCGACTTCCGAAATTAAAGTTATTTTACACTTTGTAGTGTTTCTTTTGGAAGTCGGTTGTATTTTTAACCGACGAAAAAAAACGGAGGAGGTTCTCAATTCGACGCGTATATTTTTTTTTTTTTTTTTTTTTTTTTTTTTATGTATGATCACGCATAACTTTTTACAGAGCAGTCCGATTTTGATAATTCTTTTTTTATTAGAAAGGGTATACTCTGAAGTTGGTCCCATATAAATTTGGAAAAAAAATTCCAACCCTAAGGGTTAGAAAACAGGGGATGATTGATTGTTCACTCACTGATTGTAATGTATGACCACGCTTAACTTTTTACAGAGTAGTCCGATTTTGATAATTCTTCTTTTGTTGGATAGGACATACTTCGAAGTTGGTCCCATGTAAATTTGGAAAAAAAAATCCTACCCTAAGGGTGGGAAAATAGGGGTGATTTATTGGTCATTCACAGATTTTAATGCTGAGCTGTGTATTACAATTAAAATAATAAAAGGCCTATCTATGTTGGTATATAAAGCCTGTTTTTTTTAAGTATTACATTATATTATTTAGTATTATATTACACAAAAAATAATAGTTAAAGTAGGATTATAACAGTTAATGTCTAAAGTAAGGTAGGTATTTTAAAAGTAATCAAACATTAAGCATGTAGTAATTAGTAAATTATAGCCTCAAAAAATTATAAAATAAAAACTTTTTAACAAAAAATTAAACCTCCGAAAAAACTGAAAAGCAAAAAATAATAAACTTTTTTTATTTAACCTTAATAAATAAGTTCTTAAACTAATGCAAGTATACCTAAGTAATTTTGAGTCGGCGCCAAACAATCAATGAACAAAGATTACTAAATTGCCTTAAATTTAAAGAAATAAGCAACGTGAAATCTATAGCGATAAACATTAACATTTCAAACAAAAAATGCGCTCTCCGCACGACCACTCGCAACGATATTAATTTGCTTGTTTGGCGCCGACTTTAAATTACATAGGTATACTTGCATTAGTTTAAGAACTTATTTATTAAGGTTAAATAAAAAAAGTTTATTATTTTTTGCTTTTCAGTTTTTTCGGAGGTTTAATTTTTTGTTAAAAAGTTTTTGTTAAAAAGTTTTTATTTGAGTGCAAGCAAAAATGAATTTAGTGGTGGTCAGGCGAGTGTCCGCGATAGTACCTGTCCTGGTGACTATGTATAAATAGCTCGTTGGTAGCCCTTGGTAATATAAACAAACGTTAATCTGCAAATTCGTTAAATAGTAGGTACTTACCTACCTTCGCAAAAACACAACAACGACGCACCCTGTGTAACACAATATCAATCATAAATCATTTTGAAGGATATTCTAATGCTAATCCATTGCTTTATACGTTCGAAAAATTTGTCCGCTCGACAATATAAATAACGCAATGAATGTTGTTGAACTGTCAAAATGAAAGCCATTCTCTGATCATGTGTTAGACAATTACCCCGCTAAAACGACGAAGAAAGAAAACACAAAAAAAAAAGAAATGGGGCAACCTTCAAAGACCGTTTGTAGGCCGCTAAAACTAATATTTACACAATAAAAAAATGATAACACAAAAAAAAACCGTTTACATTTCACTAAATGAGTAAATAAGGCTCGTTCGTTTCAGCCGAAAGACGTTTTCGCCGAAACAATCAAACCGCCCTGACCTAAATAAGTGCGCAAACGTTTTTCGCTCGAATCAATCATGATTGTGAGCTATTAATAACGTTCGCGACCTATTTATCAATCTGTCTACTTAATAAACTACAATTGCAATGTATCAATCTTTTGGAAAGTGATGATGGATCATGTCATCTTTGCACGTCATATTAAATGGAGAAAATGTCGCCTTGATTTCACCACGTTGTGGTTGCGGTTTTGGGATGCATGAAAAAGCCTCCTCTTGTAGCGCAGTTTGTTCCGCCAGTTACTCAACTGAACTGAGCGCTCGGCGCATCCTAGACAGTCATACCCTTTTTTTTTTTAACGTGGAGAAATGCTCATGCATTCTGCACTACCACGGGGAGATAGTGCAGTTATGTGGGACTCCAACCCACTAAAACTCCACGGTGTCCTCCTCTGCCGCTTACGGCGGAAACACGGGCACGCGTTAGCACTCATCCGTGAACCTGCCGCGGCTGTCCGTCACCGGACCCTCCTCTCGGGAGTATGCCCCATCACCGGCGCACCAGAACACATAGCACGCCGTGACCACCCCAGGGACCAAACCTGCACATGAGCGCCAGACGACGGACACCCAACCCAACACCTTATTTGACTAGCCACTTCTTTTCTTGCGGTGGTAGGGCTAACGTCCGCCTGGTTTGCGACCACCCTCCCACCGAAGTCCGGCGTCAAGCAGCCTGCTGTGTTTCGTCGATGCGTGAGAATTCCAGTGCCTTAGGCACCTTCTGGGCACGCTCGTTCCATCATAGACCTCATCCATCGCTTTCCATCAGGCGTGATCGAAGTCAAGCGGGCCCATTCAGCAATAAAAAATAACTGTAAGTGCAGAGATAGGATCGAAGCTTTCACATTTCTTCACGCACGCTGGAATCCGATCATTGGTTTTGTTCCTTTACCTAATTTTTCATCACTTTACCCCTTTTCACACTTTTTCTTTTTTTCTACCTTTATAAGTACGATAATCCGTTGGTCCCGGCTATCATTCGTACATCTGTGACAGTCGTTACGGGTCATCAGCAGCCCAAAAGTCTGACAACCAGTCTTACCAAGGGGTGTTGTGTTACTCAGTAACTGGGTTGTGGAGGTCAGATAGGCAGTCGCTCCATGTGAAATACTGGTATTCAGCTGCATCCGTTTAGACTAGAAGCCGACACCAACATAGTTGAGAAAAGGCTAGGCAGATGTGTTCTGTAAAAGTCCTACTAATCGAGTTTTTTTTTTCTGTAATCGAAAATAGTGTTTTCAGGCTAACGTAGAAATTGCAGATTTTCCTCGCATTCATTCCCTGCACGATATTAGGGCTTTTTTCATTTGTTTTCTCCTCAGTCGCTGTCACTAGACACGTGTCGCTTGATCGTGTAGCTCGTGTCTCGTGGCCTGTTAGACTAGCTAGAAAGATAAGGATCACGGCACGTGTCTTTTGATAAGAGGCACTCCAACTATGTCTCTCTTGAGCTGATATCATCGTCATTAATTCAATACAAACGAAACAGTTGTTGGCAAGTCATCCAGAACACAGTTAAAGGGCAGTTACTGGTAAATTAATGCATAAATCACAAACTATTTTGTAATGGAAAGGAATTTTATTATTGACTAGTTTCTGCCCGTGACTTCGTCCGCGTGAAATTTCTTCTTCCCCCGACCGATCCATCCGTCGCATCGCATGGGCATATTGAGGTTTCTAATATATTTTTTTTCTAAACTGAATAGTTTCCGCGAGAGGCACTTCCAAAGTGGTAAAATGTGTGTGTGTGTGTGTGTCCTGTAACTTCTACAATAAGAGAATGATAAAACTAAAAAAAATATATGATATACATTACCACGTAAATTTCCACCGAAAATTGGTTTGAATGAAATCTAGTAAGTAGTTTTTAGGGTTCCGTACCTCAAAAGGAAAAAACGGAACCCTTATAGGATCACTTTGTTGTCCGTCTGTCCGTCCGTCCGTCCGTCTGTCAAGACCCTTTTTCTCAGGAACGCGTGGAGGTATGAAGCTGAAATTTATATCAATTACTCAGGTCTACTGTCCCTTGAAGCTGTGAAAAAATCAAACTTCTAAGCCAACGCAATCAAAAGATACAGCCGTTTATGCCGCAAATTTCCGCAAATTTTCGAAACTCGCACGGGAATCAAAACCTACAGGGTACTTCCCGTGAATTTAGAATCTTGAAATTTGGTACGAAGTAACATCTTATAGTACAGATAAAGGAAAAATTGCGAAAACCGTACATTTTTAGTTACATAATATAATAATAAATATTTTTGAAAATTTTAAAGTTACTACTTCTTTTCTCATGAACGCGTAGAGGTATTAAATTGAAATTAATATCAAATACTCAGGTCTATAATACCTTTAAGCTGTAACAAAATCAAACTTCTATGTCAACGCAATCAAAAGAAACGGCAATTTAAGCCGCATATTTTCAAACTCGCAACTACTCGCAAGGGAATCAAAACCTAAAGGGTACTTCCAGTCGACCTAGAATCTTGAAATTTGGCATGAAGCAATCTTTTATAGCACAAATAAAGGAAAAATTACGAAAACCTTAAATTTTTATACGGAACCCTCGGTGCGCGAGTCCGACTCGCACTTGGCCGGTTTTTTTTTTAATCCAAACTAATATTATAAATGCGAAAGTAACTCTGTCGGTCTGTCTGTCTTTTCTTCACGCCTAAACTACTGAACCGATTTGTGTGAAATTTGGTATAGAGCTAGCTTGAGTCCCGGGAAAGGACATAGGATACTTTTTATACCGATATTCCCACGGGATCGAAACTTATGCGGGTGAAACCGCGGGGCGCAGCTAGTACGTCATAAATCGTAAACCGTACGGAACCCTTCGTGTGCGAGTCCGACTCCCACTTGGCCGGTTTTTTTATTTTTGCTCGGCTCCTAAGAGTGCTAGCGTGATGTTAAATAGCCTATAGCCTTCCTCAAGGATTGGGCTATCAAAAATATTTTTCAAAACCGACTGGTAATTCCAGAGAATAGTGCATTCAACCAAACTCATCAGCTTTATTATTACCCCCTCACTAATAAACGTATTATATCAGGCCCCTAATTGCGTAACACAATATCAACCAAATGGAATCATTTTGAAGGTAATAGCTAATCCGTTGCTTCTTATGTTCTAAAAATTTGTTGTTTAACAACGTAAATAACGCAATGTATGTTGTTGAACTGTCAAAATGAAGCCGATACTGATAGTGTGTTATGCAATTACTTCGCTGATGAATAGTTTACACACCGATTTCTCTCTTTCAGTCGTTAGTAATTTGACTTTCGAAAGAAGACGAAGCGTTGTGTAACTATACAGACGCTATACAACGTTTATTAGTAAGGGGGTAAGAATGTATTTAGATTTAGTAGTCTGTTATCTGAGTAGACTAGGACCAGAATTAAATTAAAAAAATATGTTTACAAAACTGTTGATATTTATGGTCTTTGAATTCATTAGTGTAAAAACGACTATGTTAAAATGTAGTAAGTAAGGCACCATCGTCTCCACCATAAATAATATTATGTCCTAGAAAAACAGGTTTTTTTTTCGGCCATTTAATTAACACTGACATTAAATCAGATTTTATTAAAGCAATCTGCTTTGTCGACCATTCAAAATAAAAAAAAAAACACAACAAAAACAAAGTATCGATATCATTTTAACCTTGGGCTTCCCATCACTAATAGAAATCGACAGTGACATTTAAGCGGGTTCGTCACTCAACGGCATTGTCGATGTATTGCGTAATACTGCAGATTGCTGTTACGTGACCGCCACGTCATCACTACGGTTTTGCCTATGACTAAGTGACGTCAGAGGGTATTTAGAATTTAATTTTTATTATATTGAGTCATTATTTTTTATAATTGATAGACATGCGTTTGAGCAGTGTCTAACCTTTTGGTAAGTGGTCACCGCTATCTGCAATACTACAGTCATCGCAGGTGCGGTGCCGTCCAAAATACTAAGCTGAAATATCGCACTCTAGCTTCTACCCGCGACTTTGAAATTTCACACAGGCGGTGTGTGAAATAAATATCTCTTAGGACACTCGGCAATACTGTACCTAGCTTCCCATTAGTGAAAGAATTTTACCCCCCCCCCCCTCCCCGTACATACAGACTCACACACTTTACCTTTGTAAAGGGACGGCCTTTGCCCAGTAGTGGGATAACAGAGGTTACCAAAAACAAAAAAAGTTTAAATTTACTAATGAATTCACCCAAAACGCGTGTCTAGACTCTGTTAGCTTATTATGCAAAATATTGACTAAACAAACAGCTGTCTGTTTGCGGACAATTATCACTTATTTGAGGGTTACCGCATCTTTAACAAGCTTTGCCTTCGAATGCTAATTTGCAGAATGATACCGAAGTACAACCTACTTGTTTAATGAACGTAGGTGAAGAAAAGACCAGAGGAGTAATTGTATAATACACCAACAGGACCAATGGTTTTCATTTTGACAGTTCAACAACATTCATTGCGTTATTTACGTTGGTGAGCAAACAAATTTTTCGAACATATGAAGCAATGGATTAGCAATATCCTTCAAAATGATTCAGATTGATCATAAGTGTCGATCCCGTGGGAATATCGGGATGAAAAGTAGCCTATATGTTAATACAGGGTGTCAGCTAGCTCCGTACAAAATTTTAACAAAATTGGTCCAGCCGTTTGAGCGTGAAAAAGTAACAAACATAAAAACCATAGAAATATACTCACAAACTTTCGCTTTTATAATATTAGTGTGATTATAAGCAATATAAAGTTTTGAGTATGAATGTAGATGGTTAGAAGAGTGGTTCATAATGATGAGTACAATGACCCCTTAAAAGGATGCCCATGAATTCAATTTCACCCTGTACTTATACCAAAAATTTTGAAATTATTCATTTTATTAGGTGACAGAAATAATTACGCAGTCAGCTTCTTTTCGCTTTACACTATTAAGCATGTGGGTGTGAAATTACAACACTACCATGTAAAATGCAAAAAAAAAAAAAACAAGTACTTAATCATAATCAGCCTATACTGTTATACTGTTCCCACTGCCTCCTCTCGTAAAAGTAATAAGTAATAACCTTCTTTTAAAAATGCACATACAAATAAAATTACACTCAAAAGTAGACCAAGCCAATAAAATAAATACACACCTGGCTATTGAAACGTTATTTTTGTACACAGTCGTTGTCATCCGACCAAGTGTCAACGTACTTCATATTTATATTATTACATTAAAACACTGGCGAGCAAAATAAATAGGACAATGTTCTCTACAACATCGCACTTTAGATTAAAAAAAAAAAGAAAAGCGCTTGGATTTATGTTCTTATGTATATAAATTTGATTATAATAATTAACAATACATAGTACTATTTTAGTCCGTGGATGGGTGACCATCCAATACATACCCTCCTTGCCAAGCCGTTGGTCTCAGCTCGGCTGTCAGAAGCACGAAAGTCTGACAACCAGTATTACCAAGGTAACCCCTTGGTAATATTGGTTCTCAGAGTTGGTCCACCAGTGTTTGTGACCAGTGTTAGCTCAAGTATCTGGGTTGTGGAGGTCAGATAGGCAGTCGCTCCATGTAAAATACTGGCATTCAGCTGCCTCCGGTTAGACTGGAAGCCGTACTCATAGTTGTGAAAAAGCTACGCAGATGTTGACATTGTAGTGGTTTTAATGTTGTGTTTAAAGGTCACGTTTGGTATCATCCACCTGTTAATTGGACTTTTTATGCGTTTAGTAGTTATTATTAATTCATTATGTAAATGAACAGTAGCTCCACTTTTTTGTTCAGTGAGGGCAAAAAATCTTAATAGATCACGAATCAAGATAGGTAAAATAGTCTCATATCTTTCATCAATAAATCATTCAATCGACAGCAAAAAACATTAGAAAAAAACATCGACATTTGAGGTAGATCGTACTGGTACAGCGCTATGCTTAGGGCGGGTTGTTTCACGTCCACTTGAAGCACGCGTATACGTCAAAAATGGCGCCAACTATCGTCAAACCAAAAAAAGCGTTGTTTTACACAATTATGTAAATAATAACGATTACGTAATCGTTATTATTTGACGTACCTACGTATGTTACGTTAAACAACCGTTTGAAACAACCGGCCCTTATAAAACTCAACGTACCCTCCGTAGTCGGGTAAAAACATTAAATTACGCCTGTAATTCTCGAAGGCTTACACATTTCGCCAATTGTGTTAAAATAAAATCCCATGTAATGTTTTGAATAAAATATTATTAACTAGCAGCGCCCCGCGGTTTTACCCGCATAAGTCTCGATCCCGTGAGAATATCGGGATAAAAGCTATCCTATGTCCTTTCCCGGGACTCAAACTATCGCTCTACCAAATTTCATCTAAATCGGTTCAGCGGTTTAAGCGTGAAGTGGTAACAGACAGACACACTTTCGCATTTATATTCAACTAGCTGCGCCCCGCGGTTTCACCCGCGTAAATGTCGATCCCGTGGGAATATCGGGATAAATACTATCCTATGTCCTTTTCCGGGACTCAAACTATCTCTATACCAAATTTCATCCAAATCGGTTCAGTGGTTTAGGCGTGAAGAAGTAACAAACATATAAACACACACACACTTACAAACTTTCGCCTTTATAATATTAGTGTGATAGTGTGATCATCAATCAACTCATCCAATCGCAGTCCACTGCTGGACATAGGCCTCTCCCAGACTGCGCCACAGCACCCTGTTCTCCGCCTTCCGCATCCAGTCCACCACAGCCACCTTCTTTAGGTCGTCCGTCCATCTAGCTGGGGTGCGTCCCACACTACGCTTGCCGGTACGCGGTCTCCACTCCATTTATAATATTAGTATGGAATAGGGGAGCCATTTCAGCAGAAGTGCCTGTAACCACTAGACCGATGAGATCATGAGGCAGTAGCCTATAAAGCTCATTGAGTTTTTATCGCATAATAAAAAACAATATTAAGTAGTTATCTTTTATTTCGAAATAAACGGGCAATTTAATCGCTCTTTATGTGTAAGTTTTTGCTCATACTTTTTATTTAAAAGCGTGCCAGTTTTTTATACGTTTTCGCTGAAGATCTTCAAACGGATTTTTTTAAATTTCTATGAAATCACTTGAGTTGAGTCATTTGGAGATTTTTTTCAACGCTCTAGTTGTATTACTATTACTATTTTAAAGATGACATTACTCAAGTAAAGCAATAAAATGAAATACTCCAATATTCGCAACATTAAGCACGTTATGCTGTTGGTCCCGGCCACAGATGTCAGGATTATTTTTTTATCACCATCCAAATTTTTACAGGATGTTCTACGAAAAAAAAATCGGCTGTTTCATACATTTTGGTCAAGTAGGTATTGAACTTTTGTATGAAACAGCTGATTTTTATCGTGATTTCATAGTGAAAGTTGTTCATATTCATGGGTAGAACATCCTGTAAAAAATTAGATGGTGATAAAAAAATAAGCCTGTAGATACACCTAGATAGCGCAAGAGCTACTAGGTACTTCGCGTGCCCAGCTTACGTACAAAAATCGTAAGCCGCCACTTTTGCGCTCAGTCCTGTGTACTGCTGGCTGGGTGAGCGTGAGCGCTGGCGCTAGGCCCCGGGGATGGGGTGAGACGGTGCCACACGCGGCGGCGTCTTTGAATCGATATGATTTTCCCATTACTAAATAGTGCTTGTGACGTCATAGTAGGTAGTCAAAAAATGGCGCGCTTGATTTTCATACAGATCGTGATACTTGCGTTATCTAGGTCTATCTATATCTGTGGTCCCGGCTGTCATTCGTGGATCTTTGACAGTCGTTACGGGTAGTCAGAAGCCCAAAAGTCTGACAACCAGTCTTATCAAAGGGTATTAAAGGTATAGTGTTACCTAGGAACTGGGTTGTGGAGGTCAGATAGGCAGTCGCTTCACGTAAAACACTGGTATTCTGCTGCACCCGGTTAGACTAGAAACCGACCCCAAAATTAGTTGGGAAAAGGCTAAGTAGATGATGGTGTCTTCGCAACGGGACACCTGGGTGGAAAGCGGGCCACTCACACCATAGCTCATTCATACAAGTGGCCGCAGTGGGTGCGCGGGCGGTCTGCGCAGGGACCGGGGTTTTCAAACTAGTTCGAGCTTTTTTCTAGTAAAAATAAGTCTTCTTCATTCATATTATATTTTGACACACGGGACACGAAAAAACGCAGAACCATGGAAATGTCATATATCTATCTATGCGCAGAACGCAGCCGCACTCCACTGCGGACAGGCAGACCCCCGCCCCGCGCCGCTCCCCGCCCCGCGCCGCTCCCCGCCCCTCGCTGCCAGTCTGGCCAAGCACTTTCTCACGTCTTCATATCGTATTTCAAAGCGTCTAAGTTGTGTCTATGACCTCCTGCTGGGTCTAAAACAGTCCGACTAGTTATTAGGTAAACACTAAACACATTAGCAGGTCTTAAGGTCGAATTTTGCATAAACATCAATCGTTTTAACCTCTAGGCTACGTTAATTAATCAAAAATGTATTGCGTCACATAAAGGTAACGTTACACTTGTACTCAAAGGGGTAGAACTAATAATACACAGATAATAATAAACATGACCTATCCTCCAATTCTCATGCACGAACCTTTATAATATTAAGTAAGGATGAATGTCATAGATATATTATTATGGTTTTTTACATGTCTATGATGGATGTTGAGACATAACCTTTAATTCGTTCAAAAACATGTGTGACATCATTTTTTTTTTATATCCAACCATGGACTATCATAACAAAAACGTAAAAAATATCGCTGACTCATTTATTTTTAAACAGCCGTTTATAGGACAACTAGATGCGTCCCGCGGTTTCACCCGCATATGTTTCGATCCCGTGGGAATATCGGTACAAAAAGTATCCTATGTCCTAATCCAGGTCATGGTCTACCCATGTGCCAAATTTCATCCAAATCCGTTCAGCCGTTTTAGCGTGTTGCTTTAATGGATAAGGTATGCCTCAGAGGTGGTCCCATATAAATTTGATTAACTTTGTTTGGGTAGTTTTTGAGTTAGCTTCAATAATACGATTTTTTCCAGTTACTTTATATTGATGACTAGCTGTGTATGGTCGTTGGCCCGCGACTTCGTTCGCGTGCATGACGGAAAACGTTTTAATTTTTTTACGCGGAACCCTAATTCTTTTTCTAAAACCAAAGTAGCCTATGTTACTCCTTATTTCATTAGCTATCTGCCAGTGAAAGTCCCGTCAAAATCGGTCTAGCCGTTTCAGAGATTAGCCGGAACAAACAGGCGGACAGAGAAAAATTGTAAAAAATGTTATTTTGGTATACGAGTATGTACCGTGTGTAAACATCCGCATTTAGTAAAAAGCGCTTATTTTAATATTACAAATAGACTGTTTTTCTTTCTTTCATTCACTACTTGCTATGTTGTGGGGAACAGCTAAAAAGTGAAAAATAAACACATTTTTCAAAAAAAAAAACAACCAACTTCCAAAAAAATACACAATGAAGTGAAAAATAACTTTAATTTCGGAAGTCGGTGTCAAAAAACGAAAATGCGGAACTAACGACTTCCAAAATTAAAGTATTTTTCACTTTGTAGAGTATTTTTTTGGAAGTCGGTTGTTTATTTTTTTTTAAAGGTTTTTGTTTCAAATGATCACTCAAATATCAACTTAGAATACATTTCACTAAAGTTAATAACTGATGGAAATGAAATGTAAATTATCTGAGATTATGAGCACTGCTATAAGTAATTATTGTATCCGAACGACTTTTATTATGTAACTGCAATGTTTATTTATTTTACCGCCTACCGGTTACAATCAATGTCAATGTCAGATGTGATTGACAGTCGTGACGTCAGTTGTTATGCCACATGGACTTATTATATTACCTACAACATATAATAAGTCTATACGTCTCAGACTAGGTCATGTTTGCTCTCCAGTGTTTTTGGCTAAACTACGCATTCGGAATCATTCCCTTTGCGAGTGTGGTCTAGAAGAGGGTACTCTTGAACACATATTTTTCTCTTGTCGTAATCTTTTAGTCCCGCTATATGATATTCTCCCTCCTAATTTTCCCAGACCTATTAATATCCCATTCCTCTTAACACTCGTTGATTAATTATTAATTCACTTAAAAAATTTATATTATTAAATAACATCAAACTATAACATATCTAGCAACTCAAAGGCTAGGTACTCAAACAGTTCCAGTTGTAACTAAACCGTACTAAAGACAGTATAACCGGTCAACCTCAACGAATACACTTTGTTTCCCTTAACCCTGTCATTGGCAGAATCATCGTTAAAACGATGGAGCCATTACATAAAAAAAAAAAAAAGTCCATATTATGCCATCACTCATGTAAAATGACAGCGCCAGTACTCATGCTGGTCATATTTTTCTGGCACACTTATTTGACAAATGCTGGCGTTACTTTGACGATAGAATGATCTTGGATGAAAAGGCTAAAGAAGACCCAATATTTAGGTATAGCGGGAGGAGTAATTTGATAAATTCCCACATAAAAAAAAAATAGAAAAGGAATGATGGGCGTTTTGGCCGGTAGGTATGTCTAATAAAAACCACACATAGGTACATCTAATGAAAGTTTATTATCATAAGCATCAATTTTCATTATGAGCAGAAGGCTGTGAAAACCGGGTTAAAGAGATATCAGTCCTGCAAGTACCATATAAACGTATTAGTTTATGACGCTAATGTTCACTGCAATTCTCAATAATATTAGTTATTGACTCATAACATTGAGGGGGCTTAATTATGCCTAAGTAATAACAGCCGCACGGGTCGATCGATCTGCCGCGGTTGGTCCCTGGATGGATGACAATTTTTACATACCAAGACTTCTCCGTGCCTCGGAAAGCACGTTAAAGAGGTCTGGGTGCTTACTCTTGAATTTAATTCCGATAGATCGACATTAGAATTGCGACGTTTCGTACTTTTGAGTTCGGTTTAATTAAACTAAAAGGTAAAATTGGGTGTCCATTTTGGTGAACTACGTGGAAATTAGGGCCGGGCTCCAAAATCAATCATCCAATTTTACCTTTTAGTTTAATTAAACCGAACTCAAAAGTACGAAACGTCATAATTCTAATGTCGATCTATCGAAATTAAATTCAAGAGTAGGTAAGCACCCTGTTCCCGTTGTCCCCATTATGGGGACAACGGGAAGTCATAAAATTTCCTTCCCGTTGTCCCCATTGATGCTTTCGATGTTAAAGATGGGCACCCATGTACGGATCGACCGCGGCAAGCGTAGCTAAAACTGATCGATCCACCCGTGCGGCTGTTATTGCTTAGCCAATCAAGGTATATAAAAAAACCCATTGTGTACTTACAAAGTAAAGAATACGTATTGTGTGTCATAATGAACAACTTTGTCATGTATGTAGTTAATTTAGTAGGCACGGAATTAGATGACTCTATTAGATTCCGGAAATTGTGTGACGAACCGTGATTGCTATTTGCTAGTTTAGCGCATCCTTTATCAAAGTAAATAGAAAACTATATTACATAGGTAGTGTTTGTCATCTGACATATCGTCGCTCGCATGACTAAGAGCCAAAGCACACACGCTACTTTTTGCATCGGCGATCGGCGATTTTGCGGCTGTATCGATGCTGCATCGCGTTTTGGCGACTCTCTGCGTTCGAACGTAGTATCGGAATCGCGCGTTTTAGCGACTGCTCCGATGCTGGCGCAAATGCCAAATCGCTGCGACCGGCATCCGTATGTGTGCGGAGTGTAGCGTTCAGCCGCTGTATCGAGCTTCCGAAAAGTGACTGAATCGCCGCGTTTGGCGTTTTTAAGTGTGCGGTGTGGAATGCTTAGTCGCTGCATTTAGCTTCTAAAAAGCAGCTGAATCGCCGATCGCCGATGCAAAAAGTAGCGTGTGTGCTTTGGCCCTAAACTGTCCTATCTAATTTTTCACATTTTTTGTCTGATCAGTCAGAGTCAGGACATAGACGACTACGCTCTTCTATTCGTGATTCCTTACACTTTTCACTAACCGTCTTACCTTTATGTTATTTGGATCTCAAAATATAACCATTTTGAATGGCAACAAAATGTAAAGAATTACGAATAGAGGAGGGTAGCCGTCCCAACCCAAATCAGCTAAGTAGGTACCTACCGTATGTAACTTTCATATTTATGCATTTAGAAAAAAGCTGTTATTTTGACATTAGAAACAAATTGATTGTAATGCCGTGTATTGTCGTTATTTACTTACCCCCTTACTAATAAACGTTGTATAGCGTCTGTATAGTTACACAACGCTTTGTCTTCTTCTTTCGAAAGTCAAATTACTGACGACTGAAAGAGAAAAATCGGTGTGTAACTATTCATCTGATATACTACGTTTATTAGTAAGGGGGTTATTATTTTTTGGACATTACAAACAGACACACATTCAATTTTATATATTTGTATAGATGTAAGTAATCGCTGTTCCTTATTATTTTAGTCACCCACTTGGTGAGCTAGTTTATCTACCAATTTAGAAGACTATTCACACCTGCATTTCATTTATGCAAATTATCCTTGATCTCTTTGAGTCAGACATAACAATAATAAATTATCTTCCTCCGTTTATAACAGCACATATTTACCTACAGTTTTTCTTTTGCTATATTTCGTGCTGGAAATGAACGTTTTAATTAAAAATGAAGACGATGTTAATTTCATTGATTTCATCAAATATTTATGTTAATTATTCTAGATGTCATAAATAATATGATTTTAAACACTTTAATGTGATTGTGTTTTTTATTATAATAAGATCGATATTTTATTCCTAATTTTAAACGAATTGTATCAGATAACAAATAAGAGCTCAGACGCCGTTGTAAAACCTATCGATGATTAAAAAATTGTTGGTGAAATGCTTCAAACTGGCATTCTCGATTATTATTTGCTAGGTTTACGCCCGCGCGGATGTCAGAAATTATGCCACGAGAACGTGCTACCGGAACAAAAAGTAGCCAATGTCTTTCCCCAGGATGCCATTTATCTTCTTGTCAAATTTATCGAAATCTGTTCAGTAGTTTAGGCGTGAAAAGGTAACATACATACTGTCAAAAATTCAAAATTATTCCTCGGATAATAAAATTATCTGGCGTTGGAAAAATCGGCTCTTACTTGTATAGAGTATAGATCAAAGAAATAAGGGACGGACTATGAGAAAGATACATACAGTTTGGCTAGAAAGGGGTTTAATACTAAGGGTCTCCACACACGGGCCACCGGCCACGGGCCACCGGCCACGGGCCACCGGCCACGGGCCACCGGCCACGGGCCACCGGCCACGGGCCACCGGCCACGGGACACCGGCCACAACCACAAAATGCCGCCTAACGGCATATTTCCTGCAGTTTTCATACATTTTATATGGACTCGCCGCACAGGGTTGACGCCGGTGGCCGCCACCCGCTATAAATCGTTGCTGCTCGCTAACTTCTCGTGGCGGCGTTTGTGGCTGTCGCGTGTGGCCCGTGTGCGGCGACCCTAAGATGACGGGTCTTCGTTTGACCGATAGGCTCATTCAAAAAGACACTACAAAGTGAAAAATAACTTTAATTTCGGAAGTCGTGGCAAACAACGAAAATATGTGAACCCAGCGACACCAACTTCCGAATTTAACCGCTCAAGGACCGCGGGACACCGATCGGTGACCAAACAATAGAAAATCAATTGTGTCTCATTAGCGGAGCTTGACAGATTAAACCTATATTTTTCACTTTGTAGTGTCTTTTTTGGAAGTCGGTTGTTTTTTGTTTGTATAAAGTTTTATCTTTCAAACGAACAATAAAAATTCAACACAAAAAGCCTCAGGTCGTTTATTTTTTTAGAAGTTTTATTCGCTTATTTTATAACAAAAGCTTGACACTGCGACACTGACATAATAAGCAGTGTAAAGTCTAGACGGCCTTGTGTTTAGCACATCGGGTCAATGACCTACCTAAGTTTTTCTGCACACTGTTTTAAGAATTTCGTCATTTTTATTTCAGTTTTTATTTTTTACTTACAAAGGAAGCCGAAAAAATTTACCTGTTTTAAAGTACCTATCTAATGGTTTTTAATATACCTAGGTATTTTTGCGGAAATTCTCATTGAAGTCAAACTAGTTTGGGATGAATTGTTTCCTGGCGTTATTTTTATTTCTTGCATAATGGCAAGTGGTTAGGTACTTTGGTACCTAGCACAATCAGCCTATAATGTTCCCACTGTTGGGACACAGGCCTCTTCTCTTCGACAGGGAGTGGTTATATATATAATCCACCACACGGGCCCAGTGCGGGTTGGTAGATGTTAGATACATGTCTTCGAATTATGGTTCTAAGACATGCTGGTTTCCTCACGATGTTTTCTTTTCGTTTATTGCCCGTGGTTCGACCACGTAGTTCTACTAGTAGGACCAAGGGCATTTTTCTTTTCGGTGGTTCTATCAATCGGACCGTTTTGAAAGCAGTGGTGATGAAATTATTTACACAAAGTAAAGCGCCTGTCTGGGTTCGAACCTACGACCTGCAACTCGTAAGTCGCGGCCGTTAGCACTACTGCTCGTGGTGGAAGGAGCAACTACATAGAAACAATTCAGAGGGGCAATTCTCGTAATTTTAAGAACGTTCACAGTCTGATCTCAGTCTCAATCTGTCAAAAATACCTCT
The DNA here is from genome assembly GCA_945859645.1 of Amphipoea oculea. Lineage (NCBI taxonomy): Eukaryota > Metazoa > Arthropoda > Insecta > Lepidoptera > Noctuidae > Amphipoea > Amphipoea oculea. The sequence goes on along the minus strand of OX243881.1, from coordinate 4,848,793 downwards.
AATTTCCCTACATTTTGACCAGTTTTTGACATTTGTTTGTCGCCGAGATGAGACTACCACTAGGTTATGAAAGTTTTAAATTACGAGAATTGGCCTATTGTTTTCTTGTAAATTTTAACATTCAAAAGTGCCTTTTATGTGCCTTAATTGAATAATTAACCTTATTGCCATTTCATACAACTGTCAAAAAATGACAGTTGGACAATATTTGGAAGTCAATCTGCTAAACTATTAATTTCCCTGACCTTACAACAATGACATTGAATTAATTTAGGACAAACTTGATATCATCACCGAATGATTGTTGTCTGAAACGTGATCAGTTTCCACTTCGTCTAACAAACCTCAAGGTCTGAAGACAGAACATTATAACAGCATGATGTCAGACTTGCTAATAGTTCTGTAAAACACTGAATTAACAATTAGTGTGGGCATTCAATGCGATCATTGCATGATGATACAATGCGCTTGAAATGTGCTGAAGAGATAATTAGATGACTTTAATTAAACGTTTAGTCATAGCTTTTTCTATATTTACCGTCATCATAATATCAGGGAGCTTGTGGCTAAGTAATAACAGACGCTACGCTTGCGTCTGTGGATGGGTGACCACAGTGGCGTGCATTGGTTTTCAGAATAGGTAGGCACTAGGCCGGGTGTAGTTAGTCTAGGCAAACGCGGTCACTAATCAGAAACAAAAGTGAAGTCAAAAGTGTGGTTATTTGAGTAGGCATGCCTACTTAAGGGTGATAAATTGCGAAGGTCGAACGTCATGGTATTACGCGTGAGACGTACGTATTTTTAATTATATGTCGTATTAACTTGAACGAGTAAAGACCAATGACAATGTGCGAAAAGTACGGGAGCCGAGTAGGCCGTCCGGCGACTGCCTACTGCCGCGCGTGTTTATATGAAGATTTTGTTTTTTGTTAGGTATGATAATTTAGTGAGTTTCTTAATTGTGGGGCACACACTAATATGTAATTTACAGGCTTAAGTTGATATATCGAGGTAGGCACTGCTTATGCACGCCACTGGGTGACCATCTTGACATACCATGATCCCTCCGTGCCTCGGAAAGCACGTTAAAACGTAGGTCTCGGCTGTCATTCGTGGATCTTTGACAGTCGTTACGGGTAGTCAGAAGCCCCGTAAGCCTGACAACCAGTTTTATCAAGGGGTATCGTAAAGATCGCTCTTAGCGATAAGACCGCCCATGGTGTCACCCTTTGTAAAGTTTCTATATTTATGTCTGTAATTTATATGGTGTACATAATAAAGAGTATTCTATTCTATCATATTACCGAGTAGGTAACTAGGTTCTGGGGGTCAGATAGGCAGTCGCTCCATGTAAAATACTGGTACCTATTCAGCTGCATCCTGGTTAGACAAGAAGCCGATCCCAACATAGTTGGGAAAAGGCTGGTAGATGATGACCGTAATCTATCCCCTTTATTCATAAACGTTGCTTGAAATTAAGTAGTCGTTAGAGACTGCTCAACCATACATTTTCACTAAACTTTAATCATCCATACTATACAGGGTGAAATTGAATTCATGGGCATCCTTTTAAGGTGTTATTGTACTCATCATTATGAACAACTTTTACTATGGGACCAAACCTGAAATCGCGAAAAAAAAAATCGGCTGTTCACTACATTTTGACGAGTCATGTGAACATAAATGCAAGGAACAGCTGATTTTTTTTCGTGATTTTAAAACCGGTAAAACCGCGGGGCGCTGCTAGTAGATACTATACATGCAAAAGTGTATCTGTCTGTCTGTCTGTTATCTCTTCACGCTTAAACCGCTGAACCGATTTAAATAAAACTTGGTATAGAGATAGTTTGAGTCCCGGGAAAGGACATAGGATAGTTTTTATCCCGATATTCCCACGGGAACCTTAAGCGGGTGAAACCGCGGGGCACTGCTAGTTGTTTGTAAATAAACCCCTTTATTTTTATGCAACAATGTGATAAAGTCTCTTATACTTTAAATAAATAATTATCTAAGCTAACTAGATCTGTAATAACGACCAATGAGGAAGCAATATAGCCTTGTCATAGTCCTGTGTACAGTCACCGGCACATCAACCTACCCGAAACTGTCAAATTTTCCCAATCAACTTTGAACCTTATGCTTTAGCAATAAAGTTGAAAATTTATTAAATACATTTGACAGTTTGTAGTAGCTTGATGTGCTGGCGTCTAGATACAATACAGGCAGCAGTTTTAATTACTAAATATCATACTACATAGTTATGTGCAATTTAAACTTGTAATTACTGTTTTCCTATTTGTGCTATTGAAAGATATTTTGAGCTCTTCCTAGACACGTTATTCTGGCAGATTTGTAAGGAAAACAAACTCCAACAAGATCTGATAATATTTAAAAGAAAGTTATTGTAAGATTTCTTGGTTTACATCTTACGGACGGTTCCCACAACGGTCACTCAGTAAGTCAGTAGGTAGTCAGTATTCCTATCTTCTAATATATCTATGTAAATCTATATTCTAGAGGTACACCTATACTTACATCTTCTATACAAATAAATAAAATTATTGGAGTGTGTGTTTGTAATACCACGACGGACGGTAACCAGTCGGTTAGATATCTTTTAAAGTGAAGGCACGTGAACATTTTCGGCAGAAGTTGGCTGTAACATCCCAGCGCTGATTTGCTGGATTCGTTTTCTCCTCTACTGATCATTTCTCCCCTGAGAGTTAATTTGGTTTATATGTATGTATCTATGTATATATTCTTGTATTTTTTAGTCATTTCCAAGCTAGTTATTCTGTATGTTGCACCTGCCATGTTTTGTCTCTGCATCACCCTAAGGTTGACTGGTAGAAAATGCCTCAGGCATTAAGTCCCCCTTTGTACAGTTTTTTTTTTTACTTGTGCATAAAGTTTTAATAAATAAATAATATTCAAATAACCGCTTTTTACTAAATGCATAATAATATGGACGTATACACGGTACCTAAACCAAAATAACATTTTTTACAATTTTTGTCTGTCTGTCTGTTTGTTCCGGCTAATCTCGGTAACGACTGGACAGATTTTGACGGGACTTTCACTTTCACTGTTGTTCAGTGGTTTAGGCGTGAAAACGTAACAAACAAACTTACTTTCGCATTTATAATATTAGTTAGGATTAGGATAGGATTTCACGCGAACGAAGTCGCGGGTAGCAGCTAGTCGTTAATAAAAATAAACCCGTTGTTATCATAATCACAGAATAAAAACATTACATGAGTATACCACTTAAAACACATGAGTAACATTCTCAAGATTACAAATAACTTCCTGAATGGAAGAATGTGTTTTCTGTTGAATTTTAAGTATTTACTAAGAACTTGCCGTTATCAATTAAGAGTTTAATATATACTAATTAAAGTGGCACTTATTACTGTTAAGTACCTACTGATTAATTAATGATTTAATACTACTAGGTAACAATACACTTAGAGGGCTGGCCTATTTTTAGCCCAAAGAACGAGCATTGCCATCCAATGTGGTAATGCCATAGATATATTTTATACTTTTTTCTATGGGGATTCTCCATAATTATTATGTTTATCTTGGCTGGCAGTCGTGTTTTTAACCGACGAAAAAACGGAGGAGGTTATATTGTTTGTTGGAGATACATAATGCATCATTTTCATTGAGGTAATATGTACTACGTTTTTCCCGGAACGGATCCCTCGCGTAAGGTGGGGTATTACCGTACTTGTGTATTTATGCATATCATGATAATATTTAAGTACATAATATAAAAATTAAATAAAGTCTAAAATTTAAAATAAAGTCGGTTCAAGAGCGGGCCCATTCACCAATAAAAATAAAATAATAATCATTACTTACATGTATATGAAACTAATAAGCAAAAGAATCAAGGGCATAAAAAAATTCGTCCGCATCGCTGTCAACAGGAACAGTGTGTGTGAGCATTGCCACGCTCTCTAAAAAGAGACAAAGTGAGTATGCGGCCAATGCCAGTCTCTTTTCTACAAGCCTGATGCACTCCTGACTGCCAGTGACGTGGACCAACCAGAATTCTAGAAAGAGTCAACTAGCTATTGGCCGTATCGCTTTCTCTCACGTACTTTTCGGTCTGTACTCATTGTCCAACTGAATACGGAACACTCAGTCTGTCTATGGTTTTGCTTTAAGACCAATGTGATGTGACAGATAGTTTCAACGTTACGTAGTGAAGTTTCAGTTTACAAGAGTTTTTGTCAAAACTGGTAATGCAATTACGAGGTCGTCTATACCGTGAATAACAAAATAATGTTATAAGTATTACACAATTTTACGACAAACCATAAATAAATCCTACAATTTAGCGTCTCCTCTTAGAAAACAATGTGTTATTAATATACATATAACCTATGGTAATAAAATTCATTACCCTGACATTCATGCTCCATAAATTATTTCAAACCATGTTAATGGTAGATACCCAGTTTTACTTAGTATGCGGCAGAAAAGGGAACTACAGTTACAGTACTGAGTTTGACGTTTAAGTGACGTTTGGCATTGCTAGTGGCGCCAAAAATGACAGTTCAATGGGTCATACTGGATGCCCTTGTATTTTACGTGCAACATGGCGTTCGATATTACGACGATTTTTGCAATAACGCATCTATACATCTTGCATATCATCATCTATACAGGGTGTTACAGAAAGGGTATATCAATACAAACGGGTTGAAGAGTGTATCTGGTCTAGAATCTCTGTACAAAATTTCAGCTCAAAAGCATTAACTTTGAAAATTCCTAATATTTTTTTTATTTTGACATCACGGCGCTGCACTGGCGCGCGGCGGCGTGATGTGCGTGTACTAGGCGCACAGACACACTACAGATAATGGATAATGACCCTCGTAGTGCGGTGACACGTTTGTTATGATTTCAATTTAACAAACTATCGAAATAAAAAATATTAAGCATTTTCAAAGTTACTGCTTTTGAGCTGAAATTTTGTACAGAGATTCTAGACCAGATACACTCTTCAACCCGTTTGTATTGATATACCCTTTCCGTAACACCCTGTATATCGTAAATACCAAGTAAGGCGTCCGTCGAATCTAACGTAGGCGTTTGTCGAACTTGCGATGCTTACTTACACTGCTTCATTCTAACGTTGGTTTCTGTTTAAAAATCATGTCTACGTTCTGCTAGACGTGAAACAACACCAGTGTGAAGCCACTCTTACAGTCAAGCCCACCCAGCAAAGTTACAGTAAATGATAATATTATTTTCCCACTGCTGGGCAAGCACGATCATTGATCACCACACTTGCTCAAGATGGGTTGGCGATTTCAGACTTAGCTATAATAATAATAATAATATTCCACAACTATCACACAACGCCATCTAGTCCCAAGCTAAGCAGAGCTTGTGTTATGGGTACTAGACAACTGATAAACATACCTACTTATATATTTCTAAATACATACATATTATAGAAAAATCACACCCAGACACAGAACAAATGATCGTGCTCATCACACAAACATTTGTCCTGGGTGGGAATCGAACCCACGACCTCCGGCATAGCAGTCAGGGTCACTAACCACTAGACCATCAGGCCTGTCCAGGCCTATAAGTCCAGAAGGGTAATTCTCGTAATTTTAAGAACGTTCACAGTCTGATCTGTCTCAATCTGTCAAAAAAATACCTCTAATTTCGCTACATTTTGACAAGTTTTTGACATTTGTTTGTCGCTAATATGAAATTGCGACTAGATCTTGAACATTTATAATTACGAGAATTGGCCTTCTGGTTTCCTCACGATATTTTTACTTCACTGATGTCAGTAATGTCCAGGATAAACTCAGAAAATACGTATTATGAATTAGCAGCGCCCCGCGGTTTCACCCGCATAAGTGTCGATCCCGTGGGAATATCGGCATAAAAACTATCCAATGTCCTTTCCCGGGACTGAAACTATCTCTATACCAAATTTCATCTAAATCGGTTCAGCGGTTTAAGAGAGTAACAGACAGACACACTTTCGCAATTATAATATTAGTATGGATTGAAAATGTCACATTTGTGCTTGTCTAGATTTGCACCCACAACCTCGTTAATGAGAGGCGAGGCTTTAACCGCTATGTCATCACGACATTACGTTACAGTATCCGGGCGTAAATGACACAGACTATCATATAAGCACGCGCTATAAACAAACTTTTTCTAAAACTTAGGGGCCGTCTCCACGAGTGAGAGAATCGCGGCGATATTATCGTCGTGCCACGTGTTTCTATACACTCTCTTAGAACGTGTCTCCACACGGCGATATCATCTCGAAAATTTGATGGCACGGCGAGACTATCGCCGCGATTCTCTCGCTCGTGGAGACGGCCCCTTAATGTTGTCACATTTACAGTCTCTTAGGCGTCGGCGTCGCTGTCATGTCGGTTAAAAGGCAACGCAAATATTTTACAAATAACGGAGATACCATCACAAACAATTAGCAAAAGTCACAAAAAAAGTGACTTCTCCAAACTAGACCCAACAATGCGTTGCTTACGTCAACCAGTTCAGTGACGTCATCGAGCCGCCGTTTTCCCAAGACATCCACACCTAATAAGTAAATCGAGATGTCTGATGTCTTAAACCATTCATTGAACACAAACAAGGGATGACAAGTCGATAAAATCAAACACCGTCGTCTTACGCTAACTCAGAATATGTATAACCTATATGACTATATGTATATTAATAATAAAGCTGGAACAGTTTGTCTAACAGTCGGAATAAAAAAAAAAAGCTTTTTGCTACTTTTTGGAATACATAAAGAAGCCTCGTCTTGAAGCGCAGTTTGTTCCGCCAGTTACCCAACTGAACCGAGCGCTCGGCGCATCCTGGACAGTCACACCCAACACATTATTTGACTAGTCAATTCTTCCATTGCGGTGATAAGGCTGACGCCCGCCTGGTTTGCGACAACCCTTCCACCGGAGTCCGGCGTCAAGCAGCCTACTGTGTTTCGTCGATGCGTGGGAGTTCCAGTGCCTTAGGCATCTTCTGGGCACGCTCGTTCCATCATAGACCTCATCCATCGCTTTCCATCAGGCGTGATCGAGTTCAAGAGCGGGCCGACCCAGCAATAATAAAAAAAATAAAAAAAGATAGCCAAATTCTCGAGGCTGACTCTTTGGAGCTAGGAAAAAGGAAAAAAAATAAGAGAGAACGCGAAAACGAAAAAATAGCGCAGGCAGGCGATGCGATACGATGGGGTCGGGAGTCGGGGAAACAAGTATGTTGAAACTGTGTGTACTCCCCGTCACTTTTCCTTAAGGGTCCATTAGAAAACCAACGTCAGACAGCATCTGTCTGGCATTAATGCTGAAATGAGCCTTTTTGGCGCAGCCGTGAGGCACACACTATTATTGTCTGAAACATTATTTTTTATTTTATTAATTTTGTGTTTCACGAACTGTTTCCAAATAAACATTTTTCTTTCTTTCTTTCTTTCAAGTTTCAGGCGGACGAAGTCACGGGCAGAAGCAAACAATAAAGTAAAACAATAATATCAGCGAATATCATTGAACATAATTCATCATTGCTTCAATTACCGCCTTATTGAGGCTCGAGCGATGTATCGATAAACAGACGCCTACGATCGATAAACAATGTCATTATCGAGTATCGACCTCGATATGTCGCGGCCCTAGTTGTTAATGCAAAGCAAATGGGTTCAGAAGGTTTATTGATAGCTGGAGGGCTCATGTTAAGCTGCGCTTGCGCATTGTTCTGCTAACTCCTACCCAAATAGCATAGTTACCATTATCGTGTCGCATCGACAATAAATTATTGTTGGACTAGCTGCGCCCCGCGGTTTCACCCGCGTAACTGTCGATCCCGTGGGAATATCGGAATAAAAAGTAGCCTAATGTTAATCCAGCCCGTGCCGGACGGCGCGTACGTGTTCCACGCGCGCCTCGCAGAGATGTCAGCATAAAGGAAGGGGCCTGCCAGGTCCGAAGCCTGCCGGGGGTGCGGGATTGTCCGAAAGGGTTATCGCTACCCCGGAACATAAAGGGCTAAGGAAGGAACACGGATGGGTTTTAGTCAGTAAGAGTCTGACACTCCCTTCCGCTCCACCCAGAGCGGAAGGGGTCATTTGATGATTTCCCATCCATAAAAAAAGGGTGTTAGCTACTCCATGAAAAATTATATCAAAATTGATCCCGCCGTTTGAGCGTGAAGAAGTAACAAACATATAAACACACACAGTACACACTCACAAACTTTCACCTTTATAATAATAGTTTGATAGTGTGATGTGATGTGATAGTGTGATTAGTGTGGTAAGTATGGACAGTATGGATGCCACTAATAGCAAGTCAGCCTTCTACAAAACTTTGCTCGTCTTCTGGGCCCTGAGTATCGACCTTAATCTGATGTCATAAGGTATTGAATGACATTAGGATAAATATAGCGTTTATTGTTACGCGACTCAGAATTGTGCCAACGCATACAGTTGATTCATTCATCATTTTGTAACTAGCGGCAGAATCAATTGTTGAAGGAATCGTAGCTTTTTATGTCCACGTGATAGATCGATATTTGTGTTGTTAATTCCCAACAAGGATAATAGTTTTTCCTCTTGTAAGTTGTAACTCGTGGATTTCGTGGAAAAAGTGTCAACACTTTCCTCCATTGCTTCTTCGTCGTATCGTAGATTCCATTTATTTGTTTTAACACGTTCCCTGCGCCATCACTTTTAAAGAACTTTCAGCTGGTGCTTTGGAGACCTAAAAGATCTCGAAACTAACCTACCTTTTGGTGCGTTTGAGACCTAATCAGTCTCCTAAAGATACAGTTTTGAAAATAATTTATATCTTCCAAAAAAACAATCAAATATATTTTGAAGTTTTTGTGGGTGAAAGATAGCCTATTGCTTTATATTTTGCTAGGTTCGCACGCAGTTATGACATTTGAATAAACTACAAATACCAAAAAAAAAATGATATCGATTGTATCTCGTACCGCAACCGAAGATAGTTCAATATGTGTAGTAAGTAGTGATGGGAATAAAATAATATCTCAGTTGTCGATTGAAAAAGTTTTATTAATTATGCAAAGTGTTTTTCATTAAAACATGGTAAGCACATTGATTGCTTGCATTGCGCGCAAATGGTAAAAATTCGTTTAGTTTTTTTAGAAGCGTCAGTGCTGTTTAATGTGCGTCGTAATTTTTCGTAACAACCTACACAACGTCTTTTTTTGTCGCCACGTTGGAAAACATGATCAGTACATCTTCCTTCGGGTAATTCTGTAATAAAATGCATTGTATAAATAAACAGCATGCAACTATGTCAGTGAAGTAAATGCGATGGAATCTAATTTTATTAGTTTCGTTATTCGAGTGTCTTATGTATATTTTTGTTCTTAGGCTGTTGTTGCTTTAAAAAAATATACGGAGGTATTAAATAAAAGCTGGATGTCACAGGTCTCTTGTAAGTTTACTATAACAACGTTTTTGTTTTAATAACCGAAATTTAGGCTACCAGAAACTTACCAGAGAGTGATGTGAACCCCCTCCCCCCTCCCCCCTGTGTAGTATAATGCTTACATAATTAAAACACTCTAGCATTAGAGATAAGTAGCAAAGCCCACCAGAAATGCTACTAAGCTAAGACAATCTCAAAAACAACCAAAAGTGTTATTTCGCAAACGTGCGCGCGACCTCCCACGTCGATGCTAGGACAACACTAAAACGAGTCACGCAGCGCCCGCGCCGCCCACCTTCCCTCTCTTGCGTCTACGAGGCGTACGATTCCACGAGTACCGACATATCTCCTAACGCAAGGAATGAAAATAATTACAGTACTGTGCGTTAGGGACCTAATCCATCTCTAATTTATTTTTTAATGTCCTTGAATTCAGCTTTAAGTAGGAAGCAAATATGTATATTTGTCCTACTCATACCTAAAGAACTTTAGACGTTAGATCCTCCCGCAAGGAGTGAAACAACACGATTATGTTCAACGCACAATACAAAAGTTCTGCAAGAGATCTGATAGATTTCGTAATGCAACGAACGTGTTAAATAAACTTCGACCAGAATTCGGCCACTTCGGACGGCGTTATCGTTAGCCTCGCAAAGGTCTTCAATCATCATAATCATAATCAGCCTTTAATGTTCCCACTGCTGGGACACAGGCCTCCTCTCTGTGAGAGGGAGTGGGCCGTAATCTACCACGCGGGCCTAGTGCGGGTTGGTAGATGTCGCATGTCTTCGAATTTTTGGGTCTAGGGACATGCCGGTTTCCTCACGATGTTTTCTTTCACCGTTTTGAGAGCAGTGGTGATGAAATAATTTACACAAAGTAAAGCACCTGTCTGGGTTCGAACCTACGACCTACAACTCGCAAGTCGCGGCCGATACCACTGGGCCACCACTGCTCTTCAATAGTGCAGGTTTAATAGAGTTTTTGCACTGAGAGCATGACAAAAGGAGAGGCATCATTTGAGATGTGGCTCCACCGTCGTTCCACTGTGGCTCATCGGAGTACCTGGTCTAATACTAACACGACAATCTAACAAAGAAATTCAATCCGTCTCCCCTTTCCATAAGATCAAATGAATCACCAATATTTTGTCGCTTTACTAACAATAGTTGTAAGTCATTATTGTAATTACTAACACATTGGATCTTAGTTATCTGAATTAAATTCAAATATTTTTATTTACATAATTTAAAAAGCTAACAATCTTAAAATAATAATATGTATAAGTAAGTATATAAAAAGGGAGGGGAAATAATCAAAGGGCATCAAAAAATTCGTCCGCATCGCTGTCAACAGGAAACGTGCCCAAAAGGCTGGCAGCATTGCCACGTTGTATGGCAATGCTGATTTTTTGGCCAAAAATGGCTCTGGTCACGTGAAGAGTCGACCAACCGCTTGACGATGTCTCGAAATACTAAGTGGACACTCGGGCCCCATGGGCCTAGTGGTTTTACCCCAAACGGCTCAAATATATAAGTTCCAAAGAGATTGAGAGAGAGCAGCCACCCCAGCACAGCTCACCGTGCTTGGAAGATGGGATGGCGCAAGGGTGTCGACACACGTTGCATCCCACACCAAAGGCCTACCTACCTTCCAAGGCATTATGGTAATCCCGTCTGGTCTCTTACCATCGTCGCGTGCCAAACCATTGGGTTCTAAAACAGCTGGCACCCCAGCGGTGACAAGAGCACGACGGATGATGTCATTGATGCTGGCATGCCGTGCTATCCGGCCTGCGCTTTTACTGCAATGTGTTACTTTTATCTGAATTAAAGAATTATTATTATTATAAGGTTCATTTTCTTTTCTTCTTTTGAAGAAAGGTTTCACTATTGATCAATATCTCACTCTCTCTCTTTTATATTTTACTTGAATGTAGGCGATGATGCGGTAGACGCTGGTGCACACTTGCAAAGAAGTAACATATTCACAAATAACCAGAAGAATCCAAGATAAAGCCAAGTTCTTTCTGATATTCGAAAGGGTCCTTACTCGTGTCTAGAAGACCTCTAGGTTTGTCATCCTATGTAAAATTTCTACACCGATTTTACACGGTGTACATAATAAAGTGTATTCTATTCTATTCGAAGATACGAGTATATACCAGAGGGGCAATTCTCGTAATTTTAAGAACGTTCACAGTCAGAAGGCCAATTCTCGTAATTTAAAACGTTCAAAATCTAATCGCAGTCTCATCTCAGCGACAAACAAATGTTAAAAACTTGTCAAAATGTAGGGAAATTAAAGTATTTTTTGACAGATTGAGACTGAGACCAGACTGTGAACGTTCTTAAAATTACGAGAATTGCCCCTCTGCCCCCTTATTCACAAACACTCGATATGCTTCCGTATCGTATCGAACATTAATCATTGTTATCGTAGGAGTCTTCTCAACGCTGTTCACAAGTCCAAAACCCGAAAATGTTGTCAGTTAAATCAAATAGACGCCCGCTATTCTTCCAACAGCTATTTGCTGTTGAGGGGAAGTCAAATCAGGTTATTGAAATGTCAGGTTTTCGATACGATAGCCTGTCGTATGGTTGTGAATCCGGGCTCTGATCTCAGTCTCAATCTGTCAAAAATACCTCGTAACTTCCCTACATTTTGACAAGTTTTTGACATTTGTTTGTCGCCGAGATGAGACTGCGAGTAGATTTTGAACGTTTTAAATTACGAGAATTGGCCTTCTGGGTTCTGATATGAAAATACTCTACTTAATTCTTTCTACTAGTGACTTCCTCTCCTACTCTCTAACCTCGTTATATCTTCAACAGTGTATGCGTGCACCCGGAAGGCGAAGAACACCGCTGGGAGTGCGACCAGGACCCATGCCTGATGAGTGATGACGTCGTCAGGAACGTCAGACAAGCGCGCCTCGGATGGAGAGCTACCAACTACACGCAGTTCCACGGAAAGAAACTCAAGGATGGACTGATTTATAAACTTGGTAAGTAGTATTTTACATTTTAACAAAAGTATTTTAAAAATTAAAAATTGTATTTTTGTTGTAGGTAAGTACCTATCGTATACACAGTGAAATTTTAATCACCGTTTTCCTCTGAAGGGGTCATTGTACTCATCATTATGAACAACTCTTACTATGGGACCAAACATGAAATCGCAAAAAAAAAAATCAGCTGTTCCCTACATTTTGACCAGTTATGCGAACATAAATGTAGAGAGAGAACAGCTGTTTTTTTTTCACGATTTCAGGTTTGGTCCCATAGTAAAATCTGTTCATAATGATGAGTACAATGACCCCTTAAGAGGAAAACAGTGATTAAAATTTCACGGTGTATACTTTAATATGCATTTAGTAAAAAGTTGTTATTTGACATTACAAATAGGCACTTAATTTGTTTTCATGTATCATCTGCCTAGCCTTTTCCCAACTATGTTGGCGTCGGCTTCCAGTCTAACCGGATGCAGCTGAATACCAGTACTTTACATAGAGCGACTGCCTATCTGACCTCCACAACCCAATTACTGGGTAATACGATACCCCTTGGTAAGACTGGTTGTCAGACTTTCAGGCGTGCTTTCCGAGGCACGGACTCGGAGGGGTCTCAGAATGTAAAGTTGGTCACCAATCCACAGATCAACCGCGGCAAGCGTAGCTTAACCTGATCGATCGACCTGTGCGGCTGTTATTATTTAGCCACTTTATTTGTATGTATGTAGGTGTGTAATTTGTATGTATACTGACAGATGCGTGCATTGCTACCCACATAAACGTAATAAAAATGTTCCATTCCACTAAAGTCAATTGACGTCTGGGGGGTTAGCAACACGATCTTCAACACATATTATTCCCAATTCACTTTAAACAAGTCCTGAACTCCTGACATACAATCCGTTATGAGACAATGCATTTCCATTAAAACAACTGACAGCTGTAAATCGTCAAATTGTACCATCATGAACTTACTTTCCTTTATTACTGGCGCAATAAGATTTAAAATCGTATGGCATAGGTACCTAATAAATATTTCTTGCGATGGGTGAATTTGCATAGCGAATGAATCAGTGCCTTAATTATTAATTTTGTGGTCTATAAAGTGTCCAATTATGTTGACGTTTATTATAGATAGGCGGTTTATTCAGGGCCGAATTAACCATGTCGGGGCCCCTAGGTAATGGAAATCTCGGGGCCCCTTTTCTATATCCTAAAATACTTTTTTCTACTAAAATGCTATTATGTTCATAATTATGCTATTTTTTTTACTACAGTACTGCTCTTGCTTTTGCTTGCCGTACCGTCGTCATTAGTCGGCGTTAAAATCGCCGCGAAAAAACGAATATTATTTTATAATAATTTGAAATATGACAAAGTAATATAACAAAAAAAAAAACAAGCCAATAATATTGTCATTAAGCATACAAATTTTTAAAGTAATTTTTCATTCGTGAAACATTTTCAATCGTTTTATTTCGGTGCGCGGGGCCCCCTATCCGATGCGGGCCCCTAGGCAACTGTTTAGACTGCCTACACTGCCTTATGGATAATCCGAACCCGGGTTTATTTATAAACGATGATTTAAAAAACAACCGACTTCAAAAAAAAAACACTACAAAGCGAAAAATAACTTTAATTTCGGAAGTCGGTGTCGTTGGTTCCGCATTTTCGTTTTTTGACACCGACTTCCGAAATTAAAGTTATTTTTCGCTTTGTAGTGTTTTTTTTGAAGTCGGTTGTTTTTTTTGTAAAAAAGTTTTTATTTTTCACTTTTTAGTTGTACCTACCCCACACAAATTCAATTAACACTAGTGCATTGAAGAATTGAAGACACGACTCGAAGAATCATCAAAATTCGCATAGAAATGTCGGAGATGCAATACATTTATGCATATAACTTCGTACATAAGAATAACTACCTAATGTATTATATACTAAAACCTTCCTGAAAGTATGTAGATCACACTAATGAAAGAATTATCAAAATCGGTTCAGTAGTTTTTGAGATAATCGCGGACATACAAACATACATACATACATACGGGTCGAATACAGAACCTCCTTTTTTAAAGTCGGTTAAAAAAGAAAAGAAAAGTTTTCACTACAATTATCTCATAAGATTGATGATTCAACATTAGGTACCTTAAAGTCGTGAGGAGAAAATATAGACGCACAAGAAAATACCAGACAGCCTTTCAACGACTTTACCACCAATAGTCTTAAACCCATTTAAATGTAAAGACTCATAGAAACATGAACATTAGTACTCGAAAGTAGACCGATCTAGACATCTATTGAAGTAGTAACAAAAGGTGAAAGTGCAGTCAGCCTGTCGCGAAACAATGAAATCAGATCTAGGTACCGTAAGGTCCGTCGTCCACGACGCTACTCAAAAGTTACCATCGGGAAGTGGCGATGGTACCATACAACTCGATTCCCACCGGCTTCTCTTCGTAAATTCAGAACATAACCACACTATAGTCAATTCATAATTGAAATTTTATTTGCTCCAGCTTACCTCTGTCATAAATTCACCCTTCGCCACTGCCATCGGGATAATTGCGTAACACACTAGCAGGAGCAATGACAGTTCAACAACATTCATTGCGTTATTCACGTTGTTGAGCAGATACATTTTTCGAACATATGAAGCAATGGATTAGCAATAATATCCTTCAAAATGATTCAGATTTTGATTGAAAGTGTGTTTCGCAATTAGGATGCAGTTACAAACTTAAATCACCAATGAGTAACCAGAATGTCATGGTGAAAGTGTAGTCCTGTCGCGAAACACAATGAAATCAGATCTAAGTACTTACTGTAAGGCCCCTCGTCCACGACGCTACTCAAAAGAAACGTCAATGGATAACCAACACCAAGTACACGACGTGATTTAGCATAATCTGGGAATGAGTCGAAATACAGCATGAAACGAGTTAAGAAACTGACCAGATGCAGAAGGTGACGTATTAGTGAATGTGACCTATTAGGGATAGCGACGAAATGGCCAATGTGACGAATGGTCATCACACCCTATATATCATGCTCCTAGTGCTGGGACGCAGGCTTCCTCTCTGTGAGAGAGAGCGGGCTGTAATCTACCACGCAAGCCCAGTGCGAGTTGGTAGAAGTTGGTGAAGTAGTTTGTGATTGGTTGCGTCGTGTACGGACCGTTAAAAATCCTAAGGGCCAAAGCACACACGCTACTTTTTGCATCGGCGATCGGCGATTTTGCGGCTGTATCAATGCTGCATCGCGTTTTGGCGACTCTCTACGTTCGGACGCGGTATCGGAATCGCGCGTTTTAGCGACTGCTCCGATGCTGCATCGCGTTTCGACGACTCTCTGCGTTCGGACGTGGTATCGGAATCGCGCATTTTAGCGACTGCTCCGATGCTGGCGCAAATGCCAAAACGCTGCGACCGGCATCCGAATGTGTGCGGAGTGTAGCCTTCAGCCGCTGTATCGAGCTTCCGAAAAGCGACTGAATCGCCGTGTTTAGCGTTTTTAAGTGTGCGGTTTGGAATGCTTGGTCGCTGCATTTAGCTTCTAAAAAGCAGCTGAATCGCCGATCGCCGATGCAAAAAGTAGCGTGTGTGCTTTGGCTCTAATGCGTGACATTCTGGCTACTCATTGGTGATTTGAGTTTGTAACTGCACCCTAATTGCATTACACACTTTTAATCACAATCTGAATCATTTTGAAGGATATTGCTAATCCATTGCGTCATAATATGTTCGAAAAATTTGCCCGCTCAACCACTTAAATAACGCAATGAATATTGTTGAACTGTCAAAATGACAGCCATTGCTAATGTTATTGTGTTACGCAGTTACCCCGCTGCTTACTTTTGAGTAGCGTCGTGGAGGACGGGCCTAAGCATTATCGCCCGCGGCTTTCATTGTGGTCGGATACAAGACGACTGGTTTGAATTGTATTGAATAGAAATAATAAGTAGGTGTAATTATTATGAGAAAGGACGATGACTTAGTTCGATGAATGCCGTACCAACCGATAAACCTTTTTTCATCAATTCCAGGTACTTTACCACTGAGCCGCGAGACTTCCCGCCTTGGCCCCATCAACATTGACAAGGAAATTAACTACCCACGCGAGTTCGATGCCAGGACCCACTGGAAGAACTACATATCACCTGTTGTTGATCAGGGCTGGTGTGGATCTGACTGGGCTGTGTCCCTGACTACTATTGTTTCTGATAGGTAAGTTCTTTCTTCTGTTTTTTTTTCGCACGCAAATAGTTACAAAACCGGAATTCTTAAACGGAGTTTAAACTTTCAATAGGTAGCTATTGATTCGACTAGATTATCTATTTAAGCGAATTCCTTCCATGCTCGGTTTTTCAGGTTCTCAAAGAAATCCTCGATAATAATTCACTCGACTTTTAAGCTAACATACATAATCAGCCTATAACGTTCCCACTGCTGGGACACAGGCCTCCTCTCTGTGAGAGGGAGTGGGCCGTAATCCACCACGCGGGCCCAGTGCGGGTTGGTGGATGTCACATGTCTTCGAATTTTTGGTTCTAGGACATGCCGGTTTCCTCACGATATTTTCCTTCACCGTTTTGAGAGCAGTGGTGATGAAATAATTTACACAAAGTAAAGCGCCTGTCGGGGTTCGAACCTACGACCTACAACTTGTAAGTCACGGCTGATACCACTGGGCCACCACTGCTCCTCCTTAATTTGTTTCTTCAAAAACAAGATATCGAACCAATAATCACTATCGAATGGATAAACTCTGTTTAAAAACGCCAGAGACCGGGCATTAATGTCTTAGGCATTCTGTACCTCAACCAAGGGTGGTGAAGAGTTTAGATGGCAGGTGGGTTTTTGAGTTTTCGTAGATAATGGGACGAGCTGGACAAAACAAACGACCTAAATCAGCCTGGATCGCAAGCACTGGAAGTCATGGGCCAATCCTCATTCATCGCTTTTGCCCAGCAGTGGGGTTAAAAGTTAAAAAAGTGGCACTCCGGGAGTATCGACAGAAGTGAAAACTTGAACAATTACGTGTGTATTTTTTGAATCGTCACATAAACAAAACACAAACAGAATACTTTGCCATCACTCACTGACATATCGGAAGTACATTAAAACCGAGTACATCCCGAGGACAGCCAAACACATCCGAATGCAGCGCGGTGTCGGTAACAGTGTCGCGAGTTCAATGGTTTTTTCCATCTCAAAAAATGCCCAACGCGGCTCAAGAAGTTTTCACTTCAAAAAAATAAGCAAGATGGAGTCGACATTTCCTATCTTACTACCCCTGCAAAGAAATGGCGAAAAAACTCAGCGGACGAGGTCTCAATCCAGACATAAACACGTTGCGGGACACTAAACGCCACCAGACATAATAACAACAAAACTTTTATTGCGTCTCGTTCAGTGTCTGTGCAACAAATTGGAGGGTCTCCTCCGGACCGACCTTCTGAGGGTAGTACCAGAAACAATTTCAGTAAACCACTCCAAAATAGACGGCAGCAGTAGACCAAGGAGTTTGATTTGCCAGCAAAACTCGTAGGCAGGCAAAAATGTCCCTTATTTTCTTCAAGCGACACAAAATTCCTTTCTTTTTCTACTAGTCATATCGTTTACTAACTCCATGGCACGTGGCATCGTTAAAAATGTTTGTTTGTATTGCTCTGCAGTTAATTGTATGTACAACAGCCCTAGGCGGTTTTAAAATTTGTAACAATATAATTTAAAAGTGTCTATGGAGTTCCTTGCCCGTTTTTCTCCATACTACGTTTTGGAATGGGCAACTAGCTTCATCTTTCTGACCGCCCAACTCCTTAGACAAATTAAAAGTGCCTATAAATGGCTTAATTGAAATAAAACGCTTTGATTTAATAATGTATAGAAAAATAATGAAAGAATAATATTTTATTTGGGATACTCACAGGAAATCCAAATAAGTTTATCCAGTGTATCTATTTTTATTCTCCTAACTAGCTGCGCCCCGCGGTTTCACCCGCATAAGTGTCGATCCCGTGGGAATATCGGGATAAAAACTATCCTATGTCCTTCCCCGGGACTCAAACTATCCCTATACCAAATTTCATCTAAATCGGTTCAGTGGTTTAGGCGTGAAAAGGTAACATACAGACGGACAGACAGACAGAGTTACTTTTGAATTTATAATATTAAGTATGGATTATGCAGCTTCATAATTAATGACTGTTTTATCCCCCTATTTTACTAAGCACCGACATTATCAAATATATCGCATAACTTAAAGATTTTACGACAGACAAAGTCGGATTAAATTAAGCATCAAATTCCTTGGACTCGTGTTCAAGATATTAAAAAATAAACCAGACCTCAAGAATGCGACACAGCCAGTAATATAAGAATGATACGCGATTCTTATTTCTCCGTATGCAAACTGAGACGCGGCGAGGCTAAAAATAAAGGCTTAAGGGCCCTTGCCTTGACAAGAGGGTGCCTCCGTCTGCAGGTAGAGGCAAACGTGCAAAAAACTTGAATTATATGGAAGCATAAGGTCGTCGTTTGTTTTATTTTTCGCATTGTTTTCTTTTGTAACTTCGGAGACTATTTTTGGAATTTGATTGTTAGGTAACTATTCTCGCATCTAACTTTTAAGTTAGGGTTTCAGGATTTCAAGCCACGAAGTAATTGTTAAAGGATAACGGTTGACGTTATCACGTCAACGCCAGTATGTCGCTGAAAACCAGCGCTGGGGGGGTTGTTCCACTGCGCTCCAAAATAAAATATGTAGAGTCAGCATAAAAGGCAAACCAGAAGTTGTTTGTTATACACAAATATAAATATCGGTAATATTTTTTTAGGGTAGTTCTTCAGGGACAAAATTTTCGATGTCTGCGGGTATATTTCTGTAACCAACTAACAGAACGGCATGTAATATTTTTTTTTGTACAGTTTAGCTTTATGCCTGACTAGGACAAATGATATTTTTTAAATATTTGCTGTCTAGGTACAAAATAAAAATATTTGAAGTGTTCTTCTGATTCATATAACGCGTCCGTTTGCCATTTTCCGGAACAAAATGGTCAATGTCACATTTTCCCTTTGATACATCAATTTAAATTATAATTATATCGAAAGGAAATGAGTTGTCCTCTTACAAAAAAAATGTGTATTAGTTATAACTACGTAAGTGTGTTTATAAATAAGTAAATAAGAAGTGTCCAGCGTATAATACTGATTCATGTAGCGTAAGCTTCACTTGATCGTACTTGGTCGGGTAATAATAATGAGAGCCAGACTTCCCGCGCGGGGGGGAGCCAGTCGTGCAACGGACGAGCTGGAAGGCGGACGTGCGGCTGGTTGGCTTAGATCCCGGCGTTACGAAGGAAAATATCTGATTCATCTGTGTTTGGTTTAGTTGGCATTCTGATTGCAATGCCTCCTTTATAAAATTTATTTTATTGTTTTAAAACTTGAATCTGTGTTTCGTGTCATGCTTTTGGGTAATAGATTCGTGTAGAAAAATTACAATAATGAAGTATGTATGTATGATGAGTTATGCATGATTGTAGGCCACATTCTGATTCAACTGTGCCTGATTCGTATGATCATGCCCCATATAAATAATAAAATAAATTATATTTCCCCTCTCCAGCACGAAGGGAGTGCTTTTGTTGCATTATAATATTCAATTTTTGACCGTGTACAAGTCAGTAGTTCTAGTCATTTATTATTTACCCTTTTGAATAATTAAAAAATTACAGGAGTATAAACTTGTTCTAAATATGGCACTTTTGATATGTCTTAGTCTTAGTTAAGAATTAATAATTATTGTTTAGAATTAACAATCATAACTAACGGTGTATTTATTACTTTTTATTTCTGTTTCTGATTCATCTGGGCACTAAATATTCGAACGTCGATATCTTGAAAACTACTTTATAAAAACGAGTCCCTCATACAAACATGTGTTATTTGGAATACCTATTTTCATATGAGCATGTGTTACAGAGCTGAAAGTGAAATAAAATTTTTGGCCATATGGATCAGTCGAAGAATCAAATTTCGAAGAACTACCCTTTACCGTAGATTCATCTCGTGTGTCAAAAATGCTCAAGGCCAGTCAAGGCCATTTCACACTTTATGGCCATAGTGTGACTGAATAAACGTATTTGATATGCATTGTTTTCTTTTTTTTTATGATATTTATTATAATGTTTCATGCTTAATTTATTTTTTTGCTAACTCTACTCAACATTTCTTGGAGCGCAGTGGAATCAATGTGTGAACATTAAAATTATGAGAACAGTGGGTTTTGGAGCGCAGTGGAACAACCCGCTGGGGCTCAGTCTCGCATATATGGTATTAGCATTATGCTTAGCTATGGCCGTTTTGCGTGTATGTGACGCATATTTTTGCCCAACTAGTTATTTTTGTGTTTGGGTTCTTTCCCTGCGTCATGTTTACCGCAAATACATATTTATTTATGTATTTTCTATCTTTCTAAATGATTTTATACTTGTACGCACCAATTTTAAAACGCACTAAACGAAACGTCTATCGATATCATTCATTAGGTAGGTAAGAATCCTTCATGCTCTTCGCTATATTTCATCGTTGGTGCATTTCGAGCACTGACCTGTATTCATGGAGCACAACAACCAGGTTGTTGTGCTCCATGCCTGTATTATACAAGTACCAGTGATTTCGAAGAATAAAATTATAATATTTTTATTTTTCATATTATTTTTTTATTGATGAATACTTTTGGTGCATTTCGAAGTTGGTGCGTTTCGAGGAATACCCCAGATTATGTCTGGACTTTAAAAGATACTGTGACCCATAGATATTTCCATGCTGTTACTTCTGAGTTTCTTTCGGTGTTTCTTGTCAGAGCAATTCTAGAAATAATCTAGTTTTGACATTCAAAAGTGTTTTTTTTTAAACAAATTTACAGAAATACCTATCATTTATCATTTGATTGCCATATTTTGTCAGCTAATGGTTCGTCCTAATTAAAACAGAACTAGATAAATAACACCAATTCAGCGTGTTTGAGCATATATTCAAATAAAATTAAGATAAGTGCCTACGTACAATCGACAGCGGGGTAATTGCGTAACACACTATCAGTCAATGACGTATTATATTTATACATCATTGCTATCAGTAGCAATGGTTTTTATTTTTTGACAGTTCAACAACATTCATTGCGTTATTTACGTTGCCGAGCAGACAAATTTTTCGAACATATTAAGCAATGGATTAGCAATATCCTTCAAAATGATTCAGATTGTGATTGATCGTGTCTTACGCAATTAGGGATGCAGTAGTGCTATTCTGTAAAAATCTCAACGCGAAAATATAATGTAAGTGTAGTGAGCTTCAAATTAATTGTCAATGGTGTCATCCCTAGAAATTCTCATCGTGATCACTTAGGTGAAGTGAGCATCTAGTGAAATGTCATCTCATCCGATGGGATTGACTCTATCAATAGTCACTATATTAATAGTGTCAATCCTTAGCATCGGATGAGATGACATTTCAGCTCACTTCATCTAAAACGGGGAATTCACTAGACGTACATGCCCGCGGATAGTCTGCAGACATGCCCGATGTCTGAGACGGTCCTACACTAGCAAAAATATTGCATAGACCTATAGCAACGAGGTCCGGCGGGCATTCCGTCTAGTGAATTCCCCGTTTTAGTTTTCACACTGAGATTTTTACAGAATAGACCGGCAGTAGGTAAAAGTGGGCCTACCTATTGAAACTCCGTACTACGTTAGCCCAGGTTCTCGCACTGGAATTCCAACGCACTGCATATAGAGCCGAGAGTTGAAAATCCCGCAGCGTGTTTTTTTGACGCGCTGGCATGCGCTCTGTTGGATTCTCAATGTTCGGTTCAACACTGAGAGTTGAAAATCCAGTGCGCCATAAAAAATCGCCCGTGCGTACCTGGGCTTAGGAAGTTAGGACAGCCCAAGGTCAAAGAGGTACAACAGACGTACAGTCGACTGTACCTACAAAACAGGAAAACGAATCCCGTGCTATTTCAAAAACGTGCTTCCTTGTTTTGCACTTTCGGCTGGTCACGGAATCGTGACGATTTCGAAATGGTTTCTTGATTTACTGCTAAGTGGTTGTTTTATTCATATCGATGTACAGACCAGCACATCAACCTACTACAATCTGTCAAATTTCGTTAATAAATTTTCAACTTTATCGCTATAGCTTATGGTTCAAAGTTGATTGGGAAAATTTTACAGTTACGGGTAGCTTGATGTGCTGGCGTCTGTGCCTAACGAATTGTATGATTTGGATGGTCACATTTTATCCTGCCGATATCGCACAACGATAATATTGTTAATATATGCTTTTTAGGGTTCCGTACCCAATGGATGCCAACGGGACCCTATTACTAAGGCTCCGCTGTCCGTCCGACTCTCACAGGACTGCATCATTTGTGTAACTAGACACTTGAAATCACAGAAATAAAAATAAAACAAAGTTGAAAATTAAAGTGTTGTACGGCACAGTTGCACGGATATGAAGTGTTGGCATGCAATGAACGTGTTTTTTTCGGCGTTTTTAGAAAATATTGTTAAATATTGCCCAACAATAAATAAGCATAATTTTAACATTCTAATTAAACAAATATATTTGCCAACAGATTCGCGATCCAGTCCAACGGTGCTGAGAAAGTAATCTTGAGTCCTCAATGGCTATTGTCTTGTATGGGGAAGCTGCAGAAAGGATGCCTCGGAGGAAACATCGATACTGCCTGGATGTTCGCCAAAAATCGTGGGTAAGTGGAAATTAAGATTATTCTTGCGTCTCAGAATGAGCTATAAGAGAATGGCTTACGTAGTAGTAACAAGGTTACCACAGAATGGGCAAAAAAAAGGGTGGAATGTGTTTCGCGTGCTGATCGTAGCACGTTTCCACGAATTCTGTCCCGTTTTTCCACTTATACAGGTGTCAGGAACAGGGTGTAAAGTACACTCATCCTCTATAGAAAAGGGAGGATCCTCCAACCAGACGGGTGTTGTGTCTACTATTTATGTTGGTGGGATGTGGTGCCTAAGCTAGCCGCGCGGAAAACTTAGCTTGCACGAAGCAGGATTTTGCGTAACCTCAGTGTGACGCGTAGATCGCATGTGGCGTAGGAGATGCTGTCACATGTTCAGATTTCTTCCTAGCCTAATGCACCGTCACTCTTTGATGTATTTTCACGACATTTGATACAAATAAACTTATTTGTAAATTATTTCTCGGTCACTTCTTTTGGTCAAGCATTGACGTAATCAGCGATTTCCTGTCAGTTTTTGTCCAAGCTAATCCAATGAATTTCTAACCACCAGGATAATTGACGAAGATTGCTTCCCTTACACGGCCAAGGACAGCCACTGTCCCTTCAAGAAGCGAGGAAACCTCCTGACAGACGGCTGCACGCCCGTGCTACCCCAACGCACTTCGAGATACAAGGTCGGACCCCCCAGCAGACTGATTAAGGAACAGGACATCATGTTCGATATTATGCAGTCTGGACCTGTGCAAGGTTTGTTTTGTTCTTTCTAATATATGTTTTGTAGGTTTTTGGATGGCAACAGCTACAGCCATTGCCATCCCAGAGACAGGCTGAAATTTCTCAGGTGCTTGTAAATACACCGGCACCCATACCGTTCGAACCGGCACACAGCATCACCCCTTGGTCGCAGAAATGGGTGTAGTGATAGATAACGTATTACCATCAAGCAGATTTCTGCCAGGAAGCAGCGTATTGATTGTTGGTACTTTTTGCTTGATCCTCTCTATAATAGTAGACTATTCACTAAGGGGATAAAGCTATATGTTGAATTCCGAGGATAAACAAGGATTCCAGGGCTCCCGAGAGCAATGAGAGAGCACTAACTTAACTCCTGAGCGAGGCGAGGGAGCTTAGACTAGAATCCTGAGTGCAATGACGGATTCAAGCTCGCCCAAGACGAAAACATCTTTCTCCCCGAGGAGAATTGCTTTTCATTACCGCGCAGAAGCTGTAATCTACTGTATTCTTCTTCAAAGGTGTCTTCGTCTTGGGCGACCCTGAATCTCTCGCCACACTCAGGATTCTGCGCTCGAGAACACTACAATCCCTCGTTACGATTAAATATAACGCAAGTAACATAAAAACTGCTATAACCCCTTGATGAATAATCTACTATTGTTTACTTTACGATAGAGCAAAAACATGCTACCAAATGGCCAGACAGATAATTTGAACAATGATTTCAATCATTAGATATTATCGAATTATTTTTATGGACTTTTCAACCTTGACAGTGCTATCATACAGAAAATTATAAATGAGTAAGTATCCTTGTATAGTTAGTAAGATAAGAGAATCACGGCGCTTTGCTAGTTTTTAGAGATTAAATTTAACAGTAGCCTTATTGAGGAATGAGGACTGTTTACGTAGTATTTTTTATTATTTGAATTAGGCCAGTTATCTTTATGAATGCGGCCGCCATATTGGTGTCGCTAGAACTAAAAATCTGTGGTCACCTTGGTGCGTCCTTACTTAGTTCGAAAAATTTCGCGGTGTTTTACAAACAATGCTTTAGCCAAAAACTGTTATAAAAAGGAAAAGTTTGTGGGTTTGCATGTAGGTAAGGGGTAAACCTTGGAACTGCTGATCCGATTATAAAATTCTTTCACTAATGGAAAGTTACAGTATTACCCAGTGTAAAAAGGATATATTTTATGTCAAAAAACATGAAACACGCGGACGAAGTCACGGGCAGAAGCAGTAATTTAATTTTGCTACCATATCTACCATAACGACCTCTATTTACTAAAAATAGGTACAGACACCTAAACAGGACCAACTTTAGCCAAACAAGAAGATTTGGATGTCCAAATCTTCTTGCCTAGCGTTGGCCGCGTGGGTTTACGGTATGTGTACCTTTTTTTTTTTTTTTATCGTGTGGAAATCCTCATGGATGTCCACCACCCTGGGGTGGGTGGAGGGGTCTGTCAGACTCATACTGACTAAAACCACACGGTTTCCTGCTGCTACCTTTAGCCGGGGTGCTGGAGTGCTTGCGCATTTCATCACGCTCCCCCGGCCAGGTGTTGGCCCGCATGAATCCATGCGGACCCCGTCACCGTCAGCGGCCGCAAACGGCCACCATTCCTCTACAGAGAGGCGCGCGCGGAACACGGCGCGCCGCCGTCTCGGGCCTTTCACTGTTCAGGCAACAAACTCCCCAAGTCTGTTGCCTGCAGGCCTCACCCTAAGGCGGCCGGAGATCGTTCCGCGTACTCCGGCGCCCGGTGCGTCTACTACGGATTCGAAGGGAGGTTGTATCCTCCCTCTCCCTTTCCGCTGCCTCCTTCGCGACCATCACTTCCTCGCAGAAGGAGGCGACAGCGTCCCACGCGCTCTCACTTCCGACCATGGACTGGACCACGTCCGGAAGCGAGAGAGTATCCGCAGCACCAACCGCCGCGACGAGGTCACGGCGCTGCACTGCCCAAGCAGGGCATTCCTCAAGGGTGTGCTGCGCCGTGTCGTCGAGGCAGTTGCAATGGTGGCAACCGGGTGCAGGTTCCCGGCCTATGCGGCACAGGTACTTTCCAAAGCACCCATGACCGGACAACACCTGTGTCAGCCGGAAAGTAAGGGCGCCATGCCTTCTCTCCAGCCACTGCCTCACAACGGGTCTTACAGCCGCTATAGTGGCGTGCCCTGCGCTGGGTTGCGCAAGT
This sequence comes from Amphipoea oculea, assembly GCA_945859645.1. Classification (NCBI taxonomy): domain Eukaryota; kingdom Metazoa; phylum Arthropoda; class Insecta; order Lepidoptera; family Noctuidae; genus Amphipoea; species Amphipoea oculea. The sequence goes on along the minus strand of OX243881.1, from coordinate 4,822,583 downwards.
CTTTGTTCCCATTCCACCACTAGGGTCTGGCGGCACTCAGCCCTGTACACCTCGACATGACGAGGCATCAGATGCTCGCCCCGCTCCAGCGCGTCCCGGCGCCACCGATATACTGACGCTAGGATTTTGGCGTCAAGATCCCAGGGTGGTGATCCGGCCAAGAGGCTCGCCGCCTCGAAGGAGACCGTACGGTATCCTCTTATCACCCTGACGGCCATTGCTCTCTGTGGTCTTCTCAGAATTGCTATGTTGCGGGCCGTCAGGTTGTCCGCCCATACAGGCGCTCCATAGAGCGCCATAGACCGTACGATCCCGACATAGAGCCTCCGGCAGGAGGTATCTGGCCCCCCCAGATTAGGCACCAATCGCGAGAGTGAATTCGCGGTGCCCATCAAACGAGGAGCCAACCGCTGGAAATGCGACCTGAAGTTCCACCGGCTATCAAGGACGAGTCCTAGGTACTTCATCGTCGACTCGATACCGATGTGGACACCTCCCACCATGATGTTGGATCCCGAAGGTGGCGCTTTCCGGGGCCCGTGGAAACAAATGGCTTCCGATTTATGCAATGCCACCTGGAGACCCAGCGGTATGTGTACCTACTTACATACCATGACATGCGTTTTTCCCATGCGGGTAGGCAGAAACTACGAGCCTATGCTACCTCAATTGGCTTAGCGTGATCCTCCGTTATGTCGAAAATACTGCACCATTAATTTTGAAATAAATATATGGTAAAGTTGAGGATTAATGCTAAGTCCTATGTTAGACGAAAACACGATTCCATAAAACTTTCTCGACAGAAAAAAAATCCAAAGTGACCTCTAAACCCGAACAATAAACCGCTGGCATTAAAAAAATACTTCAAATTAGATCATGAAACTTTGCATACTAACTGAACTTACTTTAAAGCAGGTCTTATGTTATTTTTTTTTTAATACCATTATTTTCACTGTAAAAAGCAAATACCTAAACTATTGGCGCTGCCTGCCGCCCAGCACCGCACTCTGTCTCGCTCTCACTCAGTCCGCGAGCAGTATCGTATAAGCGAGATAAAAAGTGAATTGTAGCTGAGGTAGTATGGGCTCTTAATACGCACCTGCGGGGTAATTCCGTAACACAATATCAGTAGCATTCGTTACCCGTGGTCCCGGTGGTTCGACCCATTACCGTGACCATGGGTAATTTTCATTCCCCGTGGTTCCATGGCATATGGCTTTAGGGATTGTTCCCTAGAAAATTAATTACAACCATGGAATGGCTTGCATTCTGACAGCTCAAAAACACTCATTGCGTTATTTACGTTATTGAGCAGACAATTCCAATATATGAAGCAATGGATTAGGAATATCTTTCAAAATGATTCAGATTGATATAATGTGTTACGGAATTAGGGTCCTAACCTTTCTGAAGATTTAGACAATTGGGTAGACAGATACCCTACGGGCCATTGGTCGGCTGGTAAAAATTAATTGGCTTGTTACTACCCAAGTTATCAGGTTGATGTCATTTACCTCTTAACCAATTCGGTTCTCACACAATTTTTCCTTGTTGACTCACTATCTTGCTATGCGATGAAATTCTTATATCAGAATGTGTTTTTTGATGATTATTTTGGACACTGATAAGATAATTTTGGCATGCCAATTGCCAAACATGTGAAACTTTGTTTTGAAAACAATAAATAAATTGCGCATTTAGATAGTTCCTTTCCATAACTTACCCATCTGAAACTTATGATAGCGAGATTTGTTAAATTCTCATAGTTCATCACATAACTACACAACATGTCTCCTTGACATGTCTTAACCCTTCGTATATCGAACGTGGATCCAAGCGAGACAATGGCTCTTTATTTCTGTAATTACGGCATTCAATCGGCTGCATCCTCTCTGCGAGAGGGAGTGGTACATAATCTACCACGCGGGCCCAGTGCGGGTTGGTGGATGTCACAATATCTTCAGAATTGGTTCTAAGACATGTCAGTTTCCTCACGATGTTTTCCTTCACCGTTTTAAAATCCAATTTTCTTCTTCCAGCTATAATGACGGTCCACCAAGACTTCTTCCACTACCAGGACGGCATCTACCGTCGCTCGATGTTCGGTAACAACGTGTTGAAGGGTCTACACAGTGTCAGGGTCGTCGGCTGGGGAGAGGAGAATGGAGACAAATACTGGGTAAGAATTGACAAGCAAATACGAATCTACTGCGACAGAACTATTAGCCTCAATATCCTTTGCATAAGTCTTGAAACGGGAAGTGAATTTCGCAAAATTTTGAGATAGCACGATTCCGATCTTCCAAAGTAAGATGTGAACTGGTTATTGGATGTAACCAATACCGTCTTCGGAGCAATTAATATTTTCGCTTTATCAATAAAGCAAGCAGCAGTGCAGCTTCATTAGAATCCATGGTAAGGGTGTAGTTTCGTCAAAATCTAGTGCAACACTGAGTCGTGTTCCGCAGATACCAAATCGATGCGACCGGCATCCGAATGTGCGCGGAGTCTAACGTTCAGCCGCTGTGTCGAGCTTCTGAAAAGCGACTCAATCGCCGGGTTTTGCGTTTTTAAGTGTGTGGTGTGGAATGTTTGGTCGCTGCATTTAGCTTCTAGAAAGCGGCTAAATCACAGATGCTAAAAGTAACGTGTGTGCTTTGGCCCTGAAGGAAGCTTGTTAAAGATGTGACTTGGAAGGTATACTTAGAGATGTTAGAAGAGAAGTCAGGAAAGGTCAAAATATCTGTACGATTTTCCAAACGTGCACGTGCACTCAAGATCCTAGGGCATTACTTCTTTCCAGCTAAGGTCTCTTCCAGGATATTTCAATATCATCTTCATACATTTTCTTACTATTACCAAAGATACGATGGATGGACTGTGTGAAAGATGATGTGGCTAGAAAGGGGAAGTTATACTGACATGACGACTAAGGGTCAGGGCACATTGATTGGCGGCCTTTCGCACTCGATGGGAAAGGATACGTACGTCGTTCCGTACTTTGCTTTCTTTTTGTATGGAAAAAACCGTCGAACGCCGTCGATCAATGTGTCCTGACTCCAATATAGAAGTATGGAAAAAAGAAAGAAAGAAAAGAAATCAAGAGAATTATAATGACATTGTCCAACTATTTTAGGGCCTCTAACCAGACCGTAATTTTAAATAGGTATTATTATTGATATTTTTTAATTTCTCTTTGCAGATTGTAGCCAACAGTTGGGGAACAGCATGGGGTGAAGACGGCTACTTCCGCATCGCTCGCGGCGAAAACGAATCAGGGATCGAATCGTTCGTGGTGAGCGTCCTGAGTGACGTCACGGAGGCATTCAGGCGCAAATAACACCCGACCCATCTGGTCACCCCGCTTTGCATCATCACGAGATTGGTTCATACCAACAGGGGGATCTTACTGCTGAATAGTACCAGAGAATTTGGTTAGCGGAGATAGTACAATGGTTGAACATTTCGGGGACACAAAATTCTTTTTTCTATCAAATTCAGTGCCTAAGTAGTTAAGTAGTTCTCGAAGAAAATTTTTGGGGAGTAAAAAAATTTTTTGCCAATTAGTTCGGGCACTTATGTTTGAAACATATGATAAATAGGAAGGTAGGATGACCAATACGGTACAACTACTATTTTTTTGGATCTAGGGTGTAGGTACCTAGGTCCACCTATGTTTAAAGCGTGAAAAGTAGAGCTAAAAAACAAATTTTTTTTTTTGCAAAGGGTACCTATTCTAGAAATTATAAGTGCCTGCCTCTAAAATTATGTAAAGCACTTTTATGAAATTAAAATTAAGTAGGGATTATCTTCGCTAATCAAAATAGAGAATCACAATATTGTTTAGAGCCGGCGATTAAATAATTTACAGTACGATCTCCGACCGATTAGGTATTAAGAGATTAAAATTATATTTTTATATAATCAACCTTAAATCTTACGATTAAAATTGGCGTAGTCACTATTCAATAAACGCATATCGATATTTTAAAATATAAAGAACGAGAAGTGGCTAAAAATAGAGAGTAAATTACCTATATTTTTTACTCTGGCAATTCAAAGTTACAAAAATCCCCGTCGGATGACAGCCCAGTGTTGCCAATGAAGAGTGACTTACACTAATAATACCAACACAAAAAATAAAAACGAAAAATTCCAAAAAAAAATGCTTTTATTTTCATATTATTATGTTATTTTATTCATATTTATTGTACAGTTGATCATTTTTGTGAATCTTTACTGCCATGTTAGATGTGGACACTTAATTAAGTTACTTAAAGAAATCTAACTAGTCTTAGGCACATTTAAACTTTAGATTAAGTGATGATCATCTCAAAATATGCTTATAGACAATAACTGTTAGTGTAGCGATAACGTTATTTTTAATAACGGTTTTATATTTACCGATAACGATACCGATAGTTTTAGAACATCGATACAGGAGACAAATGGCTCAAAAAATTTCACATGCCTTTAATTCTTTAATAGCATTTATATTACAGAAAAAATGAGACACTTTGATGCCAGACCGACTCGTAACAATCGACGCGGCCTAGCCCGTGCTCATCGGCTACATTTTACTGATAGTGTCGCCCCCCCCCCCCCCCCCCCGTGTGGGTGGATCCCCTCACAGAGAGGAGGCCTGTGTGGCTGTGTCCCAGCAGTGGGAACATTATAGGCTGATTATGCTATGACCATTGAAACCACGTGAATTTGATGACGCGTCGATAGTTGCAAGTATGCTTTGACTTTTCCCCGCAATTTGTTCCTGTATCAATGCACTTAGAACATTAGTCTTAAGGAATGCAATGATAATAGCAACTTACTTTTTAAGCAGCTGTATTTAAAATGTAGAAAAGAGTTTTAAACCAGTTAGAGATCATAGTAACAGCATGGAGCCGTATAGAGAAGTGTTCAAGTCATTATTTTTCCATTATGAGAGAGAGATGCTGCTATTCATAATGTAATACGTGTAAAACTACCCTCCTTGAAGCCGAGCGTCATTTGTTCTCCCCGTTATTACCATACCTGGGAACCTTCTGGTTACGGACATATTGAAGGTCAACCTTCCAACTTTTAATTTTTTTTTACGAAAATTTGTTTTAAATGTTCTTATAACTTTAAATACTCTCACGATATTCTCTCTCTGTACCGCTGCATGCACCCATAAGCAAGTTTTTAAGTGCGTGAAGTTGCGCATTACCGTAAACAGCGAAATTACACCACAAAAAAAAAATAAACGCGTCGACTTGAGAACCTCTTCCGTTTTTTCGTCGGTTAAAAATAAAAGTAGTTTCCCAGACATTATTTTTGCACAAACTTACTTGGTTTGATATAGAGAATGCGTAGATGACGGCTTCGTGAAGGGTCTTGGTACACCCTGTATAGCTCCATCTCTTTCTCGCGGTGAATCAATGATGGTCACTTAATGATACGGCCCCATGCCACGTAAAACATTTATAAAATACGTAATTACGTATCGCTTTAAATTATGCAAATATTAACAGTTCAATAAATTTAATATAAAATTCTCTTTTTGTTAAAAATAATCTAGATAAATTCAACATTTTTATCTAAAAAGTACATTGATCTTATCCATACATTTTTAAGTGGGCCAAGCGGAAGTGGCGCCCTCTATATTTTTTTGTTCTTTAATAATATACCAGTTGCCGTATGGCTTTAGCTTTATAGTATTTTTAGTAAATAACGTTGTTATGATTATTATAATTAAGTAAGATATAATATTTATTTTTAAATAGTACTTACAATTTATTGTAATTTAAGTTTAAAATAAATAAAGTTTCAAAATTACTTTGTGTTTTATTTTAATAGAAGATAATTTTCTAAATTTAATTATGGGATTGCTCATGAATTATTTGAAATTAAACCTTATGCCATTGTCATAAAAGTCAAATGACGAGTCATTATGAAATGCGAGTACATATTATGCAATCATTACCTGCCTAGCCTTTTTTCCCAACTATGTTAGGGTCGGCTTCCAGTCTAACCAAATGCAGGTAGATACTAGTATTTTACATGAAGCAACTGCCTGTCTAGCTTCAATAACCCAGTCGCTGGGTAATATGATAACCCTTGGCAAAACTGGTTGTCAGACTTTCGGGCTTCTGACTACCCGTAACAAATGTCAAAGGTCTACGAATGCTAGCCGGGAACAATTAGCTTAACGAGCTTTCCGAGGCACGGAGGAGTCTCGATATGTAATGGATTGTCTAGCTTCAATAACCCAGTCGCTGGGTAACATGATAACCCTTGGCAAAACTGGTTGTCAGACTTTCGGGCTTCTGACTACCCGTAACAAATGTCAAAGGTCTACGAATGCTAGCCGGGAACAATTAGCTTAACGAGCTTTCCGAGGCACGGAGGAGTCTCGATATGTTATGGATAGTCACCCCCACACACAGACCGACACGTCGCGCGTCGGCAAGCGTTGCAATATTATGCAATAACTATAAGATGAAAACGTTGTACTCATAGATAAATATGGCACATATAATACATATTCAACCTTTTAACCGCTTGTGTCGCATACATATTTCCGTGCCCCTACCGCTCGTGTCGTATTTCTGCGACAGAGAACATGCATGTTTTTATCGTTCTATTTTCGTCTTATTACCTGCGTGGTACAGACGCCAGCACATCAACCTACACCTAACTGTCACATTTTCCCAATCAACTTTGAACCTTATATTTCAGTGATAAAGTTGAAAATCTATTCAAGAAATTTGACAGATTGTAGTAGGTTGATGTGCTGGCGTCTGTACAACTAAAACCATTATTAAATAGAGAAAAAACTTTTTGACTATTTTTTAATCGATACAACGATTTCTCCTTATTTATTGTAGGTATTATTTTATCTTGATTTTATCGATTTGTAGCCGCGCGCTTAAAAGGTTAATGTATTTTATGAACTACATATGATTCTGAATAAAGATACATTTTCATTTCAATACATTACATAAATATCTTGAATACATTTTAAGAATAAAGTCAACAAGCTTTAACAGAGGAAACAACAAAACAGTGCAACTTTATGTTGCTTTCAACTTATGCCACAGGCAATTAAATTGCACCGTGTAAATCAGCGGGGTAATTGCGTAACACACTAACTTCGACAGTTCAACAACATTCATTGCGTTATTTACATTGATGAGTCAGCAAAATACCAGCTTGCTGCACTTGACTCGGTGGAACGCAGAGCTAGAAAGCTTATAGGCGACGAGACGTTGGTAGCTACGCTTTCCAGCCTGGCTCATCGGCGTAATGTCGCTTGCCTGACGGTCTTCTATAGACTGTACTACGGAGAGTGTGCGCAGGAGCTCCACGACCTGATCCCACCATCACCCTTTTATCACAGGACAACCAGACGTACTGCAGCGTACCATCCGCACTTGGTTGATATCCCGATGAGTCGTACTCGGCGCCTCTCCTCCACTTTTATTATGCGCACAGCCAAAGTGTGGAACTCTCTGCCGGCATCTGTGTTCCCTCCCACATTTAACCCGTCTGCCTTCAAATCAAGAGTGAACAGGCATCTTCTGGGCACGCTCGTTCCATCATAGACCTCATCTATCGCTTTCCATCAGGCGTGATCGGGGTCAAGAGTGCGCCCATTTAGCAATAAAAAAAAATAAATAAAAAAAATGAGTAGATAGATTTTTCGAACATATGAAGCAATGGATTAGCAATATCCTTCAAAATCATTCAGATTCTGATTGATCGTGTGTTACGCAATTAGGGTGCTGGCAACATTGTAACTATACTAAAAACATAATAGTCGATTTTATTCAATCGAGTATTCTATACTCCTTCCTTATTGAATTCCTATTCTTAGCTTCAGTTAAGTAGATGTGAACCTAATGCTTAATACACACGGTTCACTTTTGCTTGTTAGTTTGGATGTAGCAAAAATTATGCAAAAAAAATGCGTCAGGCTGTGTTGTAACCAAAAGCGACTGTCGCGCTCGTTTATATGAATACTAGCTGAACCTCGCGGTTTCACCCGTATAAGTCTCGATCCCGTGGGAATATCGGGATGAAAAGTAGCCTATGTCCTTTCCCGGGACTCAAACTATCTCTATACCAAAATTTCGTCTAAATCGGATCAGCGGTTTAGGCGTAAAAAGGTAACATGCAGACAGACAGTTACTTTCGAATTCATAATATTAAGTATGGATGACGTACTTACGCTATCAATGAAATCGCGTCTATACGTCATCTATACAAAATAGATGAAAAGTTTGTTTCTTAGTTTGTATGTAGGGGTAATCTCTGGAACTACAAGTCGGATTTGAAAAAAAATATTTTGCATTAGATAGCCCAATTCTTGAGGAAAGCTATAGGATATTTAACATCACGCTACGACCATTAGGAGCCGAGCAAAAAAGAAAAAGGGTCAGAAAGAACACTAAGGGGCCGTCTCCACGAGCGAGAGAATCGCGGCGATATTATCGTCGTGCCACGTATTTCTATACACTCTCTTAGAACGTGTCTCCACACGGCGATATCATCGCGGCAAAAATTTGATGGCACGGCGAGACTATCGCCGCGATTCTGTCGCTCGTGGAGACGGCCCCTAAGCGAAAACGAAGTGATAGCGCGGGCGGATGTTGCGATGCGACGGGGAGGGTCGTAGAACAAGAAATTTCACGCAGACAGAAGCTAGTTATTCATGTAAGTGTAACGATCGCGTTATCGCGTATTCGCGTCACAGTCGCTTTCAGTAAGGACACAGGACCATTCAATATGGGCCATCTCTTCATTCTGTGTCTTTCAATCAAATTGTGTTTGATTAAACTGTGTACGGACAGCGTCAGAGAAAAGGAACCCCCTTTGGTAATAAGACATTACCAAAGGGGGTTCCTTTTCTCTGACGCTGTCTGTACAATGCGTGGCACGAAAGATGACACTTGACACACCACGTGGTTTGACTTGCGCAGTACACGATTCTAGGTCTCTTTAGCGGTATGAGGTGTGAGCGCGGGACGGGACCGGACGTCATAGGGGCGGCGGAAAGAGCGCGGGAGGCGGGGTCAAGTCTCATCTTTCGTGGCGGGCATTGTACATATTCTTGGTTTTACACTAACGAAAATGTTGAATTCTTGCATAAACCGGTTGATGAAGATTGAATTTGCTATATTGACCAGCATAGCTATTCACAACCACTCGATTCGCTTCCGTAGCGTATCCAACATCAATCAATGTTATCGTAGGAGTCCTATAAACGCTATTCAAAAGTCCAAAACCCGAAAATGTTGAAGTGAAAACATCTTTAGAAGCGTTGGGCATTTTTTGAGATGGGAAAAAAACAATAAATTCGCGCCACTGTTACCGTAACCGACACCGCTTCGGATTTGTACGGCTATCCTCGGGATGTACTCGGTTTTAATGTATTTCCGATATGTCAGTGAGTGATGGCAAAGTATTCTGTTTGTGTTTTGTTTATATGACGGTAAAAAATACACAAGTTATTGTTCAAGTTTTCACTTCTGTCGGCACTCCCGGAGTGCCACTTTTTTGTCAGTTTAAATCAAAAAGACGACCACTATTCTTCCGACAGCTGTTTGCTGTCGGGAGCAGGGGAACTCAGGTTATCGAAATGTGTCATTTTCGATACGAAAGCTTGTCTATGGTTGGGTTTAGCTATGCAGTAGTTCTACTGACTGTTGTCAGACATATCGTTCATTTGGATGAACAGAGTACTAAGTCAAAATTTACGATTTTTGAATTATAAATACACTAGCTGCGCCCCGCGGTTTCACCCGCGTAAATGTCGATCCCGTGGGAATATCGGGATAAAAAGTAGCCTATGTCCTTTCCCGGGACTCAAACTATCTCTATACGAAATTTCATCGAAATCGGTTCAGCGGTTTGAGCGTGAAGAAGTAACAAACATATAAACACACACACACACACACTCACAAACTTTCGCCTTTATAATATTAGTGTGATTTCTAAAAAACAAACTATCTTTCTAATGAACGTGATTGCAAGGCGATATGACAACAAAAACGTTGAAGTTTAAAAAATATATAGGTAAAATGTATGTGGAAATATATTGATTTGAAAACTTCAAATCGCTTTTTTGAGTTAATGCCCTATTCATCTGGACCAACAAATTATAATGTATTTTTCATTTAAGTAATCCTAAATATAACCAAATAGGACTAGCTGCTAGATGCTCCTGGTTTGCTGGCTGCCTTTATTTTAGCTGCTTTCTCCACATTTGCTGCTCTTGTCTAAAATAAGAGATATTGTATTAAGATTATTCTAAATTACATTTAAAGAATTAAGTGAAACCCACGATAGACCTAGATAACGCAAGTATCACGAACTGTATGAAAACTAAGCGTGCCACTTTTTGACTACCTACTATGACGTCACAAGCTCGCGCTCTCTCGCTCACGCTCACCCAGCCAGCAGTACGCAGGACTGAGCGCGAAAGTGGCGGCTTATGATTTTCGAACGTAAGCTGGTGCGATTTTTGGCACGCGAAGTAGTTGCTCTTGCGTTATCTAGGTGTATCTATGTCTGTGGTGAAACCACATAATCAGCCTATACTGTTCCCACTGCTGGGACATAGGCCTCCTCTCTGTAAGAGAGAGTGGGCCGTAATCCACCACGCGGGCCCAGTGCGGGTTGCTAGATGTCACATGTCTTCAAATTTTTGGTTCTAGGATATGCCGGTTTCCTCACGATGTTTTTCTTCGGCGTTTTGAGAGCAGTGGTGATGAAATTAAATATACAAAGTATAGTATTTGCCTGGGTTCGACCTCACGACCTTCAACTCGTTAGTCGGGCCCGATAAAAATTGGCCACCGTTGCTCTTAAACAACACAAACTACCAACTTAACTATACTTTCACGGTTCTCAGTATAAAATGTGTTTAAGAAATGAAGTTTTGTATATGTATATGCAGTTGTAGTATGCCTTCATGTTTGTGCTCAACTGCTCATCAATAGTATATCTGCCTAGCCTTTTCCCAAATATGTTGGCAACTGCCTATCTGACCTCCAAATCCCAGTTACTAGATAGTTAACACAATACCCCTTGGTAAGACTGGTTATCAGACTTTTCCGCTTCTGACTTCCCGTAATGACTGTCAAAGATCTATAAATGGTGAAGACAATTTAATGAAGAATGTAAAGTTTAAATGTACCTGTAAGGACTGAACTCTTTTGTGCAATGACATCATAGAATTTGATATGGTGACCAGTTTTTCTCTGTTGGTTGCTATGTCTGCCAACTGAAATGGAAATGATATTTATTAAAAAACTAGCTGACCCGGCGACCTTCGTACCACCTCAGAATTAAATAATGTGACAACGGTGAGTAACGGTGGAGTTTCTTGCCCATTCTTCTCCATACGAAAACTACCTTTTGGAATGGGCGACTAGAATCAATTCTATTTTAAGATAATTTTTGACGTTCAAAAGTGCCGTTTATGTGCCTATTTGAAATAAATGCTTTGACTTTGACAACGTTCAATAGACACGTGGCGCCATCTATTATCATAATAACGTTATTGTTGTTTTCCTCGGGAACAGCACTTTTTTTCGGGGTGAAAGGTACTCTATGTCAGTTTATGTATATGCAAAGTAAATTACCAGTGCATCAAGCATGACATCATTCTGAAGGTCTTCAAGCTTTCGCCTCTCTGAAGTGAGCATACCCTGGACGGCATCTTGTTTTTCTCTGAAATAATAAAGCTCCGCTAATGAGACACAATTGATTTTCTAATGTTCCGTCACCGATCGGTAACGTGCGGGGCTTGACCGGTTAATAATACATTTTCTACAGGATTCATAATGAAAATGGTACCCTACGGACAAAGAACGGAAAAAGCTTGAGAAAATGGTAGGATGACTTGGTGAGGATGGCTGGATAGACATGGACTAGACAGGCAAGGAACAGGGAGAACTAGAATGGGTTGGGGGAAGCTTTTGTCAAAGGTGTGCCCTTTGACAAAGGCAGAGACTCAGAAGAGATAGGAAATACATTTATTTGCAGTAAACATGTTGCAGAGAAAGAATGCTGAACATAATAAAAAAACCGGCCAAGAGCGTGTCGGGCCACGCTCAGTGTAGGGTTCCGTAGTTTCCCGTCCGTCACAATAAGTCGCCTCTTTACAAGAATAACGTGATATTTTTTAAACCACAACTATACAGGAGAGCAATTTTAAACATTTAAGCGTTGATAAATACTAAAATATTGATAATTTTACTCTAGGAAAACCATGAAATTGTTGCGGTAATTAAAAAAAATAAAATTCGACATCGCGGTTTTCAATATCAAATAATAAAAAAAAAACGTGTTTTTATGAAATGTCACGTTGCTCTTGTAAAGAAGCGAAGTGTTCCCACGTACAATTCGATAATACCCGACCCAATGTAATAAGTACCTACAGCGCCATCTCTCGGGCAATTGGGTTACTAATTTATACATAGATGTGCCAGAAGTTTTCGGTGGTAATTTTGGATTGCGAGAACCGATTTTAATAATTCTTTTTTGTTTGAAAAAAGATACGTTCAGGATAATAAAATATGTAAACGAAGTTAAAAAAATGCTTACATATACGATTATACTACGAACTTAGTCCAGAAATAATTTTGTACAACTTTTTGTCTTTTTTGTACAAAAACTGTTGTTTCTATCAAGTTCAAAATAATTTTCCTAGAATGTCCTTATAAAGTTTTACTTTTCAGATTTTTTTCATATTTTCTAAACTTATGGTTCAAAAGTTAGAGGGGGGGGGACACATTGTTTTTTACTTTTGGAGAGATTATTTCCGAAATTATTGACATTATCAAAAAATGATTCTAGTAAACCCCTATTCATTTTTAAATACCTTTCCAACAATATATCACACGTTAGGGTTGAAATTAAAAAAAAAATCACTTCCCACTTTACATATAGGGGGGCTACCCTAATAAAACATTTTTTTCCAATTTTTATTTTACCACTTTGTCGGCGTGATTGATATACATATTGGTACCAAATTTCAACTTTCTAGTGCTAACGGTCGCAGAGATTAAGCGAGGACAGACAGACGGACGGACGGACAGACAGACATGGCGAAACTATTAGGGTTCCTAGTTGACTATGGAACCCTAAAAAGAACAAGTTGCAGGAAAATATGCATCATATTGATGCAAAACGATTATTGCTCAGTATAATCCATACTAATATTATAAATTCGAAAGTAACTCTGTCTGTCTGTCTCCTCTCAAAACTTTGAAAAGATACGTTGCCAGTGCCACTTCACACATAATTTCTAATTTGTAGTAGCCCACCATGCTGAGACAGAGACAGTGTCTGTATAATATCTGCCATTCTATTCGGACAACTATTATTTATCCATATCACTAATATTATAAATGCGAAAGTGTGTCTGTCTGTTACCTTTTCACACTTAAACCACTGAACCGATTTGGATGAAATTTGGTACAGATATATTTTGAGTCCTGGGAAAGGACATGGGTAGTTTTTATCCCGATATTCCCACGGGATCGAAACTAATGCGGGTGAAGTGTGGGTTGCTGCTAGTGCAGTATAACCACAGAATACTTAAAGTACTGCGTACAGAAAGGCCACTCCCTTCCCCGCACTAACATCAGTTACCGCACCTCACCCCGCACTTCGATGTGTTCGTCGCCTGCTCTTTAACAATGGCGCTCGCATACACAAGAACCGCAGCGCTGTACCTACCTACTGCTGACACGAACACATTATTTTTTTAAAGTTTTATATTTTGTGTTAATCACGATGTTGTATATTGTGCATTATTTGGATGCTTATATTCATCGAGGAACGATAAAGACAGGAGTTTCTTTCGGTTCCCGAAACATGAAAGAAGGTAAGGAACAGCAACTCAAATATCCTTTAAACCCATAAAAAATAAAAGCTAGTATATTACAGACAAACAAGTTAAGCCAGTGTTGTGATAATTTATTTTCATAATTTTCTCTATTAATCATTTATTTTCCAAGTTTTCTTCGTTTTAGAACAATTAAAACTTCCGTAATATTAACATACCAACTATTAAATTATTGCTCTCTCTTTATTGTCTTAGTTATGTCTCTTCCTTTCACGTTCTTCGACTTGAAAAGTAGTACAATAGAAATGTTATTAATTAGATTTCTGTGAGTACCTAGTGTCGCGGCGCGCGGCGCCTCATTGTTGCATACGTTCGGGCAGCGCCGCCGCCTACGCAATACTGCGCCAGCCAGCCCTACTAGATTTCACGCACACATTTACACGTATACAAACGTCATTTGTCAATGTAGTGGTAGTAGGTAATTATTTTGCGAGTATTATGTCTTCAATAAAACACCAACCGTGTTATTCCAAAACACGATCTAAATTTAGTACTGGGATTATTACTAGGTTTAAACCATGACTAAATAAAACGTTATTATAAAATGAAGTTTATCACTAGTTCATGAACTATCTAAGGTACTAAAGTTAGTCCGCGGAGACCCCTAGTTTAACCATGGATTTGACATCGGTACTAATTATTTTTGAGGTTGCGTTGATTGTTATTGTGTCTTTTTATTTACAAATCGTAAAAAATGGATATTAATATGATTGACTTGATGGATTTGGAAGATTTGGATATGCTGGAGATGTCTCGGCGATCTTACAGACGTCGTCATCGTGTAAATCCTTTCGAATTGAGTGACGAAGATTTTAAATATAAGTATAGGTTTACAAAACGTTTTGGGGAAAAAATAGTGGATGTTTTACGTGAAGATTCATCCCACGACCCTCGAGGATGCCCATTGAGTCCTGAAGTGCAAGTGGTTTGCGCATTACGCAACTGGGCTCGCCATGAAGTAAGTACCCTATAGTCAATGCTAACATAACATTAAACAAAATCATGACAAAATCCTATCTAATATTATTGATTCATTTGTAGATTCAAGACGATACAGCTGATTTACATGGTGTGTCTCAACCAGTTGTCAGCAAAACGTGTAAAAAGGTAGCGGAAATTTTGTCACGGATGTCCCGTTCATAAAAATGCCTACTACATTAAATGAACAGGAGGAAACCATGAGAAAATTCCGCAGTATTGCACATTTTCCTACAGTTATTGGGGCAATAGACTGTACTCACATAAGAGTAAAGAAAATAAATGCTGATGGAGGACAGTTATATATTAATAGAAAAGGATTTTCTTCCATCAATGTACAGGTAATTTTTAAACAAATATTTTAAGTTGTGATTGTCTAAATGACTTTTTAGTTTGATCCCAAAATGCTTGATAAAATAGTGATTATTACCAATGTCATATTAAAATAACAGAGAGGAGTGTAAAGTTCTAATAAGCTGTCACTTTTCAGGTGGTTTGTGATGCTGACCTGAAAATCATGGACATTGTTACCAGATGGCGTGGAAGCGTACATGACTCCAGAATATTCCGAGAATGTAGATTGAAACAGAGGTTTGAGGCTGGCGCTTTCTCTGGAATATTATTGGGTGACAGTGGCTATCCTTGCACTCCATATTTATTTACACCATTGCGTAACCCCACCACACCACAAGAAGAGAGGTATAACAGCAGCCATATTCGTACCCGGAACACGGTGGAAAGGTGTTTTGGCTTAATGAAACAACGGTTTCGTTGCCTATTACGAGGTATGTTTGGGGATATTGAAACAGCAAAAAAAACAACAAAATATGACAACTTGATTATAAACAGCGCGTCAAAGTACAAGTTGCGCTTGTTCATTATATTGTAACCTGAACAAAGAATAATTTATGACATATTTTTGTATTGATTAATAATTATTTAATCATTTGAAGTGTTATTATAATATCAATATTTAGAGAAACAGAACGTTGCTTCAAATAAAACCTGTACGAACGAATGAAAGAATGCCATTTTTGCTTCTTATCTGTGGATATTATTTGAACCATGGACCTTCTTTGGTACTAACAGATCCTCAGATAGTCTTCGTTTTGTAATCGGGACACATTTTGATACTGGTACTAACTTTAATACTGTCACAATCCTAGACCTTTTAGTCTTGGTTTAAACCAGTACTTAAGCGTTTTTTTGTAATAAGACCGCAAATATCGTAATTTGTGTATTGAGCTAAGTAGCCTAGAAATACAAGTGGATAAATCATAAGAGTAGGGTAGGAACAACAATATGATGGAGGGTAGACACAAAACCCAATAACCATAAACTTATAAACTAGGAAGTATGTAGGTAACTCTATATACAACATACCTTTCCCCCAAGTATACAAAATATATATTTAAACTTTAACTTATACTTAAAGCTAACAATTTTGTATATAATTAAAAATCTAACATTAAAATTATGTCTATTCAATATACATTGAATCAGGCTTTTCATAAGGGCCTTTTGTATGAGATAAAACTTTACTTTTAATCTTACCCCCAGAATAGCCAGACTCATAATCACTGGGTATACCTAACATCTCCGCCCATTGGTCCGGACTCGGTATTTCAATTATTTCCTCACTCGAGCCCGTACCTCCCATTTCTACATCTTGATTTTCCATTTCCAAACTGGCCTTTTCATTATTCACTTCTTCCCTCTGTCCTTCTCGGTCTGTATCTTCTGTGACTTTCTTTTTAACCAGTTGGTCGATGTGTCGGTTGACAACATTACCATCACCAGTTGCCACTTGATAGTTAGATGGCCCTTGCCTTTTAACCACCGTACCAGGCAACCAACGAGGTCCACAACTATAATTTCTATACATTACACTTTGGCCCACATTAGTTTCTCGAGTTACATTATGAGCATTATTGGTAATCTGTTGATGAGTTTTATTTTGAACACGATTATCCGGATGTATAACATCTAACAAGGTACGTAGGCGCCTATTCATCAAGAGTTCAGAGGGGCTCTTGTTAGTTATTGTGCACGGAGTTACCCGCAATCCTAGTAACATTCGGGGAATCTTAACATCCCAAGAGATGTCATCCATTTTTCGCAACTTGTCTTTAACAGTTTGCACCATTCTTTCGGCCAAACCGTTTGTTGCAGGATGATAAGGCGCTGTCTTAATATGTTTTATTTTGTTCGCGTCCAAAAATTGCTTAACTTCAGCTGACACAAAGGACGTTCCGTTGTCGGAAACGAGTGTGTCACACAAACCATGCGTAGCAAATAAATTTCTGAGGTGTCTGATGACTGTTCCCGCTGTCATGTTGTTAACCAAGATCACTTCAGGCCATCTGGAGTATGCGTCTACCACAATTAAAATATATTTACCTTGGAAAGGTCCCGCAAAGTCCACATTTATTCGAGACCACGGCTTTGTAGGCGTGATCCACTCAGACTTAGTTTTCGGAGGCATGTGCCGATTTTCAAGACATTTGTCGCAGCCGCCTACTAATGCCTCAATATTTTCGTTCAGTTTTGGCCACCAAACATAGCTCCTGGCCAGTGATTTCGTTTGGACGATGCCGTTATGTGTTTTATGTAAAGCACGTAGTATCGTTTCACGCAGTGATGACGGTACCACCACTCGACAACCCAGTAAGATACAATCTTCATACATAGAGAGTTCCGAACGATGCAACCAGTATGGACGCAGTTCATCATCGGTAACTTTAGCTGGCCAACCGCTTAGTACATGATGACTGACACGAGATAATAGCCTATCTCGCTTCGTTGCTATTGCTATTTGATCAGCATCCACAGGAAAGTCGGTAGGTGTCTCTGCCATTAGCAACACGTCACATAACTGCTGTTCAGGTTGGTCGGGAACCGGCTGTGGCCATCGGCTCAATCCATCAGCGTGACCAATCTGTTGTCCCGGTTTGTACACAATTTCGTAATTGTGTGACGTCAACAAAATTGCGATCCTCGTTAGGCGAGGCGACAAGACCGTGGGCATAGGTCGCTTCGGATCGAATATGACCAACAACGGTTTATGGTCCGTAACTATAGTGAAAGATCTTCCCATTATATAGTTATGAAACTTGCTAACTCCAAATGAAATCGCAGTGGCCTCTTTATCTAATTGTGAGTAACGTCGTTCGTGAGTATGTAAAGTTCTGGAACTCATAGCTACGGGGCGCTCCTGTCCGTCTTCCATAACGTGGGATAATACAGCACCGACGCCATATTCTGAACTGTCGCAGGTGAGTACCAACGGCTTATTTAAGTCGTAATGAACGAGCGTCAAGTCAGATGACAACAACCTTTTAGCCGTGTCAAAGCTCCTTTGCTCCCTTTCTGTCCATTGCCAAGATTGTGCTTTGTCGAGCAACCTATGTAGTGGCTCGAGCATGGTGGCTTTGTGAGGTACGAACCTCTCATAAAAATTGTATAATCCTAAAAACGCTTGAAGTTGTGGAACGTTCTTTGGTTCAGGAGTCTTAACGATAGACTCAACTTTGCTAGGTGCAGGATGAATACCCTCAGCATCTATGACAAAACCTAGAAACTCTACACGTTCTTTGGCAAACTTACATTTGTTCCGATTGAGCCGCAAACCTGCCTTACCAATGCGCTGCAGTACTGTGTCGAGGCGCTGCGTCATCTCCGACATCGTCCGGCCACTGACGATGACGTCATCGATCAGTACCGCGACGCCGGGAACGCCCGCCAGCAACGCCGTCATCAAGCGCTGGAAAATTCCCGGGCAGGCTTTAACACCAAAAGCCAATCTGTATACTGAAAACAAACCTTTGCATGTGTTTAAGGTCAACATCTGTGCTGTGGCGTCTGTGACGACCACCTGTGTATATGCACGGTCAAGGTCGAGTGTCGTGTAAAATTTGGCACCAGCAATCGTAGCAAACACTTCACTTGCAGTCGGCATAGGGTAGGTATCAGACTCGGTAGCCTGATTAACCGTACTACGGTAGTCACCGCAAAGACGAATGTCCCCGTTTCGTTTGGGTATTGGAACCACCGGAGTCGCCCATTCTGAAAAAGACACAGCGCGAAGTACCCCTTCCCCCACTAAACGATCTATCTCTTTTTCAACTTTGTCTTTAATCGCATATGGTACGGGACGTGCCTTCAAAAACCTAGGGGTCGCACCTGGTTTCAAATGTATAGCCACAGGGTCCCCCCTGTAAGTACCGAGTCCGTCCCTGAAAACCTCGCTGTGCTTACTTACAATCTGATCGTTCGCAGACATGTCAAGTTCAGATATCATATTAACATTTAAAGTTATACCTAGTGCTTCGAACCAGTTACGTCCTAACAGATTCGGTCCCGAGCCCTTAGCTACAATGACATTCAAAACACACTTAATGTCTTTATATAGTACTTGCACTTGAGCTTGTCCCATCACTGTGACCGGTGAGCTGTTCCATGTGCACAGGCGGTTGGGTACCGCACGCAAAGCGCTGCGCGAGCGCACGCGCGCCCACGTCTGCTGGTTCACCAAGGAGAAAGCGGCGCCGGAGTCCACCTCCATCGCTACCTGCGCGCCGTCCAGTAGAAGCTTCACCTCGTATGCCGGAACGCGAGAGCTCCTTGTGCTCTCCATGTTATACAGGGTGATTGGAAGATGGGTGCAAAGCTTTAAGGCGAAGATAGTACAGACAATTTAGAACCATTTAAGCCATGGTTGTCTTAGACGAAGTCTTACCAAATATTTTTAACCAAATTTTTAAGTTTTTTTTCGGAAATTCTCAAAATTTAATGTAAACTGCATAATTATGGCCAAATTGAATGATAAATGAATTCATTTTTTATTTATTTAATTAAAGTAATGTGTAAGCAATCAAGCAAAACATGTTTTAGGCTTCTGTGTCATTAGACATTTTTTTTACAGACATTTAAAGATCAGAAAAAATAAAAAAATTGTACAATACGTCTTTTAAACCTTATTCAAAAAAAAAAACGGAGGGTGCTTTTTTTGTTCAAACCTTTTTGAAGACATGCTTGATAATCGCTCTTTCTTTTGAGGTATCATTTATGCGGATATCTTACAAATTATTGAAATTAGGGCCTACAAACCAATTTGAGGGAGAATTTTTTTTATTTTAGGCAGACTAATTAAAACAACATTTGAATTAAAATTATTTATTTTTCATGTTCAAAATGACGGCCGTGATTCCTAATACAAGCACGGCCCCGTCTTCTAACTTCTGTAGTCGTTATTTTCAACATCATCTCCTGCTTCATTGTCTCAAACGCTGAATTTATTCTTTGTATCAATTCTTCTCTAGTGTTAATTTCTTTGTTGTTATACACCAGTTCCTTGGCCCGGCCCCACACGAAAAAGTCCAACGGGGTCAGATCTGGGGAGCGAGCGGGCCAAGGGATGGGTCCATCCCTGCCGATCCAGCTATCAGGAAAGCAATTGTTGAGGTGTTCCCTTACATTTAAAGTCCAATGCGCTGGACAGCCGTCTTGCTGAAAGATGACTGTTCGGTCTCTTTCGAAGATCGGGACACCTGATTCCTCTATCAGCAGTGGTAAATCAATTTGCAGAAATTGCAAATAATTTTCGCCATTCAATGGATCAGGCAAAAAGTGGGGCCCAATCAATGTTCTGCCAATTATTCCAGCCCATACATTCACAGAGAATTTCATCTGAAATGACACCCGCTTCTTAAAATGTGGATTGTTGTCTACGTCGGCCCATTCATGGATGTTGTGAAAGTTTGTAATACCTTCCCTTGAAAATTTACTTTCATCCGTCCACAAGATTGATTTCAGAAACCACGCATCTTCGATGTCTCTGTTGAGGAGGAAACGGCAGAACTGAATTCTTCTTTGAGGATCTTGCTCTACTAGACCTTGCACACTCCTGCCATGGAACGGATACTTATCATTTTGGTGCATTGTATGCCACACCTTCCATTGAGAAATGTTTAAATTTCGAGCTACTGCTCTAGTACTGGTAGTAGGATCCGCTTGAAATGCTGCTAAAATGTCTTCGTCGACGGCAGTTTCGTGTCTGCCCGGGTTGACTCCAGGTTCCACGCGGTGAAACCCATCTTGGGCAAGACGACGAAACGTGTTGTAAAACACTCGGACATTCGGTATCCTGCGATTCGGATAGCGCTCTTGATACATCCGTCGCGCCAAAGATCCATTGCCGTCTGCTCTACCGTACATAAATACGATATCCGCATATTCTTGATTGGAAAAAGTAGCCATAGTCACTTAACAATTAAGAAAAACGGCGTAGGAGCGCACTAAACGTCAACTCAACACAATTAAGTCAAAAATCAACACGTGCAGGAGCGCGAGGCTACGACTGGACACGGTGAAACAAAAAAGTTCAAAACTAACGCAAACAACACGTGCAGGAACGCAAAGGGCTACAACTGAACACGGTAAATTGTGAATCAACACGACAACGTCCACTCACAAGGGCAGTAGTTTGACTAATAAGTAAAAGATGTAACGGCTTCATCACAGACCGACTGACCCTGACTAAAGAAAAACGACTTTGTTGCCTCAGTAACTAAGACCATTTTGCTGTAAAAACCAACTCTTTATCGCTTTTTGCTATTCATTGGGCGTTCTACCTGGAAATGCCGTCGCACCGCGCTCGGTGGCCATTGTTTAGAGAATCCCCTCAATGGGTTCCCCTCAATTGGTTCCTGCATGTGCCAAAAATTCTTAGAATTGAACAATGTTATCATTTCGAGCACATAAAGTATTCTTTTAAGCAAAAATTTTGTGTTTTGTTAGACTGCCTAAAATTTAAAATTTCTCCCTCGATTTGGTTTATTAGGTCCTAATTTCAATAATTTGTAAGATATCCGCATAAATGATACCTCAAAAGAAAGAGCGATTATCAAGCATGTCTTCAAAAAGGTTTGAACAAAAAAGCACCCTCCGTTTTTTTTTTAAATAAGGTTTAAAAGACGTATTGTACAAATTTTTTATTTTTTCTGAGGTTTAAATATCTGTAAAAAAAATGTCTAATGACACAGAAGCCTAAAACATGTTTTGCTTGGTTGCTTACACATTACTTTAATTAAATAAATAAAAAATTAATTCATTTATCATTCAATTTGGCCATAATTATGCAGTTTTCATTAAATTTTGAGAATTTCCGAAAAAAAACTTAAAAATTTGGTTAAAAAAATTTGGTAAGACTTCGTCTAAGACAACCATGGCTTAAATGGTCCTAAATTGTCTATACTATCTTCACCTTAAAGCTTTGCACCCATCTTCCAATCACCCTGTATATGCCATTAAGGCGCACGTCAGCCTCGTGTTGGGCTAAGTTAATTTTTTCAGAACGGCTTCTCTTTTTAGCGGTGCATATTCTCTCGATGTGACCTTTCTTCTTACAAAAGTGGCACACGGCGTTAAAGAAGCGACATTCGCCCGCGTGCCGGTCTCCACATCGATAACACAGTCGAACATTTGCTTTGGATTGCACGGCGTTGACGTCCATAGGTTCACATGACGGCGGCGACGTCGCCGCGGCGTCCACTACCGTCGCGTCGTAGCTGACGGCGGCGCCGGAGACGGAGGCGCTCTGCATCATACGAGCGTCCCTTCCCGCACTTTCGGTCGAAAGCATAGCATCCACTACGTCATGGTATCGCAAATTATCTTTCTTTAGCAGTTCGTACTGCAAATTGTGATTGTTCATCCCGCATACCAATCTGTCACGAAGCATCCTTTCCATGTCTGTAAAGTTACAACCGGCACAGATTTTTCTGAGTTGCGCTATGTATTCCGCGGCGGATTCACTATGTAGTTGATCGCGCTTATAAAATTTGAACGACACAGAAATCTCATTAGGTTTTGGGCTGTAATGTTTGGTTAGGATCACTTCAATTTCACTGAATGTTACTTCACAAGATTTTTTAGGTGTAATCAACGCCAGAAGAGTCTCAAACACTTGTACGCCGCACACTGTATAGAAATTTGCCCTTTTTGCCGAATCTGAGACGACGCCATTCGCCTCAAAACAATACTTAAGTCTGTCGATGTAATTGTCCCAATTATCACATTTCACATTGAACTCGTGAAATTTCACGGATTTACACTCCATTGTCATGTTTTATACTCGTCGCCAATATTATGTCTTCAATAAAACACCAAATATCGTAATTTGTGTATTGAGCTAAGTAGCCTAGAAATACAAGTGGATAAATCATAAGAGTAGGGTAGGAACAACAATATGATGGAGGGTAGACACAAAACCCAATAACCATAAACTTATAAACTAGGAAGTATGTAGGTACCTCTATATACAACAGCGAGCGTTGTATGGAGTGTCCGGGGTGTGGTATAACCCTAAGCAACACAAATTCCTAGCGCTAGCACTGTTGCGGGCAGTACGGATATTAAAAGTTTTGTGCTACTTACAACTATCACTCTGAAAAAGGCTATAAAAAAAATAAAATGATAATGAACTCAGGATTGGATTCGTAAACCCAGACAAACAGCAAAACAAATTGGTTTTTATTGATCAAAGGCTTTAAAGCTAATAGTCAATTTTTAGCGAATTACTTAAGTATTTTTAAAGTTTGAAGCGAATTTATAGTAATGAGGGATTTAACATGTTATCACACATTATAGCAGAGTTGAGGAAGGTGAATTATCAATTTATTAGTAGTATTAAAACTTACGTTAATTCCTTTAAATGGGTATTAATGGTTGTTAGCGGTGGTTCATACATCTCCATGATACCTTTGGCTAGTAGTTGCACAGTCTTTGCTTCTTCTTCGGTTGAACTGAAAATGGTTTTGATAATGTATCGAAATAAACCATAATATCAACACAAACAAAGTGGTTGTAGGAGAGTTTGGTGATCAAATTCCGTGCATACCTTTCCATTTTGTTGTATGGATGCCTTTTCTGTTCTTAATTAAACAAATGTTTTTAAGAAGATTTCAATTACATTTACAGTAAAAATGAAAGTTTATAAGTGTTTCCTTCCTGAAACTGATGACCTGATGACACTTCATGAATGACAGCTGCTTGACACATACGTCAGTGCTTGACACTGACAGATGACAGACAACAAATCTTAACACAAAATCTTGGTATTCTCGTCATATTAAACTATGAAGTGGAACATGTCCTACGTAGAACCATGGTACAATTATATACTTCGCCTGGTATTCTCTTCCCACGATGGCCCTTGTCACGATAAGTGTTGCCATTGATTGTCCTATTCAGTAAATTTAGGGACTTACTCATTTATTTAATACAAATAAAATAAATTACTAACTAGCTTAACTATTTAGTAACTCGTGTGATTCATCTATTTAGTTTTAAATTGATTAAACTATTGAATTATTAGTTCATAATTGCTTTGTTAAGTTAAAAAATGCATTTTGCTAAGGTAATTCAATTTTACACAGTGGCCACACATCGAATTGACAAGTGTCATACTGTCAGCTCACCATTTCATCGCTATCGTCGTGTCGCTCATACCTATAGCGTTGTTTCGCTCGGTAAGCAAAATACTGTGGTTCCCAAACATTGTTAACTGTGAAAAGGAAACCAGTGTAACCTTTGAAAGATACGCAAGAAAAAAAATGGTTATTTGTTCCATACTAAACTGTAAAAGTAAAAAAGGCGGTGTAATAAGGTTAGATTGGTTTGGAAAAAATCGGTGTCCCATGTCCGGGTCTTTTACGATCAAGCACACTAGCCTAATATAACGGCGGATTGAGAGGGACTTTATCCTGAGACGATCGGGATGTGCCCAAATAACCCGATGGAGTTTTTAATATAAGTCCAGTAGAGGCAGAATCCTGTGAGTATTCAACCATTTGCTTTATTCTTGCTGGATAGCCTATAGCCTGGGTCTCTTGCATGTGTGTTCTGACACGAGGACGTTGTTACAGGTCTGGCTTGTTATGCTAGCCTTCTATATGATTGGTGCTATGCGCGGTTAAATTGATGCTTGGTGTTGCGCCGTTGTGTGATGATTTGGAATTCATCAGAGCGCAGGGGGCTGTAAGGTTATTTTATTTTATTTTTATTTATTTGGGACAAAAAACAGTTATGCGTTACAACATAAATAGTTAGCTTAGGTATAATATTAAACAAACGCACAACCCACACTATTGTCCACGGAATCATATCGATTTTAAAAGAAATAAGGAAACGGACGTATACAGAAAGGGACAGTAAAAAAATAAACAAAAATCTGAAAAGTCACACAAACCAACTCAAGACAGCACTCCCCGTCCAGATTTAGTTCGTAGTCACCAATCAGATCACACCATAACGTCAGCAAGAAGCAGTCATCGTTAAGGATGACCAGAAAGTAAATCAATAGCCATTTTTCTAAATTTGTTCTGGTTATCCCTTGCAGTGTGATCATCCGACGTTCAGGAAGGCCTTACTTAGCCGAATCCCGGTGATGAGGGAAGTTCGCCACGATCATCTAGTCCGTAGGCCGCGTTCGCGTGTGCTCTCCTGTGAGCGAAGCCAAGGACCGAAGATCCGTCAACTGACTGAGTTCAGTAGTTATAGTATAGTTCAAATAGAAACCATCATCAGCTTGTTTCCAATTAATTTCTGTAAACTACTCAAGGGCCGGGTATTATTTTTATCTTTTCCCCACTAAAAAAGTTTGAGAACCGCTTCGCAACTGATGACGTATTACCGGGCCCATCACGTGACCCAGCTGTCACGGGAAGAGAATACCATGTATTGTTATACCATGCGTAGAACGTGCGCTTGTAATACTGTTTTAATTTAGTAACCTAACATGTAATAAAATGACAAAAAGTTTATTTAATTCTCAATTGTTTTTATTATATTGTTAGCCCGAGGCCGCACTGCGGTTGCTTGTCACGTACGGCTATGATAAAACCGTTAAGGTTCGGGAAAAAAACAGTCATCAGAAAACCGCCAGTAAACTATGCGCTTGCATTGATTTTCCCATGGTCCTAAATCCAACCAACGCCAACCTCATCACAGACGCATTACGGCCTAGCGCGGCGCGGTGTAGCGCTTATTTATTAACGTAAACATGTCGCGATTTGTATCCATCATGACGTTTAAAACAATGTTGCCAAGTTTCTACGATACGTTTCGTTGGATCCAATAACTTTTATTCCATTATAACAATATTTTTGTTATCAAAATTTAAGAAACAGTAACCAAAAGTGACGTTTAAAGACTTGTCCTTAAATAATTAATCCAATATAAAGTCTTGTAAAATCACACATTTTTAAAAATTATTTGGCTTGAGTAATCCGGTTATCAGTAATCAACTCTAGGGTAAACGAAACGCAGCTTTTTTATGGCCGCTAGATTCCCCTTGTTTTGACGTTCTTTCATTTCATTTTTCGTAAAACGAGAGGGGATTTCTTAATAGTGACGGTATAACGAGCACGATTGCGCTGCATTTTATCCGTTAATAATACAACAAAGCCGTCAAACTGGAAGTTCTGCAGGTTACGAGAGAGGACGCCGATATGACGTCCGTGGCTAGGAGACGAGATCACGAAGATTCCGGAGAATATTCGGACGCATCGCAGGATATCGGGCACAATAACTCCGGGAACGTAAGTACAGGGTCTAGTCACAATAGCGTACTTTCGTTTTGGCGCTAAAAGTATTACAGCTTACTTTCTCTCGGTCGTTCGCGTGACGGAATGTCCATTTCTTTTAGTACTATTGAGGTCACGAATTGGGCACCACTCACTGAAACGCCGCCGATGTGTTTAGACTTTAATTTTAGAAACGTTGCCGCCACGTAGGTTGTAAACAAAAAGAGTTTGTGTGCAAAATGCAGTTGCTAAAGGTGGAAGGATGTTTGCAGGATGGTGGCCAGCATGAGTCGGATTATGACTCCCAGGGGAGCGACTCTGAGCATTCTGACCAGGATTCCGAGAACAAGGTACAGTCACTTTAACTACTTTATTAATATTACTTTTTGCATGTAACACTTACCTGCATAACCAGATATTCTAATCAAAATAATTGAAAACACCATGCTTTAGTTGTTGGTAAACATTTATAGGGGAAAAAAGTTGTATGATAGATTTCGTTGTAAACTATATGTACCAACCTGTGACTGGGTCATTGCCATGATTGAATTGGAAACTAATACATTTTTTTTGCAGCAAGTACATGCAAAAATTGCATAGTATTAGATTTTATAATTCAAAGTTCCCAAAGAATTACCAGAATGTTTTTTGTGCATGCAAATAATCATATTATTTTATTTGATTTGAACAATGCCTCTTGCTAAGTTTCCATATTGCTCCAGATGTGCAAGTACTTACTAAATGCAATATTTTCCATGGTGCAGTACCAAAATTAACTTGGATTAAGTATATAAAAGTATAAAAAATATGCCAGATACTGCATTCAAATTAAGATTCAACACTAACTAGTTTTTTGTTTAAGAAGTTCTATTATTAAAATCTGGATTATCCAACATTAATTTGAGCAATATCAATAAATAAATATATTATGTCATATTCTTAAAACAGTGTAAACAAACCAGGCCATCTCGGCACTTTTAAGTCATCTCAGAACTCAACTTGCAGTTAATCTTCAAAACAATGCTGCCCTTGAGAAGACGGGATATATAAATAAACTCTTTCTATTTTTAAAATGTACTTTATGATGACCTAGTTTTCGTTGTATACCTGCCAGTGGCGAAGGTACCATACATCTCGATTTCCACTGGCTTCCCTTCGAAAATTCAGAACACAGCCACTCTATAGTCAATTTTATCATTGAAATTTTTTTTTGCTCCGGCTTACTTCTGTCATAAATTCACCCTTCGCCACTGACACCTACATTTGTAAGTTGTGAAAAGTATTTGCCTAGTTTTAAAGAGAAAAGTAAAAGTAAGTTGTAGCTTAGTCTATTATTTCTAAATATTTCAATAGATTGCGTAAAACTCAAATTCAAGGCATTTATTTCAATTAAACCAATTATAGGCACTTTTGAATTGTCAAGGGGTCGGTCAGTCAGAAATATGAAGCTAATTGCCTATTTCAACACATAGTAGGCGTCTATGAAGAAGAATGAATATGAAACTCCATATACACTATTTTAAATCTAAAGGTATATAAAGATTGGTATAATATTAAAAGTAACCACAAGATTAAGGGTCCAAAGACAGAAACCTCCTTGCTAAACATGATGTTCATGAGCCTTTTAGATATGATAGCTGCTTTTAAATACTATAAAAAAAAAACAAAAAAAAAATAAGCACGTTTTGTCTCTGCATCACCCTAAGGTTGACTGGTAGGAAATGCCCCAGGCCCTAACCCCCTTTATTTATAAACATTGCTTAAAGATAAACATATGTTTAAACATCAAAAATTTATGGTTTAACAGTCGCTAATAATTACTTAACTTTAAGCACTGTTTATAAATAAACCCCGAAATCTGCCTTTGTACAGATTTTTTTTTACTTGTGCATAAAATAATTAAGAAAAGTCAGATCAAGCTGTAATTCAGTATTATAAAAATGCTATGTTATAATATTTTATTTATGCATGCATATTATCGGTAATTATGTATGTTATCTCTGACTTCATTAATGTTGCAATGTTATGATATCACTCATCCATAGACAATTACAAAGTATCATTTATATTTAAGGGGGAATTACCTTTGTACAGTGTCATAATGATGTAATTGATCTTATTGGTGAAGCAGAATAATATTAATTGATTCAAGAGACACTTTAATTACACCAAGTTAAAAATGAACAGGCTGTTTTGTCAACTTTTGTCCGTTATTGATCTATTAGCAGCGCCCCGCGGTTTCACCCGCATAAGTGTCGATCCCGAGGTAATATCGGAATAAAAATTATCCTTTGTGTTGATCCTGGTTGTAAACTATCTGTGTGCCAAATTTCATCCAAATCTGTTCAGTTGTTTGTGCGTGAAGAAGTAACAAACATACAAACACACTCACAAACATTCGCCTTTATAATATTAGTGTGATAATCTACTGCCTAGAACTGGCCCAAGCGCTACTAGTGAGTATGAGGTCCTGGGTTCGATTCCTAGGGTGCAGCAGCGGCAGCAGAATCAGCCTATAATGTTCTCACTGCTAGGACTCAGGCTTCCTCTCAGTGAGAGGGGCTGTAATCCACGCGGGCCCAGTTCGGGTTGGTAGATGTTACGTGTCTTCGAATTTTTGGTTCTAGAACATACCGGGTTTCCTCACGATGTTTTCCTTGGTTCTCTATTGTGTTACCTAACTTTTTTATCCATAATCTAAAGTGCCATATTTTTTTTTTTGCCCTAATCATCATTTGTCCGAATGATAACTTGCCCGAACTTAATTGAGATGACTGCCCGAACTTGATAACTACTCCCAAAGAGAAATTCTACATCTTGTGGCCTATGACAAATTCAGACAATATTACAGGAAAACGTAAACAAATGTTGTGCACTTTCATATCTTAATTCGTTTAGTGAGTCTGATAGTGTTACAATGTGGTGTTAAATTGGCCATTAAGAAGGTATATTGACTTTGAATAATAAACACTGTGTGACTACAGTATGCCAAAAGACATTAGGGCCAAAGCACACACGCTACTTTTAGCATCGGTGATCGGCGATTTAGCTGCTTTTTAGAAGCTAAATGCAGCGACCAAGCATTCCACACCGCACACCGCGGCGATTCAGTCGCTTTTCGGAAGCTCGACACAGTGCAGCGGCTGAACGTTACACTCCGCACACATTTGGACGCCGGTCGCAGCGATTTGGCATCTACGCCAGCATCGGAGCAGTCGGTGAAACGCGCGATTCGATAACGCGTCCGAACGCAGTAAGTCGCGAAATCGCGATGCAGCGTCGATCCAGCATCTGAGCAGTCGCTACTTAAAACGCGCGATTCCGATGCAGCGTCCGAACGCAGAGAGTCGCCAAAACGCGATGCAGCATCGATACAGCTGCAAAATCGCCGATCGCCGATGCTAAAAGTAGCGTGTGTGCTTTGGCCCTTAGTCAGAAAATATAACGATCAAAGTTTGCATACTGAACTTGCACTACGATTTCTCCAAATCATGGAGGTACACATACCTTAAATAATTGCACATGCCGCCCAATTATTATAATAATAATATCCTCACGACCGATTTCGGTCACGTTGGCCAATCTCAACGAAGACTAGCCAGGTGCCCAGGAGTTCACAGTGTGTGCGCAAACACAGGTGCACCCTCTGTTCGGTTACCTTCTCATAGTCCGATAGAGCGGTAATCCGACACGGCCGGAGTGAGATCCGTCTTTACAAGTGTTCCGAGGCATGCAATGCAAAATGAAATGTAATGTAACAAAACAAGTTTATTTTTTAACGTGCTCCTGGTTCTTTTTATGTTACGTTTCACAATATTTGTACCCAAAACATAAACAATAAAGGCTCGTCCACACAGGCGCGAAAAATCTTTCGCCATTACTTACTTCTTGAGTCGCGTTGCGCTTGTGTGTAAACTCGCGTGTAACTCAATAGAAAATGCACTTAGAAGAGAGGGCTATGTATTTCTGCCTTATAAGTAAATATTTGTTTCGAGTGGGAAGCGACGCTAGGATCAGAGGCACGGTTATCCAATCGCTCCCGCTTAAATAACGAGTCCATAATCATTTACCTACCGCATTATAATGTTGAATCTGATATTATAAAAAAATAATTAAGTGGCAACCCAGTTTGGCTCCACAGAGAGGATAAACGTGAAATGATTAACAAAAGAGATCTCAGTACGTTATGTCCGTTCTGTTAACCCTTTTGTGGGAATAACGGGAGGGGACAGTTTAGAAGGACATACCTACACTGATCCTATTCAACCATCAGAAAGGTAAAACTTAGTACACTTGCGTGCAAAAAATTTGCCCACCCCTATGCTCCCATAGGCCATTTGTCGTCATCACTCACTTTTGCTCGGAAAAATTGCGGGCCTTTTTTTTGACATTGAAATTGACAAACATTAAATTTTGTTTATTTTCTTTTGTTTAATCAAAATTGAACTTGATTTTGTTAGGTAACAGACTTCCAAGAAAAGGAGGTTTTTTATTCAACACCCTGCAGCCTAATTGCGGAACGCCAAATCGTCAAATGATTCTGATCAGTTGGCTTCATTTCTATCACAATTGGCTTCATTTTACGATTTTCGAATTGCGAAACTCTAGTTTATTATGAAACCAATTATGAACGTTAAGGCCCTGCGCAGAAACTAGAGTTTCGCAATTCGAAAATCGTAAAATGAAGCCAATTGTGATAGAAATGAAGCCAACTGATCAGAATCATTTGACGATTTGGCGTTCCGCAATTAGGCTGCTGTTTCTAAGTTCGCGATTTTCTCAAAAAAGAATTAATCAGTTTTGATAATTCTTTCACTAATATAATCTACGTACTTTCAGGAAGGTTTTAATATACAATAATATATTAGGTTATTGTTAGTAAAACTTGTTGAATTATACTGTTTCAAATCGAAGAGCATTGGGTGGGTCGATTTTTTTGCACGCAAGTGTATTTGTAACCGGCGAGCGTTATAAAACACTAGCTTCTGCCTGCGACTTAGTCCGCGTGAAATTTCTTGGTCCCCGACCCACTCGTCGCATCGCACTGCCTGCCCGCGGTATTACTTCGCTCAGCCTCCCTTCTGAATTTAAGTATTTTGTTTTTACTCAAAGTCAAAGTCAAAGCATTTATTTCAAATAGGCACATAAAAGGCACTTTTGAACGTCAAAAATTATCTTACAAAATAGAATTGATTCTAGTCGCCCATTCCAAAAGGTAGTTTTCGTATGGAGAAGAATGGGCAAGAAACTCCACTGTTACTCTTTTAAAATGTTTTAGGTACAATATTTTGCATGGGTACATTAATTATATAATAACATGTGAGGACGATGCACCTAAAATAAAATTACTATACCACAACAGGTAAAAGAATTAAAAATGAAACCATGACATATAAATTAATTATCTGATAGATACATGGTGCTCACATATTTACAAACATGGCACAAGCAAAACGATTACTCAGTTCCTAAGGGCCCCAGCGTGATAAAAACACAGGCTAGTGTAACAATATAAGTATTTATACAACTCAGAAATGTCGAGTCACGATTTGTATACCAAATGAAACCTATACTGCTATGATGTCTAGACATTATCTTTATTTTGTCCTACATCTCAGATCAAAAACAAACAAAACTGCTTTGACCGGAACTAACGGTTCTTAACTTCGGTAGTATTATATTATCTGTGCTTCGGTACAATGCTGGCCGTTTAATATCTGCCATTCTATTCCGACGACTATTATTTATCCATATCACTATAATATTATAAATGCGAAAGTGTTTCTGTCTGTCTGTTTCCTCTTCACGCTTAAACTGCTGAACCGATTTAGATGAAATTTGGTAGAGATATAGTTTTGAGTCCCGGGAAAGGACAAAGGATAGTTTTTATCCCGATATTCCCACGGGAAACTTATGCGGGTGAAACCGCGGGGCGCAGCTAATGTTGCATAAATACACGGTCAAATTAAATTTGCTAGCGAAATTCCGCAGGCGTCATAGGTATCGATATCCAAACTTGATAAAACAATAAAGAAATTAATTTGATAACTTTTTTATGGGGTCGACGACCGCGGTTAGTGTAGACACTAAAGACCAACCGACGTGATGCGAGCGCTCAGTGATTCGTCAACTTGTGACAGCTATCACCCCTCCCGCACCGCGCAGCTACCTCAGGCAACGTCTCATAGTATATCAGTTTAAAAAATATCCGTTTTTATTACTTACTAGCTTCTGCCCGCGACTTCGTTCGCGTGAAATTTCTTATTCCCTCGACCCATCTCGTCGTATTGCATCACTTGCCCGCGTCTCCTGCTCTATTACTTTGTTTCCCCATAGCGCTTTTGCTCGGCGCCTAAGGGTCATAGCGTGACGTTAAATAGCCTATACTATAGCCTTCCTCAAGAATTGGGCTATCAAATGCAAGAATAATTTTTCAAATCCGACTGGTAGTTCCAGAGATTACCCCTACATACAAACTTACAAACAAAAGACAATGTTCAAAATGGCCCTGTGCAATGAAGAGTTTGAGAATATATGATAATTAATCGCCTATTTTATTATATAAGTTGCAAATACTTCTGTATCACCACAGTAAATATACAGTAAGTTATCTAAGGCCGCCCGCCGAGTTATTAGCCTACTCTTGCGTTGATCCCCAGGGTTGTCACTTTTACTTTTAGTTAATATTTTCGAACAAGCAGCACTTGATCTAAATTTATGAAATAAAAAGCATATTATGATTGAATATTTTACCAATTTATAAATTTAGTAAAAATAAAAAGCCTTTATTCACATAACATTTATTATACTTACTAAGTTACAAATTTGATACCGAGAAAATTTTTCTCCTGTTTCTGCACGTCCGGAATGCTTTATTATTATTTGTTAATGTAAAGTAAATTCTCATTCTTATGTAAAGTTTTTGTAAAAAGCTTTTGGGAAAGCATGGACAGGGCATCTTAATTAAATTCTATATCATTCAGTTGATCGTAAATTGACCGGCCAATTTTAATGTTGATATGGTCCTTTTCGAACGCTTTGCGAAACACCTGCTCCATCCTTTCTACATTATCGACAAAATCATCAGGTGGGATCATGAGTAAATTTCGATCTTTGCCGTAATTCCTGTAATGGGTGTATCTAGATTCTACACTTAAATTACACGCTCGTTGATTAACGTCGACGTAATTATTTAAAAAATCGCAGTTCTTATGGTAATCAACACATTTTTTTAACAAAGCGCCACAAACATAAAAAAAATGCATTTTTTTCCGGTAGCTCATGTTGGGTACATAGTCAGAACGTAAGATTTCCGACAAAATATTTTCATTTCCTTGTGTTTGATTGCTACTGGTAACTAACTTTAGCTCTAAACATAGTATTCAGAAAGTAAATTTGGGAATACATTTATATGGAAACATGCGACTCGGCTACGCTCTTAATAAAGCAAATTAACTGTGAAATAATACAATACCACATTTTCTAATAATATTTAAGTATAAGTAGGTACTTACATTTCTGGTTGAGTAGGAACTATGAAGAATGATAAGTCCGGGTTTGCGAAATCATTATTGAGGCACCCGAAAACACTACAATATTCTTTTCCCCTTTTTGAAGTCATGATACGAGTACTCGTAATTTAAGTGGCCGCCGCGCGCCGCCGGCGAAAGTTGACGAACGCAAGCGGTCATGTAGCGTACGCGCGTGCTCACAGTCGCGCTGCACAGCCCGCACTGCCGCCACC
Source organism: Amphipoea oculea (assembly GCA_945859645.1). Lineage (NCBI taxonomy): Eukaryota > Metazoa > Arthropoda > Insecta > Lepidoptera > Noctuidae > Amphipoea > Amphipoea oculea. The sequence goes on along the minus strand of OX243881.1, from coordinate 4,788,382 downwards.
TTATTCCCTCATATATTATGCTAGCGTGTGCGTGAAATCGCGTGCCGACATGGCGCGCGGCGCGCACGCACACATTCAAACCGAGAGCGGCACGTTTGTATGAAGATGTTTTACTGTATATTCTACTGTGGTATCACGGACTAGCTGTATTCCAAAATGTATTTTTAATAGAATTTAATGCGACTAATAACATTACATCGCCATCTTCACCTATGTCGTGTCAAAAGTCAAATAGGGATGTCCGATCAATTATAATCGATCGATTGAATTATTAATCGATCGATTGTGTTTTTTTTTCTAAAGTGTAGTTTTAAAAACCTAATAAAATACTTTATGAATGCAGTCATACTCCAATTTAAATAGGTAGTAAGAATAATATTATACAATAATCAAAACTTCTTTATTTCTATACAATCATTCAAACTAATTCATTATTTACGACAATTAATACAAAAATAACGCTCCTTTTGCGGTTCATTAAACGAAAAAAATACTTATTTTTACTAAACACATCACAATTGGCTATTTGACAGTTGTAACGATAAAATATATAATATGTTAGATATAGTAGCATATAGGTTCACAATAATCATACAATAGGTTTTATGCATTAAAATAAATTGTAAATATTTTATTTTTGAAAAATAAATTAGAGATTTTTTATCTGTGGATTACAAAAACTGAAACGCGAACGGCCATGATCGAGCATCGTATGACGTCACATCACAATAAATAAAACGTTGTGTGTTTACTGTGTTTTATCATCGTTGGCAGTTTGCTGATTTTCCACACAAAATATACTTTTTATGCAACTTTTTATGCAAACTTTCCACACAAAATATGTTTAAGAGTTGAAGCGTCGTAGTTAGCTTTACTTAGTTTATTGAAATGTGACGTCACAGCCATAAATGTCACCTGATCGGCTGTTTCCGCGCGAATTTCAAAATACGGAATGAAAAAAAACATTTTTTTTCGAATAAACAACGCTTTTTTAAGAAAAAAATAATTGTAAGAGGTATAAAATAAACCTACGTATATTTAAAAATATCTTTTCGAAAACTGTCAAATAGCCAATTACCTAATGTTTTATTTAAAAAACAATATTGCAAACTAGATACAGATGTTATTATATATTATTATTACCAGTATAGAAGAGTGTTGTTATATATAAAATAAACCATTGTCATACATACTTGTAATGTTTATATGACAAAGTAGATGTAACAGACTGTAATAATTTAAGACCACAGTAAATCATAATCGAAAAATGGATTAATGGTGTCGTATTACATCCCTAGTTTTGCCGGTGAACGTGTCATTGTTACCAATGGCACAAAAACGATTGACTTATTACCATCTAATCGGTAAAGCTGGTATCCTATGCACACCGTTCAGGCATAGGGACGCTGTTTCTACTCATCTCATTCCAAAACGAATGCTACGAATTCAGTTACCTACCTATGTTGATTAGTTTAATGTATATTAATTTTGCACTTGCATCCATTTTTTAGAAAAATAACTGCATAGGTACCTAATTATCTAGGTAGGTATTATGATATTACTTTTCAGTTTCTTAAAAATTACTCAGAGCTATGAAAAATCATGGTAGGTACCTACATTTAATATTCGTTGTTATGGTTAGATTATAACCTCAAAATCTGATACTTTTTTTGAAATATATCTTTTCTGCAGCTAGTCCGCTATAAAAACAAGATCTTTTATGAGTCTCCAAATGATAGAGAATACAATACATAATTATCCGATGCTCTTGGCTCCAGGGCCAACAATGTATGGACGCAGAGCAATGTCCTTTTACCTCTTTATAATATTAGTATAGATATGTGAATTTCACAGACATGATTGTAACAACACTACCAGGGGTCGTTGACCCCCAAAAAAGTACATCAAATCTTTTTCTTTTTTTATCGTGTATACATATAAATACTCGCTAGCTGATTTAAATTGACCCTGTATATTCGCTAATTAATTAGCTAATAAGTAAATTATCATTTTCCTTTAGATTGTTAGTAAACTTGACACGCTTTCCAAGTTCATAATGTTATCACTTCAACGGTTTAAAGTTTGATTTGTCGTAATAATTATTTTACCCAATGACTCATTTTAGAGAAGTGATAACTAAGCCACATGTAATGGTTTGCTTAAAAAACATGTGGGAACGACAAAAATAGAATTGAAGTGTTTGTTTGTAATGTCAAGATAACAGCTTTTTACTAAATGCATAATAAGTAATATGAAAGTATATTGTTTAAGTATAGACAAGTAGGGTTGCCATTATGTGTTCAAACCAAAATCGACTAAATTTTATAGAAAATCAGAAAGAGTAAAAAAAATAAATACTTACTGCTGCCGTAATCACCATCCAGACTCCCCCATCCACCATATCATAAAAAATAAGCAAAGCAAAAACCTCCCCCGCCCCCCTGAAGTGCTTTTTTTTATGGATGGGAAATCATCAAATGACCCCTCCCGCTCTGGGTGGAGCGGAAGAGAGTGTCGGACTCTTACTGACTAAAACCCATCCGTGTTCCTTCCTTAGCCCTTTATGTTCCGGGGTAGCGGTAACCCTTTCGGACAATCCCGCATCCCCCCCCCCCCCCCCCCCCCTGAAGTGCTTACGTAATACTTGTATGGTCTTGCTCAGCAGTAGCATTTGTGACCACAAGACCAGTGAGGCATTACAATACGCCTGAACAACGCCTAATACACCGTTGACATTCGGACCTACCCTTATAAAAAAATCTTATTGAAAAGGACATACATTACCGACCCGTGCCCCTATAATTATGTATATTTTGTCTCTTCACTCGTACTACATTATAATCTCAACCGGTTTTTATTAATAGTCTATTATAAGGGTGATTTTGCACTGATCAGATCCGTCATCCGGTAATTTTGCCGTCCAAACTCTACACTATAATTTTGCCGGTCCGTTGATACAGTTAAAGATCACGTTTTGCTGGACCGTGGTGGATGTACAAAGTCAATGCTCATTTGTGCATTTTGCATCTTGTTTATCAGGTAGAGAGAAAGCCGACGACGCATAAGTATTTGGGTAGTTGCACAAACATAGTTTACACGCAAAACTGCTTGCAAATGAATGTCACATGTCTTCAAATTTGTGGTTCTAAGGATATGCCGGTTTCTTCACGATGTAACAGCCTCCTTATAAGTCCAGCCTAATTTGGCTTTTTAACCGACTTCTAAAAAAGGAGGAGGTTCTCAATTCGAATGTTTTTAACCGACTTCTAAAAAAGGAGGAGGTTCTCAATTCGAATGTTTGCATGTTTTTTTTTTTTTATGTTTGTTCGCGCATAACTCCGTCGCTTGCCAACCGATTTGAAAAATTCTTTTTTTGTTGGAAAGGGTACCTATACTTCCCAAATAGTCCTATGAAAATTTTATCGAAATCGGACAAGCGGTTTTTTGAAAAATCAACAAAAATCTAAAAATTTATCTACATTGTCTACATTAACGATTTTTTTGTTTACTTTTTTGTGGGCTAGGTACAACTCGTACATTACATACACGGTACATTTTCGTTTTTTGACACCGACTTCCGAAATTAAAGTTATTTATTTATCACTTTGAAGTGTTTTTTTTGAAGTCGGTTGTTTTTTTTTTTTGGCTGAAGATTTTGCGATATGTCATTCAAACATCGGCCGTGATCATGCCGTGACCCAGTGCACAGTCAGCTTAAATATCTTTCAAACTCAAAGCATTTATTTCAATTAAACCACAGGCACTTTTGAATTGTCAAAATTAAGTAGTCGGTCAGTCGGTCAGTTAGTCAGAAATTTGAAGCTAGTTGCCCATTCCAAAGCGTAGATCTCTATGAAGAAGAACGGGCAAGAAACTCCATGGACACTCTTAAATCAAGATATTACAAAATCATTCATACATTATTCTTGTTGCTTCTATATGTGAGAACAATGTAAAAAACACACAAATGAAGAAACAATACAAAAAATAAGATTAAAAATAAGTTTTGGCAGTTAAGAGATGACCAGTCTCAACCGACGGCGCCCGTTCACGCACATGACGCGTGGATCTGCACCATCCAGCGCAACCTTTAGCCCAATCTCCATATTATAAACACACACATACAAGATATCAGGTTTTGTTCACCGTTACTAGATCAAGGCTAAAGAAAACAGTCTTTATGCTAATATATAATGTGCTTCACATTATAACAAGTTTCTTTTGATATCAGAGATGAATGCAAATTGTAGTTTTTGTTACAGACACAGCTGCCTAGTATTCGCTTTAGTATTTTTTTTTATATTTTATTAAATTGAGATGTTTATTTTGTTCTTTTTTGTTCATTCGGTTTTGTAGCGTCTTTTTATAAAGTAACTGACGTTACTTAATGTATGTTTGTTGTGGTATAGGGTGTGAAATAAATATGAAATACTAGAAGTGAAGTTTCTACGTCAACTCAATGGTGGAACTCTCGTTCCTCCCTCAACTCATTGGTGGAACTCTCGTTCCCCCCTCAACTTACAATATTGGAATTCTTGTTCCTCCCTCATCTCAATAGTGGGACTCGCGTTCGTTCCTCAACTCAATGCCGAAACTCTTGTTCCTCCTTCAACTCAATGGTGGAATTCTCGTTCCTCCCTCAACTCTTTGGTGGAACTCTCTAACTCCCTGTTCTCAATGGTGGACCTCTAGTTCTTGCTACAACTTAATGGTGGAACTCTCGTTCCTTCACTTCCAAATTTTTCTAAGTCATTCAAGATTAATAGCGAGTTTCGTTAATTTTAAAATGTTTTCGATAAACGAATGTAACTAATGTTTTATTTTCAGAAATAATCCCCTCAAGATTATTTCTGAAAATATGGAGTTTTTTTTAGAAAACTACATATTTTCAGATTCATATTTTTTTTTGCTGTTAGCAGCAGTCCTTGATTTAATTAAGCGTTATACTATTCAAGAATGATAAAGGATTAGAAAATACAATATCCGCTTCTCCTGTTCTGTGATCACAGTATGATAGTGGTTGTTTAACTATTCTGTCGGCGACGCCGACAGTGAAAGTGTTAAACTTCGTAGTACAAAGTAGGTAAATAATCAGATTTCTCAAAAATCTCATTATCTTTGTTAGTAAAAGCTAACACTTGAATTGTTGCCGACATCGGAGCGTTGTTTTAACACCTCTTGTATACAGAATGCCCTGAAAACGTTCAAAATCTAGTCGCAATCTCATCTCGGCGACAAACAATGTCAAAAACTTGTCAAAAATGCAGGGAAATTAGAGGTATTTTTGACAGATCGACTGACATCAGACTGTGAACGTTCTTAAAATTACGAGAATTGCCCCTCAGGTATCATTTACATCCACGTTAATTTTGTTTTCAAGATCGTTTCTAAACATAAAGATTGGTAATCAAACAGATCTTGCACCCCAATTGAGTTGCGTGAAGGAAATTCGTTATCCATTGCTTCATTTGTTTAAAAAAAATTCGTCCGCTCAACTACGTAAATAACGCAATGAATGTTGTTGAACTTTCAAATGGCATTGCCATTAAAAGTGTGTTACGCAATTACCCCATAGGTTTTTTAAAGTCATAATATAGTGCATATTAGTAAATTCTGACTGTTTATCGTTACAGGAGACCGAACGCCGGGTAGACGATGATGAGGACCGAAGCAACCCGCAGTACATCCCCAAGAGGGGAACCTTCTATGAGCACGACGACCGGACTGCGGCCAGGTAACTTGTTTTAATTAATTATCGCGCAACAGTTAACTTGGCACCCGAGATGCCCTTCCCGACCCCAGCGCTGTTACCGCTCTCGCCTTCGACGCCTCAGTATCGCGCGCTGACGTCATCCGAGCGAAGTCTCAAGATAACTCTTGCGGGTTGTATGTACCTACAGACGCCAGCACATCAAGCTACCCGAAGCTTTACAATTTTCTCAATCAACTTTGAACCTTATGCTTTAATGATAAAGTTGAAAATCTATTAAAGAAATTTGACAGGTTGTAGTAGCTTGATGTGCTGGCGTCTGTACCTACTTACCCCTCATACATAAGAAACTTTCACTGGTCTACATGAGTTTTGCCTTGGATTTTCAACTAGACTCCTGGACTCCTAAATTGAGTCGGTATGCATTTCCATGTAAGATATAAAGGCCAAAAACAGTCAACGAAAACGATTTAATGCAGTTTCGAAGCCGAAATACTGGCCATCATTTTGATATCATCAATGTTCCAAATTTGAATTCAGGACCATTTAAAAAGACCTTTATACAAAACGTGTAGGTGCTGTATTGTGACGGTTTTATTCCATCATTCGTCGTCGTCGCTACATCGACGGAGCTATACATAACCGATAGCAGCATCCCTTTTTCGCATTGGAATCATGATTTATACTTCGTAATACGGCTGGGGCCGTTTGCCGTTACCTCCTTTTAGGATTTGGGAGTGCATCTAGACTCAAATTGGCTAAATGTTCCCCTGAGGGATATATTCGTTGAGCGTAGAAAGAGACTATTATTTTCGAAACCGCGATGGTGGTAAAAAATACAGGGTCAAATTAAATTAGTTAGCGAAATTCCGCGGACGCGATGGGTAGGTATTGAAATCTAAAGACGATAAAACAAAAATGAAATTCTTGTGGCGATTTTTTTTTGTGAGGCCACCGATCTCAGTTACTGCAATCACGTAAAATATCAGTTTAAAAATCAGCTTTTTGTTGTGTAAACTTCATAGACGTGATGGGTAGCGATATCTCAATATCGCATCTCAACACGACAAAACTAAAGAAAATAGATTTCCTCACCTCATACTTCCAGTAACAACACAACCGGCTCTCGTTAAACCCAAAAGAAAAACATCAAATCTTTTTTGCATTGGCAGATTTATAATAGGCTGAGAGTAAGCTGGAGCCTATATTTTAGGGGCGAAAAATTTGGGGCTAACATTTTTTTTTAAATGTCTTACTGAAATTAAAAAAAATAATATTTATATACTTACTATCTTTTTTTTGGAAAGAATAAACAAAGTCATAGTTGCCGATCTTTGCAAATCTCTTTGCAAGTTTTTCGTAGCTGATGAACGAGAAAATTTTTTAGGTAACTCCAATTTTTAAATCTGGAAGCAAGACTGATCCAGGCAATTATCGTCCGATATCAGTATTACCAGTAATCTCCAAAATTTTTGAAAGAATTATTTACCTTCGTCTTTACACCTACCTAACAGACATAAACTTCTTTTTTGAGCAACAATATGGATTTAGGCCAAAATCCAATACCTTATCAGCAACTATAGATCTTACTACTAAAATAAAAAATGCTATAGACAACAGACAATATGCCCTAGGTATATTTATTGACCTAAAAAAGGCGTTTGACACGATCAGCCATGATTTGCTTCTAATAAAATTACCTGACGTAGGAATATCCGGATCCGCACATAGAATACTTAAGTCATATCTAGAAAATCGGACTCAAATAGTGAAAATTGATAATTATGAAAGTTTGCCTTGTAAATTAACCTACGGAATTCCACAAGCATCAATTCTCGGTCCGTTATTATTTTTGATTTACATCAATAGTATCAGCAGTGTTAAAACGTCGGGCAGTATCACACTTTACGCAGATGATACTTGCTTGTTCTACTTTGGTCACAATCTAACTGATATAGTGAAAGAAGCTCAAGATGATTTGCATATACTAAATACATGGTTTCTGTCTAATGTGCTACCTATTAACACAAAGAAAACCTCATACATGATATTTGCTGCAAAAAATAAGAAAATCCCCAATCAAATCCAACTTACAATAAACAACGAAAATATTGCTAAATCAAACAGTGAAAGATATTTGGGTCTCATATTAGATACTAAGTTAACTTGGAAACCCCATATTGATTACATTAAGTCCAAACTATCACCTCTGGTAGGAGCATTGCGTCGAATGTCTGCTTGCATTCCTAAAAAAGCTCGCGCAATGATATATAACTCTCTTGTTAGACCCCACATAGAATATCTTATTGAGATATGGGGAACTGCAGCAAAATCTTTAATCAAGGATATACAAATACTACAAAATAAAGCAATAAAAACACTCTACAACTACAACTACCTTACACCAACCACCAAAATCTATAATGATACCAAAATACTTAAAATTAACCAACTCTACATACTTAAAACATGCATCCTAATACATAAAATCATAACACAAGACACACATTCGCAACTTAACTTTGAAAAGAAAACTTACACATATAACGCAAGACGACGAGACAAAATACAATTAAGAAAACCTAGAACTAACTATGGTAGGAAAAATAATACTATATGAGGGAGCAAAACTGTATAATGATCAGATGATGTGTTTAGCAGTGACAGATGTAATACATATAAAAAAGCGCTAGAAGAATACGTTAGGACGAAGTACTAACACCTGAATGTCACCTTTAAAATCTATTAAAATCTATTAATTATGTTGCTTTGTATAGTATGTGATCACAGAGACTGTATCTACTTTTATTATATATTTTCTTTACATTTCTCAATTTGTAAGTGAACCTTAATGTTCTTTTTTGAGAAATAAATGTCTTTAAACCGAATTTTAAGTATTTTGAAGAAAAGGCGAAGCAGTATACAAAAGACTTTATTGGAGACTTCGGTAGGGGCGGCAAAATTTGAATAGCCTACTGGCGGCAAATGTGTTAATCCGCCACGGTTTTTTTATTTTATCGTGTTTAGATATCAATAGGTACCCATCACGTCTGCGGAGTTTACACAATAAAAAAGCTGTTTTTTACTCTATACATCTATACAAATAAATAAAATTGGAGTTTCTGTTTGTAATATTAAAATAGCCGCTTTTTACTAAATGCATATGGATGTATGCACGGTACATATACCAAAATATTTTTTTTTACAATTTTTGTCTGTCTGTCTGTCTGTTGGTTCCGGCTAATCTCTGAAACGGCTGGACCGATTTTGACGGGACTTTTACTGGCAGATAGCCGATGTAATAAGGAGTAAATTAGGCTACTTTTATTTTAGAAAAAGTATTAGGGTTCCGCGCAAAAAATTAAAACGTTTTCCGTCATGCACGCGAACGAAGTCGCGGGCACAGCTAGTCATGTATACTTAACATACATAAAACCCTGTACACTTAATCATTTCCAGTGTCAGTAAGCATTAGTGAAGAGATGAAGTAGCGCTAAATCTTCCATATTTATTATCATGATCACACTATAACATCGAAAAAACAATATTGATAGATTTATAACTGCAGTGCTGCAGTTCGCGTGCGTGAAATCCGCGCTAAACGGTGAAAATCGTACCAAAATCCGCTCGCTAATCATTTTGCAGATTCTTAACGTGCGGAGCTGTAGTCGTTAATTTTGTTTCGTAATATAATATGAGAAGAATGAGAATATTCACAACAATGTGCTGCATTTCGTTCATTTAGTATACCGTACGAATATTAATTATAATTGTGCATATTTTGGGGCTGCAATAATCGACAAAAAACCTGCAAGAATTGACGATTTTTTTATTGGCTCGTATTTTCCAATTACTGGGCAAAGGCCTCCTTACTCTTCTTCCACCTTTTTGCCCAGGGCTGCCAAGGGCCAATCTTTTTTAAGGGATTCCAGCTCATCCTGCCATCTCCGTCTGGGCCTGCCACGATGTCGTTTGTCATTTAGGCGCTTCACCCACTGCACCGCATTACGCGGCGGGGTGCGGGAAACGGAGCCAAATTCCACGCGCGGGGGCGCGTTTTTATTGAATTTGTATGTAAAAAATCACGCGCGGGGGCGCGTTATCTGCTCGCCGCGGCGGGGCGCGGTGCAGTAGGTGGAGCGCGTTAGAGGGACCCATTGGGCCGTAAGTCTGGCCCTATGATCGTCAGACATGCAGCAGATGTGTCCAGCCCAATTTAAGGTGAATGTGCCATGGTAGACCGCGAAATTTAAATTTTCTTAAGTTTTTTGCAATTTGCATATCAGTGTCGTGTTGTATCTTGATCCAAATATGATTCGCGACTATAATAGACATGTACTTACAGAATCATAGTCATTAGAATCATTAATATATCTCTTTAAGTTAGATTTCTACCATAAACACTTTTCCATACGAGATTTGTTCTTAACGGTAGAAATCTAACTTAGAAAGATGTATTGATGATTCTAATTATTATAATTCTGTGAATACGTACCTGTTATAGTCGCGAATCATATTTTGATCAAGATACAACCTGACACTGACCTGAAAATTGCAAAAAACTTAAGAAAAATTGAATTTCGCGGTCTACTACTGCGCATTCACCTTAATTGATGTTCGTCATCGATAAAAAGTCCACTCTCATAGCACTAGGTGTCATAATCCTGTTATCATTTTTCGTTAGGTAATCAATCGTAACAGCTAAGATGATAATTTGACAGCAGATTTACTGAAACTGTCATAAAGCATAGCATAATAACGGTTTAACCGGTTGAATGCCGTAATTACAGACACAATTAAAAAGCCATTGTGTCTCGCGTGGATCTACGTTCCGGCATACGAAAGGTTAAGGCATTTATTTCTCAAAAAGTGTACAATTCACTTAACATGAGAAATAAAAGTTATCAAAATACTAAAGTACATCTTTTTATTCAAATAACTAATTCTACTACTTTTGTAAATATTTACATAGTATAAGCTAATATATTAACTATAATAATATGTACATTTATATGAAAAATTAAGCAAAATAATCCTAGGGCATCAAAGAATTCGTCCGCATCGCTGTCGACAGGAACAGTGCCCAAAAGGCTGGCAGCATTGCCACGTTGTATGGCAATGCTAATTCTTTGGCCAAGAAATAGGCCAGCCCTCTTGTCACGTGAAGAGTCGACTAACCGCTTGGCGATATCTCGAAAGTGGACGCTCGGACCCCATGGCCCTAGTGTTTCAATCCCAAACGGCTCTAACATAAAACTCCCAATCAGGTTGCAATATTTTCGCCGTTTGAGGTTTATACACGAACTTATGAAGAACGGTAGGTATTCGTAAATAAACTAGTAAGTAGTGGATGCGCAAATATTTTTCTTACAATACTGTGGGTAAGAAGAAAAAGTGAGTGTACCATTACTTAGATATTATCGTTTCTTAATAGCAAGTCAATAGTAATTACACATTGTTAGGAGCAAGGTGACAATATTTTTATTTTAATTTGTTAATTTTTCAAAATTTAAAGATAGTTTAGTACCTAAATGTGTTTTATTCCTTGGTATGTATTTTAAATAAGTAATAATTTAATGTGCTAGAAGCAAATTAATACATGAAAGAAATAATACTGACTTTATAAGGTAGGTGATTGATTTAAAATCGAGAGAAATCTTTCAAGATGAGAGTAAAAGACTGAATCTCTTTAATCTCATTTGGCAATTTATTATATTAGGTCCTTACATATAAAATTGGCGTTTTGTATGGAAGGAACAAAAAGTCGAATATTTTTTAATATAATATATTTAATTAATCAAAGTATGAACCATTGTTTTCAATGCACTTTTGCCATCTTATAGGTAGTTCATTGATCCCTTTACTAAAAAAACCAGTCGGACGGGAATCAATAAAATCTTTGAAGGCGATTTGGACTGCCCCATCGGAGTTGAATTTTTTCCCTTGCAAAAAGTTATCCAAATTGCGAAAAAAATGGTAATCTGTTGGAGCAAGGTCCGGGGAGTACGGAGGATGTCTAAGACATTCCAATTCAAGCTCTTCTAATTTGGTAGCCGTCTGTTGCGCAGTGTGTGGTCTGGCGTTGTCGTGCTTTCAAGCTTTTTAATCTTCCCAATTTGCTTCAAGTGAATTAAAACAGTTTTATCACTAACATCGAAGCCTGCAGCTAACTCGGACGTGGTTTGCGATGGGTCCGCTTCCACAATAGCCTTCAATTCTCCATTATCAACTTGGGTCTCAGGCCGTCCACGGGGCTTGTTCTGCAGGTCGAAATTTCCAGAACGAAAACGTTGGAACCAAAAACGAACTGTGTTTTCTTTTGCAACATGACCGCCATACACATCATTCACCCTTCGAGTCGTTTCCGCAGCACTAGTGCCACGGCGGAACTCGTACTCGTAAATAATGCGATATTTTAAATTTTCCATTTTGTAAAATGAGTGACGCAAACAGAAAAAACAGAAGAAAAAAAACAAATGAATGACGGTCATCGAAGCACAAATACATGAGTAAATAGCTGTACAAATTTGAATTTGGAATTCCTTACCAAAGAGGAGAAATTCGTGATTAAAGTGGCCAGTACGAAAAACGCCAATTTCATATGTAAGGACCTAATATAACTCTGCTCCTTCATATAGTATGTTTGTCCTTCCGTAGTTGGTATGCGGTAGACTTGGGCAGACGTTGTTTTTTCGTCTAGTAATACGTTTTTGTGTTTGTCCTTTTTAACCGACTTCAAAAAAGGAGGTTCTGTATTCGATCCGTATGTATGTTTGTATGTCCGCGATTTTCTCAAAAACGAATGAACCGATTTTGATAATTCTTTCATAAATGTGATCTACATACTTTCAGGAAGGTTTTAGTATATAATACATTAGGTGATTATTCTTATGTACGAAGTTATATGTATTAATGTACTGCATCTCCGGCATTTCTATGCGAATTTTGATGATTTTTCTAGTCGGTGTCTTCAATTCTTCAATGAACTAGTGTTAATTGAATTTTTGTGGGGTAGGTACAACTAAAAAGGATAAACAAAACCTTTTTTACAAAAAAAAAAAACAACCGACTTAAAAAAAAAACACTACAAAGTGATAAATAACGTTAATTTCGGAAGTCGGTGTCAAAAAACGAAAATGCGGAACCAACGACACCGACTTCCGAAATTAAAGTTATTTATCACTTTGTAGTGTTTTTTTTGAAGTCGGTTGTTTTTTTTGTAAACGTGTTGCACACTTGTACTGAATTAGGAAGAAGAATGGGGCGCGTCTTCGTGGATGGCCCTATCTATAACACAATACCGCTTGATAAGACTGGTTAATAAAGTCTTAGGATCAGATGAGCCAATATCTTCGATATTAGTTAGAAGAGTTTGAGTATAAATTCAGTATATTCGCAGCTTTCTATTGCCGCATCACTGCACAGTTCGGTCATTACCGCTCCACTGGTCGTAATTATGAATTCACACGCATTGTTTGCAGTTATGTAATGCTATGTGTGGGGCGTTTGCCTAAGTACTTTAAAATGTATTGATGAGTTTATTTTTCAAATGAAACGTATAAAATTCCTTTTGATTAGTTTCTCCAGGTTGTTTTACAATTGACTAGATACCCAACCGTCCCACGGGTGCAATTTACTGATTTGGTGACTTCTCAAAACAGCTCGATTTTTGTGCTTTAAAAAGATTAAATATTAAGGGGCTTACATAACCTAAACGCCAAAAAACGCAAGTTTTAGAAACAATAAAATTATATGATCGACTACAGCAAACAAAATCAGAAAAATATATGATATTGTTCGGGATATATCCTTGGTAGATAGTGTGTTGAAAACATAATACAACTAATTTGATACGATAGAAAAATATACAGGGTGAAATTGAAAACATGCGACAAATCGAAATGGGCGATTGTACTCATCATTATGAACAACTTTTACTATGGGAGCAAACCTGAAATCGCGAAAAAAAATCAGCTGTTCCCTACATTTATGTTTGAGTAACTCGTCAAAATGTAGGTAACAGCTGATTTTTTTTTTCTCGATTTCAGGTATGGTCCCTTAGTAAATGTTGTTCATAATGATGAGTACAATCTCCCATTTCGATTTGTCGCATGTGTTCAATTTCATCCTGTATAATGAAGATAACTCTAAAGACTTTCTTTTTACAATAAAAACCATACTAATACATATATACATAATACATATGGCATATGACAGGCCTGATGGTCTAGTGGTTAGTGACCCTGACTGCTATGCCGGAGGTCGTGGGTTCGATTCCCACCCAGGACAAATGTTTGTGTGATGAGCACGATCATTTGTTCTGTGTCTGGGTGTAATTTATCTATAATATGTATGTATTTAGAAATATATAAGTATGTTTATCTGTTGTCTAGTACCCATAACACAAGCTCTGCTTAGCTTGGGACTAGATGGCGTTGTGTGGTAGTTGTGGAATATTATTATTATTATTATATACATACAGTGTGGATCTCATTTGAGCTTATACCTATTTTATTATTTATTTATTTCTGTAACTGCCCGTGAGATCACAGCGGGCCCTATCAGAATACCAGGCGCTGCGAAATTTATTTTTTTAATGTCGCAGCATCATACTGAGATAGGAGCCCTTTTGGCCTCGTGTAGGACTTTCTGTTTCATTTTTCTATTTGTTACTTTTTTTTTATAACTTGTTTTTTTTTTGACTGTGTTTAGTTTAGTTTGTGATCTTCCTGTACGAGTCGCAATAAATACTTTTTCTTTCTTTCTTTTTTTTCATTTGCTTGTATTATTTATCTATCAACAATGTTTTTTTTTTTTTTTTTCTGCACTGCCTATCTTCACTTTAGTTAAAACAATGTACCATCGACACGAAAAGAAAGAAGGTCCAGTTGAAAACCAGCGTCAGGCACTAGTTGTCTGGCATTTTGCTGAACTGGCCCTTTTTAGCGCAGCCGTGAGGCACACTTTCCTGCTTATTTTTTTTACATCGGACTTTATACTTTTTTTTTATTTAATCTTTACTTTTTGTTTTAATTTGATGTATGTATCTGGTGTATTGTGTGTATTTTAGTCTGTGCTAAATAATTGTCTTTTCTTTCTTTCAAAAAGACATCATTTAACCGCCTGGTTATCTGCACCTTATCTCATATACACTTCTTTTTTACAGTGGCGAAGAATCCAGTAACGCAACGTCGGAGGCTGCCTCAGAGAAAAAGGAAGGCACCGAGCCTCCCACCGAGCGTCGCCGACCGCCGCGCAAGTCCGAGATCGTCAACAAGTGGTCGCACGACAAATTCAACGAGAACGAACAGGTCAGAAACGTACTTATTATTAACCATGCGCTAAGGTAGCCCGCGAGAAAGTCTTTGCTTAAGTTTTATGTATTTTCAAAACGGTGAAGGAAAACACCGTGAGGAAACCGGCATGTCCTAGAACCAAAAATTCGAAGAAGTGTGACATCAACCAACCCTCACTGGGCCCGCGTGGCCCACTCTCTCGAGAGAGGAGGCCTGTGTCCCAGCAGTGGGAACATTATAGGCTGATTATGCTTTATGTAATTTACAGCCCAGTGTCGGGTTGTATGTTGATCAATATATTAATTACGACCGTATAGTGTTTTTGTCTCACGAAGCGACGCGCGCTTTACTTGTGGTTACCAAGTACACAAACACACCGTAAATGTGTGTGTGTAAGAGTAGCTCTCGGTACCGCCCGAGACAATGGCGAAGTCGGAAGTGTGTGTGTGTGTTATGTGCTGACGCTACTCGCCTTTACGCACACATTCACAGCGTGCACTGCATGCTTGGTGACCATAAGTAAAGCGCGCGTGGCTTCATGAGATAATAATACCGTAACATGTTTTTTTATTTTCTAATAAAAAACATGTTACGGTATTATTATCTATCAATTACAACTAGAGCTGTCTAATGTTTCTACATTAGACAGCTCTATAAGTTGTAATTGGCATTAAATTTAAAGATTTAATGAAATAGTAATTTGAACTTATTTTCTGGTAGAAAATGCCTATGGCATTAAGTCCGCCTCTGTACATTTATGTGCTTGAAGTATTAAATAAATAAATAAACTTAAGAACTTAAGAGGGTTGGGGTTAAACTTAGAGGGTTGGTGAGAGTGTATACGTATATTTTTGCCTCAGATGCCGAAATCTCGTGACGAGTTGGTAGCGATCTACGGGTATGATATTAGGAACGAGGACGCGCCTCCACACGCGAGGCGCAACCGAAGATATGGGTGAATAATGAATATACTTTAATGATAATTATGTACAGTCAGCATCATAAGTCGATTAACACTATCATTTTTACATGTTATTAAATTGACAACAAGTGTTTTCAATAAACTGATTTTTAGCTTTTCACATAATAGACAAGAGTATATATTCTAAAAAAAATTCTTCTGCTGCAATTTTGAACAAATATTTTGCTCAATAACTAAGATTAAAAAAACTGAAGTGTTAATCAACTTTTGATGCTGACCGTACACACGGCGACACATCAAGTTATACATTTCCAGTTTCAACTGACCTCGCATTGTTTAGGTTTTTTGTAAAATCAGAAGTTGGCTTATACTGGTACCCCCTTAATAATAAACGTTGTACAGCGTCTGTATAGTTACACAACGCTTTGACCTCTTCTTTCAAAAGTTAAATTACTAACGACTGAAAGAGAGAAATCGGTGTGTAACTATTCATTTGATATAATAGGTTTATTAGTAAGGGGGGTAGTGTATAGCTTGATGTTTATCCGTGCGTACACGAAACAAATATGGAAGCAAATGGTGATATATGATATTTATTTCTGTAATTTGGTTCAATTAACACTTTAACATCTTTTTTTGTCATTTATTTGTTGTCTCAGAAGATTTCTGTATTTGGAAAATGGTCTTTAAATAATGTCAAGAAATTATATTGTGTAAAATTTTCTATCCTGCATCAATATGGAGATTCCGACAGTCGTGGCGGTTAGTGGAAACTAATGTATCAGCATGCTGTGTTTTAATATTATTATTATTTTCGTTTATTGAAGTGAAACTTCTTTACGCACGCTTGAGTTGGGGAGTAAGCTGGCGAACGCGTGACGTAAGCGTTACGAAAAGTGTGATCGGGCGAGGCGAACGGGAGTTGAGTGGGGGATATAAGCAAGAGAAAGCAGTGCGCGCGCATATTTTCTTTCTCTCTTTCTCTCATAGCCAAATACGTTTGAAGTTTCACTTCAGTCGTGTGGTCATAAGCACACTCGTTTTTTTTTTTGTCAATATTCAAATGAGTGCCTATGATAAATTATAATTTGCCCATTGCCCAGTTGTGGTGCTTTCTGCCTGTTACCATTGTTAAAGTATTATTAGAGATGCGAGATGTTGGATGATGGGATGGTGGTCAAGGGGTAGCGGCCGCGGCTTACAAGTTATAGGTCGTGGGTGCGATCTCAAGCAGGCAGTTTCCTTTCTGTAAATTATTTCATAACCACTGCCAAATCGGTGAAGGAAAACATCGTGAGGAAACCGGCACATCCTAGAACCTAAAATTCGAAGACATGTGACATCTACTAACCCACACTGGGTCCGCTTGGTGGATTACGGCCCACTCCCTCTCACCGAAAGGAGGCCTGTGTCCCTGCAGTGGGAACATTATAGGCTGATTATGTAATGCCTGTTTGAGATGCTTTCTGCTTATTTCTATAGTTAAAGGATAAATAATAATCCTTTTACCCCCTTACTAATAAACGTTGTGTATAGCGTCTGTATAGTTTCACAACGCTTTGTCTTCTTCTTTCGAAAGTCAAATTACTGGCGACTGAAAGAGAGAAATCGGTGTGTAACTATTCATCTGATATGATACGTTTATTAGTAAGGGGGTCAGTAGGGTAATATTTTTTTTAAATGAAAAATGTTTCTACATTTCGACCGTCGGGGGAACGCGTTCCTGACAATTCTAGTAGCGAATAAAGTTCAAATTCGCAAAACAAGTATTCGTTTGTATGAAATTGACGGGTGTCAAGAACGTATTCTCTCGTCGGCCGCATTGTAAGTATTACAATGTTTAACACCTACAATTCTAAATTAATTCGTAGATATTGTATAAAAGCTTTTTGCATGAACTGCCTTTGGTTGTAACCACAGATATAGATACACCTAGATAACGCAAGAGCAACAACTTCGCGTGCCAAAAATCGCACCAACTTACGTTTGAAAATCGTAAGCCGCCACTTTCGCGCTCAGTCCTGAGTACTGCTGGCTGGGTGAGCAAGGCAGGGACATTGACGCGCAACCTGTTACCATGGATCAGTACATGATTCTGAACGTGCGTTGAAATTTTTCATCAAAATTTCTACACAGGGTGGTTGAAATTTTTCATCGGCCGTTTAAAAAAAATGCTGTTCATAAAAAAATGTTTGCACTTTTCTATGAAGCAGCAGATTTATTTTTGACTAGCAGCGCCCCGCGGTTTCACCCGCATATGTGTCGATCCCATGGGAATATCGGGATAAAAACTATCCAATGTCCTTTCCCCGGACTCAAACTATCTCTATACCAAAGTTCATCTAAATCGGTTCAGCGGTATAAACGTGAAGAGGTAATAGACAGACTGACGCTTTCGCATTTATAATAATAGCAGCGCCCCGCGGTTTCGTAGGTTCTAGAATTATGATTGTGCTGTATTCATGGTCACAGTTTACGCGTCGATTTCCTTGTCACCTTGAATACGCTTTGGATTTGCCTAGGGAATGCGAAGTAATGGCAGACATACCAACTTACACCATTTCGTTTTATCTCCTTATGCTGAAAACAGTGGAAAACCTTGGGAAGACCTGTCTTGGATTCCAACATAATAAATCACCCTTCTAACCCCTCTTTCTACCGACAGCCGCGGCCCCAACAAGTACACTCGAACTTGGGAAGACGAGGAAGCCTATAGAAGACAATCAGCTGCCCAGCAACAGCAGTTACCAAGGAAACCCCCCACGGCTGAAGATTTCCCAGAGCTTGATGCTAGTAGGAGACATGGGTATGTAGCTTTATTTTTGACAAGTATAGCACAGGCGAGCGATGGGTTGCGAGGTGGTGGGTCGGAGGACGAAATTTCACGCGGACGAAGTCTTGGGCAGAAGCAACTTAGTTCTTCTTCTTACGGTGTCGGTAGCAATCTAAATGTACTCGGCCCAGAATTCGGCTACTTGTTTGGCGCCATCACTAGCGTCCATCAGTTCCTGTAACATGCAGCTGACAGGACACGCAGGACACGATATTAATTGTCCCATCGTTTGTGGAACAACTAGTTAATATGTAGCGGTATCTATCTGCAACGCTACATGCGAACAACGCGTCATTCTGACGTCACGCAAAATCCTGCATCTCGCAAGCGGAGTTTACCGCGCAACTAGCATAATTATATACTTACAACGGCCCGACATGAATCATTGGGCAGTTGCCCGCCAGACACTATACCCGTCTGGTTGGAGGATCTTCCCTTTTCATAGAGTATGAGTGAACTTTATACCTCATACCTCTATAAATATGAGTCTAAAATCGCCGACCCGTCTCGAGCAAGCGCGGTGTGCAATGTTCGTGGTTTCTTTTTATGAGAAGCGGCCTTGCCCTACAGTGGGACAATAATAGTCTGGTATTATTATTTTATTCATTTGTTAATCTCTTTCAGCAAACCACGCACTCCGCGTCCCCGGTCTAAATCCCAGCCCTCAGTCGAGGCACCTGTAGAGAATGGCTCACAGCTTCGTCGCAACGCCTCTATCAAGACAGCTAAGAAGCCGATGGTGAAGCAGGGCACCGGCCGCGTCGCAGTGAAGGTGCCTAACAAACAGCCGGTCAAGGACAAGATGCCTGCCTTGGAGAACCTCACCATTACAGCCAATGTTACCAACAAGTGAGATTTTTGTTATAATTTAAGGACCTAAACGCAAAAAACGCAAGTTTTAGAAACAAAATCAAAAATATATATGATATTCTTCAGGGTATATGCTAGGTAGATAGATTGTGTGTTGAAAACATAATACAACTAATTTGATACAATAGAAAAAAACAGGCCAAGTGCGAGTCGGACTCGCGCACCGAGGGTTCCGTATAAAAATTTAAGGTTTTCGGAATTTTTCCTTTATGTGTGCTATAAAACATTGCTTCATGCCAAATTTCAAGATTCTAGGTCGACTGGAAGTACCCTTTAGGTTTTGATTCCCTTGCGAGTAGTTGCGAGTTTGAAAATATGCGGCTTAAATTGCCGTTTCTTTTGATTGCGTTGACATATAAGTTTCATTTTGTTACAGCTTCAAGGTATTATAGACCTGAGTATTTGATATTAATTTCAATTTAATACCTATACGCGTTCATGAGAAAAGAAGTAACTTTAAAATTTTCAAAAATATTTTTTATTATATGATGTAACTAAAAATTTACGGTTTTCGCAATTTTTCCTTTATCTGTACTATAAGACGTTACTTAGTACCAAATTTCAAGATTCTAAGTTCACGGGAAGTACCCTGTAGGTTTTGATTCCCGTGCGAGTTTCGAAAATTTGCAGAAATTTGCGGCATAAACGGCTGTATCTTTTGATTGCGTTGGCTTAGAAGTTTGATTTTTTCACAGCTTCAAGGGACAGTAGATCTGAGTAATTGATATAAATTTCACCTTCATACCTCCACGCGTTCCTGAGAAAAAGGGTCTTGACAGACGGACGGACGGACAGACGGACAACAAAGTGATCCTATAAGGGTTCCGTTTTTTCCTTTTGAGGTACGGAACCCTAAAAATCATGAAGATACCACTAAAAACTTTCTTTTTACAATAAAAACCATAAGTATTAATATACATACAATCATTATGATTTTTTGTCAGATTATTCTACAAGGAAAATACTAAAACACTAGTGTTTAATTTTTGTAGTCCAAACAGGTCGTGTAGTCGCCTTAAGTTTAATACTGGAAAACGGTCCAAAAACTGCATAATTTGAGGTCTTGACACCCAATTTTATGTAGAAGTAATATAGTGTTAGGTATACTCAGCAAAATAGGTTACTACTCAAGCCAAATACCCCCCACCTTCCTCAGAGAGAAACATTTGCCCCCCCTTGAGCGAAAAACCTAGATACGTGCTTGTCATAAATGTATGTCTAAAACATACCTAAAGTAAGGCCATCGAGAAGCGATACGAAACGTCATTAACCTAAAAAACAACTGTGGCGTTGACAATCTAATATCTATCTCTTTCCATCTTGTGCCTTTGTCGTAATGTCTCGTTCTCCCGGCAAAAACATGACAACGTCAAGACGGGTTCGCCAACATTCCGGCGGCCATTTTAGATTCATTCTGTTTCGGAACGCGCTCGTGGTGATACAAGTTATTTGTTAAAGTTTTGTTATTATTTTGTTGTTTATTTCATTATTTCTTGTTTAAGTTAATTTTTGTTGATGATTGTTTGTTTTTATTAAGAGTGGTTAATGATGGAGCCACAACCAAGTACGTCGAGAGATAAATCCAACTTTCAAAAAGTTATGCACCCCTGCTATTCCCAATGACCTTGCATGTGTTTTGTTTACATTTGGTATCGCTTCTCGTTGGCCTTACTTTAGCCATTTCGGTGGTCCTTTGATATGTTCTAAGTCCAAACATTTTTAAGTAACGCATTCCATTACAGATATAAAATCATGTTATAATTTCCAGTCAAGGTCATGCCCCGCGCAAGGTGAACGCGACGGTCGCTCAGCAACGACCGGTGCCCACTGACCAGGCCAGGAAGAAACCCAACGCTAATGCACAGGTGAGCCAGGCGCGGTCGCAGCCCAAGATTTTGGGGGGGGTCATCATGGGTGCTGAGGAATATTTTAAGGGAGGTACATCTCCTCGTTGGTTTAGTGGTCGCAAGCGTTACTGCTGAGCATGAGGTCTTAGCTGGGTTCGATTCCTAGGTCGGGTAAAGTGTTAAAGGGTTTTTCCACCAGAAAATTCTAAAAAACAGCCTAGAGTCTGGATTTGTGCCCGGTTGGCGGCAGTAGGCTCGCCCTCTATGACATTGCACTTAATAACTGGCGAAATGTGGATGTATTTTATGAAGGTACACCCCTGCCGAACCCTTTGGGGATTAAAGGCGTGATGATATGTTAAGGTTGATGTACATCTCCAGCTCCACATTACTTATGCTATTCAGGGACGCAGCTTTTACATAGGAGGTGTGTTACTGAAATGCTGCCAAATTGGTCGTAAGTAGTAGATCGGTAGATTGTGCAGGGTGGGGAGAGCGAGCGAAGCGAGCTCGAAAATTTTAAGAACCCGTCTGTTTGATTAGCTTTTGTTTTATATTTTCAAGTAGAAATAGGAGTTACATTGTCGACATGCAGGCAAACTCAAGTAGCTATCAGAATCTATAATGCAAGAGCGAGCGAAGCGAGTTCGAAAATTTTGCACAGAAATTTCTCAGAAGCCGATTGGAGTCTGGATTTGTGCCCGGTTGGCGGCAATAGGCTCGCCCTCTATGACATTTCACTTAATAACTGGCGAAATGTGGGTGTAAGTACTATATGAAGGTACACCCCTGCCCAACCCTTTGGGGAATAAAGGCGTGATGATATGTTAAGGTTCATGTACATCTCCAGCTCCACATTACTTATGCTATTCAGGGACGCAGCTTTTACATAGGGGGTTGTTATATGTTACTTAAATGCACCCAAATTGGTCGTATGTCATGTATTAGAACGGTAGATTATGTAGGGTGGGTAGAGCGAGCGAAGCGAGCTCGAAAATTTATACAATCCGCCTCTGTTGATTAGGTTTTGTTTTATATTTTCAAGTAGAAATAGGTGTTACATTGTCGACTTATGCAGGCAAGCTCAAGCAGCTATCAGAAGCTAAAACGCAAGAGCGAGCGAAGCGAGCTCGAAAATATTACACACTCTCGGATAGGTTCGATTTTCTTTCGATCATTCCAAAAGGACTAGGAATTACCTACTTGCTTTGTCGACTTTTGAAGAACAGCTCAAGAACCAATGTAAATTGCAAGAACGAGCGTAGCGAGCCTGAAAATTTTAGCACCCCAACTTGAATAGTCTCTGTTTTCTTTTACCCATCATACAAAAAGAGAACTTACTTTATCGAATTATGACGAAAAGCTTAACTCGTTTTACAGCCGTTTAGGTTTTGGAATCTGGCCTTACCTAAGCCTTTCAACTTTACGTACGAGCGGGGTGCCCAATATCCCGCGTTTGCTTCGTTCGCTCTTGAATCCTGGATTCTATATTTTTATAACAGGCTTTTTAAACGAAAATATTTATTAGGCGCGTTAAAAAACCCACTGTCATTTCATGGTTTTAAGTTTTTACTTCAGTCGGCAGTCCCCGTGTCTGCCGATGTTCTTAATGTTCTTGAATATGCCAATCAGGGTTTTCGTGGCTCAAGTACAGTTTTAAGTTAGTAAGGCAAGTAAATCATTCAGACTCTCGACGTGGATTTCTCTGAATGATTTTGGGGGGGGTCATGACCCCCACGACCCCCCCCCCCCTCGGACCGCGCATGAGGTGAGCACATCTTTATGCGGTAATGGGGATTAGGATTAATTACAGAAATAATAACAGGATAATAGGAGCAGTGGTGGCCCAGTGGTATCAGCCGCGACTTACAAGTTGTAGGTCGTAGGTTCGAACCCCGGCAGGCGCTTTACTTTGTGTAAATTATTTCATCACCACTGCTCTCAAAACGGTGAAGGAAAACATCGTGAGGAAACCGGCATGTCCTAGAACTAAAAATTCGAAGACATGTGACATCCACAAACCCGCACTGGGCCCGCGTGGTGGATTACGGCCCACTCCCTCTCACAGAGAGGAGGCCTGTGTCCCAGCAGTGGGAACGTTATAGGCTGATTATGTTATGTATACAGAAATAATTAAAAAGCCATTGGTTCGCGCGTGGATCCACGTGCACACGAAGGGCTTATTACTTACGTCCTGCGGGGTATAAACTTTCTGCTAACAATGTTCTCAAAATTAGGAAATTAACGGATTTATTATATTATAATTCACAGCAGCCTCAACCACAGACCAATCCTGCGCCGAACAAGTCCCCGCCGCAGCAACAACCCGCGCCGCAACAACAACAGCAACAGAAGCCGCAACAGAACCAACAACAGCAACCGGCTACCGGTGAGTTTTGAGCAAATGTTTGTGCAGAATATTTTTTTTTTCATCCCACCATCTCGGAAAGAGTATTTTTAATCTTCAATATCTGAGTGGAAAAGCCGTTTTTATTCTCTAGAGGATAAAGTAAATTGAATTTAGAACATCGTGTGCACTAAGTTTGTGAATTAAAAAAAACATTAAACCTATTTACTGCTACCTCTATGGTGCCGAATATATCATACAACTTTTTTTAAATTTGTTAAAAACTCAGACTCGGAACCTTCTTGGTGTTCTTTTTTCAATTTGCTTTGTACGCGGTTCTTTACGCGGCATTTTTTCACGTCATTGTTTTTTTTTTGCATTTAGTCATTTCCTCGCTGAGGTGGAATGAAAAGTTACGTGTTGCACTCGAGTGCAAAGATTTTTCACCTCGTGCTCTTTTGATTCCCTCGCTAACGCTCAGGATTCTAATTTTGAATCACTCGCTGCGCTCGTGATTCAATTTTAGAATCCTTCGCTTGCTCGGTCATCAAAATTGAACACGCGGTTAAAAAGCAACTTTGCACTCTTGTATAACAAATAACTATTATCGATTTTGTTGATCGGTTATATTGCTCAAGGAGAAATCAATTGAAACTGTGTTCTGAAAGCATTATAATCGATTAATATTAGTTCGTGCTGATACGCGAGTAGATAAATCGATTGCCAGTTACAATAATGAAACAATCATTCGGCTTTTAGATTTAAGGGGGGTGCCCTAGGTAGCCCGCGAAATTCAAATTTTCTTACGTTTTTTGAAGTGAACACGTCTTTAGGCGCTTTGGACAATTTTTGAGATGAGAAAAAACCATTGAATTTGCGCCACTGTTACCGTAAGCGACACCGCTTCGGATGTGTTCGGCTGTCCTCGGGATGTACTCGGTTGTAATGTATATCCGATATGTCAGTGAGTGATGGCAAAGTATTCTGTTTGTGTTTTGTTTTCACTTCTGTCGGCACTGCCGGAGTGCCACTGTTTTTTTTTCGATTTACAGGTCACTGTCAGGTTGTATGTGGATTTTATGAAAATATGATTCGTCAACGTAATTCGGATTATACTAAGAGGGATGTATTGATGAAAAAATATTATGATGATAAATGATTATAATAAAATTCTGTAAATACAGTACCCGGCGATAAATATTGCACATCGACCTTTGGAAAGAAACAATCGGCTAATTTCGGCTTCGTAGTGCGTTATCTCTGTCGCACACTACCTATGTGACGTTAACTGACGTTTTGTCAGTCGTTGTTCAAGTGCGATAGAGTGCGGTCGCGTCCAGTTCAAAATATATATCTAGAGTTGTTAACACCCCCAAATTTAAATAATTTAAAGTTGTACTATGGCATCTTTAGGAAAAATAGGGGAACCTTTTTATTTTACCCCAACCTAAAGCAATCATTTATAGAAAAATTGGTGTATTTTATACAAAGAATAAAAAGAATTATCAAAAGAAGCAAATCATAATTGTTTTAACAGCTCCTAATAGATACCGGACTGTTTGTATTTCGTGCGACAGAGATAACGCTCTACGAAGCCGAAATTAGCCGATTGTCTCTTTCCAAAGATCGATGTGCAATATTTATCGCCGGGTACTGTACATAGTTGTTACGCTCGCGAATCATATTTTGGTCAACATATAACCTGAGACTGGCCTGCAAATTGCAAAAAACGTACGAAAATTTAAATTTCGCGGGCTACCTAGGGCATCCACCTTTATCATTTATGCTGTTGATCATTAATTCATCTAATTTTATAAATCGGAAATAAATTGGCAAATAATTAAAACAAATTCGATTTCTGTCAACTTCATTTTGCTAAATAATGACGATAGTAAGCATGCATTTCACCGTCAAAATTCCATGTACAGACGCCAGCAAGTTTCTTTAATGGATTTTCTACTTTATCGCTAAAGCATAAGATTCAAAGTTGATTAGGAAAATTATGCGCAGCCTGTATCTATCTTAAAGTTAAAACATATTTTGAATACAGTTTTGATTTATTTCCCATAGGTGGCGGTAGCAAACGCTACAGCAGCTTACGTCAGCGCCCACTCGCCGACTCGTACTCGCCTCAACAACCTCAGCAACCACAACAGCAACAGCAACCCCAACAACAGGCCCCAGCTCAACAGCAACAACAACAACAGCAACAACAGCAGCAGCAGCAACAACAACCGCCACATAGATATCATGCTGGTATGTATTTATTATTTTCGCGATAAAAATTTGGGCATAAAGGGAGCTTTTTGCATCTAGCGTTAATTAGGGTTTTCATGAAAATTCACGCCACCAGTTGGCGCCACTTTGACAAGAGGTCCATTCCATTTTGACAATGAATATAAATGATGTCGTTCATCATTCATTCATCATTCAGTCACGACTTGGCGCTTTGACAGGTGCCCAGACCTGACGTCTCAGTGCTGCCACCTAGTGAACGTTTATTTCAGTAAACCCCCATTGACTTCGCGTTGACGCCATTGGCGTGATTGTAACGAAACTATGACTATCGTCGCGTTAGGGTAATATGTAATTACCCTGCCGAAGATATCTCACTGCGATACATCGCGAGCTGCTTGTGGGTTTACCGCGATGCCTGGCATGTGCGTGCGTGTCTATTGAGGTGACATTGAGGTAGCGAGGTAAACTGCGGCCGCGAGGTATCGCGAGGTATCTTCGGCATGTAATAAAAAAAAAAACATTTATTTAAAATTACAAAATCTTAGGATTCCGGAGTTTCCGTACGGTATTTCCGTACTACTTGCTCGTACTAGTAATACTGTACGAGAAATTGCACTAAGTACTTAATCAGATCACTGCTTATTGTGCACTCAACATTGTACTTATCTCTCATTCTGTTCGCTAGGTCCGGCCGGGTTCGTATCGGACATCGCGCACGCTCCCTCCTCACAGCCGCACGCGCATCCACAACACATTATACACCAGGTAACTATGCACACAACGCGGAATCATGATTACGCTGCTGGTAATAGGGATGTACAGAATATTTGGTTTATAATCAGAAAAAAGTGTTTAATTTTGAACAAAAA
Organism: Amphipoea oculea; assembly: GCA_945859645.1. NCBI lineage: Eukaryota > Metazoa > Arthropoda > Insecta > Lepidoptera > Noctuidae > Amphipoea > Amphipoea oculea. The sequence continues at coordinate 4,761,450 of OX243881.1, read as the reverse complement.
TTTGATAACCTTCTGACTGAATTTCGAACACGGTGTCTAAGCTGAACGGAGTCTAGCCAAGTACGCAAGAGGAATTATAGTGCAGGCGTGTGTGCCTCATTCTCATAGTCGTCGGGGCGACTAGCGACACCGCCGGGCAGCCAGTAGCATCCGGGATTTGGCTCCGTGCGCTTTCTGGCTGCCCTGATGATCTCGTCGCAAGCACGACTGCTGAGCCCGGGCTCCTGGGTTCGATTACCATTGGGGTAATTCTCGTAATTTTAAGAACGTTCACAGTCTGATCTCACTCTCAATCTGTCAAAAAAACCCTCTAATTTCCCTACATTTTGACAAGGTTTTGACATTTGTTTGTCGCCGAGGTAAGACTGCGACTACATTTTGAACGTTTTAAATTACGAGAATTGACCTTCAGGTCGAGTGTTAGTGAATAAATAAATGCTGAAGTCCGTCCGCAGGTGCTAGCGAACAGCGCGGCGGGTACCCACGCGTCGTCTCCTCCACACGCCCTCCCCGCCACACAGCAGCAAGCACAACTGGCACCACAGGTAACTTAACGCTACTGCACAAGATGACGAGTTTCACACGACTGCCACAAGCTTCAGGCCTACTTATTTAAGCAAAAACAGTGGCACTCCGGCAGTGCCGACAGAAGTGAAAACAAAACACAAACAGAATACTTTGCCATCACTCACTGACATATCGGATATACATTAAAACCCAATACATCCCGAGGACAGCCAAACACATCCGAAGCGGTGTCGATTACGGTAACAGTGGCGCGAGTTCAATAGTTTTTTCCCATGTCAAAAAATGCCCAACGCGCCTAAAGAAGTTTTCATTTCAATAAAGGAACACTTGGGTTATAATAGGGGTCATTCAAATATTACGTAAGCACTACAGGGGGGCGGGGGGGTCTTTGCCTTGCTTATTTTTGATGACATAGGGGATGGGGGTGGGTCTGGATGGTGATTACGTCAGCAGTATTTATTTTACTTTTTCTGATTGTCTACAAAATTTAGTCGATTTCGGGTTGAACACATATGGCAACCCTACTTGTCTATGCTTGAAAACGGAACGCATATATTTGCTGCTCATGAGTCAGTAAAGAAACCTGAGGTGTTTTGTGTGTTGTGCTGTCTTTTGTGTGCGTCAAATAAATGGTTTATCTATCTAACACATTGAAAAATGCATGTAGCAATGTTTACGTAAGCATGGGGGGGGGGGGTAAGAGCTTTGCTTACTTTTACTGACGAGGGGGACGGGGGGGTTATTAATTGCAGAAAATCTGCTTACGTAATACTTGAACGGTCCCATATAGCTTTATATTAAAATTAACCTTTAAATATAAGTACAGTCCGATTCAAACTGTATGGCGGCTCTAAATTGCGCTACTCGCTGCAAAGTACGTCACCCTTCACCCCCGCTGACACATGATTTTTTTACTATCACTTGACTAAAAAAAATTAATAAAAAAAGAACTATTAAAATAATCAACTTTGAACCTTATGCTTTAGCCATAAAGTTGAAAATCTATTAAAGAAATTTGACAGATTTTAGTAGCTCGATGTGGTGGCGTAAGTACAGACGCCAGCACAATAACGTTGAGAATCTATGCTACGTGGGCGGTGGGCAAAATAATGTTGAGAACCTATGCTCTAACACATACACACCCCTATGTATATAATTACGTATATAAATTATTATCGACACCAGAAATATGGGCAGTGTTTAGCTACCCATATTTCTGGTGTCGGTATCTCAGCCGCGGTTGCCCGCAGGTGCGCCTGGGCATGTTGGAACAGCCGCAGATGACGCAGGTCCCGCATCCGCACCATAATCTACATAATATACCTACGCCACATACTATGGGTGAGTCAAATAATTGATTAATATTTAAAACTACCCGAGGTCCTTTCTTCGGCATTTAAACTTTAACCCCTTTTCTAATAAACGTTGTATAGCGTCTGTATAGTTACACAACGCTTTGTCTTCTTCTTTCGAAAGTTAAATTACTGACGACGGGAAGAAACTAGTCTATTATTTTATAAGATAATATTTCTCTCTCCCACATTTTATTGAAACGGACACTTATGGTTGAATCCCAATGAAAGAACGTCGTGTCAAGCGTAGAGTTCAAGTAAAGTAACGTCTTCTTTGCAAAATAAATCGAATCTTATAATAAAATATGTTCTCTGCAGGTCAAATACAGCCAGCACAAGGATACGCACCGCCAGCCATGATGCCCGCTCAATATATGCAGGTAAATATTCGCTGCAGTATATAAAGGAAAATCAATCATTTAAAAATGACTATTGGGGCCAGTAGACATAGTCATAAGTTTTTAACCGACTTCAAAAAAGGAGGTTCTGTATTCGACCCGTATGTATGTTTGTATGTCCGCGATTTTCTCAAAAACTAATGAACCAATTTTGATAGTTCTTTCACTAATGTGATCTACATACTTTCAGGAAGGTTTTAGTATATAATACATTAGGTAATTATTCTTATGTAGGAAGTTATTTGCATAAATGTACTGCATCTCCGGCATTTCTATGCGAATTTTGACGATTCTTCTAGTCGGTGTCTTCAATTCTTCAATGCACTAGTGTTAATTGAATTTGTGTGGGGTAGGTACAACTAAAAAGTTAAATATAAAAACTTTTTTACAAAAAAAAAACAATCGACTTAAAAAAAAAAACACTACAAAGTGATAAATAACTTGAATTTCGGAAGTCGGTGTCGTTGGTTCCGCATTTTCGTTTTTAGACACCGACTTACTAAAGTTATTTATTTATTAAAACTTTATGTAAAAAAAAATACTGTACAAAGACGGACTTAATGCCTGAGGCATTTATCACTTTGTAGTGTTTTTTTTTTTGAAGTCGATTGTTTTTTCTGTTACTTGTCAAGCGCCGGTTGGGCTAGTGCCACCCACAAGTCAAATGAAAAGTCATTTATTCGAACTAGGTTGATAAATCAACAATTTTTGAACATCAAAATTACAAAAGACAGTACCCCAAACGCCCGCCCTTCACCACTTCCTAGTGCTTTCGCTGGGAAGAAGAAGTGGCGGAACAAACTGCCCATCAGCACAGCTGTCTGCAGTTAGGAGAACTTGATTCTATACAATAGTATGCAATATTTGTAATTTGCATATACTTAACTTGATTATAAACCATAACTTTCAAACATAAAGTTTATAATAGTTTGCAATATGTGCTTATACAGGTTGTCCCTGGAAGTATGGATCAAATCGAATAGGGGCGTGGGCAAGGTCATTTCCAAACTTTTTACCCTGAGAATGTCAGTGAATTTTTTTACGGTTCAAAAGTTATGACCGATATTAATTTTTTTTTCTCTCACTTCGCTTAGTGTTCAAAGAAATTAATCATAAAAAAATACTATCAGGGCTATCTAAAAAAAAAAAAAATGATAGCCCTGATAGTTTTTACGAATTCGATCTTTCTTCTCTTTTTTTTTAGTTTTTTTTTTAGTGTTTTTTTTTAGTATTTTTTTTTTTTGCTAAAACGTTTGGAAATGACCTTGCCCACGTCCCTATTCGATTTGATCCATACTTCCAGGGACACCCTGTATGTACTTTATTTTAAAAGTAAACGTAATTAAAAAAAATAAGAACCAATACATTTATTGAAAAATAAAACATAACTTCTAAGCAATAAGGTTGAAAAAGGCGCTTATCGGAAATCAAGTAATAAGTGATCGAAGATCAACTAGCTACTTGCCTTATAGGTTTTGTATCGCCAAACGACTATGCTCCAAATGCGTCAATACTAATATTGATTCCCTTTGATTTCCAAGCAGCAAACCAGCAGTGGTGCAGTGTTCCCCGGGGCGATGTACCCGGCGGCTCCCCACGCGCCCCCGCACGCCCCGCCGCACGCCCCGCACGCCCCGCCACACGCCCCGCACGCCCCGTCCCACGCCCCGCCCCACGCCCCACACGCCCCGCCGCACGCGCTTCCAAACGCTCCGCTTCACGCGCAGCAGCACCCGACGTATCCGCAGCAGATATACGCGCCGCATCATAATTACGTACGTATTCTCTTTGATTTTTAAAATTTTAAAACCTACTTTTATAATCGTTTTCATCTTGACCTTTAACAATATAGAGTAACAATAAAATCTGTCATTAAAATCAGAATTATGCAACGCACGAGAACCTTCCGTGGCAGCCATCTTTGACACACTGATTCTAAGTAGATAAAATAGAACGCAATTTTGCGCCGTTGGATATTTTTGCAGTGCGATTTACGGATATTTCGGCTAAATGACAACAGCCATAGACAAAAACTGACATTTTTTTTTGATAAACGTCTAAATGCCAAATACGTAAAAAAAAAATTGTGCATGTTTGCGAGTCTTGTCTCGTTCCATATGTCCTACTTTATAAACGAGTATAGACTGTCTCGTTGGACCAGTGTTCGCAGCGCTTAGCTTGAGGTCCTAGGTTCGAGTCCTAGGTCGGGCAAAGTGTTATTGTGCTTTTCTAACCAGAATTTCTAAGTAGCAGCCCGGAGTTTGGATTTGTGCCCGGTTGATGGGAATAGGCTCGCCCCTATTACATGGGACTTAACCATAAGTGGCGAAATTTGGGTGTACAGACGCCAGCACATCAACCTACCCGAAACTGTCACGTTTTCCCAATCAACTTTGAACCTTTTGCTTTTGTGATAAAGTTGAAAATCTATTAAAGACATTTGACAGATTGTAGTAGGTTGATGTGCTGGCGTCTGTACAATAGATACACTTCTGCCCGACCCTTTAGAGAAACAACCCTATTAAAAATTAACTTTGCTGTGCCCGACAGGGTCCATAATTGATTCGATGTTTTAACATACCAACTATTATATGTACAGTCACCAAAAGAGATAAGTAACCAGGGTCGTCGGATATAGTTGAAGTTTAGTAAGAAACCGCTGGATATTTTCGAATGAAATTTAATTTGATAAATGAACTGTTTGTTTTCTATTAATTAAATTAAATTTTATTCGAAAACATCCATCGGTTTCTTACTAAATTTCAACTAAAGCGACGACTCTAGTTACTTATCGCCTTTTGTGACCGTACACATTATGTAATGTAATAAAGTATTGAGTATTGAGAAACAAAGTGTGATATTACGATAAAAGAAAGAAAAAAAAATTTGTATATTTGCATTACAGCAAAAAAAAAAATACACCTTAAAACTATAAAAACAGAAAACAAACATTATAATGCCAAAAGGGCCTCAGCTCAGCATGTAAATGTCAGATGACAACACAAGGTGTAATACCTGACGCTGATTTTCAGCTGCAACCCACGAGTGCCATACGCTGGAATAACAAACACATAGGCAGTGTGTGTCCGTTAAAATAAATTAAGAGAATCAATTAAATGTGATATTATAGAAAAGCTCATACAAAATCGAATAAAATGTTGTGACATATGAAATAAAGTCAAAGCATTTATTTCATATAGGCACTTTTGAACGTCAAAAATTATCTTAAAATAGAATCCAAAAGGTAGTTTTCGTATGGAGAAGAATGGGCAAGATACTCCACCGTTACTCTTTTAAAATGTTTTAGGTACAATATTTTGCATAGGTACATTAATTATATAATAACATGTGAGGACGATGCACCTAAAATAAAATTACTATACCACAATAGGTAAAAGAATTAAAAACGAAACCATGACATATAAATTAATTATCTGATAGATACATGGTGCTCACATATTTACAAACATGGTACAAGCAAAACGATTTTAATTTAAGAAAAAAAAATTCAAGTAATAAGTCAGGGTGTGAGTAGATAATGAATGTAAAAAAGAATAAAAAAATTATAATTAAATTAGCAACCAATTTGATTTTGTCTAGACTCTAGATTGTCCTATGGAGCAGGATAAAATGTTGTGACATAACAAAAATGGTAAACGTGTATGTCTGTGAACAGACTGGTGGCGTGACATACTACAATTGTGCGGAACAAGAGCCACCCGTGCCTGTGCGCACACAACGACGCCCTACCGCAGCTATACCCATCGTCAGCCCGCACCATGCTGATAGGTATGTATTCTGAAGCTACTATTTCATTAAAAAGCTGTACATGGACAAAATAAATTGGCACTAGACCTCAAAATCGAATTAAAATATCGTATAATAAGCACATTCGCGCGGTGCGTGGAATTTTTTTTTACTTAGATCTCATCAATAGTTAATCATACGTTCAAAATACAAGCATTCATGATTAATTAATAGTCAAATCAGTTTTAATTTAATGTTTCAACAAGTAGGATAAATCCTCGTAGCAGGATCTTTGGCGATTTCCCAAAAATCGTCTTTTTTGAGTTAAGTCAGTATTCCATTAAGCATGCGAAATGTTTGACAAGTATTTTTATATACGAAACTATGGTTATTTTGTATTTTTTTTTTATCAGCAGGCCCGCGAATTCCTCTGAAAAGGACAACATAGACAGGATTGTGGAGAACATGTTCGTTAGGAAACCCTGGCCAGCGACACACGGAGCTGGTAAGTTATTAAATTATTCTATAAATTTGTTTTTTTTTCATAACTTATTAATATTCCAATGTCTATCTATGGTCTGAAACACGTGTAACTTTAGTTAGCACATTTTTCATAACGTATTAATATTTCAATGTCTATGGTCTGAAACGCGTGTAACTTTAGCACATTTTTTTTCGACGTAATTTATATTTTGTATTTCTTTTCAACAAAAAAAAAAAAAATGGTCTCTGCTTAGCTCTTGCAGATAGTGTTTAGAAATTCATTGTAATGGGCTTACAGGTTGAGTTTTGATTTCAAAACACTTAAAAAATCAGCCCTTATTTGAACGTAGTTCTAGTAGAAATGTCTTCAAAATACTCCTAAATAGTTAATAACCCTTTCTCACTCCAAGATTTGCTCTGGGCGAAGTTATCGTTGCAAGCGTGGCTGCGTTCTCAAATGCAATAGAAGTCTTTCCGTCACGGAAAACTGAAGAGTTTTACACAGGGATAGAAGATCCCATTTTAAGTTGAATACTTTTTATTTTACTGTTAGTATTTATCACTTTTCTTAGGCATTTAATGACTATTTACATCGGGCAATTGTTTGCGGGCAATTGTTTGCTTGTTCAAGGCAATGATAATAATTAAACGCGATGCCTATCTCTGGTTATTCTCTTTGCATTTGACGGGGAATTAAATTGCTCTGTGTAAATGAGCTTTTAGTAGATTGTTGTCGGATATGAATGATAAGTATATAAAGAAAAGATTTGTAGAGAATCATGTAGGTCGTTCTTAAATACAAAGTGTAACAGAATAAACGCTCATAATTGACTACTGAATCGATTTCAGTAATTTTTAATAAAGGTATACATATTTAAAAAAAATATGTATTTTGCCATACTGACCCCGATTGAGCCAACGAAAATTAATTATTTCAAGACTATAAGATTCAAAAGCGATTTAGAGCAAAGCGATTTGCTGTGGCAATTTTAAATGCGTAAAGGAATTGAGAGTCAACCCGATTTTCTCAATAATAAAGTAAGCATTCAAAAAATTAAGTTTTCGTCATTGTACAAAGCTTTAAACTCAATACTCTAATTGGGCTGTATGAGGTCTTGCGTCAATTATGTTACATATTGTATAGAATAAATACACATTTTAAGTTAAATTGGTAGTTCATTTCATCTTTATTTTCAATAAGTAGTCATTTTCGTTAAAGCATCAATTTTTGTAGTTTCATAATAAGTTAATGTCATTAGAAAATTAACTAAAATAATCATGAATACGTTGACATCTATTAGTTATCTAGGTTTTATAAAGTCAATCGTTCAATAAATTCACAGCAACCCACACCAAGATCAGAATAATCTTTAAAAATAAAAACACAATCCACAGATTCAAAAGAAAAACAGCCCGAAAACCGCAGTTCACAAGAGCCACAAAGCAAAGAGTCTTCTCAACCGAACAGCCTAACATCCAGCTCAATCTCCACCGACTCCAAACCCTCAGAGAGTAGAGAAGAGAAGACAGAAGAAGTAAAAGAAGAGAAAGAAGAAAAGAACGAGACAGTAGAGTCAGCTGTCACGCAGGAGAGTATAGCAACAGATGCCTGACTGGTAAGAATCAGGTTGTACGAATGCTATCAAGCAAAGTACTTCAGCCGGAGATAAAATACTTTTTTTTTAGTCTGACGGTCACGCGTTTAGGAATTGGTCTGGAGTAAGTGTAAAAATCGAAACAAGAACATTGAAATTAGTCCAGTTAAAAATTGCGCTCCGTCCATTAGTTGTTACGTACACAATTCAGTTGTTTGTATAGAATATTTTGTTGACGGAGCGCAATTTTGAATTGGGTGTACTTTACCGGGCGGTAAATATAGCACAAAAAGTTTTAGTTAGTCTCTGTTTGCTCATACCTGTGCGACAGTCTCTATCTACAACGCTGTCATTTTACGCTATCGTACTGTTATTCGTATATCATCGGAAACATTCGGAACAAAGGTAATATAACTGTCAACGAATTGGTGTAATAAACTTTTAATCACTCGCTCTAAGATATAAAATTAAGTCTTGTAAATTGTAGTCGTAATTTAAATAAATAATCTGCTAGAATATTATACGTAAAGAAATCTATATACATTCAATAAGGACTAAAATAACTGACATATAAAATGCAATAAAATCACTATGGTATTTTCATAACCTTAAATATCTCTTTAAGATGACGTTCGCTCGGAAGTAAATCTCGCGGAGAGATTTTATCGCGCATTGGATTTTCAATTCTCGCTGTTGAGCCGAGCATTGATAATCCAATGAAGCGCATTCCAGTGCGTCAAAAAACTACACTGTTCGATTTTCGACTCTCGGCGCTAAACAGAGCGTTGAAAATCCAGTGCGCGGAAAACTTGCGGCGATATTTTTACGTCCGTTGGGCCATCAGCTAATTTTAAAAACTCCAGACCAAGTCCTAGGTTTTTTTTTTATATTTTAAGAACCTTTTATGATTCCATGACCAACTTGGCCTAGCTATATAACATGTTGGGTGTCAGTGTGTATGGAATCTTACTTAGAGTGGTCGTCAGACAATCTAAATTATATGTAGTTTTCAAATTATGTACTACTTTGGCTGTGTTAAGGTCTGTGCGGTTGTAAAAATAATAAACCCGTAGTTAAATGTTGACTTTGATATTAATCAGGGTTGCAAGATTTAAGTCAAAATTGCTAGAAACAAAAAATTTAATTATCACTTTCAAATTATTTTTTTTTAGAAATAAAAGTTTCTATAACAACAGCAACCAAGTATTTTTTTGAAATAAAATTTAAATATCACTGTTTTTATAGAAAAAATTGTAAACAACAATTTCAATGGTCAATTTGACCCATAAATATTTTTCAACTGTTATCTAAATCATGAAATATACATGAATTCTCTCAACCCTGAGACTAATTAACTAAAGATTTCTCTTTGAGTCTAAAACCTAGCGTAATATTCGATTAGTACTTGCGTTTCTTTGCAAGTTTATAATAAGGCCAACGATTGGAAATTCCAATTTTCGGACTAATTGAAAATAGAACTTTAAAAAAAAAACTTGAATATCTTATGAAAGTTTAGAATTGGACTAGCTTTAAGGCACTATTCTAGAAAGAATAAACATCACAGTAGCTAGGAAAATTTATCCTCACGAAAAAAAAATACTCAAAATCTATTATTTTTTACAACCAAACAGAAGACTTTAAGCAATAAGAAATGAAATCGAAATCCCTATAAGTAATCTTTGTAATACTATCATATCTTTGTTGAGTTATTGTTCAATTACTTAGGTGGAAGCTCTTAGGTAGCCCACGAAACTCATTTTATTTTTCGTATATATTTCGCAAAAATCTGATGTTTCCCTTCAAATGTAACGTTGATAGTTGTGTTGATGATTATTATTAAGGAAATAAGCTATCATTAAATACGTAAGTCGCATTGTGATCACAAGACGACGTATTACAAAGCTGCAGTTTGCAAGAAAACGTAAAACAATTTGAATTTCGCGGGCTATTCAAGAGCACCAAGGGGGAATCAACATAGAAACGAGTTTTTTTCGACGGAAGAATAGAAAAAATTACAGATTGTAGAAATTCTGTCTATGGTCATTTTGTCTATTCTGTCTTTTGGACTATTCTATCTGTCATTTTGTCTATTCTATCTGTCATTTTGTTTATTCTTCCGTCAACTAAACCCGTTGCTATGTGGTCATGCTAAGTGTGCAGGGTAGCCCGCGCATGATCATATAATCCTATTGATTTAGGGTCAGTTCACACCGCGACGCGACGCGACGCACAGTTTTCAAGATAGCAATACAATTATAGACCTTATCTACTACACAAAAACGTACACATCAGTGAGGAGGGCCGCGCGGCGCCGCGCTGCGTAGCTCGACGTAGTAGACACACAGAATTATGTACTTTTTTGTGTAGCAGGTAAGGTCTATAATTGTATTGCTATCTTGAAAACTGCGCGTCGCGTCGCGTCGCGGTGTGAACTGATCCTTATATTTCGCGAAATAGTCATTCAATAGGAGTTGTATTGATGATGCTAATCATGATTTTTTTATTGTGATTAAATTATTAAAATTCTGTCATGAATTATATTTTGTTCAACATGCAACCTGACACTGACCTGCGAATTACAAAAAACGTAAGAAAATTTTAATTTCGCGGGCTACATTGCGCATCCCCCTTTTTATTGTAGATGTATATGTCTCAGCTAGTTTGTCTGTCGTGTGTCTTTATATGGGAACATGCTTGGTAAATTAAAGGTATGTCGTTAAGTGGAATAAATTATTTTATATCAGTGAAGATTTTTTATCTCTGAAATTGTAGGTAGATATGAAAGTATATAAACTCCATTCGAATCAGGCCATGGCATGGACAATATGGCCGTCGAATGGCCTTACAGTTGTGTTCAAAATTAAATTCTGAAATGGTGTTATTGTACTAGAAAAGTACTAAAGTTTTTTTTTAAGAACTTTGCTTCTTGCTTCGAAAAATACGATCATAATTACAGAATGTCGAATCACCATAGCTATTCACAACAGAAAATGTAAAAATCGTTGAACAACTGTATAAAGTAAATGGGTACTCTTTGGCCCATTGTATGACTTTATTTGTACGTGTCTAAGCCATGGCCTAAAATTAACGAAAGCGGAATCACGCTGCATTCGACGTGTTATCAATTTTGCGTGACTTAAAAAAGATTTTTTTTTTAATTGCGATCTCATTGCTTTGTTTGTTGCATTCGCATCTTGTTATTATTATTTTTTATATTATAAAATTGATGACGACACTTGATTTTATGTTTGCGTTAAACGCTTCCAATCATTTTTTTAATCACCGAGATTTAAGTTTTTTTTTTTTTTGACGAATTCATAAAAAGTAATTATCACAATAAATATGTAAAAAAACACCAATTAGCTGTATGTCGTTGATATAAATGTTCTACATTATATTGTTATGGTGTTAATAATAAAAATAAAAGTTAATATTTTTAACAAATTCACACTACGTTCTTGTCGTATGTAAATCGGATGTCGTATAGAAGTTAGTACCACTACCTAGTCGTGTTGTCAAAAATTAAATCGCCGTTGTATTGTAATGTTAAAATTTCCACATTTTGTATGAAATAAACGCATATCGGATATCGAAATACTAAAGTAAAGGATGATATTAAAATATAAAACTTTTAAACTTAGTGTAGTGTGTGATTATCGTGATGGGAAATAAAGGGTATATTTTCGAGATTTTCCCACAAACTTACGAACATATTCATGTCGTAAAAAAAAAACATTGGTTGTCTGTAAAGTTGGTTTACGGACGATAATTTTACGTGATAACGTCATAAGAAAACATCCGATCGTGCCTCTCTATCGCTTGTTCCGCGCTCTCGCTTACATACTCGGCTCAGGCGGAATGTGACAATGAGTCATGCTTTTTCGTGCGTGCCGCCGGCGTTCATCGATTTATAAGACGTTATCACGTCATTATACCGTATTCAAAAGCCTACAGACGTTCGAAGTTACAACCACACAAGCCAGTAGGTACTATTTTTAAGGGCCTTATCACACTGGTGATTTGCAAGCGAGTCCAAAGCGAGGCGAGTGCGCAGCGAGCTCGTCGCGAATAGCGCCTTCGACGCCAGAGTGTAGGTATAAAATGGCGTCGACGGCGCTATTAGCGGCGAGCATTTTTACACGCCTGCCCAAAAAAGGAGTGTTAATTTTAAACATCTCTCTTGGTTGCGGATTTGAAACGTCCATCATTGTTTGTACTGACACAAATGTTAAAAGAAATAAATGAGTATACAAAAAAAAAATACAATGTATTGTAAAGATACTTCAGATGCCTTAATAATTGGTTTATATCGGCTACAAAATAGACTAGTTCTAGAATTGAGAACTTATTTGTTGCTCGTAAAACACAATAATTCGGAGCAATATTCAAAATTGCACCATGGAAACTATGAGTGCACTAAAAAGTAATTTGCTCCAATATATTGTGTAAAGCGCAATGAAATTGCTCCGGGTAACGGTTGCCTTTAAAATAGTAAACTTGACAGCTAAAATATTAATAATAAAAAAATTGTGTGTTTTGTATGTTCCTAAAATAGCATATTGTATGAATGTTAGTCGTTAATGTTATTTCATACAAAATCTCTTCAGTCTTTATTTGTATGTATATCTGTTTCGAATTTCTGACTACGGTCTTACGTTATGGGTGATCGTAGAGGCCTTTTAGTACACCAATCTTCTAATTTTAGGGTCTCCCTGCGTTATGACGTAACATGTGGTTGAAAATATTCCGAGAAAGCCTTTCGTGACAAATAAGGTTTTAAAATAGTTCCAATAGCGTTATATGATTGAAATTGGCAATATACCTAGTTAATTTGGCACTGAAAAGATAAATAAAATAATTTGTAGATCTACATTCTAAGCTTAATTAGGTATTATAGACAAGAATTACGAATTAAAATGAGATTTTTACAAGTCTAATTTTCAATCTGGATAATAAATTCGGTAAAAAAGAATCTCCTACATGTTATGCCGTAAGGGACGGAGTCCAGCACCACATATTATGTATAGAATATAGTTATAAACAACGTTGTACGCAACTAGTCTTTTTTATAAGTGTCGAGCGAATAAGAAGCTAAGACCATGTTCCTGCTTTACGAGAAATTGGAACAAAAATCTTATTGACAACATCTTTGGTACCTTCGTAATCTTAACAAACCATCGTCAATATAAACTTTTAGGCCATTTGATGATAAGTCGGAGCATGGTCTTAAAAATATTTTTTAATAAAAAATTAAAATCATTGACAGATAAACACGTAAAACTGGCAATAATTACACTTGAGTTATAAACGATATTTTTTAATAAAACGAAGGGGAAAAAATGTAAAAAAATAATGCTTTTGTAAACTAAGCTGGTTATTTATTATGATAAGTAAATCTTCTAAAACTGGCGTTTTTGTTTTATTTTACTAAATCCTTGACACATTTTCCTATCGCTGTTTAATCGGGTTAGCATAATCAGCCTATAATGTTCCCACTGCTGGGACAAGCCTCCTCTCTGTGAGATAGTGTATAGAGGTATGAGGAACAGGGTGTCAAGTTCACTCATACTCTATAGAAAAGGGAGAATCCGCCGACCATACGCGTGTTGTGTCTGGCGGGCAACTGCCCGATGATTCATGTCGGGCCGATGTATCTATGCTAGTTGCGCGGTAAACTCTGCTTGTGAGATGCAGGATTTTTCGTGACGTTAGTATGACGCGTTGTTCGCATATGGCGTTATAGATACCGCTACAAGGGAATGGGCCGTAATACACCACGCGGGTCCAGTGCGGGTTGGGTGGCCAGTGCTTTAGTAAAAGAAAATAACAAAATATTTTTCAAAGTATTTTTATTAATTATCACATACCTGTTTCTTTTTTAAATTACATCTATTTATTACACAACATTCTGGCATAAAAATATAAATCTGTATCTTATTGCTAACACATAAGATTTTTTAAGTGATAAATAAAAATCGGTTAATTGGAAAATAACCCTTGCTAATTGCAATAATTACATTTCCAGTCACATAAAATACATTTTACTAACTTTATACAAACTACCTACTTCTTAAAAATTGTCCTAATAGAAATACCTAGGTATAAAATTATATAAAAAATAAACTGAAATCTGGCTTATAGTTGGTGTAATGAAATTATACAACTTAATGCAATATGGTTTCTATCTATTATTTTATTGTATGCAATTTTACGCTATATAAAAGTACCGACTACTATTTAATTCAGGCAACATTGTCTATTTTTTTATTCATGTAGAAAAACCATTTTATTGCCAAGAATGTTATCGCGCTGAAATGTATTGAGCAGATATTTTATACCGGTGACTAGAAATAGACAATGTGACCAAGTAATCTTAGATACCTACCTATTATTTTAATATGGCAATATGGAATGACATGAAAATGATCGTTTAAAAAAGAGATTCTTAAATTAAACTAATATACAGACGCCAGCACATCAACCTACTACAATCTGTCAAATTTCTTTGTTAGATTTTCAACTTTATCGCTATAGCATAAGGTTCAAAGTTGATTGGGAAAATCTGACAGTTTCGGGTAGGTTGATGTGCTGGCGTCTGTACAATGAGTAATACTGAATTTTGTAGATTTTCTACAGAACTCTTGCAATGAAATGAATAATGAAATTACTTAAAGATAAGTACCTACCTATTTATAAGATGTCTAAACTATCCACTTTAAATTGTCTTTCACATTTATTTAAAAATAAGATAGGATATCAAATAATTACATATCATAATCTTATAAATAACGTCCATAATCTTTGTCTATTAAAATAAAATAGTTGCCTACTTTTAGATCTAACAATACCCGCCATTTTTATTTTCATTGGCGCCATTTTCTTTACACATATTTTTTTACGGATTTTATGAGAGAGAAGGGATTGAATGATAGCGTGACGGTTAACAGGGGAGAATGAAATAAGGAAACTTGTTGCGCCGGTCCTAAGTGCCTTTTCACACATCCCGGCAACCGGGTAGCCGGTGCGCTGTACCCGGCGGCGACGTGTATACCCATGTACAGACGCCAGCACATCAAGCTACCCGAAACTCAAATTTTCCCAACCAACTTTGAACCTTATGTTTTAGCGATAAAGCTGAAAATCTATTAAAGAAATTTGGCAGATTGTAGTAGCTTGATGTGCTGGCGTCTGTACGTCAGCTTTCACACGTAAAGTTTGTCTGGCAAGTGTTACCGGATAGTCGGCACCGGCTACCCGGCAGCCGGGACGTGTGAAAAGGCACTAAGTACACAAAATAGCCGATGTTGACAGATTCAAATCACGATGCTTACGAATATCGCTGTACAAGAATATTTTGGCGCGTGGCCAAAATCGGTACTGACGCCGCCATCTTGTTTTTTCCACAAATATTTACCAACAGCGCCACCATCTCGATGTCATTCAAGCGCTAAAAGATCCTTGTAGCACTGTATGTAAAATTCAGTAACTGGGTAGTTACAATTTTGATTTTACTTCTTTATGTCATACTTAATCTACCTTCTTACTAAAATATATTCTAATCATTGCGAAGATACGAATACCTATAATACATCATCCGCCATTTTGTAAGCACCTATCAGATCAAAATGGCTTCACATATTCTTCAACATTAGCAAACTCAATAAAAAAAGTAGTTTATCTACTAGGAACATAACCTAAACATGATTTGTCTCCACTACATCTTCTACATCCTTCTTTTTCGTCTTCTTTCCTTCCAAATCCGCATAAATGTCTTCTAGACTCCTCATTTTCGTCTCAGGAACGCAGAAGATAAGGTAGAACACGTTAGAGAGACAAATGAAACTGAACACCCAGAAGGTAGAGTGGTATCCTATCCAGACGTTTAGGGGAGCGAAGAGTTTTAGGAGTGCGAAGTCAGTGGCCAGGGATATTGCCATGATGAGTGTCGCTACTGTGCCTCGGAGCTGAAAATGAATAATAGTTTGATTAGAAAGCAGCATAGAGAAACACTTTTAATAAAATTGTAGGTTAATCATAACTAAATCCAAAAAGGACAGGCCATGCGTTAGACCAGTTTTATTCTTCTAGGTGTTGGAAATGTTATAGGAGCACTGACCTGTATTATACTTGTTTATTAGAGGTCAGTGTGTAGGAGTGATTCTTATAGCTAATCCAGTTGTAGCGTCTTGACTCTTGTTCACTTCTTAAGTAAATGGCGATGGACTCCCTTTTTCATGAGGCTATTTTAAACTACAGACTCTTTGAAAATCTTGGAAAGACTGATTTAATCCTTTCGTGTGACTACAGTGACATCCTTAAGTTACTGCTGAAGATAATCTTCTTCCCCTTTTCCAGTCTATGCCGAGCTTAGACCTCTCCCATCTCCAGCTTTCTTGCCTAAGCAGCGACTTTTTAGTCCAAGCAAAAGTAGGTACCAGGCTCCTATAAAACCAAACAAACTAAAGACCAAACATAAGTACCTGGAAGTTGAACATCTCTGTCATTATTACAAACGGCAGGGGTTGCAAACCGGACGCGTCAGCGAATATGCACACGCATAGCGCGACGATTGGCACCCAGCCAGGCATGAAGACTCCGATACTTTGTAGATAGAACCAGACGCCTAGCAGACACATGCTGAAGCCTGCTACCACGCTTGTTACTGCTAGAAGAGGCTGAAAATAGATGAAAAAAAAAAGTTAACGTATAGTTCTGTTGCAAGGTGGTTAGGTGGTACCTACGTAACTTTGTATCAGCCATTTACAGTAGGTAAGTTTACAGTTATTCATATTATTTAGTAAGATACACTAATTAACTGATGCGTGTGTTTCTAATAACTTTGAGATATTTAATTTCTCCAGTCGGTTCTTGAAGCAATTCAGTGTGGGAGCCGTCACAACATTTTCCGGGAGCCTTATTCCATGGGTTCCCTATCCATTTGCATAAAACTTTAAGACCTAATATAACTTGGCATACCTACTTTTGTTTCTCCTAATTATGTTTTCGCATAACATTATTTACGCATAACAGCTTACGCATAATTTTTTAATGCATAATTTCTATAATCATAATAATGATTAAGCATAGCATTCTAAAGCATAAATTTAGCACGCTCGTTTTATTTCCAACGACGTAGTCGGCGGAGCCCCGCTGAGCGGGCCTCCTATTTCTGTCTGCAGGATTTAAAGGAACCTACCCAAACCGAACCTCGCGGTGCCCCTGACGTCGTTTAGTATTATGCGAATTAAATTTATGCCAAAACAAATTAGCCTTCAAGATAATTATGCCAATATAAACTGTATGCAAAAAAAATATCATCATCATCATCATCAGCCTATAATGTTCCCACTGCTGGGACACAGGCCTCCTCTCTGTGAGAGGGAGTGGGCCGTAATCCACCACGCGGGCCCAGTGCGGGTTGGTAGATGTCACATGTCGTTGAATTTTTGGTTCTAGGACATGCCGGTTTCCTCACGATGTTTTCCTTCACCGTTTTGAGAGCAGTGTTGATGAAATAATTTTACACAAAGTAAAGCGCCTGTCTGGGTTCGAACCTACGACCTACAACTCGTAAGTCACGGCCGATACCACTGGGCCACCACTGCTCTCAAAAAAAAAATATGGCGAAGTATTATTATGGCAAATCCAAACAAATTATGCCAAAATAGTTATGCCAAAGTATATTTAGAAAAAGAACATTATGCGAAAAGAAGGGATCCCTATTCCATGCTGTTACAACTCGGTTAGGCACGAATTGCTTCAATGTCATTTTCTTGGATGAATAGGTAATCGTAGGGGCCTGTGTCTGTCCGGATAAGCACAATTGATATCTGCAAGATTGATTCGGGAAATGGTTCATCCTAATAGTCCTACAGGAGTATATGTAGGATGAGAGGTCGTAAAATATCACATTTGTAAGATGGTAGGTACCTTTTCGATCCCTGTGTTTTTCGATAGGTATATGACCTACCTATCTGTGTTAAAAGAGTTAGCACTGGGTGACCTAAACCCGCATTTAAGTCACGCGTTTATGTGACTTAAATAGGTAAGTAATTAATTTTTACATAGAAAAGCGTGTCTTAAGTGCGGGTTTAGGTCAAACGAGCTAAACACGATTAAGGTGAATTGTACGGTGAAGGTGAGTTGTAGCCCGCGAAATTCAAATTTTCTTACGTTTTTTGCTTCAGGTCAGTGTCAGGTTGTAGGTATCTTGATCAAAATATGATTCGCGACTATAACCGGTACGTATTTACAGAATTATAATAATTAGAATCATTCGAAGTTAGATTTCTACCGTTAAGAACAAATCTCGTATGGAAAAGTGTTTATGGTAGAAATTTAACTTAAAGAGATATATGAATGATTCTAATGACTATGATTCTGTAAATACATGTCTATTATTATAGTCGCGAATCATATTTGAATCAAGATACAACCTGACACTGATCTGCAAATTGCAAAAAACTTAAGAAAATTTAAATTTCGCGATCTACCATGTCACATTCACCTTAAAGCACGGCGTTTAACCCCGTGCTATAATGGACTACTTATGTCACACGTATCGTAATGTACCTACTATTTTCCAGACACAGTAAAGTGCAAAAGGTGGGTAATGTTTTTAAAGATATTATTAATAACATTGCATTAATCGGTAGGTAAGTCTGCCACCAATCGTTCAATTTACCTAAGTTTGGTAAAAGCGTCACTACGCAATGAAATGTCCTCTTCAATGACCTAGTTCTCGATACTTTAGCAGACCAATATTTGCCTAATAATTCGATTGGTTTCGATGAGAAATAGTTTCGTTCTCATACCATGGACAGATCACCTATAGGTAAACTATAAAACATAATGCGTTAAATTGTAGGTAGGTAAATGGTTTGGTGCCTTGCAGGCGTTGCACGGGGGGGTTCCGGAATTGGTCTTTTAAGAGGAACAGGGACCGCCCCTATGTGCTGATGGTGATCACCGGGGTGGTTTTAGTGAGGTAAAAATCCCACACTCCCCGACCTCCCTCCCCGGAGGTTGGGTGCCTTTTGAAGGTTCCACCCGACAACAAAAAAAAATGGTTTGTTGCAGTTCACAACTTTTCGATACCTCGTTTAGTAGTTTATAATGTCGCGAGATAGATTATAAACTAACGATGTTCATAATTATACATAACGTACATAATCAGCCTATAATGTTCCCACTGCTGTTACACAGGCCTCCTCTCAGTGAGAGGGAGTGGGCCGTAATCCACCACGCGGGCCCAGTGCGGGTTGGCAGATGTCACATGTCTTCGAATTTTTGATTCTAGGACATGCCGGTTTCCTCACGATGTTTTCCTTCACCGTTTTGAGAGCAGTGGTGATGAAGTGAAATTTACACAAAGTAAAGCGCCTGTTTGGATTCGAACCTACGACCTACAGCTCGTAAGTCGCGGCCGTTACCACTTGGCCACCACTGTTCATAATTACACAGTCACCTATACCTACATTTTTACGAGGCTGACAGTACCATTATCAGTAATTAGGTACTATTAGGTTTTCCTGGCGTTTTCCACTAGTTTCTATGGATTAGGTACCCACTAGTGGAATTTACCAAAGTAGTTGTGTTTTATTGTTCCCCTGATTGTCTAGTTGTATAGGCGTCTGAATGGCTTCATGACACAAGCTGTAATCTTGATAATGACAAGCTTGGTTCTTATTCAGCTATTAAATCTTATCGGTCAAGAAAAGAATTATAGAAGAAAATGCCCACTTTAAGATTAACTTTGGTTATCCTGATTCTTAAATCGGTACATACCTACCTATTATTGGCACTTATACGTTTACAGACAGAGCTCCTACATGCAGGACACACCATACAGTTTTGCCTCCGATCGGGAAGGCCCCTCGAAAACCATGAAAACGATTCTCATGAAAAAAATTTGAAAATGTTTGCAGCCGCCATCTTGGATTTTTATTATCGCCTTTGGCACACTCGAAAACTAAGAAAACAACACCCATGACGAAAAATGTGAAAATTTTTGCAGCCACCATCTTGGATTTTCATTTTGACCTAATAACGGCTTCAGCACCCTCGAAAACCATGAAAATTATCTTTCTCTCCATCTCCTTCTATTATATAAAAAAAAATCCATATAGGGGCCATAACGCTTTTTAGTTACGTGATGATTTCTCCCAGTTTATTCCTACCGCAAGCTCCGGTAAAGAACTTCGTTCCATTAATAAATAAGTAATGTTTTGATGCAACAAAATCGAAAACAATAAATGCCTTTTGGATGAATACAGCGGAAGACAGAAGTAAGATCAAGATCGCTGCTAGTGAGATTTACAAAAAACCGGAAATGGAGAGTAGCGAAACATCCGACGATGACATGGAAAACAGCAACATCCAACACAACACAACAGAGCAACGACATACAAAAGAACCGAGAAAGCAGTAGAACCCCGCCAAAAGACTCAACGATGAACCTTAACCAACCTGGCGGCAAGGTCGTTAAAAGATGCCCATCCATAGATATAATTACCCATCTCTCCACTAGTCCAATGCTTACTCTAGGATGCATATCCGGTAGGCTCTTAAATCCTTACCTATCCTTCGGGCACGTCTTCCCTACCATTACCGCGCCCCCCGGTCTATTCCTTGATATGCAATGGTCGCTGTAGCACCATGAAAATGAGGCTACAGGAGCTAGTGCGAATCTTGGGGTTCATTCGATTAATCGAGTCTGGTTTAACCACGCTGGGATCGGTGCAATTCATTCATACATGATAAAAGATCATCGGAATAATGATAGCCACGAGGTAGGGTTTGTTGCCAAATGAATGAAATTCCAAAAGACTGTTCTATTATTAAGGGTTTCTGCACATTATCTATATATATCATATGTATACAAATAAATAAAAATTACAGCATTTTACTAAATGCATATGAAAGTATATAAGTACGGTACCTATAACATTTGTCTGTCGGTCTGTTTGTTCCGGCTAATCTCCGAAACGGCTGGACCGATTTTGACGGGACTTTCAGTGGCAGATAGCTGATATATTATCTGTACTAATATTATAAATTTGAAAGTAACTTTGTCCGTCTGTCTGTAGGTTACCTTTTCACGCCTAAACCGCTGAATCGATTTAGATGAAATTTGGTATTGAGATAGTTTGAGTTCCGGGAAAGGACATAGGATACTTTTTATCCCGACATTCCCACGGGATCGAGACCTATGGCGGGTGAAACCGCGGGGCGCAGCTAGTAAGGAATAGCTTAGGCTTTTATTTTAGAAAAAGAATTAGGCTTCCGCGTAAAAAACAATTAAGTAACCCCATGAAATCCATTATGCAGGCGAACGAAGTCGCGGGCACAGCTAGTCTACCTACATTAAAAACGTACTAACCTTGTTTCTTTTGTTTTACGAAGCGACATTAGTAAACTCAATCACTTTCATAATTTAACCGGAAGGAAAATCGCTATAAGCTATCAACGATGCCCAAACTCACCAAGTAGGTACAGTCAACAAAAGAGGATCGTCGGATATAGTTGAAGTTAAGTAAGAAACCGATGGATGTTATCGCTTGAAATTTAATTTGATAAATGAGCTGTTTGTTTTCTATTAATAAAATAAAATTTTATTCGAGAATATCCTTTGGTTTTTTGCTAAACTTCAACTATATCCGACGATCTAAATTGGAAATATAAGTAGGTAGCTATACGGTAACCTAGGCAGTCAGCTTGCTTCCTGCTTGCCGGGGTCTACCGCCCGGTAGATAAGCCACAAAGCCTCAGAATAGTTCATTTGTTTGCAAACAAATCGCACCTGTTTGTGCAATGAGCACATACCTTTAGTCGTGTCTAAAATAACCCCATTGAATGAGACAATTTAAATGCACAATAACTAAAAATAAATTGATAATCACTCATTCGGAAGCCAAAAGACATTTTCAAGACAATGCTAATGTCGCGGGCGATTAAATTAGGTAACTACGTTAGTAGCATTTGGGCCCCAATTCTATTCATCATCATCATCATTTCAGCCGAAAGACGTCCACTGCTAGACATAGGCCTCCCCCAAGCACCTCCACTTCGACCGGTTTTGTGCTTCACGCATCCAACGAGTTCCTGCGGCCTTCACAAGGTCGTCGGTCCACCTTGTGGGAGGCCTTCCAACGGTACGTCTTCCGGTATGCAGTCGTCACTCCAGAACCTTTTGGCCCCATCGGCCATCTGTTCTGCGAGCAATGTGCCCTGCCTACTGCCACTTAAGTTTGGCAATTCTTCGGCCTATGTCGGTTACCTTGGTTCTCCTGCGGATCTCTTCATTTCTGATTCGATCACGCAGGGAAACTCCAATTCTATTATTCCCCGCGACATCTTACCACGTCCAAACCACGTCATCGTGTTTTGTTTACGACAAGGAATCAAAATTGACAGTAATAAGTAAGGTAAACGCGGGTGAAGTCGACAGTGACCCAGAAGTCGTCTTTGTCTAAAAACATCAATATCTTTTTCTACTAAACATTTAACTGGCCCATTTTTATGGCAACATATTTTTAGTAACATATTGCATAATTAAAATAAAACACTGAGTTTTAACTGTAATGGTGGCTGAGATATCTCACTTAAAAAGTGTGTCCTACAATTTTATAATTTTTTTGCAAGTTTAGCTGCTAAATGTCAAACTCAGCACGTAGTTTTGTGTTTTGATTTACGAACCTTCAGTGGGGTATTTGTTAAGTCTGATTGTTTGATGAATTAGTTAAGTTAATTTACTAATGAAATAACTTGAAGTTTCGAACACTTTTATCATAAAAGTATTTTTTTTTAACGTGACATCTATTGGTACCAAAAAATTCCTAATTGACCCAAATCTCGTCATTTTAAGTACTTTTTTGACGATTACTGGGACACGCTTAATACTTACCTCTAAAGTCGTCATTTGTAAATATTTTCAACTTTATCGCTAAAGCATAAGGTTCAAAGTTGTTTGGGAAAATTTTACAGTTTCGGGTAGCTTGATGTGCTGGCGTATTTACACACATGTAATAAGGTTTGGGCTACATTTGACGATAAAACTGGGTTTCTCTTAAACTGTTTTCGCTTCGCTCACTCATTTCTTGAGTACTTAAGCGTGCTCTGTATCTGTAGTCGTCGCGTCATTGGGTTCGCTTCGCTAGCTCGGCACGAAACTGTGCTTGTGCTTCACTCGTGATAGAGTTCGCTTCGCTCGCTCTTGTCATGTGTAAGTGCGTTCAGCTCACTCGTGTTGAAGATGGGCTCGCTTCGCTTGCTGGTTTAAGAAGCTGTTAAGACCAGCACGAGAAGTAAGCCCATCTTTTGATTAAGCGCACTTATCGTGCGATTAAGCGTGCTTTGCTTATTTGTACGAGTATCTGGAAGGGCTCGCTTCGCACGCTGTATCGCAAACGCGCTCCACTCGCTCGGCCCGTAAAAAGTATTCTCAGTTCTAACCTAAGCTGCTTTGCTGGGAAAGGTATAATAATGAGCTGTAATAAGCCCTGGCTAATTGATGCTAGTTTTTTCAACAGTACCTCACTCAGATCAGGCGTGGATATTACAGTTCCCATCAAATCCTCACATATATAGAGGTGTCTTCTTACTAAGTCTTCTGCCGTTGAATCTTCCTAATTTTCTCGTAATCTTCACACATACTTGCACGATGACAGGCCGGGGCGCCGTCCATTAATAACATGGCAATTGGCGATGATTTTAGGTATTACCAGCTTTTTAATTTGCTCATAAGTAGATTTTGTAGGCTTATTGTGTTCCTTGTGATTTAAAACTTTCTTTGGTTGGCTTTTGATTGGGTTAATACTAGTCGGAGGCGCGGCGAATGTATCCCCCGGGCCCCGGACTCATGGTACTAGAAGGAACAGTGGGGTTTTAGTCGGTAGGAGTCCGATATAACCCTCAGTTCTTCCCACACGGAGGGTATCCATGAAGATTCCCCCACAAAAAAAGAAGGCTCATTGCATTTCATATAAAGCAACCTTTCACCATATGTGATATTTTTCAGTTCTAAGCAGATTTACGGTCGATATGAGACGATATCTTTGACTTGCTCGGTACTAGGCTTTTGAGGCTCATAGAATTCCTTATGATGCAAGCTTACTTTTATTGAGATTTTTTATTTTTGGCCAGACTTACGGCCGATATGAGACGACATTTGAAATTATTTTGCTATTGTCAACTTCAAATGCATTTTTAACTCGGCCAATATTTCTGTTGATTCTCTTTAGGCCCTAGTAGTGCTGTGTCAGTTCTTGACAATGGCACCTAGTAGCTAAAAAGTTTTTGCTAATTGAAATTTCGACGCATAGTAAAAAGGAGGGTCGGGCGCACTGCACTTGCGATGTAACTTGCGATGCACTTGCGATGTAACTTGCGATGTAACAAATTAGATCCTGTTTCTAATTTGGTACAATTATTACCTATATATTTTATGCTCAATCATTACCAAAGCATTCTCGTAATTAAGTGGCTGAACAATTTACTTGTCGTTGCACAGAGTGCAACGACGTTTTCACGTCAACAGGAGACCAGTCACGTTTCATACAGAGTTGGGCCCAAAACACAAAGTGACAGCGAAATAAAATTTATTATTGTTTAAAATTTCTACGAAAAAAATCTACTTTTATAAATTTAAATAAAATATATTAACAACCGACTGGCAAAAATAAAAGAAAGGTGACCTTAAACAAGTATTAGGTACCTACTATGACAACAAACCTCTGCGAGGGTTACTATAACTATTTTTTGCATACATAGTTCTAAAATCAGGTTCTTTTTTAATCTGTCGAGCTCCGCTAATGAGACACAATTGATTTTCAATTGTTTCGTCGCCAATAGGCGACGCGCGTTGTTTGACCGGTTAGTATAGGTATAAAACTTTATTTTTCAATTTAAAAAAACAGCTGAAGAACGGTTGTAGAGATTCGGCGCAATAGTAAAAAATGATAAAGAGGTCTTCCCCGACCAGGGTGTAAATTTTTTTCGTTGGCCGGCCATTTTGGGTTTTGGGCCTAATATGGCTGATTTATTTATTTATTTATATACTTTATTGTACACCAATAAAAATACACAACATAAAAAAAAGCATTAGACAATATACAATGGGCTGACCTCCTTTATTCTGATAAAAACTGATTCTGTGATTCGGATATTTTTATTTTTTTAAGCTAAAATATATTAGAATTAACCTACCTAGTCTGCTAACAGCTCATAACCTTTAGTTTCTTGCGATTTTGTTTTCTACCTACCTTTTGTTTCTTAGACTTGCCACTCATATGAAAGATAATCACAATATGTTTTAATGTGTAATCATCTTGAACTCTATGTTCAAGGCCTCAAAGTTTATATTAGCGTCTAAAATTGACGACTACTGGGTCCTTTTGATGAGTAATAGTACAAATCTGGCGAGTACTGGTACAAATCGCCCTTTTTTCACATTTGCTTAAATAAGTATTTATTATCACTAAAAATTACAAAAATTAACAACTTATTTAGAATAATGGATAATTTTTCTATTTCGTCATGCAAAAAGTTTCATTATAGGTAAATGAAATACTTCTCACGCAGCAATTCTTCAAAGTCAGTGAATATCAAAACCCGACGACTATTGGTAAATTTACCTTAGTAGTAATTTTTCATTAGTCAAAGGGAACTATATTTTCTATCACCAAAATTTATATTTGTCATCAAGTTGTATCACCTAATAAATAGATCTATCGCCACGAAATATTTGTATCACCTAATAAATAGATCTATCGCCACGAAATATTTTCGTTCTCAGATAGCGGGGCTCCGTCGACATAGGATGCAAGAACGAGCGAAGGGCACCCCGAGGTTCGGTTTGGTTAGGTTACTTTAAACCCTTTACACAGAAATAGGGGCCCCGCGAAGCGGGGCTCCGTCGACATAGGATGCAAGAGCGAGCGAAGGGCACCCCGAGGTTCGGTTTGGTTAGGTCACTTGCATTGTTTGGTGACTACATTTTGGTGACAGATCTACTATTTGGAGGACAAACCCTATTATTTAAGAAACACAAAACTAATTAAATTGGTGATAGCTTAAATGATACCCTTAGTCAAATACATATTAAGTAGTGCATTAATTTGCCTGTATCTTCCTAAATTAGCTTAGACATTATTTATTTTAAACGCGTGAGTCGTGTGTATGTTTTTGATGTAGGTGGTTTATAATATTTATTTAAGTATAAAAATATGTATTATAGGTATGTTGAGACTGTGTCTACTCCCCGTCACTTTTCCCTAAAGGTGCATTTTAGAAAACCAGCGTCAGACAGCATCTGTCTGGCATTAATGCTGAAATGAACCTTTTCAGCGCAGCCGTGAGGCATACATAAGGTATTGTTGTCTGAAACATTATTATTTATTTTGTTAATTTTGTATTTTGTGTCTCACGAACTGTGTCCAAATAATTTCTTTCTTTATGTTGTCTTAGAATAGATGGCTATTTTTTTTATACCTACATATCACACATTTTGCCAGACGTTTGTGGGCCAACAAAGTCACAGAATAAGATCTTCATAGAAACCAATGAAATCTTACCTTTCTCCCAGCCCTGTCAACTAGCTGGCACGCCAAAAACGACCCAACGATCTGCACAGCAGCGAGCAATATCGACTGCTTGTTCGGCGACAAGGCGATGCGTGTGTCAGGATCCTTGCTGGCTGCAGTGAAGATGTGACTGGCGTAGACCAGGACAGCGATGCAGCCGCAGAACTCCCGGGTGAGGTTCACTATGAGGGCCACCCAGAACGCTTTGACGGTCGTCTTGTCAGAAACTGTTGGAGGAAAATAGCCTTTAGTATCCTGAGCACTGATCTTAGTATTAGGAGCAGTGGTGGCCCAGTGGTAACGGCCGCGACTTACGAAGAACCCAGAAAGGCGCTTTACTTTGTGTGAATTATTTAATCACCACTGCTCTCAAATGGGTGAAGGAAAACATTGTGAGGAAATTGGCATGTCCTACAACCAAACATTTTAAGACATGTGACATCGGCGCTATGCAGTGCGATGAAAATCCAGTGTGCAAAATGGAGACGATGTGGGAAAAATGCGCCCGTGCGAACCTAGACTTAATTGTGTAAAACGCTATTCATCTCAATCTGAATAATTTTGAAGGATATTGCTAATCCATTGCTTCATATGTTGGAATAATGTGTCGGCTCAACAACGTAAATAACGCAATGAACATTGTTGGGCTAACTGCTTGTTAAATCAATGAAAAACTGCACAAAGTAGGCTACCTGTAATAACTACTTCGGGAGATCTCGTTGTATCTCGTCTCTTCATAAACGAGGTATTTAATATTGTTGTGAGAGAGACACTCTACGAGAAATTCATCTCTTATGAAGGAGGTACTTTACCTTCCGTAGGTATTGTTTGTCCTACCTTTTTTTTTTCCTCATAGACTTCCTCCATCGTGGGGGTGACAGAGGGGCATGCCGGACTCTTACCGGCTAAAACCAACGCGGTGTTCCACCTCTACCTATGGCCGGGGGTGCGGGATTCGCATAAGCATTCACCGCTCCCATTGTTTGTCCTACCTACGATTACAATTATTACACACCCCGACCTTTTTCAAGGTCATCACTAAAGGGCGGTTAATATTTGTTCGCGTAAGGCTTCGTTTTAACAATGTAAATTGAAAAGGGTTGGAAATTACAGGCGACAAAGAACTCAACGTTTTCAATTTTAATTGTTAGTACTACCTATTACGAGTAGTACTTGAATTTCTTCACCCACGCTCAAATTCCGCAGTAGCCTGGGTATTGAATTTAAATAATTTACGAAAACAATAAACCAGATGATATTTCAATAACTGGAATTGGAAAATGGAGATCTATTGAAATGATTTGGGTTTTTAATAAGCTTTGCTCGCTTTCAGCGTAGGTAAAGATATAGATACACATATCTGTGGTAAATACATTTAGCGCTAAATATAAAACATCGTTCTATTTCTGTCATTTGTTCAAATCTCAAATCGTTTATTGCAATCCATAATGTACAATTACAGGTGGAAAATAAAAAATAATAGAAACAATTATGGACCCTATCGGGCACAGCAAATTTTTTATAAAAAAAAAAAATATTTTTTTTATCATTTTTAGTGTTTAAATACTTTAAATAAAGTTAGAAATATTTTCTATTCTATTAACTGTGTATTTATATTTCCATTCATTCACTTATTCTATTAATATTTTATATGCAGGTCTATCTATTGTTCTAAGTTGACAGAGACAGTATGATCCCACCAAAATTCATGTAAAATGTTGCCAAGACGAGACCACATATCGATACCTCTGGGCTCAAAGGGCGTATAGCACATTTTTGACATTTTTTACTATTCTCACTCAGTTTTTGAGTCTCTATCGATCTGTATAATCCACGTGACCGGCGAAATTCGAAAAAAAAATTTCGAATACAACCTCATAATTAAAAAAAAAATTAATTAAAAAAAAAAAACCTCATAATTTTCGTTACGTAAACACAGCTTATTTGATCGATAGAGAATCAAAAACTGAGTGAAATAGTAAAAAAATTCAAAATGCCCAAAATGTTCTATACGCCCTTTGAGCCCAGAGGTATCGATATGGCTCGCACTGTCAAAAAGTTGTCAGATCTCATGTAGAGCCAAGCTTCGCCTTAACTCTAAAGCCCTACTTCAGAAACTCTACACCTTATTCAAAATATGAGGCTTGGGCGCTTGGTTTGGCATGGGCGGGTCGAATACAGAACCTCCTTTTTTGAAGTCGGTTAAAAAATGTTTACCAACAATAACACACAAATAAAAAAAACAATTTTAAAGAGGCATGGACTACCAGGAACCCACAAACATAAGGCGTTTGACACCGCCGCAATGTTTAACCCCAAACAAAACGTTACCAATTGACATTTGACACATGCAAAATGACAGAAGCGAATTAAATGGCCGCCAGAATTGAGAGTGATGGTGGCTGGTCAAGAATCAAGGACGTTTTGGTCGCCACGTTTTATAAAGAGGTCGGGTCAATCAGTTCGTCATCAATTATTGGTGTCGCACACATAATAATAACCCACACGTGAATATATTGTTGTTTGTTGCTTGGATTCGGTATGGTTCTTCAATCAACTCTGCCTATCGCAGTCCAGTTCTACGCGCATAGCGTGACCACAGAAGACACGAAACTCAAAGACAGATTGAAGGATTTCTACGGCGGGATGTCAACATTTAAGAAAAGAAATGTCACTTTGTATAATATAAAGCGATGTGTCTATTCTTCGTAGAGTAGAGATAGAATTGTTCTTGCTACGCATCCTGGACATAGGCTTCTCTCAAGCCGCGCCTCAACAACCAGTCATATGCCTTCCGCATCCAGTCTGTTCCAGTCAACTTTTTAACCCCTCAAGCGTCAAGTGTACATCAAGTGTACAAAAGTGAAAGTGCTCGAAACGTCAACGGTACACCAAGTGTACACAACAGTGTCATTGTTCTATTGTCATTGTTAAAACAATGACATCCCATTCAACTATTCCGTCGCGTGGGGTGTTTTGACAGTTAGACGGGCAAATGTGTGAGAGGTTAAGGTCGTCGGTCAATATAGCTTTTGGGCGTCCACACCACGCTTCCCGATACGCGGTTTCCACACCAGGACTCGTCTGCTTCACCAGCCATCGTTCTTCGTCGAACATGGCCAGCCCAGTGCCACTTTAGCTTGCTTACTCTGCAAGCTATGTCGGTAACTCCGGTTTGTTTGGATCAGAGCATACCGTTTGATTGTTGCATGTGTTGTAAGCCTTATATCTCATCAATATCTTCCTGCCCATGTCTCATGTTACTTGGGGTCGACTGAACACGTTTTATCGTTTTCACGTTTTCTCCCTTGTCAACCGTCATCTTATCATTCACTCAGCCTTAGAACTAAAAGTGTGTAATTTGAATAGCAACAGTTTCTGTTAACACATTGAATGGCAAAGATAACCGACCTTTTTTAACCCCTTACTGCATAGCATGACATATCTGGCATCAAGGGTTTTTGTCACCTAATTTAAATTTGGTACATTTTCTTTTCTTCTTGCAACTCTTAACCCCTTACTGCATAGCGTGACATATCGGTTTTTGATTTAAGAGTTGCAAGAAGAAAAAGAAATGTACCAAATTTAAATGAGGTGACAAAAACCCTTGATACCCGATATGTCACGCTATGCAGTAAGGGGTTAAGTCGTGTTTTATTTGAGATGCCCAATAGTGTAAAAACGTCCATTCAAGCAGGCCGAATAACACAGATTACCAAAATAATAATATATAGGGAAGACCTACGTAATAATACATAGTCGGCATCTGCCATTATTACCAGCTACGTAATGATACGTAGTCGGCATCTGCCATTATTACCAGCTACGTAATAATACAGAGTCGGCATCTGCCATTATTACTACCTACGTAATAATACGTAGTCGGCATCTGCCATTATTACCAGCTACGTAATAATACGTAGTCGGCATCTGCCATTATTACCAGCTACGTAATAATACGTAGTCGGCATCGGCCATTATTACCAGCTACGTAATGATACGTAATCGGCATCTGCCATTATTACCAGCTACGTAATGATACGTAGTCGGCATCTGCCATTATTACCAGCTACGTAATATTTCGTAGTTGGCATTCAATGTGTTAAAATTGAGTTTTTTTTTTCTAAATAGATAATGGTCGTAAGTAATATTTCTCCGGAGTCTAGATTTGTGCCTGGTTCACGGCAATAGGCTCATCTAATTCCATGACGATGGACATAAACATACTCGATGGGTAACAACATCAGCATAACATGGGGCCGGCTCGATGCTTCACGTGACCAGAGGGTTGGGTCGTTCTTTGGCCAAAGAATTAGCGTTGCCATTCAACGTGGCAATGCTGCCAGTCTTCTGGGCATGTTTTCGGATGACAGCGATGCGGACGAGTACTTCGACGCCTAAGTGTCCTTTGTTTTTGTATTTATTTGTATAGTAAGTTAGTCATTTAATTTAGTATCTAATGTAAATAATTACATTTTCTTTAAATAAATAACTAATTAAAAAATTAAAAAAAACAGAGTACTTGCGTGTGACTTTGAGGGTCGAGAAGTTGGAGTCGCGTCACAACACGAACATCAAGTCGTTCGTAGTGCGTGTTCCGACACATCATCTCGAGAAGTTCCTCAAGGAAGAGTTCTGGCCGAAGGGTGTTGCGTACCGCCGGTTTCGTGGCTAGCTACATGACACCAGTCAGCGAAACACGACGCAGACTTCGTGTTTAGTTAATTTTTTGGTGTACCTAATTATAATGTTGTATCATCATCATCAGCCTATAATGTTCCCACTGCTGGGACACAGGCCTCCTCTCTGTGAGAGGGAGTGGGCCGTAATCTACCACGCGGGCCCAGTGCGGGTTGGTAGATGTCACATGTCTTTGAATTTTTGGTTCTAGGACATGCCGGTTTCCTCACGAATTATAATGTTGTATGTATTTATAGTATTTTTAAGTTATATTCATATTGTATTGTATGTCTTTTATATGGGCCTTGATGCCTGAAGTAAATGGATAAATAAATAAAAAAAAATATTTTTCGGGATGAGTGTAGTCGTCATTTTCGCAATCACCATCTCCTTTAATGTACGGACTTCTTCCTATACGAACTGCTAATTATTATGACACTGAGTTTAGAAGGAAGTAGATGAGGACTCAAGCCTATTCCAATTTCCGCGTTTAAAATGAATTGTTTGTTTTTCTTTGTCGACGTTGGAGATTGAATAGGTCACAGAGCACTTTATTCTTGGCAAACAATCAGAGCAGTCAACGGGGAATTAATTAAATATCCAGGTTTTGCAGACGGGTTTGTGGCCGCACTGGTTAGAAATAGCCTAATGTTCCCACTGCTGGGACACAGGTCTCGTCTCGGTGAGAGGGAGTGGGCTGTAATCCACTACGTGGGCCCAGTGCGGGTTGGTAGATGTCACATGTCTTCGAATTTTTGGTTCTAGGACATGGCGGTTTCCTCACGATGTTTTCCTCGTTTTCCTTTACCGTTTGAAAAATAAATAGGTTCAGAAATAGGTTATTATATAATGAATGTACCTTTGCCAAATATAGTAAAACATTTTTAAAAGAGTACAGTAAAACGGGGCTACTTTGACTTCCAGGGTTACTTTGAGAGATTTTGGGGCTACTTTGACAGAGCGTCAAAATCGGTATTCACGTGTGCTCAGCAAGTGTGCGTGACCTCGAGTAATATTGCGCGAGGCGCGGGGTACCTATAAACCGGGGTACCTATAGGTTCTACCGCCAACCTGTTGACTGGATATGCTGCATTACCTGTAAAAACTAGGTGTGTGGGATGTGCAATAAGGGCCGTCATACGAATGTGTGTTGTGTGAGGACGACTCTAACTAATTGTTTGTTGCCTATAATATTGCCAAAGTTGATTGTTAATTACTTATAATATTATTAACCCATTAATTACCTATAATATTGCCAAAGTTGATTGTTACCTATCATGTTTAAATTGATCTCAATTATATTAATTATTACTTAAGGCGACTACACGACCTAAAGCGCGGTCACTGTCGGACTGCATAGAAAAGAAAGAGAAGCGCGATGACACAACCGTGGTAGTTTATTGCAAATATGAAGCAATTATCTATTTACAAAAACTCTCAAACACCAAACAAATAAAAACCGTATACTAAAATTCGGGGAATTAAATTGTCTTTTAGATGGTGAAAGTTTTATGAAAATACACCCGATAGTGTTTGCGTGATTATCGTTTTTATGTCCGCGGTAGACATTACTTTACAAATTAATTACACTATGTTAAAAAAATATGATTGCAAATATTCACATATCAAATTACGAAGCAAATGGTCTAGTATAACATTTATTTTTTTCAAAGAAATCAGTCCGGTCGATTAGACGTGATGTTGAATTTAAAATCATTAGAAGTCGTATATCTGCGCCTTAAGAGACTGATTAAGTGGCATTAACAGTACCTTCGGTACAAATATTGTGATACTTGCGTTAATAAAGAATAATTTAATTGTAAAAATATTTGTTTTCATTTAAATCCATGTAGTTTTCAATAAAATAATAGTTTTTTTGGTCAAAATGATGTCAAAGTAACCCATGCTTTTTACTATCTTTGACGTCAGTTGCATTTCAATGCCCTGTCAAAGAAACCCCTAGGGGGGTTACTTTGACATTGATTAAATTAGAAAAAGTAAGGAGTTAGGGGGGTGGTAGGTTTTAAATTTTCCATAGATCTGATAACCAAAGGACACATTGTTCTGTTGGCGTAAAAAAAAGTAAAATTCGAGCCGTAAAAAAAAAGTTACAATCCAAAAACCTCCAAAATCTGTTCAAAGTAGCCCCGTTTTACGGTACCTAACGGTGGAGTTTCTTGCCCATTCTTCTCGATACGAAAACTACCTTTTGGAAGGGGCGACTAGAATCAATTCTATTTTAATGTAAATTTTGACGTTCAAAAGTGCCTTTTATGTGCCTATCTGAAATAAATGCTTTGACTTTGGTTTAAACCGGAATTTCCGAAAGGTAAGTAGTTGAATCCCAAGAGAGTTAGAGGTGAATTAGACACTAAACGATCATCTTTGAGGGACTTTCCAATATTCCAATAACGTTTGAGCATACAGCTGATAATCTCTAAACACAGGGCAAAATTAAATTATCTAGCGATAGCGAAACTTAGCAGAAGGCGAATCTATTGACGATCCACCAACCTGTGCCGAATCATGCCAATCCGAAAGTAATCTGTTTGTAATTACTTTGACGCTTCCCTATTCGGCTTCGTACCACTCATCATCATCATCATCATTTCAGCCGAAAGACGTCCACTGCTGGACATAAGCCTCCCCCAAGCACCTCCACTTCGACCGGTTTTGTGCTTCTCGCATCCAACGAGTTCCTGCGGCCTTCACAAGGTCGTCGGTCTACCTTGTGGGAGGACTTCCAACGCTACGTCTTCCGGTACGCGGTCGCCACTCCAGAACCTTTCGGCCCCATCGGCCATCTGTTCTGCGAGCAATGTGCCCTGCCCCCTGCCACTACTAGATGAAAAATACTTACACAATAGTTTAGGCGAGAATTTAGGTTCACTAGTTGTCTGCTCGATGATCAATCTGTCAACTTCTTCGGAGATAGACTTGTCATCTACGGGCAGGGATCGCAGCCAAGCTAGCACCTTCGCTGTTTCCTGAAACATAGTTTTATTTAGTACTAGCTGCGCCCCGCGGTTTCACCCGCATAAGTTCGATCCCGTAGGAATATCGGGAAAAAAAGTATACTATGTCCTTTCCCGGGACTCAAGCTATCTCTGTACCAAATTTCATAGGGGAAGAGCGGGCAAGATGGTTCACTTAACTTGAATAATTAATAAAAAAAAAATCTTAATAGAATACTAAGTAACCTTTAATTTCTCAAAATCAAATATAATTAAACTTTCATAATAATCAAAGAAATGACTCAAATTTTTATCACAATTGTTACACGAGATCAATATATGAAATATAAGGTTTGATTCATCTTGCCCTATACTATCGGGTAAGATGGTTCTAGCGATCGGGCAAGATGATTCAAGATGAGACAATGCTCAATTATCTTGACATTCATCACAAAAGTATGTTCCTCTTCCAAGATAAGCTGAACAGGCTTCGTGAGTCCAGTCCTTACACTGGGAGCATTGTATCCAGTCTTCAGCTGGAGGATGTACAAATTGTTCCTTGCATACTGTGCAATAATAATCACACACAGTTTTGGCAGCACCCTGCACCGATTTTTTTTGTTTCATTCTTGATGTGGAAGGTGTCTGATAGTTTGTGGATGATAATAGATTCTCCTTGCCCAAATTTTTAACAGCGCGTTGTTCAGCCTTTATATTTATATAGGAGGGCAAGACGAATATGCCTATATTCATTTTGCCCGCCAGGCTACTTTACGAATGAAGCATAACCTAAAAATGTAATGAGAATACTGTTGAAAAAAACTTTAAAAATACATTAATTTACAATAAATAACCTAACTAAAACAATGAAAATATATTACATAGATGATTAATTCCGTTAGAAAACTCAAAACTTACCGTAGTCAAATATTTTAGTGTCGAGAGTTCGTATTGCTTTTTGTCGCTGACGTGCGTACTCACGCGCTGGCAGTCCGGTTCGTACTGGTTTGCGAGCCCCCGCCTCACCGCGCGTCTACTTGCGCTATGGACGTGTATGCACTGATTCGATAGAGCAAATTATAAGAATGATTCATGTTGCCCGCTATATTCATCTTGCCCTCCCTTCCCCTATAAATCGGTTCAGCGGTTTAGGCGTAAAAAGGCAACAGACAGAGTTACTTTCGAATTTATAATATTAGTATGGATGAATTATATTACATAGAAGAAGATAGAAGATAAAAATGTGCACAAAAACCTTCCGGAATACATTTTCTAAATGGTGGTGTCGAAAACCATATCAAAATCCGTTATGAAGTTTGGAAGAACAACGCGGTCACATAGACACAAACGAAAAGCGACTTTAAATTATAATATGTATAGATTCTACATTCAATATTACCTCATTCCTTCCGCACTTGACCAAGTACGAGGGTGTCTCCGGCAGCCGCAAGAGGATACAGAAGTGGATGAGAGGAATCGCGAGCAATATCCAGAGGACTGTGTTAAACGGCAGCAGGTCTCCTAGGACGAAGACTAGTAGGTTTCCAGCGGTCTGTGGAAAAGGAAAGAATTTTAGATTAGTTAGGCAAACGGGCCGGTTATCAGCTATCTGGGATTGGGAAAAGAAAGAAAGAAAGATTTTTTTCTTTCTTTCTCAGTACACGAAGATCACAAACTGAAGGCCAATAATTGGCCTTCAGTTGAGATTGCGACTAGTTTTTGAACGTTTTTAATTACAAGAATTATTCTCGTAATTAAAAACGTTCAAAAACTAGTAAACAAGAATTATTCTCGTAATTAAAAACGTTCAAAAACTAGTCGCAATCTCATCTCGGCGACAATCAATGTCAAAAACTTGATAAAAATGTAACAGGGAAATTATGAGGTATTTTTGACAGAATGAGACTGAGATCAGAGGGCCAATTCCGTAATTTTAAGAACGTTCACAGTCTGATCTCAGTCTCAATCTGTCAAAAATGCCTCTAATTTCTCAACACTTTTGACGAGTTTTTGACATTTGTTTGTCGCTGAGATGAGACTGCGACTAGATTTCGAACTTTTTAAATTATGAGAATTGGCCTTCTGACTGTGAACGTTCTTAAAATTACGGAAATTGCTTCCCAGATCTAAACATAATCATAAAAAAAACATAAAAAGAAACAAAATTACATAGGTAGGGACTACTGCGACTGGATGGTGTCTACTTTACTTTACGAAACAAAGAAAGGAAAGAAAATACTATTTATTGAGTCTCCCACAGGAAGACCTACACAAACTTAATATTATGACACAAACAGAAAATAAAGCTTTACTTTACTCTACGAAATAAAGAATGAAAAGAAAAAGTATTTATTGAGTCTCGCACAGGAAGATAATTATTACACAAACTTAATATTATGACACAAACAGAAAATAAACCATTACTCTACGAAATAAAGGAAGGAAAGAAAATACTGTTTAAGTATTGAGTCTCTCACAGGAAGATAATTACACAAACTTAATATAGCGATACAAACGGAAAATAAAAACCAAAACACGGACTACAGACACAAAAAATTGTACCTACTGTAAAATAAATGTGGCTTTTGAGGGAAATGCAAGGATTTAAGCGATTTTTGCCAATGATTAATTGACGGAGTAACCGCACGCAAGATTTTCTCAAAGTTTTTGCGAACATTTTGCCATCATTAATCTGCGGAGTCATCTGTTTGGAAGCTTAGTAAGTCTTACACAGGGTTAAAGTAAATTAGCTAGTTAAACTGCAGACGTGATTGGTATCACATCACACCAATATTATAAAGGCGAAAGGTTGTGAGTGTGTGTGTGTGTTTATATGTTTGTTACTTCTTCACGCTCAAACGGCTGGACCAATTTTGATGAAACTTTGTACGGAGGTAGCTGACACTCTGGATTAACATACAAGCTACTTTTTATCCCGATATTCCCACGGGATCGACACTTATGCGGGTGAAACCGCGGGGCGCAGTTAGTCAATATCTAAACATGACAAAATAAAAAAGATTTTCCAAAAAAAAAATCGGGTCAACGGCCGTTGGTAATATGGCTATTTGAAGTACCTATGAGTTCTTCTTAAATCATAAGTACATAAATAAATCTAATCTATTTTTTTTATCGTGTTAAAATATCGATAGTCTCATGCCTGTAAAAAAACTGTTTTTTAAACTAATATTTCAAGTGAATACAATCTTGAAAGTCGTTACGGGTCGTCAGAAGCCCGAAAATCTGACAACCAGTCTTACCAAGGGGTATCGAATTACCCAGTAACTGGGTTGTGGGGGTCTGATTGGCAGTCGCTCCATGTAAAATACTGGTATTCAGCTGCATCTGGTTAGACTGGAAGCCGACCCCAACACAGTTGGGAAAAGGCTAGGCAGATGCTGATTTCAAGTGAATACAATAACTACGGTTGATGACCCCAAAAAAAAACATCAATATATAATATACCTATATATTTTTTTGTTTTATAACGTCTGCAAAGTTTCGCTATTTAATTCTATTTGAACCTGTATAAAAACTAATGAAGCTACCTACCTATAGAAAACCAAACAAATCACTACCTACATTTTAAAATCTAAACAAATAAAAGTAAAGAGAAACTTGCCAATTCAAAGTCAAATCATTTATTTCTAATAGGCACATTAAAGGCACTTTTGAACGTCAAAAATTACAACAAAACGAAATTGATTCTAGTCGCCCCCTCCAAAAGGTAGTTTTCGTATGGAGAAGAATGGGCAAGAAGTTACTCTTTTAAAATGTTTTACAAGGTTATACATTCATTATAATTATGTATGTTGTACTCGTATGTGAAGACGATGCATTCTTCAAAGGCACAAAAAAATTGCTGTACACATCTCCCGACTACAACACAACATTTTTCTAAGAACCTGTACGACGAACAGCATCTATTGCCAAAGCGTACCAAGAATTAACATAACAATGTTCCTTACAACTTAAATCGAAACAGCTCTTTTTATCGCACCCGAAAATATATTTACCCATTGTCATATCTCAAATAGAATTCTACGGGGATTACCAAATACTTGCTACGTACTTAGACCATTGATATAGTTTTTTATATATCAATGACTTAGACTTACAAAGAAACTTCCTCGAACTGAAAGGACAACAGGAAAATCGTACGTCTTTGTTTGAAAGGGGGAACACCTGAGTTATATTTGTATACTTAACAAAAAAAAAAACGATAATTTAAGTAGGTACCGTATTTTCCATAAATTATCGTGCCGTACCTGTCACGAATTGCATTTGTTTTTGTAATTAGAATAATCTATTGTGTCTACACTATCATTATAGGTATCTATTATAGAATTGTTACTTTTACCATGTTAGTAAATATGTGAGCACCATGTATCTATCAGATAATTAATATGTCATGGTTTCGTTTTTAATTCTCTTACCTATTGTGGTATAGTAATTTTATTTTAGGTGCATCGTCCTCACATATTATTATACAAGGTGTTACGGAAAGGGTATATCAATACAAACGGGTTGAAGAGTGTATCTGGTCTAGAATCTCTGTACAAAATTTCAGCTCAAAAGCAGTAACTTTGAAAATGCTAAATATTTTTTTATTTCGATAGTTTATTAAATTGAAATCATAAAAAACGTGTCACCGCACTACGAGGGTCATTATCCATTATCTGTAGTGTATCTGTGCGCCTAGTACACGCACATCACGCCGCCGTGCGCCAGTGCAGCGCCGTGATGTCGAAATAAAAAAATATTTACCATTTTCAAAGTTAATGCTTTTGAGCTGAAATTTTGTATAGAGATTCTAGACCAGATACACTCTTCAACCCGTTTGTATTGATATACCCTTTTTGTAACACCCTGTATAATAAAATTAATGTATCTATGCAAAATATTGTAAAACATTTTAAAAGAGTAACGGTAAAGTTTCTTGCCCATTCCTCGCCATACGAAAAATACCTTTTGGATGGGGCGACTAGAATCAATTCTATTTTAAGGTAATTTTTGACGTTCAAAAATGCCTTTTACATGCCTATTTGAAATAAATGCTTTGACTTTGAATACCTATAGATCTATGAGTCATATTTATGACAATCCATACTAATACTAGCTTCGGCTCGCGACTTTTTCCGCGTCAAATTTCACCCTCCCCCAATTCACCCTCTTAGGGGTGGAATTTCGAAAAACCCTTTCTTAGTTACCTACTCTTCACACAGAACACACCCTCCAAATTTCATGTCTCTAGGACCAGCGGTTTAGGCTGTGCGTTGATATATCAGTCAGTCAGGACTATTATACATAAATTCGAAAGTAACTCTGTCTGTACGTTACCTTTTCACGCCTAAACCACTGAACGGATTTCTACAAAATTTGGAAAGGAGATTAATGGCATTCTGGGAAAGGATATAAGCTACTTTTGGTCCCGGTAGCACGTTCCTGTGGGATAATTTCCGGCATACACGCTGACGAAGCCGCGTGCAGAAACTAGTGTAATATAAAGTGCCTTATTACATGGGACTATTTATAAATGTTTAATATATATTTTGAAAAAATAACAAAATTAAAACTATACACAAACTAAAATATAGCCACAGAATACTTAAAGTACTACGTACAGAAAGGCCACTCCCTTCCCCGCACTAACATCAGTTACCGCACCTCACCCCGCACTAAATAGCGCTCGCAAACACAAGTACCTCACGCACACATTCATACGTATACAAACGTCATTTTTTAATGTAGTAGTAGTAGGTAATTATTTTGCGAGCGTTGTATGGAGTGTCCGGGGTGTGATATAGCGTCGAAACGTTCATCCGCATCGCTGTCGACTGGTAATGTACCCAAGAGACTGGCGGCATTACCACGTTGTATGGCAATGCTTAGCCTTTGGCCAAGGTAAAAGCCAGCCCTTGGGTCACGGGAAGTGTCAACCAGCTGTTTTGAAATTTCCTTAAAAAGACCATGAGCACTCGGACCCCATGGGACTTAAATATATCTGGTGGAATGTGGGTGTACGATAGGTATCTACATCTCTGCTTAGCCCTTTGGGGATTACAGGCGTGATGTTATGTTGTGTTATGTAATACTATCTGTTGCCCGTGACTTCGTCTGCGATCCAGAATGAAAAGTAGACTATGCCCTTCTCCAGGTCAGGGTCTACCCATGTGACAAATTTCATTCAAATCCGTTCAGCCGTTTTAGCGTGAAAGCGTGAAAAACAAACATACAAAAAATAAATTCTTTTCGCTTTATACGTAACTAGTGGCGCCCCGTGGTTTCACCCGCATAAGTTTCGATCCCGTGGGAATATAGAGGTGAAAAGTATTCTATATGTTAATCCTGGTTATAAACTATCTGTGTGTCAAATTTCATCTAAATCCGTTCAGTAGTTTTTGCGTGAAAGAGCAACAAACATACAAACACACTCACAAACTTTCGCCTTTATAATATTATTAGCTGCGCCCCGCGGTTTCACCCGTATAAATGTTGATCTTGTGGGTATATCGGGATAAAAAGTAGCCTATACGTTAATCCAAGGTGTCAGCTTCCTCCATACAACATTTTATCAAAATCGGTCCAGGCGCTTGAGCGTGAAGAAGTAAC
The DNA here is from genome assembly GCA_945859645.1 of Amphipoea oculea. NCBI lineage: Eukaryota > Metazoa > Arthropoda > Insecta > Lepidoptera > Noctuidae > Amphipoea > Amphipoea oculea. Next base: position 4,720,520 of record OX243881.1, on the reverse strand, counting down.
AAACATATAAACACACACACACACAGACTCACAAACTTTCGCCTTTATAATATTATTGTGATACTAGCAGCGCCTCGCGGTTTCACCCGCATAAGTGTCGATCGCGTGGGAATATAGGGGTGAAAAGTATTCTATATGTTATTTTGACGTATAAGCTATATTATGTCAAAGTTTTATCAAAATCCGTTCAGTAGTTTTTGCGTGAAAGAGTAACAAACATCCTCACAACCTTTCGCCTTTATAATATTAGCACACCCCGGACACTCCATACAACCCTCGCAAAATAATTACCTACTACTACTACATTAAAAAACCGGCCAAGTGCGAGTCGGACTCGCCCATGAAGGGTTCCGTAGCAGCAAGTAACATAATATAAAAGTTGTTGTAGTTCGTTGTAACTTTGTGAAAGGTAAATTGCGGTTTTCGATTTATGACGTATTAAAAAAAAACTACTTACTAGATCTCGTTCAAACCAATTTTCGGTGGAAGTTTACATGGTAATGTACATTATATATATTTTTTTAATTTTATCATTCTCTTATTTTAGAAGTTAGAGGGGGGGGGGGACACACACACATTTTACCACTTTGGAAGTGTCTCTCGCGCAAACTATTCAGTTCAGAAAAAAATGATATTAGAAACCTCAATATCATTTTTGAAGACCTATCCATAGATACCCCACACGTACAGGTTTGATGAAAAAAAATTTTTGGAGTTTCAGTTGTAAGTATGGGGAACCCCAAAATTTATTGTCTTTTTTTCTATTGTTGTGTGAAAATCTTACTGCGGTTCACAGAATACATCTACTTATCAAGTTTCAACAGTATAGTTCTTATAGTTTCGGAAAAAAGTGGCTGTGACATACGGACGGACGGACAGACAGACAGACAGACATGACGAATCCATAAGGGTTCCGTTTTTTGCCATTTGGCTACGGAACCCTAAAAATGACGTTTGTATACGTATGAATGTGTGCGTGAGGTACTTGTGTTTGCGAGCGCTCTTTGTTAAAGAACTGCGACGGTAACCTCGAAGTGCGGGGTGAGGTGCGGTAACTGATGTTAGTGCGGGGAAGGGAGTGGCCTTTCTGTACGTAGTACTTTAAGTATTCTGTGCTAATGATACAGCTGAAGAGTTTGGTTGTTGGAATATCGTTGCATTTGATATCCCAACTCTTGAGGAAGGCTATAGGCTATTTAACATCACGCTAGGACTCTTAGGAGCCGTGCAGAAAGATAATGAGTAAGAAAGAACGCTAAGCAAAAACAAAGTAATAGCGCGGGATGCGACGGCGTGTGGCGTGTGTTGGGGGAACAAACAATTTTACGCGGACAAAGTCATAGGCAGAAGCTAGTATAACATATATTAGTTTAGATAAAGTGCTACAAGGATCATTTGGCGCTTGAATGACATGACAGACGCCTCCCTGTCACGTCATTCAAGCGCTGTTGGTAAAGATTCGTGGAATTGTTTGGTGAAATGTGAAATTGTTTGGTGCAAAACAAGATGGCGATGCTAATTCCAAACTTAACCACGCGCCGAAAGGTCCTTTTTCATCTTGTAGACATATGTATGAAAAATTGAGCTACCTTTTTGGATTACATGACCTAAAGCGCGGTCACTGTCGGACTGCATAGAAAAGAAAGAGACGCGCGATGACAAAACCCTGGTAATTTATTGCAAAATATGAAACAATTATCTATTTACAAAAAAACTATTGTTTGGACTAAAAAATTAAAACACTAGAGTTTTAGCTTATAGAATAATCTGACAAAAAATCAGAATGATTTTATGTATAGTATGGTTTTTATTGTAAAAAGAAAGTTTTTAGAGGTATCTTCATGATTCTTTTCTATCGTACCAAATAAGTTGTATTATGTTTTCAACACACTATCTACCTAGCATATATATCCTGAAGAATATTATATATGTTTTTTGATTTTGTTTACTGTAGTCGATGATATACTTTTATTGTTTCTAAAACTTACGCTTTTTGCGTTTAGGTTCTGTAAGCCCCTTAATGTGAGCTCTCAATTGTTCTCTCAAGACCAGAAAGGTTTCCGCAAGAATAAAACAATAAACATGGCTATTTTTGATTTTTTAAATAACGTCATGGGTAATGTGGATAAAAGGACGCCGGTATGTTCCATTTACTGCGACATGACCCAGGCTTTCGATTATGTTAATCATGACATTCTCCTCCGTAAACTGGAAGCTTATGGCATTAGAGGCAATGTACTAAATCTCATAGAATCTTATCTGAAAAATCGGAAACAATATACAGTCATTTCTAAAATAAACATTAATACCAAAAAAGAAGAAAAATATTCTTCAAAAAAACGTATAGTTAAATATGGAGTCCCGCAAGGGAGCGTATTGGGTCCTTTGTTATTCATAATCTATATTAATGATTTGCCATTAGTAACTAATTATCCAGTATCACTTTTTGCCGATGATAGCACGGTCACTATTAATTCTATAAATAAAGATAGGTATGAACATGAAATTAACAATACAATCAATTCAATAATTAACTGGTTAGATAACAGTAATTTAAAAATTAATCTAGAAAAAACAAAAATTATGTTCTTCAGTCAACGTTTAGAAGCACCAAATATTAATGTTCAACACAAATTAACTGTTATAAAAAATGTAGACAGAGCAAAATTTTTAGGTGTAACCATTGACAAACGTCTGAACTGGAAAGCACACACAGAAGAATTAAATAAAAAAGTATGCTCTTCTGCCTACGCCCTCTATAAACTAAAACCTATTATAAGTACCAATGCGCTTATAACTGCGTACCATGGTATTGTCGGCTCCATATTGAGGTTTGGAGTTATATTTTGGGGAAACTGTACTAATAAGGAAATCATTTTTAAGTCACAAAAAAGGTGTATTAGGGCTATGTTTGGTTTGAAAATAACTGATAATTGCAAACAGTATTTTATTAAATATAACATTTTAAGTCTGCCTTCCTTATTTATTTACGGAACAGCTAATTTTATACGAACCAATCCTAACCTATTTAAGAAACTATCAGACGTGTCGATTCGTAATCGAAGGGATAATAATAAATTATGCGTACCAAGATCAACCACGGCATTGATGCATAAAAGTGTTTTTTGGTTAACACCGACCATTTATAATAAAATCCCAAAAACTATTAGACAAATGCCTCCTGCTCTGTTTAAGATACATTTAAAAAAATATCTCATAGCTAAATGCTATTATACCATATCTGAATTTTTAAATGACCGCAATTAATTAAATAGATTCCTATAATTACGATATTTTCACAATTTGACCCCTATATCTGTAAAAATTATACTTTATGTTTTTAATTACCATTAGGATTAAGTTATTAAAATTTCATAGTTTGCTGTGTAGACTCAAATTGTTATTATTTTTTTGGTTTATTCTAAGCCAAAAATATGTTGTATTGTACGCCATAAATGGCAAAACATGTAGATCTACCTGTTATTTTAAGACCTTGCACATTTATTTGATGTATACTCATGTTTTTACAACAAATATTATTCTATTCTATTCTATTCAATGGTGTCAATACCTAGCATCAGGTGGATTGTCAGCTCACTTCAAGTTATCACGGTGATCTTTTTACAGAATAGCACCGCCGATAGATTACACGTGGTAGTATTTACGCATTTGTTTAATTACAATATTATTAATGGGTTAATATTGAATTCCTATTGATAAATCATGGCGCGTGCCGCAATCGTAACCATTTATCTTGGAGCAATTATAAATGGATGAAGATATTTATTAATTACGCTACTACAACGTAGGATTTTGTTGACAGTTTTAATTAAATAGGTATCTACATAAATTTATATTTTTAGGGTTCCGTACCTCAAAAGGAAAAACGGGATCTTTATAAGATCACTTTGTAGTTCGTCTGTCAAGACCCTTTTTCTCAGGAATGCGCACCGATCGGTACCGACCCGCACAGACTCGCCTGCACCGCACCGGAAAATTGTTTCTTTATGTAAGCATCCATACGCTAGAATAAAAATTTTTAGTTGTACCTACCCCACACAAATTCAATTAACACTAGTGCATTGAAGAATTGAAGACACCGACTAGAAAAATCATCAAAATTCGCATAGAAATGCCGGAGATGCAGTACATTTATGCATAAAACATCGTACATAAGAATAATTACCTAATGTATTATATACAAAAACCTTCCTGAAAGTATGTAGATCACATTAATAAAATAATTATCAAAATCGGTTCATTAGTTTTTGAGAAAATCGCGGACATACAAACATACTTACATACGGGTCGAATACAGAACCTCCTTTTTTGAAGTCAGTTAACAAACACATAGGCAATTGAGCTTAGCGCAGAGTTAGGTAACTAGGTAGGTACTCATTAGTCATCAGCATACCCAATGAGTACCTACATACCCTGCGCATAATTTTCCTACACACGATTTTACAATAAAGATATCTAATAACACCATCTAATAAAGTCATTATTATACCTAATTTAAATAACAAAAGTCTCACCTGGGTTTTCCCTAATCATTATAGAAATAATGACTAGGGAAAACCTAGGTGAGGACCTTCCTCCTGGACATACCTTGGGTAACCTGGAAGTCTTTAAACAGACTCCAGACCCAGGTTGGCCGAAGCAAGGAAAACCTGTTCAGGTGGAGATTTATAGACGACTCCGCCTTGAAGTGTAAATGTGGTGCTGGTCCACAAACGATGGGACACTTAATATCGTGCCCTGCGTGTCCTGTCAGCTGCACGTTACAGGAACTGGACGCTAGTGATGGCGCCAAACAAGTGGCCGAATTCTGGGCTGAGTACATTTAGATTGCTATCGACACGCTAAGAAGAAGAAGAAGAATAATTTACCTAGGTACACTTGTTTCAGAAATAGCCAGGAAAACATCGTGAGGAAACCGGCATATCCTAGAACTGAAAATTCGAAGACTTGTGACATCCGCCAACCCGCACTGGGCCCGCGTGGTAGATTACGGCCCACTCCCTCTCACAGAAAGGAGGCCTGTGTCCCAGCAGTGGGAAGATTACAGGCTGATTATGTAAAATGTTATGTAGTCTGAAAATTAACCCGGGCATACTTAATTGGTATAAGTAATTAAAAGCTTGTTCAGCAGGGGCGTCCAACGAACCTACTCAAGTTCACATGTATCGAACTATTGAACTTGACTCTTCTTGACTATTAATTGAAGGCACGAGTATGCGGTAAGAATAAATTGGCGCCTAGCTTCGCGGCGGGAATTTAAACGCGCGTCTGCATAATTAAGCACTCCTGAGTCAGCCCTTATTTTATTTTATGTACACCCATGCTATAAATCCTCTATAAAAGTTTCTGAAACAGTTAGCTTATTGCCAACATTAAAACAACCAGTGTCATAGTAACCATAATATCATCCAAACGAGTGTTATTATGTTGCACTAAATTTCATTATGCAACTTGTTTTTAAATAAGAACTTTTTTTACAAAAAAACAACCGACTTAAAAAAAAAAAAACACTACAAAGTGAAAAATAACTTTAATTTCGGAAGTCGGTGTCTTTGGTTCCGCATTTTCGTTTTTTGACACCGACTTCCGAAATTAAAGTTATTTTTCACTTTGTAGTGTTTTTTTTTTTGAAGTCGGTTGTTTTTTTGTAAAAAAAGTTCTTATTTTTCACTTTTTAGTTGTACCTACCCCACATAAATTCAATTAACACTATTGCATTGAAGAATTGAAGACATTACTCGAAGAATCATCAAAATTCGCATAAAAATGCCGGAGTTGCAGTACATTTATGCATATAACTTCGTACATAAGAATAATTACCTAATGTATTATATACTAAAACCTTCCTGAAAGTATGTAGATCACATTAATGAAAGAATGATCAAAATCGGTTCAGTAGTTTTTGAGATAATCGCGGACATACAAACATACATACATACATACATACGGGTCGAATACAGAACCTCCTTTTTTAAAGTCGGTTAAAAAAAAAGAACCGTGTCATGCTCGCGCGTTTCAGTACCACAGCGCAGTAATTTAAAAAAGGAACTTATAGGTTATTCGAATTCACGTCGTATCCCATTGGCCACCATTTTTGTTCCATATAAGAATGGAAAATAACTATTTCAGACCCTTTTATAGAGGATTCATAGTTAATTATCATGGGTGTAGATAAAGTCTTGTATGCAACTGTAACTAATTTGGTATTAAAACACTCATGTGATACTACGAGTATAAACCCACATTCGTGTTTTAATACCGCTTATTATAAAGCAGTTGCATAAATAACTATTATAAGTAGCGTTGGAATAGCTTTAGCACTGAGTTGATGGACGCTTGGTTTGATATTTACCGAAAGGAACCACATTATTTCGTAACTTTTAAAGTTAAGGTTCGCGAGCACATTCGCAAGAAGCTGGTAGTATCATCACAACGGTAATATTTTCTCATTGTTTGTCTTATTTCTTCTGAGTAAGTATATTCATGTATTTATTTGTGATTATGTTTATATGTAATTAGGTATACTTATTTCTTATATTCATAGTTTTAATAGGTTTATACGTATCTTAAAATATTGATTCCTCAATTTTCATGATTGCACCTACCACCGTTTATCTCTGCATCACCCAAAGGTTGACTGGTAGAAAATGCCTATCGCATTAAGTCCGCCTCTGTACATTTATGTGCTTGAAGTATTATTTATTATTATGAGCCTGTTATGTCAAACTGCACGGCAAAGGCCTCCCTTCCGTCTTTCCATTTTTCCCTATCTCTTGCTACATCTGGCCGATCCTTTAGATAGGCGTCCAATTCGTCACGCCATCTCTTTCTGGGCGTATTAAGTATTAAATAAATAAATAAACCACCTATTTGTGAGGTTAAATCTTGGAAGAGCAAGCGTGGTTTAATTTCTAATAATAGCCAGAGGAAGATAAACATACCTACTTTATTTGATTTGATCCTACAATTTCCTAACAGTAATTGCGTACGGTGAAATTGCGTACGTGCGGGGTAATTGCTTAGCAATAGCTTCCATTTTGACAGTTCAACAACATTCATTGCGTTATTTACGTTGTTGAGCTGACAAATTTTTCGAACGTATGAAGCAATGGATTAGTAATATCCGTCAAAATTATTCAGATTGAGATTGATAGTGTGTTACGCAATTAGTGTGCTGCAAACTATTGAGACAAACGTGCTTGTTTCTATTATAAATTTATAATTTCGATCGCAAGTAACTTCATCATCATTCATCACAAAATCAAAATTAAAATTTTGCGCTCTGTTTTAATAATAATAATAAATCATTTTATTTCAGGCATTGTACAGTCATACACATACATTTCGCCCATAGTGACTACATGTCATATCATAAATAAATAAGCATTGAGTATTATTAAGTATTATTGTTTAGTTAGTTATTATAACAAATTATAAATTAAATTATGAGTAAAATTAAATAATTTTACGGATAATTAATAAATTATGCATGCTTACACATAATATTACAAAATTATTATTAATTATACTAATTCGTCATTATTATCATCACTTGATTACATCGTAGTCAATGCTGAGATTGAACAATTCGGTTCTAGACAAGAAAATTGTGCGAAATACAGTGGTTACAATATTATTTTTACAATTCAACAATCGTGTTCGAAATGAAGCTCCAACAATCGTGTCAACAATCGTGTTCGAAATGAAGTTTTATCCTAGCTAAACATGCTTGTGCCTCAATTTGTATTTAACACCCTTGTATACCATGTTTTCCGCAAAATCAAAAGTCATTTATTCAAACTAATTTTTTTTTTTTAGTTTGAGAATCAGCACTTTTCGAACGTCATAATTACAATAGACAATCCCCCAAAACGCCCGCCCTTCGCCACTTCCTAGTGCTATCTAAAATAAGCTACTTTTAACTTCAATCTTTCTTGGGATGGGGACCGACACGCTTGACGACGCGACGCTTCGTGTAGCCTCTACAAGGCGCTGGCCACACAGAAAGGACGTAAGACGCAGACGGGGCACGGGCATTTGTCTCTACCGCGTCTCTTTCATACAAAATGTATAGAAGCGTCGCGACTCAAAACATACAGAACAGACAGGGCGCGGGCGCAACGCTGGTACTTTTGCGCCTGTCCGCGACGCGCCCTCGTCTTACGTCTCTTCTGTCTGGCCTGCCCCCAAGGAAGGCGTCCCGTCGTCGCGCCGTCGTAGATATACAGGGTGAAATTAAATTCATGGGCATCCTTTTAAGGGGTCATTGTACCTACTCATCGTTATGAACAACTTTTACTATGGGACTAAACCTAAAACCGCGAAATAAATCAGCTGTTCCTTGCATTTATGTTCACATAACTCGTTAAAATGTAGGAAAGAGCTGATTTTTTTTTCGCGATTTCAGGCTTGGTCCCATAGTAAAAGTTGTTCATTATTTACTATGACCCCTTAAAAGGATGCCCGTGAATTCAATTTCACCCTGTAGATCAATCAACTCAGCCTATTACAGTCCACTGCTAGATAGCCCTCTTCCAGGCTGTACCACAACCACCTGCGCCTGTGCGTGAAGGCGGACCTTCAGCATCCAGTCTGTCCCAGCCACCTTCTTTAGGTCGTCGGTCTATCTAGCTGGGGGATGTCCCACTACGCTTGCCGATTCGCGGTCTCCACTCCAGGACTCGTCTGCTCCACCGGCCATCAGTCCTTCGACAAATTTGGGATGCATGAAGAAGCCTCCTCGTGTAGCGCAGTTTGTTCCGCCAGTTACTCAACTGAACCGAGCGCTCGGTGCATCCTAGACATTTACACCCAACACCTTATTTGAATGGCCAATTCTTCCCTTGCAGTGGTAGGGCTAACGCCTGCCTGGTTTGCGACCACCCTCCCAACGGAGTCCGGCGTCAAGCAGCCTGCTGTGTTTTGTCGATGCGTGGGAGTTCTAGTGCCTTGGGCATCTTCTGGGCACGCTCGTTCCATCATAGACCTCATCCATCGCTTTCCATCAGGCGTGATCGAGGTCAAGAGCGGGCCAATTCAGCAATTAAAAAAAAAAAAACATGCCAGCCCACTGCCACTTCAGTATGCTGACTCTGCATGCTACGTTGGCAACTCCGGTTCTTTTCGGTAGTTACAGATAAGTAGTATAATTACTAACCTGTGAAAATATAACGAAGGTGCCCGTCATGCCTCGGATGCTGTCCTCACTGATCTCCTTGACGTAAAGCGGACAGACCACGAATCCTCCTCCCGAGCCGAACCCGATAAGAGCGCGGGCGCCGATCAGCGCGATCGGGTGTGCGCACATCAGTTTTACTGCCCAGCCGAGCTGTGGATGGAAAATAATTTAGAAAAAACTATAAAAAAAAAAAACGACTTAAAAACACTACAAAATGATAAATAACTTTCGGAAGTTGTTGTCGTTGGTTCCGCATTTTCGTTTTTTGACACCGACTTCCGAAAGTAATTTATCATTTATAGCGTTTTTTTTGAAGTTGGTTGTTTTTTTTTTGTAAAATATGTTTTTATTTTTGACTTTTTAGTTGTATGTACCTACCTACCCCACACAAATTCAATTAACACTAATGCATTGAAGAATTGAAGACACCGACTAGAAGAATCATCAAAATTCGCATAGAAATGCCGGAGATGCAGTACATTTATGTATATAACTTCGTACATAAGAATAATTACCTAATGTATTATATACTCAAACCTTCCTTAAAATATGTAGATCACATGATTGAAATAATTATCAATATTGGTTAATCAGTTTTTGAGAAAATCGCGGCATAGCGTTGTGTCATCGCGCTTCTCTTTCTTTTCTATGCAGTCCGACGGTGACCGCGCTTTAGGTCATGTAGTCCTCTTAAGGAAAGAACCCAATACTAGGATACTTACAGAAATAGGCACAGAGGCAAACAATAGAGCATTCTTCCTCCCAAACTTGTCAGCTGCAACCCCAAACACGAACACAGCGATAGGTGCGAAGATAAACATGATGGAAGCCATCCAGGACACGTCCTCTTCAGATAGGGGGGAGTTCGAGGGGGAATAGTCCCCCATGAGCAACGCCTTGTTGGGGGATATCCATCCCATCGCTGTTCCGTACGCCAGGATCGGCATACATACTGGAAAGGGAGAAATTGTGCGTTAGATAAAGACGATTTTATAAACAAAGAAAGAAAAAGTAGGTATTTATTGCGACTCGTACAGGAAGATCACAAACTAAACACAGTAAAAAATAAAAAAAAAAACGAAGTTATATAAAAAAAAGTAACAAAAAGAAAAACTAAACAAAAACTCCTATATGAGGCCAAAAGGCTCCTATCTCAGCATGATGCTGCGACATTTAAAAAATAAATGTCGCAGCGCTGGTATTCTGATAGGGCCCGCCGTTGTGATGTCACGGGCAGTTACAGAAATAAATAAATATTAAAATCGATTTAATATCATGTAAAATATAAGCGACTCGCCCATGCTTCGCACGGTGTAAAAACATCTAAACTTTATTTTATGTGAGTTTCATATTAATTAATTATACACATAAACCTTTCGAAATAAATTATCCAAATGATGGTGAAAACCATATCAAAATCCGTTGCGTAATTTAGAAGAACGACGCGGTCATTCAGACTGACACGAAAAGCAATATTAATTTCTAATATCAATTTAAGGCTCGTTTGTATGAGGTATGCGATTTTGTGAGACGTGAACCACTAGTTGACCAGACATTCAACCATTCTCGTATCCAGAAGAGAAACTTTTGGAATGCATGAAGAAGCCTCCTCGTGTAGCGCAATTTGTTCAACTGAACCGAGCGCTCGGCTCATCCTGGATAGTCACACTTAACACCTTATTTGACCGGCCAATTCTTCCCTTACGGTGGTAGGGCTATCGCCCGCCTGGTTTGCGACCACCCTCCCACCGGAGTCCGTGGGAGTTCCAATGCCTTAGGCGTCTTCTGGGCACGCTCGTTCCATCATAGACCTCATCCATCGCTTTCCATCAGGCGTGATCGATGTCAGGAGTCTATTCAGCAAAAAAAAAACTTCCCAAGTGTAATTCGCCTTTGTACCTAATTAGCTTTACTTGATGGGACTTATAACTAGACCTAGTTATGAAAAAAAGGTAGGTAGGTACAGTAGGAAAAATTGATCAATTTTTCCTAAAGTAGTAATAAAGATTGGTGATTTTGAAGGCGCACTTAGTTCGGATGTCATCGGTTTTACGAATTTTGCCGATTCTACATCTAAGTTGTGTCGAACTGTAGTGCCTTTGCTTTCAGTTTTTGGGCTGTCTTTGCGGGGGGGGGGGGGGGAGGGCACTAACGTACCCTCAGATAGGTTCCTTATAGCAAGTTCCCTCCCATATGTTTTATTAGTCTATAATGTTCCCACTGCTGGGACACAGGCCTCCTCTCTGTGAGGGAGAGTGGGCTGTAATCCACCACGCGGGCCCAGTGCGGGTTGGTACATGTCACATTTCTTCAAATATTTGTAGTTCTAGGACATGATTTTTCTACGAGGTTGTGGTTCACCGTTTTGAGAGCAGTGTGATGAAATGATTTACTCGAAGTAAAGTGCTTGCTAAAGTTCGAACCCACGACCTACAACTCGTAAGTCGCGGCCGTTGCCACTGCACCACCACAGCTCTTAAACTCATGTGCTTGAAATAAACTTTGGCTCTCATTTCGAAGTTTGAACACAGCAATTTTGCTTTAGGGCAGATATACATACGAGTAATGTAGCTATTGTGGTATCTATCTTTACTAATCTATCATCACACTAATTATAAAGGCGAAAGTTTGTGAGTGTGTGTGTTTATATGTTTGTTACTTCTTCACGCTCAAGCGGCTGGAACAATTTTGATAAAATTTTGTATGGAGGTAGCTGGCACGCTGGATTAACATATAGGCTACTGTTTATCCCGGTATTCTCACGAGATCGACATTTACGTGGGTGAAACTGCGGGGCGCAGCTAGTATACTAATAATAAAGCCGAAGAGATTGCTTGTTTGTTTGAACGCGCTAATCTTCATCACCCAAAAGACAGACAAAAAATCTATTGAAGAAATTTGACAGATTGTAGTAACTTGATGTACTGGTGTCTGTACCTACCGTATAATTATGTAAACTTTCATATGCATTTAGTAAAAAGCTGTTATTTTGACATCACAAACAGCCACTTTAATTTTATTTATTTGTATGTAGTAAGTAAGTATAGAAAATCTACTATTCCTTAGGTAAAGTAATCATCAAATGGTCGTAACTATGTGTAATGTAATCTATCCGTCCATTGAACTCGAAAAAAAGGCTGCTTATGCAAGCTAAAAGTAGGTACAGTCACCATCGTAAGTATGTATACATTTGGCTTTATTCAAAGGCGATTTTCTCCTTTATTTTTGAATGAAATTTTATGTTATTGCGAACATAGTATTTTCGAACCTATAGGCTTATGTAAAGTGTCGTATTTCAACTTTGCATTCGTTATTTCACGAAGAAATCGCAATTGAAAGTTGTCAAGAGTTGACAAATTAGTGCTTGTGACTGTACCTAGAGTAAATATAGCCTGTGCCGCCTTACTTGGCACTAAGCACCTAAGCAGGTATGCGTCCCTGGTACCTCGAGGCACGATTGATGGTATTTTTAGATGTAACAGAACTTGTCTATGACTCACGTCTTTGATTCGTAACGTGTCTATGGAATGAGAAGGACAATTCGATTTTAGAATCGATGTACATTTGCTTATTTTTTTGTTTCCATTATTTTTGGTGTTTTGTTTTATTACGTATACAGGGTGTTTAAAGATTTGAAATTAATGCTTTTAAAAATATGCTTTCCTAAAAGGAGAAAATTATTGGCTATGTACACTGCATAAAATATTCTGTTGTGCTTGTTCAAAATGGAAAGAGATACGCAACATCAATACTTATCAACGCTGGGGCTCTGTCTCGCATAGGGTCTTAGCATAATGCAGAGCGATTACCGTAATGACAAACATGTTTGCACTCAACTTGCTTTATTATCTTGCATGCACTTTCTATGTATGTACACACACATGTTTAGGTTAAGCAAATAAAAAATCTTACCTTAGTTTATCTTACAGTTCATTCACAGCAATTTTATTTACCTCTGTTTTTGCATCACTGTCAATAGTGTTAGCACCCTAATCGGGTAACACACTATCAATCTCAATCTGAATCATTAACTTTTTTTAAGGGGCCAGCGGAGCATGCGTAGTTCATACAAACGTACCTAATACCAAAATAATTTGTAAATCAAACATATTCTTATTGTAGTGTGTATTTATTCCGATTGGATTACAGAATATCTAGGTTCCCAAATAATGTATTTTAAATGGACCCTGTTTTAATGGCGAGTTATGAGAAAAATATGTTTTCTATAGAAATTTGAAATTCCTCATATCTCGTCTTTAGGTATATCATCCTTTCATAATATATTTTTGGGAAACTAGATATTCTGTAATCCAATCGGAATAAATAGGAATATGTTTGGTTGACAATTTATTTTGGTATTACGTTTGTATGAACTAGGCATGCTCCGCCGCGCCGGCCCCTTAACACACCGATTTTTGTCTTTCAGTCGTCAGTAATTTGACTTTCGATAGAAGAAGACAAAGCGTTGTGTAACTATACAGATGCTATACAACGTTCATTGGTAGGTAGTAGGTAGCCCTAGGTAGACGTACTCCTTCACAAATATACTTTATGTTTAAATAAAGCGTTCTAAACTTCTAACGTAATTAACTCAATGTAACGGCTACGTGTTATTGAAGCCACTTCATTATTAATTACTGACATAATAATACACAAGACAGACGCTCCAATTATTTAATTTAAAATACAATTGTTATGGGAAAAACATTCCATTTTACTCTACGATAACTGAGTCTCGAGTGTGTCGGAATAGTGATTGTGGCTTGGTCTTACAGCATGGGTTTTTAGCTATGTTATCTACATTTCATAAATTATAGTAGGTACCTATAACATGAGCATAAATCAGTACCTACTTATCGTGTTTCCTCTGCTGGGACATAGGCCTCCTCTCTGTGAGAGGGAGTCTTCTTCTTCTTAGCGTGTCGATAGCAATCTAAATGTACTCGGCCCAGATTTCGTCCATTTGTTTGGCGCCATCACTAGCGTCCATCAGTTCCTGTAACGTGCAGCTGACAGGACACGCAGGGCACGATATTAAGTGTCCCATCGTTTGTGGAACAGCACCACATTTACACTCCAAGGCGGAGTCGTCTATAAATCTCCACGGTTTTCCTTGCTTCGGCCAACCTGGGTCCGGAGTCTGTTTAAAGACTTCCAGGTTACCCAAGGTAACTCATGTCCAGGTGGGAGGTCCTTAGCGGGTGGAACGAACGGTTTGGGTAAGGAAGCACTGTCTCGCCACAGGGGCCATAATCCATTAAACGGGCGCAAAATTTTGGTTCTAGGACATGTTCATTTCCTCATATATTATACCATAGTAAAAAAAATACAGCAGATAGGATCGTAACTAATACCTATTTTATTGTGTTTTTGTGATACAGGGTAGTCGGGAAAAATATACAGGGTCCCAGTAAAATAGATGGATAAATATTAACACAGCGCTCAGTACGTCTAATCAAAGATATCCAAGCAAAAAAAAAAAACACTGATTAAAGTGATTTTATTTTGACCTAAAATAATAAATTGCCGGCGGCACATTAGTGTATTTTCGTTATCTGATTATTTTTCTTGTATCTAATGTGTTTTTCTTATATATTTTTTTACCATCGTCCTTATTTTGGTGGTCTGAATGATTTCTAAAAGTTTGTCCATCTATTTTAATGGGACCTGTATAAAAGCGATTTTATTTTTTAAGTGAACTTACGTTAAAATTAATTTACTTCAGCCGTTTTTTTACTCATGCCTGCTGAACAATCTCTAATGACCCGAATATTTTAAAAGAGGTAGTCGAGAAATATTATTCGTTCGCAATTCTTTTTTCAAATTAAGTAGATGTCAAAAAAAAATCTTAACTTCTTTTCGCCATTAATTTCAAGGGTTGAATTTTGAAAATCGACTTAGTTCAAAATATTGTTATTTGTGTTTTATTAAACGGAAACAAACAATCAACAGTGGCTTGCATTGGTTTTCAGAATAGGTAGGCACTAGGCCGCGGCACCTTAATTGCGTAACACTTTATCAATCGAAATCGGTTTCATTTTGACAGTTCAACAACATTCATTGCGTTATTTACGTGTTGAGCAGTAAATTTTTCGAACTTATGAAGCAATGGATTAGCAATTGGCTTCGAAATGATTCTGATTCCGATTGATAGTGTGTTACGCAATTACCTAGGGGTGTGGGTCTAGTCTAGGCAAACACGGTCACTAATCAGAAAAAAAATTGTGGGTCGAACGTCATGGTATTACGCGTGAGACGTACGTATTTTTAATTTTGTCGTATTAACTTGAACGAGTAAAGACCAATGACAATGTGCGAATAGTACGGGAGCCGAGTAGGCCGTCAGGCGACTGCCTACTGCCGCGCGTGTTTGTATGAAGATTTTGTTTTTTGTTAGGCATGATAACTTAGTACACACACTAAAATGTAATTGATAGCTTATGTTGATATATCGAGGTAGGTACTGCTTATAAGCCTATATGCAATGCACGCCATTGACAATCGACAACAACAATCTTCAACAAACTTCCTAAAGATTAGATTTTCAATTTGACAAGTATGTTTGTTTGTTCTTCTACTTCGCTAATTTGTAAGTTGTAACTATGCGTATAATAAAACATTGTCGATCGTAGATAAGAATGCCAGGAGCGTCCACGTGGTGATAAATAATTTGGCACGAGATGTACTGCCGTATAAAACACTGATGCAAGAAACAAACTCAGGTAAAACTTTTATTTTATAGTTATTATTGCCTACTTTTTTCAGTAGAGAAAATTACGTGAAAGGAAGGAGATTTGTTGTGACTTCAAAAATGCTGGAACTGATCAAAGTCTTTTTTAGCATTTTTCTGACGTGCCGTTTGTGTTATGGTTGATATAATAATTTGGGGTTTGGAAAATTTCATAATATAATTATTTTAAACTAGCAGCGCTCCGCGGTTTCACCCGCATAAGTTTCGATCCAGTGGGAATATCCGGATAAACGGTATTGTATGTGTTAATCCTGCTTATAAACTATTCTGTGTGCCAAATTTCATCCCAATCCGTTCAGTGGTTTTTCGGGAAAGAGTAACAAATATCCATCCATCTTCACAAACTTTTGCGTTTATAAGTAATATAACTAGCTGACCCGGCGAACTTAGTAGGTACCGCCATCCATCGAAATCAGACAATCCGTTCTCAAGATATCATCCAAAAAGCCGTTCCATACAAAATGTATGAGAAAATGAATTATCTTTTTTTTTTCGTGAATTTTTCCCATATTTTAATAGTTATTCTGCTATTCGGGGCGGAGACAAATCCAACAAATGAAAGATCATAAAAATCGGTCCAGCCGTCCTTGTGTTATAAATGGTAGTTTGATACGGAGTCGGTGTAACTAACCCGACTTTGTTTTATATACAGGATGAAATTAAATTCATGGGCATCCTTTTAAGGGGTCATTGTACTCATCATTATGAACAACTATGGGACTAAACCTAAAATCGCGGGAAAAAAATCAGCTGTTCCTTGCATTTATGTTCACATAACTCGTCAAAATTTAAGGAAGAGCTGATTTTTTTTTTTTCGATTTCATGTTTGGTCCCATAGTAAAAGTTGTTCATAATGATGATTACATTGACCCCTTAAAAGAATGCCCATGAATTCAATTTCACCCTGGATATACTTAGATTAGTAGGATTACATAAATAATACAATTAATAGTAGTAGGAAAATAGCTAAATAGCCTTCAATCGATCACGCCTGATGGAAAGCGATGGATGAGGTCTATGATGGAAAGAACAATTATAGTAATTTATAACAAACTAGTAAAAAACAACAAGTTTTCATTCATAAATCTGTTCTGCTTATGGTATCGAAATTTTTTTTTCGTGGGAAATCCTCATGAGGGTATCCATGTCCGTCTGGGAAGAACGGAGGGTTATATTGGACTCCTACCGACTAAAACCCCACTGTTCCTTCTAGTACCATGAGTCGGGGCCCGGGAGATACTCGTACATTCGCCGCACCCCCGACTAGTATGGTATCGACCTACTTTTGTCGCTGATTGTTTAACCCAGTTTGTTTTACTGTCTTGGGCTTTCTATTAATGTCGTAGAGCCCGAAATACGAGTAGGTCGTCACTAATGCGGGCTTTACTCAAAACTAAGTTTACATTTACAAACACGCTGAGAAGACAAGTTGCGTCAGCAAATGACCCGCAGCTCCTACACTCAGTGTTTGGCCAGAATGCGCGCGGGCGCGGGGCGGGCGCGGCGCGGCGTACTCAAACATAAAAACTTCATTTGAGTGTCCATAGCGGGCATGCGGTTGCGGTGAGCGGCGCGGGCTGCTCGGCGCGGGCTACTCGGCGCGGGGAGCGCGCGGGCAATTCACGCCATAGCTCGTTTATACAAGTGGCCGCAGTGAGCGCGCGGGCGGCCCTCGCGGGAACCGGGGTTCTCAAACTAGTTCGAGCTTTTTTCTAGTAACAACCCTGAATACATTACACTCCTCTTTGGGCAGTCGTGTAAAAATAAGTCTTCTTCATCCATATTATATTTTGACAAACACTGGAGACGACAAAACGCAGAACGCAGCCGCGCTCCACTGCGGACAGGCAGATCGCACGCGTTCCCGCATCCGCGCCAGCCCCGCGCCCCACTGCCAGTCTGGCCAAGCACTAACACACACATTCACAGCGTGTTTGTAAACTTTACCACAAGGAAGGCGCGCGTCGCTTCGTGAGATAAAAACACTATAATTGCATAGAAGCGGTCAAAGTGGTGGTGCTTGGGTGAGGCCTATGTTCAGCATTGGATCTATGAGATCGGTAAATTAACCTAGAGCAATCACAGTTGTCCATGAAAACGCGCCAATCAATCTGTCTAGTGGGGTCGCCTTCCAGTCTAACTGGATGCAGCTCAATAGCAGTATTTTACATGGAGCGACTACGTACCTATCTAACCTCCACAACACGGTCACTGGGTAACACGATACCCCTTGGTAAGACTGTCAGACCTCTGGACTGCTCATTACCCGACTAACAAGTGGAAAATCTGGCTACCCGACTAGTCAGTGGATATAAAAAAAAATACAATGGCACTCCGGGAGTGCCGACGGAAGTGAAAACAAAACAAAAACAGAATACTTTGCCGTCACTCACTAACATATCGGATATATACCTACATTTATACAGGAAGATTTTTTCACCACCATCCAAATTTTTACAGGCTGTTCTACCCATGAATATGAATAACTTTCACTACGGGACCAACTCTGCAATCACGAAAAAAAATCTGCTGTTTCATACAAAAGTTCAATACCTAATTGACCAGAATGTATGAAACAGCTGATTTTTTTTCGTGATTTCAGAGTTGGTCTCATAGTCAAAGTTGTTCATATTCATGGGTAGAACACCGTGTACAAATTTGGATGGTGATAAAAAAATCTTCCTGTATATCGGACAGCCGAACACATCCGAAGCGGTGTCGATTACGGTAACAGTGGCGTGAGTTCAATAGCTTTTTCCCATCTTAAAAAATGCCTAACGCGCCTAATTCGTCTTCACTTCAAAAATATGCCACATCCAATGTATTTATGATTCTGTTTGAGGCATCACGTGCGTAAACAAATGTTTCTAAAAATAAAGTCCGGAAATAAACAGAATTCGTACCTACCTTCTGAAAATGTCAATTTGTGTTTCTTTTTTAGAACAAGGGTTTTCATGTGGAAATGTTGTTTGTATATAAACATATGTATATGCTTACTAATAATAAAACTGATGAGTTTATTTGTTTGAAAGCGCTAATCTCAGGAACTGCTAGTCGGATTTAAGAAATTCTTTTTGCATTTGATAGTCCAAGTTTTGAGGAAGGCTATAGGCTACTTAACATTACGCTATGACCCTTCGACATTCGAGCAAAAACAACAAAAAAGTCGGAAAGAACGTTAAGGGAACTACAAGACCTAAACGCAAAAAACGAAAAATTTATAATGCCTAAAAGTATATGATCGACTACAGTAAACAAAATCAGAAAAATATATGATATTCTTCAGGATTTATTCTAGTTACATAGTGTGTTGAAAACATAATACAACCAATTTGATATGATAGAAAAACATCATGAAGATACCTCTTAAAACTTTATTTTTACAATAAAAACCATACTAATATACTTGCCTACATACAATCATTCTGATTTTCTGTCAGATTATTCTACAAGCAACATACTAAAGTACCTACTAGAAAGTGTGCGTACGCAAAATACGCGCATTGACGTGGAGTTGCGGACACCAGCCCGTATTAAGTATTACCTAGAAAGTGTTATATTTTTTTAGTCCAAACAATTGATTTTTTGTTTTTTTTTTTTTGCTTCATATTTTGCAATAATTACCAGTGTTGTGTCATCGCGCTTCTCTTTCTTTTCTAGGCAGTCCGACAGTGACCGCGCTTTAGGTCATGTAGTCCCCTTAAGAGGGCGCCGACCATAATGATAGTCGACCCGATAATCGAAACGTCGTCGAAACGGATAATAGTGGCCACTTTTATCCGTTTTAATGATTATAATAAAACCAAACAATGTAAAACTACCGTTTGCAACAATATTAACGTACAATCTTGTGGAGCACAACTTAACGTGCTTATTTTCTGCATTTTCATTCTAAAATAAAAGAAATAACCTAAAAAACGATGAGGGCGCCACTGTGCGGTCAACTATGGTCGGCGTCCTCTTAAGCAAAAACGAAGTAAAAGCGCGGGCGATGCGATGCGACGGATCAGGAACAAGAAACACGCGGCCGAAGTCGCGGGCTTCAGCTAGCGTTTTAATATTTTCTTTTCACTGAATTTCATGATTTTGGAAGTAGATGAAAAGTTAATTAACTATTAATTATGTTCCTACCTAAAAGTTTGAACCTTATTTTGAGTAGAGTTGAATAATTAGCACAATATCTTGTTAGTTAATTAGTAGGTATTTCTGAAATGTTTGGTTACGAAGTTAAAATAATGTTTTAGACTGTAAGACATCATAAATTTACGGTAATTTGAAGGTATGCCTACCTTCAAATTACCGTAAAATTAATTAGGATTGGAATTAAGTTCAAGTCAAGGCATTTGTGTTCATAGTTGAAAACCAGCGTCAGGCACTTGCCCAGCCGCCGCGGGAGACGCTCCGGGCGTCGGGAGCCGCGTGACGACTCCCGGCCACCGTAGGCGCGGGCCTGCGGACGGACAGTAATGGGTAGCTCACCGTCCGATCAGGACCAGGCCCGTGCCGGACGGCGCGTACGTGTTCCACGCGCGCCTCAAAAAGATATCAGCATACAGGAAGAGGCCTGTTAGGGCCGAAGCCTGCCGGGGGGTGCGGGATTGTCCGAAAGGGTGACCGCTACCCCGGAACATAAAGGGCTAAGGAAGGAACACGGGTGGGTTTTAGTCAGTAAGAGTCTGACACTCCCTTCCGCTCCACCCAGAGCGGCAGGAGTCATTTGATGATTTCCCATCCAAAAAAAAAAAGGCATTACTTAGCTGTCTGGTATTTTTGCTGAACTATTTGTTGCAGGCGCGAGGAACACATTTTTGCTAATTTCTTATCTAGTTTATTTTTATGTGGAGTGTGTTTTAGTCTGTGCAATCGACATGTAGGTATTTTTTTTTTCTTTCTTATCATCATCTGCCTAGCCTTTTCCCAACTATGTTGGGGTCGGCTTCCAGTCTAACCGCATGTGCAGCTGAATACCAGTATTTTACATGGAGCGACTACCTATCTGACCTCCACAACCCAGTTACTGGGTAATACGATATCCCTTGGTAAGACTGGTTATCAAACTTTCGGGCTTCTGACTACCCGTAACGACTGTCAAAGTTCGACGAATGATAGCCGGGACCAACGGCTTAACGTGCTTTCCGAGGCACGGAGGGGTCTCGGTATGTAAAGATGGTCACCCATCCACAGACCAACCGCGGCAAGCGTAGCTTAACCTGATCGATCGACCTGTGCGGCTGTTATTATTTAGCTACGGGCCCTTTTTTCTTTGTTATCTAAAGATAAAAAAATATATATTTTGCAAAACGATATTGCGCTACATTGTTGCAACAACATCATTTTGTGATGCAGGAAACATTTTCCTAGTCAAACTGTTTGGTAGGATGTCGGCGACATTTCGTCCGCAACAAAAAATATGTTAAAAAACAGATTTGAAACATAAAATTTAGTAATTCTGCCTACAACTTTATTGAAAACTACGTGTGATGAGTGGTGAATTAAAAAAATATCTCTCAAATACAGAAAGATCTTTTATCACCATCCAAATTTTTACAGGGTGTTCTACCCATAAACGTGAACAACTTTCATTATGGGACCAACTCTGAAATCACGAAAAAAAAATCAGCTGTTTCATACATTTTGGTCAAGGTAGGTATTGAACTTTTGTATTAAACAGTTGCTTTTTTTTTTTTTCGTGATTTCAGAGTTGGTCCCATAGTGAAAGTTGTTCTTTTTCATGGGTAGAACACCCTGGAAAAATTTGGATGGCGATAAAAAAAATCTTCCTGTATATCTACTGGCCTTCAAATAAACATTTATTAAAAAAAAACACTATCTTGTTGCGTCATATTATTCAAATATGAAAAAAAGACTGTCCTCAGACTGTGTAGAAAATAATTACAATAATTACTTACCAACAATAGACATTAGAATCTGATTGTGTTTGCTCCCAACCTTCTTTTCCTTCACAGAACTAACTTTATACACTTTGTTCACCATTTTTAAGTTTTATAAAAAAAAAACACCACAACAAAAAAAGTCTCACCAAAATCCTTTTCAAGTCACGCGAAAAATAATTATTTTCTCAAAAAAAAAAAAAAATATTATAAAAAAGCAGTAAAAAAAAAACTATTTAATATTCGAATGTTATTTAAATATCAATAAGCGGTTGCAATTTTCGAAATTAAAATCGTTCTATTTTCAACCGCGGCGTGCGTTTCGCGTGGTTGCGTGACCACGATGTATGCGTTCGCGCACTGCCCGTGCTATCGTTATCCCTAGCTTTTATATTAGCGTTATGAGATGAGGGTGAACATCGTTCATATCCGCAGTAAACAGAAGTTAGAGTTGTCATAGTTTTTTGTCATTGTAGTTTAAGTATAATAACATTCTGATAAGGTGTCAAAACACTGAAAACTCCCTAATTTTCATGATACACAGTGAAAAAAAAAATCCCCGGTTTTTCTTAGAAACGATCGAAGAATCTATTCGTTGTTGCACTTAAATATTGCATAATAAAACATTGTTCTTTAAACAAACTGTATCATCAAAATTGGGATGTTCTGGAAAAAGTTATGTACTAAAATAATAATGTATTATATACTAAAACCTGCCTGAAAGTATGTATTAATGTGATCTTAATGAAAGAATTATCAAAATTGGTTCATTAGTTTTTGAGAAAATCGAGGACATAAAAACATACATACATACGGGTCGAATACAGAACCTCCTTTTTTGAAGTCGTTAAAAATATGTTTTTGTTCACAGACGTAGGTATACCGAATCCCATCATATCTGCGGAGTTTCGTTAGTTAATTTAATTTGGCCTTGTATATACGGATCGACTTGAACCTCCTCCTTTTTTTCGTTGGTAAAAAATAAACAAAAATGTGTTCAAAATGTGGCGAGAGAACGGTCGTCAGTTCGAAGTTAAAACAAGTTTTTTTTTTCTATCGACATGGATCACTAATAAAGAACTTTTTCTTCACTAATAATGTTCTTTTTAGTGATCGATGTCTATCGATGAAGAAAACATGTCGGTGTCTAGAATAGACCTAGATATAAATTAATGTCGCTAAGCACAAAAAAGCAGGGAGAAAGGGGCAAGTTGGTTGTTCCGGGTCTGATTATTTCTGCATGTTAGATTGAGATATTATAGTGCAGGCGTGTGCGCGTAGACACAGGCGCACTCCCTCTTCCCTCACTCTCATAGTCCGATGGGACGGCAATCCGACACGACCGGAGAGAGATCAGGCGCAGGACCAATGGCTTCACGTGCTTTTCGAGGCACGGGGAAATCACACCGTCACATTCCAAACTCCGGGCTGTTACAAAGAACGCCCAATAACAATTTGCCCAACCTGGGAATTATATTTTAATTAAAATTAATTATAACTATATTTTCGAGCCGTTTGGGGTTGAAACCCTCGGGCCGTGGGGTCCGAGTGCTCATGGTCTTTTTAAGGATTCTTCATTTAAAACGGCTGGTTGACACTTCCCGCGACCCGAGGGCTGGCTTTTACCTTGGCCAAAGGCTAAGCATTGCCATACAACGTGGTAATGCCGCCAGTCTCTTGGGTACATTACCAGTCGACACCGATGCGGATGAATTTTTCGACGGTTTACGGCGGTTTTCGACGGTTTTAGTTAAGTTAGATTTTAAATTTTGTTTGTTTTTTTTTTACCTGGGAATCCAGGCTCAGCTGTAACGCTTATGACCACGAGACTAACGACGGTGCCGTCATGTCAGTCAGTCAGTTCCAAGAAATACAGCCGTGATCTTATGTTATCATCTGCCTAGCTTTTTTCCATCTATGTTGGGGTCGGCTTCCAGTCTAACCAGATGCAGCTGAATACCAGCATTTTACATGGAGCGACTGCCTATCTGACCTCCACAACCCAGTTACTGGGTAATACGATACCCCTTGGTAAGACTAGTTGTCAGACTTTCGGGCTTCTGACTACCCGTAACGACTGTCAAAGATCCATGAATGACAGCCGGGACCAATGGCTTAACGTGCTTTACGAGGCACGAAGGGTTATCGGTATGTAAAGATGGTCACCCATCCACAGACTAACCGCGGCAAGTGTAGCTTAACCTGATCGATCGACCTGTGCAAATAAACGTATTTTCTTTCTTTTTTCTTTCTTTATTTCTTTCTGTGCGGCTGTTATCATTTAGCTACGGGCCCCTCGTGATCTTATGTTGTGTTATGTAAAAAACGTTACGCACGTAATATTAGTTACAATAAGCCCTTGTTCTGAACTTGACCGATTATTTCAATGATTGGCTCAATTGATTGTTATTATTTTGACCTGCAAGAGGCTCGTCTATATGTTTTCTGCGCAAATCAATCATCGGGGTTAGACAATATTTCCGTGGACAATGCTAGAATGACGCAGTGCTTGTAATAGATAGGTACATAGAGTGCCTAAACGAGAACTTTCTTAAATAATTTTCCTTCTTATTTTAATACGATTTACTCCCCGACATATCCCCGAAACCTCTCAGTCGGAGAACTTTTAAGTATATTTATTATCATCTACAGGAAGATGTTTTCATCAGCATCCAAATTTTTACAGGGTATTTTACCCATGAATATGAACAACTTTCACTATGGGACCAACTCTGAAAACACGAAAAAAAAAAAATCAGCTGTTTCATACAAAAGTTCAATACCTAATTGACCAAAGACCAAAATGTATGAAACAGCAAATTTTTACAGGGTGTTCTACCCATGAATATGTCATGGGTAGAACACCTTGTAAAAATTTGGATAGTGATAAAAAAATCTACCTGTATAAGAATGTGCGATCCTATTTATACAGGGTCATTGGAAAAACACCAACCTGAAATCGCGAAAAAAAAAATCAGCTGTTCCCTACATTTACTTAAGTTCGTATAACTCGTCAAAATGTAGGGAACAGCTGATTTTTTTTGCGATTTCAGGTTTGGTCCCATAGTAAAAGTTGTTCATAATGATGAGTACAATGACCTCTTAAGAGGTTGTTGGTGTTTTTCCAATAACCCTGTACCTATACCTAATATTGCAAATGTGAAAGTTTATATGTTTGAATGTTTGTTACTCAATCACGCAAAAACAGCTGAATGAATTTGGATGAAATTTATCCCGTTTCAACTTTTTCAACAAAGTTTCAACTTTTCTTTTTTCTCACACAATTCCTCACCACAATGTGTTGTCATTTCATTATACTCTCCTTGTAAATTACTCATAATTTATTTGCAAAATAATTACTTAAGACCTGCGGGAAAATCCGTTGTTATCAGTGGCTGTAATTAAACAAAGACTTGCTCTCGGGGTCAGTATACTAGTGATAAGGGAACACGGTCCAGGGGAATCATTTTTGCTGTAAAATACCTAAGGTCTAAAATTTTATTATAACTCCTAGAAGTCAATGTAGCAAAAACTGTGATCTGTTTTTAACCCCCGACGCAAAAACGACGGGCAAAAACGCCAAACAGATGAGGCTTAAACCCAGCAATAATGAATGTATGCTACTGTAGAAAACATAGCTGCTGTTAACTTCCAATTTTCATTGGCCGTCTCCCGACGCGAGGACGCTTAGATCAAAATATTTCCTGCAACATAATATACAGGTTGAAATTGAAAACATGCGACAAATCAAAATGGGAGATTTTACTCGTCATTATGAACAACTTTAACTATGGGGCCAAACCTGAAATCGCGAAAAAAATCAGCCGTTCCCTACATTTATGTTCGCATAAATCGCCAAAATGTAGGGAACAGCTGATTTTTTTTTTCGCGATTTCAGATTTGGTCCCATAGTAAAAGTTGTTCATAATGATGAGTACAATCTACCATTTCGATTTGTCGCATGTTTTCAATTTCAACCTGTATATTATTATTTTAGTTTTTAGAGGTTTTTGTTTGATCCGGGGGTTTTTAAAAATTTTAAATTAACTTTTATTCTCTTAATTCTTTAACAAAAAACTGCAGTAGGTACTTAAAGTGCGAACAAAGAACCGTAGGTGTTAAGCAAGATGGTAAGGAAAACGACTGTGATCGGGGATTCCTGTGCGATGTACGTATTCTGATCACGACTGCACGTGAACTGAATGAATGCTGACCCAAGTGAGCTTCATGCGACAACGCGGTGAATGAGTCAATTTGAAGGTGATTTTGAGCAATTCTATCTCTATTTTCTATTACTATAAAGTCGCTTTTCGTGGCTGTCTGTTTGACCGCGTTGTTCTAAACTGCGCTATGGATTTTGATGCGGTTTTCAACATCATTTACACTTTAGATAATTTATTCCGGAAGGTTTA
This sequence comes from Amphipoea oculea, assembly GCA_945859645.1. Classification (NCBI taxonomy): domain Eukaryota; kingdom Metazoa; phylum Arthropoda; class Insecta; order Lepidoptera; family Noctuidae; genus Amphipoea; species Amphipoea oculea. The sequence continues at coordinate 4,694,267 of OX243881.1, read as the reverse complement.
TGTGTATAATCCATACTTAATATTATAAATGCGAAAGTGTGTCTGCCTGTCCGTCCTTTTCACGCTTAAACCTCTGAACCGATTTAGATGAAATTTGGTATAGAGATAGTTAGAGTCCCGGGAAAGGACATAGGATAGTTTTTATCCCCATATTCTCATGGGATCGAAACTTATGCGGGTGAAACCGCGGGGCGCTGCTAGTACATTCATACGTTCATATTTTTTTATTTTTAGCTGTTAGTATCCCACTGCTGGGCAAAGGCCTCGCTACTCTCTTTCCACCTCTCTCTGACCAGAGCTGCCAAGGACCAATCTTTATTAAAGGACTTCCCGCCATCTCCGTCTGCGCTTGCCACGATATCGTTTGCCAATTGTGCCATTAAGCGCGACTGGGCACAACTTACGACCCAGGGTCCCCCCACTTAGCTCACCGTCCGATCAGGACCAGGCCCGTGCCGGACGGCGCGTACGTGTTCCACGCGCGCCTCAAAGAGATGTCAGCATAAAGGAAGCGGCCTGTCAGGGCCGAAGCCTGCTGGGGGTGCGGGATTGTCCGAAAGGGTTACCGCTACCCCGTAACATAAAGGGCTAAGGAAGGAACACGTATGGGTTTTAGTCAGTAAGAGTCTGACACTCCCTTCCGCTCCACCCAGAGCGGGAGGGGTCATTTCATGATTTCCCCTCCATAAAAAAGGGTCCCCCCACTAGGTCGTAAGTTTGGCCCTGTCTGACATGCGGCAAATGTGTCCAGTCATTAATATTGAGTAACGTAAATAATGAAGAAATCTCTATGTTTTTTCAAATCGTAAAATAAAACAGGCTCAAATACAAATAAAAAGCTACAAAAAAGGTTATAGTTTTAGTTAAGTTAGGTTTTAATTTTGTTATTTTTGTTAATTAAGTTTTTAAATTCAAATAAAAATTCACTTTAAAGTTACAAAAAATAGGTACATAAAAATTTGAAATATATCGTCATTTAGACGGATTCCTACTAAACTCAAATTCAAACCATTTATTTTAATTAAAGTACCTATTTACAGGCACTTTTAAATTGTTAAGATTTTTACATCGTTCTCACATATAATTATAAATTCAACATTAATGATGTAAATAATATTTTTGTAAAAATATAATTTAAAAGAGTGTCCATGGAGTTTCTTGCCCGTTCTTCTCCAGGTACCTACGCTTTGGAACGGGCAACTAGCTTCATATTTTCTGACTGACTGACTTCTTGACAATTCAAAAGTGCCTGTAAATGGTTTAATTGAAATAAATGCTTTGAGTTTGAGTTTATAGAAATTTGAAATTCCTCATATCTCCTCATTATATTAGAGTCCAAAAACACAAACAAAAAACCTAACATATTTAAATATTAAATTTTTTTTTTTTGTTTTAGTGTTTAATTTTCTATTTATTGCAGTATTACTAGTACGCTAATTGATAGTGCTTTCGTATAATTTACATACATGCGAGATCAATAATTATTATATTAATGCTGTGTATGTGTTTAGTTGGTAAGCCCTATTAAATAAATACCCATCACGTCTGCAGAGTTTTGCTTGATAATTTTGTGTACATAAACAGTTAAATCTATAACTGATAAAGCTAAAGAGTGAGTTTGTCTGTTTGAATGCGTTAATTTCTGGCTTCTAATTTTAATTTTGTGTCTTTTTTAACCGACTTCAAAAAAGGAGGTACTGTATTCGACTCGTATGTATGTATGTCCGCGATTTTCTCAAAAACTAATAATTCTTTCATTAATGTGATCTACATACTTTCAGGAAGGTTTTAGTATATAATATATTAGGTATTTATTCTTATGTACGATGTTATATTCATCCGGCATTTTTATGCGAGTTTTGATGATTCTTATAGTCGGTGTCTTCAAGTGCCTTTTTGTTTTAGTCGGATTTGAAAAAAATCTTTTTGCATTTGATAGCCATTTTTAAGGAAGGTTACGGCTATTTAACATCACGCTGCGACCGTTAGGAGCCGAGCGGAAACAAACAAAAGACACTGAGCGAAACCGAAATAATAGCGCGGGCAGGCGATGCGACACGACGAGATCGATTGAGGGAACAAAAAATATCACGCGGACGAAGTCGCGGGCAGATGCTAGTGAATAAATATAGTCACAGTAAATTAAGAGCTTCTGAGAAGACTTGAGAAACTTGATTAACGTCTTTGAAGTGCTTGGCCAGACCGGCAGCGCAGGCGCGGGGCGGGCGCGGCGCGGCGTACTCAAATATAAGAACTTCATTTGAGTGTCCATAGTGGGCACGCGGGCGCGGTGAGCGGCGCGGGCTACTCGACGCGGGGAGTGCGCAAGCAACTCATGCCATAGCTCGTTCATACATGTGACCGCAGTGGGTGCGCGGGCGGCCCGTGCGGGGACCGGGGTTCTCAAACTAGTTCGAGCTTTTTCTATTAAAAATAAGTCTTCTTCGTCCTTATTATATTTTGACAAACACTGGACACGACAACACGCAGAACGCAGCCGCGCTTGATTGCGGACAGGCAGACCGCGCGCGTTCCCGCACCGGCGCCCGCTCCACGCCCGCGTTGCCAGTCTGGCCAAACACTAAATCAACTTCAGGCACCATCGCAATGAGTTTAGATCACGCCGATTCTCCGAAGCGATGGCGAGAGGTATATATTACACGTTTTAATTGAATTAATTATAAACAACACTTTATAAAAGAAATAATTCTAAAACTGACGAAGGTTTTAACAACTGGGCTGTAGTTCGAGATTATTTTTAAATTTCTTTAGATAAGAAGCCATTTATTTGCTTTGTTTTTGTAGAATGAGTTGAAGAATTGAGTTTCGAACGCCTTTTCGTTTTTGTTGTGATTATTTTTGTTAATGACAACACTTATTGCTTTTTAAATTAACTTTCAACGGCGAGGGAGTTGGCCTGCTGACGACTGGAGTTACATAGAGGGTATATCTTTAGTACTCCCACATTTCTCCAGTTATGTCTATGTCCCATGTAATACCTTGCACAAATCCAGCCTTGAAAATCCCAATGACAATCGAATATTTTTGGGATGCATGAAGAAGCCTCCTCGTGTAGCGCAGTTTGTTCCACAAGTTACTCAACTGAACCGAGCGCTCGGCGCATCCTTGACAGTCACACTCAACACCTTATTTGACTGGCCAATTCTTCCCTTGCGGTGGTAGCGCTAACGCCCGCCTGCTTTCCGACCACCCTTCCACCGGAGTCGGGCGTCAAGCAGCCTGCTGTGTTTCGTCGATGCGTGGGAGTTACAGTGCCTGAGGCATCTTCTGGGCACGCTCGTTCCATCATAGACCTCATCCATCGCTTTCCATCAGGCGTGATCGAGGTCAAGAGAGGACCAGACATTCAGCAATAAAAAAAAAGAAAAAGGAATAACTAAGTGACAAATGAATGCCACGATCGGTTAAAATTATAAAAAAAAAAAAACCAAAAAAAAAAAAAAAAAAAAAAAAACCAAAAAAAAAAAAAAAAACTAAAAAACCACCACCAAAATACACCACTAAAATTATACTCCTTTCACAGTTATTTTACCTCAGAGAGCAGCAACTTAATAGGAACGTTATTTTAACGATAAAAAAGATCTTTGTGAATTTTACAAACTTGTCCATGGCAGCAGCCCAACAGCGACCTTATTGCAACGGCAATAAAGATCACTCTGATGAGACTTCTGAATTTATCGCTGCCAATCTATCCATCATAAAAAGTATGTTGTAGTCTCATTTCCTACGAAATGTATGGCAAAAGTTCTCTCTCTCTTCTGACTTTTCTAGTACGCAAACCTCAGTTGGTCCCATAGTTTTTTTATCCTATCTCTCATTTAGAGAATCATCGACGTAACTGCGATTTTTTTTAAGTCTTTGTTTTTCTAACGTAAATACGCTTTCTAAGTGCTTTGTCATACCTATTTAACAAATTTTTGGGAAAAAATACATTTACGTCGATGTTCCTCCAAATAATAATAATAATACATAACATACAGTTTTTATATTAGGTTTAAAAATACATTTATAGTTTATGTTGCACATTCTGTACAAGAATAATATTCTACCTCTTAAGCTAGGTTATACCTGTATTTTAAGAGGTAGTTGACGGGAAATGAGCGATATAAGAAACAGTTTTTGTGAAAATTGCCCATTTTTTGCTGTATGCACATTTTTTTCCAAAAACTGACTGCAGATCTCTTATGACCTTTTTCCTGTAGCTCCAACGGTGAAGGTACCTGCCCTTCCTGCTCCATCTCAAAAATCCTCGCAGCTGTATATTGTTACGATTTTTTCAAGAGCCAACCTTCATGAAATTCGATACTATTCTTAACATAATCAAGTTACTTGAAATTGATCTCGATACTGGAATTAGAAAATGTGTTGATATGATTTAGGTACTACTTTATTTAGGTATAGAATTGTGAAACCGCTCTCATCTTGTAGACCTAAAGGACTGGTCAAATTGAAGCAAATACAGTGCGGTGCGTCGATAGGTTTAATGCCAGGTTCGCACGAGCGATTTTTTATCGCGAATAGGATTTTGGACTCTAAAGGTATGATTCCGATCTCGGCAGCACGCAGCAGTGCTGCCGCGTCACTGCGGTCGCAGCACTACTGGTCCTCATACATTTTCTATGGATTCATATGAGATTACATTCCGAGCACGGCAGCAATGCTGCGCGACATTCCAATAGAGAATATATGGGGACCAGCAGTGCTGCGGCAGCACTGCTGCGTGCTGCCGAGATCGGAATCATACCTTTAGTGTTGAGCCGAGCATTGAGAATCGAGCGCGATAAAAAATAGCCCGTGAGTACGAGAACTAAATAAAAGAACTGAGGCTAATCCGGCGCGAGACGTAGGCGTGTCAGCGCGCGTCGTTTGTTTTAATAATTAGGAAGTTACAATGCGTGGCACGAAAGATGAGACTTGCCACACCACGTGGTTTGACTTGCGCAGTACACGATTTTAGGTCTCCTTAGCGGTATGAGGTCTGCGGGACGGGACCGGACGTCATAGGGGCAGTGGAAATAACGCGGGAGGCGGGGTCAAGTCTCATCTTTTGTGGCGCTAACTATACACAACTATTAGCGTCAGTTTAAACACCTCCACCTCCACAGGTTAGTTCATGCAATAAGCCAGAGCAAATTTCCTTTCACATCACGCGCGGGATTCACCTCAGTTTGACCAGCGGGGTAATTGCGCACACTAATATTAGCAATTGCTTTCATTTTGATAGTTCAACAACATTCATTGCGTTATTTGCGTTGTTGAGCAGACAATTTTTCGAACATATGAAGCGATGGATTAGCAATATCCTTCAAAATGTTTCAGATATTGAAGTGTGTTACACAATTAGGGTCACCACTTGAAAGTGACACTGTTTTTGAAAACTTGACCTCATTAGCACCTTCTTATCACAGTTTCAGTACTTTAAATACTTCTCGCTAAATGTACTCACGCGGGGAGGAACCGGCTAGAGCAATTGAACTCATAATGTTCCTGAGAACGCAAATAATTGCTGAATAATTCGTTATCAATTTTGATACCTTAAGAGGCTCTCGTTAGTTAGGTCAAGGGGCCAAGGGCTTCATACAGAAAGTAGTACTTTATTATGGTCCGCGCGAAACTAGTTGGCCGCTGAGGTGGGGACAGGGGTGAGGCGGCGGTTCGCAACGCACGTACTAAGTAATGCGTCCCGCCCCTCCGTCCCACCGCTCACATACCCAAGGCGCGGCCAACTAGTTCCGCGCGGACTACACTGCCACATTGGTCTCGCCGTTCTTGAGTTATAAATAGTTTAACTAGTCCGACTTTGTTTTATACATATTTATAAGTATTTAACCATTTTACTAAAAGGATAAAGATATATGTTTTTTACATTTCCATGGACAATGCCCACCAAAAGTAATAGATATAACCTATGTAAATGAAATAAAATGACCCCAATTAGGTTGGGTTCCACCTAATTGGGGTAATTTACTTTAATTTTGTATGTACAAAATTAGGTACCCTTTTATTTATTTATATTTAATTTAAAAAGTAACAAAGGCTCAATATTATTAGTAAATATATTTCTCAATAAATATTTTAGGATCATTTTAAATTGTAGTCAGATAATTCAGATTTGTCTCTGGGTCATCGGGAAAATCGTTCATTTATTATACGAAACGCCATTGTTTTTCAGGAGATTGGGGAATCAATTTGGTAGGTATTCAGTCATGACAATAAATGTCAAAGTAAGTAAGTAGCTGAATAAGGAATCCATACTTAATATTATAAATTCGAAAGTAACTCTATCTGTCTGTCTGAATGTTACCTTTTCACTCCTAAACCACTGAACCGATTTAAATGAAATTTGGTATAGAAATAGTTTAAGTTGCAAAGTCAAAGTCAAAGCATTTATTTCAAATAGGCGCATAAAAGGCACTTTTGAACGTCAAAAATTATCGTAAAATAGAATTGATTCTAGTCGCCCATTCCAAAAGGTAGTTTTCGTATGGAAAAAAAAAATTCCAAAAGGTAGTTTGCGGGAAAGGGCATAGGATAGTTTTTATCCCGATATTCCCACTGGATCGAAACTTATGCGGGTGAAACCGCGGGGCACAGCTAGTATCAAATACCTAAGCTGGTAATAGAAGTGACGCATTTGTTCACTTAGAAAAAGGAAATTAAGCAAATAAGTCATATTGTCAAGGCGGAAATGAAGGAGGAAAATCGGTTTGAAAATAAACTGTCAAAGTGTCAAACTTTTACGGCCGTCCGTCGAAGCAAACATCAAACAAATCCTCAGGCGTCCTCGAGTTCACTCGTGTGAGCTGATTTGCACTTTATGTTTCTGAAAATTAAGTAATTTTATTTATTTATTTGATGTACACGGCTTAAGAAACCAATTACATAAATCGAAGTATATATAATAAGTAAAAAAAAAAACTAATAACAACAATCAATGTCTATTATTTTCACAAAAAACTTTTTTACAAAACAAAAACAACCGACTTCAAAAAAAAATACACTGCAAAGTTATAAATAACTTTAATTTCGGAAGTCGGTGTCGTTGGTTCCGCGTTTTCGTTTTTTGACACCGACTTCCGAAATTAATGTTATTTATCACTTTGTATGTGTTTTTTTTTTAAGTCGGTTGCTTTTTTTTGTAAATTTTTTGGTGAAATTAGTAGTAAGTCGCGAATGCAGATCACCTACTTTATCATCTTTATCATCATTGACTGCCTTGCTAGCAATGCTCAGTATCATCCCCTCATTCCTTTTATGCCATGCTTTCCTGGTCTCATGGTCTGTGCGAGTCTCATTCAGCAGGGTAATTTGCGTAACACACTATCAGTAGCAACGGCTTTCATTTGGACAGTTCAACAACATTCATTGCGTTATTTATGTTGTTGAACAGACATATTTTTCGAACATTTGAAGCAATGGATTGGTTAGTGGAAATAGTTATTATTCTATCCGGATAGCCGGGTTTAGTTGAAGGATTTAGCTTTCCTTCAAAGTGATTCAAATTGAGATTGATAGTGTGTTACGTAATAAGGGTGTAGGTCTTTATATACTATCACTCTTAGTAATAAACATTGTATAGCGTCTGTATAGTTACACAACGCTTTGTCTTCTTCTTTCGTAAGTCAAATTACTGACGACTGAAAGCAGGGCCGGCCTTAGCCATCTAGGCGCCCTTTTAGTTTGATTTCATTACAATTAAAAAAACCTAATTTTGGATTTGTAAATAAATAAATAATTTATATGTTAAGTATTGATAACGTACAGGTTTTCTAAAAAGGTTTTTTGATTTGCTTGTGAACTTACGACATACCCCGGACACTCCATACAACGCTCGCAAAATAATTACCTACTACTACTACATTAAAAAATGACGTTTGTATACGTATGAATGTGTGCGTGAGGTACTTGTGTTTGCGAGCGCTCTTGTTAAAGAACTGCGACGAATACGCCGAAGTGCGGGGTGAGGTGCGGTAACTGATGTTAGTGCGGGGAAGGGAGTGGCCTTTCTGTACGTAGTACTTTAAGTATTCTGTGCTTACGAGTATGTAAAAAGCAAAGAAAGAAAAGTATGTATAATGCAGAGGTGCTAATACGAGCTGCACTTTCTCGCCTGTTGCCTCTATTTCGTTCTACATTTAGTGAGAGGTACGACAAGCGACAAAATGACAGCTCATGTTTGCTAGACATAGAATACTCATACTCACTCCTACGAGATAAGTCAATAAAAGTTAATACGCTGAGTCTAGTTTTCCTTTAGATCGATGAAATAAAAATAGTTACTTATTCAAATTAAGTGGTTAAGTTGAGCTGGCGCGCGCGGCGCCCTGTAGTACGTGGCGCCCCGGGCTGCCGGCCGCCCCGGTCGCCCCCTCCTAAAGCCGGCCCTGACTGAAAGAGAGAAATCGGTGTGTAACTATTCGTTTATTAGTAAGGGTCATCGACATCATCATAATCAGCCATTATTGTTCCCACTGCTGGGACACAGGCCTCCTCTCTTCGAGAGGGAGTGGGCTATAATCTACCACGCGGGCCCAGTGCGGGTTGGTAGATGTCACATGTCTACGAATTTTCGGTTCTAGGACATGCCGGTTTCCTCACGATGTTTTCCTTTACCGTTTTGAGAGCAACGGTGATGATATAATTTACACAAAGTAAAGTGCCTGTCTGGGTTCGAACCTACGACCTACAACTCTTAAGTCGCGGCCATTACCACTGGGCCGCCACTGCTCTCAAGTTTAGTAAGGTTGTTTATCTATAAATATTTACATGGCGTGATCTTTTAGATGGCGTATTGTGTCTTGTTTATGTAGCATCTAGAGCCAATTATTATTTATTGCAAACAAATAAATTTTGATTTGATTGATTTGTTTTTTCCAAATACGTTTCTTTTCCTTATTCGGAGGCACGGGGGGTTTACCTACACGCAAAGGTTACGGAGATAACATCTTCATTATAATTTATTACATATTGATTACATAAGCAATTGATTTTATTACCTTTATAAATAAACAAGGCACGCTTCTGTCTGTGCGAATAGAAAACTGCTGGACAAATACAGATGCGTAGATTGTGTGAATGGTGAATTGCGTAGTAGAAGGATATTTTATAGTGGGACTATTCATTGCATAGAAATGTAAAAAACAGGAGAAGTGGCAAGGGGGCGTGTCTGTGTCCATGCGGCATGAGCAACGCGGGCTTGTAGGTATTCGGCAAATGGCCGTGTCCGCGAACTAGTGCGCGTTCGACCGTGATCGCGATAAATTATTAAAATGCCGAGTTGTTCAGTGGTTTCCTGCAAAAACCGAAGTGAAAATATAAACTTCGTATCTCACGGAATCACTTGCCATATTTAAGTAAATGTATTTTACTGTATTTGTCTTTAAAATCATAAAAAACAACAAATCGTAAAATATTTCGTGCTTTTACTACGTTATTTTTGTTTTCAAATATCGCAGCGACTGTACTATTTTTGCATAAGTATATCTATGATTCAATGTGTCATAATCATCATTGCGTTCAGAGTTCATTTATTTTTTCAGAAACATGAGTATGCACACACAAAGCATGCAAGATGTTAAGTACAGACGCCAGCACATCAAGCTACCCCAATTCGTCAAATTTCTTTGATAGATTTTCAACTTTACTACAAAGTAACAAGGTTCATATTCAATTGGGAAAATTTGACAGATTGGGGTAGCTTGATTTGCTGGCCTCTGTACATTGCAGAAAGGATCACAGTTATGTTTTACCTTTACGGCGTACAAATATGTATTATAATAACATTTGATCAATAGTAACTATTTATTATTAAACATATAAAAAAAGAAAAATGACGAATTGTTAACGATTACAATAAATTAAACTTGCATTTGGTCCAGTGGTAAGGGGCTCGTGGCTCAATGATTACATTCGCACGGTTCGATCAAAGGTTAAGTAAGCATGCCGCGGTCGGCTCGTGGATGGGTGACCAACCATTACATCATATTGAGACCCCTCCGTGTCTCGGAAAGCACGGACGGCTGTCATTCGAGGATGTTTGTCAGTCATTCCGGGTCGTCAGAAGCCCGAAAGTCTAGTCAACCAGTCTAAGCCAGTATTATCAAATAACAGAGTTGTTGTCTGTTGAAGTCACATATGCAGGTTCTTCATGTAAAATACTGGTATTCAGCTGCATCCGGTTAGACTGCAAGCCGACCCAACATGCGAAAAAGCTAGGTAGATGATCATCATCATCATCATCATTTCAGCCGAAAGACGTCCACTGCTGGACATAGGCCTCCCCCAAGCACCTCCACTTCGACCGGTTTTGTGCTACTCGCATCCAACGAGTTCCCAAAGTTCAATGTGATGAATGTGATGTGTGAGTTCTCAAAGGGCAATGGAGAGGGCTATGCTTGGAGTTTCTCTGCGGGATCGAATCAGAAATGAAGAGATCCGCAGGACAACCAAGGTAACCGACATAGCCCGAAGAATTGCCAAACTTAAGTGGCAGTGGGCAGGGCACATTGCTCGCAAAACAGATGGCCGATGGGGCCGAAAGTTCTGGAGTGGCGACCGCGTACCGGAAGACGTAGCGTTGAAAGGCTTCCCAATATATCGTACCTTGTTATTTCTTTTATAACGGGAAGGCCACTTATCTTGTTGGGTTCAACTACAGCTTTTATCTCCGCAGTCGTTGACATTAAATCAATGTTTAGGTATTTATATATTGTAATCAGGGAATTACCTGTTAACTAGGGTACTATCGGTCCCGGCTTACGAAATATATGTAGGTCGTGAGTTCGAACCCAGCCAGGGACTTTACGTTGTTTATTTAATTTCATCTCCACTGCTCTCGAAATCAGGACGAAATATATACATCGTGAGGAAAGCATCGCTTTCCATTAGGCGAGATTGAGGTTAAGGTGAGATGAGGTAGGGGTAGGGTTGCCAGCTTTTTCTAGAAGTAGAGTATCATTTTGGCCATTTTGTAATTTCTTACATCATAATTACTTTGGTGCACGTTGGGTACATTTACGTCAAATTCATAACGACGCTTCGAAATGTTGCCACTACATAAAGTGTAAAACGTTTATTGAGGATGATATTCTCATAGCATGTACTGTACCTATGTCTATTTCCTGTTTAGTATAATATTCTATCACTTTTAAATTCAATTATTTTTCTTTAAGTACACTGTATTTTAATAATTGTTTGCTGCACCGGACAACGTCATTACGTCAGCGCCGGCTGTCGCTGAAAACCAGCGCTGGGGCTCTGTCCTGCATAGGGTCGCAGCATAATGCTGAGCGATAGCCGTTTTGCGTGGATGTGACGCATGTTTCCCCTAACTTTTTATTTTATTTTTTGTGTTTATGTTCTTTTTTGCGTAATTTTTCACCGCAAATAAACGTATATCCTTTCTTTAGTATATCTGATTTCAGAGAGGGTAAATAAAGAGTAAGTACAGATTAATGAAAAAGAGTACCATTTATTAAATTAAAAAAGAAGGATTTTTTAGTACTTTTTGCGGTACATAACAATTTTTAATTGTTTTTAAAAGAAACGTAGGCCTCCAATTATCCTAGAATTAGGATAATTGGAGGCCTACGTTTCTTTTGCGTTTCTTTTGTGTAAATACATAGATCAGTCATTTTTAATCAAATTCAGTTAGTCAGTTTATGTAAAACTAGCTTCTGCCCGCGACTTCGTCCGCATGAAATTTCACCCTCCCCCATTCACCCTCTTAGGGGTGGAATTTCGAAAAACCCTTTCTTAGTGAATACCTACTCTTCACTAAGAACACACCCTCCAAATTTCATGTCTCTAGGACCAGCAGCGGTTTAGGCTGTGCGTTGATATATCAGTCAGTCAGTCAGGACTTTGAATTTTATATGTATAGAAGAGTATTTTAGCGTACTCTATTAGAGTTGTAGATTATAGAGTACATCTACAAGAAAAAGAGTACAATACTCTATTTTAGAGTACAGTTGGCACCCCTACCTAGAGGGTGCCCATCAGGCAATAAATAATAACCCATTTTATTAGGTTCAGAACCCACAACCAAATGTTTGGTAAGCAAAAACTTAAACCATGTTTCACAATTTTAATTGCATTTCGGAACGTTAAACAATTAATTTGATTTATTTTTCGATTAATCAACAATAAAACGTGTTTAACTAGACAGGTACTTTTAATTGGATAACTTTTTTAAATGGGATTGTACTGGAAAGTCTGATATTGTAAAATTCGTTTGAAATGTTTACAAAAGTTTGTCCATTACCCATGTTCTCTTTTATTTTATTTAGTTATTTAAAATTTTTATTAAGAGGATTACAGGACCTATACGCAAAAGACGCTAGTTTTAGAAGTAATAAAAGCATATTATGAACGACTACAGTAAACAAAATCAGAAAAATATATGATATTCTTCAGGATAGGTATATGCTAGGTAGATAGTGTGTTGAAAACATAATACAACTAATTTGATACGATAGAAAAAAAATCATGAATATACCTCTAAAAACTTTATTTTTACAATAAAAACCATTCTAATATACAAACAATCATTCTGATTTTTTGTCAGATTATTCTACAAGCAACATTCTAAAGCACTAGTGTTTTAATTTTTTAGTCCAAACAATAGATTTTTTGTAAATAGATAGTTGCTTCATATTTTGCAATAAATTACCTGCGTTATATCCATCGCGCTTCTCTTTCTTTTCTATGCATTTCGATAGTGACCGCGCTTTAGGTCATGTAGTCCCCTTAACATTAACTTACATAATGTCTGCCAATTGCAAAGACCTAATAGAAGATCTAAGATCTTTTCCCGTTTCTTAATTGAGAGTGAGTATCCGGTCGGTTTCCAAGGGAGACAAACCAAACGGTTGGCAGGTCGCTCAGAGGATTATCCTGATTAGACAAAGGATATATATTTTTACCTTTTACGCTTACTTGAACTAATTCCGTTGTCGTTTCCGGAGAAAATAGAGATAGATTATTGTGTGAACGATACATAAAAGAGGCAAATAAAATGGGGGTTAGTTTATCCTGTATTTGTACCTACTCTAGGATTATTTCATTTCAACTCAATCGCTTGCAAAAAAAAAAGGCTGAAAAATTGGTTATCACAAAAAGCATATTATAGTATTACTTACAGAATTTTTAAACGACTCATGGTGATTATCACACTATCACACTCGACTAATATTATAAAGGCGAAAGTTTGTGAGTGTGTGTGTGTGTGTTTATATGTTTGTTACTTCTTCACGCTCAAACCGCTGAACCGATTTAGATGAAATTTAGTATAGAGATAGTTTGAGTCCCGGGAAAGGACATAGGCTACTTTTTATCCCGATATTCCCACGGGATCGAAACTTATGCGGGTGAAACCGCGGGGCGCAGCTAGTTATGAATAAATAAATATAACTAACATTATAGTAATTATGGTCATGTAGTGGTGAAGAACCTAAATAATTGAATGCTTGTTAATGTTTCTTTATTTATGTCTGTAATTTATATGGTGTACATAATGGAGAGTATTCTATTCTATTCTAATGCTTGATAATTTTTGTAATCTGTAATAATAATAATTGATTCAATAATAATAAATTGTACCTAAGATATTTGCACGCCATGAGAAATGGCAGACATGTCGTGAGCCACTCTTATTTTAAGATCTTACATGCATGTATTATTTTAATTCTGTATGTATACACATGTTCGAGCAAGTAAAATTTTCTTTCTTTCTTGCACAAAGAAAACGCACATCGCACTAATATATGTCCTTCCCCGGGACTCAAACTATTTCTATACCAAATCTCATCTAAATCTATTCAGTGGTTCAGGCGTGAAAAGGTAACATACAGACAGACAGAGTTACTTTCGAATTTATAATATTAAGTATAGATTAGTAATAGATGTTGGCAACTGCACCCGTTGACCGGGGCTGTAAGCGCGCCTATGTCTATGCAATCTACATAATGATCCTCAGTTAACCTTATTATTCAAGCTTGAACTGCGAACCACGAATCAAAGATGCTTTTCACAGTGAATGTCCATGTCGTTTTATTGCATAAAATGTTGAACGGAAGGCATTGTGCTGTGTGGTCCCCAGCAAAGAACACGACCTATGATAACTGGTCTGTCTCGCCAATCAGTAGTGTGTGTGCTGTGGTTTATTATCGCCATGGTGACGACCTTGTGTCATACTAGCTGCACCCCGCGGCTTCACCCGCATAAGTCTCGATCCCGTGGGAATATCAGGATAAAAATGATGAATGAATGTATGAAATTTGCAGTCCGGGGCAGTGGTCCAACTGCTCTGTCCAACTAGTTGGACCATGGGTCTTTACTAGGGGCAGTTGTCCAACTTTAAAAATAGTTGGACCACAGCACCTTTTGAGAGTTCCGTGGTCCAATTCATTTAAAAAATAACTTGTCAACTCTAAAAACCTCAACTGCATCTTTATGTGTGTATGGTACCTACTGGTTTACGGTTATATTGAACCTCTTTGCAGTAAAATAACAAAATTAAAGTCGGGTGACTAATTCTACATTTTTTGATGTGAAATAGTAGATTGTTATGCAAGGGTCGAAAGGAATCAATTCCTATACGAGGCAATTAGACGCCCGAGCGCAGCGAGGGCGGCTATAGCCCGAGTAGGAATTGATGACTTTCACCCGTGTTAAACACTCTACTTTTCATTTCGAATATAAGGAAAGTAAAAAGTAGTAGTTTTTCTAAAATATTTATTGATAACAATAACATGCAAAGTTTTTGAATTTCGGTACCAGCTTACAGGGTTAGTATCCCGCCAAATAATACTATTGACTTTTTTATTTTAAATATGGAACACACCGCGTCATCGCCGCGGGCTGTCCCGCTTAATAGGTTTTTTTTTTAATTCACACTGGCTGTTTATACACTCACAAGACTGCAGCATTTTTCTTAATGTATGGAAAAAATTTCGAAGCTGACTACAGTTCTATTTTTAAAATTCATTCCCACCCTAAAGAGGGAAGTAATTACTATGAGTCTTTCCCGCCCTGTGGGGGAAAGCAGCGTCTTCCACCCGCTATTTGGATCAAACAAACACTACTTTCCGAGTATGAGAAATGAAAACTTCTTTAGCGGCGTTGAACACTTTTTGTACTGGGGAAAAAATGTTAAACTCGCGTCAGGACACGTGACCGTCAGGAGAGATTTCCCCTCCCCCCCCTCTTTCTACGACGGCGGCGCCAACCGAAGTGAACCAAGTGAGACACGATAATGGATGGATGGATGGATGGACCAACGGACGGTGACGGTGTCGGTGACGGTGTCGGTGACGGTGACGGTGACGGTGACGGTGTCGGTGACGGTGTCGGTGACGGTGACGGTGTCGGTGACGGTGACGGTGACGGTGACGGTGACGGTGACGGTGACGGTGACGGTGTCGGTGACGTGACGGTGACGTGACGTGACGGTGACGGTAACGGTGACGGTGTCGGTGACGGTGACGGTGACGGTGACGGTGACGGTGACGGTGACGGTGACGGTGACGGTGACGGTGACGGTGACGGTGACGGTGACGGTGACGGTGACGGTGACGGTGACGGTGACGGTGACGGTGACGGTGACGGTGACGGTGACGGTGACGGTGACGGTGACGGTGACGGTGACGGTGACGGTGACTGTGACGGTGACGGTGACGGTGACGGTGACGGTGACGGTGACGGTGACGGTGACGGTGACGGTGACGGTGACGGTGACGGTGACGGTGACGGTGACGGTGACGGTGACGGTGACGGTGACGGTGACGGTGACGGTGACGGTGACGGTGACGGTGACGGTGACGGTGACGGTGACGGTGACGGTGACGGTGACGGTGACGGTGACGGTGACGGTGACGGTGACGGTGACGGTGACGGTGACGGTGACGGTGACGGTGACGGTGACGGTGACGGTGACGGTGACGGTGACGGTGACGGTGACGGTGACGGTGACGGTGACGGTGACGGTGACGGTGACGGTGACGGTGACGGTGACGGTGACGGTGACGGTGACGGTGACGGTGACGGTGACGGTGACGGTGACGGTGACGGTGACGGTGACGGTGACGGTGACGGTGACGGTGACGGGGACGGTGACGGTGACGGTGACGTGACGGTGACGGGGACGGTGTCGGTGACGGACACTGCTGTGTATTCGTAAAATTCGTGTATATAAAGTGTTTAAAATATGGAAATTGAAAATAGTGCATCGATTAAAATAAAAGTGAGGCAACAATAGTGAAAAAAAATTAGTTATATTAATTCAATTCATAATTGATTTATTTCAACGTTAATATTCAAGTTTTCACTTCTGTCGGCACTCCCGGAGTGCAACCCGTCTTTTTTTTTAAATGTATGACAACTTTAATATCACCTGAAATCAGTTGTAGCTGAATTTTCCGTATATAATCATATATTCTCAATTTGGACCTTACGTCTTTTGTGTGCGATTTCACTTGATAAAGTTGTACATACACACATAAAGATGCAGTTAAGGTTTTTAGAGTTGACAAGTTATTTTTTAAATGAATTGGACCACGGAACTCTCAAAAGGTGCTGTGGTCCAACTATTTTTAAAGTTGGACAGCTGCCCCTAGTAAAGACCCAATCATGGTCCAACTAGTTGGACAGAGCAGTTGGACCACTGCCCCGGACTGGAAATTTGGCACACAGTTTACAATCTGTACTAACATATAGGGTAGTTTTTGTTCCGATATTCCCACGGGATCAAAACTTATGCGAGTGAAACCGCGGGGCGCTGCTAATATAGATAACTAGCTTCAGCCCGCGACTTCGTTCGCGTGAAACTTCTTGTTACCCCCGAGCCATCCCGTCGTATCGCATCACCCGCCCGCGTTATCACTTAACGTTCTTTTTGACTTTTTTCTTTTTGCTCGGCTCCTAAGGGTCATAGCGTGATGTTAAATAGCCTATAGCCTTCCTCAAGAATTGGGCTATCAAATGCAAGAAGAATTTTTCAAATCTGACTGGTAGTTCCAGAGATTACCCCCTACATACAAACTTATAAACTTTTACCTCTTTATAATATTAGTATAGAAGAGAAAAGATTTGATTTTTGCATGTTTGTTTCTTACGCTTTCACACTAAAACGGCTAAACGGATTTGGATGAAATTCAGCTCATGGATAGACCATGAGCTGGAGAAGGACATACGCTACTTTTCATCCTGGATAGCGGACAAAGTCGCGGGCAACAACTAGTATCCTAACTATCCTAAATAAATGCGAAAGTAAGTTTGTTTGTTACCTTTACACGCCTAAACCACTGAACCGATCATCCTGAAATTTTGCATATATACGGTGTCAGGCGTACAGAAATGGACATAGGGTACCTTTCATCCCGAAGAAAAAGTGTTGTTCCCGAGGAAAACAACAATAACGTTATTATGATAATACATAGAGTGGCGCCACGTGTCTATTGAACTTTGTCACATTACCTATTTAATTCTGAGGCGTACGAGGTTCGCCGGGTCAGCTAGTATGAGTATGGATGGCACAAGGTTCTCACTCAGCAGCATTGTATAACTTTTAAACTATCGATAACGCAAGTATTAGTGCGATGTTCAACAATTTTTTGTAAGTTGAGGTCTCTGAAGCTCGATAAAAAACAAACGTTGTTACGTTGGAGTCGGGGGACCCCCGGCAGGAACCAAGTTCAAAATTACGAAAGTTTTTACATTTTTGCAGCCTTCATCTTGGATTTTCATTTTGACCTTAGGTACTATAGGATTCAGCACCCTCGGAAACCATGAAAATGACACCAAAGACGATTTTTTTTAAAATTTTTGCTGCTTCCTCTTGCATTTTAATTTTGCCGTCACTATTGGCTTCAACACCCTCGAAAACCATGGACTGTCTCTTTCTATTACACACTGGATGATTTTTTTACCTGGTCCAAATTTTTACAGGGTGTTCTACCCATGAATATGATCAATTTTCACTATGGGACCAACTCTGAAATCACGAAAAAATAAACGGCTGTTTCATGCAAAAGTTCAATACCTACTTGACTAAAATATAATATGAAACAGCTGATTTTTTTTCGGGATTTCAGAATTGGTCCCATAATGAAAGTTGTTCACATTGATGGGTAGAACAGCCTGTAAAAATTTTGGAATCGGTAAAAAATCATCCTATATAATTATTTTGTAATAAAAAGTCCCATGGAACGCATAACACTTTTTCGTTACATGCCGATTTCTACCAATTTACTCCTACCTCAAGCTCCGTGAAAAGAACTTCGTTCCAATAAGGCTGTAATAAATTCTTGAGACGCATATTATTCTCGTGGACTTCATGAACCGAGCGATTAGTTTATCGGTTGATAATAAAGAAATCATTGCAGACACGTGTGCCAACTGATAAGTACCGCGCGCAGTTTAGGGGTGAATTGATAAGCTCTGTCTGCAATGATTGCACGATTACTTAACTATATCACGTGACGTTTTCATAATTTTTTAACCCCCTTACTAATAAACGTGTTATATCAGACTAGCAGCGCCCCGCGGTTTCACCCACAAGAGTTTCCCGTGGGAGTATCGGGATAAAAACTTACGATCTTATGTCCTTTCCCGGGTCTCAAACTATCTCTATAGGTACCCATTTAAATCGGTTCAGTGGTTTAAGCATAAAGAAGTAGGTAACAGACAGACACACTTTCGCATTTATAATGTTAAGTATGGATGTATAATTATTAATTACATACATCTTTTATGGGGTACTGTGTTAAATGTTACAATAAAATACCTTGTGATATATTGCAATTAAATGAAAGAAAATTTAAAACTCACATTAAACGTACACTTTGTAAACAAGCATACTATAAATTAGAAGATTATATCCAAGATAAGAACGCTTGGAAACATGCTGGTCCTGCTCCATAGGACAATCTAGAGTCTAGACAAAATCAAACTGGTTGCTAATTTAATTGTAAATTTTTTTATTCTTTTTTTTTACATTTATTACTCACACCCTGACTTATTACTTGTATTTTGTTTTATAATTAAAATCGTTTTGCTTGTACCATGTTTGTAAATATGTGAGCACCATGTATCTATCAGATAATTAATTTATATGTCATGGTTTCGTTTTTAATTCTTTTACCTATTGTGGTATAGTAATTTTATTGTAGGTGCATCGTCCTCACATGTTATTATATAATTAATGTACCCATGCAAAATATTGGGGTCCGTGGCTTAGGCCCCCAGTGGTCGAGGCACCTGTGGCCGACGCCTCCGATTCGATTAATTTAATATCTTCTTTTTTTCTGCTTTTTCACTTAGTACAGTAAATGAGAAAAGCGTTTCACCATAATAAAGTTTTTTTTTTGCTAAACAAAAGTTATGTGTCAAATAGCAGAGAGAATAGATCGCCACTTAACCTTATCCTTACACACCTTTTTCCCCATTAAAAGCATATTTATTATGTACAAACATAAAACAAGACTTCTATAAAATGTTGTTAATATACATTTATAGTAAATTACCATATGGAAAATTTATCTTTCAATTTTAACCAACTTGTCAACTAACTGAGCCAAACCAGTTAATGGTAACAATAAAAAGTCCGTCTTTTTGTCTACAAAAATGTCTATCTCTTTCATACCAGATTCAAGTTATTGAATATTGCAATATGCAACAGATAAGAAAGTTTAGTGTGTCATCTCACAATGACGAGCGAAGGTCCTTCGCAAGGACTCGTGCGAAATAATTACAACAAACATTTTTTCACCAAGTCTATTTTTAACTAAGTATTATATAGTTAAAAATAGACTTGGTGTAAAAATGTTTGTGCCTGACAGTACATTTGATCAAAAATTGCTTTGAATTAAATTAATCGAATCGGGGGCGTCGGCCACAGGTGCCTCGACCACTGGGGGCCTAAGCCACGGACCCAAATATTGTACCTAAACATTTTAAAAGAGTAACGGTGGAGTTTCTTGCCCGTTCTTCTCCATACGAAAACTACCTTTTGGAATGGGCGACTAGAATCAATTCTATTTTAAGATAATTTTTGACGTTCAAAAGTGCCTTTTATGTGCCTATTTGAAATAAATGCTTTGACTTTGACTTTGACACCGATTTCTCTCTTTCAGTCGTCAGTAATTTGACTTTCGAAAGAAGAAGACAGAGCGTTGTGTAACTAAGTATGCAGACGCTATGCAACGTTTATTACTAGCATAATCAGCCTATAATGTTCCCACTGCTGGGACACAGACCTACTCTCGGTGAGAGGGAGCGGGCCAGGGACCGTAATCCACAACGCGGGCCCAGTGCGAGTTGGTAAATGTCACATGTTTTCGAGTTATTGGTTCTAGGACATGCTGGTTTCCTCACGATGTTTTCCTTCATCGTTTTGAGAGACAAGAGTAAGTCAACTATGAAAAGGTCGAAAAAGCAGATAAAGGTATCTGAATGTCTTTGTGATCGCCAATAACAGACCTACTGATGTAGAAGGATTTTGTTTACGCCTCTGTCGTCACTCTAAAAGGTTCCTTTGTGTTAAAGATACGATTGTTGGTAAAGGGAACTCGTCTTTATAGAAAATATTGTTTTGTCGTTTTCCCGGTTGGACTGTTCCACTTACTCCGTTCTTATTTATGGCAATAATGGTAAAAGGTAGCTTAGTTTATTGAAAAGGTGTTAGATTATGTCGGGTTAAGGCTCCCGAGCAGGGAGGCGCGACACGACGGCGACGGTGCGACGCGATTCTGCGCGGTAATTGCGTAAGGCTGAGGCTACAGTAGGCAGCGATTTGCGATGCGACTGGAAGAGCGAAACGAGATAAACATAGTATGGCTACAAAGCGAAAATCCGGCGTATATTCAGCGATGAAGTGGCTACAGTAGGTACACATACAGTATATACATATATACAGTAGGTACATAATGTAGCCACACGCATATTTAGTAGCACTATTGAACTAGTCGTGCAAGTGAGAAATTTTCTAATAAATTCGCTTCAATTTCGCTGATATGTTGATGTAGCCGATGCCGTGATTACACTAATGTTGTTCTTATCGCATAAAGAAATAAAAGATCGCTAGTAATATTTGATGTACGGTGTAGCCATATACGTGAGCATTTATTTGTTTTAATCGCTCATGTGTCGCATGTCGCGTCGCGGCCTAATGTAGCCTCAGCCTAACACATTATCAGTAGGAATGGCTTTAATTTTGACAGAACAAGAACATTCATTGAGTTATTTACGTCGTTGAATAGACAAATAACATTGAAAATGTTTTTTCGATCGCTTCAGTATATCCCCCATTTTCGTTCAGAGTGTGACATGACATCGCCTTGGTACCGTGAGTTTTAGGGCTATATAAATGATTAAGGTGTCAAAAGACGAGTATTGACGAAGGTTACAATATGTTTTAAAAATACTCGAAAAAATCAAAAATTTATTTTGAAAATCGCAAAAATTCGTACGAAAAATTCGATCAATTTTTTTAGGATCATTTGTCATAAAATCTTCTATATCTCAAAAACTAATTGCGATATCGAAAAATGAAAAAAAAAAACCCCTCGGGGTATTAAGTTGGGCTACATTAAAAAAAAACCGGACTTCTGTATCACTGGACTGGAGCAGGTGCCCTTTGCGTGGCGTAATTTCGGAGAGCGCGCTCCTTAGGCTGTATACAGAAAGAAAGCTGGCAGCCTACCAGCGCTTATAGGAACCGGTCCACGTAGGTAACCGATGCAGGCATTATATGAACAAGGGCCGATAAGCGCCGAACGTCGCCGACAAGTTCCGACAATCTTCGACACGCGCCGGTCAGCGCTGGCGCCGCCCGCAGTTTAAAATGAATGATCAATCTGCTTGCTTTATGTAACTGTTACCAGAATGGACCAGCGCCGATAAGCGTTGGTAGATCGGCGCCGGCTACCAGCTTTCTTTCTGTATACGGCCTTAGATGCGCGTCGCGTCGGTGAGTTGTTATGGGAGTGTTTGAGAGTTCGATCGCGAAATTTATTTGTATTTATTTGTAAACGATTTATTTGCATCGTACAAAATGTAAAGCCTGCCTAAGTGCATTTTCAATGTATAGTCAACAGCAAAAGTAGATGATGAAAATCAGAAATTCAATACTAATGAACGGAGTTCGCGTCAGAACTGTGTGGCATCGAAGTGATTCAAAAGTAAGTGATTGTAAATTATACCAAACATTTACTACCGTGAAACATGCCAACTTTGCCCCCTTTTTTAGAATAATTACAATTTTAATACGATTTTTCTATGGAGGCGTAAGTATTTTCCTTTATCAGCTACAACTTTAAGATCATGCGCATGTGTGAGTATTGCTAAATTTACTATTATTTAACATTTAATTCAATATTTGTTCGATTTTGTTGGCGGGCAAAGTTATCTGGACCTTTAGCCAACTTTGCCCACATTGATTTTTGACGCAAATACGACCTCTAAGCAGATGACATAAAAACCAGTACAAGAATTTTGGTAAAGATGGCGCTTACTTTAGGAAAGTAAACGACACTATGAAAAGTTTCTTATTAAAATGACGGGGCAATGTTACCCTGGCATTTTTTACCTTTTTCATACAATTCACATTTCGCCTTTTAAAAGTGCTAGGGTTGGCACATGGTGAAAAATATTCTGTTTTTTTTTCCTTTCTACAAAGAATATGTGTTCAGGTAAATAAAAAGAAAAACGTTTCCCACTTATTAGTATTTAATAAAAACTGAAAATACAATTAACACTTTTATGGATAAAATAAGTAGGTACTACTAATAGAGATCAATTCAAGTAACTCGTATGTGGTAGGTAAATTAAATAGACTTGAACAGACATTTTGTTTAGTAATTATATAAAAAATTGTATATTTATTTAGTTTCATTTGCATAAAGTTATAAAATAATGAAATATTTTATGGATATTTTTATTAGTGGCCAATAATTGTTATGTTTTAATTATTGTTTTTTAACAATTTACTGATTCACAAATTAAAGTTTGAACTTAAATAACTGGAGAAGACATAAAATTGGTTTATAATGATGATTATGACTCCAATCATATCATGTCTATTATTTCTAAATTTAAACACATAGGTACACTTACCCTAACCATAATTATGTAGACATCTATAAAAAATCAGTAGGAATTTCTTACTCTTAATGTTTATCCTCAGGTAAAGTTATATCAGAAATGAAGGTTTTTGATCCATAAATTAAAAACGGAAAAAATACAAGGTTTCGTAATGTGCCAACCCTAAGCCTTTTTTGATGGCGGGCAATGTTGTCAATCGTAGGTTGGAACATTACTAGATAACTTTACTCATCATCATAACTTTATTTATAAAAGACTCTGAGCAATGAACCTTACATTAATATACTCTACAAATAATTTTAAAGGACATGATACAAAGTCAACTAACCTGTGTTTTCGCCATTCCGCAGAATTTACTTCGAAATGTACACTAAAATTTGCCCGCAAAAACACGCACCTCATTCGACGAGTTCCAACAAGTTACTAAACAAAGTTAGCGACAAACACGATAGTTAGTGTTGCCATACATATAACCTATTTTCCACTAAAGTCAATCAATGTTGCCAGAATATTAAGATATTTTTGCACAACAAAAAAATGCTTATAAATTGTTCTTTGGGCAAAGTTTCCCTTAGGGGCAATGTTGGCGTATTTCACGGTACTAGTACAGCTGCCATATATTCGTGATCAGTATTGACTCCAAAAGTTATAAGCTCAATCACCATCTACTTTTGCTGTTGACTGTACCCGAAGGTGGTGTGTGTGGTGAACACAAGATCTGTGAATTTTTTGAACATAATTATGAAGCCGACGGCGAGACGAGCTGGATAGGTTCCGTCAAAACTGGAGGGAGGACGCACGGGCTCGCGAAAAATGGAACGACCTTTATAAATAAATAAACACATACACATAATTGTTTATTAAAACTAGAATTTAGTAATGGCAAAAATGTATTTCTTAGAGGACATAATTTGAGATTGAGAGAGCGGTGATGGTATACACAACCTACGACCACTCGTAACGCCACCACGCCCAACACTAATAAAAAACTTTATCGTAGTCAATGTCCGAACAGCTGCCACGTCTAAAAGCGGATAGGTTTTCAATATAAATAACAATGCCATGTACCAAAATAGATTAAACTTTACTGTGTCCCTTCAATTTAAACATTTCGCTCACAAAATAACTCAAAGCTAATCTATTAGTTATTCTGTGATATTGCCCAAAGCTAAATAGGTAGATATCTATACATATAGTGTACTCTGAGTATTGAATTCTCTTGTTTTGCAATCAAATAACTTTAAAGCCATACGTTCTACTTAAATAATGTAGAAATAGAAATAGGTGTTTTTTTGTCGATAAAAGGTGTTTGTTGTGTTTGTAATTCACGAAATTGTTTCGACATAAAGAAACAGAAAGAAATAATAACGTCTATTTCGACACAGAACGCAAAACACATTAAGGCGAATGGGTAGTTGTAGCCCGCGAAATTCAATTTTTCTTACGTTTTTTGCAATTTTCAGGTCAGTGTCAGGTTGTATCTTGATCAAAATATGATTCGCGACAATAACAGGTACGTATTTACAGAATTATAATAATTAGAATCATTAATACATCTTTCTAAGTTAGATTTCTACCGTTAAGAACAAATCTCGTATGGAAAAGTGTTGGTGGTAGAAATCTAACTTAAACAGATGTATTAATGATTCTGATGATTATAATTCTGTGAATACGTACCTGTTATAGTCGCGAATCAAATTTTCATCAAGATACAACCTGACACTGACCTGAAAACTGCAAAAAACGTAAGAAAAATTGAATTTCGCGGGCTACAACTACGCATTCACCTTAAAAAGTGACAATAATGTTTTAACAACAATAGTGTGTGAAGGGTAACCGTCATAGCTCGAAGAATTGCCAAACTTAAGTGGCAATGAGCAGGTCACATTGGCCGCAGAACAGATGGCCGATGGGGCTGAAAGTTAGAGGGAAACATGACATTTTCCAGGCGCAATCTCTGACTGCATAAATAAGTAAGTACTATTTTGACAAGAACCATGCTCAGATAATATTGGAACAGTCTCTAAAACCTTCTCCCGATCCGATTCATATTTATTAACCGGAAACTTATGAAAAAACAATTCAGTTAGAAACTTTGACATGATGAGCGCCTGAGAAAATAGATAATGCAAAAACGATGTAACAGCTACTTGCTATAAATATTTTCTCAGGTGTTGAGTGGAAAATAAGTTATTATGGTATTTATTTTGCAATAAAAATGAGGTTACATGTAGATACCGTATCTTCATAGCACAGAATAATCAGCCTATAACATTCCCACTGCTGGGACACACGCCTCTTCTCTTCGAGAGGGAGTCGGCTTGTCGGCTGTAATCTACCCAGTGCGGGTTGGTAGACGTCATAATTATTATGTCTTCGAATTTTTTGGTTCTCTAGGACAGTGTTCCGCAAACTTTTTGTGTTCAAGGTACATCTAGGAAAACGAAAATGTTTGGAGGTACACCACAAATAAAAATCATTTTTTAAGTAATATTAATCAATATTTATTTATTAATCATCGAAACAATATTTATTATTAATCAACAAACCTAAAGTTTAAATTGCAGAAAAGTTATTAATTATTATTAGTCAACAAACCTAAAGTTTAAATTGCAGAAAAGGTATTTAATGCGAA
Organism: Amphipoea oculea; assembly: GCA_945859645.1. Classification (NCBI taxonomy): domain Eukaryota; kingdom Metazoa; phylum Arthropoda; class Insecta; order Lepidoptera; family Noctuidae; genus Amphipoea; species Amphipoea oculea. The sequence goes on along the minus strand of OX243881.1, from coordinate 4,668,514 downwards.
ATATGAGCTTGTCTAAATTTGGCGTCATCGTTGACAAAGCTGCTCTCATCTCTTCGTCGATTGTCCTGAGGCGTTCTCTTTTTTGGTTTTTATTGTAAATAAGTTTATAACATAACCTTATTTTTCCGTGGCACACTAATTATTGACCACGGTACACCAGTGTGCCGCGGTACATACTTTGCGGAACACTGCTCTAGGACATGCCGGTTTCCTTCACCTTTTTGAGAGCAGTGGTGATGAAACAATTCATACAAAGTAAAGCTCCTGGCTGGGTTCAAACCCACGATCGGACTCGTTAGTCGGGGGCAGTAGTAAAGAGCAATAGTATAGAAGGTACATTTATTTTACCCAAGACACACACCTACAATGGAAATGCATTTCATTTTGACAGATCAACAACTTACATTGCGTTTTTTACGTTGTTGAGCAGAGGAATTTTGACAGGCGGCGCTACTTTGACCAGGCCGATCACAACTCTAACGCGTTCCCCACACCCCGCGCCTCGCGCAATATTACTCGAGGTCACGCACACTTGCTGAGCACACGTGAAAACCGATTTTGGCGCTCTGTCAAAGTAGCTCCAAAGTCTGTCAAAGTAACCCTTTTTTTTATTCTTTTTTTTTTTTTATGGATGGGAAATCATTAAATGACCCTCCCGCTCTGGGTGGAGCGAAGGGAGTGTCAGACTCTTACTGACTAAAACCCATCCGTGTTCCTTCCTTAGCCCTTTATGTTCCGGGGTAGCGGTAACCCTTTCGGACAATCCCGCACCCCCGGCAGGCTTCGGCCCTGGCAGGCCCCTTCCTTTATGCTGACATCTCTTTGAGGCGCGCGTGGAACACGTACGCCAAAAGTACGTACGTCAAAGTAACCCTGGAAGTCAAAGTAGCCTCGTTTTGCGGTACAAGTCGCATACTCAGTCTGCGTGAATTTCTAAAAAAAACATAATCCTCATCAAAATGGTAATCACATTTTATGAATTAAAAGCACCCCTAACATAAATGAAACATTCACAATTCTTGTGTAAAGCACAATCAAATTTTTCTTATGTAAGTTTTCCTAAGAATTAAACCTCCTTTCATCAAAGTTATTACTTACTAGCAGTGCCCCGCGGTTTCACTCGCATAAGTTTCGATCCCGTGGGAATATCGGGATAAAAACTATCCTACGTTCTTTCCCGAGACTCAAACTATCTCTATACCAAATTTAATCTAAATCGGTTCAGCGGTTTAAGCGTGAAGAGGTAACAGACAGACAGACAGACAGGCAGACACACATTCGCATTTATAATATTAGTATGGATAATACAGGACTTTTGTTTTATACTAAAAAGCGATTTATATGTAGGCAAGTAACTACTCTGCAGCTCACAGGTGAAATTCATACCTCAATTATTTAATGAGGCGGGCTTTCTTTTTACAGTTCAACATCATTCATTGCGTTATTTACGTTGTTCAGAAGACAAAGGGGTTAGAGGTTTTTTATATGGAACCTGGCATACTTACCTACCTACTGTCGCGCCATTTTGTTTTTTTTTTTAAATGGCGGCCTCGCGTGAACCCTATAGGTATTTATAAATCGATAACTGACATCAATACAGACGGAAAATATTTATTTATTTATAGTTAATTAAAACGGCACAGGTTCAATTACATTAATTAAGATAGAATTATAAAGATTAGAATAAAATAAGCATTCAAATAACATACAATATATAAATTAAACTCAAATTCAAAGATATACAATTCGTGGATAAAATTACTAATATTTGTTAGAGTAAATGGTTAAATAAATTAAATACATCCTAAACTAACATGTAACAGTGGAATATAATAGGACCAAACCCCGTAAGGGCCAGCGCTGACTGCAGCTGTTATAAGTAATGCTGTGACCTGTGTGGCTCATGAGACGCGGTGGCACACCGCGGCAATCCGTGGAATGAAACGGCATGACACGACATGCCGCGGCATCCCGCGGCGTGCCACGACGTGCCCCGGTATGATTGTACTTATTGAAATAAAGTAATATGAATTCTAAACTCATTGAAATAAGGATAAAAAGAACTTGATCAGAAATAAAATCCTTTACCGTGCCGTGCTGTGCCGCGACGTCAGTCAGCACCGGCCCTATAGCGTCACGTTTCCGAGATAATTTGGTTTGGTCATATTATTATTTCGTTTATTTGCCTATTTACATATTTGATTAAATTTTTAAATAAGTATTTCTTAAAATATAAAAAATAAGTATAAAAACATTTAAAAATATAAAAAATAGTAGTCCGCCGGTGTCGGGAGCAGGGTCCAAGCTACCGGTGGTTAGGGCTCCAGAAACAGGAACCTCCTCACTATGCGAGCCGTATCGAGGAGTACTGCCTTCTGAATCAGGCCCTTGATCCAACCGCCTAACGAGAGCCTCGACAGATGTTGATCGAGGTTTTCGGCCATAAGGCCATTAGCCGATACAACAATCGGCACAATGATAGCCGAGCTCACATTCCACATGTCAACAATCTCGTGTGCTAAATCAAGATATTATTATTATTTTCCTAGCCTGTCCCACTCCTGGGCAAAGGCCTGTTTTCTAAAAACAAAATGACAAACAGGTAAGTATTCCACATACCTTCAAAGCCCTTTTTCGGACAAATGAAGCAATGGATTAGCAATATCCTTCAAAACGATCCAGATTAAAATTGAAAATGTACTACGCAATTAGGTTGCTGAAATGTTTTATGTGCCTCTTCAAACAGAATAACAGCAATGTTATTTGAGGGTAGAAATTCTGGTGACCGCCCCAATGAGAGTCAATCCGTACGGATTTATCCTGACATGTTCTTTTTTATGGTTTCCCATCCGGTCTTTGTCCGGCATCGGCATTGTCATGACTTTTCGTTATAAAGGATTTTGAAAATAAAAAATCTTTTTTACAAAAAAAAAAACTATAAAATAATAAATAACTTTAATTTCGGATGTCAGTGTCGTTGATTCCGCATTTTCGTTTTTTGACACCGACTTCCATTCCACGAAATTAAAGTTATTTATCGTTATGTATTGTTTTTTTTTTGAAGTCGGTTGTTATAGTTTTTATTTTTCACATTTAGTTGTACCTACCCTACACAAATTCATAACACTACTGCGTTGAAGAATTGAAGACACCGACTAGAAGAATCATCAAAATTTGCATAGAAATGCCGGAGATGCAGTACATTTATGCATATAACTTCGTACATAAGAATAATTACCTAATGTTTTATATACTAAAATCTTCCTGAAAGTGTGTAGATCACATTAATGAAAGAATTATCAAAATTGGTTCAGTAGTTTTTGACATGATCGCGGACATACAATCATACATACAGGTCGAATACAGAACCTCCTTTTTTAAAGTCGGTTAAAAAGTTTAACGGGAATTTAAAGAAGAACTATTGAAAAGTAAATTGTCCAGATTTTTGTCAGGACTCTATGAATATCGAAATGGTAACCCTATCGAAATTAAGTTCAATACCTACCTGCTGACTCTGAAATAAATGGGCAATCGACCGGGCGACCTTTCGGTTGCCAGACCAATACTTCCCCGTTACACCGTTTGTCCACCCGGCACCGTCAACGAGACGTCAACAAGTGGCGGTGGATAAACGGCGCGGTTGTGCCACCGGCATAATCAGGGCATCATTTCAGTTGTGACAGTCGGGTAGAACGCTGGTAGTATTGCCGGAAGCGAACTGACGCCGGCTTCCCGTGTTACCCGCCGGCGACTTACCAACTGAACTTCGACAAACTTTACTACGACATGATTTTAATTCGACACTACGGAACTTCAGTTGGTAAGTCCCCGCCGGCATACCCCGGCGGCCATACTAAGGGCTCATTTGTGCGGCAAGCCTGGGGCGGCTCAAATACCCGCCGGGAATGCCACCGGCACCCTAATTACACTACGTGCGAAGCAAATTGCTAATCTATCACACTAGTATTATAAATGCGAATGTTTGTGAGTGTGTGGGTGTGTGTGTGTGTGTGGGGGGTGTGTGGGGGTGTGTGGGGGTGTATTTATATGTTTGTTACTTGTTCACGCTCAAACGGCTGGACCAATTTTGATTTAATTTTGTGTATGATAGGCTACTTTTTATCCCGATATTCCCACGGGTTCGACATTTACTCGGGTGAAACCGCGGGGCGCAGCTAGTTGCTCCATATGTCCGAAAAATGTGTTTGCTCAACAACGTAATTAACGCAATGGATGTTGTTCAACTGTCAAAATGAAACCCATATCTACTGATATTATGTTACGGAATTACCCTGCGGGCTTGGTGGCGGTATGCCCGCCGGCTGGGCCGCCGGCATAGTGTGTAGGAGCGTTAAGAAAAGCAACGTTCTTAGTAATGACATAATTATTATTTCTTATTAATTCCAATTATAGGTATCTCGTTACACGCGTTCCATTTGACTTCGTAGTTCTATTTTCTAAGCAAGGGCAAGACCTGAACCACAGGGGATCGAGGAGTGGGGGTAGAGGGGGGTTCAGGGGTCAGACGAGAATAAATCGGAATTTCTTTACCGCGTGTAACTTAGGCGATAGAATAAGATTGAATAATACTTCTTTAATTTCTTTCTCTTTTATACAGGGTGAAATTGAATTCATGGGCACCCTTTTAAGGGGTCATTGTAATCATCATTATGAACAACTTTTACCATGGGACCAAACGTGAAATCGCGAAAAAAAATCAGCTCTTCCCTACATTTTGACGAGTTATGTGAACATAAATGCAAGGAACAGCTGTTTTTTTTCACGATTTTAGGTTTAAGTACCTAGTCCCATTGTAAAAGTTGTTCATAATGATGAGTACAATGACCCCTTAAAAGGATGCCCATGAATTTAATTTCACCCTGTATAACATGTTTCTATACAGGGTGTTACAGAAAGGGTATATCAATACAAACGGGTTGAAGAGTGTATCTGGTCTAGAATCTCTGTACAAAATTTCAGCTCAAAAGCATTAACATTGAAAATGCTTAATATTTTTTTATTTCGACATCACGGTGCTGCACTGGCGCGCGGCGGCGTGATGTGCGTGTACTAGGCGCACACACACACTACAGATAATGGATAATGACCCTCGTAGTGCGGTGACACGTTTTTTATGATTTCAATTTAATAAACTATCGAAATAAAAAATTAAGCATTTTCAAAGTTACTGCTTTTGAGCTGAAATTTTGTACAGAGATTCTAGACCAGATACACTTTTCAACCTGTTTGTATTGATATACCCTTTCTGTAACACCCTGTAGATAAGTTAGCAATGTTAAATAATTTGGACGTGTTATATAACATACATTTATGTGCTACTGGTGGTCCGTCCCAGCTTCGCACGGGTCATCATCATCATCAGCCTATAGCAGTCCACAGATGCACATAGGCCTCTCCTATTGCACGCCATTCAACTCGAATTTCGCACGGGTGCAATTTTGTTTCGAATTTCCCTAATTTTCTTTCATACAAACCTTTTTCTGACAATACCGAACACAACAAAGAAAGAATTATCCAATTTGGTACAGTCGCTTGGAAGTTATGCGCGTACAGACATTTCGGCGATTAATTTTTATACAGGGTGTTACAGAAAGGGTATATCAATACAAACGGGTTGAAGAGTGTATCTGGTCTAGAATCTCTGTACAAAATTTCAGCTCAAAAGCAGTAACTTTGAAAATGCTTAATATTTTTTTATTTCGATAGTTTATTAAATTGAAATCATAACAAACGTGTCACCGCACTACGAGGATCATTATCCATTATCTGTAGTGTGTCTGTGCGCCTAGTACACGCACATCACGCCGCCGCGCGCCAGTGCAGCGCCGTGATGTCGAAATAAAAAAATATTAAGCATTTTCAAAGTTAATGCTTTTGAGCTGAAATTTTGTACAGAGATTCTAGACCAGATACACTCTTCAACCCGTTTGTATTGATATACCCTTTCCGTAACACCCTGTATAGAGTCTAGAAGCACCCTTAGAATAATCAGATTAATATCCAGCCATTCGGATAAAGCTTATTTGTTAGATTCACAATGAACATCAAAACCAAGCTTCAAAAGCTGCGGATCTATTTGAGCAGGGAGATGAACGCTGAGAAAACATTAAGCAATCAAATTCGATTTAATTAACGTTTTCTTAGTGGTTGCTCACATTCGCTCATAGGTTATGAACATTATTTGCATTAGTATAAGTTTTATATTCGTATGAACCGCTTACAAGTAATGATAAACTAAATCTAATCTGCGAATCTTGCCTTAATACCTCACTCTCTGCTTCTGCGTTCAAAGGGCAAGTCACCTGGAGACGGAGTGCGTGAAGGAGAGGCAATCTTTGCGCATTCGCGCCCCTAGTCTCCGCAGGAGACGCCTTGGGCGTCGGGAATCAATCGCCGATTCCCGGCCACCGTAGGCGCGGGCTTGCGGACGGCGAGCAACGGGCACCTCACCGTCCGGTACGGACAAGGCCCGGGTCGACGGCGCATTGTGTTCCACGTGCGCCTCAAAGAATGGTCAGCCCTAACTGGCGGAGTCCGCTAGGGTCGATGCCTGCCAGGGTCGCGGGTTGTTCGAAAGAGATACCGTGGCAACTGAAGAAACACGGGTGGGTTTTAGTCAGTAAAAGTCTGACACGCTCTCTCGCTCCGCCCAGAGCGGGAGAAGTTATCTGATAATTTTCTACCCAAAAAAAAGGGTAAGACACCTATTTGGGTATTTATAGAATGCTCTAGCAACCAGTCCCTGTTTTGCATAGGTGCGATACTCACTGAGGTGTTACACAGATGTGGCGACATTCCAAAATATCGAGATGTTGTGCATCTTCCTAGCATCAAAAAACAAACGAATATAAACAATAATTATACTCCTTTGCAATGCTCTTTTGTTATTTTTTCTTGTGTTGAAGGCTAAAATAGACTTTCGTGGAACATTAATTGATGCCTTAAACAAAATATCGTTTTAGTTATTGAAAGGTACTTTTCAAATATAGCCCCTCATCTGCGTAGCCTTATTCCAACTGTGTTGGTGTCGGCTTCCAGTCTAACCGGATGCAACTGAATACCAGTATTTTTATATAGAGCGATTGCCTGTCTGACCCCTACAACCCAGTTACTGGATAATACCCTTTGGTAAGTCTGGTTGTCAGATTTTTGGGCCTCTGACGACCCGTTACGACTGCCAAAGATCCACGAATGACAGCAGAGACCAACGGCTTATCGTGCTTTCCGAGGCACGGAGTGGTCTTGTTATGAAAAGATAGTCACCCATACACGGACCAACCGCGGTAAGCTTAGCTTAACATGATCGATCGACCCGTGCGGCTGTTATTACTTAGCAACAAGCTCTTCTAAATATAGCCTTTATAGCCAATAAAATTGTTCACAGTTATAGCCTCAAGCTAGACTTTGTGACAAGTCGTGGGTAACCCCAATATACAGCAATAAAATGTACCAATATCCGGCCTGTACACAAATATTTGATTTGTTCTCCTTTTCGTGTCAATGTTGCTCTTCTTCTTTGCATATTATTTGAGCCCAGTAAGCGGCCTCAGTGGCACTCTTAAGGTCTTCCGAAGTGCAGGTGAACGGGCACTTAGGAAACTCCAGCAAGTGGGGCATGGTCTGGTCAGAAGCATCGCACTCGCACTGGGTGTTGTTCGTTGGTGTTGCCAGTTTTTACAGGTAGAAAAATTATTTTAGGTGTTGCTAAATTGAAGGTCAATTCTCGTAATTCAAAACGTTCAAAATCTAGTCGCAATATCATCTCGGCGACGAACAAATTTCAAAAACTTTTCAAAATGAAGGGAAATTAGGGGTATTTTTGACAGATTTAGACTGAGATCAGACTGTGAACGATCTTAAAATTACGAGAAGTACCCCTCTGGTTAGTTCCACTTTAACTAAAATCTATTTTTAGGGTGCCGTTCCCAAAGGCTGCCAACGAGCTTATTACAAAGCTTACGCCGTCTATCTGTCTGCCTGTCTGTCATGGGCAGGGCTGTATCTTTTACTGTAATATGTTACAGAGGTAACATGAACAGGGTGTAAAGTTCACTCATCCTCCATAGAAAAGGTAGGATTCTCTGAACAAACGGGTGCTGTGTCTGGTGGGCAACTGCCGACGTTTGATATCGGGACGTTGTATACAGGGTGTTACGGAAAGGGTATATCAATACAAACGGGTTGAAGAGTATATCTGGTCTAGAATCCCTGTACAAAATTTCAGCTCAAAAGAATTAACTTTGAAAATGCTTAATATTTTTTTATTTCGACATCACGGCACTGCACTGGCGCGCGGCGGCGTGATAAGCGTGTACTAGGCGCACAGACACACTACAGATAATGGATAATGACCCTCGTAGTGCGGTGACACGTTTGTTATGATTTCAATTTAATAAACTGTCGAAATAAAAAAATATTAAGCATTTTCAAAGTTACTGCTTTTGAGCTGAAATTTTGTACAGACATTCTAGACCAGATACACTCTTCAACCCGTTTGTATTGATATACCCTTTCCGTAACACCCTGTATAATTATGCTAGTTGCGTGGTGAACTCTGCTTGCGCGATGCAGGATTTTGCGTGACGTCAGTATGAATAACGTTCTGCGGTAAACAAAATACCTCGAAAAAACAGATGAACACCGATATAGAGCATATAATCGTCGCGTTGCCGCTGGCAGCGTCTAAAGAAAGACGTAACTAATAATAAAATTCGTAGCACCGAAAGTTTTACTAGTTTACATGAGAATAAACAATTATATTACTTGATTTTATGATTGCTCTGACCTCAGCCCTTTTTATTCCCACAAATTTGGGAATCTCCTTTCGCTAAGAAACATTACTACATAATGTCGTAAGTAATGTTTCTTAGCGTACTTCGTTAAGCGGTTTCCCATAATTATTTTTCCGGTTGAGGTGTGCTAAGGCCCTTAATCCGACAGTCTCCAAATTATACGCCATTTGTGTCGTAGCGCGAGTAAATGGTAACGCTTGGTTTGTATGGAAAGTGTTAACAATGCCATGTCAATTTGCTCTGAATATACAGAGGCGATTCGGAGGGGCCCGTGGCTAAATAATAACAGCCGCACAGGTCGATCGATCAGGTCAAGCTACGCTTGCCGCGGTTGGTCTGTGGATGGGTGACCATCTTTACATACCGAGTCCCCTCCGTGCCTCGGAAAGCACGTTAAGCTGTTGGTCCCGGCTGTCATTCGCGGATCTTTGACAGTCGTTACGGGTAGTCAGAAGCCCGAAAGTCTGATAACCTGTCTTACCAAGGGGTATCGTATTACCCAGGAACTGGGTTGTGGAGGTCAGATAGGCAGTCGCTCCATATAAAATACTGGTATTCAGCTGCATCCGGTTAGACTGGAAGCCGATCCCAACATTTTTTTTTCAACAGATGATGATACGGGGGCATTTCTAGTAGCATTGTAAGAACGTTCACAGTCTTATCTCAGTCTCAATCTGTCAAAAATGCCTCTAATTTCCCTACAATTTTGACAAGTTTTTGATATTGATTGTCGCTGTGATGAGATTGCGACTAGATTTTGAACGTTTAACCGGTCAAGCAGCGCGCGTCGCCCATTGGCGACGAAACAATAGAAAATCAATTGTGTCTCATTAGCGGAGCTTGACAGATTAATTTAATTACGGGAATTGCCCTCCAGATTATAAGGTGAACTTTCACAAGGAAGGAGGGCGGAGGCTTCATTTATCATTAGCCCAACCTTTCTAAGTTGGGTTCGATATTCTGTCTGACCCAATAGCATGTCACCCACAATTATTATTATCTGGGTCGACATCCATCTGATCTTCATAACCTACTAACGAAGCTACACGCGATCATATTCCAAAAGGTAGGCTCTTTATAAGGCCTGTCGTCCACGACGCTACTCAACAGTAACGGGTTACAAAACCTTAATTTTTATTCAAAAAACTCAAACTCAAAGCATTTATTTCAAACTAGCTGCGACCCGCGGTTTCATCCGCATAAATGTCGATCCCGTGGGAATATCGGGATAAAAAGTAGCCTATATATGTTAATACAAGGTGTCAGCTACCTCCATACAAAATTTTATCAAAATTGGTCCAGCCGTTTGAGCGTGAAGAAGTAACAAACATATAAACACACACAAACTTTCGCCTTTATAATATTAGTGTGATCAGTGTGATAAACCAATTACAGGCACTTTTGAATTGTAAAGAAGTCGGTCAGTCAGCAAGATGAAGCTAGTTTCCCATTCCAAATCGTAGTAGGTACCTATGGAGAAGAACGGGCAAGAAACTCCACGGACCAGTGTCCGTGGAGCAGGCCCATTCTGCAATAGCATCAGCAGTCAGTACTGCTGATGCTATTGCAGAATGGGCCTGCTCTTGCCTTCGATCACGCCTGATGGAAAGCGATAGATGAGGTCTATGGTGCAACGAGCGGGCTATAAACTCAAATCACCAAATAGTGATCACTAGTATTTCAACTACTGCCGCGGCAGAAACCACAGGCTGTTTGCTGTGCCTCCATGTCGCACAGTTGCGCGTGCTAAGTCCCCAGTACCACCTACTCTGGCCGCACTTAATGATCTCTTGGACTCTAATCCAACAAACATTCCAACAAAGTTTATATTGTCAATAAAACCCGACTACTGAAAAGGATGAAACAAGAAAGTACCTTCCCGTGGTCGCATGCCACTGTACTAAATAAGCTATGGTAGCATGCGACCACGGGAAGGTACTTTCTTGTTTCATCCTTTTCAGTAGTCGGGTTTTAGTTTTTAAACGTTTTTTAATTTAATTATTTTGAGGTTTATTTCAGTAATACTTATATTTTTGAAATGTGCTAATTAAGCCCTTTCATTTAATACCCCACAAGACACCATCCCAAAATATTTATTTTCAAATTCATTACTTTATGTTCTCTAGAGGGCGCCATATTGAATTTAGTGTGACGTCACCTAGTCTATAACCAGCGGACGGTCAAGACGCTTCTAACGATACCTCATTCGTCAAATTATTTGTACTTTTTAAGTTATGAGGGAACAGATGAACATACATACATACCGGTCAAAATCATAACCCTCCTTTTTGCTTCGCCGTAGTCGGGTAATAAACTTTTTTACTTTTACTTTGATCTAATCCAACAAACGATCTGCAAATTTACCAGTATTAGCTTACCGGCGTTCCTGTCCTCTGTCCACAGCACCGAAAAGTTGACCGGGAAGATTTTAGCCCCCTCCCTGGTTGACTCTGAAGTGCCGTGCTTGGCCGACGCGGAGAACGCCTGGGTGAGTGGGAGTCGGGTCTCTGGCTTCAGGCACTACCGTCACCCAACATAGGCACATTGCTGGGTGACACCACCTTCCGGCTCGCTACTTGTTTGCGTCTGGGCGCCCCTTGCGTGGCTCCGCATCGCTGCCAATGCGGTGGAGGTGTCGACTGCCTCGGACACCATGGCTTATCCTGTAGTAAATACGCAGGCCGGATAGCACGGCATGCCAGCATCAATGACATCATCCGTCGTGCTCTTGTCACCGCTGGGGTGCCAGCTGTTTTAGAACCCAATGGTTTGGCACGCGACGATGGTAAGAGACCAGACGGGATGACCATAATGCCTTGGAAGATAGGTAGGCCTTTGGTGTGGGATGCAACGTGTTTCGACACGCTTGCGCCATCCCATCTTCCAAGCACGGTAAGCTGTCCTGGGGCGGCTGCTGCAGGTGCGGAAAACCTCAAACGGCGCAAATACTCCAATCTCTTTGGAACTTACATATTTGAGCCGTTTGGGGTTGAAACACTAGGGCCATGGGGCCCGAGTGCCCACTTAGTATTCCGAGACATCGCCAAGCGGTTGGTCGACTCATCACGTGACCAGAGGGCTGGCCTTTTTTTTGGCCAAAGAATCAGCATTGCCATACAACGTAGCAATGCTGCCAGCCTTTTGGGCACGTTTCCCGTTGACAGTGATGCGGACGAATTTTTTGATGCCCTTTGATTATTTTCCCTCCCTTTTTATATACTTACTTGTACATATTATTATTTTAAGATTGTTAGCTTTTTAAATTATGTAAATATACAAAGAATAAATATATTAACATACCTAAAAAAAAAAAAAACAAACGATCATTCGGTTTGTGGACGAGTGGACGAAGATTTTGTCGGCATGTCAGAAGTACTGTGAGAGAGATGTATGAAAGTGTTGTTAACTATTATTACTTGATGATTTTATATTTGATCTTTTATGTGTTTCTTTTGTGTGTGTCTTTTTTGTGTGTATTTAATTTCTGTAATTGATTTTAACCCTTCGTATGCTTAAACGTGGATCCAAGCGAGCCTCAATGGCTTTTTAATTGTGTCTGTAATTCAACAGCTTAAACCTTTTAATTAAATAAATAAATTCAATGGCGATACGTCCATACACGACGCAACCAATGTCAAACTAGGTAATAAACTCACGTTTTCCCAGAAGAGCTGTGGCCGCTACATAATGGCCGCTGCAGTGGCGACCGTCACGAAAATGATGGCACTGGAGCTTGTTTTTACTTTACTGTCTATAATTTTAAAGCAAACAAAAATACGTGTTTATGTGGCTTGTTCACACGAACTCCAAATCCATTGTTCTCCAAAAATTTTCTTTCCATACATTGATTCCCAAAGGCTCCATAATTTTATTAGTTAAAATAATAAAATATTAAAACTGTTCCCAGCGGCTCCAAAACAAATCGCGTAAGGTCAACAAAACACAATTTGCTAAAATTAATTATCAAATAAACAGTTACCTACTATACTAAGTGATACTAACATAGTTACTATGTTTTACTTACTAACAAAATTGTTACTACCTATATTATTATGTATACTTAGGTTAAGGTATGTATTTATGGGTCTTTGTTACCTGAAAATAAATGGTTTATTACGTGTTTAGGTACTACATTATCAAATAATTAGCTACTTATTTGAAAATCTAAAATCCTGCGGAGTTTCACCAGCTCTTTTCCTCACTACAACACGCCACGCGATGGGGCGCGGGAAGCGGAGGCAAATGCCCCGCGCGGAAACGTGTTTTGATTGAATTTGTATGTAGAAATCACGCGCGAGGGCGCGTGTTCCGCTCCCAGGAGCGTGCCGCGTGGTAATGCGAGATTCGCCTTAAGTTAGGGATCTGCTTACGTTTGGCATTACCTCAGTACACGTTGTTTTATTTTATGTTAGTGACAATGGGGATAGGTAGTCTTATGCTGTGTGTATTGCTAATGGCATAGAGTAAGTAATGTTCATTATATATAAGAAGAGACGGGTCACGGGATTCCCATAGAAAAAGATGAAAAACGTCGCTTGTATGAAACTTTTACTAAAACTGAATACCAACATAGCAAAAGTGACACAGATTCACAGACTGCAGATGTTATAGTGAGACAGCGATAGCCGCCATTATGTTTGGTACACGTTTCATAGTTTCTTTTTTTATTAGACAGTTGCGTCAGACTGGCTAATTGGACATCGTCTACTGTCAGATACTCTTCGAATGACATTTCTTTTGTTTAAACATCGAACAGTCTTTTTTTTCCTTTCCTTTTTCATTTTGCCAGATCTTTTTACGTTCTCCTTTTTAGATTTTTCTCTGCAGCACCTTTTATAACGTTGATGTGTTTTTCGGAAGTCAATAGTGTGCCAACTTGCTTTGCTCGTTTACGAACTTCAATTAGTTTTTCTGGACTATGTAATACCACACCCCGGACACTCCATACAACTCTCGCAAAATAATTACCTACTACTACTACATTAAAAAATGACGTTTGTATACGTATGAATGTGTGCGTGAGGTACTTGTGTTTGCGAGCGCTCTTTGTTAAAGAACTGCGACGGCAACCTCGAAGTGCGGGGTGAGGTGCGGTAACTGATGTTAGTGCGGGGAAGGGAGTGGCCTTTCTGTACGTAGTACTTTAAGTATTCTGTGGTATTATTTCTTGTAAAATTCGAGTTGGGGTGTATTCTGGATCCTTATTGAACGAAACCTCTTTAGGAGTGCTCGGCTCTGAAACATTAGACACAGGTGGCAGTGCTCAGTGAGGGTTTCGATTTAGTGGAAACGGTTTCGGGGCTATAATTTGTATGTCTTCTTGGCTCATTAGAACAATCTGGAATAGGTTCGTCTTCATTATTTTTCAATGCATCGATGCAGATGTATTGTGTGGAATCACTCGTGCTATAGAAGTATTCGTCGAGACACCTGTGGATTCTTGAATAAACGCATAATCTGGCATCGCTTTTAGATTAAGAGGATACACTCAAGTTGCTTTAAAGCCAGAAGTAGCATTTTCCGCCAACGCTGCATTTCCCCAAGCCTTGTTATATAAACCTCCGAAAGAAAGTCTCGATATGCGATGTCTTGTATTTAATAAGCATCTAAAACAAATATGAAAACAAGTCAATTATTTGTTTATAACCTAATTTCCGACTGCAATTGGTCATCTCTCCTTTTTCTCTGGGAAAGATGGCCACAATGAAAACTAAAACAAGCCAAAACATGACACAAACAATTTTGAGGTTAGAACGAAGTATTATTCGTATGCTTTGCAATAAATAGGGGCCCGTGGCTAAATAATAACAGCGGCACAGGTCGATCGATCAGGAAGCTACGCTTGCCGCGGACGGTCCGTGGATGGGTGAGCATCTTTACATGTCGAGACCCCCGTGCCTCGGAAAGCACGATAATCCGTTAGTCCCGGCTGTCATTCGTGGATCTTTGACAGTCGTTACGGTTAGTCACAAGCCCGAAAGTCTGACAAACAGCCTTATCAAGAGGTACTACCCAGTAACTGGGTTGTGGAGGTCAGATAGGCGGTCGCTCCATGTAAAATACTGGTATTCAGCTGCATTCGGTTAGACTGGAAGCCGACTCTAACATAGTTGGGAAAAGGCTAATAACATAACGTAACAATATTAAGCCTCAGAATTTGACCCTTAGTTGTAATCAATCAAATACTATCTTCACATAACCAAAACTTTCAGGTACCTCATACACAACATACATATAATGCGTACCACGAAAGATGAGACTTGACACACCACGTGGTTTGACTTGCGCAGTAGGTACACGATTTTAGCTCTCTTTAGCGGTATGAGGTCTGAGCGCGGGACGGAACCGGGCGTCATAGGGGCGGCGGAAAGAGCGCGAGAGGGGGGGGGGGGGTACAAGTCTCATCTTTCGTGGCGCTAACTATAATACATGACCGCTCCGGAAAATTCAATAACAAAAATGCCACCCCGAAAAAATCCTGAATTAATAGGTACCCCACCTAAACAAAAAATGTCAAATTAACGATAAAACTCCCCGTCTATTATACACAGTGGGTTGAGTTGAGCCCAAACACGTCATAGAGGGAAGCACAATGTGTCAAATTATGATTGATTGGATCCATTGAGTTCTGATTTCATTTACCCTGTGGCCTTGAGGGGTTAGTCATTAGTCATTCAATTTGGATCCTTCATAACGACTAATTCACAAACTCATCCTTCCTTCGAGCCGGATCATTGAATTATCAAGACTTTATAATAAACTAGCTTCTGCCCGCGACTTCGTCCGCATGAAATTTCACCCTCCCCCCATTCACCCTCTTAGAGGTGGAATTTCGAAAAACCCTTTCTTGGTGGATACCTGCTCTTCACTAAGAACACACCCTCCAAATTTCATGTCTCTAGGACCAGCGGTTTAGGCTGTGCGTTGATATATCAGTCAGTCAGTCAGGACTTTGAATTTTATATGTATAGAAGAAGTGGACTGTATTAAAATAGGTGTAAGACACCAGAGGGGCAATTGTCGTAATTTTAAGAACGTTCTCAGTCTCAATCTGTCAAAAAAACCTCGAATGTCCCTACCTTTGGACAAGTTTTTGACATTTGTTTGTCGTCGAGATGAGACTGCAACTAGATTTTGAACGTTTTAAATTACGAGAGTTGGCTTTCTGGTTGTTTGTCACCGAGTTCTGAAATTAAATTTGTTTTTCACTTTGGAGTGTCTTTTTTTGGAAGTCTGTTTTTTTTTTTTTTTTTGCAAAAGAGTTTTTATTTTTCACTTTTAAGTTGTACTCACCCCACACAAATTCGTATACCACTACTTACTAAAAAAATAAAAATACGTATAATTGAAGCTACCTCAAAAACTACCCAAGTAAAGTTAATATTTATAAGGGAGAATTTTTGAAATCGATTTAAAATAATGCCTGATACATCGCGTGATATATATACAAAAAATATAGTCGAATTGAGGACCTCCTCTTTTTTGAGTCGGTTAATTACTGCACGGCACTTATAGTTTTTAGTTACATTACAAAAACAAAAAAAAAAAAAAAACTATTTACTTACCTACCTAAAAATTTGTACGGAGCCCTCGGTGCGCGAGTCCGAGTCGCACTTGACCGGTTTTTTTCATTTTGACCTCACTTTTGGCTTCAGCACCCTCGAAAACCATGAAACTACTCGTATCTCTCTCTCTCTCTCTGTCAAAGTGTCGCGTTAAAGAACTTCGTTCCAAAATATATAATTTTTTCTACATATTTCTTTACTGGTTTTATTTCAATAACCATATTTTTTTTTTTATTTGAAATGGGCTTGCTCTTGACTCTAGCCTAGGTCAAAGGTGACAGAGACAAAGTCGACGATGGAGCGAGCTTACCCAGAAGAAGCCTGTTCACTCTCACTTTAAAGAGATGCGGGTTGTATGCGCTCGGAAAAACAGAAAAAATCAATTCCGATGTTTAACATCTGCTAGGCGTCCTGTGACGGCAGATTATTTTTCTTATGTACAAAGTGGCTTATTAACTGTAATTTGACTTGAGTTGAACTTATTCAGCTCAACGCTGTTTCTACCTGAGTCTGGTAAGTAATACGTCTCATTAATCACATGTTTCTTTGGGAACGACAAATTATGGGTTGTCCTTGAGACTAAGGATCCAAGCACGAGTGATTTATTTATCGATTTGCCATTCCAAACCTTGAGGGATTCCAATTTTCTCAATTAATCCCGCGTCTTCGTCCACAATGTGCAATTTCTTGCATCGGATCGCGTCGCATCGTCTGCCCGCGCTATTACTTCGTTTTCGCTTTCGTTCTGACCTTTTTTTTATTTTTGCTCGGTTCCTAAAGGTCCTAGCGTGATGTTAAATTGCCTACAGCCTTCCTCAATAATTGGGCTATCAACGACAAAAATATTTTTTCAAATCCGACTGGTAGATCCGGAGATTAGCGCGTTCAAACAAAATACCCTTCAGCTTTATTAGTTTTGTTTATTATTATCCCGTGGGAATATCGAGATAAAAAGTAGCCTATATGTTAATCCAGGGTATCAGCTACCTCCATATTAAATTTTATCCAAGTCCGTTCAGCCGTTTGAGCGTGAAAAAGTAACAAACCTATAAACACACATGGCACACACAAACACTCACAAACTTTCGCCTTTATAATATTAGTATGATATGACTAGCGGAAATATCGGAATAAAAACTATCTTGTGTCCTTTCCCGGGACTCAAACTATCTCTGTACCAAATTTCATCTAAATCGGTTCAGCGGTTTAAGCGTGAAGAGGGAACAGACAGACACACTTTCGCATTTATAATATTAGTATGGATAGACGTATGATCTACGTCTATCCATACTAATATCAATCTTGATAGGCAGTCATGGGAACTGCTGGCAGAAGTGGATAGGTACTTAAAACTATCTGCTGGCTAAGTGCAATACCACATAAATACAATACTTTATACTCATTCCTACAGATATAAACTGTTAGTCCCTTACTAATAAACGTATTATATCAGATGAATAGTTACACACCGATTTCTCTCTTTCAGTCGTCAGTAATTTGACTTTCGAAAGAAGAAGACAAAGCGTTGTGAAACTACAGGATGAAATTGAATTCATGGGCATCCTTTTAAGGGGTCATTGTACTCATCATTATGAACAACTTTTACTATGGGACCAAACCTGAAATCGCGAAAAAAAATTAGCTCTTCCCTACATTTTGACGAGTTATGTGAACATAAATGCATGGAACAGCTGATTTTTTTTCGCGATTTTATGTTTAGTCCCATAGTAAAAGTTGTTCATAATGATGAGTACAATGACCCCTTAAAAGGATGCCCATGAATTTAATTTCACCCTGTATACAGACGCTATACAAAGTTTATTAGTAAGGGCGTTAACATTTAGCACATCGGTGACGCGAACCATTAAGATTTTCCCCTACCAAAAATCGTTTAACGCTCCCAAAGTTTTTTTTTTAATTGAGATGCACTCACTACTTTTATTTTTGCTTTTATTTTTAATTGCATAATCAGCCTATAATGTTCCCACTGCTGGGACACAGGCCTCCTCTCTTAAAGAGAGAGTGGGCTGTAATCCACCACGTGGATCCAGTGCGGGTTGGTAGATATCACGTCAAGTTTTCGTAATTTTGGTTGTAGGACCGCCGCAATTTGGTCCGCGATTTTGGTTTGGCCGGTTTCCTCACGATGTTTTCTTTCGCCGTTTTGAAAGCAGTGGTGATGAAATTGCTAAAAGGTAAAGCGCCTGCATCAATTTATTCCAGTCAAATTAAATTGTCTGATCGAATTTAAAATGTTAAAAATTCAAAGAAGTTTGTTAATAAAGGGAATACTTAATCGAGGTAATCTCAAATGGACTTTTTTAATATCCGTCGAAACTAAGAAGCCCGTAAATTATAGTAGCATCTGCCAACCATAAAGTATGATTACTATAACAAAACCTTTTCTGTGAAATGAAAAATAAATTATTTTTGATTGGAAGGCGATTTTAACCATAGAACGTTTACAATTTTCAAATAGAAAAGTGTATCTTTTGTACTTAATTGTTTATTCCGTGTATTCGAACGAATTTATTTTAACAATTTAAAAGCTTTTACAAAACTAATGGTTTAGTTAGAAACTGTAATCTAACTGTAAATTTGTATGTTTTATTATAAGTAACTTGATAATAGAGTTAAGATCAAAATATGAATATTTAATTTGGTTCGAATGAGATTTATTTTATCCTAAGGCGTTTCTGAGAGAATCAATTTATATACGCGCCAACAAGAAACTAACTTTTCTTGAAGTGAATATTTCTTAAGGCGCGTTGGTCATTTTTTGAGATGGGAAAAAACCATTGAACTCGCGACACTGGTACCGACACCGCGCTACATTCGCATATGTTCGGCTGTCCTCGGGATGTACTCAGTTTTAATGCATTTCCAATATGTCAGTACATAATCAGCCTATAATGTTCCCACTGCTGGGACACAGGCCTCCTCTCAGTGAGAGGGAGTGGGCCGTAATCCACCACGCGGGCCTAGTGCGGGTTGGCAGATGTCACATGTCTTCGAATTTTTGGTTCTAGGACATGCCAGTTTCCTCAATATATCAGTGAGTGATGGCCAAGTATTCTGTTCATGTTTTGTTTATATGACGATTAAAAAAATACACACGTAATTTTTCATATTTTCACTTTTGTCGGCACTCCCGGAGTGCCACTTTTTTTGTTACTCTATTTTCTGTCCCTACGCTGGGCAAACGCCTCCCCTTTTTCCTTCCACACCTCTCTGTCTTCTGCGATCTTTGGCCATGTTGGCCCTGCAAACTTTACCAGATCGTCACAACACCTTCTCCGTGTTCTACCTCGACGGCGATGTCCACCCTCAGGCGTCCAGTGACTGACGATCTTTGCCCGTCTCTCTCCCTCTCAGCAAAGGTACCTAACATATAAAATAAAAATAATAAACAGACAATCTATTATTTACAGTGGCGGATTTACACATTTACCGCCAGTAGGCTATTCAAATTTTGCCGCCCCTACCGTCTTCTACAATAATGCCCCATGTCTTGTATATGTATACTGCTTCGCCTTTTCTTCAAAATACTTAATGTGTTCTCGTTCATCAGCTACGAAAATCTTGCAAAGAGATTTGTAAAGATCGGCAATTATGATAAAATCTACGGTAGAAGCCTGAATTTGAGCATTCACTTTGTTTATTCTTTCCAAAAAAAAATATGGTAGGTATATAAATATTATTCTTTTTATTTCAGTGAGGCATTTAAAGCCGCCCTAGGCTCCAGCCTACTCAGCCTATTGGTAAATCCGCCACTGATTATTATTTACTTAATTGAATCTTATCTGAAATCATGGCCATTATACTCATCCTTATCTATCAGCTAAAAGAAGACCTCACCAAAAACTGCCAGAATTTTAATTTAGTCAACAAAAAGGTTCCGAGAAGTAACCTTTTTGTAAAATAATGCCAAACTCACAATGACGCCGTGAATGAAAACGAAGCTCATATACTTGCTAGCATTGTGTTTTACACTGAACTTGAACAAATAATACGTGCAAAATAAATTATGTATTATTTATTATCTTTTTCACATACGGTCTCTCTTAAAGTCGTCGTTGGTTCTGGTTGCATTTTTTTTTTATCTAGCCTGCGCTGTCCCACTCCTGGGCAAAGGCCTCCTTCCACTCCTTCCATTTTTCGCGAGCCCGCACGTCGTCCCTCTAGTTTTGACGGAACCTATCCAGCTCGTCCCGCCATCTCCTACATGGTCTCACTGTCTCAGGGCACCAATTCTGCGCTATTTGGGCCCACAGTTTGTCCGGCATGCGGCAGACATGTCCTGCCCAGTCCCATTTAAGTTGAGCAGCCTTTTGAGCCACGTTACCTATCTTTGTTTTGGAGCTATAATAAGGGTTAAGGTTAACGGGGGGGGGGGGGGGGGTTAAGGTATGTATCTATGGGTCTTTGTAACCTGAAAATAAATGGTTTATTATTATTATTATAATAATATGCTCTAAAAAGAGTTATATTTACTTAATTAGTACATCGAGCGAACCTACGGTCCAGCATGCGGCAGCAGCGGGCAAAATTATACATATGTTTGTTTCCTTCAAATGAACTGCTAATGGAACTATCTAGTCTCAGTAGTTCCTTTTGCTTTTGCAAAGGAAATACTGATCCAAAGATTCTCAGTAGTTCCTTCAAAGGAACTACCAAAGGAACTAGTGAGCATGGCACAAACGGGATTTTTATGTTCAAAACAATGACAATATAAACATACTTAATCATTTTATTCTTCAGACTACCGATATCATAAATTCACAAAGCAATCGACAACCCTCAAAACACCTTAAGTTTTCAAACGCTCCCGTGTATTGAGAGCTTTACGCTCTACACTCTCGGCAGTCCGTTATCGCCGGCTGAATGAAACGGTTGCCTGGGCGCGATAAAAAAATTGTTGAGCGGGAAAATTCGAAAGGACAATAAGCTGTTGATTTGAAAGTGACAATTAAAAAAATACTATTGATCGATTATTTTGTGTGTGAATTTATTTGTTGTGAAGTGGTTTGTTTCTGAATTTTTAAGTTCGGTAAGTGTTCATTAAAATTTTTTTACTTACCTAATTTTATTATAATATTCTTTCAATTTATAAACAAACGGTTGTTATCGTAAAACAATTATTCTCATAACTTTACTGAAAATTTCTTCAGTTGAAAACTTTGCCGTGTATTTGCAGCTTACTTTTTTAAATTACACTTAGTACGTAGAACGAAAGATTTACAGTTATCGAGAAGTTCAAGTAAGGATTTCCATAAATTTTTCTTCAGACTTTTTTCTTTTGTTTTTTTTTTAATTCTGTATTTAAACGCGGGGCTGCATTAAATTTTTTTCCGTAAAAAGGTTGGCGAGTCGACTGAAAACTTTTCTTAAAAATGGCTTATATTAACATTTTGTTATTTCAAGTTTAGAGTAACTCTAGGTTATCATAAACTCTACTGTCATTTTATTTGAATTTGTTTGGGAATGGGAATTAAGACATTTTAGCATTAAAATATTGAGTGCATTTGTATCAATTTTCAGTCGCAGTGTTTTCTGATATTCCAGGACTTCAAAAACAAAAAATTATGAATAAATTAGTTATATTACCTATGTCGTTTTACTGTGTATTTTACTGTACAGACAGTAGATAATATAATTATTAATGAAATAAATAAAAATAAATATTTTCGCGATAACCGTGACGATCATATTTTGTCTGTCAAACTCCGCCTGAAAATAATAAGCTAATAAAAAATGTAAGTAGGTATAGTTAGTGCCACAAAAGATGAGACTTGACATACCACGTGATTTGACTTGCGCAGTACACGATTTTAGGTATCTTTAGGGGTATGAGGTCTGAGCGCGGGACGGGACCGGACGTCATAGGGGCGGCGAAAAGAGCGCGGGAGGCGGGGTCAAGTCTCATCTTTCGTGGCGCATATTGTAATTTTGATCCTCCGAACCAGCATGTAACATACATACATAATCAGCCTATAACGTTCCCACTGCTGGGACACAGGCCTCCTCTCTGTGAGAGGGAGTGGGCCGTAATCCACCACGCGGGCCCAGTGCGGGTTGGTGAACCAGCATGTAAAAAGTATACTAATCGCAGATAGATTGTCTCATTGGTCTTGACATCACAAGCGCGACTGTCGAACGCAGGGTCTTGAGTTCCAGGGTTGCGGGATTGTCCGAAAGGGTTACCGCTACCCTGGAACATAAAGGGCTAAGGAAGGAACATGGGTGGGTTTTAGTCAGTAAGAGTCTGACACTCCCTTCCGCTCCACCCAGAGCGGGAGGGTTCATTTGATGACTTCCCATCCACAAAAGAAAAGGGTCTTGAGTTCGTTCCGAAAAAATCGTGTAATTGTTTTTTTTTTTGTCAGGAAATTCTTAGTGGTAGTCCGGTGTCTAGATTTTTTGCCCATTTGATTGCGTGGGCACCTTTGGACACTTTAAGACAAAAATGGTGAAATGTGGGTGTACTTCACACCCGCTTATGTTGTCTAGTAATACAAGTGTAATGTTTGTAAACTTACCATCCATTCAATTTTTTTCTATAGCAATGAAAAATCATATTTTATTTTTAGCCACGAAGCTGTTAATATCTTTTGCAGTGTAAACTTTCGTCTAGTCAAACGGAAATCATTTTCATCGAATGAAAAAACATTTCGATCAATCTTTCAATCAAACTTTTTCATCAATCATTAGGTTTTCAATAAAATTGATGTTTGTTTGAAATAGCATAAGCATATTCAATCTATAATTATTCTACTGCTGGCAAACAGGCCTCCTCTCAGTGCAGTGGCGTGCATTGGTTTTCAGAATAGGTAGGCACTAGGCCGGGTCTAGTCTAGGCAAACGAGGTCACTAATCAGAAAAAAAAGTGAGGTCAAAAGTGTGGTTATTTGAGTAGGCATGCCTACTTAAGGGTGATAAATTGCGAAGGTCGAACGTCATGGTATTACGCGTGAGACGTACGTTTTTAATTCTGAACGAATGACAATGTGCGAATCGTACGGTATCCGAGTAGGCCGTCCGGCGACTGCCTACTTCCGCGCGTGTTTGTTTGATGATTTTGTTTTTTGTTAGGTATGATAATTTAGTGAGTTTCTTAATTGTGGGGCACACACTAAAATGTAATTGACAGGCTTATGTTGATATATCGAGGTTAGGCACTGCTTATATGCCTATATGCAATGCACGCCACTGTCTCAGTGAGAGGGAATGGGTCATAATCCACCACGCGGGCCCAGTGCAGGTTGGTGGATGTCACATGTGTTCTAATTATTAGTTCTAGGACATGCCGGTTTCTTCACGATCTTTTCCTTTACCGTTTTAAGGGCCGTCCATTAATCACCTGATGGTTTTTTTGGTATTTTTAGCCCTCCCTCCCGCTTGGTGATACATGGTAAGGTAAGAGACTCCCCCCCCCCTCCATATCACGTATTTTTTAGTACCTACAAAGGAATCTTAATTTTGTTTTTAAATATTTATAAAATACAGATATAAGTATCATCTAATTTTATTATAGAAAATTAAAGACTACAATAATAACGTTTAGAAATAGAAAGGTTGCAGGTTGTTTTTGACTGACATAAAAATAATGAAAGAAATGCGAAAAATAAATACATGTAACGCCGCTTTTCGGTTGAGTATCGCGCGTTTGCCGAAAAAATAAATACACGTGATATATTACTACACCCCCCCTCCCGCTTGTGATATTTCGTGATTTTTATGGACCCCTCCCCCCCACTTTCGAGCCTCACGAGATTAATGGCCAGCCCATAGCTATTCACAACCATAGGACAGGTTGTCGAATCGAAAATGGCACGTTTTGAATGACTAATTTGCCCTTGCCTCTGCCAGCAAAAAGCTTTGGTAGAATGGGGGTCATCTATTTGATTTAAACTGACAAAATTTTCGGGTCTTAGATTTGTGAACAGTCTTTTGAGGACTCTTTTTATAACATTGATTGATGTTCGATTCGGCACAGAAGCGTATCGAAAGGTTGTAAAAGGTTGTAAATTATAGCTATGCTGATCGGCCCCTCCCGACCCCCGCACTGTTACCGCTCTCGCCATCGACGGCTCAGTCAAACTCAAAGCATTTATTTCAATTAAACCAATTACAGGCACTTTTGAATTGTTAAGGGGTCGGTCAGTCAGAAAGATGAAGCTAGTTGCCCATTCCAAAGCGTAGGTACCTATGGAGAAGAACGGGCAAGAAACTCCATGGACACTCTTTTAAATCAAAATAATATGGTTACAAAGTCAGTAGCGCGCGCAGACGTCATCTAAACGAAGTGTCAAGTTAACTCTTGCGGGTTGTAAAGTGTATGCCTGTCGAACCCATGACCAGGTCAGGTAGGATCAGCCGTGACTTACAAAAGTCATGGCTGATCCTATTGGGCCACCTGCGCCTGTTAGAAATGTTGTTATTCCTATTTTTGTTAACCCCTCATGAAATAAAATATGAAAATAGTACGTGTTATAATAATAGATAATACTAGAGAGAGCTCTTTGTGAAGCTCGTTCGTGGAACTTTTACCCGCAATTATTGTTTTTCTACCGCCGAATAGCGTTGCAGTGTTCCGATTTGAAGGCTTAGGCCGGCCGCAAACGTCCGGTTTCCTGATTCGGAATTCAGATTCGGAAACCCGAATGCAAGCATTTCATACAAAATGTTCTCTCCAGCGCACACGTTCTTAAATTTTCTGTTCGGAAACCCTGACGGAAAATTTAAGTACGTGTGCGCTGGAGAGAACATTTTGTATGAAATGCGTGCATTCGGGGTCTCCGAATCTGAATTCCGAAACTGAATTCCGAATCAGGAAACCGGACGTATACGCCCAGCCTTAAATAAATGTCAGCGGGATTATCCGAAAGGGTTACCGCTGCCCCGGAACATAAAGGGCTAAGGAAGGAACACGGGTGGGTTTTAGTCAGTAAGAGTCTGACACTCCCTTCCGCTCCACCCAGAGCGGGAGGAGTCATTTGATGATTTCCCACCCACAAAAAAAAAAAGGCTTAAATAAATGGTTAAATACAGGCACAGGAATGGATTCAGCTTTGTCTTTAGATGATGGATAACGCACCTGCGAATTGCGATGCTTCTGTTACTGCCAGTGATCGGATTTTGAGGTACAATTACTCAATCAATACGCGATCAACTTTACGCGGCGGGCTTACAACGTCCTACGTGTTCAGTACAATGACGCGCTGGGGGCAGTGTTGAGGAAACCCGGGCACTGCAGTGCTTCTGCAATGTTTGCGGAGGCTTCCATCGATGATTTCTTTTGCATCATTAGAAAAAGAACTGCATCGATGATGAGCAGGGTCCGTGGTAGCACCAACACTGTCCTCAGAACGTTAGCGTGCAAAATTGACAGTCCTTTTATTGTATACTGGGCAGGTGTACACCTGCACAGAAATAGGAAATAGACATGGTGTGTAACTTGTCTTGTTTCGTTTTGTTTACTAACAATTTACTAACACCTGTTCATTTTATTTTATTTGATTATTTTGTGTGTACTACTAACAAACCTACTAACGATTTCTTTCTTTCTTTGTAAAAATGTATGGACGTACCTATGTCTGAAATAAAGATAAATTATTATTATTATAATACTTTACGAAATAATGTTACTTATGAAGAGGTATATTTGTTTGTTTTTACAAGTTTGTATGTAGAAGGTAATCTTCGGAACTCAGTGGCGTGCATTGGTTTTCAGAAAAAGGTAGGCACTAGGCCGGGTCTAGTCTAGGCAAACGCGGTCACTAATCTGAAAAAAAAGTGAGGTCAATAGTGTGGTTATTTGAATACGCATGCCAACTTAAGGGTGATAAATTGCGAAGGTCGAACGTCATGGTATTACGCGGGAGACGTACGTATTTTTAATTTTGTCGTATTAACTTGAACGAGTAAAGACCAATGACAATGTGCGAATAGTGCGGGACCCGATTAGGTCGTCCGGCGACTGCCTACTGCCGCGCGTGTTTGTATGAACATTTTGTTTTTTGTTAGGTATGATAATTTAGTGAGTTTCTTAATTATTGTGGGGCTGACAGGCTTATGTTGATATATCGAGGTAGGCACTGCTTATATACTTATATGCAATGCACGCCACTGCCGGAACTGCCAGTCTTACTTGAAAGTCCTTTTTGCATTTGATGGCCCAAATTTAATATCAATCTTAACTCACGCTAGGACCCTTAAAAGCCGAGCAAAAACATAAAAAGGTCAGAAAGAATGCTAAGCGAAAACGAAGTACGAGTACTCGTACCTAGATGTCACACGTCACCGAATTTTTGGTTCTAAGACAAGCCGGTTTCCTCACGATGTTTTCCTTCACCGTTTTACATTAATATTTTTTGGCATTATCTACTAAGGGCAAATTTCACGAATGATACTGAACGCGATCTAGATCTGTCTGAAGCGCGTTC
Organism: Amphipoea oculea; assembly: GCA_945859645.1. NCBI lineage: Eukaryota > Metazoa > Arthropoda > Insecta > Lepidoptera > Noctuidae > Amphipoea > Amphipoea oculea. The sequence continues at coordinate 4,641,691 of OX243881.1, read as the reverse complement.
AAGAGCTGTCAGGTGCTTAATTATTGTGGAATATTGACACTGACAGGCCTTGAACGTTATGAAATTCGGCGTAAACCTTTTTACATCTCTTCACCTAGTATTGTTTGACGTAGCTATTGAAATATTATTATTCAAGTGAACGAAATGCGATATTACCATTCGGATGAACCGAACGTCTTGGATTATCAAAATTGTTTCGCGGGGGTGGGTTATACAGGGATATTTTTTTATCTCCATCGAAATTTTTACAGGGTGTTTACTCATGAATATGAACAACTTTCACTATGGGACCAACTCTGAAATCACGAAAAAAAAATCAGCTGTTTCATACGTTTTGGTCAAGTAGGTATTGGACTTTCGTATGAAACAGCTGATTTTTTTTCGTGATTTCAGAGTTGGTCCCATAGTGAAAGTTGTTGGGTATCATTTAAGCTATCACCAATTTAATTAGTTTTGTGTTTCTTAAATAATAGGGTTTGTCCTCCAAATAGTAGATCTGTCACCAAAATGTAGTCACCAAACAATGCAAGTGACCTAACCAAACCGAACCTCGGGGTGCCCTTCGCTCGCTCTTGCATCCTATGTCGACGGAGCCCCGCTTCGCGGGGCCCCTATTTTTGTGTAAAGGGTTTAAAGTAACCTAACCAAACCGAACCTCAGGGTGCCCTTCGCTCGTTCTTGCATCCTATGTCGACGGAGCCCCGCTATCTGAGAACGAAAATATTTCGTGGCGATAGATCTATTTATTAGGTGATACAAATATTTCGTAGCGATAGATCTATTTATTAGGTGATACAACTTGATGACAAATATAAATTTTGGTGATAGAAAATATAGTTCCCAAAGTTGTTCATATTCATGAGTAGAACATCCTGTAAAAATTTGAATGGTGATAAAAAAATATCCCTGTATATCATGTTTTGTCTGGACTAGCGGGTAATTACATGCCGAAGATGCTCGCGATCGCAGACGCTATCTCGATACCTCGATGTATCGACATCGAGGTATCGAGATAGCGTCTGCGATCGACCAACGTGTTCGCGGCATCCATGCAGAAATAGCGACTATCGAGTCGCTATTTCTGCATGGATGCCGCGAACACGTTGGTTCAGTCGCTCCTGAAAGCTAACCTGAAAAAAACTTTTTTACAAAAAAAAAACAACCGAATTAAAAAAAAAACACTACAAAGTGAAAAATAAGTTTAATTTCGGAAGTCGGTGTCGTTGGTTCCATTCATTTTCGTTTTTGACACCGACTTCCGAAATTAAAGTTATTTTTCACTTTGTAGTTTTTTTTTAAGTAGGTTGTTTTTTTTTTGTAAAAAAGTTTTTATTTATTACTTTTTAGTTGTACCTATCCCACACAAATTTAATTAACACTAGTGCATTGAAGAATTGAAGACACCGACTAGAAGAATCATTAAAATTCGCATATAAATGCTGGAGATGCAGTACATTTATGCATATAACTTCGTACATAAGAATCATTACCTAATGTATTATATACTTAAACCTTCCTGAAAGTATTTACATTACATTAATGAAAGAATTATCAAAATCGGTTTATTAGTTTTTGAGAGAATCGCGGACATACAAACATACATACATAAATACATACACACATACATTCATACGGGTCGAATACAGAACCTCCTTTTTTAAAGTCGGTTAATTAAAAAAATGCACTCCATTCAAGTGACTTTTAGGCTTGATTGACGATATCTTGTTTAGATTAATCAAAATCTTAGTTAAGTTGATCATCACGACATGATTGCAGCAATACTAGTTCAGATGATTGAACGCTCAAACAAGTTTCTTGATTACCCTTAAGGCGACTACACGACCTAAAGCGCGGTCACTGTCGGACTGCATAGAAAAGAAAGAGAAGCGCGATGACATAACCGTGGTAATTTATTGCAAATATGAAGCAATTATCTATTTACAAAAACTCTCAAACACCAAACAAATAAAAACCGTATACTAAAATTCGGGGAATTAAATTGTCTTTTAGATGGTGAAAGTTTTATGAAAATACACCCGATAGTGTTTGCGTGATTGTCGTTTTTATGTCCGCGGTAGACATTACTTTACAAATTAATTACACTATGTTAAAAAAATATAATTGCAAATATTCACATATCAAATTACGAAGCAAATGGTCTAGTATAACATTTATTTTTTTCAAAGAAATCAATCCGATCGATTAGACGTGATGTTGAATTTAAAATCATTAGAAGTCGTATATCTGCGCCTTAACATGACATCATTGTAGAAGAGTTAAAACAACAAAGTAAGTTAGTCAAGCATTTTGATTACTTCAATAAAGATCATTGAAACTTTATTACGTTGATTTGACTTGATAGCATCTATCATTGTAATTAATTGTATTAATCATACAACTTGATCAAATCTTGCGCTAAATAAGTTCCTTGGTGGTGTTTATTAAATACATTATACAAAAACTGGTACACAGATCAAATAAAAGTAGTAGCTGTGATCATTGTGCTTGATAGGCTCAGATGCAAACAAGTTACTTAGTCAATCTGAACAAAATCTTGATTGTGGCAACTACTTTTTTTTTTCAGTGCAGTTGCTCAGTTCTGTGTTTGTGCTGTACTCTATCCTGCAGAATAACAAGTTGATCCGATTTGTCCAATCACAGGGTATCATCGATGCTTGCCGTCGATGAACAAAATGTTTGTTTTTATTACATCCGCGATGTAAAAACAAAATATTATTTTGTTTTCACGTAGGCGTCAAGGTAGCATGTATCGCAGTGAGGTATCCTTCGGCATGTGCGTGTAATAGATTATCCTAATTATAGGTATTTTTATCACTGTGTATGTTTTTAATATCACACTATTTATACATATTCGTTACTGTTTTGTTTTATCTGACAAAATTTTTATTTTATTTTTATTTAAGTATATGCATACACACGTCACGTTGCAGTATAAAACTGATTTACATCCGTCACATCACACACCAGGTCCAGTTGAAAACCAGCGTCAGGCACTAGTTGTCTGGCATTTTTGCTGAACTGGCCCTTTTTTAGCGCAGCCGTGAGGCACACTTTCCTGCTTTTTTTTTTTTACATCGGACTTTATACTTTTTTTATTTAATCTTTACTTTTTGTTTTTTATTTGATGTATGTATCTGGTGTATTGTGTGTCTTTTAGTCTGTGCTAAATAAATGTATTTTCTTTCTTTCTTTCTGTTAAAACTTCTACCGTCATCCAAGATATCAACGACATAAAAGGTGAATATCCGTTTGGAATATTTTCTATGTTTTGCTACATTATTCCTTAATATTTTTACTGGTCTACTTTTACAGACATGTTTTATTTAGGTTATGCAAAACTTTACTATTTTATTAATTTTTAACCGTAAAATGATAACAATAACAATACCTATAATTAGGATAATCTATTACGTGCGTGTCTAGCATGCCTTTGTTTGACATGGAGTTGACATCGAGATAAAGCGAAGTAAACTGCGATTACGAGGTATCGCAATGAGGCATCTTCGGCATGTAATTACCCTAAGACAAATCCCCAGACAAATTCAGATTAGAATATGCTATTCGTAACAGTGGAATTCGATACCAAGACGTTCGTAGGTACTAGCGTACCATTTAAGGGGCTTACATACAGGACCTAAACGCAAACAACGCATGTTTTAGAAACAAAAGTCTATGATCGACTACAGTATCTAGAAATTATGATTCTTTTCTAGAAATTATGTTTCTTTTTCTAGAAATTATGTTTCTTTTCGACGTATGCTATAACAGGTATAACTGAGATTACTAATAAAATATGCTATTGTGTCCCAAGAACTGTTATTAGACGAGAGGTGCGCGCACGTCCTCTTTTTGCTGTGTCCCATTGCCGCACCAATGCTGGTCTGCGGGCCCCTCTACGTCGCTTGTGCAAAAATTATAACGATTTTTCTTCAGAAACTACAGACAGAATTAGATTTATTCTCAGTGTCAGCAAATAGATTTCGTTCTGCTTTGTTAATGTATACTTACCTAGTTATTTGAACAGTCTTGTAGTCTTACTCGCATAGATTGTTCATTAGTAAAGTTATATGAATTGTATATGCTGTGGATAACGGTGTGAGTTTCACATTTGTATTATATCTTTGTTTATATTATTTGCGCAGATATAATGTGTTACTGTTTGTTTGTCCCAAATAAATAAATAAAATAAATAAATACAGTAAACAAAGTCAAAAAAATATATGATATTCTTCAGGATATACGCTATGTAGATAGTGTGTTGAAAACATATTACAACTTATTTGGTACGATAGAAAAAAACATGGAAATACCTCTAAATACTTTATTTTTACAATAAAAACCATACTAATATACATACAATCATATGATTTTTTGTCAGATTATTCTACAAGCAACATACTAAAACTCTAGTGTTTTATTTTTTTAGTCCAAACAATAGATTTTTCGTAAATAGATAATTGCTTCATATTTTGCAATAAATTACCAGTGCTGACTTGCTGAGTCATCGTGCTTCTCTTTCTTTTCTATGCAGTCTCCTGGCCGGGCGACAGCTCTGTCGAAAAATGACTGAAATAACAAGGTTTCAAGCCTTTTGCAATATGGTATTGCGAAACCAAGGTGGTATCTTTATTAACCAAAATATTCTCAAGGGTCCGTCTCATTCTTTTCGCGACAGTTATTTAATATTGTTACATTTTTGCTACTCGTTATGGAACGAAGGAAAAATGATTAATTTGAACTCGGAGACACTTGGATTTTAGTAATCTCAAAAATGGAATTCGAGATCAAAAATTTTAAGTAAAATCGTGCAAATTATATTTATGATACCTACTGGCAATAAGGCAGAAACTCTAAACATTTGGACTTTCATTTATTCATTTCTATTTATAAAATGGTTTTCCTTCTAAACAAGAGAATCGTAAATAATATTGAGTTATCCTTATAATCGATTCAAATGGGCGTACGTACCGGTCGCCATTTTTTTTTTTTGGTCATTCGGTTTCTGAAGTTTGTCGTGATTGAATGTGTCCCTCGTGAGTTTTTTATTTGTTGTTAAGTTTTAAGTTGTTGTATTTTACGTTTTCGTTTATTTTTTTGTTTTGTAAAATCGTGGTTACGCGTATTAAAATAGACGCAGCTACTATAGATGCTTAGCCGGGGCCGTCGACCAAAAAGGATATTCTATCACAACCTAAAAAGTAACAACGCTCTACTATCTCTGTGTCTGAAGATCAATATTGGTCTTTAGATGATTAATCTTTTAATTTAATTAGTTTACGACGAGACCTTAGGCTATAAATTGTTTAATTTTGAGACGCGCCGCTTCAGCGTGATTTCAAAAGCACGAAATTTGGTAACATTAAATAACTATAATGACTATGGAAATGTTGACTACCCCTGAAACGTCACTTTGGCATAGACATACCTTTGTTTACATTTTTGATCTGGAATTCCATTTCCGAGATTAGTGGAGTATCCATACTAATATTATAAATGCGAAAGTGTGTCTGCCTGTCTGTCTGTTACCTCTTCACGCTTAAACCGCTGAACCGATTTAGGTGGAATTTGGTATGGAGATAGGTTAAGTCCTAGGAAAGGACATAGGACAGTTTTTATCCCGATATTCCGACGGGATCGACACTTATGCGGGTGAAACCGCGGCTGCTAGTAAGAAATAATATTTCAAATAGACTATGTACCGAGAATACAATGACTACTTATATTTGGTTAATTTATCAGGACGTTTCGAACGTCAAAACTACATAAGACAGTCCCCCAAAACGCCCACCCTTCACCACTTCCTAGTGCTTTTGCTGGAAACAAGATATGGCGCAACAAACTCCCCAGTAGCACAGCTGTCTGTGCGGTTAGAAAAACTGGCTTCAATAGTAGATCAGAGACAGTTTTTAGTCTATTTCTGCTGTGACATTCTTTACTAATCTTATAATACAAACTAGCTGTGCCCCGCGGTTTTACTCGCGTAAATGTCAATTCCGTGGGAATATCTGGATAAAAAGTAGCCTATATGTTAACCCAGGGTGTCAGCTACCTCCATACAAAATTTTGTCAACATTGGTCTAGCCGTTTGAGCGTGAAGAAGTAACTGTAGCGGTATCTACAACGCCACATGCGAACAACGCGTCATACTGACGTCACGCAAATCCTGCATCACGCAAGCAGAGTTTACCGCGCAACTAGCATATATACAACAGCCTGACATGAATCATTAGGCAGTTGCCCGCCAGACATAACACCCGTCTGGTCGAAGGATCCTCCCTTTTCTATAGAGTATGAGTGAACTTTACACCCTGTTCCACATACCTCTATAAGTCTATTTCTGCTGTAGGTCGTTCTTAACTAATCTTATAATACATACTAGCTGCGCCCCGCGGTTTCATCCGCATAAATATCGATCCCGTGGGAATATCGGGATAAAAAGTAGCCTATATGTTAATCCAGGGTGTCAGCTACCTCCATACAAAATTTTATCAACATTGGTCCAGCCGTTTGAGCGTGAAGAAGTAACAAACATATAAACACACACACACTCACAAACTTTTGGCCTTTATAATATTAATGTGATGTCATAGTGTGATATGATTTTGCTAATTACTTATTTTTCTTCTGAATTCTTCTAAATAAGCTGTTGAACTTAATTAATTTCTGGAAACTTTTTATCGAGCTCTTTGCAGGCAGAAGAAATTTTATTGAAACAAACTGAATAAGGAGATAAACAAAGGATTAATAATAAACCAGAGAACTTGTTTATTTATAAAAATAAAGACAAACATCTGTTGTTGTTGTTGACAAGAGATGTTTGTGTTTCTTTTTACGACAAATTAATGTAAGCGAAGCGAAACAGTATTTTTATGCCTAAGGCTTGTCTTAACCAAAATCAATCGCCGCGCGATTACATGATCGACTTGATGGTTTATATCAAAAACACAATTTTTTAAATTTTTTGTCTGTCTGTCTGTTTGTTCCGGCTGATCTCCGAAGCGGCTGGACCGATTTTGACGGGACTTTCAATGTTATAAGGAATAATCTAGTTTTATTTTTATAGATAATTATTAGGGGTTCCGCGCAAAAAAATTAATATGAATCATTAAATCCAAATTAAATATTACTGTTTTTTGATATGCATGCGATTGAAGTCGCAGGGACAGCTGAAAGGTTATATTTATGTTAAAATAAGATTTCACGCGGACGAAGTCGCGGGCAGAAGCTAGTCCATTATATAGCTTCCAAAAGTTACGATTCACCCCGACAAACCTCAATGATGTCATGCATGAAATGGCTTATTAATAATAATTAATCATCTGCCTAGCCTTTTCCCAACTATGTTAGGGTCGACATTCAGTCTAACCGGATACAGCTGAATATCAGTATTTTTACATAGAACGACTGCCTATCTGACCTCCACAACACAGTTACTGGGTAATACGATACCCCTTGGTAAGACTAGGCTGGTTGTCAGACCTTCGGGCTTCTGACTACCCGTAACCACTGTCAAAGATCCACGAATGACAGCCGGGACCAATGGCTTAACGTGCTTTCTGTGTAAAAATGGTCACCCATCCACAGACCAACCGCGGTAAGCGTAGCTTAACCTGATCTATCGACCTCTGCGTCTGTTATTATTTAGCCAGGAGCCCGTCTGATGTCGGTAATTAGCAGCCTAAATAATATAAACCGTTTATTTTCTTTACACAAGTTATGAAGTTAATGTTAGACTTTGACGATAGTGCACAAAAGCTAACTTTGAGAGAGACTGGAGCCTGCGGTGGGTTTATTTATAAAAACCTGTTTACAAGGTCACCGACTCTTCCGCGGCTAGATGCCTGCAAATTGGATACCTACACGACATAAAACATTACGTAATTAATTCTCTTATTGGATGACAGTATATTTACCTTAGGAGCAGTTGGCGCAGATATACGACTTCTAATGATTTTAAATTCAACATCACGTCTAATCGACCGGACTGATTTCTTTGAAAAAAATAAATGTTATACTAGACCATTTGCTTCGTAATTTGATATGTGAATATTTGCAATTATATTTTTTTAACATAGTGTAATTAATTTGTAAAGTAATGTCTACCGCGGACATAAAAACGACAATCACGCAAACACTATCGGGTGTATTTTCATAAAACTTTCACCATCTAAAAGTCAATTTAATTCCCCGAATTTTAGTAAGTATACGGTTTTTATTTGTTTGGTGTTTGAGAGTTTTTGTAAATAGATAATTGCTTCATATTTGCAATAAATTACCACGGTTGTGTCATCGCGCTTCTCTTTCTTTTCTATGCAGTCCGACAGTGACCGCGCTTTAGGTCGTGTAGTCGCCTTAACGGCCTTTACTAACGAGCTTTAGGACGAGGGTTTGAACCCAGACAGGCGCATTACTTTTAATTAATAATCTCATCACCACTGCTCTCAAAACGGTGAAAGAAATTAATGTCAGGAAACCGGCATGTGATAGAAACAAAAATTCGAAGACATGTGACATCTACCAACCCGCTCTGGGTCCTCATGGTAGATTACAGCCCAATCAACAATCAACTCAGCCTATCGCAGTCCACTGCTGGCTATAGGACTCTCCCAGACTGCGCCACAGCACCCTGTCCTCCGCCTTCCGCATCCAGTCTACCCCAGCCACCTTCTTTAGGTCGTCCGTCCATCTAGCTGGGGGGCGTGCCACACTACGCTTGCCGGGTACGCGGTCTCCACTCCAGGACTCGTCTGCTCCACAGCCCACTCCCTCTCGAATAGAGGAGGCGTGTTTCCCAACAGAGGGAACGTTATAGGCTGATTATGCAGGTACCTTAGGGCCTACGCAAGTGTCAAACGCTTTCAAAGTATATGAAAAACGACTTTCAAAAGCAATGACATAAACTTTTCGCTATATCTAATATTAATCTAATAATAATTGTTTGACTTGTCTATCAACGTTATTGCTGATAGAATGTATCTTTGTGTAGGCACTCTAATCTGCATTTGCGATTTATTTGCCAAAAGTGTAAACAAATATGAGTTTATGGAAAAATAACTTTACATCCTACAAAATAAAGTTCAGTTTACGCTGCAACTTCAAACATTTTTATAACTTTTTCAATAGTCACTCTGAAATCAACTTAATTCTCATTAAAATTTTTTGAAGACAATTTGAAGTGAAATAGTGCATAAAAGAAGCTATTTTACCCCGAGACGTTTATATTAGGTCCTTACATATGAAATTGGCGTTTTTCGTACTGGCCACTTTAATCACGAATTTCTCCTCTTTGGTAAGGAATTCCAAATTCAAATTTGTACAGCTATTTACTCATGTATTTGTGCTTCGATGACCGTCATTCATTTGTTTTTTTTCTTCTGTTTTTTCTGTTTGCGTCACTCATTTTACAAAATGGAAAATTTAAAATATCGCATTATTTACGAGTACGAGTTCCGCCGTGGCACTAGTGCTGCGGAAACGACTCGAAGGGTGAATGATGTGTATGGCGGTCATGTTGCAAAAGAAAACACAGTTCGTTTTTGGTTCCAACGTTTTCGTTCTGGAAATTTCGACCTGCAGAACAAGCCCCGTGGACGGCCTGAGACCCAAGTTGATAATGGAGAATTGAAGGCTATTGTGGAAGCGGACCCATCGCAAACCACGTCCGAGTTAGCTGCAGGCTTCGATGTTAGTGATAAAACTGTTTTAATTCACTTGAAGCAAATTGGGAAGATTAAAAAGCTCCACGCCACTGCTGCTTCACGACAACGCCAGACCACACACTGCGCAACAGACGGCTACCAAATTAGAAGAGCTTGAATTGGAATGTCTTAGACATCCTCCGTACTCCCCGGACCTTGCTCCAACAGATTACCATTTTTTTCGCAATTTGGATAACTTTTTGCAAGGGAAAAAATTCAACTCCGATGGGGCAGTCCAAATCGCCTTCAAAGATTTTATTGATTCCCGTCCGACTGGTTTTTTTAGTAAAGGGATCAATGAACTATCTATAAGATGGCAAAAGTGCATTGAAAACAATGGTTCATACTTTGATTAATTAAATATATTATATTAAAAAATATTCGACTTTTTGTTCCTTCCATACAAAACGCCAATTTCATATGTAAGGACCTAATATTATGTCGAGGGGTAAAATGGCTCGTTTATGCCTGAGTTATACACTCTGCTTTTCACTTCGATTGTGAGAAAATGAAACAGGCATAAAGTATGAAGTACATAATTAATCAAAAATGTTGCAAAGCATAGCTAATTCCCGCCACGAAACTTTTTAAAAGGTTTTTTTTTTTTTCAACATGTGTCATTCGACTTAGGTACTTCATACTGCCAAGTCATAAAAACGTTTCTTTGCGTTTATAACTAATAAATGACAACTATTTTTATCTTTGAAAACACGGAAATGGTATAAATTAAAGAAAATGAAATAAAACGAAGTTTTATTGTGCGTGTGGCTGTTGGGCCTGATTACCTTAGCCATAGAAAAAAAAATACTTTATGCACTAGAACGTAAAAAGCGATTTTATGTCGCCTAAGCACAACATAAAGACGAGCTATTAGAGAATGAGATGTGAAAACTTCTTTAGGCGCTCTTAGTGCTCTTTCTGAACGATGAACGGAACTGAGCCAGCATAGCTATTCACAACCATACGACAGGCTATCGTATCGAAAACCTGACATTTCGATAACCTGATTTGGCTTGCCCTCAACAGCAAATATCTGTTGGAAGAATAGCTGGCGTCTATTTGATTTAAACTGACAAAATTTTCGGGTTTTGGACTTGTGAACAGCGTTCAGAAGACTCCTACGATAACAATGATTAATGTTCGATACGATACGGAAGCGTATCGAGTGTTTGTGAATAGCTATGCTGCTCCCTATTGCGTTACACACTTTCAATAAAAAAAAATCGATAAATAATATAAAAAAAAACAACAACTTATAGGACCCTAATATACGCGGAAATAAATCAGTGAATTCGTAGCGAAATAAATTCAATCCTTTGATAGAAGCCATAAGCCGGTTTCAATCAACGGATTAAATGTAAAAAAAGGAGATTTCTGTGCCATTTTTCTACTCCATTGTTCACCTTTTATACTGTTTTTGTCCAGACGAGTCCGCCGGTACAAAGGGCGGTATATGGGTAGAGAAAACCGAGTGGGTATGCGGTATTTTTACTGTTCACACCAAAGCGGATTTCGCTATCCTTGTGGGTTTCTACCCAACTCAACTCGAACTCGGTATTCTTACCGAGTTCGAGTTTCGCTCAGGAACAAGCGAAACTATACCTATGCGGTACTATGACACCAACTATTCCGCTCTAGCCGCGGAACTTGATACTAAAATACCTGAGCAAACGCGCGCATAATAGCAAAGAGTTTATATTCTAAAAAAAATTCTTCTGCTGCATATTTGAACAAATATTTTGCTCAATAACTAAGATTAAAAAAACTGAAGTGTTAATCGACTTTTGCTGCTGACCGTACCTCTACCCACAGCGGCTGCGAATACCGCTTAGTTTTGAATAGACCTTTATGAAGCAATTTGACAAATTGGACCAATAACAAAGCTATGAGACAGTATGTACATAAGCCTATATATTATTATGTACTAAATGTCCTTATTGCTACAAATTGAATCAATATTGTAGTAATTGGCCAATCAATATTCTATAGCTATACAGAAAGATATACAGCTATACAAAACTCAACCTCATCTAGCTTCTTTTTTTTTAATAATAAATATACATATAATATGACGATAATTATAATATAATGTGATGTGTAAAAGTGTTTCCGATACCCTATTTAAAAAATAAACAATTTAATTTCATTTAATTTTCATTTCACTAGTATTTCGAGGTCAGATTTCAAATTTTTGCTTTACGAAGTGTAAGTACAATTGGTATTTGAAACTTTTAAAAACAAAGATAGTTGACGTGGCTCAAAAGGCTGCTTAATTTAAATTGCCCGTTCTTCTCCATAGAGATCTACGTTTTGGAATGGGCCACTAGCTTCAAATTTCTGACTAACTGACCGACTATTAAATTTTGACAATTTAAAAAGGCTTTTAGATGGTGTAATTGAAATAAATGCTTGAGTTTGAGTTTGAATCCATGAATTCATAATCAGCCTATAATGTTCCTACTGCTGGGACACAGGCCTCCTCTCAGTGAGAGGGAGTGGGCTGTAATCCACCACGCGGGCCCAGTGCGGGTTGGCAGATGTCGCATGTCTTCGAATTTTTGGTTCTAGGACATGCCGGTTTCCTCACGATGTTTTCCTTCACCGTTTTGAGAGCAGTGGTGATGAAATAATTTACACAAAGTAAAGCGCCTGTCTGGGTTCGAAACTACGACCTACAACTCGTAAGTCGCGGCGGTTACCACTGGGCCACCACTGCTCTCAATAATCCATGAATTATGAATGAATAATTCCAGCTCGGCAGATTTGTGCCCGAGGTCGAAAAGTTTAGAATATGGAGGCAAAATTCACTAGAACAGTACTGGGATTCTCTTTTAGTCGAGCATATAAATCTGCTAACGAACAATGTTGTTCAAACTCGTTATTGGTGGACCTTGAACCAATTTCGGTAACTTGGAAAGAAATAGGGTAATGGTCCGTAAGACCCTAATAATTGTTAGTGGAGGATGTTGTGCCTGGCTTCTTCCGATCCCAAAACACTGTCGCAGGGCTAACCTAACCCTAAACCTAAAAAAAATAAACACAACTCAAATAAGAAAAAAACTCTAACACTTGGTAACTCACCCCCACACAAAAACTCACTCGCATACTCACACAAGCGCGCTCCTTTTTTTGTATTTTTATTCTTACTTTATTTTTCTGTTTTATTTTAATTTGATTTTTTTTTGGTTTTTCAATTGCATACTTATTATCATGATAAGTGGAAGAGCGGAGTTCACCTAACACAAGCATCTTCTTGCTTAAAAGGTGATCTCCATCTAATGTGTTTTTCATTTGTATGTAATTGCAATGAACATTTTTATTTTATTTTTTTTCACCCTAGTTTTTTAAAATTAAGTTTACGATAAACAACTGTTGCGACATTGAAAAAAATAATGTTTTACTATACCACATTAAAGCAATTTCATTAAAACTTACTGACTATACAGTAATGTTTGTAAAACAGTAAAAGACAAACCAGTAACTTTTAATGATTGAACATACTATTTACTGAAAAACACAACAACAAAAAAAAGGAAAACCACCATTACTGTAATGTAAGTGTTTGAACGATATCACCGAATGAATAAAACAGTTAATTTTGTGACCTTTTAGCTACTTAAAACGTTAAATTTTACTGTCATGACGGTAATATTTTGCCTCAAGCTTTATATATCTGTTTTCGGATCAGTAAAATCCACTGTTTTAAACGTTAGGCTCATATGGAATTGTTTAAAGCAGTTCAGATAAATGTTTTTTCATTTTTATTTACTGCTTATTTCTTTCAGTGTAGACCTTGAGCAATTTTCAGTATGTTAGGAAAAGTTTGGGTAATGATTTGTAAGACCCTGGTTAATTAAAATTAAGTTTACGATAAACAACTGTTGCCAAATCGTGTTCGTGCGTAACCAATGAACCAACACCCTAATTGCGTAACGCATTATCGATCTCAATATATTACATTTTGAAGGATATTGCTAATCCATCCACACTATACTATACTACAATATTATAAATTCGAAAGTCTGTCTGTCTGTTTGAAGGAGATTTTGAGCAATTCTATCTCTATTTTATATTATTATAAAGTCGCTTTTCGTTGCTGCCTGTGCGACCGCGTTCTTCTAAACTGCGCTATGGATTTTGATGCGGTTTTCAACATCATTTAGACTTTAGAGAATTTATTCCAGAAGGTTTGTGTGTATATTCCATTACACTTAATATTATAAATGCGAAAGTGTGTCTGTCTCTCTATTACCTTTTCACGCTTAAACCGCTGAACCGATTTAAATGAAATTTGGTATAGAGATAGTTTGAGTCCCAGGAAATGACATAGTATAGTTTTTATCCCGATATTCCCACAGGATTGACACTTATGCGAGTGAAACCGCGGGACACTGCTAGTTGCTTCATATGTTCGGGAAATTTGTCTGCTTAGCAACGTAAATAACGCAATGAATGTTGTTGAACTGTCAAAATGTAAGCCACTGTGACAGATAGTGTATTACGCAATTACAACGCAGTTTCGGTGAGTAAGGAACACATGTTTCAGTATTAGTTTTATTTGTGTGTATTAATACACACGAGATGAGAAGTGCTCATTTTACGAATGAGACTTTCAGAAAAATGAACTTTGAGGGGACTTACCAACTGAACTTCGACAAACTTTAATACGACAAGATTTTAATTCGACACTACGGAACTCCGACATGTCTTCATTTCGACAATACTTTAGTTCGAAATTCCTTACGTCCGACACTACTGTACTCCGTGGATGGGTGACCATCTTTTCATACTAAGTCCCATCCGTGCCTCGGAAAGCACGTTAAGCCGGTGGTCCCGGTTGTCATTCGTGGATCTTTGACAGTCGTTACGGGTAGTCAGAAGCCCGAAAGCACAGAATAAACAGTACAAGTCCGAAAGTCTGACAACCAGTTTTACCAAGGGGTTTCGTATTACCCAGTTACTGTGGAGATCAGATAGGCAGTCGCTCCATGTAAAATACTGGTACTCAGCTGCATCCGGTTAGACTGGAGGCCGACCCCAACGGTAGGTGGGAAAAGGCTAGGCAGATGATGACGATGACTTTCAGAGAAATGGACATTTTGCGTCCCGTAGACATTTTGAGAAGTGGTCATTTTGCGACTGAGCAAATCATTTTCGCATTAATTTTTTATTTCCTGAATCATAATTATTCACGTTAAAAAACAAGGCAATTATCGTGTTTTTCCGCGACTACTTGGCCCAACTTTGATAAATGATCTGAAATCGTTGAAATTAATATAGGTAGGTATGTTTTTCTGTCAAGTACAAAATCAACAACCGGCTCAAGGGTTGTTTGGCTTCATAATTTGTCCATGGGCACAAAGTAAAATAGGTATTATTTAATTATGTTTCTGACGTTACTTTGCCTCTAAAAAAGGATTCGTCCGAAACATGACTCAAAAATATTAATAACTAGCTGTGCCCGCGACTTCGTTCGCGTGGATGTCGGAACTTAACAATATCCTGCGAGGATACCGATTCAAATCTTTATTTTTTATTTAAGCTAGTGCTTCTCTATTAATAACATTAGTTGTGGAACCATCTGAAGCGTACACAAAAAGGTTATTGGGGTTGTTTACGCGTGAAAGAGCTACGTATAGTTGACCATGGGAAAAGCATCCAATACTTAGGTCCACCCCCGCAACGGATAATGTCTGGCCCTGAGCTTTATTAATCGTCATGGCATAACAAAGACTGACTGGGAATTGCACTCGTTTGAAAGAGAAAGGAAAGTTGTTAGGAATAATAGGTATTCTTGGAATAAAAACAATATCACCGGCACCGCAACCGGTTAATATTTCAGCTTCGATAATGTTTTGCTGCAGATTTGTGACTTTGAGCTGAGTGCCGTTACAAAGTTTGGGAGGACATCAATTTCTGAGGAGAATTATTGGAACACCGATTTTTAAAACTATTTTGTTGGCGGGAAGTCCGGGTGTGTTGAGGGAATCCAAAAATTCTACCGGGTAGTGCGTGGCGTCATCTTCTTCCATAACTGTACTTATAGAGGTGTATTCTCTACTATTCCCGGACACATGCATCAATATTTTTAAATTAATTGCCGCAGCTTGGTCATTGCGGGGAGTCAAAATAGCTCGCTGACATAGCCAAGAACCGGCTTGATTTCCCATATTTGTGGAATCTCCGTACACAGAAGAAATTAGCTCTTGTTGTGATGTAACGCAAGAACAGAGATTAGCGACCAAATTAACTTTTCCATCTTCTTGTACGGGGTATGTGCCATCGCCTATTTGTAACAATAAATTGGAAAACTCTTGTGCATTTTCGCAGCCTCCTAACTGTGCACGCATATTTACGCTCAGGTGTGTAGATGATATATTGCGCCATAAAACAGAACTCTTCAGACATGCAGCAATTTCATCGGCTCTCGTTTCTCGGGGTACTATCGGGAGTGTCTGCCGAAAATCACCGCAGAACAGTACCGTAATGCCTCCCATCGGCCGGTCATTTTGCCTTAGATATGTCCTGCAAAGTTCTATTCACTGCTTCTACAGCTTTGCGGTTTGCCATTGTGCACTCATCCCTAATAATTAAAACACAATCGCGTAAAACCTTTGCTTTATCGCTATTTCGTGATATGTTGCAAACCGGGCTTTCCGTACGGTCCAAGTCGATAGGAATTTTAAATGTTGTGTGTGCCGTTTTTCCTCCAGGCAATAATGTGGCTGCTATCCCTGAAGAGGCGACAGCAAGGGCAATTTACTTTGGTTCCTTATTCGAGCCAAAATAACATTGGTTAGGAAAGTTTTCCCTGTGCCACCCGGTGCGTCTAAAAACAGGATTTCACCCGAGGCGTTATCTACACTGCAGCATTCCCTATCAAACGTCTGGCGCTGTTCCTCTGTCAAATTTGCGCAGTCATTTTGTAAAATTTCTTCGAGTTCCACGGGATTGTAACTAATTTCTGATACGTACTCTCTGTCCATCGACTACCGGTGTGGGCAAACCATAACAACGCCATCTATCGAAGTGCTATTAATATTCAATACTGCACGTAGTTGATCTCCAGATGTAGTCCATATTATAATTTTCAAATTTACATTTTTGATGTGAAAACTTCTTTAGCGGCGTTGCACACTTTTTGTAATGGGTAAAAAATGTTAAACTCGCGTCAGGACATCGCGTCAGGACACGTGACCGTCAGGAGAGATTCCCCCCCCCCCCCTCTCTTTCTACGGCGGCGCCAACCGACCGAAGTGAACCAAGTGACACACGACAATGGATGGATGGATGGATGGACGTGGACGTGGACGTGGACGTAAAATGAAAAAAGTGACGCAGAAAGTAGTGAAAAAAATTAGTTATATTAATTAAATTAATAATTGATTAATTTCAACGTTAATATTCAAGTTTTCTCTTCTGCCGGCACTCCCGGAGTGCAACCCGTCTTTTTTTTAGGTGTGAACTGATTACGATGAAACAAAAAACTCAATGTTACTTCAATTTATAATTTTTAACGCAAATATTGTTGCGTATAAACGTGAAGTTGTGAGACCAAGTGCATATTAACACACATTAACTAATTTTGTCCAGAGATGGCGCTGTTTTAATATTTATTTCTGAAACACTTAGAATTTTCTAATTTACAATTTTTAGGTGTGTGTGAACTGATTACGATGAAACAAAAAACTCAATGTTACTTCAATTTATAATTTTTAACGCAAATATGTTGCGTATAAACGTGAAGTTGTGAGACCAAGTGCATATTAACACACATTAACTAATTTTGTCCAGAGATGGCGCTGTTTTAATATTTATTTCTGAATCACTTAGAATTTTCTAATTTACAATTTTTAGGTGTGTGAACTGATTACGATGAAACAAAAAACTCAATGTTACTTCAATTTATATAATTATTATCGCAAATATATATAAACATAAAGTTGTGAGACCAAGTGCATATTAACACACGTTAACTAATTTTACTTCTGGTAGGTACACTTTAAATTCAAAAATCTTTTGATAGACTGAACCGATTGCAATGAAACAAAAACTAAATGTTACTTCAAGTTACGCTAAATCGTTGTGTATAAAAGTTATCTACATTTATTTCGTACATTTTACGTGATGCTCGGATAACTAAACATACAAACAGACAAACAGACAAAAATTCTAAAAATGCTGGAATTGGGTTCTATTGGTTGTCCTTTAACACCCTGGCTATATTTTTTTTTTTTTTTTTTAATGTACAAAAACTTCTTTTCTACAGTTTTATTATATGTATAGATAATGAAATTCCTGTTTCGACCGGATCGAACGAAACACATTACCTATACCATTTATTTAGTTCACCAAGCCGCAGGGTAATTGCGTAAAACACTAACAGTAACAATGGCTTTAGTTTTGGTAGTTCAACAACATTCATTGCGTTACTTACGTTGTTAAGCAGACAATTTTTCGAACATATGAAGCAATGGATTAGCAATATCCTTCAAAATGATCCAGATTGTGATTGAAAGTTTGTTACGCAATTAGGGAGCTGGTGTCACATGACATATTGCTAGTTAAGGCGGTACCCCGACCAAAACCGCGTTTTTCTTCGTTATTCAGAGGCTATTAACTCAATAATTATGAGAAATAAACTACAACTGAAAGCACATTATTAATGTTCGATATCCTATCATCACATTCCATGTTATTATTTGTTTTTATATGTTACTAATACATTTAAAATCTCCTTTTGAAAAAGTGACTAAAATTATTGATTTGATGCATCTTTTGATAAATTTGACGTTCTATTAATTTGAGGATTTCAACAATGAATTTAAAAATCTAAATAGTCCATGTTTTATTTTTTTTAAAAGATCGCTATTCTTTTTTTATTAAAATAATTCCAAAAATTGTGCGAGTTCTATGATAAAGGGCAGGCGCAGGGTGCGCTGCATCCCTTTCGTACGAGGAAGTCGTGTCGCTCTCTGTCTCTGTCGCAATGCTCAAGGTTATTTGGTCGGGGTAGGTACCGCCTTAAGTCAAAGACTATCGGGATTAAGGGATCTGCACTTCAGTGGATATCGTATTATTTAAGCTTCATTATCAATAAAATTACCAAAAATAACTCACTTCTCATCGGAGTATAAACATAATACATATGGCTTTCCACAAGGAAGCGGGCTAGGCCCAATATTTTTTAATTTTTTTTTTACTAGGGGCCAAACCTGAAATCGCGAAAAAAAATCAGCTCTTCCCTACATTTTGACGAGTTACGTGAACATAAATGCAAGAAACAACTGATTTTTTTTTCGCGATTTTAGGTTTAGTCCCATAGTAAAAGTTGTACATATAATGATGAGTGCCATGACCCCTTAAAAGGATGCCCATGAATTTAATTTCACCCTGTAGAACGATACAATTCTCGTGAACGTCGCATTTCCACTTTTTAAGATTAATGATACCGCCGACAGTTTCTCTTCCAGCATGAAATTACTAGAAGAGTCTGTTCCCGCAATATTAATGTTTATTGCGACAAAACCACTCAGTAAGACGACTTGACGATGAAATAATGGATCGTTAGAATGAAAAAATGCGTATCCCAAAATTTCGGATGAACAATTTATTCTAGCTTCTAAACGTCTAACTTATTCTCTAGTACGAAAAAGTTGTCTAGAAAACTTCTGAAACAACTTCTGTTCCGAAACGTATGCCTAGGCTAAGTTTGTACCTTATTATTTTAAAACACAGTGGGTACCGGGAATCGTTGAAAAACTTACTTTTGATCTTCTTCTACTTAAAGGGGACTACATGACCTAAAGCGCGGTCACTGTCGGACTGCATAGAAAAGAAAGAGAAGCGCTATGACGCAACGCTTTTAATATTTTGCAAAATATGAAGCAATTATATATATTTACAAAAAATCTATTGCTTGGACTAAAAAAATAAAACACTAGTGCTTTAGTATGTTGCTTGTAGAATAATCTGACATAAAATCAGAATGATTGTAAGTATGTTAATTATAGTTTTTATTGTGAAAAGAAAGTTTTTAGAGGTATCTTCATGATTTTTTTCTGTCGTTTAACTGGCATATATCATGAAGAAGATCATATATGTTTCTGATTGTGTTTACTGTAGTCGATCGTATACTTTTAGGCATTATTAAACTTGCGTTTTTTGCATTTAGGTCCTGCAGTTCCCTTAATAAAAATCTTAAATTTATTGACAGACAACGCGCAGCTGGTCTAGAAGCATGTTAGTGTATGCAAATGTTGTAATGTTGTACAGAGGCCAGCACATCAACCTACTACAATCTGTCAAATTTCATTAATAGATTTTCAACTTTATCACTAAAGCATAAGGTTCAAAGTTGATTGGGAAAATGTGACAGTTTCGGGTAGGTTGATGTGCTGGCGTCTGTACAATAGTTCCTTATGTAGCGAAGGTGAGCACTGAGGTAGGATTATTGAAAATTCATCCCCTCAGTACGTTAGGTGGGGGATAAAAGTTCCTATTGAAGTTCGTTATTTTTGCCGATATGAAATCTCATCGGGCACGCGGCTTGTATCATACCGAGCGATATGCATTTTTCACGGATCTGAAACTCGAAAGTCTGACAACCATTCATACCAAGGGGTATCGTATTACCTTGTTACCGGATTGTGGAGACTAGTAGCTCTATGTAAAATTCTGGTATTCAGCTAGCGGGTGATGAAGCTTTTAGTTTTTTTGTGCTACATTTACATCGCAAATATAGAATTTTCGTAATAAATATTTGGTATAATTTTCCAATGCACAGTTAATATTTATCATTCATGGATTTACCGGTAATTTGCTACTCTTAATTATTCTGCTTTATTAATTCAGTCAGCCATTTTAACCAACCATATTGCCCGATAATTCTACGAAAAACGATTACAATTATCAAAATATTTTTTTTACTTCTCATGCTCTAAAAGTTTGTCTTTATGTTGTGCGTAGGCGACATAAAGTTGCTTTTTATGCTCTAGTGCATAAAGTATTTTTTTCTAAGACTAAGGGTCTTAACAGACGGACTGTATTTCAGCTGCAACATCGCAGTTTGGATGCAAATGACTTAACTGCTTCGAAACTAGTTATGTCAACTTCATCCAAACTGCTATGTTGCCGCTGGCATGCAGTTCAAATGCAGTGCGTCTGTTTAGACCCTAAGATAATAAGGCCCAACAGCAACACGCACAATAAAACGTCGCAAAATAAAGACGTTATTTTATTTTACTTGCTTGGCAATGCCGCCAGTCTCTTGGGTACATTACCAGTCGACAGCGATGAGGATGAATTTTGCGACGCTATATTTTAGTTTTTGTATAGTTTTAGTTAAGTTAGGTTTTAATTTTGTTATTTGCTTTAATTTATATCACATCCGTGTTTTGTATCGTTAATTTAATAAAAACCAGATAAAATAACTAGTTGTCATTTATTAAAAATGCAAAGAAACGTTTTTATGATTTGGCAGTATGAAGTAACCAAGTCGAATCACATACGTTGAAAATTAAAAAATTAAGCTTTTAAAAAGTTTCGTGGCGGGAATTAAGTAGCTATTTTCTTTTTAAATTTTGTAAAATTTTTGAACAGTGAAAATACCTTATGCCTGTTTCTTTTTCTCGCAATCGAAGTGAAAAGCAGAGTTTATAACTCAGGCATAAACGAGCCATTTTACCCTTCGACTTAACTATCCACCCTCGCCTGTGGGTCGGGTGGATATAAACGTCACGGCGTAAAATGCCTTCTTTTATGTACTAGTTGTACAGTCAACAAAAGAGATAAGTATGCAGGATCGTCGGATATACACACATTAAAAGTGTCTAGGGATCAAGCATTTTTATGCGTATTTCTTGAGATTGAGATGTGGCTTTGTAATAAATTTATGATTTTATAAATTTATATGGATCCTTTTTGGTGCATTTCATAATTTGAATCAGGAACCGTGAATCAAATTCGAGTAAAAGATGAAAATCAGCTGTCAATATTTTCCCTATAAAAACATACAACGCATTGAAGACATTATTAGTGCTACTGTTTCCCTACTACTGATTAAAACCAACGTTATTATGGAGCGGCGACGTCATTTAAGCAGGGAAGAAATGCTCAGAGCCGTGGGAATGATAGAAGCTGGTTCCCGGCAACGTACTGTGGCTTTAGCTCTGAATACAAGTCAGAGTGTTATCAGTCGACTTTGGACACGTTACCGAAGCACTGGTACCGTGGCTGAGCGCCATGAAGGACGGTATCGCTGCACCACACGGAGACAAGACCGATACATTCAAATCTTAACTCGAAGAGCTCCAACAATAACCGCCATGATGTTAGCCGTGAGGCTTCATCACTCTTCAGGGAACTTAATTAGCGACCAAACAGTCAGAAACCGCTTGCATGAAGTGAACCTTCATTCCCGAAGACCGCTACGGGTACCACCTATAGCAATGCACAATCGTAGGATTCGATATCAAAGGGCTCTTGAACACAGAAATTGGGCAGAAGAACAATGGCGTTTCGTGTGCTTTTCTGATGAGTCTCGTTTTGGTATGAGACCGGATACAAGACGTATACGACACTGGAGAACCCCTGGACGACAACAGCGATTAAAATCCTGCCAGGAAGTCCATCCTTATAGTGGTGGAACCATCATGGTATGGGCGGGTATTTGGATCGGCGGAAGAACTGAGTTGATTTGGATCAGAGGCAACCTCAACGCTCAAATTTATGCTGAGACGATTGTATCAGACGTCATCGTTCCTCTACAAGTGCAAATCGGTCCCTTATTTCAGTTAATGCATGATAATGCACGACCGCACACCGCAAGAGTTGTAAGACAGACTCTCGCCGCAGCTAACATCAATGTCCTGCCCTGGCCTGCTCAGTCGCCAGACTTGAACCCGATTGAGCATGCATGGGATATGCTACAGAGAAGAGCTCTGCCGAATATGGAGGGTATCCAGTCGCAAGAAGACCTTTTTTTGTTGTTGCAACGAACATGGGCGGCCATTCCACAGCGTGATTTGGATGAACTCATTTTGAGTATGCCAAACCGATGTTCTTGTGTTGTTAGTGTTCGCGGTAGAAACACGGATTATTAATTGTTTAAGTTACCCAATAAAATTTTAAAGAAAACTGTTATTTCAGTCTTTTTTTCGAACCTTTTGTGTTAGTGGTTCAAATGTCAAAAATCCCTTTATTAGGAAAATGGCAAATTTCTTTATTAATGCAAAGGTGACTTGGTTTATCGTTACTGTGACAAACGAAAACACTTTATTTGATGAATCCTTAAAGAAAATTTTAATTAATATCAATCAGGAGAAAAGTTATTGCAAAAATATATGTTGATCCCTAGACACTTTTGATGTGTGTAGTTGAAGTTTAGTATGAAACCGATGGATGTTCTCGAATAAAATTTAATTTTATTAATAGAAAACAAACAACTCATTTATCAAATTAAAGGAGATCGGACATTTTAGTATGGACTTTGGTCCAAGTGGCGTCGGATGATGAGAACTGTTTTATTTATTTGATAATTTAATATTATAACACTTACTATACCCGCAAATAAATCGACACATGGAGAAAAAAGTAATTGACACATAGGTATATCACCCATATTATTTTATGGAGTTATTGTAATATAATTTTTTTTTTACTATTTATATGCAGATTATTAGAAAAATACGATATATATTACAGGTATTCATTAAAGCACACATAACAACATAACATAACGCCTGTAAACCCCGAAGGCTTAAGCAAAGGTATACCTATTATAGTAATAATTATGTGTTTTATATATAATAAAGGTTAAAATAAAAGAAACATAAACAATTAATATGTATTTATTATATTAAAATGTGGTTCAAAAATTCTGCAGGATGGCGTATTTGATCTTGGTAGCGAGCCCACCCTAAATACCATACAATGGTCATAATGTGGGCACAAACCCCTAAAGTCCTCTTCCCCGTTATACAGCTACAATAATAATACCGTATGGAATCCAATCCTGCAGCTTCTTCTCCATACATTATGTATGTGTAATAGGTTTTTGACCTGACGTGGCGTGACTGTATCCGCCCTCGTAACAGTGTTAAGTTTGGCTCCGTAATATTATGTCGCTCCAATCCTGCGGGTGGTGCACCGTCACGATAAATATCTATACTGTATATACCACCACGGACGTGCTCACTATAGTAGCTACGCGCTAGCTTTAGTTGATAAGTTCCGAGGGCGAATATTATTAAATCTTCTTCTGACAACCGTGGGAACCCTCTCAATTCTGGAAGATCCCCCGAAATCGCTGTGAAAGCTGCACGCCGTCGGTTCATATTACTGGCCGTTACATATTCTGCTAGATTATTAGGCATATTCATACGCTGGTTAATGATTTCTATAAACTGGTCAGCATATACGCTGTCATGCACTGGCATGTGGAAAGCATTCAACAATGCAGCAGCTATTCTAAAATTCGGGAATAGGTGTTTCAGGGCAACGTTGAAATATTCTTGCCTTAGCAGTTTAAAGTCACGCTTGATGCGTCCGAAAACGATCTCCACAACCCAGCGGACCATGGTTACTTTTCTGGACTTATTAGCCTGCATGGTCGTTAGTTGAGTTTCTCCGGGATGTAAAGACTCAGGCGTATGAGTTATGTAGCCGAAACTTCTAAAATCTGGCAAGGCGTCCCTAAATCCTTTATCCAAAATAAAAATGTCACCGGGTCGAAAAAAGTAATGGAATACGTCTTGTTCATCGTGAATAACATCTTGCATTATATTTGCATCGGATTTGGTCGCTTTATATGGCCCGTAAATATCTATTATGTATCCATCCGAACATGTCAGTACCAGTGGTTTTATTAAATTCCTGTACTTATGAGGGCTATATGTATCCCTCTGAAATAAAAAATTCGCGCTTTTTTGGATATTTTGGTAAGTACCATCAATAATGGTGATAGCAGGCATTTCATTTTCGGGTTCATTTGGGTTGCCGAACAATGCAGCAGGTATTACTAGGTTCCTGTTTACTGCTTGTTGTCTGGTTAAATGGTCAAAACCCAAATGTTGAGGCACAAAGTCCTCTAATAGACACTCTTGTGCCAAATGTACTAGCCTCTCAAAGTGTCTTCGGCTTATGCCATACAGAGTCGCTAGCCTGTCGTCCGATTCTCCACTTCTGAGTTTTGATAGGTACATTCCTAATATTTTCTTTGGCTGGGTACTCCTTCTACTCAAAGATGGTGTTTCAGCTAGAATTACGTTGAATTCTTCGAGAGTCCGCCCGGTCCAGTAATGCAATTCGTCTGCTGACATATTTTCAACATGTTCAAAATCCATGTGTGTTGTATTTGTTATGACATTTTTTAAAATGGATATGATGTCCATTATATGTGCACTCGAAAAATCATGCGATATGTTTGGGGCTTCAAATAACTCCTCCCAATTATTTGATTGCATATGTTTGTCACATACTCTAGCACTTGGTGGCACATAATAGTTTGCGTTAATCAAAAAATCGGCCTTTACTCTCTCAGGTATCCGGCGTCGCGATATCATACGGCAGCCATAAAAAATACATGCATTTGCTGTATTTGGAGCACGAGATAACTCCGACAGATTTAATGACTGAAGTAAATCAGGTTGCTGTAGTTGCTGTACTTCGTCCTGATCTATATTTCCAACTGCATCTTCCCGTGATGTTGAAGGTTCTGGCAAAGGATCTTGCATAGCACCCTGACCCCGAGCCCTTTGACTCCTTAACCAGCCGGTCGATTCTGTAAAAATCTCACCGTGAAAACTTGCGTGGAGTGAGCTGTCAGTGTCATCCCACTGATGCTAGGGATTGACCAAGCAAACATTTACAATCATAATCGAGATTTTAATAATAGATTTTATGCTAATTCTATTGATCATTTTATATAATTTCAAAGCTAGTATTTTAGTGGTCAAAACATTAATATTATTATTATTTATTTATTTATATATACTTTATTGTACACCACAAAAATAATAATAATAATTACAATCATTAATACATCTTTTTAAGTTAGATTTCTATCGTTAAGAACAAATCTCATATATGGAAAAGTGTTTATGGTAGAAATCTAACATAAGGAGATATATTAATGATTCTAATGACTATGATTCTGTAAATACATGTCTATTATAGTCGCAAATCACATTTTGATCAAGATACAACCTGACACTGATCTGCAAATTGCAAAAAACGTAAGAAAATTTAAATTTCGCGGTCTGCCATGTCACATTCACCTTAACCGGTCAAGCGGCGCGCGTCGCCCATGATTGGCGAGTGGCGACGAAACCGTAGCCAATGAGCGACGCGCGCGAAGTGATGTTGCCATGGTTACCGTGGAGTGAAATATGGAACATTCCGAATCGCACTGTAATCGATTACAACGTGCTTACACTTTAACCCCAATTATTCTGTATGGTATAAATTACCTATTATTCCCTGCATAATCTTACCATGCCGTACGGTTGTCAAGAGTGGTATTTTGACAGTTCAAACCGGTTTCGTTAAACTAACGTGGCATTTTCGAAATTGTGCTTCCGGCTACAGTCGCCACCTTACCAAAGGATAAGAAATTCGTGGTGTAAAAAAACAAACAAATAAATACTATAATCTAACCGTGAATAAATAATCAAGTGAAATAGTTTTGACTCTCAGCTGCCATAGTGGTGATTTATCTAAATGGGAACGCAAATTATTTATGTGAGAGTTGTGGGCGATGATGGCCTAATTCGGAATGATCCATATTTCACGCAGCGCACTGCGCATGCGTATCGTCGTAGTCGTTATAAAGTGAACTTTTTTTTTGCTTTCATGCCATTGACGACCATGTACAACTCGTTTATAGAGAGTAGTATATTCCTTGGTGTAGAATGTACATAAGTCTGTACGTATTCGAGTACAGTGACAATAATTAGTTCCTAATTATTTAATGCTGTTAGAGATTTTAATGTCTAAATCCAACTGTTTTTGTACATCGAAAAAGTCAATTTAGTCAGCCTACATTTCAGACAATATAATATAATATAAGAAATCGTGCTAAGCAAGTATTCAGTGATTGGTGTAATGTTCGTTTTCATAAGTACATAATACGTAAAAGCACATATAGGTTTTTTTTATATCATCTCTAGATAAACTACACGTACAATATACAAACCTTATACCATAAATATTTAGGCATATTATTAATCTAGTGACGATTGCTGTTAGGACACACAAATTGCATTATTCATGTATACGCATGTTTTGGGCTGCCTAATTTTAGTTTTGCTGTATACTGTTTACACACTGTGTCTACGTTTCTCAGCCAACTCTCCTGTCGCAGATCTGCTGAAAGAAATTACTAAGTAAATGATGAAAGCAGTTCCTCTATCTTTATGTAGTTTACTGTATTATGTATTTAGTGTGTACATAAATAAATATATTACATTTTTTAATTTGTATCACATTAAAAAAAATTGCAAATACATTTTTTCTACTGAGTCGGCTGCTTCCTGAGGTGCAACTTCTTAATGCCGGGAACGGAGGGACATTGGATGTGTGTCGGCTGCACCCCCACTGCAAAAAGCTGGAAATAATGGTAATAATTTGTTACTAAGTATTTGATTTATTTAATTCCTACACATCAGGACATCTGCAGCTAATGTATTTACTTTCAATAAGAATAGCGGTATGATTGATTAAGAACAGCGTCTGATCAAATAAAATCAATTGAATGGGCCAATATTATTACTATATATTTAGAGCACAACGAGTTTCTACATTTCTTAATTCCATGCTCCGTGCCTGTCTGTGTCCCAATTTATTTGTTCCCTATTGTGTTTATCAAAAATAGTGTGTGAATTAATGAATACTTGCCTCAGACCGCCACGCATGACACAGCCGGGAGCGATGTGATCAAATCAAATAGAGGCAGTGTTCTTTTATTGTCTTCTGTCCCTTTAATGACTTAGCAACTGCAGGGTCGATAAGGCTCATCTGCTGAAAGATAGAATATATCAGATTAATAAAATTCACTTGCTTTTGTGTGCCTATACTTTTGTGTGCCTATACTTTTGTGTTTTTATCTTAAGTTATCCTATGTTGTCCCACAGCTGGGCACGGTCTCCCCCATACTTTTCCAGTTTTCCTTATGTTGTGCCTTCTTCGGCCAATTGGTCAGGAACGTGTCAGTGACGACGCCCGCCTTGTCTTCAGGCAACCTTTGTTACTGAATGACACACGTCTGTGACATGCCTACGTCTTTTACATTAGTTACATATTATTATCATCAAGTCGGTACTATTTTGGCATACCTGACAGACCACCACTCGTCCTTGCAAAGCTAACCACCTGACTGATCATCTAATTCATATAAGTACCTAATTATGAACAGTAACACAGGAACTGTGGAGTAGGTAGAGGAATTCATTTTTAAATTAGAAAAACTTTCACCAATAGGTACATGCCAACATTATGTCATATTACTATTACATTCACCATTATAATATCGTGCTAGCCATTGTCACTGAAAAACTAATTCAAAGTAGGTACTAAGATAAAACTTTCATTTGTTTATTTACAATTATTTAAACACAGATGATAAAATCGCACCTTCGGTGCAACTAAGTCACAAATAGCCAAAACTGCAAAATTGGGGTAAGTATGCCAAATTGTAAACTATAAGATTATTAACGTAAAACTATAGCAAACAAAATAATTTAAAAATGAGCTGTTGTGACTTTGTTGCACCGAAGGTGCGACCAAAGAGCAGCCGCGAATTTTTTTTTAACGTCTTCTTCGTTAGACAAAAACTGACAAGACGCGCGAATTAGCCCTTTTGAAAATTTTAAAAATTTACTTAAAGTGAATAAAACAGTGAATTCTGCAAAAATGAGGTAAGTACAATGTTATTATAAATATGAGGTCTTAAGCATTTTAAATTGGTAGGTAAATATTATGACGAACAGACGCTAGCACATCAAGCTACTACAATCTGTCAAATTTCTTTAATAGATTTTCAACTTTATCACTAAAGCATAAGGTTTAAAGTTGATTGGGAAAATCTGACAGTTTCGGGTAGGTTGATTAGTTTCCGTTTCTATTTAATACTTTGAGATTTTATTATAATTTCAGCTGCAGCTCCATGACATTGAGACAAAAATATTGATTATTATGGCAATGCAATATCAAAACGTGTCGAAAAAAGTTCAAATGTGTAATGTCAGAATAAGGTTGAAATAAAAAAAAAAAACCATAGCCACTGGTACAAGTCCGCGAGGCGTAGTGTATTTATATGTAGGAAAATACGTCAATAAATGCACAAGCATGTACATAATAAAGTACAAGTATGTACATAGCCACTTATTTCTATGATATTGACAATGAGAAATGACAATGTCAATGTCAGTCAGCGAGTAAATATGGTCCTTGCAGTCAGCCGTGCCGTGCCGACCGACATTGTCATTGTCACTGTCACATCATTTGCCACAGGGCTGCCAACCCTAAAATATAAATAATGTTTGTAGTTTAATTAACTTTTTTTTTCCAATATTGCCAACCCATATTTTTCGTTTTGAATCATTTAGTCGATTAGTTTATCTACCAGACCATAGACTCAAACTGTTGCACAGGATATTAGACCGTATTTAACAGTAATAATAGAGGTTGAAGCCGCGTGAATCGGGTGGTGACAAATGGTGTCGGTAGCCCCTGACGGGTGCGCGCCGGTAGGTGACAAATGGGGACGCTCGCCCACGAACGGTTAAATGTAATGTAATGATGCAAGCATTTTATTTTTCAACACTTGTTTAAAAAAAAACGCCATAAGACATTAAAATAATTACCCTCTTTCAGCCTATAAAGCTCAGAAAGCTGTTTAAATTTTCAATTATTTTAGTACCAAGCCCCATACATCTATTGAACGTCTCTTTTATCAAAAAATTTTTGACAATACTGTTGGTTCTTAGTTTGAATTTAGTACTTAGGTCAGTGGGTCGTCATACTTTGAATTTTAAGTATTCTGTGATTATAGTTTGTCAGTGACTTTTCTATTTATCGATAGAAAAAAATGACTAACTAATATTCATCATCTGTGGTGAACATGTGCTGTCTACTGCTGTCTATGGGGCTTTCCGATACAAAATAAACTTTTTGTCTGCAGTTTCAAAATAAATAATTGTAAATAAACAAATGAAAGTTTTATCTTAGTACCTACTTTGAATTAGTTTTTCAGTGACAATGGCTAGCACGATATTATAATGGTGAATGTAATAGTAATATGACATAATGTTGGCATGTACCTATTGGTGAAAGTTTTTCTAATTTAAAAATGAATTCCTCTACCTACTCCACAGTTCCTGTGTTACTGTTCATAATTAGGTACTTATATGAATTAGATGATCAGTCAGGTGGTTAGCTTTGCAAGGACGAGTGGTGGTCTGTCAGGTATGCCAAAATAGTACCGACTTGATGATAATAATATGTAACTAATGTAAAAGACGTAGGCATGTCACAGACGTGTGTCATTCAGTAACAAAGGTTGCCTGAAGACAAGGCGGGCGTCGTCACTGACACGTTCCTGACCAATTGGCCGAAGAAGGCACAACATAAGGAAAACTGGAAAAGTATGGGGGAGACCGTGCCCAGCTGTGGGACAACATAGGATAACTTAAAATAAAAACACAAAAGTATAGGCACACAAAAGTATAGGCACACAAAAGCAAGTGAATTTTATTAATCTGATATATTCTATCTTTCAGCAGATGAGCCTTATCGACCCTGCAGTTGCTAAGTCATTAAAGGGACAGAAGACAATAAAAGAACACTGCCTCTATTTGATTTGATCACATCGCTCCCGGCTGTGTCATGCGTGGCGGTCTGAGGCAAGTATTCATTAATTCACACACTATTTTTGATAAACACAATAGGGAACAAATAAATTGGGACACAGACAGGCACGGAGCATGGAATTAAGAAATGTAGAAACTCGTTGTGCTCTAAATATATAGTAATAATATTGGCCCATTCAATTGATTTTATTTGATCAGACGCTATTCTTAATAAATCATACCGCTATTCTTATTGAAAGTAAATACATTAGCTGCAGATGTCCTGATGTGTAGGAATTAAATAAATCAAATACTTAGTAACAAATTATTACCATTATTTCCAGCTTTTTGCAGTGGGGGTGCAGCCGACACACATCCAATGTCCCTCCGTTCCCGGCATTAAGAAGTTGCACCTCAGGAAGCAGCCGACTCAGTAGAAAAAATGTATTAGCAATTTTTTTTAATGTGATACAAATTAAAAAATGTAATATATTTATTTATGTACACACTAAATACATAATAAAGTAAACTACATAAAGATAGAGGAACTGCTTTCATCATTTACTTAGTAATTTCTTTCAGCAGATCTGCGACAGGAGAGTTGGCTGAGAAACGTAGACACAGTGTGTAAACAGTATACAGCAAAACTAAAATTAGGCAGCCCAAAACATGCGTATACATGAATAATGCAATTTGTGTGTCCTAACAGCAATCGTCACTAGATTAATAATATGCCTAAATATTTATGGTATAAGGTTTGTATATTGTACGTGTAGTTTATCTAGAGATGATATAAAAAAAACCTATATGTGCTTTTACGTATTATGTACTTATGAAAACGAACATTACACCAATCACTGAATACTTGCTTAGCACGATTTCTTATATTATATTATATTGTCTGAAATGTAGGCTGACTAAATTGACTTTTTCGATGTACAAAAACAGTTGGATTTAGACATTAAAATCTCTAACAGCATTAAATAATTAGGAACTAATTATTGTCACTGTACTCGAATACGTACAGGCTTATGTACATTCTACACCAAGGAATATACTACTCTCTATAAACGAGTTGTACATGGTCGTCAATGGCATGAAAGCAAAAAAAAAGTTCACTTGATAACGACTACGACGATACGCATGCGCAGTGCGCTGCGTGAAATATGGATCATTCCGAATTAGGCCATCATCGCCCACAACTCTCACATAAATAATTTGCGTTCCCATTTAGATAAATCACCACTATGGCAGCTGAGAGTCAAAACTATTTCACTTGATTATTTATTCACGGTT
The DNA here is from genome assembly GCA_945859645.1 of Amphipoea oculea. Lineage (NCBI taxonomy): Eukaryota > Metazoa > Arthropoda > Insecta > Lepidoptera > Noctuidae > Amphipoea > Amphipoea oculea. The sequence continues at coordinate 4,609,830 of OX243881.1, read as the reverse complement.
AGATTATAGTATTTATTTGTTTGTTTTTTTACACCACGAATTTCTTATCCTTTGGTAAGGTGGCGACTGTAGCCGGAAGCACAATTTCGAAAATGCCACGTTAGTTTAACGAAACCGGTTTGAACTGTCAAAATACCACTCTTGACAACCGTACGGCATGGTAAGATTATGCAGGGAATAACAGGTAATTTATACCATACAGAATAATTGGGGTTAAAGTGTAAGCACGTTGTAATCGATTACAGTGCGATTCGGAATGTTCCATATTTCACTCCACGGTAACCATGGCAACATCACTTCGCGCGCGTCGCTCATTGGCTACGGTTTCGTCGCCACTCGCCAATCATGGGCGACGCGCGCCGCTTGACCGTGCATCATAAATACGGATCTTAGTTATTTAGTATCTATCTACAATAATGTTATATTTGCACGCGTTACAGGTTAAATAAGTAGTATGTAACTAGTTAATACAAAATCTGGTTAATTGTTGAAAACAAAATGCACACAACTGACTTTTTAAATGTACAAACACGGTTGGATTTAGACATAATATCTAAAAGCGTTGAAATAAATAGGAACTAATTTCTGAACTCGATTACGAACAGGCTTACGACCGTGGTCGTCAATTATAGAAATAAATAAATAAAAACTGAATTTAATATTAATGACAGCGCCTAACGCGCAAGCACTTCACGCAATCCACATCAAAATAATCTACAATGTGATAATGACAGTGATTAACGCGCAAGCGCGGCGTGAAGTGTTCACTTCACTCGATTCACGACATTAAATGTCGTGAGTCAGGTGAAGTGAACACTTCACGCAATCCACGTCAAAATAATCTTCTATGTGATAATGACAGTGACTAACGCGCAAGCGCGGCGTGAAGTGTTCACTTCACCCGATTCTCGACATTTAATGTTGTGATTCGGGTGAAGTGAACACTTGCGTGACGCGCTCGCGCCTCAGGCTGTATTGACTACCTAGTCAGTCTAGGAAAAAAAGAAAAAAAAAACAACATTGAGTTTCTGGCTAAGTTTCTGTTTTGCTATTTTATTGTAAAACCCCACGAAATATTAATGTTTTGACCACTAAAATACTAGCTTTGAAAATATATAAAATGATCAATAGACTTAGCATAAAATCTATTATTAAAATCTCGATTATGATTATAAATGTATGCTTGGTCAATCCCTAGTATCAGGTGGGATGACACTGACAGCTCACTCCACGCTCACTTCGCCTAAGTTTTCACGGTGAGACGGTTACAGAATCGCACGGCAGCATGGACGACAGACGTATTCTCTGCCGTTGAACATAACCTACAACAAAAAAACAAAAAAGTTGTAATGACTTTTCACGAGCAATACCTACTAGTAGGTACATTTTATAGATTTTTTCCGTTACCATGTGAACTCCCAACCTACCAAGTAAGTAGGCATTATTACTAAACTAAACCGTTAACATTGTAAAAATCAATTTATAAGCTGTAAATAACTTGCTCACAGATCTTTGTAAAGCTAAGGACAAAGATTTTTTGTCAATAATAAATATGAGTACTTGGATGTGAGAAATAACTCTTTCACTATAATAATACTCTTTCTTATACTTATACCTAATAAATAGCTCTTCCATTTTAACCAGCTCTTTAAATAACTCTTTCACGGTAACTATAGAAAATGCTAACCAGTATTATCTATTGCTCCAACAATCAACTCAATATGGCTTAAAAGGTACATACCTGTCGCGGTGCAATTGATGCGAGTATATGTGCTGAGATGGCTGGGTTTGACTCGAACAGATTTCGGGTAACATTTTGCCTTTCTCTTCGTAACACTGAACGATTACACACTAAACACACAATGCCAGCACTAGGCAACATCTTGAAAGTCCAATCCAAAAGCAATATCACAAGTCCGTTTTAACGTGCCAAAGTAATCGAGTAAGTAAATCAAAATATGTCCAAAAAGAAAGCCGGTAAGAACAAAATAAAGAAACCAAACGATGTCCTTGCTGAATAATAGCGAATGACTCACTGACCAGTGAACAATACGCGCGGCGCAGGAGCATCACCCCCCGCCACCTCGAGGGGTAGCGGGCGTATACGGGCGGCGGGGGGTAAGTGCGAGTACTCGGCAAATAAGTTTTGGCCGAACAAAAGGTAGCTTTTTCAATTGTTCGTCTATAATAGGTACCAGTTTTCTGGACTGTATAACTTTTTTCTCCGTGGGCCGATTTTATGGTGTCCATAGTAAAAAAATGTCCTACATTCACGAACTATTATATGGACTAGGTTTCATCACCCGACGCCATTTAGACTACTTCCGCCCGTTCTCCTTTCAGTTGACGACATCCATTGGTTTCTTACTAAACTTCAACTATGTATATCCGACGATCCTGCATACTTATCTCTTTTGTTGACTGTACATTCTACTATTGCATCTGATTTCTAATAGTGTTGGAATGAATGTTGATTTACTGACAAAACAGATAAGATGAGCAACCATTTTGTTTATTTATGCAATTAATGTTTTCACTTTTATTCATAGCAATGTTTATATTATGGTTTAATTATACCAGCACAACATCGATTGAAATCACTTTTGGGCCTCGTGCTTTATCATTTATGAAAATTTTAGCCAGAAGTTGTCCACTGCTGGACATACGCCTACACAAAGGATTGCTACAGAAACTATTGAAAGAAAGAAAAGAAAGAAAGAAAATACGTTTATTTGCGGTGAACATGACGCAAAAAAGAACATAAACACAAAAAAAAATGTGGTATTAGTGTCCCCTATACCTATTAACACTGTAGTTTTAAATGTAATAATGTGATGTAAAATGAATGCATAGAATGGGGTATGCGCGCGGAGGCACACTCGGTGTTTTCCCGTCCTTTGCTGTCTCAAACGTTCCCGACTCGATGGCGCTGCTGCAGCGTCTAACTGCCTAACTGCCGCCGCAGTGGTGAGACCTGTGGGAAACATAAACGGACACATTATTCCTTTTTGTCATCACAATCACGTACTCTGTTCATTCTTAATGCGTTGTTTTTCGTACTTACACATTGTGCCTTGCCTACTTGCGACTGTGACGCACAGCTAGTGTCGACGCATCCTTTTTTATTTATTATTTATCCTTCTGTTGGAATCTTGGCCGAAGACGGTACTTTTTGTTAATGTGAACACAGGGTAAATGCACTACTAAAACAAAAGAGTGTATAAATTAATAAATTACACGAAATTCAAAATAGCAATGCTGAATGCCAGATCTGTTTAATTATATTATCGTAAGTATTAAATAATAACGCTTACCTTCTTCTTTTAACATGTGTACCTACTTCATCTATTGTTATAGGAAGGTACTTCACTTTTTGTTCGAATAGCATTGAATTACTTTTTTTTAGGCTGGCAACACTGGTAGCCGGTCGTCAAAAAAACGGTCTCTAGGTTAATTATTTTAATAAATTATTAAAAGTGTTATAAATATGTTAAATTAGTGTAATATAGTCGAACCTAGAAATTAAGTATTAAATACAGTGATTAGAAAGTGTTTTTTGTCGCGAAAACTTCGTACAAAAAGGATTTAAAACCGGCTGTCAACTCAACGCACCAACGGTGACGGATTTCAAAATATCATCGATCCCGGGGAGTATTTTGTTTTATTTAAGTGATTGTAGTTAATATTAACAGACCACAGAACATCACAAAATACTGCTCAGGTCTCTGAGCTACGTCCATCACACACTGGCACGGTTTATGTCTCCTTTTGCTTGACAACTAGTGGAAGCAAAATCGATGACGAAAACATTCGCCCAGACAATAAACACTACATATTTTACTGTACAAAATAAGCTAATTAAGAGCTCTTGCTATTATATTTATGTATACTAAATTATAGCCTGTAATGTGTCTCAAACTCTTCACATAAAATCAATTTATATTGTACTATCTAGTTTAAAGATAAAAACAAGGAAAGCAGTGTTTTCTATAGTATCTCTCTTCTGTTTAACTTTCCAATCTAACTCTAATTAACTTACTTAATCTAAATGTAATACTTAGCTACTTCTCAACAAATTACTTTATTTACTTTTTCCCCTAACTACCTCCTACTTATTCACATATAATATTAGAACATCTTTTCTTGCACTGTCATTTAGCTGCATAATTTCACACATTCCAGGTGAGTGACAATTATCCAAAATGATGACCCGCAGAGCTACAATCAAGGAGATGGAAGCAAAACTGACAGCTACTTTAAAAGAGCTTGAAGCTTCTGAAGCTGAACGCAAACAACTACTCCAGGAAAGGGAAGACAGCGAGGTGGAAGTGGAGAACATTATTGCAAAGAACACTTTCCTCAAAAATGAGCTGGCTGAGCTACACATTCAACACATGGACTTAACCGACCAGTATAGTCGACTACAAGATCAAGTGTCAATGTTTCAAGAGTGTAGTGACACCCACGAACTGGCTTTGAACCATATTGCAGAACTTAAACAGCAATTATGTGATGCCCATAAGGCCCTATCTCTCTCAGAGTCTGTTAAGGTCAGTGAACAGGTTGCTAACACGGATAACCTTTTTTATCGACTGGTAGGTAGTAAGTCAAAATCAATGTGTCAGCCAGCTGTAACAATAGATTTGACTGGTGATGATACCATACCATTGTGTCCAATTGTTATGAGTCATAATAAACTAAAGAAATATATTAAAATTAAGAAATTAATTAAACGGTCACAGAGAGCAATTAAGAAACAAAATCTTTTAAAATTAAATATTTCACTTAGAAGGGAACGTGTTATCCTTTCTAAAAGTTTAAATAGTTGTACTGTTGAGTTAGATGAATGTAGGGAAAAATATGACATTGATACAAAGCTCCTATATAATGATATACTACACAAGGAGCACTTGCTGAAGGATATTTTTGAGAAATATGAGACTTCACAACAACAACTAAGTGAGCGATTATTTGAGGCTGGGGAACTACTGGAGTTGGTGAAGTGCAATGCTGAGAGTTATGAGTTTCTGACTAATAATCTCTCATGCAGCTGTGCCAACCAACCACCACCACCTCCTCAGCCTCAGAGTGACTTGTCTCCACCGGTATTGGCTCTTCCAGCAGAGTCCTGTGTTAGTACACAGAATAATAAATCAATTTTTTTTAGTGACGAAGTAGGTTCAGGCTTTGGAAAAATATTACTTAATTACCTTAGCCATAGTTTTACCAATCATTGCTATCATAACATAAGTTTTAAACAAATGATTAAAAGAATTGCAAACACAAACCTAGACAATTATTCTACAATGGTTTTGCTACTAGGTAAAAGTACTGGTATTACCAGAGAGGACATAGTGGATGGTGTGAACACCTTATTAAAGTTAAACATAGGTAAGCTAATGTTGTGTGCTTTACCTTACTCTGATACTCTATCAGAAGATGAGAATAAATATATATATAAGTTGAATAACACTATTCACATGCTGACATGTTATCATAGTGACAAATTATTGTTTTTTGACACTAATAAGTTTGTTAGTGGTTTTAAGTTAACTCAGAGAACTTTATCTCTGTCTTGGGAATGTAGAAATATGATTGCTATGTTGATAGCATATAATATTAACGGTGTTATAGCTAATATAACAAATTCTAGTATTAGGGACGAGTCTGTGTTGTCTAGTCATACTAACAACATAGTGATGACTAATTATGAATCTTCATGTTGTACGAAGGAGGGTCCACCTACAATACCAACATCTTTGGAGGCCACTACCAGTCAGATAGGGTATTCTCTTCCTGCTGGAACTCATACGGGCTTCCTAGACACTTCAGTCGTAGTTGTGGAGGTCTCTCCGGATAACTCTTTAAACTAGTCAGTAAGACAACAGAAGTTACCCCTTCAAATAACCTATTACTATTAGAGAATAATAAAAAGGTATCTTCTGGCAATATTACTCAGAATAATAAAAAACCAAAGGGAGGGCAACATGTTTTAAAATTATTTAACCAAAATATTCAAGGTTGCTCTTCTAAATTACTGGAAATAGAATTGTTTTTAGAAAAAACCAAGTTTGATGTCATTTGTTTAACAGAACATTGGTTAAAAGCTCATCAAGTAATGTCAATTAACTATGAAAATTATTGTGTAGTTAGCCATTTCAGCCGAACATGTATGATACATGGTGGATCATTAATATTAGTTAAAAATTCTGTTAAATCAAAGGAACGAAAAGACATCGTCGGGCTTTCTGTTGAACACACCATTGAATTGTCCTGTGTTGAGCTCGATAAGCATGTAATAGTATGCGTATACAGACCTCCAAGTTACCAGAATCTATCTGTGTTTGATTCTGTAATGGAAGATGTGCTAAAGAAACTTTCTGCTAGTAGTAAGTCAATAATCATATGTGGCGATTTTAATATTAATTTATTAGAAAATAACTCAAATACTATGAGATTATTAGGTCTTTTTAGGTCATTTGACTTGTCAAATGTTTTTATTGAACCCACCCGAGTGACAGCTTCCTCTGCCACTTGTATAGATAATATTTTCTGTAACTGTGATTATTTACACAAACAAATTGTAAATAAGTTGCCATCTGATCACAGCGGACAAACAATAACATTTTGCTCCTACATGCCTTTACAAAAAACTCTAATAAGGTTTAGGCCAATTACATCTAAAAATTTAGAGAAATTAAATAATTCTTTAGCAAGTAAATTATGTGTTCAGAGTTTTAATCATTTATGTGACCCGAATGAGTTCTACGCCGAGTTCTTTTCACTATTAAACACGCAATTTAATGACACTTTCCCACTAAAGACTAAAAGTATTTACACAAAGTTCTTATTTAGTGATTGGGCGACTCCAGGTATTCGTAAAAGCAGGGAAAACCTTTTTGAACTTTATGGCCTAAAGCAACATATGAATAACACAAGCTTTCATCAGTATGTTGCTACATATTCTAAGACTTTTAAAAGTGTATGCAAAATAGCTAAAGCTCTTTATATTAGCAATAAAATAAAATCAGCCGATGATAAAATAAAAACTACCTGGCAAATAATAAATAATGAAACAGGTAGGAAAAAACAGCGTAATACTGAATTTAATTTAGAAACTGCACATGGCCCCATAAACTCAGATGTAGAAATTGCTCAGGAATTTGAAAACTTTTTTGCTAATATTCCCATTAAAACTACTGAAGCTTTAAATTCCTCACCCGCGCGTTCTGCTGATTTACTTAGAAAGAATGTTAAAGCATGCCCCTCGGAGTTTAGTTTTCAACATACGAACCCCCAGGCTGTTATAAAAGCTTTTAAAGATCTTAAAATTAAATCAACAGAAGATCTCTGGGGAATGTCTGTAAAAGTTTGTAGATCTATCATTGAAACGATTGCGCCCTATTTAGCTTTCATATTTAACATCAGTATAGACCAAGGAGTCTTTCCGGATCTCATGAAACACAGTAAAGTAGTTCCTTTATTCAAAGCCGGTGATAGTAAAGAACCCAACAATTATAGGCCTGTGTCAATTCTGCCAGTTCTCAGTAAGGTGTTTGAAAAGTTGATGCTCAATCAAATGTTACGCCACTTTAATAAAAATTCCATCTTTCATGAACAACAGTACGGTTTCACCAAAGGGCGTTGTACCACTGACGCCGGTGTCACCCTAATAAAGAACATTTTTAACGCCTGGGAGGAAGCACAAGATGCCATTGGAATCTTTTGCGACCTCTCAAAGGCGTTCGATTGCGTCAACCATGAGACACTTCTGCTGAAACTTGAGCACTATGGGATTAGGAATTTAGCTCTTGATTTACTAAAGTCGTATCTAAAAGATAGAAAGCTTAAAGTTCAAGTAAACGGCGTAAACTCATTGGGGTCTGAAATGGCAATGGGCGTTCCTCAAGGTTCGATATTGGGTCCATTCCTCTTTTTAGTTTACATTAATGATTTACCACAATTACTTCAAAATCAACCGAAGATGGTGTTATTTGCAGATGACACATCATTGATCTTTAAGATAGACAGACGGGCACAAAATCTTGACGACGTGAATAACTCTATTCTTCAGGTCCAAGATTGGTTTACGGTAAATAATTTGGTACTAAATGAAAAGAAAACCAAATGCATTAGATTTAAATTACCAAATGTTAGAAGTAGCGAATGTGACATCATACTGAATGGAGAAAAACTAGAATTTGTTGATCAAACGGTTTTCCTAGGAATCACGCTAGACGAGAAATTACAATGGGGACCTCACATAACATCTCTTGCGGGGCGGCTTAGCTCGGCCGCTTATGCTGTTAGGAAGATACGACAGTTAACAGATGTAGAAACCGCGCGTTTAGTCTATTTTAGCTACTTTCACAGCATTATGTCGTACGGCATTTTACTATGGGGTCGAGCTGCTGACATTGAATCCATCTTTATTTTGCAAAAGAGAGCTGTCAGAGCCATTTATAATCTACGTCGCCGCGAATCTCTCAGGGAACTATTTAAAAGGATTAATATTATGACGGTACCTTGCCAATTCATTTATGAAAATATAATGTATGTAAGAAAAAATCTACATCTTTTTAACAAAATAAGCGATAGACATAACTTTAATACAAGAAATAAAGATAAAATACATCAACCATTTTTCAGATTAGCCAAAGTACATACATCTTTTATGGGGTACTGTGTTAAATGTTACAATAAAATACCTTGTGATATATTGCAATTAAATGAAAGAAAATTTAAAACTCACATTAAACGTACACTTTGTAAACAAGCATACTATAAATTAGAAGATTATATCCAAGATAAGAACGCTTGGAAACATGCTGGTCCTGCTCCATAGGACAATCTAGAGTCTAGACAAAATCAAACTGGTTGCTAATTTAATTGTAAATGTTTTTATTCTTTTTTTTTACATTTATTACTCACACCCTGACTTATTACTTGTATTTTGTTTTTTAATTAAAATCGTTTTGCTTGTACCATGTTTGTAAATATGTGAGCACCATGTATCTATCAGATAATTAATTTATATGTCATGGTTTCGTTTTTAATTCTTTTACCTATTGTGGTATAGTAATTTTATTGTAGGTGCATCGTCCTCACATGTTATTATATAATTAATGTACCCATGCAAAATATTGTACCTAAACATTTTAAAAGAGTAACGGTGGAGTTTCTTGCCCGTTCTTCTCCATACGAAAACTACCTTTTGGAATGGGCGACTAGAATCAATTCTATTTTAAGATAATTTTTGACGTTCAAAAGTGCCTTTTATGTGCCTATTTGAAATAAATGCTTTGACTTTGACTTTGACTTTGACTTTGATTAACTGTTTATGAGCCATTTTTTTTTAACTTAGTTTTTATTATTATTACGACTATCCATGTTTTTATTCAAACAACCCACAGTTTTATTGTTCGCAAGTGCGCGTGCGGTCCGTCGTGCTCGGCGGCCTGTTGCGCTTTGAGTGCACCGTGCACGGATAAATTTTTATCAAAATTGATCTAGAAAAGAAAAACAGGCTTTGCTGAGACTTTGTTGTTTTGTTATGTTTTTTTTTTTTTCTTATTTGTATTTGTAATTATATATACGTGATTACTAGTTTATTTATTTATAAGTATGTCTTAGGTATGTTGAAACTGTGTGTACTCCCCGTCACTTTTCCCAAAGGGTTCATTAGAAAACCAGCGTCAGACAGCATCTGTCTGGCATTAATGCTGAAATGAACCTTTTTGGCGCAGCCGTGAGGCACACACTATTGTTGTCAGAAACATTATTTTTTTTTATTAATTTTATATTTTGTGTTTCACGAACTGTGTCCAAATAAACATTTTTCTTTCTTTCTTTCTTTCTTAATAGTAATCGTGGAGTTTCTTGCTGGCTCTTCTTCATAGGAAATGACCAATTGGAACCGACAACAGTGCACCTAGCTTCTGACGTTTCATAAGTGTCCATGAAGGCTTATGTAAAAGAAAATATTTTGATTTGATTTGAGGCGGTGACGACAAGGACTTTCCGACCGATTAGGGCGAAAAGTCCTAGTGTGGCGACCGTGTACCGCAAGGGGCAACATGGGTTGTAAGGCCCCCACAAGCTGTCTGACGCAACTGTCTAATAAAAAACGAAACCATGAAACGTGTACTAAACACAATGGCGGCTATCGCCGTCTCGCTTTAACATGTGCAGTTTGTGCATAGTCTGTGTCATTTTTGCTATGTTGGTATTCAGTTTTAGTACAAGTTTCATACAAGCGACGTTTTTCATCTTTTTCTATGGGACTCCCGTCTCTTCTTACATATAATGAACATTACTTACTCTCTTACTCTCTACTACAAGCTGGAACGAGTACCCTAACCTGCACAGGGTCATAAATATAATTATTATACTGAGATAACTTTCCAGACCACATTATAGAATACATATTTTCATTTAATAGTGATTTATCAGTGTTACTTTAAATAAATTAATAACAGACTATGTATATGCAATTTCAGAGCTGTGGCTTCATTGTTGTTTTAATTTAATTAAGCCTGTTGGTAGTTCAATTAGTTTCAAAGGTACAACATGTGTTTATGACAGTTAATAAATGAAAGTGCTTATGTTGTTGGCATACATTTTTTAGGAAAAACCTTAGGGCCATTATTTAGTCATCCTCGCTACCAAGTAACAACCTAGGCCCCAATTGTGCACCTATTATTATTCCCCGCGAAATCTTAACACGTAAAAACCACGTCAATATCGTGTATTTATCGGGATGTTTCAACGTCCGAGAAGGAATCGAAATGTCAACCGTACGGACAACATGTATTTTTTTGACAGTTCAAACCACGCCATTGTATCATGCCCGGGTTGTATTATAAATTCGAAAGTAACTCTGTTTGTGTCTGTCTGTCTGTATGTTACCCTTTCACGCCTAAACCACTGAACCGATTTAGATGAAATTTGGTATAGAGAAAGTTTGAGTCCCGGGAAAGGGCATAGGATAGTTTTTATCCCGATATTCCCACGGGATCGAAACATATGCGGGTGAAACCGCGGGGCGCAGCTAGTATCCATATATTTTTACCCACGTTAATCGGTCTATTAGATTCGGAGTAAATTGGCTGTGACAGACAGACATACGAGTGATCTTATACGGGTTCCGTTTTTATTCGTACGTACGGAACCCTGAAAAGGATTTGCGCACAGGAACACTTATGGCTTAAAATAATGAATTGTTAATTGCTATCGTTCAGCTACCGGGATTTTCACAAGGATTAACACAACGATCGATTCTGCGCAGCCCGCATTCAGCGGTATTACCTAATGGCTCGCTTGATAACCAGTGCCGGATTAGCCCCTAAGCAAATTAAGCAATTGCTCGGGGGGCACCATAAACAGCACCGAAAAAATATTTGCTGGCACGTGAAAAAACGTGTTTGAAAACCCGCGCGTTTTATCGGCGGGAGATGTCGTTGCGTTGACGTTGGAAAAGCTCGATGCCTTCTCAATATTATACAGGGTGACTTGTAAGTTGACGTATTACTCCCAGGAAGTGATAGATGGACCCATTTGCAACAATTAAGCACCCCATAAACCGTAGGTAAAAATTCATGGGATTCGAGAAAACTCAATTTTTATTTAATTTTTTAAATTTCCCAGAACTCTTCGCTAAATATCAATGTTCTCTAAATAAAAGGCATGTCAATAAATAAAAAAAAAAAAAGACGGGTTGCACTCCGGGAGTGCCGGCAGAAGTGAAGTCATTTTTTTTCACTATTTCTGCGTCACTTTTTTCATTAATAGATGTACTTTGTTCAATTTCCATATTTTAAACACTTTATATACACGAATTTTACGAATACCTACACAGCAGTGTGGCCACTACACAGACGGTCGAGCCATCAGCTGTCCATCCATCCATCCATCCACTTCCACTTCCACTTCCACTTCCACTTCGACTTCCACTTCGACTTCCACTTCCACTTCCACTTCGACTTCCACTTCGACTTCCACTTCGACTTCCACTTCGACTTCTTCCACTTCGACTTCCACTTCGACTTCTTCCACTTCGACTTCCACTTCGACTTCTTCCACTTCGACTTCCACTTCGACTTCCACTTCGACTTCTTCCACTTCGACTTCCACTTCGACTTCTTCCACTTCGACTTCCACTTCGACTTCTTCCACTTCGACTTCCACTTCGACTTCCACATCGACTTCTTCGACTTCGACTTCCACTTCGACTTCCACTTCGACTTCCACTTCCACTTCCACTTCGACTTCCACTTCGACTTCCACTTCCACTTCGACTTCCACTTCGACTTCCACTTCCACTTCCATCACCATCCATCCATCCATCCATCCATCATTGTGTCCGTGTGTCACTTCACATTGGTGTTGGCGCCGCCGTAGAAAGAGAGGGGGGGGAAATCTCTCCTGACGGTCACGTGTCCTGACGCGATGTCCTGACGCGAGTTTAACATTTTGTACCCATTACTAAAAGTATGCAACGTCGCTAAAGAAGTTTACACTTCAAAAAAATTATGTTTCCGTACCTATTCTAAGGTACGTAATGATATATCTCGTTGTATTAAATACGTTTTTTTTTTTTAAGACTTTTACTAATTTACTATTGAACAGAAGGGCCCACAGGCGTGGATTGCTTAGGGTATCAAGTAGTCTTAATCCGGCACTATTGATAACTATGAATACAAGGCATTCATTTGTTATTTACCTTAATGGAAACCTTACTCAAAGCATCGTTATTTTCAATTCTCAGACTGTTTTATGTTACCAAGTATTTTTGAACTAGGTACTGATGTATTTAAATTCTATCTATTTTGAATAATATGTATTTATTTAGAGAAAATGTAACTAACTATTTACACTATATACTAAATTAAATGACTAACTAACTTACTATACAAATAAATACAAAAACAAAAGACACTTAGGATATTAAATTAATCGAATCGGGTGCATCGGCCACAGGTGCCTCGACCACTGGGGGCCGAAGCAACGGACCCATTTTGAACTAGCAGCGCCCCGCAATTTCACTCGCATAAGTGCCGATCCCGTGGGAATATCGGAATAAAAACTATTCTATGTCCTTTCCCAAGAATCAAACTATCTCTATACAAAATTTCATCTAAATTGGTTCATCGGTTTAAGCGTGAAGAGGTAACAGACACACAGACACACTTTCGAATCACACTAGTCACACTATCACATCACACTATCACACTAATATTATAAAGGCGAAAGTTTGTGAGTGTGTGTGTGTGTGTGTTTATATATATGTAGGATAGTTTTTATCCCGATATTCCCACGGGGTCGAAACTTATGCGGGTGAAACCGCGGGGCGCAGCTAGTTTATAATATTATAAGTATGGATTGGTTTCTTGAATAATGAAACTATTCTACCTGACACCCTGGATTAACATATAGGCTACTTTTTATCCCGATATTCCCACGGAATCGACATTTACGCGGGTGAAACCACGGGACGCAGCTAGTAAATAAATAATACCGAAGTGGTGCAAACCGTTGCTCAATTTCGTGCTCTTTAAAACTTTTAACGACCTTGATTCCCAATTCATTCACACTTATAAAAATTAATCCAATAAAACGAATTGTATAACATTTCTCTTTTCAACGCCTCTTCCTGTTGTCTGTTTATATTTTACGAAGTTTTATACACATTGATTATCTACCCACTTTTACATTGATTTACATTGATTATAAATTATCTATACACTATTTTTTTTTATATAACTTGGTTTTTATTTTTACTGTGTTTAGTTTAGTTTGTGATCTTCCTGTACGAGTCACAATAAATACTTTTTCTTTCTTTCTTTCACTTCAGCTGTAAAATTTGCAAGATAAAAGGGTCGGTTCACATCTGACGGAAAATGCGTCGTAAGTTCGATTGCGTCTATTTATTCGCTCGACGCACTAACGCATCATCGGTTTAGTGTGAAAGGTTGAATATTTTATCATATAATTGTCTGTTCTGGCGTTACGCGACCGATAATACGCGACGCATCTTCCGTCAGATGTGAACCGACCCTAATAGTATCTGAATCTAGTAAGTCTTGTCACAATATTTTCATACAATATATTATTCCGATAAATCTGGCAAAACCACGTGCGGAAAACGCACGTGGCTTTTGAAGCGTGGGCTTTTTATTAGAATAATATTTTGATAGCAGTTTTTAGATCAAGATTTGACTGAGTAGCATCACTGGGAGGAAAACGAACTCCTCTAGAGGATATTGGCAAGGAGCGAAATTGTTTTGACTTCAAAAAAGGTGGTTCTGTATTCGACTCGTATGTATGTAGATATGTTTGTATGTCAGCGATTTTCTCAAAAACTAATGAACCGAATTTGATAATTCTTCCATTAATGTAATCTAAGTACTTTCAGGAAGGTTTTAGTATATAATACATTAGGTAATTATTCTTATGTACGAAGTTATATGCATAAATGTACTGCCTCTCCGGAATTTCTATGCGAATTTTGATGATTCTTCCAGTCGGTGTCTTCAATGCAATAGTGTTAATTGAATTTGTGTGGGGTAGGCACAACTAAAAAGTGAAATTTTTTTTTTTTTAAATAAAAACAACTTACTTCAAAAAAAAAAACTACAAAATGTTTACGAATACAAACGGAATAGATCAGAGTAAGATAAAATGTCAAATGCAATAAAAATAAACCAATGAGTAGCTATAAATCATAAAAAAAACATTACAAAATGATAAATAACTTTAATTTCGGAAGTCGGTGTCGTTGATTCCGCATTTTCGTTTTTTGACACCGACTTTCGAAATTAAAGTTATTTATCATTTTGTAATGTTTTTTTTATGATTTATAGCTACTCATTGGTTTATTTTTATTGCATTTGACATTTTATCTTACTCTGATCTATTCCGTTGAAGTATTGTTAATTTTTGTTTTATTTCATGTAGTATGGGATTGCCTGAATTAAATGAATTAAGTACACAGGGTTATTGGAAAAACGAAAAACACCAACAACCTCTTAAAAGGCCGTTGTACTTGTCATTATGAACCACTTTTTCTATGGGACGAAACCTGAAATCGCGAAATTACGCGAATTAATCGCGATTTACTATGGGGCCAAACCTGAGAGGCAATTCTCGTAATTTTGAGAACGTTCACAGTCTGATCTCAGTCTCAATCTGTCAAAAAATAGTTCTAATGTCCCTACATTTTGACTAGTTTTTGACATTTGTTTGTCGCCGAGATGAGACTGCAACTAGATTTTGAACGTTTTAAATTACGAGAAATTGCCTTCAGAAATCGTGAAAAAAATAATCAGCTGTTCCCTACATTTATGTTCGTATAACTCGTCAAAATGTAGGGAACAGCTGATTTTTTTTTCGCGATTTCAGGATTGGTCCCATAGTAAAAGTTGTTCATAATGCTGAGTACAAAGACCTACTAAGAGGTTGTTGGTGTTTTTCCAATAACCCTGTACCTATATATTTTTTTAAATTAATTTTCAAACCCATTCCTTTCCTACATCTCAGGCGCAAGCCATCTTTTAAAACTGTCAGTTTCATTCAAAATGTTTGCAATATGCAAATGACAAAAGAATGCAGGTAATAATCCATACTTTAATATTATAAATTCGAAAGTAACTCTGTCTGTCTGTCTGTATGTTACCTTTTCACGCCTAAACCGCTGAACCGATTTAGATGAAATTTTTTATAGAGATAGTTTAAGTCCCGGGAAAGGACAAAGAATAGTTTTTATCCCGATATTCCCACGGGATCGAAACTTATGCGGGTGAAACCGCGGGGCGCAGCTAGTTAACCATAAGGTGCCTAATATTTTCATTCCTTGACTGTACCTTCTGGTAATCTTTTAGCTGCCATGGCTTATTTTAATTTCTGAATTCTTTTCATCCTTTTTATTACGGTCGCTTTTAACGTGCACGTGTCTTTCTACATCGTTCTCACATGTATAATTTCAACATGAAAGGTGAAGGCAAATGTTTGTAACAATAGAATAGAATACTGTTTATTATGTACACTATATAAATTACAGACATAAATATAGAAACTTAACCTGATTGGGAGTTATATGTTCGAGCCGTTTGGGGTCGAAACACTAGGGCTATGGGGTCCGAGTGCCCACTTGGTTCTTAAAGATATCGCCAAGCGGTTAGTCGACTCTTAACGTGACCGGCCTATTTCTTGGCCAAAGATTAGCATTGCCATACAACGTGGCAATGCTGCCAGCCTTTTGGGCAGTGTTCCTGTTGACAGCGAAGCGGACGAGTTCTTTGATGCCCTATGATTATTTTGTTTATTTTTTCATATAATTGAAAGAAAGAAAATACGTTTATTTGCGGTGAAAATGACGCAAAAAGAACATAAACACAAAAAATTAAATAAAAAGGTAGGGGGAAACATGCGTCACATCCACGCAAAACGGCTATCGCTCAGCATTATGCTGCGACCCTATGCAGGACAGAGCCCCAGCGCTGGTTTTCAGCGACAGCCGGCGCTGACGTAATGACGTCGTCCGGTGCAGCAAACAATTATTAAAATACAGTGTACTTAAAGAAAAATAATTGAATTTAAAAGTGATAGAATATTATACTAAATAACTATATTAAATAATTGTACATATTATTATAGTTTATATGTTAGCTTATATTATGTAAATACCATTAAATAAAAATAAAAAAAAACTAACAACTTAACAATAATTATTTTGATTTAAAAGAGTTTCTTCTCCGTTCTTCTCCATAGGTACCTACTACGCTTTGTACTGAACCACTAGCTTTGCCTTTCTGACTGGCCGCACCCTTGACAATCAAAAGTGCCTGTAATTGGTTTATTTGAAGTAAATGCTTTGAGTTTGGCCTTTGTAAAATATCAAAGACCTTTTACGTTTTGTCCGCGACTTAAGAGCGATCTTAAAACTTATTTTTCTCATAACTCGTATTTAAGTTAGTGTCCATTCAAAATATACATATATTTGGGAACCTAGATATTCTGGAATCCAATCGGAATAAATACACAATATGTTTGATTTACAAATTATTTTGGTATTACGTTTGTATGCACTACGCATCCGGCCGGCCCCTTAAGATATTTGAGTTTAAAAATAATCATTCTTTACTGTACATATACTTTAGCTTTGCAGTATAGATAGATTTTCATTCAACAGCGGGGTAATTGCGTAACACACTATCATTAGCAATGGCCTTGATTTTGACAGTTCAACAATATTCATTGCGTTATTTACGTTGTTGAGCAGACAAATTTTTGTAACATATGACGCAATGGATTAGCAAAATTCTTCAAAATTATTCAGATAGTGATTGATAGTGTGTTACGCAATTTGGATGCTGGTTTATTGTACAGAGGCCAGCATATCAAGCTACCCAAATCTGACAAATTTTTGCAATTGAATATGAACCTTATTCTTTTGTGGTAAAGTTGAAAATCCATTAAAGAAATTTGACAGATTGGGGTATGTGCTCGCCTCTGTACGTATGGACGCTACCTAC
This sequence comes from Amphipoea oculea, assembly GCA_945859645.1. Taxonomy (NCBI): domain Eukaryota; kingdom Metazoa; phylum Arthropoda; class Insecta; order Lepidoptera; family Noctuidae; genus Amphipoea; species Amphipoea oculea. Next base: position 4,592,299 of record OX243881.1, on the reverse strand, counting down.
AGACTCCACAGGCCTCTTCTGTGAGAGAGAGTGGGCCGTCATCCATCACGCGGGCCTAGTGCGGGTTGGTAGATGTCACATGACTTTTTTTTTTTTTTAAATCTTTATTTAAAGAGCTTTTTCGCTAAGTCCGAATATGACACTCTATAGGTTTACAAATGTCACATGACTTCGAATGTTTGGTTCTAAAGACATGTTGGTTTCCTCACAATATATTCCTTCACCGTTTTGAGAGCAGTGGTGATGAAATGCACAAAGTAAAGTGCCTGCCTTTTTTTTTTTTGGATGGGTATCATCAAATAACCCCTCCCGCTCTGGGTGGAGCAGAAGGGAGTGTCAGACTCTTACTGACTAGAACCCATCCGCGTTCCTTCCTTAGCCTTTTATATTCCGGGGTAGCGGTAACCCTTTCGGACAATCCCGCACCCCCGGCAAAAGTGCCTGGCTGGGTTCGAACTCACGACCTACAACTCGTAAGTCGGAGATGTTACCACTAGGCCACTGCTGCCTTACTCTGTTTATTTTAAAAAGATCGCTTTCTTTTTTTTCTATCTCGTCGCCACCCGAACGTTCAAAAAGGCGTGCGATTTCTTCAGAATTTTGTTCCCACGTCAGTTTTCGAAGGGCCCAATCGTAAGATGTTTCGGACGACTTTGATTGGCATACAAAAGATCATGTTAAGTGGTAAATGATACCGGTATTTACAATAAATTGTCCCTGTTGAGCGATTCGTTGAACCAATATAAACTCAGTAGGGGGTTGACGTCAAAAAACGTGGCAAGAATTTTTCTTCCTGTTTAAAAGTTCAAAAGGGACTAATGAAAATGTTCTAATTAAATTTACGAAAGGACAAGTGAAAGGCAATTTAAACAACAGGAAGCCTTTTGATAAAAAATAACTTATTAATATATTTTAATCTGTTATATTATATTTATTTATTATAATTTTTAGGTTGTCTTTTAAACGTCGCTCTTAGCGATAAGACCGCCCATTGTGTCACCCATTGTAAAGTTTCTTTATTTATGTCTGTAATTTATATGGTGTACATAATAAAGAGTATTCTATTCTATTTAATCTGTCAAGCTCCGCTAATGAGACACAATTATATTCTGTTATTATATTCTTCTAGCTGAACTTCGTACCGCCTAACAGTCGATTCTTTATTTTTATTTTTTTTTCTCTCCGTAAGAGCCATTCTCGTACTTCAAGGAATATTATAAAAAAAGAATTAGCGAAATAGATTCAGCTGCTCTCGAGATTTGCGCTTAGCAACACATTCAGCGATTCATTTTTATATTATAGATTTTATTTCTATTTTCGATTGTTTCGTCACCGATCGGTAACGCGCGGGGCTTAACACATCTGAGAATTAGTAGTTTTTATCGTTCGTAAATAAACAGCTATCGCAAGCCGTAAAAATCCATATTATATATCCATACTAATATTATAAATTCGAATATAACTCTGTATGTCTGTATGTTACCTTTTCACGCCTAAACCACTGAACCGATTTAGATGAAATTTGGTATAGAGATAGTTTGAGTCCCGGGAAATGACATAGGGTACTTTTTATCCCGATATTCCCACGGGATCGAGACTTATGCGGGTGAAACCGCGGGGCGCAGCAATTACTTAATAAACTCAATTATTCCTCCCACACCGCCTGTATGTTTATCGCACCCGTGACTCAGTGAAAACATAGTTAATACCCCCGTCAATTGAAACGTAGCTATTCTAATGGAATTTAGAAACATTTATTTTCCTTTAATTTATCACAACCTACGCGAATAAATATAATTGTAATGTAAGCAATATCCGATGTATTTATGTTTTCCGCCATCTTGGATTCGATGTCAGGGTTGCTAGACTTGTACTATTTATTCTGTGGTTTAGTGTTGTGACCCGGATTGAGTTGATAAGAATACATTGACTTATTGTTGTTGTGAAATGAGCTTTATCGATGTTGATTGTGTTTTCCGAAGTTTTTGTGTAGTTGTCACGTATATATGAAGATTAAAAAAATTCTTGATTGTGGTTAGGTATGTTCGATATAAACTTTTGTGAGTATTAGCATAATCAGCCCATAACGTTTCCACTGATTGGTCCCAGGGCTCCTCTCAGTGAGAGGGAGCGGGCCTTAATCTACGAGGGCTCAGTGCGGGTTGTTAAATGTCTTCGAATTTTTGGTTCTAGAATATACCAGTTTCCTCACGATGTTTTCCGTCTTCCTTACACACAGAGTGTTACGGAAAGGGTATATCAATACAAACGGGTTGAAGAGTGTATCTGGTCTAGCATCTCTGCACAAAATTTCAGCTCAAAAGCATTAACTTTGAAAATGCTTAATATTTTTTTATTTCGACATCACGGCGCTGCACTGGCGCGCGGCGGCGTGATGTGCGTGTACTAGGCGCACAGACATACTACAGATAATGGATAATGACCCTCGTAGAGCGGTGACACGTTTGTTATGATTTCAATTTAATAAACTATCGAAATAAAAAAAATATTAAGCATTTTCAAAGTTACTGCTTTTGAGCTGAAATTTTGTACAGAGATTCTAGACCAGATACACTCTTCAACCCGTTTGTATTGGATATACCCTTTCCGTAACACCCTGTATATTTGGGAGCAGTGATTTTCTAATAAATTAAACAAAGTGAAATGTCTGCCTGGATACGAATCGACAACCATACCGTTAACACTGGGCCACAACAGCAACACTTAGGTACAAGGTTCATTTGGTAACAATTGTGGAATACTGCGAATTTCACTTAGAGAAATAAATAGGTACTAATAACAAGCAGTTTTAGATGTAAGTACGTGTATCTATGTGTATTCATGATTGTCATGCGGTACCAGGTTTGTTATTCACACAGTAATTACTCCTGAGTGAGATTTATTTCATTAGGTACTCAAGATGCTAACTCAGTAAATTCCCCTAGTAGCATGGAATTTAGGGTTCTATCTGATGAATGGCAATAAGCGCGCCATTATTTCCTACAAGGGTTTAAGTAATGTGGCCGGTGGAACGTGGGAGAACATTTTAGGTAACCTTGACTTTCGACTACGTGAGAAAAATAATGGCAGTATTAGAAGTTTAAAATCGGGCATGTATATACCGGCTGACTTTTTTTATCACCATCCAAATTTTTACAGGATGTTCTACCCATGAATATGAACAATTTTCACTATTGCACCAACTCTGAAATCACGAAAAAAACATCAGCTGTTTCATACAAAAGTTCAATACCTACTTGACCAAAATGTATGAAACAGCTGATTTTTGTTTCGTGATTTCAGAGTTGGTCCCATAGTGAAAGTTGTTCATATTCATGGGTAGAACACCCTGTAAAAATTTGGATGGTGATAAAAAAAATAAGCCTGACCGGCTGACTTTTTTTGCCGTCTGGACAAAAACGGGGCATGAAAGGTGAACAGAGGTGGCCCATGGCACAACAATTTCTTTTTTTTACATAATAGTAAATAATATGGTAGTATATTATGGTTGTCTTTAAAAGATCGCTCTTAGCGATGAGGCCGCCCATTGTGTCAGCCATTGTAAAGCTTCTATATTAATGTCTGTAATTTATATAGTGTACATAATAAAGAGTAGAATAGAATAGAATACTCTTTATTATGTACACCATATAAATTACAGACATAAATATAGAAACTTTACAATGGGTGACACAATGGGCGGTCTTATCACTAAGAGCGATCTTTTAAAGACAACCTTTGGCTGGATTAAAAAGGGGAAGGACAGCCAAATACTATAGGTAGTCTGTGGTGTACCATTTACACAATACAATAAATACATACCTACATAAAGTATATTATACTAATCTAAATAAATATATACATATATAAATATAATTATAATAGTAAACATGAAACTGATGGCCGGTGGAGCAGACGAGTCCTGGAGTGGAGACCGCGTACCGGCAAGCGTAGTGTGGGACGCCCCCCAGCTAGATGGACGGACGACCTAAAGAATGTGGCTGGGGTAGACTGGATGCGGAAGGCGGAGGACAGGGTGCTGTGGCGCAGTCTGGGAGAGGCCTATGTCCAGTAGTGGACTGCGATAGGCTGAGTTGATTGATTGATTGATGAAACAGGGGCAAAGAACATATAATGATGATGTTTAAAGAGAGAGGGATTCTATTCTATAATATAAAAATTCAACTACAAGCCACGCTTCTCGCGGAGGAATGTAGATTTATTAAATAGCTGTGCAATATACATCCCACTGGTATATCACGTTATGGAACTTATTGCGCAGTGAAATATACGCAGAATATTACTAATTTTAGAATACGCCGCTACAATAATTTGAATGAAAATTCAGTTCAAAAAGGTGACAGCTACATAGTAGCACATTGCGTTTGACTGTGAAATGCTTTATGTATTTTAGAACGTCATCTTACTGTTTTGAAACTAGATCTCAGTGGAGATTAGTTTCAATCCTTTCAGTTTTTTTTTTTTGGATGTGTAATCATCAAATGACGTGGAGCGAAAGGGAGTGTCAGACTCTTACTGATTAAAACCCACCCGTGTTCCGTCCTTAGCCCTTTATGTTCCGGGGTAGCGGTAACCCTTTCGGAAAATCCCGCACCCCCGGCAGGCGTCGGCCCTGGCAGGCCCCTTCCTTTATGATGACATCTCTTTGAGGCGCGCGTGGAACACGTACGCGCCGTCCGGCACCGGCGTGGTCCTGATCGGACGGTGAGCTACCCATTACTCTCCGTCCGCAAAACCTGTCAGTTTAATCCAAGATTCACAACTAAGCAGACTTCTGAGAACAAGCTTTTGTGCTAATACAAATAAAGGCGGTGTTACGCGTCGCAACGCAATAACTTCGGGAATTTACTCAAGGAACTTTATGGCGATGTCGCATCACGTTTAAAGGTCCGGGCGCGCTAAATTTGCCAAAGATGTAAACAACAATGGCCGCTCGAAATTGAATCAAATCGATATACAAGAACATTTATTTTAAGTAATGTTTGTTTTCGTCTAAATCTCCGAGCTAACTACTTAGCTCATTTATTTTACAGCAAAAACTATTCAATTTATTAGTAACTAATTGCTTGTGCCCGCGATTTCTTCGGCTCAGGTTTTGGCTAAAGATGTTTGAACTTTTTGCCATCGATACGCGAAGAAGTTAAAGTATTGATATAGTAAGAACTGTTGTTAAAAGATTTAAAATAATAAAAAAAAAATAATCTTTAATTCGGATAAGCAGCATCCATATGGGTTAGTAAAAAAAAGGACTTACCCCCTTACTAATAAACGTTGTATAGCTTCTGTATAGTTACACAACGCTTTGTCTTCTTCTTTCGAAAGTCAAATTACTGACGACTGAAAGAGAGAAGTTGGTGTGTAACTATTCATCTGATATAATACGTTATTTTCTTCATTAACTAAATACATAATTATAAATTATATTTTTAAATGAGTATTAGAATATAAAAAATAAAAATAAAATAGTAGCCCACCGATATCGGGAACAGGGTCCAAGCTACCGGGGCGGTCAGAGCTCCAGAGAGAGGAACTTCCTTACAATGCGGGCCGTGTCCAGAAGTACTGCTTTCTGAATCAAACCCTTGATCCAGCTGCCCAACGAGAGTCTCCTCAGGTGTTGGTCGAGGCTAATACGTTTATTATTAAGGGGGTTAAACTATATGATTACCTACCATAAAACGGTAAGTTGTCGAACTATGTTGCTATCAGTAAAGCCACAAAAAATATGTCCTTCAGGTCTTTCAGCATAATCACTAACAATTTTCCGATGTGTGTCCAACCGTTTTTGGCAATACGAAACTTTTCAGCCATAATTTTAGAAGGTTTTCCCCGAAAAGTAGACAGCTCTTAGAAGTTTTCAAAGGTAAACATTTTATAACACGGTAATTAAATTTACTCAGCTTATTATTTTAGGTTTTTCTTTATTAACTTTTCACCTAAAATTATTGTCAAACTGGACATTTTAATTGGAGCAAAATTTATAAGTCTAATTATCTGCCTAGCCAACTAAGTTGGGGTCGGCTTCCAGTCTATCCGGATGCAGCTGAATACCAGTACTTTACATGGAGCGACTGCCTATCTGACCTCCACAACCCAGTTACTTTGTAACACCATACCACTTCGTAAGACTGGTTGCCAGACTTTTGGACTTCTGACGACCCGTAGCGACTGTCAAAATCCACAAATGACAGCCAGGACCAACGGCTTCACGTGCTTTCCGAAGCACGGAGGGGGTCTTGGTATATTAAGATGGTCACCCGTCCACGGACCAACCGCGGCAATAGTGTAGCTTAACCTTAAGACCCTCCAAGCAAAAAGCAAATTTATAAGTCTATCCCTATTAATATAATTCTGAAGTATTTCTCCGAATCCTCCCTGGGTATCAAGATACAAGAACTCATTGTCGTTGCGAAACATTGGCTAGTTAGCTTGATACTTGGCATGCAAATGTCTAACTAGGATTTGATTATGAAACTGATTCTGTGAACTAAAACTTGAGATGTATTGAGAAGCCAGCTGAAATGACTGTAGTGATAACCAACCAAAAAGTAAGTAATGTTCATTATTTGTAAGAAGAAACGGGAGTCCCATAGAAAATGATGAAAAACGTTGCTTGTATGAAACTTGTACTAAAACCGAATACCAACATAGCAAAAATGACACAGACTATGCACAGACTGCACGTGTTAAAGCGAGACAGCGATAGCCGCCATTATGTTTAGTACACGTTTCATAGTTTCTTTTTAGGGTTCCGTAGCCAAATGGCAAAAAACGGAACCCTTATGGATTCGTCATGTCTGTCTGTCTGTCCGTCCGTCGAAACTATAAGAACTATACTGTTGAAACTTGGTAAGTAAATGTATTCTGTGAACCGCAGTAAGATTTTCACACAAAAATAGAAAAAATACAATAAATTTTGGGGTTCCCCATACTTAGAACTGAAACTCCAAAAATTTTTTTTCATCAAACCTGTACGTGTGGGGTATCTATGGCTAGGTCTTCAAAAATGATATTGAGGTTTCTAATATCATTTTTTTCTGAACTGAATAGTTTGCGCGAGAGACACTTCCAAAGTGGTAAAATGTGTGTCCCCCCCCTCTAACTTCTAAAATAAGAGAATGATAAAATTAAAAAAAAATATATAATGTACATTACCATGTAAACTTCCACCGAAAATTGGTTTGAACGAGATCTAGTAAGTAGTTTTTTTTTAATACGTCATAAATCGAAAACCGCAATTTACCTTTCACAAAGTTACAACGAACTACAAGAACTTTTATATTATGTTACTTGCTGCTACGGAACCCTTCATGGGCGAGTCCGACTCGCACTTGGCCGGTTTTTTTTTATTAGACAGTTGCGTCAGACTGGTGATAACCTAATCCCGCGTTTATACCAGCCCATTAACAGGGAAACACGATACCCCTTGGTAAGACTGGTTTCTAACTATCCGTAACCACTGTCAAAGATCTACGAATGATAGCCGGGACCAACCGTGCTTTCCGAGCCACGGAGGGGTCTCGATATATTATAATGGACTAGCTTCTGCCCGCGCCTTCGTCCGCGTGAAACTTCACCCTCCCCCCATTCACCCTCATAGGGGTGGAATTTCGAAAAACCCTTCCTTAGTGAATACCTGCTTTTCACAAAGAACACACCCTCCTTTCATGACTCTAGGACCAGAGGTTTAGGCTGTGCGATGATATATCAGTCAGTCAGGACTTTGAATTTTATGTATACCTACAGGGTCCCATTAAATAGATGGACAAATTCTAACACAGCGCTTAGAGTACGTCTAACCAAAGATATCCGAGCAAAAAAAACACTGATTAAAGTGATTTTATTTTGACCTGAAATAATAAATTGCCGGCAAATTAGTGTATTTTGGTTAGCTGATTATTTTTCTTGTATCTAATTTGTTTTTGTTATATTTTTACCATCGTCCTTATTTTGGTGGTCTGAATGATTTCTAAAAGTTTGTTCATCTATTTTAATGGGACCTTATATACAGGGTGTTACGGAAAGGGTATATCAATACAAACGGGTTGAAGAGTGTATCTGGTCTAGAATCTCTGTACAAAATTTTACATCAAAAGCAGTAACTTTGAAATTGCTTAATATTTTTTTATTTCGATAGTTTATTAAATTGAAATCAAAACAAACGTGTCACCGCACTACGAGGGTCATTATCCATTATATGTAGTGTGTCTGTGCGCCTAGTACAGGCACATCACGCCGCCGCGCGCCAGTGCAGCGCCGTGATGTCGAAATAAAAAAATATTAAGCCTTTTCAAAGTTAATGCTTTTGAGCTGAAATTTTGTACAGAGATTCTAGACCAGATACACTCTTCAACTCGTTTGTATTGATATACCCTTTCTGTAATACCCTGTATAGGCTATTTACGCGCTAGAGTCCTTAGGAACGGAGCAAATAATATTAAAAAAATAACGCTAAATTTCACGCGGACGAAGTTGCGGGCAGAAGCTAGTAAATAAATAAAACACGGGATAATTACTCGGAAATGGGTAATTTGTAGGGATCCTTTGTAAATAAAATATATAAATAATGGAAAAGTCCCGATGTTACTTATCATTCAATCAGATGGTAATCTATGTAGATGAATGGAAGGTGATCTTGTCTTAATGTTTGGAGCATTCTTGCTACACCTGGCTTGGCTTCGCTGCACCTAAGACGTCAGCCAATGAGCCACAACGTATCGCGATAATTATCGGATTTCTCGTTTAGTGTGGCCACGGCATCACAGTATATGCAAGAAAAAAGTTGCAAGTGTTAGCAACAAAAACACAATTTCATAGCAACAGTTTTTATGCAATGGCTCAAAAACTATATAGTACCTAAGTTGCCAGGACAAGTTACATATATCAAGTATTAACATGAATGAATTTAAAAGAAATCTGTTGGAATTGTTAAATAACAAAATGTATTATTCTGTTGATGAATATTTAAATGACAAATTTTAATTATAATACCTCACTAAATTCAATCTATTTTCATGACATACTTACAATTTTTTTTTTAATTTTAACTATTTTGTATTAAGGAAGTTTGATATTTTGTATGCCTTTTGGCGGGGCACAGCTCGGATCTTATGTATTCTAACACCTTCTGTATGTACCCACAACATTCATTGCGTTATTTAGGTACGTTGTTGAGTTGAGCGGACACATTTTTCGAACATATTATGAAGCATTAGCAATATCCTTCAAAATTATTTTTTTATTACAATATAAATAGAATGAGTGAATGAATGGAAATCCATAAGATTTTATTACGACTAGTATAAATAATTATAATACATGTATAACTATTAAATAATATATCTCTGAGTCTTACTTTTCCTACCAAAAGTCAGTTACATGAAGTGCGTGTTTGATTTGGGTTATTTTTCTTCTTGGATATTGTGTAGTCTGTTGCCACAATTTCTTTAAATCAAACGGTTTCTGTGGTCGATTTTCTTTAAAACCAAAATCAAAAATTTATTCAAATTAGGCTGAGAATCAGCACATTTCGAACCCCAAAATTACATAAGACAGTCTCCTAAAACGCCCGCCCTTCACCACTTCCTAGTGCTTTCGCTGGGAAGAAGAAGTGGCGCAACGAACTCCCCAGCAGTACAGCTGTCTGTTCACTTAGAAAAACAATTTTTTTGTATCAACCTAAAATTCTACAATCCCACCTAAGAAACACGGTATCTATCAAATATAGGAAAAACTGCAAAAATATCGCAAGTAAACAATAGCGGTCTATTTCTGGCCAGGCAGTGAGTCACCTCTTTAAATCATACGGAACCATTGTTCAAAAACCAATTGGGAATGAGACTGTTTGTAAAAGCATTATTTATAGTCACAGTTATTATTGTTAAGCGTATTTACTGTTTCACTTCTACGTTGTTTTGCGTATTTATCATTTTTTGTTTACGCCAAAGATATTAGTATTTTTGTTGCATAAAGAACCGACGAAAATTAAATGGTACCGGGAATTTGTCGGTTTAGACGAAAGAATGAGCGTCGTATTTTGTTATTTCGACTGTTCAAAATAATATCCTGCCTTTTTCTCAGAATTTAAGAGGTAGACACCTATGTCTAACGGTTGTATGTTGTTTTGTAGACAACAGTTTTATAGAATTTCGTTTCACATAATTTTTTCTTACATTATCATTTCATATAATAATTAATAGGTACGCAGAATACTTACTTTGAAAAAAAAAAATCTTTTTTACAAATAAATGTTTCGATAGGTATTTATACTATCATAGAATAAGAAATCAAACATTCTTTATCCTCATATTGTTTATTACCAAGAAAAACATGTTTTACCAATTAAGTATTACCAAGAAAAACATATTTAAAACTTATTACCAAGAAAAACATTTTATCGAGTGACAGTTTCTGCACGTTTCAATTCATATCTACCTTAGACAAATGCATACCTTCCTATAAAATTACAACACAGCGTTCACGAAAACAATGCGGGTAAATTCTAGTCAAACAGGAAACAATCTTGTTATTCGCATAAATAGTGACTTCATATTACGCACATGCATTCTTAAATAATTATACAATGAGGTTTATTATAAAGTTAACTAGTTAGCTTTAATAATACGTAGTCGACCTTCGATCAATAATAAATAGCACTAGATAAATGATTAGGAACAAAAGTAAGTCATTAAAGTGGCCACGCTTGCACACACATAAACATTTATATCTATTTCTTACTAGATACGAATTATAGAAAAAGGTTTAATAATATTAACAACTTCAGATTATTATAAACCTTAACACCCAATAATCTTTATTAAAGTAGCGACGTTTCTATGGTAGAATAATTTTTATCACACTAATATTATAAAGGCGAAAGTTTGTGAGTGTGTGTGTGTGTGTTTTATATGTTTGTTACTTCTTCACGCTCAAACGGCTGGACCAATTTTGATGAAATTTGGTATAGAGATAGCTTGAGTCCCGGAAAAGAACATAGGGTACTTTTTATCCCGATATTCCCACGGGATCAAGACTTATGGGGGTAAAACCGCGGGGCGCAGCTAGTTCTACCATAAAAACGTCGCTTCTTTAATATTCACCTAAAAGTGCGTACCTTTTAGTGACCCTCTATGATCGTAACTCGATTTCTTAGATTTTTGAGTTAAGTCACTACTATTCTGAAGGTGCGAGTATGTTTTGCAACTTATTGTAAACAAGGAGTGAGAAGTCGCAATCGCAACAGACTTGATTTCTGTATCGGAACACTTTGGCAGTTCAGTTATTTCAATACTAACATTGGTAATCAAATCGATCTATTAGCAGTAAGGTTACTTTGATCTTGTTTGAAAGAACTGGCCATTATAAACTTCGTTGTTTTGTTTATAAGGTTGCTTCTGTTATTTTTGGTATCGATTACGCTTTGAAATTAATTCTATTTTAAGATGCTTTTAACTCGGCAATTTTTGAAAGAAAAACAATGCAAAGATAAGGATTTGTTTGTGCTATTGATTGGTAGTTCCAAACTTATTCCGTTTGTTTATCTGTCTATACAGGGTCCCAATAATAGAGATGGACAAATTTTAACACAGCGCTCAGAACGTCTAACCCAAGATATCCCAGCAAAAAAAAAACACTGATTAATGTGATTTTATTTTGACCTAAAATAATAAATTGCCGGCACATTAGTGTATTTTCGTTAGCTGATTGTTTTTCTTGTACGTATCTAATACGTTTTTCTTATGTAAGTATTTTTTTACCATCGTCCTTATTTCGGTGGTCTAAATGATTTCTAAAAGTTTGTCCATCTATTTAATGGGACCTTACCTATACAACGTGTAACGTTAAATGCGCAAAACCTGAAAATAGTTTGATCAGAATAACGAGCAGAATCAATTGAACCACTTTTTAATATAGGTCACATTTTTCAAAAAATCTTCATAAAAAACGTTGCCGTGTCTATTTATTAATAAGTCAAGCCATCACATGCGCAAACCCGCCAAAATAGGTAAACAAACACAAGTTGTTGTCGACCAATTAAAATTTTCCCATACGCGGGATAATAATAGCTCTTATTTCAATGCAAATTGCAAATACGAATCTTCCGTACAGTAAGTACCATGAATAAGACAATTTGAAATAAACAATAATGCTATCTATCTTATTTTAACATAAACTTAACCTAAGGGTTAGAAAGAGAAATGACGATCTGCACGGGGGCGGGGCGTGCGAAATACGTGACAGCGGCCGTGTTTACTTCAGTCTGAGCGGCGCCGGCACATGCGTCACAGGTGTAATTGTTCTATCCCGTTACCCCGGCGAGGCGGCGCGTGCGCGTGAATTTCGAATTAAAATATTGTGAAATGGTGAGAATGTTGGCGCATTGTAATGACAACGTTAATTTGGCCAAAGCCTGGAAAAGTGTGATGGAAACTTTTAAGTCACTGTTCAAAGATAACCTAAGTTTTTTTAGGAGCGTAGATGGTAAATAATGCGCGGCGCGGCGGCGCAGCGGCCCGGTGACGACTCCTCCCTCAATAGAGCGTCGTCGCACAGTGGAACGAATGTATGGGAGCGGTTGGACGTAGACATGTCCGAAAAAAAAGAGTAAAATTATGCCAAACTAATGATGCCATCTTATTCGATTACTTAATGCCTTCATAACTTGTGGTGATGAATTTCTTCATAACTCCCATATTTCGGGAGTAATTTGAGAAAATGTGAAATTTTACTATGAAAATGAGTGTATCGAGCCCTCTCCCTCCTGATTCCGGGCTTGTTTCAAGTAGCGGTCTCTAATATCGTAATGCTATTACTAAGAGCTATATTTAATACTAAGACACATAGTGCGCCAAATGTGCACTTTCTGGGATAAAAGGAAATGAAAATTTAAAAAAAAAAAACGTTTTTTCCCCATTTGTATTTACTTTAAACCGCAGACAGACTTATTAAGAGGTCTATAAATATATTATATATATACAGAAATATATATTAACAAAAATATTCACAAGAACTGATGAGAGTATGACTTTTAAGTAAGTTGATAATAAATTACCTAGTTTCATTAAAAGTACAATAAATAATTAAGATGTAAGCTCTAATTTACTAAGTTACACATTTTAAAACAATAACATCATTTAATTATCTTCGTCATCATCATCATCATCAATTAATTCAAATTCAGAATCGATGTCCGCTAAATCATTTATGTTAACAAATTCGATATCACTTTTCTCAGAATCCGTAAGCTCATAAAATTCCTTAAAAGAAGATTTTTTTACAAACTTATTTCCTTTTGGACGGATACTTGTAACAAGTGGATCAGAAGACAGTAAAAGATTGTGCATAATATCTTCATTGCATGAGATACTGCTATGCTTTCGAGAATGCCCCTCTCTATATTTTCTAAAATCTTTATTTCTAGCCTCAGATGCCTCTTCGGATAGAAAACCAATGGGCACAATTGACATGTTCTGAACTATGTCTGGCCCATGCATTAAAATTTTATGAAGTGAAGAAGGCATATAATACCATGGGTATAACTCCACGTAAAGCTTAGCAGTATCAAAGCAGAACTCTCGGAATTTAGTTACGTTGATCTTCTCTCCTGATGAAATACACTGCAAGATCACACAGATTTTTCTTAAAAGCATAGCATCTATTCCGGTCAGTTCAGCAGATTTAGTGTAGTTTTCAAAAAATCTCCTTGCCGAGTTGCCATTGTTGGTGGATCCACTGCCTTGTTTCACAACATCGAGAAGTAAGCCCGTTTCTCTTCTTACAGCCTCTTGAACTCTTTTCTTCCTGTCATCAACTTGCCTTTTTGCTATATCACCCCTTACTTGCCATGATTTTATGTCTAATTTGTAGGAAATGTGTAATAAGCATTCCATTGAGCGAATCCAAGCGTGAAGGGTGCTTAAGCCATATTTATACATGTCCTCGTTTGCGTGTTTATCTTTGATTAACTCTAAATTATTCATTTCTTTAGGACAAGCCTTGCATATGTCACACACTGAAGCTGCTGTATTGGATATAATGGAATGAATTTTACCATCAATCATTGTCAACAGCAGTTGGTGTTTGACACTAATTCCATCAGTGATGGTGGATGGAGTTAAGGCTTCAATCTCTGCTTCGATTTCAGCCATCTCTCTCTGCACATTTTCTTTGGTTTCCTTTATAAACTTAAACAATATTGGCCGGCAAAATGAAGTGGAAGATGGTCGCTCGTTTTCCCAAATTGTTACACCTTTTGAGACGAGCCGCAGTGGTACAAGACTAATCATAAAATTACTAGCAAGATCGATTTGCTCATCTTCACTCGTCCTTTGATGATAAATGCTTTGGCTAGATGATCCGTCAAAACCCCATTTGCTGGTCAATACGAGCTGTTGATTGGGATCAACAGGGGTTTCTAACGACCTAATAAGTCTTCTTGAGGTTAAATCCATCAAGGCTTGTAATTTGATTTTTGCAGAGCTCTCTGTAACTGTGAGATCTTCTTTGGCCGGATAGCACTTAATTTTTTCTTTAACCAACATGTAGTAACTCGGGTATTGAAGAGCTCCTTCTTGAGTGTTGAAATCCCGAAGAGTGTTATAGCGCCATTTCGATAAGTTCATCGATACATAAAGAGCCAATGCCTTCAAAGGGGATATTTCCCGTACCTGAATTGATTTACCTTCAATGAAGGCTTTGATTTTTGAGGCCTCTTCTGGATTCTCCGTCAAGTATTTCATAACATAAGCTGTATCGCTTTGTCCTGCCTTTTGAAGCGCCCTTTCGGCCGAAAACATAATTTCAGCGCTGCTACTGCTGCATGAAAGACTATCTTCAGTGCGTCTTCTTTTTTGCCGGTTACTAAGGTCCTCAAAAGATTTACGAGGACTAGGATGTGTACAAGTTGAAGCATCAGATTTAGCAGGAGAAATTATGGGCTCGATGACGTCACTTATATTTTCTGTAGAAGGTTCCATATTTTCATTCTGTAATTCCGGCCATTGAATTGCAGCCTGTAGCCAAATCTCATGTTTCTTCCGAAACTTATCTGTGCTTCTTCCAGACTGTGTCCATTTTGCATAAATGCGGTAGCAAAATCGACGACACCAGTCTTTTAAACTTGTTTCAGCACTTTCACATAACTGAACACAACTGTTATCTTTTAAAACACTGAACAAATAGTTAAAGTCGCGTAAATCTTTATGTGCGCGTGCGCATAAAGCAACGTGAAATCAAGATTTGTATTAAAATTTGGAAAATACATTGCGAGATTAGCTTGGATACAACGAGGTGTAAATCAACACTGATTTTAAAGTTACTAATAGTGACCTATTTATATAAAATCCAGGTATCCCAGGTATCCTTTGTTAAATATTGCAAGGTAATTAGTTATTGTGATAATTAGTAAATGATGCATGCTAAATTAGTGTATTAAGAGCCATTGAGTAATTAAATAATAGCAATGTTCTTATCAGTAATCATTAGTGCATCAGTTTTATATGTAAACCTTAAGTCCCTAATTATATATCCTAATTAGCTTATATCTTCTCTAATTGGCTGCTCAGAAATGTTATTGTAATAAGGTAAACCTTTAGAAAAACGGTTTTAATCAACAAAATAAACAAAAAATAAAAAAATTGTGTTATAAAATAAACATCACTCTTTATCCCAGAAAGTGCACATTTGGCGCACTATGTGTCTTAGTATTAAATATAGCTCTTAGTATAAGCATTATGATATTAGAGACCGCTACTTGAAACAAGCCCGGAATCAGGAGGGAGAGAGCTCGATACACTCATTTTCATAGTAAAATTTCACATTTTCTCAAATTACTCCCGAAATATGGGAGTTATGAAGAAATTCATCACCACAAGTTATGAAGGCATTAAGTAATCGAATAAGATGGCATCATTAGTTTGGCATAATTTTACTCTTTTTTTTCGGACATGTCTACGTCCAACCGCTCCCATACATTCGTTCCACTGTGCGTCGCAGACGCAGTAAACGATTAGAATTGCCAGTAAAACTAAAACAGCACATAAAACCTTTACAATTTTTTTAATGATTTTTTTTCTCTCTGAAATAGGTCAACTGAATTAAAAATCAGTTGGGGTGTCTGAGGTTTTGCGCATTTAACGTTACACGTTGTATAATATAAAATTCAAAGTCCTGACTGACTGATATATCAACGCACAGCCTATACCGCTGGTCCTAGAGACATGAACTTCGGAGGGTGTGTTCTTTGTGAAGAGCAGCTATCCACTAAGAAAGGGTTTTTCGATATTCAACCCCTAAAAAGTTGAATGGGGGAGGGTGAAATTTCACGCGGATGAAGTCGCGGGCAGAAGCTAGTCTAAATAAAATTCAAAGTCCTGACTGACTGACTGATATATCATCGCACAGTCTAAACCGCTGGTCCTAGAGACATGAAATTTGGAGGGTGTGGTCTTTGTGAAGAGTAGATATCCTAAGAAGATTAGGCATACACCAGATTGTGAGTGTGTATGTGTTTAAATGTTTGTTACTTCTTCACGCTCAAACGGCAGGACCAATTTTGATAAAATTTTGTATGGAGGTAGCTGACATCCTGGATTAACATATAGGCTACTTTATTCCCGATATTCCCACGGGATCAAAATTTACGCAGGTGAAACCGCGGGGCGCAGCTAGTTATTAATAAATGGCTAGTACCTAAGCACGTGGGTAGATTACTCTAGCGTAGCTCATCTACGTGTTATCGCATGTTATCGATCACACAGACTATAACCAAACTAAACTAAAGTGAAAACCTCCGGTTACCTGGCACCCGAAAGTACCTACAGTCACGTCTATAAGTATGTATACACTTGGCTTTATTCAAAGTCGATTATCTCCTTTATTTTTGAATGAAATTTTATGTTATTACGAAAATAGTATTTTCGAACCCATAGGTTTATGTTATGTGTCGTATTTCAACGTTGCATTCGTTATTTCACGAAAAAATCGCAATTGAAAATTGTCAAGTGTTGACATATTGGTGCTCGTGACTGTACAAATATAACCCAATTTAAGCCGCTTGCCGACATAGGTTAAGATTTGACGAGCGGCTTAAAAACCCATGTCACACTATATCACACTAATATTATACAGGCGAAAGTTTGCGAGTGTGTGTGTTTATATGTTTGTTACTTCTTTACGCTCAAACGGCTGGACCAATTTTGATAAAATTTTGTATGGAGGCAGCTGACACCCTGGAATAACATATAGGCTACTTTTTACCCCGATATTCCCACGGAATCGACATTTACGCGGGTGAAACCGCGGGGCGCATCTAGTATGTTATAAAGGCGAAAGTTTGTGAGTGTGTTTGTATGTTTGTTACTTCTTCACGCAAAAACTACTAAACGGATTTGAATGAAATTTGGCACACAGATGGCTTAATCATAACCAGGATTAATACATAGGATACTTTTTATCCCGATATTTTCACGGGATCGACACTTATGCGGGTAAAACCGCGGGGCGCTGCTAGTAATATTATACAAGCGACAGTAACTCTGTCTGTCTATCAACATGACACCTTTTCATGCCTAAACCACTGAACGGATTGCGATGAAACAGATTGCTTACCTCAAACTGTCACTAAAAACGACGAGTTCCATCAAAGTCTGTGGGAGTGATAAGAGATTAATAGACTGGGTAATATGGGCCAAGCCGAAAGAGATTATTCACCCCTACGAACAATTTTGCTACTAAAATAACTTTTTCACAATAGGGACATAATATGTAAATAAAGGGATATTTTTTTATCACCATCAAAATTTTTACAGCGTGTTCTACTCATGAATATGAACAACTTTCACTATGGGACCAACTCTGAAATCACGAAAAAAAAAATCAGCTGTTTCATACATTTTGGTCAAGTACTTAGGTATTGAATTTTTATATGAAACGGCAGATTTTTTTTTCGTGATTTCAGAGTTGGTCCCATAGTGAAAGTTGTTCATATTCATGAGTAGAACACCCTCAACACCCATTTATGTTCGCATAACTCGTCAAAATGTAGGGAATAGCTGTTTTTTTTTGCAATTTCAGGTTTAGTCCCATAGTAAAAGTTGTTCATAATGATAAGTACAATGACCTCTTAAGAGGTTGTTGGTGTTTTTCAAATAACCCTGTATAATCCCCATTATTGTGATCATGTCATTGTAATCGACCTTACCTGGGCCGTAATTCTCTATGGCACAATAAACGAAACCGCGCGAAATGAAGCTAAGGAATTGAGGTGATTTCGAGGTCATAGTGAATTAGGGCCCTGAGAACTTTGTGGTTAAGGAGACATTGAAGGTCAAAATTCCAACTTTTTTCACAAAAACAAGTTTTAAATGTTATAATAACTTAACTTTAAATATACCACAACTGCTGTACCGTTTGTATGTATCCGTCTATACCAGTCCTGGATTTGTCAATAGGCCGTATAGGCCGCGGCCTAGGGGCGGCAGCGTCCTAGGGGCGGCAGCGTCCTAGGAGCGGCAGATTTCAGAGGACGTCCACTCGATTTCAGAGGATAAAAGTCGAACAAGTTCACTGGTTTTCTTTTTTCATGGTTTTTTATACTACCTATATGGTAAATCCCTATACAAACTCATTCCTATCGAAAATTACCAATCCTAGGAACCTACTGTTATTGTACCTATTTTATCTATATTACTGCGTGAGTGATGGATGAGAGCGGCGGGCAGCAGTGGCTCAACGTAACCACCTCCGCTTCCCGCCCGCACTCACCGATTGTGCTATTAAAAAGTCCCGCAAAAAATTGTAAGTAATTCTTGTTTCTTTTTACGCTCTTTCTTAATGACTAATTCATTTGTTTATTTAATTTTAGTGCCTTCCTTACTAAAAATGGGAAATTATTATTTTAGAAAGGTACATATGCGGAAATAAAGTGGCCTACACTCATAAAAAATATAAATCCGGCTCTGGTCTATTTTTTGGGCCATTTGTTGACTGATCCATTTATACGAAACGTCGTGATACGAAAATGACGAATGAACATTAGTATTAATTGCTCATAAAACTAGGTAATAAACCAACAAAATTATTACCTGACCTTTCCAACTTTACCAAAATGGCTTCCGTGAGCCTACAGCTATATTGACTATAGATTAATAAAGGGGATATGACGTCACGTGTAAGGTCATTATTGACAGCTGTGTCAACATTAATTTGGGTTGTTCAGTGTTTGCGCACGTTTCCTTCAAGGGTTGGGTTAGTGGCTCATTATGAAGCTACACTCGAGAGCAATGAATTAGGGTCACTTATAGATATACTTAGGTACTTATCTGAAAGTCTAGGAAACTAAGAATGCTAGAAAAATAATTATGATTAATTATGTTTAATAGACAATCAAATGTTCCTCAAATGAAAGTAATAAAATGTATGTGTCACTTTGTATTATATTCATAAAAAAATAGATAAATACATAAGCAAAAAAGTAACCAATCTCATCTTAAAACAAAAAAAATAAGTTTAAAAACTAAAACCCGACTACTGAAAAGGATGAAACAAGAAAGTACCTTCCCGTGGTCGCATGCCGCTGTACTAACATGTATAAGCTATGGTAGCATGCGACCACGGGAAGGTATTTTCTTGTTTCATCCTTTTCAGTAGTCGGGTTTTAGTTTTTAAACTTATTTTTTATTTAAATATTTTGGGGCTTATTTCAGTAATATTTATATTTTTGAAATGTGCTAGTTAAGTCCTTTCATTTGTTACCCATAACGGCATGATTAAATTTTTTTTTTTTTTAGATCGTAACTTTATGCCCGTTAGATGGTGCCATATTGAATTTAATGTGACGTCACATAGCCTATAAACAGCGGACGATCAAGACTCTTCCAAAGATATCTCATTTATCAAATTATGACAAGTAGTTTAGAAGTTATGAGAGAACAGATGAACATACATACCTACCGGTCAAAATCATAACCCTCCTTTTTGCTTCGCCGTAGTCGAGTAAAGGTTTTCTACCACTTTAAAATTTTCTTGAGTTTGAGTACTTTGTATTACTCCCACGTGCTGTCATCACTGCGGTTATGCGGTTTGGCATGCTGTACACCAAGTTTCTTATACGATGTTGGGGAATATTCTCCCATTCCTCTACGAGCGTAACTTTGAGCTCTTGAAGCGTGATCGGGGAAGGGTTTCGATGTCTCACAGATCGTCCGAGCTCGTCCCGGGCATGCTCGATTGGGTTAACGGGATGCAGCTGAATACTAGTACTTTACGTGGAGCGACTGCCTATCTGACCTCCACAACCCAGTTACTGGGTAATACGATACCTCTTGGTAAGACTGGTTGTCAGACTTACGGGCTTCTGACTACCCGTAACGACTGTCAAATATCCACGAATGATAGCCGGGACCAACGGCTTAACGTGCTTTCCGAGGCACGGAGGGGTCTTGGTATGTAAAGATGGTCACCCACCCACAGACCAACCGCGGCAAACGTAACTTAACCTTATCGATTGACCTGTGCGGCTGTTATTATTTAGCCACGGACTCCACTTTTTTATGATTCTTAATAATCACACTAATATTATAAAAGCGAATGTGTGTGTTTATATGTTTGTTACTTCTTCACACTCAAACGGCTAGACCAATTTTGATAAAATTTTGTATGGAGGTAGCTGACACCCCGGATTAACATATAAGCTACTTTTTATCCCGATATTCCCACAGGATCGACATTTACACGGGTGAAACCGCGGGGCACAGCTAGTATTGTTAGTAAAATAGAAATACAAAACGAAACAAACAACACAAAACTACAACCTACCAAACCTAAACCTTAGGTAGGTATAGTTTACACAATGTATCATAGTATTTTTATCTCACAAAGCGACGCGCGCTTTACTTGTGGTAACCAAGCGTAAAACATGCTGTTGACGTGTCTAGAACGCATTCTCTCGTCGGCCGCACTGTAGACCGTTTGGCGGCTTCGAGTCAATGCCTCTTCACCAAAATGAGAAAGGACGCTGCGCGAATAACAAAGAAATGGTTACGCATTTTCCACAAATATTTGTTACAAATCGTTTAAGGTGAATGCGCAGTTGCAGCCCGCGAAATTTAATTCTTCTTACGTTTTTTGCAATTTTCAGGTCAGTGTCAGGTTGTATCTTGATCAAAATATGATTCGTGACTATAACAGGTACGTATTTACAGAATTATAATAATTAGAATCATTAATACATCTTTCTAAGTTAGATTTCTACCGTTAAGAACAAATCTCGTATGGAAAAGTGTTTATGGTAGAAATCTAACTTAAAGAGATATATTAATGATTCTAATGACTATAATTCTGTAAATACATGTCTATTGTAGTCGCAAATCATATTTTGATCAAGATACAACCTGACACTGACCTACTGATTGCAAAAAGCGTAAGAAAATTTAAATTTCGCGGTCTACCACTGCGCATTCACCTTAGGTTTATTTATAAAAAGCACTTTCTCTCTCCTTAAACATTGTCATTGTATTTTCTTTGCTCCTGTTTCATGTTTGTTATTATGTATATGTATATATTTATATAGATTAATAGTACTTTATGTATGTATTTTGTAAATGGTACACCACAGACTACCTACAGTATTTGTCTGTCCTTCCCGTTTTTAATCCATCCAAAGGTTGTCTTTAAAAGATCGCTCTTAGCGATAAGACCGCCCATTGTGTCACCCATTGTAAAGTTTTCTATATTTATGTCTGTAATTTATATGGTGTACATAATAAAGAGTATTCTATTCTATTCTATTATTTCCTCGACTTTTTTCTGAAATAAAACGTATACTTAGGTACTTTTTCATAATAAATTGTGATACTGCGCGTCGAACCGTTTCCCATATTGGTTTTTAGGTAAAGGGTCGCAAACAAATATGACACTTGTCAAATAACAAGCCGTGTTCAGACAAGGGGCATGAAAGGACTTAAACAATTGAAGGAAAAATATACAAAGGTACAGTCAACAAAAGAGATAAGTATACAGGATCGTTGGATATAGTTGAAGTTTAGTATGAAACCGATGTATGTTCTCGAATAAAATTTAATTTTATTAAAAGAAAACAAACAGCTCGTTTATTAAATTAAATTTCAGTCGACAATATCCATCGGATTCTTACTAAACTTCAACTATATCTAACGATCCTGCATACTTATCTCTTTTGTTGACTGTACATCTAATATTTCATTTTACGGAAGAGGATAAGGAAACAAACAAACAATATCTGGAAATAGAAATACCTAATATTTTTGTACTTGTTAGCCCAATTCTTGAGGAAGGCTATAATAAGCTATTTAACAACCCTTAAAAGCCGTCTCCACGAGCGAGAGAATCGCGGCGATAGTCTACTGCCATCAAATTTTCGCCGGGATGATATCGCCATGTGGAGACACGTTCTAAGAGAGTGTGTAGAAATACTTCATCATCATAATCAGCCTATATTGTTCCCACTGCTGGGACACACGCCTTCTCTCTTCGAGAGAGAGTGGGCTATAATCTACCACGCGGGCCCAGTGCGGGTTGGTAGATGTCACATGTCTTCGAATTTTTGGTTCTATGACATGCCGGTTTCCTCACGATGTTTCCCTTCACCGTTTTGAGAGCAGAGCCCGCATTGCATAACACTGAGAAAATCCTTCTACATCACTTTCGCATTTTCACGGATATTAATGATATGTTAATATCGGTTCTAAACCAAGGAACTAGGATCGATTTCGAATTATTAGGATCGCTAATAACAGTACATTTTGTATGCTTAAGTTATGTTTGTATAACCATTGCACACTTCAGCCAGGCCGCATCGCAACGCATAACTGCGGCAGCAAAAATACGCCTGGCGAGCGATTCGTCAGTGCGCTTCGAAATATACGAAAACTACGAACTACAAAATATACGAAATTGATGAAGGAGGATTTTCGCAATGCGTTGCGTTGCGGCTCGTCCTAATCTACGCTAACCTTTATACCAAACAACAGTGCCTAATTGTGTTGACAGGCAAAATGTGTAAACAATAACAATGATATTTGGGTTACCAGCCAGAAATAAACTACTACAAAGAATAGTGCTAGGTTTAGGTGAAATTTCAGGAGGATCTCTGTCATGTTCAGTCGTGTTTATGTAGTTAGAAAATGTAATCATACAATAATTTTGTATGCCGAATGGGTTCTTCAGCATAAATATTTTGCAAATGTAACCAGAATCAGAATCTGCTTAATGGATGAATATTATCTTATGGGGAGGCGCTAAGGTAGGCCGCGAAATTCAATTTTTCGAATGAATATTTCATGAAATGTCAACTAAAAATATATAAACAATTTTTTTTTTAATATTTGATGAAGTTGTATTAATGATTTTCAAAGATCCACGAATTGTTCTATGGATGCCATAATTTATTTTTCTACATGTTGATGTTAAAACTGGAAATGTATAACTTGGTAATTAATATTATATATGTCGTCGTGTATACGAATTTATTACAACACGCAAATCATTGTGTTCGTGGGTGCACGCATCGGTACAGGGGTCATGGGGTGCAAAAGCTGTTTTATAATATTCAAAATTTGTTTTCATAAAAAAAAACGTCAGTAAAAGTTGGAATTTTGACCTTCAATATCTCCGTATACAGAAGGTTCTCAGGTATGGTCCAGTAAAAAAAAAATATTACAATGACGGGGAGTACAAGTGGCTCTCAGCTTCGTTAGTCTAGGGACTCTTTACACCAGTTATAGGTACAGACGCCAGCACATCAAGCTAACCGAAACTATCAAAATTTCCCAATCGACACTGAAAAAAAAAGTAGTTGCCACAATCAAGCTTTTGTTTAGATTGGCTAAGTACCTAACTTGTTTGCATCTGAGCCTATCAAGCACAATGATCACAGCTACCGTTTCATATCTATCTATTGGAGTTATCACAAAACCTATTTGCAGCAATCAAGTTGATCAAGTTGCTTGATTGACACAACTAACTTACTTTGTTGTTTTAACTCTTCTACAATGATGTCATGTTAAGGGTAATCAAGAAACTTGTTTGAGCGTTCAATCATTTGAACTAGTATTGCTGCAATCATGTCGTGATAATCAACTTAACTAACATTTTGATTAATCTAAACAAGATAATCGTCAATCAAGCTTAAAAGTCACTTGATTGGAGTGCATTTTTTTCAGTGGACTTTGAACCTTATACTTGAGCGATAAAGTTGAAAATCAGATTGTAGTAGCTTGATGTGCTGGCGTCTGTACTATGATATTAATGTAATAAAGCTGAAGAGTTCGTTTGTTTGAACGCGCTCATCTCTGGAATTCTTTTTACATTTAATAGCCCAGCTCTTGAGAAAGGTTAAAGGCATTCCAACTCAATTAATTTTCAATTTAATTTAATCATGCCCTTAGAATCCGATCAAAAGAGAAAAGGTCAGAAAGAACAATAAGCGAAAACGAAGTAATACCTTGGACGGGCGATGCGATGCGACGCGATGTGTCAAGGGAACAAGAAATTTCACGCGGACAAAGTCGCGGGCAAAAACTAGTCTCCTTTTTTTCTCAACGGAAAGGTCATCATCATCATAATCAGCCCATGATGTTCCCACTGCTGGGACACAGGCCTCCTCTCTGTGAGAGAGAGTGGGCCGTAATCCACCACGCGGGCCCATTGCGGGTTGTTAGATGTCACACGTCTTCGAATTTTTGTTTCTAGGACATACGGAAAGGTCAAGAAGTATAGTTAAGGTGATATATTGAAAAAAATATGGTTTTTCTATTTCGTGTAACTTGTTAAGTATGTGAAATAGGGGTTTTACATTTTGGTATATATTTTTGACTCTTTAGTCTAGTATCATGTAAAAGAAATACACGATTCAATGAATTTTACTCGATAAAAAAAAAATACAAAGTTATATCTATTTTTTTACTTTTTTTCGACATCACGACGTAACGCTTAAAGAGTTGCTCAATGGAATTTACTTTAAAATATAGATAATTATCATATCAAAGTTTACTCAAAGTACTTTTAAATTTAATTATTTTATTTTGTTAAAGAAGGAGTAAATTCGTTTGGCACAT
This sequence comes from Amphipoea oculea, assembly GCA_945859645.1. NCBI lineage: Eukaryota > Metazoa > Arthropoda > Insecta > Lepidoptera > Noctuidae > Amphipoea > Amphipoea oculea. Next base: position 4,567,187 of record OX243881.1, on the reverse strand, counting down.
ACGTCGTTTTATTCCGAGCGCACGCACATTATAGCCATCACTCTTCTTTTGTGTTTCAAAAGTATTTGCATCACTTTCGCTCGCTTAATATGTTTTCGAGGATTTTAGATTTTCGAGGTAGCGCCTTAATTACAAATAAACAAAAGTACTTAGTCTTGCTTGAAAACCGTACGTTTTTATTACCGGCTTTACTAAAATCTTCTGGATTCGCTTTAGTATGTACTCACTTTTACGCTTATGTACCTAACGGTCCAATATAACCTGACCCCTCATTATTCGGAAAGCCTACACAATGTGAGGTCAACTTATTCTGGTAAATTGGTAATGTATAGTTTGAGGTGACGTCTTGCGTACCTTTGCACGTTAGGACATGATCCGAAATCCATTATAGTAACAATAAAACGCAAATAAAGCCACGTAATACGTCGTTTTATTGACAAATAAACAACGGTTTTTGTGGTAGTAATTTGTCTAATATTTTTGGGGTTTGATGAAATAAAGGCAATTTATTATAGACCGTAAAATTTTTACAGTGTCAGGATGTTTTGTCCATCAACGTTTCTAAAAGGTGTAATTGAAATAACGGAATCCTTTTAAGGAGACACTGTGTTCATCATTATGAACCACTTTTAAAATCGGAACAACTCGGACATCGCAGAATCGAACATTAATGTATGGAGCAGCTTGTTAAGCCTGGAAAACTATTTATAGTTTATCAAATTGAGTACCAACATAAATTGTGTAATTATAAGTACATAACTATTTAAATTTTAAAAAATTAAAAAAAAAAACGTGTTCTTTCGAGGGACGCCCGCTTGGAATGAAGTTTAGTTCCGTACGCGATATTTGCACGCACACACACCATTTGACCGCATTCGCCTCACAAGGTTCGCCCCACTTTTTTGGAGCTCTGTACGTGCGTCCGCCTGTCACAGGGCTGCAGCTTTTGAACCGTAATAGGTAGGCACTTGGTTACATAGAATGGCAGCTAACAACAAATTATAAAAATAAAATAAAGTAAAAAATTAAAGGGTCCCATAGTCCCATTTTTAGATTTAATCTAATTTTACTAGCCTGAATTGTCTCACTGCAGGGAAAAGGCCTCCCTCTCCCTTTTCCACACAACTCTGTCTTTTGCGAGTGCTGGCCAGTCCCTACGACAGGAGTCAAGCTCGACCCGCCATCTTCGTCTTGGTTTTTTTTTTATGGTTGGGAAATCATCAAATGACCCCTCCCGCTCTGGGTGGAGCGGAAGGGAGTGTCAGACTCTTACTGACGAAAACCCATCCGTGTTCCTTCCTTAGCCCTTTTTGTTCCGGGGTAGCGGCAACCCTTTCGGACAATCCCGCACCCCCGGCAGGCTTCGGCCCTGGCAGGCCCCTTCCTTTTTGCTGACATCTCTTTGAGGCGCGCGTGGAACACGTACGCGCCGTCCGGCATGAGCCGGGTCCTGATCGGACGGTGAGCTACCCATTACTCTCCGTCCGCAGGCCCGCGCCTACGGTGGCCGGAAGTCGTCACGAGGCTCCCGATGCCAGGAGCGTCTCCCGCGGCGGCTGGGACGTGAGGCTCTCTCACTCAGCCATCCCGCCACCTCCTTCGCTAGCATGACTGCTTCGCAGAAGGAGGTGACTGCCTCGTGTGTTTAGTGGGACCCAATAGGTAGCGTGCAAAAACCAAAATAACAGACGTTACCCAGAAAGTCGCTAAGCTGAAGTGGTACTGGGCCGGACATGTCTGCCGCATGCATAGATATATTACCTACATTTCTATGGCCGCATGTCAGATGACAATTTGGGCTAAGAAGAGAACCAACGATTGGCTCCCACTAAACACACGACCTACAATAAAATACAATATTATGGATAGTAATAAAAGCTCCGACAAAAAAATAAGAATTTTCCTTACTAAAAATATTAAATCTACTGCCTAAAATACTAACTTTTCGACTTTTTTTGTCCGAATAATAATGACGAAACGGCCGAATGAGATACTGAAATCTTCGAAAAATAAACATGACTGTTTATTGCTATAATACTTTTCTACCAGCTTAAATACCTAGGTAAAGGTATTTGTATTCTCATTCGCTCGCTCTTGCATCCTATGTCGACGGAGCCCCGCGCGGTTCGCGGTGCTCCTATTTCTATGTAAAGGGTTTAAAGTAACCTAACCAAACTGAACCTCAGGGTGCCCTTGAGAAAACCTCTGTTGTCGGTAACTTAGTAATTTTGTCGGAGGTTCAGTATTTTATGCGGAAGTTTAGTTTAGTTATTCGAAGATTCATTTTTTTTTGTCGGCCACAGATCGCCGGAGATTAATTTGTTTTTCGGAACCATTATTATTTCCCCAATATTATCTACGTTGTGAAATAATAACTGATGAGTGATGACATATCGGTTTTAATCAAAGGCTGTTACAGGTAGGTTCAATTTGATTAATTAACAAAATATCAGGATCCCAACTAATAATCAATTACTATTTATTTACACTACAGTAAAGGTTATCTTCATATATTTTATTGCTTTATATCAATGACTATTCTATCTATTATATTGAATTCGTGCGTGCGTGTAATAATATAACCGAACTATTCTATAAAAAAACAGGTCAAGTTCGAGTCGGAATCGCGCACCGAGTATTCCGTACTTGGTATCTATGTATGTAAATAGTTTATCACCGGAAAAATATTTTTTTTTTTTGTAATGTAAACGGTTTTCGGATTTTTTCCTTCATAAAGGCGAAAGTTTGAGAGTGTGTTTATATGTTTGTTACCTCACGCACAAACGGCTGGACCGATTTTGATAAAATTAGGTAGCTGACACCCTGGATTAACACATAAAATACTTTTTATCGCGATATTCCCACAGGATCGAAACTTATGCGGGTGACACCACGGGCCGCTGCTAGTCCTGCTAATATTATAAACGCGAAAGTTTGTGAGGATGGATGGATTGATGTTTGATACTCTTTCTCGTAAAAACTACCGACTGGACTGATTTAAATGAAATTTGGCACACAGATAGCTTATAACCAGAATTACCATATGGGATACCTTTTATTCACGAGATCGAAACTTATGTGACGTACGAGACTACACACCTACCTATCACTTCAGGGATATATGCGTGATGTTATGACTGTCCAAACATAACACGTTGACCTCTGTAAACCTTTGACCTCTCAATCCTTCTCTTAATCTTTCCCATAAAGGAAACATTTCACTATTCAAATTATGTGAATGCTAATTTTGATGGTGTTGATGAGGCTGGCATCTTGAATACAAATTACTTTTCTTTGTTAGTAAACACAGAAGGTAAAAAAGAAAGAAAGAAAGAAAAGGAAAGAAGAAAAAGAAAGGAAAAAAAATAAAGGGATAAAAAGAAAAAAAAAAGAAAGAGAGAAAAGAAAAAGAAAGAAAGGAGAGAAAGGGAAGGAAAGTATATATAATTCAAACTATCACACTATCACACTAATATTATAAAGGCGAAAGTTTGTGAGTATGTGTGTGTGTTTATATGTTTGTTACTTCTTCACGCTCAAACGGCTGGACCAATTTTGATACAATTTTGCATGGAGGTAGCTGAAACCCTGGATTAGGATATAGGCTACTTTTTATCCCGATATTCCTACGGGATCGACATTTACGCGGGTAAAACCGCGGGGCGCAGCTAGTAAATAATAAAGAAATAAGCTTTACAGTACAGGACCTTGTCAAAGCGACACTCTATCAGCAATAAAGATGATGGAAAAGTATTTGTTTTTACCCGACTACGGCGAAGCATAAAGGCGGGTTATGATTTTGACTGGTATGTATGTACCTATGTTCATCTGTTCCCTCATAACTTATAAATTACTTGTCATAATTAGACAAATGAGGTATCGTTGGAAGCGTCTTGATCGTCCGCTGGTTATAGGCTATGTGACGTCACATTAAATTGAATGTGGCGCCCTCTAGCGGACATAGTCATGATCTAAAAAAAATTTTGTTTGATCATGCTGTGTGGGGTATCAAATGAAAGGGCTTAATTAGCACATTTCAAAAATATAAATATTAATGAAATAAGCCCCAAAATAATTAAATAAAATATAAGTTTAAAAATTAAAACCCGACTGCTGAAAGCATGAAACAAGAAAGTACTTTCCCGTGGTCGCATGCCGCTGTACTAACATACATATAAGCTACGGTAGCATGCGACCACGGGAAGGTACTTTCTTGTTTCATACTTTTCAGTAGTCGGGTTTTAGTTTTTAAACTTATTTATAGATCGACTTCAGCTAGCTTAGGTATGGTGGAAGTATTTCTCTGTACGAGGTCTTTTACAGAGCTCTAGAATTATTTCCTTCCTTCAATTGTATTCAGTTTCCTTAAGCGGACTACATGACCTAAAGCGCGGTCACTGTCGGACTGCATAGAAAAAAAAGAGAAGCGCGATGACACAACGCTGGTAATTTATTGCAAAATATGAAGCAATTATCTATTTACAAAAATCTATTATTTGGACTAAAAAATTAACGTTTATTTTCGTTGGATCCCACTTTTGAATCCCATTTTTTAGGTATTAACGATGGATCCCGTTTGCTATTTCCGTTGAATCCCATATTATAACAACATGTGTACATTTCAGAAGAAAAGTGATTTACCTTTATCAAACACTAAAAAGAAATTATTTTTAGTGGGTTACCCGGAACCGAACTAGTTTGATTAGGTTAATTATTAAAAAAAAAACAATGTTAGGTTAGGTTAGGTTAAAACGGTGACCCCTACGCACGAGCCGAGCGAGCGAAGCGAGCGGTGCCGTGGCAGCGGCCGGCGAGTGCCAGAAACGACTAGATTATATAGAAAATGAGTTGTTTGTGAAATAAATAGTATACGAAACGTTGGTTGTAAACTAAAAATTTCAATGGAGTTTTGGTGAAACATTAGTGAACCCCTCATTTTATTATAAACAATTTTGTTGTTGAAAGTACCCGCATTCAGATTTTTTTAAGCATTCGGGATCCAACGGAAATACTTTTCGGGATTCAACGACAATAAAACGTAATTATCTTGCATTTTTTAAATTCGGGATCCAACGGAAATACATAATAATGTTTTGCGGGATCCAACGCCAAAAATATTAAAATGGGATTCAAAAGCGGGATCCAACGGAAATAAATCAAAATTAAAACACTAGTGCTTTAGTATGTTGCTTATAGAATAATCTGACGAAAAATCAGAATGATTGTATGTATATTAGTATGTTTTTTATTGTAAAAAGAAAGTTTTTAGAGGTATCTTCATGATTTTTTTATATCGTATCAAATTAGTTGTATTATGTTTTCAACACACTGTCTACCTAGCATATACCGTGAAGAATATCATAATATATTTTTCTGATTTTGTTTACTGTAGTCGATCATAACTTTTATTGCTTCTAAAACTTGCGTTTCTTGCGTTTAGGTCCTGCAATATCTCAGTTTTCAACAAAGCTGGTACATCTCATTAATCATGCTACCGTTATGTTTGTTTTCTAAGATCGTGGTCAGTTCATAATGGCCTTTGAATTTGAATTTGTCAATAAAGTGACAAGGCAAGACGTTGCCGATATCCGTGGCGTAAACAATGACAAGCATTGTGGCGAAGATATTGTTTTATTCACTAATAATTCTCCGCTTGAGTCAATGACCTTGACTTGACCTTTGTTGTGCAGCGACTCTTATATTTAAAAGGGAATATCTTTGCAAAATAAAGAGTCCAAGTAATATGTGTCATGTTCGTGAACGGGCGCCGTCGGTTGAGACTGGGCATCTCTTAACTGCCAAGGCTTATTTTTAGTCTTATTTCTTGTATTGTTTCTTCATTTGTGTGTTGTTTTACATTGTTTTCACATATAGAAGCAACAAGAATAATGTACCCAGGATTTTGTAATATATTGATTTAAAAGAGTGTCCATGGAGTTTCTTGCCCGTTGTTCTCCATAGGGATCTACGCTTTGGAATGGGCGACTAGCTTCAACTTTCTGACTAACTAACCGACTACTTCATTTTGACAATTCAAAAGTGCCTGTAATGGTTTAATTGAAATAAATGCTTTGAGTTTGAGTTTGAATAATGTTTTTTTTTTTTGAAGTGTAAACTTCTTTAGCGGCGTTGCACACTTTTTTGTAATGGGTAAAAAATGTTAAACTCGCGTCAGGACATCGCGTCAGGACACGTGACCGTCAGGAGAGACTACTACGGCGGCGCCAACCGAAGTGAACCAAGTGACACACGACAGTGGATGGATGGATGGATTAATGAGGCACACTTTCCTGCGTATTTTTTTTTAATTTTTTTATTATATCGGACTTTATACTTTTTTTTTTTTTAAGTTTACTTTTTGTTTTTATTTGATGTATGTGTCTGGTGTATTGTGTGTCTTTGAGTCTGTGCTAAATAAATGTATTTTCTTTCTTTCTTTCTTTCTTTCTTTAATGGGTGTGGGTGTGGGTGTGGGTGTATGGATGGATGGATGGATAGCTGATGGCTCGACGTCTGTGTAGTACCTACACTGCTGTGTATTCGTAAAATTCGTGTATATAGTGTTTAAAATATGAAAATTGAACAAAGTGCATCAATTAATGAAAAAAGTGACGCAGAAATAGTGAAAAAAAAAAATGAGTTATATTAATTCAATTAACTTTAGAATTAAATTGTATAATTGATTTCTTTCAACGTTAATATTCAAGTTTTCACTTCTGCCAGCACTCCCGGAGTGCAGCCCGTCTTTTTTTAATATTTCAACCGCTGAAAACGAAAACTTAGTTCAGTCGGGCTCTAAAAATAATAGAAGGTCTAGAGAAACTCCGCAGCCTTGATGAGCATCGATATCTAAACACAATAACAAAGAAAAATGGTTTTACGTTTTGTTTTTCTGGCATCAATGAAAGCGTCAATGATGGCGTCTGGTTTTTGATGGCGTCTGGCTAGCAGGGGGTCCCTCTATCTGGCAGAATGTTGATGCTCCGAAATTTTTTTGGCATAACACACTTGGCATAATATTCTTTAAACGAATATTTTTAAGGCATAAAAATTATTAAACATAATTATTGTTTGGCCGAATGTTTATATGTCCGAATTTACGATGGCATACTTTTAAGATGGCAGAATTTTATCTGGTAGAGTTAAAATTCCGCATAATTTCGTTTAGCATAACGTTTATTTAGAGCGGCGATTATTTGGTATAATTTCACTTGGCATACTATGAAGATGGCAGAATTTCCAATTCTGGATGAACCGTCGACCTGCTGACAGAAAACCTAACCCTAGACGGTCGACGTCAGGGGCACCCCGAGGTTCGGTTGGTTAGGTTCCTTTAAACCCTGCAGGCAGAAATAGGAGCCCCGCGCAGCGGGGCTCTGTCGATCTGCTGACAGAAGCCCGTTTCATCCGGTTCATCCATAAGGTAAAAAGGAACCCTTATGATGCGACTTCGTCCGTCTGTCCGTCCGTCACTACGTCCGTTACTTTCTGAGATATGATAGTTCTGCCTTTTGATGATTATCGATATGAAATGTATGCCAAAAGACGATTCTGACTGTGAACTTTCTGCGATATGATGGTTCTACTTTTTAATTATTAGGGATATGAAATTTATGCCTAGAGATGATTCTGACTTACAAAATTATGAGTTTTGAATGCATGATAAATGAGTGTATGTCAAACGGTTTTCTGCGAAATGAAGTTTATGCTATCCGCTGTTATGCAAAATAATATTATGACATAAAAAGTTCTGCTATAAAGGGTGTACCCGGCTAGCAGTGGTGTAGTCACTTGAAGTAGGTAGTTGAGAAAATCTGTTCTGTTTTTGTTTTATTGTGTTTAGAATATATCCATGACAACTGTAAAGTTTATTCTGCGAACCACCACAAGAAAGACTGAAGCTGTGGCGAGACAGTGCTTCCTTACCCAAACCGTTCGTTCCACCCGCTCAGGACCTCTCACCTGGACATGAGTTACCTTGGGTAACCTGGAAGTCTTTAAACAGACTCCGGACCCATATAGACAACTCCGCCTTGGAGTGTAAATGTGGTGCTGTTCCACAAACAATGGGACACTTAATATCGTGCCCTGCGTGTCCTGTCAGCTGCACGTTACAGGAACTGGACGCTAGTGATGGCGCCAAACAAGTGGCCGAATTCTGGGCCGAGTACATTTAGATTGCTATCGACACGCTAAGAGCTCTTACACGAGCGGCATGTTCCCAACGGCAGAGGTAACTGCAGCCGTTGGGAACATGCCGCTCGTGTGTAAGAGCTCTTAGAAGAAGATTCTGCAAAAAACAAAATTGAAATTGATATTGCAAGTTTCAGTAACCCCCGACCCCTAAAAAAACAATGAATTTTTTTTTTCGTACTTAGGTATCGATTTCAATCACGTCTGCGAAGTTGGCTAGCTAATTTAATTCGACCCTGTATAAGCAGACAGAGATTACGTTTTACAACAAGTGAAGTTTTATATGCGAACTCTCATTGATAATATTGAGTGAACTTTCTGCCTCCATACCTTCTAACATTAAATGCTATTTTACGAGCACAGAACATCTCTAAGCCTGAGGCTACAGTAGGCAGCGATTTGCGATGCGACTGGAAGAGCGAAACGAGATAAACATGGTAGGTATGGCTACATTATAAGCGAAAATCCGGCGTATATTCGGCGGTGACGTGGCTACAGTACACATGCTATCAAATCATCCATCGTGGTTTACTATACGCATAATGTAGCCACACGCATATTTAGTAGCACTATTGAACTAGTGAGAAATTTTCTAATAAATTCGCTTTTTCGCTGATATGTTAATGTACAGCAATGTTGTTCCTATCGCATAAACAATCAAAGATCGCTCGTAATATTTGATGTACGGTGTAGCCATATACGTGAGCATTCATTTATTTGTTTTAATCGCTCATGTGTCGCAGGCCGTGCCGCGGCCTAATGTAGCCTCAGCGTTAAAGTTGCTGAATTCACTGTTATCACTTTAAACCGCTCCGTTGAACTTTATGCCTCAATCTCAGTGTTCATGAGTTCTATTGTCATGTTGGTTTAACGGACTGAAATGTAGAAAGCTTTCGGTTTTTTTCCGTTATAGGTTATTTTGATATATTTTCCACAATATTCCTGGTAGTGCGTGGGAATAACATAGTTTTTCCAGTGAAAGAAAGGAAATACATTTATTTAGCACAGACTACAAGACACAGTGCACCAGATACATATTTAGGTATATAGAGGTATGAAGAATAGGGTGTAAAGTTCACACCCTATTCTTCAGAATTTGTTGATCAAACGGTTTTCCTGGGAATCACGCTTGACGAGAAATTACAATGGGGACCTCACATAACATCTCTTGCGGGGCGGCTTAGCTCCGCCGCTTATGCTGTTAGGAAGATAAGACAGTTAACAGATGTAGAAACCGCGCGTTTAGTCAATTTTAGCTACTTTCACAGCATTATGTCGTACGGCATTTTACTATGGGGTCGAGCTGCTGACATTGAATCATGAACAACAGTACGGTTTCACCAAAGGGCGTTGTACCACTGACGCCGGTGTCACCCTAATAAAGAACATTTTTAACGCCTGGGAAGAAGCACAAGATGCCATTGGAATCTTTTGCGACCTCTCAAAGGCGTTCGATTGCGTCAACCATGAGACACTTCTGCTGAAACTTGAGCACTATGGGATTAGGAATTTAGCTCTTGATTTACTAAAGTCGTATCTAAAAGATAGAAAGCTTAAAGTTCAAGTAAACGGCGTAAACTCATTGGGGTCTGAAATGGCAATGGGCGTTCCTCAAGGTTCGATATTGGGTCCATTCCTCTTTTTAGTTTACATTAATGATTTACCACAATTACTTCAAAATCAACCGAAGATGGTGTTATTTGCAGATGACACATCATTGATCTTTAAGATAGACAGACGGGCACAAAATCTTGACGACGTGAATAACTCTATTCTTCAGGTCCAAGATTGGTTTACGGTAAATAATTTGGTACTAAATGAAAAGAAAACCAAATGCATTAGATTTAAATTACCAAATGTTAGAAGTAGCGAATGTGACATCATACTGAATGGAGAAAAGCTAGAATTTGTTGATCAAACGGTTTTCCTGGGAATCACGCTGGACGAGAAATTACAATGGGGACCTCACATAACATCTCTTGCGGGGCGGCTTAGCTCGGCCGCTTATGCTGTTAGGAAGATAAGACAGTTAACAGATGTAGAAACCGCGCGTTTAGTCTATTTTAGCTACTTTCACGACATTATGTCGTACGGCATTTTACTATGGGGTCGAGCTGCTGACATTGAATCCATCTTTATTTTGCAAAAGAGAGCTGTCAGAGCCATTTATAATCTACGTCGCCGCGAATCTCTCAGGGAACTATTTAAAAGGATTAATATTATGACGGTACCTTGCCAATTCATTTATGAAAATATTATGTATGTAAGAAAAAATCTACATCTTTTTAATAAAATAAGCGATAGACATAACTTTAATACAAGAAATAAAGATAAAATACATCAACCATTTTTCAGATTAGCCAAAGTACATACATCTTTTATGGGGTACTGTGTTAAATGTTACAATAAAATACCTTGTGATATATTGCAATTAAATGAAAGAAAATTTAAAACTCACATTAAACGTACACTTTGTAAACAAGCATACTATAAATTAGAAGATTATATCCAAGATAAGAACGCTTGGAAACATGCTGGTCCTGCTCCATAGGACAATCTAGAGTCTAGACAAAATCAAACTGGTTGCTAATTTAATTGTAAATTTTTTTATTCTTTTTTTTTACATTTATTACTCACACCCTGACTTATTACTTGTATTTTGTTTTTTAATTAAAATCGTTTTGCTTGTACCATGTTTGTAAATATGTGAGCACCATGTATCTATCAGATAATTAATTTATATGTCATGGTTTCGTTTTTAATTCTTTTACCTATTGTGGTATAGTAATTTTATTGTAGGTGCATCGTCCTCACATGTTATTATATAATTAATGTACCCATGCAAAATATTGTACCTAAACATTTTAAAAGAGTAACGGTGGAGTTTCTTGCCCGTTCTTCTCCATACGAAAACTACCTTTTGGGAATGGGCGACTAGAATCAATTCTATTTTAAGATAATTTTTGACGTTCAAAAGTGCCTTTTATGTGCCTATTTGAAATAAATGCTTTGACTTTGACTTTGACTTTGACTTTGACCATCTTTATTTTGAAAAAGAGAGCTGTCAGAGCCATTTAAAATCTACGTCGCCGCGAATCTCTCAGGGAACTATTTAAAAGGATTAATATTATGACGGTACCTTGCCAATTCATTTATGAAAATATTATGTATGTAAGAAAAAATCTACATCTTTTTAATAAAATAAGCGATAGACATAACTTTAATACAAGAAATAAAGATAAAATACATCAACCATTTTTCAGATTAGCCAAAGTACATACATCTTTTATGGGGTACTGTGTTAAATGTTACAATAAAATACCTTGTGATATATTGCAATTAAATGAAAGAAAATTTAAAACTCACATTAAACGTACACTTTGTAAACAAGCATACTATAAATTAGAAGATTATATCCAAGATAAGAACGCTTGGAAACATGCTGGTCCTGCTCCATAGGACAATCTAGAGTCTAGACAAAATCAAACTGGTTGCTAATTTTAAAGGACATTGCCCATTTTGTTAGGAGTTTTGGGCCCCTAAAAAACTTCGCATGTCACGGTGGTTTTAACTGGGTTTTGTAGACCTGGAATTACCTTTTCATATCCTGAAATCGATTTTCAATTATTCACCCTAGTTTAAGAGAAATCTTATTTTTTCGGGTGATGAAATTGAGGTTATAAAACAAGTTTGTTTTTTTGTTTTAAACATAAGTATTTGAAATTAAAATAATAATAATAATGTTTATGTATTAATATTGATTCCAGAATTTAGAAAACTCTACACAACTTCTTCTCTTGCTAGATATTATGTAGGTTAAGAACTTGCGCTTACAAATATCCCTTGCCGTGCCGGCAGTCAGCATTAAGTAGGCTGTGCCCTCACCACTAGTGGGTAGTGTTGTTAAAAATAAATACTTACGACTAAAGCCTTAGGTTAGAGGAGCTCATGGCTATGTTACAACAACCGCACGGATCCATCTCAAGTTAAGCTAAGCTGCTCTAAGGCTGCTTACTTAAAAAAAAAAACAATATATAGTAGGTAAAACATTTATTCTTCAACGAATATATAGTCTAGAAATTGCGCTGGGGCGCTTATATCATTAAAACGACCTCAGCTCAAATACCAAAAAACGGTCATAGTATGAGCGTAGCACCCTACTGTACGATTTCCCACTAAGCAACTACAGTAATAAGCAATGATACTCTCTAAAGAATTTGCCCTATGTTGCTCTCTACTTATCAATAAATATGGAGTATATATCCATGGAGCTTATGTCATTGAAATCCAACTATCTCTCAGTAGCTTTTTCAAGTTTTGTGAAAATATCATCTGCTTGAAATCCAACTGTCTCTCAGTAGCTTTTTCAAGTTTTGTGAAAATATCATCTACTTGAAATCCAGTAAAATCTGAATATGGCGCTTCTAGTTCATCCCAACGATTGCTATGTAGATGATATCTGCAGATTCATTCAGTGAAGGGAATATATACCTTATGATGTAACAACAAAAGTTCTTTTATAGTGCCTGGTACTAACAGACGTTCAGTGTTCGCACAACCAAGGAACAGGCAATGTTGTGAACTTGCCGAAACCCGTTTGTACTTTAGTGAATTAATTTTTGAGTATGTTCGAGGTAATTGTTGTTCCTGAGGTGGTGGAACCGGCAGTGGTAGTGGAGGTGGCACAGGAATCACAGGTTCTGCGATGTTATCGTCCACATCATCAGCAGACTCCACTGTGGGCCTATTAACGCCACCAACGGCCTGACTCTGTATTCCTCTCGATGCAGCCTCCCAACAAGCACGACAAACTCGTTCCAAATTCAAGACCTAAAAAGAATAAAATATTATATATTATACTATTTATTTTTATTCAATCATAGTTATAATGCCACGATCAAAACACGTGATGAGCTGGTGTCCATCTTAGTATAACATTCCTTAGAGGACAGTCTTGACTAACCCTATGCGTTCTGCGACTTGCAATTGACATGCCACACGCAAAACATATGTTGAGGTGTCCAAAAGCAGAAATACAAGGGATAGAGTTGTGGTTGATGATGTCCGGTTTTGTAATAATACAAAACATTCAACACACAAGATGTCATCATCGGATATCTGAAAGATAACAAAAATAAATCAGCAAATTCCTAAATAGATATTACGTACATTTATTCATGTGCTCATTGCAATGGTCTAGACTCTAGGTTTTCTCACAGATTACCATACACTGCCTAAAACGTTAATTTCTGTTATAGTGGAAATACTTAGAGATTTACAGTTGACGACCCCTTGATTGACCAAACACGGGCATCCTAAATGTTCGACCCTATAAGTTTTGTAAATGACATTGTAAACTTACCGGTGTAGGTGTTACCCAGGATCTCAGAAGGATAAGCATTGGTTCATCTAATTCTTCGATTTGACGTCTACGAAGATTAGGCGCCAAAAGTAGGGAGCAATTGACACATCGGCCAGAGAGAGGGCGGTTTACCCGACCTCTACCAGGTGCCGACAGCTTCAAATTGTAACGAACAGAAGTAAATATACGGAGGAATAAATTCAACTCGATGCAAAACTAACGGCACGAAACAATTTGATTGATGACGCATTGATTTGACATTTAGATCCATAGAAAAGTGTGACCATGTTAAATATTTTGGTAATCGATTTACCCAATCGATTTGTTATAATAATATATAATATTATTTACATAATTAAAAAGATAATTATAAACTCTATTTAGGTATGTATGGGAGGTACTAACCTGAGTACTAACCACAGTACTGTCTGTGGTACTAACTTTTGTTTTTTACAGAAACTAATCAGGTATAAATGTAGCGGAATATTTCTAACAGTAGGAAATACTATGAAACATACGATAATATTTTTTTTAAGTTGTCGTCTACTTCTCGCCTAATCAGTTACATGAGAGTGTTAGCTAGATTACGACGGGAGAAAAGCTATTGTAGCCTATCTTCGGTCATTTTAGTCGGAGGATTAGTAAAATATCGATATTTTTAATCGATTACAATTATTTAATTGACATAGTATAGTCTGTCGTCTGGCAACATTCAGGTTAAGTTTTAATGGCGGAACTGATATAAATTCAATAAAATAAATATTAATTTTGTTTTCCAATGCTAGGGTAAAAGAAATGTCGATAAAATAAACGTAAACATGTAAAAATACGACTTAATTTTTGAGAAGTAAATAGTCTTGACACGGCACCAAAACTAGGGGCCCATTGGTTGTCATTCTCCTTTAATTGTAAATTTTTTTATTCTTTTTTTTTTACATTTATTACTCACACCCTGACTTATTACTTGTATTTTGTTTTTTAATTAAAATCGTTTTGCTTGTACCATGTTTGTAAATATGTGAGCACCATGTATCTATCAGATAATTAATTTATATGTCATGGTTTCGTTTTTAATTCTTTTACCTATTGTGGTATAGTAATTTTATTGTAGGTGCATCGTCCTCACATGTTATTATATAATTAATGTACCCATGCAAAATATTGTACCTAAACATTTTAAAAGAGTAACGGTGGAGTTTCTTGCCCGTTCTTCTCCATACGAAAACTACCTTTTGGAATGGGCGACTAGAATCAATTCTATTTTAAGATAATTTTTGACGTTCAAAAGTGCCTTTTATGTGCCTATTTGAAATAAATGCTTTGACTTTGACTTTGACACTCATACTCTATAGAAAAGGGAGGATCCTCCGACCAGACGGGTGTTGTGTCTGGCGGGCAACTGCCCGATGATTCATGTCGGGCTGTTGTATCTATGCTAGTTGGGCGGTAAACTCTGCTTGCGAGATGCAGGATTTGCGTGACGTCAGTATGACGCGTTGTTCGCATGTGGCGTTGAAGATACCGCTACAGGTACATCAGACAAAAACAAATATGAATCAAATAAAAAAGTGTAAAGTCCGATGTAAGAAATTAGCAGGAAGGTGTGCCTCACGGCTGCGCCAAAAAGGCCCAATTCAGTTAAATTGCCAGACTACTAGTGCCTGACGGTGGTTTTCAACTGGACCTGAATTGACCTAATGTGTGAGGTGACGGATGTAAATCAGTTTTATACTGCAACGTGACGAGTGTATGCATACTTAAATAAATTCATTTATAACCCTTTATAAGGCATATGAGACAGGTAAAACCAGCACCCTAATTACGCAATACGCTATCAATCACAATCTGAATCATTTTGAAGGATATTGCTAATCCATTGCTTCATGCAGCAACGACCAGCAACGTAAATAACGCAATAAATTTTTTTGAACTGTTTAAATGAAAGTCATTGCTACTGATATTGTGTTACGGAATTATCCCGCAGGATGAATGCGTCAAACATTTTAAATAAGCACAATATGTTCCTTCGCCGTAATCAGCCTATAATGTTCCCACTGCTGGGACACAGGCCTCCTCCCCCGGCCAGGTGTTGGCCCGCATGAATCTATGCGGACCCCGTCACCCTCAGCGGCCGCAAACGGCCACCATTCCTCTAGAGAGAGGCGCGCGCGGAACACGGCGCGCCGCCGCCGCGCCGGCCGTCTTGGGCCTTTCACTGTTCAGGCAACAAACTCCCCAAGTCTGTTGCCTGCAGGCCTCACCCGGCGGCCGAAGATCGTGCCGCGTACTCCGGCGCCCGGTGCGTCTACTACGGATTGGAAGGGAGGTTGTATCCTCCCTCTCTCTCACCTCCGCCTCCTTCGCGACCATCACTTCCTCGCAGAAAGAGGTGACAGCGTCCCACGCGCTCTCACTTCCGACCATGGAAATTGATTACCTATCTGTTGTGTCTCATTAGCGAAGCTTGACAGATGAATTATAAAAATTATATTGAGGTTATTTTAGTTAAATAGTATGCAACTATAGGGTACATTGATAATTTATTATCGTAACTGCACTTCGGGCGTCGAGAGGAAACTAAAACTTGGCTGGAAAATAAAATCCACTCTCGACCCGCAAGGGTCGAGAATAAACTATAGTTAGGGGTCCAGTGGAAACATTATTTATTGGGGGTCGAGGGGCCGAGAGTGGACTAAACGCTTTTTTGCACATGATGGCCTCGAAAACCATCATTAAGGTCAAAGTACGTCCTCAAACAGGGACGTCCTGTCCAATAACCGGATTGAGGACCGTCCTCAATTTTAGACGTCCGTTAAAAGCATTATGGACACTCCTTGTTAATCGTCATGTCATTTTCGCCCCTGTAATTGCGCCTTCTAATAATATAATTAAATCGTAAAAATTCTCATAAAATCTAGTCGTAAAAAGTGTACAGGTATTGCTGCTACTGTCATTAAGTGGATACTGGCTGTTGTGTCCAAAGTTTTGCTATTAAGATCATAATTAATGGTTTTTGATTATACAGGATGAAATTGAACACATGCGACAAATCGAAATGGGAGATTGTACTCATCATTATGAACAACTTTTACTAAGGGACCATACCTGAAATCGAGAAAAAAAAATCAGCTGTTACCTACATTTTGACGAGTTACTCGAACATAAATGTAGGGAACAGCTGATTTTTTTTCGCGATTTCAGGTTTGCTCCCATAGTAAAAATTGTTCATAATGATGAGTACAATCGCCCATTTCGATTTGTCGCATGTTTTCAATTTCACCCTGTATGATTAAGACGTCATTCGATTTATTTTGTGACTCCTTATTTAAATGACTATGCAAGTTCCGTATTACGTACGGCTTTTCATACAAACTTTCAAGCCCTTGTTTTTTTTAAAATGAATGAACCGCGATTTTAATGAAACTTCATACGCATAAGCAGGATACAACAACATGCCAAATGTTTATAATTATATACAGGATAAATTTTTCAAGTGGACGTGGGAGGCCAACTCCGAAACTATGAGGAATAGCGAAAAGAACTCAAAGGAGTCACGGGCTCGATTTTGATGAAAACTAAAACTGCATCATTGGATTTTTAACGAGCAAACAAACGGTCTTCTTATAATATTAGGTAGAACAAGCAAACAATTTCCGTAATATTTTCAGTACAGCGTGATAAATCCGAGCTTTCGGACATTATTTCCGAGTTACCATTGTTTAGCTAAGTCCAGCTCTTTAATTTTGTAATCCTTTAATCGTTTTTCCAAAACCGTCGAATGCAAACCATCGTAAATAATCTCTTTTTTGTGACCACGTGGGTAAGTCTCATATAGGTATTTCGGCCTATCGTCCGCGATGCTACTTGAAAGTTCATAATACACACAATTTTCATAATCTGAGATAATTTACATTCCATCGCCCAGTTATGTACTTTAGTGAAATTAATTCTAAGTTAATTTTTGAGTAACCATTTGTAACACAACATTTGTAATCACTAATCAGATAGGAAACGCCGACCTCATCTAGTTTTAAAAAATATGATTGACATGTAAGGCCGTATTCAGTGCTGTCCTGACGGTCGGGACTGACGGTCAGTGCATACGCACGCACTGACCGTCAGTCGGCTTTTTGCATTCAGTGCTCCACTGACCACCGCGTACGGAACAGCAGGGTACAGTTACGTCCGTTCGAGTCCCGCTTCCGCAATGCACTGAATGCTCCGAAGCATTGCATAGCGCGTCAGTCACCTGACGTACGCAGTACCGACGCGCTTAACTGACCATCTCTGTCAGTATTGCGTATGGCGGACGCGGTCAGTGCTGCTCTGAATGCACGCATGGTTTCTATGACGATAGCTACGGCAGACCGACGTCAGTCCTGACGGTCTGGTTACAGAAAATAAATCATTAATCACATAATAATCCTCCTTTTTGCTTCGCCGTAGTCGGGTAAAAAAAAGTCCTAATGAGTTTTTGGTTGCAATGGAATTTGAACTTTGTTAAGTAGGTATTATATGAAATTCAGTTTGTTGTTCCATAACTTGAAAATTTTCTCAAATTCTTAAATCAAACTGTAAAGAACTTCACATTGTTCGTAGTGCGTTGCGTTGAAACACGGTCGATGTGCTTTTGTTTTGTGCACGTCATCCAAGCGGTACAATGTTAAAAGTGAACGATTTTAGTAACTTGCGTTCCCATTGAGGGACCACATTTGAAAGTTGAGCTTTTGAATGCGTCAGCCTTTAGTAAAAGTTCTCAAACAATTGTAATTTCAGCCTTTAATTTGTAAAAGTAGCCATTCAAAAGTTACAATCGATTAAAGGTGGTCCCTCAGTCGTGACTGACAGGCATCCCTATCTCAAAAGAAAAAGCACGCGTTTGTAATACACTGCATTATGGTCCTAAAAGCGGTGCATTAAGAGCCATTTTACGAGCAAGTGTGTTGAAATAGTACATTATGATACATGTGTGCTATGTATATTGATCATTAAACTCGAGGCGGTATTATTCGCGCGAGTCGTTACAGTTGAAGAAACCCCAAAAGGCCCGCGAAGGTCAAAATTTCTTTGCAAAAACGAAAGAAATTTTTAATTTTGTGGACCACATTGAAAGAATCATATGTGTGTGTGTACAGTCAACAGCAAAAGTAGATAATGAAAATCAGAAATTCAATACTAATGAACGGAGTTCGCGTCATAATGGCAGCTGTACCTACTAGTAGTAAATGTTTGGTATAATTTACAATCACATACTTATGAATCACTTCGACGCCACACAGTTCTGACGCGAACGCCGTTCATTAGTATTCAATTTCTGATTTTCCTCATCTACTTTTGCTGTTGACTGTACAATCAAACTACACCTCACTTAGTGCACACATGTTTAAGAAACCGGCTTCACTTTACTGTTGACAGCCCTCGGTCTTGGTTTTTTATTTGGTCAGAGGCTGAAACAAATCAAAAGTACTCGGTGGCAGAAACTACCCACATTTACGTAACCTGTTTCATACAGAAACTTTTACATTAATATGGGGGGACTGTATGAGGGGGAGGGGGACTAACTGCGTTCTTTTGATTTACTTCAATGGCTTCTTCCACAATTACCATACGTTTGCAATTACTGTTTCAAGGGAACAGACGAAGTGTGACGTTCCACTAATGGGTAACCTTTTAAGCAAAAAGGTTTGTACACAAGTCAAAAAGACGGTCAAAATAGAAAGCGTGACGTCATAACATCGCCCGTATTACCGAAAGGGTTTGGCAGATAAGTCTTTGTTTGCTTTAAGCATGGTATAAAGTACTAAAGGATCATTTTCCACCAAACGCCTCGCACCGCATCGGATCGGAACGGATTTTACAATCTTTAACCGAGTGAATGCCGTAATTACAGACACAATTAAAAAGCTATTGTGTCTCGCGTGTATCCACGTTTAAGCATACGAAGGGTTAAACGATATTAAATCGTGACAGTAATTTTGAAGTCTATACAGGGTGTTACAGAAAGGGTATATCAATACAAACGGGTTGAAGAGTGTATCTGGTCTAGAATCTCTGTAAAAAATTTCAGCTCAAAAGCAGTAACTTTGAAAATGCTTAATATTTTTTATTTCGATATTTTATTAAATTGAAATCATAACAAACGCGTCACCGCACTACGAGGGTCATTATCCCTTATCTGTAGTGTGTCTGTGCGCCTAGTACACGCACATTAATGTGCGCCGCCGCGCGCCAGTGCAGCGCCGTGATGTCGTAATAAAAAAATATTAAGCATTTTCAAAGTTAATGCTTTTGAGCTGAAATTTTGTACAGAGATTCTAGACCAGATACACTCTTCAACCCGTTTGTATTGATATACTCTTTCCGTAACACCCTGTATTACCAAGCCGCGCACAGCAGCTTGACCACGGGCGTCTTCCGCGACACGCGATCGTAGCCGAAAGTATGCGGCGACACACGTACATACGTCTCCGTTCGCCTGTCGTCGTATCCAATCGAATTACTTCGGCTGTCGTCCAAATTTTTCATTTCCTCTTTCGTGTTTTATCATTATTTTCTTCTTCTTCTAATGCAATAGCCATCAAAACTACGTCAACTTCAACCATTTAAAAAAAATAGAACACGTCAACACGGTAGGAATGAAACTGACTAGGCGCAGAAACGGATACGATACGTTCGCAAGTGACGTACGGGGCCGGTCGTGTAAGTCGACATCCTGCCGAACGCGATCGGCTGTCGCCGCATCCGTTTGTATCATTTCCGATCCGATGCGATACGAGCCGTTTGGTGGAAATCATCCTTTACAGTGTGGTTTTGGTATAATGTTTTGGTACACATGTTGTTTCTCTGCGTGATCAAAGCAGAAATGAAGAGATCCGCAGGAGAACCAAGATAACCGACATAGCCCGAAGAATTGCCAAACTTAAGTGGCAGTGGGCAGGGCACATTGCTCGCAGAACAGATGGCCGATGGGGCCAAGGTTCTGGAGTGGCGACCGCGTACCGGAAGACGTAGCGTTGGAAGACCTGAACAAGGTGGACCGACGACCTTGTGAAGGCCGCAGGAACTCGTTGGATGCGAGAAGCACAAATCCGGTTGAAGTAGAGGTGCTTGGGGGAGGCCTATGTCCAGCAGTGGACGTCTTTCGGCTGAAATGGTGATGATGATGACACATGTTTAGCTATGCAGAATATTGTATCAATTGCATGCAAAATATACAGGATTTAAAGGCGACTATGTCATAATTAGATTCATTGTTAATACAATAATAGTCTTTAAGATACTTTCATTGATACCTGTACATTTTTTTTTGTACCACTCTTGGGCAAAGGCTCTTCTCTCTTTCCAACTCTCTCTGTCCAGAGCTGCCAAGTAATAATCTTTATGAAAGGAGTCGAGCTCGTAATACCTCTACATAAATCCATACTTCCATACTTATATTATAAATTCGAAAGTAACTCTGTCTTGTCTGTCTGTTACCTCTTCACGCCTAAACCGCTGAACAGATTTAAATGAAATTTGGTATAGAGATAGCTTGAGTCCCGGGGAAGAACATAGGATACTTTTTATCTCGATATTCTCACGGGATCGAGACTTATTCGGAGTGGCGGATTTACACATTTGCCGCCTGTAGGCTATTCAAATTTTGCCGCCCCTACCGACCTCTACAATAATGTCCCATGTCTTTTGTATACTGCTTCGCCTTTTCTTCAAAATACTTAAAATGTTCTCATTCATCAGCTACGAAAAACTTGCAAGATCGGCAACTGTGATAAAATCTACTTTAGAAGCCTGAATTTGAGTATTCACTTTGTTTATTCTTTCCAAAAAAATATGGTAGGTATATAAATATTAATCTTTTTAATTTCAGTAAGACATTAAAAAAAATGTTAGCCCCAAATTTGCCGCCCCTAAAATCTGCCGCCTAGGCTCCAGCCTACTCAGCCTATTGGTAAATTCGCCACTGCTTATGCGGGTGAAACCGCGAGGCGCAGCTAGTATTTCATATTTTCAAGTTTACAGAAAATGTTAGTGGTGCCGATTCGGTTGTTCACAAACTAAACTAAATTTAAGTTCAGTGCATCTTTTGCTTTCTATTTCATTAAGAAAAGGACAGAAGATAAATTTTAGTTTAGTCCTGTCAAGTTAAACCTTCTGTGGTTGAGAGCCTAAGGGTCAGTTCACATGCACCGCGACGCGACGCGGCGCGCAGTTTTCAAGATAGTAGCTCGACGTAGTAGACACAGAACTGTGTACCTTTGTGTGTAGAAGGTAAGGTCTATAATTGTATTGCTATCTTGAAAACTGCGCGCCGCGTCGCGTCGCGGTGTGAACTGACCCTAAAAGTATGAAATCAACGTGATTGTTTCGTCATCATGCATCGTCTCAAAAATTCACTCTTTATATGTGTGTGTGTCTATATTTATTTCTCTTTACAACTTTTTAACTAAGTAGGAAACATTGTGTATAGTTTAAAAAAATAGGACCGAAATAAGGCCATTAGAAGCTCGCGTTAAAATAATATTTACAACCAAACATTTCTGGTGAAAACGAGGTAGATTTATGAACCATCAACTATGATGTGTTTATTTATAAATGGAACGTAAAAAACCGCCATGTTTATTTTATTGAACGCGAGCATAGGTGACGGACAAGGTGTTGCCAAGTATGCATAAATTGGAGTTGATTTATTAATTAATTCGTTTGGGATTATTTAAACTAATTAAAGTGGAAGTTGTGTTTTTTTGTAATTTGTACTGATTGTGTGTTTAACTTGTTGATTCTGATTCTGGAAAGTGTGCGAAATTCAATTTTTCTTACGTTTTTAGGGTTCCGTGGCAAAAAACGGAACCCTTATGGATTTGTCATGTCTGTCTGTCTGTCTGTCTGTCCGTCCGTCCGTATGTCACAGCCACTTTTTTCCGAAACTATAAGAACTATACTGTTGAAACTTGGTGAGTAGATGTATTCTGTGAACCGCAGTAAGATTTTCACACAAAAATAGAAAAAAAACAATAAATTTTGGGGTTCCCCATACTTACAACTGAAACTCCAAAAATTTTTTTTCATCAAACCTGTACGTGTGGGGTATCTATGGATAGGTCATCAAAAATGATATTGAGGTTTCTAATATCATTTTTTTCTGAACTGAATAGTTTGCGCGAGAGACACTTCCAAAGTGGTAAAATGAATGTCCTCCCCCCCCCCTCTAACTTCTAAAATAAGAGAATGATAAAATTAAAAAAATATATATAATGTACATTACCATGTAAACTTCCACTGAAAATTGGTTTGAACGAGATCTAGTAAGTAGTTTTTTTTAATACGTCATAAATCGAAAACCGCTATTTACCTTTCACAAAGTTACAACGATCTACAAGAACTTTTATATTATGTTACTTGCTGCTACGGAACCCTTCATGGGCGAGTCCGACTCGCACTTGGCCGGTTTTTTTTTTTGCAACTTTCAGGTCAGTGTCAGGTTGTATTTTGATCAAAATTGGATTCGCGACTGTAAAAAGTACTTATTTACATACTTATAATCATTAATAAATCTTTCTAAGTTAGATGAATTTAGAACTTTAATTGACTGTAATTTTTGAATGTGTGGTTCTAAAAAAATGTATTTATCGGTTTTTATAGTTCTCTCTGTGAAAGTAAAAAAAATAGATTAGTTTTTCAGAAAAAAAAATAAAACAAAATGATCAAAGTTAAAATGATTCTGGGGTTACTTTGGAACCCCTCGTTTTTAACATAGAATCTGAAAGTAGCCCCAATAAATCATTTTATCAGGTAAAAATCGGTATTAATAAAAAACTTACCTTTTTTGCATGAAACAACGTGTCATCACCAGCGCACCCGCAAAAAGGATTGTGACAGTTTACCAGTGTCGTCATCCGAAAAAAAAATTCTACCAAAAGTTGTTCCGTTTTAAGCAATTTGCAATTTTATGTCGATAAGAAGTTTCTATCAAATTAACCCCGTGATTCCAAGTAACCCCGGTTTACGGTACCATAAGAAAAAATCTCTTATGGAAAAGTGCTTATGGTACAAATCTAACTTAGAAAGATGTATTAAAGATTCTAATGATTATAATTCTGTAAATACGTACCTGTTATAGTCGCGAAACAAATTTTTATCTAGACACAACCTGACACTGGCTTGCAAATTGCAAAAAACGTAAGAAAATTTGAATTTGCGGTCTACCACTGCGCATTCACCTTAAGGGTAATTTCACCAAAGAAACTAAAAGCAATCAAGAAATCTTGTAGTTTTAAAAAAAATGCCGTTTTTTTATAATATGATGAAAATGTTTGGATGTAGGTAATTTTTATGGCATCGTATTTAACTTGTTATGTAAAAAAACTTTTAAAAATGAGTATCTTTCGCTACAAAGGAACAAACACCAGCTAGTTTTTTAGCAGGTAATTAAAAGGCAGGTTAAATTAGTTAGGTATATAATTATGAATAAAATTAGTCTACAGTTTTAAGTCTAACCCCCTTACTAATAAACGTTGTATAACGTCTGTATAGTTACACAACGCTTTCTTCTTCTTTCGAGTCAAATTACTGACGACTGAAAGAGAAAAATCGGTGTGTAACTATTCATCTGATATAATACGTTTATTAGTAAGGGCATTAGCTTAAAACTATGTTATACGCAATCGAATTGATTACGATTGTGCAATCCTTTTTACGAGAAACACCCGACCAATGTTATGTAATGTTACGGTATGCTGTTATATAATTACGAGATTCCCTAGAAAAAGAAAGAAAGAAAATACGTTTATTTGCGGTGAAAATGACCCAAAAAAAGAACATAAACACAAAAAATAAAATAAAAAGGTGGGGGGAGACATGCGTTACATCCATGCAAAACGGCTATCGCTCAGCATTATGGTGCGACCCTATAGAAACTACAACAGTACCTCTGCTAATAAATAAATAACGTGATCCCAACTACGAAGTCAACTAAGTGCATCCGAGACGATAACAAACTGTAAACAGTTGGTTGCAGTTAGCTCGGAGATTCCCCGAGCTAACTAGACGAACACAAATAAATGTTCTTGTATATCGATTTCATTCAATTTCGAGCGGCCATTGTTGTTTACATCTTTGGCAAATTTAGAAACGCCGGACTATACCTAACCTACCTCTTTTTAGTTTTAATATAATTGGTTTATTCCAAACAATATTATTCTTTCAAGCACTTTACAAACACAGAAGTAATAAATACATTAACATTAACATGTTGAGGGGAAACAGTGAAAAAACAGTTTTGTAATAAATCGTATAATGGAGATGGAGAGGAATTCCACCTGTCGTTTATGTGGGGATATTGTAAGGTAATAAATAAAGCCCAAGGAAATCACAAAGCAATGTGAGTACGTTGCAGCTGAAGACATACGTCTAAGGTTAATGAACACGTATGAGCATAATGTATATAAATACGATAAATAACGTTATGTTCGTGAACGGGCGCCGTCGGTTGAGACTGGTCATCTCATTGCCAAGGCTTATTTTTAATCTTATTTTTTTAATTGTTTCTTCATTTTTTTTTTTTTTTTTTTACATTGTTCTCACATATAGAAGCAACAAGCATATTGTACCCAGAATTTTGTAATATTCTTGATTTAAAAGAGTGTTCATGGAGTTTCTTGCCCGTTCTTCTCCATAGAGATCTACGCTTTGGAATGGGCAACTAGCTTCAACTTTCTAACTGACCGACTATTTAATTTTGACAATTCAAAAGTGCCTGTACATGGTCTAATTAAAATAAATACTTTGAGTTTGAGTCTGATACACAAGGGTCGGTTTTCCAAGCTAGGAAAGCAAACTACATATATAACAGGTTGTTTTTTTTTTCCGGTTCCAAATTTTTACAGGCTGTTCTATCCATGAGTACGAACAACTTTCACTATGGGACTAACTCTGAAATCACGAAAAAAGAATCAGCAGTTTAATACAAAAGTTCAATACGGTAAGTATTGAACTTTTGTATTAAACTGCTGATTTTCAGATAGTGAAAGTTGTTCATACTCATGGGTAGAACACCCTGTAAAAATTTGGAACCGGTATAAAATATCATCCTGTATATATCATCGTATAGGATGATCATGCTGATGTAAACAGAATGTGCCGAGAGGAGGCCTGTGTCCCAGCAGTGGGAACCGAAGACCAGGTGGCCCAGTGGTAACGGCCGTGACTTACAACAGGAAGTTGTAGGTCGTAGGTTCGAACCCAGTCAGGCGCTTTACTGTGTGTAAATTATTTCATCACCACTGCTCTTAAAACGGTGAAGGAAATCATCGTGAGGAAACCGGCATGTCCTAGAACCAAAATTTCAAAGACATGTGACATCTACCAACCCGCACTGGGCCCGCGTGGTGGATTACGGCCTACTCCCTCTTACTGAGAGGAGGATTGCGTCCCAGCAGTGGGAACATTATAGGCTGATTATACTACCTTTACCTAGGTAAGTAGTCAGGTAGTCACACACTTTACACAAAAAGCGACCTTGTTAAATTATATTTTATCTACCTAGATAAAATGTCCACGCACGATTCCATATTTTTATCATCGAGTTTATACTGCTTGGTTATCGCGAGGATCAATTCTGCCGAAAAAAAAACCAATTTAATTAGGTTGCCTTATCTGTCAGATAAACTGAAGTATGAGCTTTTAATTGTAATTGGCTTATAGGTTTATCTTCATGTGTTTTATGACTGTAATGTGGATAGAATTGATAAATAAAATATGCAATTTTTTAAAGGTGATTTTTGAGCGGCGGCTTATTTTGATCTGTCTACGGTCGGGTCGTATTGATGATGATTTTAATGATTATAATTCTGTGAACACATACCTACTTGTTACGCTCACGAATCACATTTAAATTGACATAGAACCTGACACTGACCTTTTTCTTTCCCGCGGTGGAAATCCTCATAGACTTCCTCTATCGTGGGGGTGACAGAGGGGCATGCCGGACTCTTACCGGCTAAAACCACCGCGGTGTTCCACCTCTACCTATGGCCGAGGGTGCGGGATTCGCATAAGCATTCACCGCTCAACCTGACACTGACCTGAAAATAGCAAAATAAAAAAAGACGGGTTGCACTCCGGGAGTGCCGGCAGAAGTGAAAACTTGAATATTAACGTTGAAATAAATCAATTATTAATTGAATTAATATAAGTAACTCATTTTTTTCACTATTTCTGCGTCACTTTTTTCATTAATAGATGCACTTTGTTCAATTTCCATATTTTAAACACTATATACACGAATTTTACGAATACACAGCAGTGTAGGTACTACACCCACACCCACACCTACACCCACACCCACACCCATCCATCCATCCATTGTCGTGTGTCACTTGGTTCACTTCGGTTGGCGCCGCCGTAGTAGTCTCTCCTGACGGTCACGTGTCCTGACGCGATGTCCTGACGCGAGTTTAACATTTTTTACCCATTACAAAAAAGTGTGCAACGCCACTAAAGAAGTTTACACTTCAAAAAACAGTGGCACTCTGAAGCCGACAGAAGTGAAAACAAAACACAAACAGAATACTTTGCCATCACTCACTCACATATCGGATGTACATTAAAACCGAGGACCATCCGAAGCGGTGTCGATTACGGTAACAGTGGCGCAAGTTCAATAGTGTTTTCCCATGGCAAAAAACCGGCCAAGAGCGTGTCGGGCCACGCTCAGTGTAGGGTTCCGTAGTTTCCCGTCCGTCACAGTAAGTTTTCCCACGTACAATTCGATAATACCCGACCCAATGTAATAAGTACCTACAGCGCCATCTCTCGGGGAATTGGGTTACTAATTAATGCCAGAAGTTTTCGGTGGTAATTTTGGATTGCGAGAACCGATTTTAATAATTCTTTTTTTGTTTGAAAAAAGATACGTTCAGGATAATAAAATATGTAAACGAAGTTAAAAAAAAATGCTTGTGTATACGATTATACTACGAACTTAGTCCAGAAATGATTTTGTACAACTTTTTGTCTTTTTTGTACAAAAACTGTTGTTTCTATCAAGTTCAAAATAATTTTCCTAGAAAGTCCTTATAAAGTTCTACTTTTCAGATTTTTTTCATATTTTTTAAACTTATGGTTCAAAAGTTAGAGGGGGGGGGGACACATTGTTTTTTTACTTTTGGAGCGATTATTTCCGAAATTATTGACATTATCAAAAAATTATTTTAGTAAACCCCTATTCATTTTTAAACACCTTTCCAACAATATATCACACGTTAGGGTTGAAATTAAAAACAAAATCACTTCCCGCTTTACATATAGGGGGGCTACCCTAATAAAACATTTTTTTCCAATTTTTATTTTACCACTTTGTCGGCGTGATTGATATACATATTGGTACCAAATTTCAGCTTTCTAGTGCTAACGGTCACAGAGATTAAGCGAGGACGGACAGACGGACGGACGGACGGACGGACGGACAGACAGACATGGCGAAACTATAAGGGTTCCTAGTTGACTACGGAACCCTAAAAATGCCCAACCAACGCGCCTTAAGAAGTTTTCAATTAAAAAAATAAAAATTGAATTTCGCGGACTACCCTGGAGCTTGCCCCTTATGTCAAACAATTTCAATAAGTATAAAAATGCAGACAATCTTTCGAATCGCGATTTTCCTGTACGAATGTACGGGTTTATTACATTTCCTAAGAATGCAAGACGGAATAAATATTTTATTAAAATTCCTGATTCACGCAAATCCTTAAACGGAGGGTATACCTAGTCAGGTTTTCAATGAGGAATAACACGATTTTAATTCAACTATGTATTATTTCGGGGCCTATGGCTTAGTAATAACAGTGGCACGGTTCGATCAATCAGGTTAAGCTACGCTTGCCGCGGTCGGTCCATGGATGGGTGTCCAATGTCCGTCCAGCTGTTGGTCCTGCACCTGATCTCTCTCCAATCGTGTTGGACTATGAGAGCAAAGGAACAGAGATGCACTTGTGTTTGCGCACACACTTGTGCACTACCTACAATATCTCCTGCGAATCCAGTTAATCTAAATTGAGGTTGATCACCGTGACCGAAATCTGCGGTTTCACTCGCATATGTCTCGATCCCGTGGAAATATCGGGATAAAAGTATCCTATGTTTTAATCCTGGTTATAAACTATCTGTTAGCCTTTCATTCAAATCCATTCGGCAGTTTTTGCGTGAAGAAGTAACAAACATACAAACACACTCACAAAATTTCGCCTTTATAATATTATATTGTGACTAGCTGCGCCCCGCGGTTTCACCCGCATAAGTTTCGGTACCTTTGGGAATATCGGGATAAAAATAGTCTAAGTACCTATTCATCCAAGGTGTCAGCTACGGTTCCCTATCCATTTGCATAAAATTTTAAGACCTAATATAACTTAGCATAATTTTGTTTGGCATAATTATATTTTCGCATAATATAATTACGCATAACAGCTTACGCATAATTTTTTTAAGCATAACTTCTCTAGTCATAATAATGATTAAGCATAACATTCTAAAGCATAAAATTTAGCATGACCGTTTTATTTCTAACGACGTCAGGTCGACGGAGCCCCGCTACGCGGGGCTCCTATTTCTGTCTGCAGGGTTTAAAGGAACCTAACCAAACCGAACCTCGGGGTGCCCCTGACATCGTTTAGTATTATGCGAATCAAATTTATGCCAAAACATATTAGTCTTTAAGATGATTATGCCAACATAAAATGTATGCCTAAAAAAACTATGCCGAAGTATTATTATGCCAAAACAAATTGTGCCAAAATCGTTATGCCGAAGTATATTAGGACAAAGAACATTATGCGAAAAGAAGGGATCCCGTCAGCTACATCCACAACAAATTTTATCAAAATTGGTCGAGCCGTTTGTTCGTGAAGAAGTAACAAACATACAAACTCACTCACAAACTTTCGCCTTTATAATATTAAGTGTGATAAGGAGGCAAGAATCCGTTCACACCCCATTTCTAACTACTACTTACACAACAATCAAAGTTAAGGCCCCTTTGGCTTTACTACATCCTGTAATGGCTCATATATGTCAATATTACGAGTAATATACAGCCCGTGAATGGTTCTAAATTAGTTTGGAACTTCGAGTTTAAGTTGTACAGTTTCAACACCTAGTTTATCAACATCATCCTGCCCTTAAGGCGGTACCCCGACCAAAACCGCGTTTTTCTTTGTTATTCAGAGGCTATTAACTCAATAATTATGAGAAATAAACTACATCTAAAAGCACATTATTAATGTTTGATATCCCATCATCAAGTTGCCCGTTATTATTTGTTTCTATATGTTACTAATACATTTAAATATCCTTTTAATAAAGTGACTAAAATTATTGATAGCATGCATCTTTTGCTAAATTTGACGTTCTATTAATTTGAGGATTTCACCAATGAACAGATAATTAAAAAAAAAATCTGAATAATCCATGTTTTAATTTGTTTAAAAAGATCGCTATTCTTTTTTATTTATTATTAAAATAATTTAAAAAATTGTGCGTGTTCTATAATAAAGGGGCTTGCGCAGGGTGCGCTGCATCCCTATCGTACGAGGAAGTCGTGTCGCTCTCTGTCTCTGTCGCAATGCTCTAGGTTATTTGGTCGGGGTACCGCCTTAACACATATTACTCGGGGACGGCGCAACACGTCTTCCCTTTCCATTATCCCCTGTCAACCGTCACACTATCGTTCAATCCCTGTTTCACATCAGTGTCGACACCTATTGTACCTATTTTAAGTAATTCAAATGACAAAGGTCAGCGTTGTTCCACTGCGCTCCAAAATCCATTGTTCTCATAATTTTAATGTTCATACATTGATTCCACTGCGCTCCAAGAAATGTTGAGTAGAGTTAGCAAAAAAATAAATGAAGCATGAAACATTATATTAAAAGAAAAAAATGCATATCAAATATGTTTATTCAGTCACACTACGGCCATAAAGTGCGAAATGGCCTTGAGCATTTTTGACACACGAGATGAATCCAGGGTAAAAAATACTACTGTTATTTATATTTGTGTATAACAAACCACTTATGGTTTGCCTTTTATGCTGACTCTACATATTTTATTTTAGAGCGCAGTGGAATGCATTCCTGGAGCGCAGTTGAACAACCCAGTTCTGTTCAAATTCAAATCGTAATCTCGCCTCAGCGACAAACAATGTCAGAAACTTGTCAAAAATGTTGGCTTAGACGATTTTTTTAACTAAGTTCTTTAACGCGGCTTGCGGTAGGAGTAAACTAGTACCTAAAAATCGTCACGCAACAAAAAAGTGTTATGCGACTTTTAACATAATAGAAAGAGACCGAGAAGGAGATAGTTTTCATGTCTTTAGAGGGTGCTAAAGCCGATAGTGAGGTCAAAATAAAAATTGAAGATAGCGGCTGCGAAAATTTAAAATTTTTCGCAATGGATGTCATTTTTAAGGTTTTCGAGGGTACTGACGCCAATAGTGAGGTAAAATGAAAATCCAACATGGCGGCTGCTATCAAATTTTTCGCAATGGGTGTCGTTTTTATGGTTTTTGACAGTGCTAAAGCCGACAGCGAGGGCACAATAAAAATCCAAAATGGCGACAACTTCGTGAGAACTTCTAACAATGTATACTAAACGGCTCTTCCTGTTATATACGAGTGTGTGTGTGTTCGAGTAACGCGTAAATAAAGAGCTTCGTTTCTGACGGGGGTCCCCCGACCACAGACGTTTTTTTGACAGATCGAGATTGAAGTAGAATGCTTCTTCTTCCTTGGCCTCGCCTTTTCTCGTTACGCGGTGCCGGCTTACCCAATCATGCGACGTCATTTATTTCGGTCTTGTGCATCATCTACCGTGAGTCTCATTTCCCTCATGTCCTTTTGGACCTTCGTCGATTTCTACATTCTGTGACTACGGTAACTCACACACTTGTTAAAATTCTAGGAAAAAAAATCATCTACTTTTACAATATTTGTAAATATGTGAGCACCATGTTTTTTTTTTTTTGTTTACCTGTAATTGCTTTATTTTTAATTCTTTTCATCTTTTCCGGTAGATTAATTTCATTCCAGGTGAATCGTCTTTACATTTAATTAAATGAATGCATTATACCTTGTAAAACATTTTAAAAGAGCAACGGTGGAGTTTCTTGCCCATTCTTCTCCATACGAACACTACCTTTTGGAAGGGGCGACTAGAATCAATTCTATTTTATTGTAATTTTGACGTTCAAACGTGCCTTTTATGTGCCTATTTCAAATAAATGATTTGACTTTGACTTTGAAAGTAGGATAGGGTGTCTACAGGAAATGTAATAAAAAATCACTTTACGCATTATATGCAAAGTCAAATCACAATAGTAGCTGTCTGAAGAAAAGCTTTTATTGTAACATTCCATCAATCTTCCTTTTGTAAACAAGTACGTTTGTTTGTCGATACCTAAGGGCTTGCACACACCAATAATTTCCTAGTTTGTACACAATCCATACTAATATTATAAATGCGACAGTGGCGCCGATTCTCTTGAACTACACCGCTGAACCGATTTAAATGCAATTTGATATAGGGATAGTTTAAGTCCCGGGAAAGGACATAGGATAGTTTTTATCCCGATATTCCCACGGGATCGAAACTTATGCGGGTGAAACCGCGGGACGCAGGTAGTTTTAAATATTTTCTAACTTTACTCTCGAAGAAATTTATCTAATCTAATTATAACCGGCTTAGCCGTTTCATTGAACTATTGCATGACACAACATTAAAGTCCAGTGACTGAATTTCTTACTTTATACCCATGGGAATATCAAGTACTCCACCACGATCGTACATCAATTACTAAAATCAAGGAATGAATGATCGAACGAAACGAAGTTCTTAAATGAATCTAACGAAATAAAACAATACGGGGAGTCCCCGTAGTTCAAGTCGTAGACTAAATATGGCTCTATGTATTAATTTACTCGTTGGTCTCCATGAAATTCGGATACACACTTAAAATTTTGAAAGAAAAATACCAAAAGTGTCATTTTCATGTATTAGAATGGAATGGAGCTAAGATTTAAAGAGCTAAAGAGCTAAATTGAGCTCTAATAGAGCTAAATTGGCAACACTGGTGCGACGGCCGCGAAACGGCCAAGTCGTACGTTTTGACCAAGATGTATGGTTTGTAGTGTTGGCAGCTTGGCTCTACATTCGATCTGAAGGTCAATTCTCGTAATTAAAAAAACGTTCAAAATCTAGTCGCAGTCTCATTTCGGCGACAAACAAATGTCAAAAACTTGTCAAAATGTAGGGAAATTAGAGGTGTTTTTGACAGGTTGAGACTGAGATCAGACTGTGAACGTTCTTAAAATTACGAAAATTACCCCTCTGATAACTTTCCTACTTTTTGCCATCAACGTGGCAATGCCGCCAGTCTCTTGGGTACACTACCAGTCGACAGCGATGCGGATGAAGTTTTAGTTAAGTTACGAATTTTGTTATTTTTGTTAATTAAAATCGATAAAATATATATGTATATTGATTGCCTATTGGTATTAGATATCACAAGTCACAAATGAAAAAGTATTTCCATGAAATAAGGTAGATTACGCATGTTATCCGTGTTCGTAGTAAAGATAAAGATGGAAAAAGGTTAGATGCTTGCTTGTGGATGACTGTACTGGTTCAACAGGCTTTTAAGTCGATTACTGGTTATGCATTGTTCCTTTCGAATACTTACATATATTAATAAAAAAATAAATATTAATACAGGCAACAATTCAGCGGTTCCCTATCCATTTGCATAAAATAAGACCTATACTTAGCATACTTTTGTTTCTCCTAATTATATTTTCGCATGATATTATTTACGCATAACAGCTTACGTATAATTTTTTTAAGCATAATTTCTCTAATCATAATAATGATTAAGCATAACATTCTAAAGCATAAAAGCATGCTCGTTTTATTTCTATCGACGTCAGGTCCAACTGCTGCGCGGGGCTCCTATTTCTGTGTGCAGGGTTTAAAGGAACCTGACCAAACCGAACCTCAGGGTGCCTCTGTTGTCGTTTAGAATTATGCGAATTAAATTTATGCCAAAATAAGTTAGCCTCCAAGATAACAACGCCAACATAAACTGTATGCCAAAAAAAAGGCAAAGTATTATTATGCCAAAACAAATTATGCCAAAATAGGTATACCAAAGTATATTAGGAAAAAGAACATTACGCAAAAAGAAGGGATCCCCAATTCAACACCTATTGGGTTACGACAGGAGAACCTTTTATGTTGACTTGAACTGTATTTGTAGAACAAAATATACGTAGGAACCTTGATCAAAGCACAACCTAATATTATCTTTCTCCTTGTTACAGATCCGGAATGATTCAAAACCCAGTAACACAGTAAAAAAAAAAACAAAAATGTATATCATCAATAAAATTACAATTTTAATTTTAAGCATCATTCTTTTCACCACCCTTGAAAGAATCGATGCAGATAAATATGACAAAGAAGATAACATAGACCTCAATCACACACGACGACTCGTCATCAAATCAAGCGTAATCAAATTGAGGCAAAAGAGAACAGCTGAAAAGTACACAGGAGAAAATGTAACAGACACTGAAGAAACAACAAAAGACAATATGACGGAAGAATGTGTAGGACAGAAAGAATTCTGCAACTTATCCAGAGAGGAATACGTCTCAATGTTGAATGACTACATCTATCCACATACATACGAATGGATTTTGATCGGCACACACACATTGGTATTCATCACAGGATTGGTTGGAAATGCGTTAGTGTGCGTGGCAGTATATAGGAACCACTCAATGAGAACGGTGACGAACTATTTCATAGTAAATTTGGCTGCAGCTGATTTTATGGTGATCCTGTTTTGCTTGCCTGCAACGGTCCTGTGGGATGTAACTGAGACCTGGTTCCTGGGAGATGTGCTGTGTAAGATGCTGCTTTATTTTCAGGTAAGATTTTATTTAGGTATCTATTATATTTTATCTTCTATATAAAGTCCAATTAAAATAGGTGGACATACTTTTAGAAATCATTCAGACCACCAAAATAAGGACGATGGTAAAAAAGTATATAAGAAACGCATTAGATACTCACAAGAAAAACACTCAGCTAACGAAAATACACTAATGTGCCGGCATTTTATTATTTTAGGTCAAAATAAAATCACTTTAATTAGTGTTTTTTTTTTGCTTGGATATTCTTGGTTAGACCACACCCCGGACACTCCATACAACGCTCGCAAAATAATTACTTACTACTACTACATTAACAAATGACGTTTGTATACGTATGAATGTGTGCGTGAAATCTAGTAGGGCTGGCAGTCGTGCGTAGGCGGCGGCGCTGCCCGAACGTGTGCATTACAAACAATGTGGCGCCGCACGCCGCGACAAAGTTAGTGCGCACTACCTAGTACCTACTCACAGAAATCTATTTAATTACATTTCTATTGTACTACTTTTCAAATCGAAGAATGAATAGAACGTGAAAGAAAGAGACATAACTAAGACAATAAAGAGAGAGAGCAATAATTTAATAGTTGGTATGTTAATATTACGGAAGCTTTAATTGTTCTAAAACGAAGAAAACTTGGAAAATAAATGAATAATAGAGAAAATTATGAAAATAAATTATCACAACACTGGCTTAACTTGTTTGTCTGTAATATACTAGCTTTTATTTTTTATGGGTTTAAAGGATATTTGAGTTGCTGTTCCTTACCTTCTTTCATGTTTCGGGAACCGAAAGAAACTCCTGTCTTTATCGTTCCTCGATAAAGATAAGCATCCAAATAATGCACAATATACAACCATCGTGATTAACACAAAATATAAAACATAAAAAAATAATGTGTTCGAGTCAGCAGTAGGTAGGTACAGCGCTGCGGTTCTTGTCTTTGCGAGCGCCATTGTTAAAGAACTGGCGACGAATATGCCGAAGTGCGGGGTGAGGTGCGGTAACTGATGTTAGTGCGGGGAAGGGAGTGTCCTTTCTGTACGGAGTACGATTAGTATTCTGTGGTTAGACGTACTGAGCGTTTGTTAAAATTTGTCCATCTATTTTAATGGGACCCTGTAAACACACTATAAATTAACCATCATTTATAGAATTTATTTCTATTAGACTGAGGGGCAATTCTCGTAATTTGAAAAACGTTCACAGTTTGATCTCAGTCGCAATCTGTCAAAAAATACTTCTAATTTCCCTAAATTTTGATAAATTTTTGACATATGTTTGTCGCCGAGATGATACTGCGACTAGATTTTGAACGTTTTAAATTACGAGAATTGGCCTACTGATATTAAGGAAATCTTGATAAATTGTCATGTCGTAAAAACCGGGTATTGACGGGGAGGGGCCCGCTGCTCGCTCGTTTTTATATAATCTAAATGTAATACCCAAAAAAGGTATCGCTAATGTGTTGTCAAATCTGTTAAATCGTTATCGTCTTGACTACAACACTTTCCATACAAACCAATCGTCAATTGTGTTGTAGCGGGAGTAAACAGTGACACGTTTACACGCACTAGCTGACACAATTGATGTATAGAAACTGTCGGCACTGTTTGTCGACCGCACAACGTCAAGGGGACGTCAACGAGGAACGAGATTATTCGAATCGAACGTGACGTCACGTCACGGTGACGGCGTGCGGTGACACGCAGCTACAGTAAATATATCGTCGCTTTGATGGTGAAGAGAACCAAGCTACAACTTCGTTCAAAATAAAATAAATAAATAAGCCGAAGAAGAAGGAAGAAGTTGGCCGTAAAATCCCAGCGCTGATTTGCTGGATTCGTTTTCTCCTCTACCGATCATTTTTCCCCTGAGAGTTCATTTGGTTTATATGTATGTATGTATATATCTATGTATTTTATAGTCATTTCCTAACTAGTGATCCTGTATGTTGCACCTGCCATGTTTTGTCACTGCATCACCCTAAGGTTGACTGGTAGAAAATGCCTAAGCCTAAGTGCCTCCCGGCCACCGTAGGCGCAGGCCTGCGGACGGAGAGTAATGGGTAGCTCACCGTCCGATCAGGACCAGGCCCGTGCCGGACGGCGCGTACGTGTTCCACGCGCGCCTCAAAGAGATGTCAGCATAAAGGAAGGGGCCTGCCAGGGCCGAAGCCTGCCGGGGGTGCGGGATTGTCCGAAAGAGTTACCGCTACCCCAGAACATAAAGGGCTAAGGAAGGAACACGGATGGGTTTTAGTCAGTAAGAGTCTGACACTCCCTTCCGCTCCACCCAGAGCGGGATGATTTCCCATCCATAAAAAAAAAGGCCTTTCTCAGACTGCATCACATCATCCTGTCCTCCACCTTCTGCATCAGGTCTGTCCCAGCCTCCTTTTTTAAGGTCTTCGGTCCATGTAGCGGGGTGCGTCCGCTAGCCGACACGCGATGTCCACTTCAGGACTCGTCTACTGCACCGTCCATCGATCCTTCGAAAAATATGGCTAGCCCGTTTAGCTTACTTATAAATAAAGTCCTCCAGACCATTATTTCGGCCACAGCGGCCAATCTCAACGGAGACTAGCCATCGGCGAGGGAGATGTTATAGTGCACAAGTGTGCGCGCAGACACAGGTGCACTCCTTCTTCCCTCACTCTCATAGTCCGATGGGACGGCAATCCGACACGACCGGAGGGAGATCAGGCGCAGGACCAACGGCTTAACATGCTTTCCAAGGCACGGGGTTATCACACCGCCAACTTCCAAACTCCGGGCTGTTACTAAGAAATTCCTGATGGAAAAACTCAATAACAGTTTGTCCGACCCGGGAGTCAAACCCAGAACCCCTCACTCAGCAGTCCCGCTTGCGACCACAAGACGAACGGGGCAGTTTAGCTTGCTTATGCTCCAAGCTAAGTAGGTAACTCCAATTCCTTTCCGTATAACATCATTTCTGATTTTACCCTTCAAAGTAACCCCAAGCCATAAATATGAATTCGGTAAATGTTTCTTTATTCGTAAAGCAGCGTTCAAAAGGGATATATTCTATAAGAGTCCCTCGAGACCGGTTATTCGAGGGAGTATTTTAGGATCCTATATGCAAAACTACTAAACTGCGGGGTTTGTTGTACTTTGTTGAAATCATGAATAATTCAAGCGGCTGTAGCCAGGTTTTGAAGTAAAGTAAATGAACCAGGTCACGTACTTCATTGGATGCGTTCGTGTGGACTAATTTATTCGGAGACCTCACCTGAGAAGTCATTTATTGCGAAAAAAAAAAAAACGTAAATTAAATAAGTAAATAAAAAATAAAATCATTTTAATTCGAGCGGACAATCTGTGGTTTTGGTTCGCTGTCACTCTCGGTCGCCGGACATTTGAGTGGATAGGCACTACCTCGAAAATCTAAAATCCTCGAAAAAGTGATGTAATTACTTTTGAAACGCAAAAGAAGAGTGATGGCTATAGGTGCGTGCGCTCGGAATAAAACGATGTATGTGCCAAAACGAATCTACTTATTTTTTTAACAGAATAAATTAATTAAATTTAAAACTACATTGAGTAAACTTTGATATGATAATTCTCTGTGATTTAAAGTAAATTCCGTTGAATAACTCTTAAGCGTTACGCCTTGATGTCGAAAAAAGTAAAAAAATAGATATAACTTTGCAATTTTTAACCGACTTCTAAAAAAGGAGGAGGTTCTCAATTCGATTTTTTTTTATGTTTGTTCGCGCATAACTCCGTTGCTTGCAATCCGATTTAAAAAATTATTTTTTTTGTTGGAAAGTGTATACATCCCAAATGGTCCCATGAAAATTTTATCGAAAACGGACAAGCGGTTTTTGAAAAATCAACAAAAATCTAATAATTTATCTACATTGTCTACATTAACGATCTTTTTGTTTACTTTTTTGTGGGGTAAGTACAACTAAAAAGTGAAAAATAAAAACTTTTTTACAAAAAAAAACAACCGACTTCAAAAAAAAAAACACTACAAAGTGATAAATAACTTTCATTTCGGAAGTCGGTGTCAAAAAACGAAAATGCGGAACCAACGACACCGACTTCCGAAATTAAAGTTATTTATCACTTTGTAGTGTTTTTTTTTTGAAGTCGGTTGTTTTTTTTTGTAAAAAAGTTTTGTATCGAGAAAAAATCATTGAACCGTGTATTCCTTTTACATGATACTAGACCAAAGAGTCAAAAAACGTATACCAAACCCTTTTCTATATACTTAACAAGTTACACGAAATAGAAAAACCGGCCAAGTGCGAGTCGGACTCGCGCACCGAGGGTTCCGTATAAAAATTTAAGATTTTCGGAATTTTTCCTTTATGTGTGCTATAAAACATTGCTTCATGCCAAATTTCAAGATTCTAGGTCGACTGGAAGTACCCTTTAGGTTTTGATTCCCTTGCGAGTAGTTGCGAGTTTGAAAATATGCGGCTTAAATTGCCGTTTCTTTTGATTGCGTTGACATAGAAGTTTCATTTTGTTACAGCTTCAAGGTATTATAGACCTGAGTATTTGATATTAATTTCAATTTAATACCTATACGCGTTCATGAGAAAAGAAGTAACTTTAAAATTTTCAAAAATATTTTTTATTATATGATGTAACTACAAAATTTACGGTTTTCGCAATTTTTCCTTTATCTGTACTATAAGACGTTACTTAGTACCAAATTTCAAGATTCTAAGTTCACGGGAAGTACCCTGTAGGTTTTGATTCCCGTTCGAGTTTCGAAAATTTGCAGAAATTTGCGGCATAAACGGCTGTATCTTTTGATTGCTTTGGCTTAGAAGTTTGATTTTTTCACAGCTTCAAGGGACAGTAGACCTGAGTATTAGATATAAATTTCAGTCTGATACCTCCACGCGTTCCTGAGAAAAAGGGTCTTGACAGACGGACGGACGGACAGACGGACAACAAAGTGATCCTATAAGGGTTCCGTTTTTTCCTTTTGAGGTACGGAACCCTAAAAACACATTTTGTTCAACATATCATCTTAAAACACCTCGCTCTATTAAGTTTCCACAACATCAACAAAGGAAAGAACATTAACTCCCCAAGTAGGCTATTTTAAACAATCTGACAAAATGTTTGTATACAAAGACTCACTCGTAATATACCGAACTTACAAGTAACTTGACAACAAAGAAATTCTTTCATTTGAAAAGGCTGAATAAATAAACATGAGATTGACAAATCTGCCGTCTTACGGTGAATAGCCGTAATTACTTTAAAGTGTATTTTGAGTAAAAGACCGTTTTGTCTGAAGTGTGGTTTGAAGACACTGTCAATGGACTTCACTTAATTGAACTCTTATGATAATTCGTTAACTAATGCATCGTTTCTAAAAATACCTAGTTTTATTTATTTTTTAAACATATTATTTTTTTAAATTTGATTTTCGCTTTCATTTTTATTAGTAAAAATAATGATTATTATGCCATCCCTAAGTAGAAAAGCCTTAAATTCATAGTTAGGGCTTTTCTGTTTACAATTCTAAATAAATAACGCCTTTTCAAGCTAGTAGCTTTTACTTAATTATTATTTTACATAGTAAAGCCTTAATTGAAATATTACGCCTTTTGACAATAGGAAACACGCGCTGTTGTTACGGCTTTTCATGTGATTGCGGGATATTGATGACATACAAAGATGAAAAGCCGTAACAACTACTACGGCTTTTGACTGTAGGATATCGAAGTCATGATCGATAAAAGTGATAGTAAAAAAAGGCCTAAAACTAAAGTTACGGCTTTTCAAGTCTGTAAACTGGCTTTACTAATAACAAAAGACCTAAACATGGAAATTATGGTTTTCCATTTTTGAGTGCAATGTCTTCGGGGCTGAGTTATGCCTTTTTAACTACTTGTAACTTTGACTACAAACGAATTACAGCTTTAGCAGATACATAGAAAGGTAGACAATTTCTTGGCAAGTCCGAACCTATTTATTTTTAAGTCATTTTTGATAAAAATTTTAGTTACGGCTTTTCATCATAATTATGACGGCAGAAATAAATAATGGAGAAACTATTATTTTTTACGAGGAAATTGTTATTTTTACATCTCAAATCAATCTGCCTAGCTTTTTCCCAACATTGTTGGGGTTGTCTTCCAGTCTAACCGGCTGCAGCTGAAACCAGTATTTTACATGCAGAAACTGCCTATCTGACCTCTACAACCCAGTTACTGGGTAACACGATACCCTTTGTTAATCTGGATATCAGAATTTTGTGCTTCAACTATTCGAAAGCGTGGTTCTTAAGGGAAAGAACGGGCGGGAATTTATATGCCAGAATATTAAAATAACTTTTTATTTCCTCTTTTGGGGATGCCGTAAACATATTCGGGTCGCGGCGGCATGATTCAGCCGACCCGAAAATGTTTGCGCCGGGAGGTAAAATCGAATAATTATATTACCTATGCTAATCGGTTTGCTGTTTGGGAAACAACCGCTCAGCTTAGCTCGAATTGTGCCAGGAGATGAAACATGAACACGAATTTGCCGATCAGTATTAGCCGAATGAAAGCCGAATATGTGTAATAATTGCTTTGGGTCGGCTTTGTTGTTTAACAAATACCTACTTACTACCGAATCGCATTCGATCTTCACCCGACCGATTCGACCCAAATATGTGTGTTGTTTGCTGGTTTTTGTATTTGTATGTCATCACTATGGAATCGTTTTATTAACCTCTCACACATTTGCTCGTCTACCTGTCGAAACACCTCACGCGTCGGAATAGTTAAGTGGGCGCAGTAAGTCATTGTTGTAATAATGACATTGACAATAGAACAATGACACTGTTGTGTACGCTTAGTGTACCGTTGACGTGTCGAGCAGTGTCTCTTATGTAC
Organism: Amphipoea oculea; assembly: GCA_945859645.1. Taxonomy (NCBI): domain Eukaryota; kingdom Metazoa; phylum Arthropoda; class Insecta; order Lepidoptera; family Noctuidae; genus Amphipoea; species Amphipoea oculea. Next base: position 4,525,776 of record OX243881.1, on the reverse strand, counting down.
ACTTGGTGTACACTTGACGCTTGAGGGAGACTTCTAGTTAACTTTTGCTACTCTTAGTTTTTTTTACTGGCACGTGTAGGAACGGGAAAAGTTCCGAAGCTTGGTACCTTTGTAAATCAAAATCAAAATAATTAATTTCACTTAAACCTACATGGGCACTTATGAAACGTCAGAAGCTAGGTGCACGGTTCCTATTGATCGTTCGCCTATGGGGAAGAGCCAGCAAGAAACTTTACGGTTCCTCTTTTTAAAATAATCGGCTTTTACAATGTTTTCAAATTACAGTGTTAATAGGTATGAGAGGACAGTGTATTTAGGATGAGTAAAGAAGATAATTGGAACTATTATTTATAAGGTCCAGTCAAGGAATAAACTGAAAAAGAAGAAAGGAAAGAAAATACCATAAATAATAATAATATCACAATTATTATCTTCCTGCGCTTGTACAGACGCCACCAGCACATCAAGTTACTACAATTAGTCAAACTTTAATAGATTTTCAACTTTATTGCTAAGACATAAGGTTCAAAGTTGATTGGGAAAATTTGACAGTTTCGGGAAGCTTGATGTGCTGGCGTCTGTACCATGTTACTTGGAGCCGGCGCAAAACGTTTTCTTTTTCCATAATATAATATCGGTCAAAATATGATTTGCGACCGAAACGTAATTGTATCTACTAACTCACTAATTAATTACCCTATTGAATGACTATTTCAATAAATCGTGACCACAGATATAGATTCACCTAGATAACGCAAGAGCAACTACATACAAAAATCGTAAGCCGCCACTTTTGTGCGCAGTCCTGTGTACTGCTGGCTGGGTGAGCGTGAGCGCTGGCGCTAGGCCGGGGTTGGAGCAAGATGGGTGCCGCACGCGGCGGCGTCTTTGAATCGATTTGATTTTACCATCACTAAATAGTGCTTGGGACGTCATAGTAGGTAGTCAAAACATGACACGCTTGGTTTTCATACAGATCGTGATACTTCCGTTATCTAGGTCTATCTATATCTGTGACCGTGGCATTGTAGGTCAATACTAACTTTTTCAATATTAGTTTATATTACATACATATTGATGTAATAATTAGGGGAATTGTGGCTAAGTAATAACAGCCACACGGGTCAATCGATCAGGCTACGCTTGCCGCGTTTAGTCCGTGGATGGGTGACACACTTTACATAATAATTATCAAAACCCCTCCATGCCTCGGAAAACACGTGAAGAGTGTTTACGTTTACGACATACGGCATTTCATACAAGCTTTCAAGCTCTTATTTTTCGAAATGAATGAACCGATTTTAATGAAACTTCGTACACATAAGCAGGATACAAAGGTCTAAAAAGTTAGTTAAGAACATTTTTCGAAAAACAGTGTTACAGCCAAATACGACAGAAACAGATATTTGCTGTTATCTTTTTTTAAATAAGACATTTCGAAAATGTTCTTTGCTAACTTTTTAGACCTTTATATCCTGCTTATGAGTCTGAAGTTTCATTGAAATCGGTTCATTCATTTCGAAAACCAATGGCTTGAAAATTTGTATGGAATGCCGTATGTCGTAAACGCTCTTAAGCAGTTGGACTCGACTGTCATTCGTGGATCGTTGGTAGTCGTTACGGGCCATCAGAAGCCCGAACCCACGTGTCTGACAACCACTCTTACTGAGAGTATCGTATTATAACCCAGTAACTGGGTTGTGGAGGTCAAATAGGCAGTCGTTTCTTGTAAAATACTAATATTCAGCTGCACGCGATTAGACTGAAAGCCGACCTTGGCAGTGGCCTGTAAATTGAAAAAAAAAACGTAAGAAAATTTTTGTTTCCAAACAGCCAATTCTCGTAATTTTAAGAACGTTCACAGTCAATCAGTCTTAATCTGTCAAAAATACCTCTAATTTCCCTACATTTTTGACAAGTTTTTGACATTGATTGTCGTTGAGATGAGATTGCGACTAGGTTTTGAAAGTTTTTAATTACGCGTTATTCGCCTTCGTATTTCAAAGTCAAACTGTGAACTGAATCGAAACAAAACCAAGAAACAAAACAACTTATCTTTAAAATATAAACTGGAAAGAATTTAAAAACAAAATACCACGTCAGAATGCATAATCCTAACTAATATTATAAATGCGAATGTAAGTTTGTTTGTTTTTTTGTTACCTTTTCACGCCAAAGCCACTGAACCGGTCATCCTGAAAATTTGCATATACGTTATCAGGTTTACAGAAACGGACATAGGGTACCTTTCATCCCGAAAAAAAGTGCTGTTTCCGAGGAAAACAACAATAACGTTATTATAATAATAGATAGTGACACGTGTATTGTTGTTTTTCTCGGAAACAGCACTTTTTTTCGGGATGAAAGGTACCCTATGTCCGTTTCTGTAAACCTGACAACGTATATGCAAAATTTCAGGATGATTGGCTCAGTGGTTTAGGCGTGAAAAGGTAACAAACAAACTTACTTTTAGTTAGGATAGTATTTCAAGCGGACTAATTCGCGGGCAGCAGCTAGTTCCAAATAAAACTCCAGATTGCAAAAGTTATGAAAAGAAAAATCTAACTTCTTGTACTTTATTGCTTCTTGCTTCATTTCCTACGTTCAAAGGATGGAGAGTTTTATTAATTTAATAGTACGCTTTTCACTATTTGCCTTACGTTTCTTTGAAAACTACGTCTATTCACTACAGCTTTTGTATTCATCATTATTTGTTTCATCTTTTTGATTCATGAACTGGAAAGAGATGCTTGGTGCTTTCAATGACATTCTGATGTAGAAAACAGGTTGGTTTTTTACATTGACTTATACTAGGAAATATGTACGGTCTCATCGCCGTACATTTTCTGCTTACTCTGTAACCTACTTTAGACCAACGATGCGCGTCATAATTTAGCATAATAAAATGACATGACTAACGAATAAAAACATAGTGAACTTATAACTGGGTTGCTATCAACAACTGAGAGAAATAATCGCCTCCCACTCTAGTACTGTTACTTACTCTTAACTTAAATAAACTTATCTACTTAGTGCGTCTCAGTGGAACGTGTTTCTCTATACTAACTGAACTTACCAACCTTCACGACAAATCGGTGTACGGGGTACTACTACAACCCTACTACGGAGTACTACTACAACTACTGCAACCCGTACAAAATTCTTTTTTATCGAGATTGCATTTACAGATGTAACCACCTGTTGATTCCATACTAATATTATAAATTCGAAAGTACGAGTAACTCTGTCTGGCTGTCTGTCTCTCTGTGTGTATGTTACCTTTTCACGCCTAAACCACTGAACCGATTTAGATGAAAGTTGGTATAGAGATAGTTTGAGTTCCGGGAAAGGGCACAAAATAGTTCTTATCCCGATATCCCCACGGGATCGACACTTAAGTGGGTGTAACTGGGACGCTGTTAGTATTATAATGAGAAAAGATTTGATTTTTTGTTTGGTTACGCTGTCACGCTAAAAGGGCTGAACGGATTTATATGAAATTTGGCACATGAGTAGATCATGACCTGGATTAGGACATATAATACTTTTTATTCCGATTATTCTTCGGGATCGAGACTTATGTGGGTGAAACCGCAGGGCGCAGCTAGTTAAATATAATTTCATGCTTCTAGCTAGACCAAGTGGTTTAGGCTAAGTATGCGTTATCTGTGAATAGAATAGAATAGGTCTTTATTTGCTTAGAATATAGGTACATAAAAAATAAGTTGTTAAATTATATAATAGAACCCACGTACATTCTGCCTTAATATAGCATGCAAATGTAATACAAAGTAGTGAATAATAAAGATACTACAAAAAAATATAATTTAAGAAATCCTGCACAGAATAATAACATCTATCTACAAGTAATTCTGTGAAACGCTTTTTAAATTTTTGCAACGGTAAGTTTTTAAGTTGGTCAGGTATTTTATTAAAGATTACAGGAGCCATAAAAATCACATTTCTTTTTAATAAGCTAGTTTTAAATGCGCCCGTGCTTAATAGATTCTGGTATTGAGATCTCATAGCTGTATTTCGTTTTCTAGTTTCTATTAAAGTTGCAAATAAACATCGATTTGTTATTACAAATATTGCTAATTCAAGAATATAAAGGCACGGGAAAGTTAATAATTTATGAGAATTAAATATAGGTACGCAACTGTCTGTTACCTTAAGACCAAATATAGCTCTCAGGCAGCGTTTTTGAGCTTTGAAAATGCTTTCTCGTTCACTACAGTGACCCCAAAATATTACACCAAATCTTAAGATGTGTAATCTGTGAGTGAATGATTGAATGAATATAAGATTTTTTTTTAGTTGATGTTTATGGACTTCACTAATATTTATCTCATGTCTATTAATTGTACAGACGCCAGCACATCAAGCTACCCGAAACTATAAAATATTCCCATTGAATTTTGAGCCTTATGTTTGTGTTGTTCATGTTAAAAAAAGGCCTAAAACTAAAGTTACGGCTTTTCAAGTCTGTAAACTGGCTTTACTAATAACAAAAGACCTAAACATGGAAATTATGGTTTTCCATTTTTGAGTGCAATGTCTTCGGGGCTGAGTTATGCCTTTTTAACTACTTGTAACTTTGACTACAAACGAATTACAGCTTTAGCAGATACATAGAAAGGTAGACAATTTCTTGGCAAGTCCGAACCTATTTATTTTTAAGTCATTTTTGATAAAAATTTTAGTTACGGCTTTTCATCATAATTATGACGGCAGAAATAAATAATGGAGAAACTATTATTTTTTACGAGGAAATTGTTATTTTTACATCTCAAATCAATCTGCCTAGCTTTTTCCCAACATTGTTGGGGTTGTCTTCCAGTCTAACCGGCTGCAGCTGAAACCAGTATTTTACATGCAGAAACTGCCTATCTGACCTCTACAACCCAGTTACTGGGTAACACGATACCCTTTGTTAATCTGGATATCAGAATTTTGTGCTTCAACTATTCGAAAGCGTGGTTCTTAAGGGAAAGAACGGGCGGGAATTTATATGCCAGAATATTAAAATAACTTTTTATTTCCTCTTTTGGGGATGCCGTAAACATATTCGGGTCGCGGCGGCATGATTCAGCCGACCCGAAAATGTTTGCGCCGGGAGGTAAAATCGAATAATTATATTACCTATGCTAATCGGTTTGCTGTTTGGGAAACAACCGCTCAGCTTAGCTCGAATTGTGCCAGGAGATGAAACATGAACACGAATTTGCCGATCAGTATTAGCCGAATGAAAGCCGAATATGTGTAATAATTGCTTTGGGTCGGCTTTGTTGTTTAACAAATACCTACTTACTACCGAATCGCATTCGATCTTCACCCGACCGATTCGACCCAAATATGTGTGTTGTTTGCTGGTTTTTGTATTTGTATGTCATCACTATGGAATCGTTTTATTAACCTCTCACACATTTGCTCGTCTACCTGTCGAAACACCTCACGCGTCGGAATAGTTAAGTGGGCGCAGTAAGTCATTGTTGTAATAATGACATTGACAATAGAACAATGACACTGTTGTGTACGCTTAGTGTACCGTTGACGTGTCGAGCAGTGTCTCTTATGTACACTTGGTGTACACTTGACGCTTGAGGGAGACTTCTAGTTAACTTTTGCTACTCTTAGTTTTTTTTACTGGCACGTGTAGGAACGGGAAAAGTTCCGAAGCTTGGTACCTTTGTAAATCAAAATCAAAATAATTAATTTCACTTAAACCTACATGGGCACTTATGAAACGTCAGAAGCTAGGTGCACGGTTCCTATTGATCGTTCGCCTATGGGGAAGAGCCAGCAAGAAACTTTACGGTTCCTCTTTTTAAAATAATCGGCTTTTACAATGTTTTCAAATTACAGTGTTAATAGGTATGAGAGGACAGTGTATTTAGGATGAGTAAAGAAGATAATTGGAACTATTATTTATAAGGTCCAGTCAAGGAATAAACTGAAAAAGAAGAAAGGAAAGAAAATACCATAAATAATAATAATATCACAATTATTATCTTCCTGCGCTTGTACAGACGCCACCAGCACATCAAGTTACTACAATTAGTCAAACTTTAATAGATTTTCAACTTTATTGCTAAGACATAAGGTTCAAAGTTGATTGGGAAAATTTGACAGTTTCGGGAAGCTTGATGTGCTGGCGTCTGTACCATGTTACTTGGAGCCGGCGCAAAACGTTTTCTTTTTCCATAATATAATATCGGTCAAAATATGATTTGCGACCGAAACGTAATTGTATCTACTAACTCACTAATTAATTACCCTATTGAATGACTATTTCAATAAATCGTGACCACAGATATAGATTCACCTAGATAACGCAAGAGCAACTACATACAAAAATCGTAAGCCGCCACTTTTGTGCGCAGTCCTGTGTACTGCTGGCTGGGTGAGCGTGAGCGCTGGCGCTAGGCCGGGGTTGGAGCAAGATGGGTGCCGCACGCGGCGGCGTCTTTGAATCGATTTGATTTTACCATCACTAAATAGTGCTTGGGACGTCATAGTAGGTAGTCAAAACATGACACGCTTGGTTTTCATACAGATCGTGATACTTCCGTTATCTAGGTCTATCTATATCTGTGACCGTGGCATTGTAGGTCAATACTAACTTTTTCAATATTAGTTTATATTACATACATATTGATGTAATAATTAGGGGAATTGTGGCTAAGTAATAACAGCCACACGGGTCAATCGATCAGGCTACGCTTGCCGCGTTTAGTCCGTGGATGGGTGACACACTTTACATAATAATTATCAAAACCCCTCCATGCCTCGGAAAACACGTGAAGAGTGTTTACGTTTACGACATACGGCATTTCATACAAGCTTTCAAGCTCTTGTTTTTCGAAATGAATGAACCGATTTTAATGAAACTTCGTACACATAAGCAGGATACAAAGGTCTAAAAAGTTAGTTAAGAACATTTTTCGAAAAACAGTGTTACAGCCAAATACGACAGAAACAGATATTTGCTGTTATCTTTTTTTAAATAAGACATTTCGAAAATGTTCTTTGCTAACTTTTTAGACCTTTATATCCTGCTTATGAGTCTGAAGTTTCATTGAAATCGGTTCATTCATTTCGAAAACCAATGGCTTGAAAATTTGTATGGAATGCCGTATGTCGTAAACGCTCTTAAGCAGTTGGACTCGACTGTCATTCGTGGATCGTTGGTAGTCGTTACGGGCCATCAGAAGCCCGAACCCACGTGTCTGACAACCACTCTTACTGAGAGTATCGTATTATAACCCAGTAACTGGGTTGTGGAGGTCAAATAGGCAGTCGTTTCTTGTAAAATACTAATATTCAGCTGCACGCGATTAGACTGAAAGCCGACCTTGGCAGTGGCCTGTAAATTGAAAAAAAAAACGTAAGAAAATTTTTGTTTCCAAACAGCCAATTCTCGTAATTTTAAGAACGTTCACAGTCAATCAGTCTTAATCTGTCAAAAATACCTCTAATTTCCCTACATTTTTGACAAGTTTTTGACATTGATTGTCGTTGAGATGAGATTGCGACTAGGTTTTGAAAGTTTTTAATTACGCGTTATTCGCCTTCGTATTTCAAAGTCAAACTGTGAACTGAATCGAAACAAAACCAAGAAACAAAACAACTTATCTTTAAAATATAAACTGGAAAGAATTTAAAAACAAAATACCACGTCAGAATGCATAATCCTAACTAATATTATAAATGCGAATGTAAGTTTGTTTGTTTTTTTGTTACCTTTTCACGCCAAAGCCACTGAACCGGTCATCCTGAAAATTTGCATATACGTTATCAGGTTTACAGAAACGGACATAGGGTACCTTTCATCCCGAAAAAAAGTGCGCCTTCGTATTTCAAAGTCAAACTGTGAACTGAATCGAAACAAAACCAAGAAACAAAACAACTTATCTTTAAAATATAAACTGGAAAGAATTTAAAAACAAAATACCACGTCAGAATGCATAATCCTAACTAATATTATAAATGCGAATGTAAGTTTGTTTGTTTTTTTGTTACCTTTTCACGCCAAAGCCACTGAACCGGTCATCCTGAAAATTTGCATATACGTTATCAGGTTTACAGAAACGGACATAGGGTACCTTTCATCCCGAAAAAAAGTGCTGTTTCCGAGGAAAACAACAATAACGTTATTATAATAATAGATAGTGACACGTGTATTGTTGTTTTTCTCGGAAACAGCACTTTTTTTCGGGATGAAAGGTACCCTATGTCCGTTTCTGTAAACCTGACAACGTATATGCAAAATTTCAGGATGATTGGCTCAGTGGTTTAGGCGTGAAAAGGTAACAAACAAACTTACTTTTAGTTAGGATAGTATTTCAAGCGGACTAATTCGCGGGCAGCAGCTAGTTCCAAATAAAACTCCAGATTGCAAAAGTTATGAAAAGAAAAATCTAACTTCTTGTACTTTATTGCTTCTTGCTTCATTTCCTACGTTCAAAGGATGGAGAGTTTTATTAATTTAATAGTACGCTTTTCACTATTTGCCTTACGTTTCTTTGAAAACTACGTCTATTCACTACAGCTTTTGTATTCATCATTATTTGTTTCATCTTTTTGATTCATGAACTGGAAAGAGATGCTTGGTGCTTTCAATGACATTCTGATGTAGAAAACAGGTTGGTTTTTTACATTGACTTATACTAGGAAATATGTACGGTCTCATCGCCGTACATTTTCTGCTTACTCTGTAACCTACTTTAGACCAACGATGCGCGTCATAATTTAGCATAATAAAATGACATGACTAACGAATAAAAACATAGTGAACTTATAACTGGGTTGCTATCAACAACTGAGAGAAATAATCGCCTCCCACTCTAGTACTGTTACTTACTCTTAACTTAAATAAACTTATCTACTTAGTGCGTCTCAGTGGAACGTGTTTCTCTATACTAACTGAACTTACCAACCTTCACGACAAATCGGTGTACGGGGTACTACTACAACCCTACTACGGAGTACTACTACAACTACTGCAACCCGTACAAAATTCTTTTTTATCGAGATTGCATTTACAGATGTAACCACCTGTTGATTCCATACTAATATTATAAATTCGAAAGTACGAGTAACTCTGTCTGGCTGTCTGTCTCTCTGTGTGTATGTTACCTTTTCACGCCTAAACCACTGAACCGATTTAGATGAAAGTTGGTATAGAGATAGTTTGAGTTCCGGGAAAGGGCACAAAATAGTTCTTATCCCGATATCCCCACGGGATCGACACTTAAGTGGGTGTAACTGGGACGCTGTTAGTATTATAATGAGAAAAGATTTGATTTTTTGTTTGGTTACGCTGTCACGCTAAAAGGGCTGAACGGATTTATATGAAATTTGGCACATGAGTAGATCATGACCTGGATTAGGACATATAATACTTTTTATTCCGATTATTCTTCGGGATCGAGACTTATGTGGGTGAAACCGCAGGGCGCAGCTAGTTAAATATAATTTCATGCTTCTAGCTAGACCAAGTGGTTTAGGCTAAGTATGCGTTATCTGTGAATAGAATAGAATAGGTCTTTATTTGCTTAGAATATAGGTACATAAAAAATAAGTTGTTAAATTATATAATAGAACCCACGTACATTCTGCCTTAATATAGCATGCAAATGTAATACAAAGTAGTGAATAATAAAGATACTACAAAAAAATATAATTTAAGAAATCCTGCACAGAATAATAACATCTATCTACAAGTAATTCTGTGAAACGCTTTTTAAATTTTTGCAACGGTAAGTTTTTAAGTTGGTCAGGTATTTTATTAAAGATTACAGGAGCCATAAAAATCACATTTCTTTTTAATAAGCTAGTTTTAAATGCGCCCGTGCTTAATAGATTCTGGTATTGAGATCTCATAGCTGTATTTCGTTTTCTAGTTTCTATTAAAGTTGCAAATAAACATCGATTTGTTATTACAAATATTGCTAATTCAAGAATATAAAGGCACGGGAAAGTTAATAATTTATGAGAATTAAATATAGGTACGCAACTGTCTGTTACCTTAAGACCAAATATAGCTCTCAGGCAGCGTTTTTGAGCTTTGAAAATGCTTTCTCGTTCACTACAGTGACCCCAAAATATTACACCAAATCTTAAGATGTGTAATCTGTGAGTGAATGATTGAATGAATATAAGATTTTTTTTTAGTTGATGTTTATGGACTTCACTAATATTTATCTCATGTCTATTAATTGTACAGACGCCAGCACATCAAGCTACCCGAAACTATAAAATATTCCCATTGAATTTTGAGCCTTATGTTTTAGCAATAAAGTTGAAAATCTATTAAAGAAAATTGACAGATTGTAGTAGCTTTATGTGCTGGCGTCTGTACTTTATTTGAAATGCAGAAAGAGGAGCTCGTGGCTGAATAATAACAGATATATCCTCCGTATCTCAAAAAAACATGTTAAGCCGTTGGTCCTGGCTGTCATTCGTAAATCTTTGACAGTCGTTACGGGTAGTCAGAAGCTCAAAAGTCTGACAACCAGTCTTACCAAGGTATCGTGTTACCCAGTAACTGGGTTGTGGAGGTAAATTACTGGTATTAATTTATTTATTTTAGGAAAAAAAAAAGGAAAATGAAGAGCGGGGAGCCGACCCCAGGCATATTGGTTTGGGTGCGGGATTGTCCGAAAGGGTTATCACTACCCCGGAATACAAAGGGCTAAGGAAGGAACACGGATGGGTTTTAGTCAGTAAAAGTCTGACACTCCCTTCCGCTCCACCCAGAGCGGGAGGGGTCATTTGATGATTTCCCATCCATAAAAAAGGCATATTGGTTTAAGATGCAAAAATAACAATCGTTGTCCTTTTTTTCTCATTCTCCTGTTTATTTATTCGTCCTTTCAAATAAAAAAAGTTATCTGTTGCAAAGTTACTTAAAAGTTCGGTACGTAAGAATAAATCTCCTGTATAAAACCATTTTCATTTGTAATAGCCTACTTAAGGAAATAATGTTCTTTTCGTTGTTGTTTTTATTCTCAAAATATTGTTATAAAGTTTTCAATAGAGCGATGTGTTTTTCTGAGAATCTGTCAACGGTACGGCCTAAACCTTTAATTTTTTAAGGAAATAAGACTGAAGGACGACGAACTACCATAATAGTATGTGAGTTCTTTCCGCCTCTTATGGCGTTTGTTCACCTCAGACTTCACGACACGAGAGACGTCAAGGAGAAACGAGATTATTTGAACCGAACGTGACAACGATCGTTTGTCCACCGCGACGTCCGCGACCGAACTCGGCGGTACAGTACCCGGCGATAAATATTGCACATCGACCTTTGGAAAGAAACAATCGGCTAATTTCGGCTTCGTAGTGCGTTATCTCTGTCGTACGGCATTTTACTATAGGGTCGAGCTGCTGACATTGAATCCATCTTTATTTTGCAAAAGAGAGCTGTCAGAGCCATTTCTAATCTACGTCCGCGTCGCCGCGAATCTATTTAAAAGGGTTAATATTATGACGGTACCTTCCCAATTCATTTATGAAAACATTATGTATGTAAGAAAAAATCTACATCTTTTTAATAAAATAAGCGATAGACATAACTTTAATACAAGAAATAAAGATAAAATACATCAACCATTTTTCAGATTAGCCAAAGTACATACATCTTTTATGGGGTACTGTGTCAAATGTTACAATAAAATACCTTGTGATATATTGGAATTAAATGAAAGAAAATTTAAAACTCACATTAAACGTACACTTTGTAAACAATCATACTATAAATTAGAAGATTATATCCAAGATAAGAACGCTTGGAAACATGCTGATCCTGCTCCATAGGACAATCTAGAGTCTAGACAAAATCAAACTGGTTGCTAATTTAATTGTAAATTTTTTTGGAGTGAAAACTTCTTTAGCGGCGTTGAACACTTTTTGTAATGGGTAAAAAATGTTAAACTCGCGTCAGGGCATCGCGTCAGGACACGTGACCGTCAGGAGAGATTCCCCCCCCCCCATCTCTTTCTACGGCGGCGCCAACCGAAGTGAACCAAGTGAGACACGATAATGGATGGATGGATGGATGGATGATGATGGTGATGGCGATGGTGATGGCTATGGCGATGGTGATGGCGATGGCGATGGTGATGGCGATGGCGATGGTGATGTGATGTGATGGTGATGGTGGACGCGGACGCGGACGTGGATGGACAGCTGATGGCTCGACCGTCTGTGTAGTAGCCACACTGTTGTGTATTCGTAAAATTCGTGTAGTGTTTCAAAAAATGGAAATTGAACAAAGTGCATCGATTAATGAAAAAAGTGACGCAGAAATAGTGAAAAAAACTTAGTTATATTAATTTAATTAATAATTGATTTATTTCAACGTTAATATTCAAGTTTTCACTTCTGCCGGCACTCCCGGAGTGCAACCCGTCTTTTTTTTTATTCGTTTTGTCATTCATTACTCACACCCTGACTTATTACTTGTATTTATTTTTTAATTTTTTTTATTAAAATCGGTTTGCTTGTACCATGTTTGTAAATATGTGAGCACCATGTATCTATCAGATAATTAATTTATATGTCATGGTTTCGTTTTTAATTCTTTTACCTGTGGTATAGTAATTTTATTTTAGGTGCATCGTCCTCACATGTTATTATATAATTAATGTACCCATGCAAAATATTGTACCTAAAACATTTTAAAAGAGTAACAGTGGAGTTTCTTGCCCATTCTTCTCCATACGAAAACTACCTTTTGGAATGGGCGACTAGAATCAATTCTATTTTAAGATATTTTTTGACGTTCAAAAGTGCCTTTTATGTGCCTATTTGAAATAAATGCTTTGACTTTGACTTTGCACACTACCTATGTGACGTTAACTGACGTTTTGTCAGTCGTTGTTCAAGTGCAATAGAGTGCGGTCGCGTCCAGTTCAAAATATATATCTAGAGTTGTTAACACCCCCAAATTTAAATAATTTAAAGTTGTACTATGGCATCTTTAGGAAAAATAGGGGAACCTTTTTATTTTACCCCAACCTAAAGCAATAATTTATAGAAAAATTGGTGTATTTTATACAAAGAATAAAAAGAATTATCAAAAGAAGCAAATCATAATTGTTTTAACAGCTCCTAATAGATACCGGACTGTTTGTATTTCGTGCGACAGAGATAATGCTCTACGAAGCCGAAATTAGCCGATTGTCTCTTTCCAAAGATCGATGTGCAATATTTATCGCCGGGTACTGTACAGTATGTTATGATGATAGTCAAAACAAGTGAACGGCGCCGGTGGCAGTAGTGGAAAAGACCGAACGTGTTTTTTAATGCCAGCAAATCGGGTGACGGACGTGTTGTGGACACGCGGCCATAGTAAATGTATATGTCGTGGCCAGGTCATAGAATTGATCATTTCATGAAGTGTTCGGTCATTTCATGAAATGGCCAGCTAAGATTGACCATATCGCTTAAAAGTCAACGTTTAATGATATATCATTCGACGTTTGGCCATATCATGAATTTAGGGTTAGCATAATACTAAACGACGTCAGGGGTTGGTTCCTTTAAACCCTGCAGACAGAAATAAGAGCCCCACTGCGCGGGGCTCCGTCGACCTGTCGTCGTTAGAAATAAAACGAGCATGCTAAATTTATGCTTTAGAATATTATGCTTAATCACTATTATGATTACAGAAATTATGCGTAAGCTGTTGTGCGAAAATATAATTAGGAGAGACAAAAGTATGCCAAGTTATATTAGGTCTTAAAATTTTATGCAAATGGGTAGGGAACCCACAGAGGAAACCGACATCAACGCCTCTGCCGGCGGATATTCTAATTATTTTACGATATGATCACTAATGTTTGGCCACATCATGAAGTAGTCGTGCGTTTAACTGTTCATATCGTCAAACGTTGAGGTATCATTGATCTGGCCAGACCACATCATGATGTGGCCAATTTCATGAAATTCTCGAGCATTTCATGAAGTGAGCAAATCTACGACATATATCGGTGCTTTGACGTCGCGTTGACGGAGGTAGACAAATGCCCTTAGATATAGAAAAACATTGTGGATTTTAATATTTTTGCGATTTGTTTCCATCTAAATACAAAAACGGGCTCCAACTTTAGGTCCATGCCCAACCTTTCGACCAAGCTATTGTATTTTTTACTCTATTGCGACAGATTTAAAGTTCTTAATACAACATTGATAACTTAGTCTTGGGTTTGCGGTCAGTTTTTGTAACAGAACTTTGTCGAGATAACGTTCAAAATTAGAAAAATGGACATCTTGTTTTGATAAAGGGCTGTTTATATTTCTTATGGAATAATTTCTTAGCATCACAACACAGAACGATGTCTTTACCGAAGGCCATTTTAAATATACAGCGTGGCGCTTTATTGGTTACATTAATTTAACACACGTATACGGTTTCGCGTTTTCGTTTTATGAACATAACGGAGAAGGCATGTGTGTCTCGTTATTATCAGCCATATTTTAACTACTGTGAGCGAACTATGTGGGTATAGTGTTAGTTATTGCGCAATAGAAAAACGGTTTGCAGTTCAAATCAGATTATAATTTCACGAACAATTTAATCACACACTATAGGTACACGATACAACCAGATACGGAACGCGGGACAGTTTCTGAGCACATGTTGTTCGTATGATGTCCAATCTGTAAGAGAGCCGCTCCACCTCGCTGTACGCTCTCTTCTACTCCCCACAAACTCAGGCTAGACTCTGCCAAGCGCCGCCAGATGGTGCTGGCGTTCCGAATAGTCAAACGAATGACTCCGTCGAAGCGTTGTCGTCACAGCGATTCCGCCTCGTTGTGAAGTCCGCTCCCGTACTAATGATTTCTCCGACCAACATATTTTAATTTCATTAAGCGTTATTATTTATTTATTTACAATTTTCTCAAATAGAATCTTTGGGGCAACTTGTAGCGCTGGGGTCATCTGCCGGGATCACGGATTAAATATCATAAAATTAAAACGAATAACTTGCAAAGAGTAGGCAAATTAAAGGAAAGAGAGAGAGCCTTGCGTCGGCGAGCGGCGCAGGTGGTAGTTTTCAAATTACGAATAATTTTTATGGTTACTGGCCACTAGCCCTAACCGTGTGTTAAATTAATGTTGCCATTTTGTAGCGACACGTTGTATACGTTGTTGACCTTATCTAATTGAAAAACATTTTGAAGCTAACATTATATTCACAGGTCTCAATGAACTGATTTATTGAGGTCTACATAAAAACGGCTTTAAAAAATATGAAAATAAATTGAAACAAAAATGTTCAGTCACCGCCATGCAGGATAAAGCGGCCATCTCTCATCCACACAAGAAAGAAGCATTAATCACCAACCTTGCTTACTACGTGTTAACGACGTTTAGCATTAATTTCGGGGCCCCTAGTTCGCAAGGCCATATGCGCAAAACAATATCGGGTTCCAAACGCTTAAATAATTGATATAAATATACAGGGTTGTTATTTGTGATGGAGCAAAAGGGCAGCTCCCTACACAACTGTTTCGTAGCTATTTAATCTATCTATTTAAAGCCGGTGCCAGATACAGCTTCAAACATTTGAAAACTTCTTTGATTGTTATGTGTGGCACGGGACTTTGAATATGTGTTCAAAGTTTGAAGAAACATTTGCAATTGACCATGCGGTATCGGTTTTTTAGCGCACATCAAAGCGTTCAAAGTTGGAATGTGTTCAAATGTTTGCGTAGCCTGCCACACTTGCGCAAAGTTCAGTTGCGCGACCGTTGCTGTGGCGAAAGGTCGTGCGCGGTAGGAAGTTTTGTTTATGACTGCGTGCGCGTACGTGCTTAAATAGTTGAAGATCGTAATTTTCAAGATGGATGGCAATGAGTGCGTCCTTGCATTTGTGGAGTTGCTGCAAGGGGAGCCATGTCTATGCCATCTTCGTCCATCTTGTTTGTCGTTTACCAGCATACTGTGGAGAAAAATGTTTGCAAAATATGTCTGGCAGGCTGCGACAATATGTATTCAAATGTGTTTTCAAAGTCTTCAAAGAAGTGTTCAAATATTTGAAGCTGTATCTGGCGCCGGGTTAACTAGTCTGTATTGTCCCACTGCAGGGCAAAGGCCTTCCTCTCTCCTTTCTACACAATTCTGTTAATTACCGCGCTTGACTCGGTGGAACGCAGAGCTAAGAGGCTCATTGGCGACGTAAAACTGGTGGATGCCAAGCTTCACAGCTTGGCTCATCGCCGCAAGGTTGCCTGCCTGTCGGTCTTCTACAGACTGTACTTCGGTGAGTGTGCCCAAGAACTTCGGACATCCAGGCGCACTGCAAGTTACCACCCCTACCTGGTTGCTATTCCACCAATTCGCACTAAGCGTTTGCAAATGTCGTTTATAATGCGCACAGCAAAAGAGTGGAACTCTCTACCTGCGTCTGTTTTTCCGAGCGCATACAATCCGAATCTCTTTAAAGTGAGAGTGAACAGGCTTCTTCTGAGTAAGCTCGCTCCATCGTCGACTTTGTCTCTGTCACCTTTGACCTAGGCTAGATTCAAGAGCAAGCCCATTTAAAAAAAAAAAAAAAAACTGTCTTTTGCGAGTGCCTACGCCGAGCCTTTTGCGAGTGCCTACGCCGAGCCTTTTGCGAGTGCCTACGCCGAGCCTTTTTGCGAGTGCCTACGCCGAGCCTTTTGCGAGTGCCGAGTCCTTACGGTAGGAGTCAAGCTCGTCCCGCCATCTTCGTCTTGGCCTGCCGCGATGGCGTCGTGCGTTTAGTGGGATCCAATCGGTGGTTCTCTTAGCCAAATTGTCATCTGACATGCGGAAGACATGAAGACAGTATAATTTATAATCATACAGATCGCTACTAAAACCAGACTAAAACCAGGTTAAAACCAGAGACAGATAGGTAGAAGTACAGCATGCCGGAGTAGAGTACGTCGAAATTGACTCATGTCGGAATAACAATGTTGTCGAAGAAGCTTGTCGTCGAAGTCGCATCGTTTCCTAGTTGAATTATGTCGAAGAAACGCTTTGTCGGAGTACAGTAGTGTCAGACTTAAGGTATTTCGAACTAAAGTATTGTTGAAATAAAATCTTGTCGTATTACGGTTGGGTTGTTCCACTGCGCTCCAAAACCCATTGTTCTGATAATTTTAATGTTCATACATTGATTCCACTGCGCTCCAAGAAATGTTGAGTAGAGTTAGCAAAAAAAATAATTAAGCATGTAAATATCAGTATTAAATATCATAAAAAAAGAAAATACTGCATATCAAATATGTTTATTCAGTCACACTAAGGCCATAAAGTGCGAAATGGCCTTGAGCATTTTTGACACACGAGATGAATCCACGGTAAATAAATACTACCGATATTTATATTTGTGTAAAACAAATAACTTATGGTTTGCATTTTATGCTGACTCTACATATTTTATTTTGGAGCGCAGTGGAATGCATTCCTGGAGCGCAGTGGAGTTCAGTTGGTAAGTCGTTTTACTACCCCCAGTTTGCCAAAACTGGTACAGTTCGACACAACTTAGATGTAGCATCGGCAAAATTCGTAAAACCGATCACATCCGAACTAAGTGCGCCTTCAAAATCACCAATCTTTACTAGTACTGTAGTAATAAAGATTTACGAATACGAATTACGAACGTTTTACGAATTTTGCCGATGCTACATCTAAGTTGTGTCGAACTGTAATTGGGTTCGGCCGTAAATCAATCAAAAATTTTCTGAGCACCATCATAAAATATTATTTTATCAACATTTTCTGGGAAATTCCAAAAAAATTACCCCTTATTTTGATGTTTATTACAAGCTTGCCTAAATCCTTTCATCATATCAAAGGAATTTTCCTTAACATATTCACTAAATTCCTGCATGGTTAAATCTAACCCCTTCAGTTAAAATCTTAGCATAAGGCTCGTGTCACACTGGCGCCGATTCTGTTGTTCACAAACTAAACTAAATTTAAGTTCAGTGCATCTTTTTCTATCTATTTCATTAAGAAAAGGACAGAAGATAAATATTAGTTTAGTCCTGTCAAATTAATCAGCGCCTGACGTAAATTGACGTAATTTTAGTAGGCAAGTTTTTAATCACGTCTAAACCTGTGTATGGAGTATTTTGATTTGACAGGACTAAACTAATATTTATGTTCTGTCCTTTTCTTAATGAAATAGAAAGAAAAAGGTGCACTGAACTTAAATTTAGTTTAGTTTGTGAACAACAAAATCGGCACCACTGCCGACGACTAAGATGCGACTGAAGATATATTATTTAGTTGTAAAAAAACGTACATTGAAATATAATAAAATTGAATAAAGGACAAACCAACGAACAAATAAATGGCAACATTGGTTTGTATAAACAAATGTTTACTGCAGCGCTTCCTGGTGAGTTGTCACCGTAACACCTATCTAAGAACATGCACTAATCAAATTCAAAGCTAGGGCATGCAAAACCGGAAAGTCATCAAAACCGGTTTTGAACATCGTTTTTTTGGGACCAAAACCGAAAACCGGAGCTAGGTCCGGTTTTAGCAAAAAAAATCGAATCTAGTATAATTTAAAAAGAAACACCATTTTTTTTAAATACCCACTAAGTCTACAAATAAAACAAATTGTATGATACATTTCTTTTTACCCGACTACGGCAAAGCCAAAGGAGGGTTATGATTTTAACAGGCTATGTATGTATGTGAGTATATTCATCTGTTCCCTCATAGCTCCTAATCTACTTATCGGAACTCGACATATGAAGTATCGTTAGAACCGTCTTAATTGTCCGCTGAACATAGGCTACGTGACGTTGCACAAAACTCGACGGCGCCCTCTAGTGGACAAAAAGTAATGTGTTAAAAATAAAAATTGAGATAAATACGCCATGTTTGGTATCATTTGAAAGGGCTTCACTTGTACATTTCCAAAATATTGCTCAAATTTAAAGCGACGCCCTCTAGCGGACAAAAGTCATGTGTTAAATGTAACACCAAAATTGTTTAAATAAAAAAAAGTAAAAAAAACTAAAACCCGACTACGACAAAAAATACACGACACGTTATAGGTACCAACCGAAACACTTTATTAACGTGTGACTACGGTTTTTCTTTTTGTTCTGTTCGAAGTATGAAAATCTTGTTTCATACTTTTTCAGCGTCGTTTTTTTTTGTCGTAGTCGGGTTTTATTTTTTTTACTTTTTTTTTAATCCAAACCATAATAATTGTACAGATAACAATGAACTTATAATAGTATAAAGATTAATTAACTGCGATCAAATCAACAACAAGTAAGTTTTTGGTATCTTTGGTACCTATTAAGTCTACTATCAAAAATAATATATTTTAAACATAGAAAACACAATCAGCATCTTCAAATATTAAACACAGCCACCCACAATAACCAAAAAAATCAACATTTTTGTAACTTTGAAGACGAACTACAAAATAACATTATTATAATATGATTCATATTGCACTAAAAAAGAGATCAATAGCCAACTATGTATACTAATTTAAATAAAGCATAAATCACTTGTTTTCAAGAGATCGCTGTTCTTGATAATGTGATCTCAAGAATATAAGTGCATCCAACAGTCAAAATTAATTATTTTTTGAGAGTGTTCAAAAAAATGTTGACAAAACCGGAGCTCAGCTCTCAAAACCGGTTTTCAAAAATCGCTAAATTTTGGCCGATTTCCGGTTTTGCGCAAAACCGGAAAACCGGTTTTGCATGCCCTAATTCAAACCCATCACTGAAAACCGCATCAAAATATCGGACTAGTAGTTTTGGAGATAAATGGCAACATTGGTTTGTACCTACAAATAAACAAACAAACACACATCCGCTCACCCCAAACGCATATACTGTCTCCGTACAGTCGCGGGTAAAAACAAAAGTAATTTATTTAAACTAAGCTGAGAATTAGCACAGCAGGACTGGCTTGTGTAATTTTGATGTTCAAAAAGACGTCGAAATGACACAAGACAGTCCCCCAAAACGCCCGCCACCACTTTCTAGTGCTTTAGCTGGGAAGAAGAAGTGAGGCAACAAACTCCCCTGTAGCACAGCTGCCTCTACAGTTAGAAGAACTTGATACTATATTCTATATAATAGTAAGTAATTAAGAGGACTACATGACCTAAAGCGCGGTCACTGTCGGACTCACAGATATAGATAGACCTAGATAACGCAAGTATTACGAACTGTATGAAAACCAAGCGTGCCATTTTTTGACTACCTACTATGACGTCACAAGCTCGCGCTCTCGCTCACGCTCACCCAGCCAGCAGTACGCAGGACTGAGCGCGAATGTGGCGGCTTACGATTTTTGAACGTAAGCTAGTGCGATTTTTGGCACGCGAAGTAGTTGCTCTTGCGTTATCTAGGTGTATCTATATCTGTGGTCGGACTGCATAGAAAAGAAAGAGAAGAGCGAAGACGCAACGCTGGTAATTTATTGCAAAATATGAAGGAATTATCTATGTACGAAAAAAATCTAATGCTTGGACTAAAAAATTTAAAACACTAGAGTTTTATTATGTTGCTTGTAAAATAATCTGACAAAAAATTATAATGATTGTATGTATATTAGTATGGTTTTTATTGTAAAAAGAAAGTTTTTAGAGGTATCTTCATGATTTTTTTCTATCGTACCAAATAAGTTGTATGATGTTTTCAACACACTATCTACCTAGCATATATCCTGAAGTATAACATATATTTTTTTATTTTGTTTACTGTAGTCGATCATATGCTCTTACTGTTTCTAAAACTTGCCTTTTTTGCGTTTAGGTCCTGTAAGCCCTAAGAAACTAAAATATAGCGTCGAAAAATTCATCCGCATCGCTGTCGACGTTATAAGTTATTTAAAAAAAAACGGTAAAAAAAAAGTCTTTATTTCATGCTTTTTAGTAGGTCTGCTTATAATTTATCTTACAATAGCCTAGTGTCAACTTGCTCATCGAATTTTACAAAATATTACTTTTCCCGATGCAGGGAATTTAATTGTTGAGGAGTTCTCCTGGTCTACCATCAGCTCCATATCACCATTCACATCGTGGCGAGCATAAATTGCTTAGCAACCATATTAATGTAATCGAATCACAACCCGTGAAATACTTAGATATTATTGAGTAGTTCCGGTGGCCATCTGTGGTCTTCATCATCAGTTCCACTTCACTAAATGGTGCTTTTCGAGAGCAAATGCACGAATTACTATAAAAAATACCCAAATCGCTATAGGTGTGCCTATAATATTTGAAGAGTTCCTTCGATTTCTCCAGGATCCAATCATCAGATCCTGGCTTGGTGACTATGGGACCACTTCAGAAGTATCTCCTTTCGAACAAAAAAATAATTTTGAAAATCGGTCCACAATTGACGGAGTAATCGCGTAACAAACATACAATAAAAATAATAAACATACCGTCGAATTGAGAACCTCCTCCTTTTTTTGAAGTCGGTTAATAACAAAATAGTTTTAAATTTAGTCGCCTAACCTTACTCCTCTAGGTTTTTACTACTGAAGGCACCGGAGTCGATTATATGTACAAGGGTTTTTACGTGATCCCAAGCATAAAACCCTAGAGGAGTAAGGTCGGGGGTCGTATGTCAAACTATAAATTAGAGTATGTACGTATGTTTAACCTTTTACCGCTTACGCCGGATTAATCCAAAAAATATTTTCGTGCCCATTTCGCCAGGGTCGTATATTTACTCGTAATCTGCTTTTTTTTATGTGAAACTTCTTTACGCACGCTTGACTTGAGGAGTAAGCTGGCGAACGCGTGACTTAAGCGTTACGAAAAGTGTGATCGGGCGAGGCGAACGGGAGTTGAGTGGGGGATATAAGCAAGAGAAAGCAGTGCGCGCGCACATTTTCTTTCTCTCTTCCTCTCACAGCCAAATACGTATGAAGTTTCACTTCAGTCGTGTGGTCATAAGCACATTCGGTTTTTTTAATTTAATTACGCTGCTATATTGTATCAGTTAAAAGGTTAAATTCCCCCAAACTAAGTGACCGTGACCAGTGAGTAGATTATTGAAGACTTCAATCTCAAATCAGTCCTCCGCTTATCATCAACAGTGGGACCAAATGCAAAATGTGTCGATAATTCAATCCTCAATGGATTGAATTGAAGGTTTCATGGTTCGATACGGAAGCAAGGAAGTTTAATTCGGTTCGTTGGTTCGATGTCTAATCGGATACTGGCTTCCCAAATGATGCTCCCTTATTCAGCGAAAGATAAAATTAAAGTATCGCGTCGCATCTTACAATAAGTATAATGATATTGTTTTATTTTAGACAAAAAATTATTAAAAAATTTTAGAAGTGCAAAAAAAAATATAGTAGGTATTTATAAAAAATAAATACTATATTATTTCGTCGAAGAAATGATAGCAACCCTCCTGTACTCACAAAAGTCACAGAAAATATACGCTTTAACATAAACACATATGTCCTGTAAGTGTTTCATTTCCAGTTGCGTAGTTTTGATATATATTTATGTTATGTATTTACTTAGGAAGACGAAGAAGCGGAAATAGGGTTCGGGGCGAAGGTAAAGATTCGTAAATTGTATAACATAGATTCCCTTTTCGGTGCGCATTTCAGCTGACTGACGTCACACGGCTAATGTCAAAAGGAAGGTCGTTGACTGTTTCTCACATGGCTTCTAGAACATTCTAGAAGCGCCCTTATCTGACGAGAGGAAACGAGACTACGCCTACGCCTATGCGTTTTTGGCGCAGCCGTGAGGCACACTTTCCTGCCAATTACTTACATCGGACTTTGCGCTTTTTATTTGATCTTTATTTTTTGTTTTTTTTTGAAGTGAAAACTTCTTTAGCGGCGTTGCACACTTTTTGTAATGGGTATAAAATGTTAAACTCGCGTCAGGGCATCGCGTCAGGACACGTGACCGTCAGGAGAGATTCCCCCCCCCCTCTCTTTCTACGGCGGCGCCAACCGAAGTGAACCAAGTGAGACACGATAATGGATGGATGGATGGATGGATGGTGATGGTGATGGTGATGTGGATGGGGATGGTGATGGTGATGGTGATGGTGGTGGTGGTGGTGGTGATGGTGGTGGTGGTGGAGGTGGTGGTGGTGGTGGTGGTGGTGGTGGTGGTGGTGGTGGTGGTGGTGGTGGTGGTGGTGGTTGTGGTGGTGGTGATGTGATGTGATATGATGCAGAAATAGTGAAAATAACTTAGTTATATTAATTCAATTAATAATAGGCTAGTTTCCTAAAAAATTCTAATTAGTCCGTCAGTTAGATTATCGAAAAATAATGGACCCGTATTTTTTCTTTTGTCAATCAAACAAAAAATGACAAAGATAAAGCACGTCAAAATTTGGGAGTGGGGGCGCGACACTATCGAATGGTGTAATAATACAGCGTGTGTTTTTTTTTCAAATTCAACAGGTTCGATTCCTGGCTAGAAATATTGATTTTTCAAAAATCCAATGATGCAGTTTTAGTTTTCATCAAAATCGAGCCCGCGACTCCTTTGAGTACTTTTCGCTAGTCCTCATAGTTTCGGATTTGGCCATCCACGCCCACTTGAAAAATTCACCCTGTATATGTATATATGTCGGAGACGGTTGTCAATTACATTTGTGGGTAGTCAAAAGAATTTGTTATGATTTGTTTTCTTATTATTAATTTAAGAGATTATAGTATCAATTATTGTCTAATAAATCTGAACATAATTTATCAAGTACTCAGTGTACACGCTAATTGATTTTAGCAACTTATTTTGATAATTGTAACCGATGGTTTTGTTCAAAACAATTGATGACATGTTACTTTGATTTAACAATGATTTACTTTGTGAAATCACTATTGCTTATTTAAGACAATTATTCTTGTTGTATTATTCGATTACTTTAACTGTAAGTCTTATTAGATTTAGCACATTTTAGTATTTTGTATCAAGTAAACACGATGACGTATTTCCGTACGCCATTGGACAGAGTTGTTGTGGGACGAGTGCGTGGTGGGGACAAACCTTTCTAACTGAGCGCACTCGTTTGTGCTGGCACAGTCAGTGACAGTCAGTGAGAGTCAGTCGGTGTTCGGACTTGACTTCTGACAGAACACTAGCTCCCGACAAACCTGTCGGTTTACTTGGGTGGCTCTGTCACAATACGAACAGTAATCGATCCTACGATTTGTTCGCAATTACTTTGTTACTGTACATAATTATTTTTACTGTGTATCTAGTTGTGTCGTGTACGTACAGTGTGTGGTTTGCTAGTGTGATTAATTTGTTCGTGATATTATAATTTGATTTGAACTGCAAATGGTTTTTCTAATGCGCAATAACCAACACTATCCACAGTACGCCCACAGTAGTTAATAAAATATGCCTGATGATAACGACACACTAAAACCTACTCCTGATCCGACATATATATATATGTCGGATCAGGAGTAGGTTACAGGCGTCACGTTATCATCAGGCATATTTGATTAACTACTGTGGGCATAGATCGATTACTGTTCGTATAGTGACAGAGCCACCCAAGTAAACCGACAGGTTTGTCGGGAGCTAGTGCTCTGTCAGGAGTCGAGTCCGAACACCGACTGACTCTCACTAACTGTCACTGACTGTGACCGACTGTCACTGACTGTTATTGACTGTCCAGCACAAACGAGTGCGCTCAGTTATAAAGGTTTGTCCCCACTACGCACTCGCCCCACAACAACTCTGTCCAAATGGCGTACGGAAATACGTCATCGTGTTTACTTGATACAAAACATTAAAATGTGCTAAATCTAATAAGACTCACATTATAAAGTAATCGAATAATTCAACAAGAATAATTGTCTTAAATAAACAATAGTGATTTCACAAAGTAAATCATTTTAAAATCAAAGTAACATGTCATCAATTGTTTTGAACAAAACCATCGGTTACAACTATCAAAATAAGTTGCTAAAATCAATAAGCGCGTACACTGAGTACTCAATAAATTATGTTCCGATTTATTACATAATAATTGATAGCAAAATCCTAATAAGAAAACAAATCATAACATTCTGTTGACTATCCCTCAAATTTAATTGACAACTGTCTCCGACACGGCCAGAACTGACGTTCTACACGTCCTCGTGTAATCTTGGGATAAAAAATCTTTAGGTGAATATCGATCGGCCTTTCTGACCAACAAAAGCACAAAAGCACAAATCACAAAATAAAAATCCTGAAGTAGTCAAATAAAATTATCATCAAAAGCAGTTGCATCGCAACCATTCTAAAATGACCATACTGTTGCAGACAATACATAGCTCAATTAAAGTAGAGACATAGTCTCCCAGCCGAAATCACACCATGGGATTCGACAAGTAATTTGGAGTCAACCAAATCCAGGCGTCAACATAGACAACCAAAAAGTAGAGAAAGTCTCCCAGCCGAAATCACACCATGGGATTCGACAAGTAATTTGGAGTCAACCAAATCCAGGCGTCAACATAGACAACCAAAAGTAGAGACAGTCTCCCAGCCGAAATCACACCATGGGATTCGACAAGTAATTTGGAATCAACCAAATCCAGGCGTCAACATAGACAACCAAAAAGTAGAGACATAGTCTCCCAGCCAAAATCACCCCATGGGATTTGACAAGTAATTTGGAGTGGAATAGACAACCCGCATAGGCGTCAACATAGACAACCCGCCTAGGTGTCAAGTCCAACATCCAAATCCAGGCGTCAACATAGACAACCAACAGACAACCAACATAGGTGTCAACCAACACAGGCGTCAACATAGACAACCAAACAAGAGTCAACATAGACAACTTGTCAATTCAGCTATAGTATGTCAGCAGCAGATGAATCATCATCAGTGTCATCATTGACATCATCATTAACAGTAACTAGACTTCAGGCATTTTTGTACATGGTCATGTGCGTACTTGATTTAACCAGAGCCATATAAACAAAATTTTGATAATCATAGCAAAAATCATCTACCAGAGCCATGTAAACCAACTTTGACTATCTAATCAAAGCGAAAATCATCAACCAGAGCCATGTACCATCGTTATCCACATTAACAAGCATCTTTTTCACTAAGAGCCTTAGACACTTGGGAACCCACACACGAGTAAACCACTCTAACGCCACGGCTCTCCAGCCAACCAGCAATCACATTGCTGTCACATATCCAGCACATGGATCCGTATGCATCACCCTGTGACTACACACAACATTACTACGGCCGATAGAGAACCCTTACTCGCGTGGTTACCACTACTTAGGCTTGCTCATCACCACTGTGATCACCATCTACTTTGACTGGTACATGACCTACTGGCATCATTCTTAACTTATCATTAAACCAGATTAGGCTATAACTAACAATATAACCATTTTTGCTATTGTTTACCAGGAAAGTACTCAGTACCAGAGTCAAAACAAAATGAAAACGGCTCACCAGATTCGGTAGACAATAGATCTGCAGCTTGCCCAATGGCACAGACATCCACTCGCTGCCACCGCTTCCCTGGCAGAAGTCGCTAAACTCCCTGCTCGAACAGCACCGTCCTTGATCAGCGACTCCTCGTACAGGAGATCCAAAGAGTGCAGCGCCGTGCGACACTGCCATCTTGCTTGAAGACGTTTTTGTGTGTTAACCTGTAACCGAAAAAATCAACAGCAGTGCCTGTTCCACTCGGCCAATTCTGACCACATGGAAAAAATCAATAACAATCATCGATAGCAAAAGCTTCCTCTAAGCCTTAGTAATAATTGATCAGAAACTGTATCAACTTACTAGTAGATCACATACAACGCTCATGGCCCGGCTGCCGCAGCAGCTAGTGACACTCATGCCACCCATATCTTCATCACCTCACGTGATACGACCAACACACATCACCACATAGAGTCTACGACTCCCAGGTCATTACAAGACCAACACAACAATAGTCTCATTTAAGACCCGGGTCCCCGCTGCACCACGAGCTGCCCATCGCGCTCTGAACAACTCACAAGTGAATTGCAGTTACGACTACAGACAAGTGCGTATAGTGCAACCTAATAGCCATGGTATGTGTTCTACTACTCGGTGGAGAAACTCTTCTCACCGTCTTCAACGTTTAACTCGTTAGGAACACTACTTAGAGATATCTTTCGTATGCGATCGTGAGCATACTAGTAAGTACGGTTAGAATTTAAAGCTTTTAACGTATAGCGATCACCCGCAAAAACTTTGTAATAGTTGCGTATGTCGCATCAAATGGAACCTTGTTATTGTTAACTGAATTCGTCACAAGAACTTTATGTAACAAAAACTCTGTCGCATTCATATTAATTGAAAAGCCCAGATTCAATTTTTCACGTACTATCATAATATTACTTTGCAAGTAAATGTCGGGTAGAAATGTAATAAAATCTCAGTTTTTGCACTACATAAGAATTATTCTGTGCTGAATACACGTGTTTGACCAATACCATAGAATACTTCAGTCAACGCAACAACGTTATTAACACGTTTGCTACTTAACCTCTCAGCTAGCGATTAGTAATTGTGAATGACATTATTCGAATGATACGATTGTACAAGTCATTCAAATTATTCGAACAACCTTACAATTCATTCGAATTTGAAAACGAATGAGAAATAAGAATGTATTGCGTTGTGTCATTCCTTCCGATTCAAATTTCATTATTATTACTAGTTCATACATTCGAATATCCGTAACTTCATCTAAACTCAATTTTGTATGACAAACTGAACGAATGAACTAGAGGTTCGCAAATCAGTTACTTGTTGCTACGAATATCAATTCAAAATAGACTTTATTGTACGTGTAAACAGCCCAATTTTGTATGGCAAGGGTAAAGTAAATGAATGAACTAGCGGCATTATTCGAATTTGAATTTTGAGAACTAGCGATCGATTGTTGGAATCAGTAACAATCGCCCATCTCTAAGTTCTCTCATTTACTAAAAAGCATTCAGCACCAGAATGGTAAACAAAACAATACAGCTCACCTTTATTTTCTAAGGTGTCCGAGGGTAGGTGTAAGATACAAACACCCACTCGCCATTGCTGCTTCCAGCACATGCTCCACCTTCACCATCTGCTTGGCTACTACTGCTCATGGAGGGCAGCGATATGTCCTGGAATCCCTCACTAGCAGCACATGAAGGGCTTCGCTGACTGCTGCGTGGCTGCTTGGGTCGATTCAGTCACTCCACGTCACTTGTAGCTCCACGCCACGTCCTTGTATGGGTAGCCACGTTGATGCTGCTCCTTTGTTCACCTTGCAGTGAATTTTCAGCAAAACACATCACCAGTTGTGCACTGTTATGTTTGCGCAACAGACACGTCACTAGGCAAACGTATTTCTGCATACAGCCTATGCCGAAAACAACATGCACCATGATCGCGCATCCGTATCTGCTTTGTCTGGGTCGAACTTGCACAGATCCACACGATTATTTAATAAGCGTTCACATATTTACACTTTGTTTTTCAAATGTCAACGGTCACTTTCACTTTTAGCGTTCTCATTTTGCGCATGAACCAACACGAATTATATCCCACTTCTGATGTCGGATCAGGAGTAGGTTACAGGCGTCACGTTATCATCAGGCATATTTGATTAACTACTGTGGGCATAGATCGATTACTGTTCGTATAGTGACAGAGCCACCCAAGTAAACCGACAGGTTTGTCGGGAGCTAGTGCTCTGTCAGGAGTCGAGTCCGAACACCGACTGACTCTCACTAACTGTCACTGACTGTGACCGACTGTCACTGACTGTTATTGACTGTCCAGCACAAACGAGTGCGCTCAGTTATAAAGGTTTGTCCACACTACGCACTCGCCCCACAACAACTCTGTCCAAATGGCGTACGGAAATACGTCATCGTGTTTACTTGATACAAAACATTAAAATGTGCTAAATCTAATAAGACTCACATTATAAAGTAATCGAATAATTCAACAAGAATAATTGTCTTAAATAAACAATAGTGATTTCACAAAGTAAATCATTTTAAAATCAAAGTAACATGTCATCAATTGTTTTGAACAAAACCATCGGTTACAACTATCAAAATAAGTTGCTAAAATCAATAAGCGCGTACACTGCGTACTCAATAAATTATGTTCCGATTTATTACATAATAATTGATAGCAAAATCCTAATAAGAAAACAAATCATAACATTCTGTTGACTATCCCTCAAATTTAATTGACAACTGTCTCCGACATATATATATAAATAATAATAGTTATGAGACAAAATTAATAAACCCTACAACAACTTAATTCAGAGACAAATCTGCCAACTTCTTGTGTATGTGTTCTCGAGCTTTCACTTTAAATGTGAACCGATTGGTTACCTTTCTTCTTCATTAACTTTCTTCCTCTCTCTTGTTCCAGTCAGTATCAGTGACGGTGTCGGTGCTGACGCTCACGTTCATCTCGGTGGATCGCTGGTACGCCATCTGCTTCCCACTCAAGTTCAAGTCCACCACGGGCCGCGCCAAGACCGCCATATTTATTATATGGGCGTTGGCTCTTACTTTCAGTAAGTATTTTGACTTATGTGTTTTGTATGTAAGTATTCATTCTTTTGCCTTTACCTCTAAAGGGAATCGACGAGAGGAAAAGGTTCCTAATTTGCTGTGCCATATCTCATTAGGGTCTATTATTAGTTTACATTTAAGCGACATCACGGCAGGTCATATGATTCTGAGCCACACTGAAAAATTTCCGCCGATTATAAAAAAAAAAATCTGTTGTAAACATTTTGACAGCGCAGGTTTTTTTATTTACTTTTCTTTGAAACAGTTGATTTTTCTTTGATTTTTTTTAGTTGAAACAGATGAAAAAGAATAAAAAAAAATCAGTTTGCGCATGGATGTCCCTGCTACGAGTACCTTGTATTGTGTTTTAACTGCCACGTGGACGACGAGCGTCACTTACGAGTATTTTCAGGCATTTCATTTCGTTTTCCTGTATTCGGGCTTTAGTTTTTTAACTTTTATTAAAGCTTATGACGGCATACACAAAACAGATGTTGCCAGTTGTATAATAACCACACGTATCTATAGCTTATAGGGCAACGAGAAAATAATGGTCCATATCTACCGCTTTTGTAGGTACTTGAGATCTTTTGTGATGAAATATTTAATTTTGTAATCTATTCTGTGTGTGGGTTGAATACAAACAAGGTTAGTAAAACAAAATTTTATTATAAATGAGGTACTTAGTATTCGCACAATCTTGTTAGAATTTTTACTAGTAAGACGATAAAGAAAAAAATAAAATAAACTCAACTTAAATAAAAATGGACTCTCTCGTAACATAAATAGGTAGGTACCTAACTAGCATTTTAATTTACACAAAATCGCCTAAAGGTAGACAATTAATTTAAAAAAAAAAAAATATAATATACTAGGTGTTGAGATCATTGTGAACAGCCTGTTCGTCCCGACATTTTTAACGCTGACTGTACGTTGTACATATCCATCGGACGAGTTGGGAATGAGTCGAAATACAGCATGAGACGAGTTAAGAAACTGACCTGCCCCCTTATTCACAAACACTCGATATGCTTCCGTATCGTATCGAACATTAATCATTGTTATCGTAGGAGTCTTCTCAACGCTGTTCACAAGTCCAAAACCCGAAAATTTTGTCAGTTCAAATCAAATAGACGCCCGCTATTCTTCCAACAGCTATTTGCTGTTGAGGGGAAGTCAAATCAGGTTATCAAAATGTCAAGTTTTCGATACGATAGCCTGTCGTATGGTTGTGAATCAGGGCTCAGATGCACAAGGTGACGTATTAGTGAAAGTGACCTATTAGGGATAGCGACGAAATGGCCAATATGACGACATAGCCGCCAAACCCCGATTTCTCTCTTTCAGTCGTCAGTAATTCGACTTTCGAAAAAAGAAGACAAAGCGTTGTGTAACTATACAGGGTGAAATTGAACACATGCGACAAATCGAAATGGGAGATTGTACTCATTATTATGAACAACTTTTACTATGGGACCAAACCTGAAATCGCGAAAAAAAAATTTCGTTCGCATAACTCATCAAAATGTAGGGACCAACTGTTTTTTTTTTTTCGCGATTTTAGGTTTGGTCCCATAGTAAAAGTAGTTCATAATAATGAGTACTATCTCCCATTTCGATTTGTCGCATGTGTTCAATTTCACCCTGTACAGACGCTATACAACGTTTGTTAGTAAGGGTGAAAAAGTAATAAATACTGTGCCATTTATAAATGAATCATTTACAAAACACAGCACGACAGTTAAAAAAAAATAAGAATGTGATCAGTTTTAATAAAATACTCGTATAGTACCTATATGGTGTTGGTGAACCTAGTCCATGCTTCGCAGGGGTGCAATCAACTAATGTGGCGACATGACAAAATATCGAGATACACATAAACCTTCCAGAAAAAAGCTCCAGCTAAATGACGATGAAAACTTGCCAAAAATGTACAGACGCCAATACATCAAACTACTACAATCTGTCAAATTTCTTTAATAGATTTTCAACTTTATACTTTTTGAAGTGAAAACTTCTTTAGCGGCGTTGCACACTTTTTGTAATGGGTAAAAAATGTTAAACTCGCGTCATGACATCGCGTCAGGACACGTGACCGTCAGGAGAGATTCCCCCCCCCCCTCTCTTTCTACGGCGGCGCCAACCGAAGTGAACCAAGTTTAGTGACACACGACAAGGGATGGATGGATGGATGGAAGTGGAAGTGGAAGTCGAAGTCGAAGTCGAAGTGGAAGTGGAAGTGGAAGTGGAAGAGGACGTGGACGTGGACGTGGACACACTGCTGTGTATTCGTAACATTCATGTATACAGGGTGTTACGGAAAGGGTATATCAATACAAACGGGTTGAAGAGTGTATCTGGTCTAGAATCTCTGTACAAAATTTCAGCTCAAAAGCATTAACTTTGAAAATGCTTAATATTTTTTTATTTCAATAGTTTATTAAATTGAAATCATAAAAAACGTGTCACCGCACTACGAGGGTCATTATCCATTATCTGTAGTGTGTCTGTGCGCCTAGTACACGCACATTACGCCGCCGCGCGCCAGTGCAGCGCCGTGATGTCGAAATAAAAAAATATTAGGCATTTTCAAAGTTAATGGTTTTGAGCTGAAATTTTGTACAGAGATTCTAGACCAGATACACTCTTCAACCCGTTTGTATTGATATACCCTTTCTGTAACACCCTGTATAAAGTGTTTAAAATATGGAAATTGAACAAAGTGCATCTATTAATGAAAAAAGGGACGCAGAAATAGTGAAAAAAAATGAGTTATATTAATTCAATTAATAATTGATTTATTTCAACGTTAATATTCAAGTTTTCACTTCTGCCGGCACTCCCGGAGTGCAACCCGTCTTTATTTCAGTTGAACATAAATTT
Organism: Amphipoea oculea; assembly: GCA_945859645.1. Classification (NCBI taxonomy): domain Eukaryota; kingdom Metazoa; phylum Arthropoda; class Insecta; order Lepidoptera; family Noctuidae; genus Amphipoea; species Amphipoea oculea. The sequence continues at coordinate 4,493,342 of OX243881.1, read as the reverse complement.
ACGGTTTACGCTGATGTTCACTAAGGCCCGCACTCGGAGACGGAGCAAACGGAGCTGGGTGGAGCGGAGCGGAGCCGTGCAGGAATCGTCCAATCATAGACCAGACGAGTGACACGATGAGGATTTCAACCATTGTGGTTGGTTGATTCCTGCACGTCTCCGCTCCGCTCCGCTCAGCTCCGGTTCAGTGGAGTCTGGGCCTAAACATATTCACAGTTTCTTAACTACATAATTGATGTTCATTCGTCGCATTCATATTATAATTTATCCCTCAATGAGTACCTATGTTCTGTTCCAAAGTATCTGGTGAAAACGTTAACAATCCCTGTTTTGGTCAAATTCTTTCGCAATTATTCACTAAACGGAATTTCATCATCATCATCAGCCTATAGAATTCCATTGCTGGACATAGACCTCTCCTATTGCACGCCATTCAACTCGATTTTCGGCAACTCTCATCCAGCTGCTGCCAGCCATCCTGCGATGATCGTCGTTCCACCTAGCCTGAGGGCGTCCTACCTTACGTTTACCGATTCGCGGTCTTCACTCAAGAACAGGTCTACCCCAACGGTCACGGTTGGTCCTACGGCTAACATGGCCGGCCCATTACTACAGTACCCGGCGATAAATATTGCACATCGATCTTTGGAAAGAGACAATCGGCTAATTTCGGCTTCGTAGAGCGTTATCTCTGTGGCACGAAATACAAACAGTCCGGTATCTATTAGGAGCTGTTAAAACAATTATGATTTGCTTCTTTTGATAATTCTTTTTATTCTTTGTATAAAATACACCAATTTTTCTATAAATGATTGCTTTAGGTTGGGGTAAAATAAAAAGGTTCCCCTATTTTTCCTAAAGATGCCATAGTACAACTTTAAATTATTTTAATTTGGGGGTGTTAACAACTCTAGATATATATTTTGAACTGGACGCGACCGCACTCTACCGCACTTGAACAACGACTGACAAAACGTCAGTTAACGTCACATAGGTAGTATGCGACAGAGATAACGTACTACGAAGCCGAAATTAGCCGATTGTTTCTTTCCAAAGGTCGATGTGCAATATTTATCGCCGGGTACTGTACTTCAGCTTGCTTATTGTGTGAGCTATGTCGACAACTTTGGTTCTCTACCGGATCACCTCTTACAAATTCATCTGTCATCTTAATTCTCACTAATTTTTCCAAAATTATAGTTTCAATAGGTACTTATTGAGTTGTAATTGAAAAATCATCTAACATAACCTCAATTTGTCAAATAGCTAGGGCTTTGCAGGTAGACTGCGCAGCCTGTTAATGATTAAGACAGCGTTTAGAGAGAAAGAAAAGTAGCAAGTTAGTTTCATACATATAATTATAGTAGAACTTATTTAGCATCACTCGACTATTTGCTGTTGAGAAGCCACACAATGCTACAAAATGGAAACATAGTTAAGATGGATAAAATAATGATTGTAATTAGAATATCGGGTTAATTATTTTTCTTTTTTTTTTTTCTTCAAATAATTTCTGAACTATTTATTTACACTTCAGTTAGATACTTTTGGAACAAACTATACTTTAAGATTCGCTGGGCTGTACCTACAATAAGTTGATAATTAAATCCACTTGAACGTTAATGAGCATGAATGATACTACCACTTTTAGGGCTCCTGATATTGCCGCAAATTGATAGGTTGTGTATCTCTACGGGTGATGACGCAAACAGTTTTTAAAGTAGTCTAGTGCGTAAAATTTATAAGAATTTTTGCATTAGGACAGACGTAAAATCATAATTTAATAAAAGAATTATTTAACAACCTAAAACCTAAACACGAGAATTATAAAAAGAATTATCAACCATACTAAAGTTACAGACAGAGGAACAAAATCATCACTAAACAAATTAAAGAATTAATGAGATACCAAATTACACCGAACGGCTGACGGATAGTGCTTCTACACGCAACGCTGTCAAAAAGCATAGACCACTAAACAAAAACCAGAGAGCCTGAACCGCCGCCTGTAAATACATTCGCATACTCATAAAGTATTACATAAATGTGCCTAGTGACCCAGTCCTCACCATCGCTTATTTGAAGGCCGATTCCCGTAATTTAAAATGTTCAAAAATCTAGTCGAAATCTCATCTCAGCGGCAATCAGTGTCAAAAACTTTTAAAAAATGTAGAGATTTTACAGGTATTTTTGACAGTTTGAGACTGAGATCTGACTGTGAACGGTCTTAAAAAAAATTGCCCCTCTGAACTTACCGATGCACACAAAAACGCATTTCTTATGAAATGCAAACGAGTAGATTTGGATCGCTTATAGGTTAAGTGAAAACATTATAGGCTGATTATTATAAGGCTAATTAATTATTAACCTTCGCATACCGGGAACGTGAATCCAAGCGAGACCAGGGACTCGACACGTTACTCAGAATAACGTTACGCATATTTCCAGTACCGGTAATATGTACCGTTCTACCAGTATCGTAACAAAATTAAATCCTTGGCTATAACGATACTGACAAACGGAGCGAAATCTTAAACTGTTCACTAAGAATATTATCAATATATCGTTATTAGTATAACGATATAATATCATTATTCATTACGATACTCAACATTGCCAGCTTCATGACTTACAAGATGACGAAAAAGACGAAAAAGTATGAAGAATAATGTTACTTATGAATCTGTAACGTTATTACAAGCGATAAGCTTAATGTTACTGATACCTATAACGTTACTTATAATAACGTTCTTCGAAAACGATATTCTATAACGATATCTTTTGTAACGTTATTGATATTTTTAGGTTTTAGTATCGATACAAATTTTGTAATGTTATACGATAACATTAGTGGTAACGGAACGAAATTTATTTCGTTTTCAAGTCCCTGCGCGACACAATGGCTTTTTAATTGTTTCTGTAATTACGGCATTCAGCCAGTTAATAGCCCAGGTAAGCGTCAATAACTTGAACTCAAAACTTTTTAATGTAGTACATACGTGGATCGAGATCCAAGTTTTGAAGGCAATACAAACTTCTCAGAATTGCCCCAACTTGGAATACGTTAAATGGTTTTCGGGAGTTTCCATGAACGACTCACGAAAATGCCAATTGGCTTTGATTTGTTTCAAATTGATTTTTTTTTTCTTTGGCTAAAGAATTAGCATTGCCATTTAACGTTGCAATGCTGCCAGTCTTCTGGGCACGTTTCCAGATGACAGCGATCCGGACGAGTACTTCGACGCCTAAGTGTTCTTTGTTTTTTTTTTGTTATTTGTATAGTAAGTTAGTTAGTCATTTATTTTAGTATCTAGTATAAATAGTTAGTTACATATAATATATTATAAATTATGATCATAAATAACAGAAATAAATTAATTTACTCAACATGTCCCGGAAGTTCAAGGTGGATGTTATTTTTAGGGTACCGTACCTCAAAAGGAAAAACGGAACCCTTATAAGATCACTTCGTTGTCTGTCTGTCAAGACCCTTTTTCTCAGGAACACGTTCAAATACTCAGGGCTGCAATCCCTTGAAGCGGTGAAAAAATCAAACTTCTAAGTCAACGCAATCAAATGATACGGGTGTTTATGTCGCATATTTTGAATCAAAACCTATAGGGTACTTCTCGTTGACCTAGAATCATGAAATTTGGCAAGAAGCAATGGTATGTAGCGCAAGTAAAGGAAAAAATCCGAAAACCGTTGTAATTACATACCTACAAAGTACTGTCTGGCTGATGCTTAGGCCAGTTATACATATAATAGGGTGAAAATATTAGAAAAAAACCGGTCAAGTGACAGTCGGACTCGCGCACCGAAGGGTCCTTACTTATTTTTTTTTTTTGTGCTGTACAATAAAGTATATAAAACCACAAAAATCATAACATGAAAAAAATACATGCATACTGCAAAATATACAATGGGCGGCCTTATCGCTTTCTGCGATCATGACATAATGTAACATAAAACATGTTTCTGACATACTGTTTTAGGGTAATTAATTAGGAAGGAGCTTAGTTCAACCTCTGTAATTTATATGAGTTTACATAGAACTTCCTCTCATTACAAAATTAATGCTACTTTGGTTTAAGCCTTTGAGCGTCCTGTTGTTGTATTTTGAACCTTATTCCGACATGGATAAAGTGTTTGATAAAGATTTACTACATAGACTTGGGCTTAAAACATTTTTTAGTATTGACAAAGGATGGTCAATAATTTCCATTGTTGCACCTGCCTTTTATCTATGGCGTTAAATATATAGAGGTATGAGGAGCGGGGTGTAAAGTTCACTCGACCTCCATAGAAAAAGGAAGATCCTCCGACCAGACGGGTGTTGTGTCTGGCGGGCAACTGCCCAATGATTCATGTCGGGCCGTTGTATTCATGCTAGTTGCGCGGTAAACTCTGCTTGCAAGATGCAGGATTTTGCGTGACGTTAGTATGACGCGTTGTTCGCATGTGGCGTTGTACATCCCGCTACAAATATTAAGTATTAGATCATTTTTTTGTACTTTAGGGAATAGATTTATAATAATTTGATATAATAATATTTACAGTCATTTATATAATAACTATTTCCAATCTATTGACATTATATTTATCACATGTTATTGATAATTTTTAGTGATATTTACTGTTTGAAATTCATAATTTATTATTTTTAGGTGTAATAAATTAATTAATGTACTACATAATTCAAACACAATGCGAATTGTTATATGAATAATTACATAAGTATTTATAACTGTTACGTTATCGGTATTTCTGGTATCTGGACAGACTGATAGTTTCTTAGAGATACCACCTTAGAGATGCCTACTATGGTCCACTGCGGCACAATATGGCACACAGTTATACCATGACCTTGGTTAAAACAGTTGATTATAAGCCTAGTTGAACTTATAATGAACTGGCTACTACATGCAATGGCAATCGATCACAAGGCTTTTCATTTTGTCGGTATAGCCACGTTCTTAAGCAAACGATTTTTTTGTTATTGCTGAATGTGCCCGCTCTTGACCTCGATTACGCCTGATGGAAAGCAATGGATGAGGTCTATGATGGAACGAGCGTGTCCAGAAGATGCCTAAGGCACTGCAACTCCCACTCATCGACGAAACACAGCAGACTGCTTAACGCCGGACTCCGGTGGGGGGGGTGGTCGCAAACCAGGCGGGCGTTAGCCCTGCCACCGCAAGGGAAGAATTGGCCAGTCAAATAAGGTGTTGGGTGTGACTGTCCAGGATGCGCCGAGCGCTCGTTCAGTTGAGTAACTGGCAGAACAAACTGCGCTACAAGAGGAGGCTTCTTCATGCATCCCAATTTTTCAAACCTGGGATGCATGGACGCACTGATTAAGTATATCAATCCTCTCAAACCCTCGGATTGCGAATGAAAGTGTGTTACTCAATTAAGATGCAGATTTCCTCACGATGTTTTTGGTGTGTATAGTAGTTTTTTTTTCCCAACAGATGCTCCCGAGCTAGTGGTCCTGACAACTGAGAAGTCAGTGCCCCTTCGCTTCGAGTTAGAGTACCTGGTGCAGTGCGTCGCGACCTGGTCTTCAAATAGCGACCTTGTGTGGCACATCATTAAAGTGATTTTCATTTACACGTAAGTAGAATTGTTTATTTTATTATATTTTTTTGTAAAAGATTATTAGGTTCCGTAGTTTTCCGACGAGAGGAGGTAAAAACTACACAACGTATGCTCGTTTTGCATGGCAGCCAATATCAGCGGAGACTAGCCATCGCGGGAGATATTTTAGTGCACAAGCGTGTGCGCAGACACAGGTGCACTGACTATTCCCTCACTGTCATAGTCCGAATCCGACTCGACCAGAGAGAGATCAGGCGCAGCAACGGCTTAACGTGCTTTTCAAGGCACAGGGGTTACTCAGCGCCAACTTCCAAACTGCTGGCTGTTATTGAGAAAGGACCAGGACCCCCTGCTGAGCGCGGGATGGTGACCACGAGACCAACGCGACGGGGCAGTTGACACCTGCATGGATGCCTACATCAGTGGCGAAGGGTGAATGTATGACAGAGGTAAGCCGGAGCAAAAAAAAAATGCCAAAAAATATTAAATTACGAATTGACTATAGTGTGGTTATGTTCTGAATTTTCGAAGGGAAGCTGGTGGAAATCGAGTGAGAACAGCGACGCGCTTGTGGCTAAGTAATATCAGCCGCACGGGTCGACCGATCAGGTTAAGCTACGCTTGCCACGATTGGTCCGTAGATGGGTCACCGTCTTCATATACCAAGACCCCTCCGTGCCTCGGAAAGCACGTTAAGCCGTTGGTCCCGACTGTCATTCGTGGATCTTTGACAGTCGATACGGGTCGTCTGTAGCCCAAAAGTCTGACAATCAGTCTTACCAAGGGGTATCGTATTACCCAGTAACTGGGTTGTGGAGGTCAGATAGGCAGTCGCTCCATGTGAAGTACTGGTATTCAGCTGCATCCGGTTAGACTGGAAGCCGACCCCTACATAGTTGAGAAAAGGCTAGGCAGATGCAGTGGCGTGCATTAGTCTTCAGAATAGGTAGGCACTAGGCCGGGTCTAGTCTAGGCAAACGCGGTCTCTAATCAAAAAAAAAAGTGAGGATAAAATTGTGGTTATTTGAGTAGGCATGCCTACATAAGGGTGCTAAATTGCGAAGGTCGAACGTCGTGATATTACGCGGGAGACGTACGTATTTTTAATTTTGTCGTATTAACTTGAACGAGTAAAGACCAATGACAATGTGCGAATAGTACGGGAGCCGAGTAGGCCGTCCGGCGACTGCCTACTGCCGCGCGTGTTTGTATGAAGATTTTGTTTTTTGTTAGGTATGATAATTTATTGAGTTTCTTAATGGGGCACCACTAAAATGTAATTGACAGGCTTATGTTGATATATCGAGGTAGGCACTGCTTATATGCCTATATGCAATGCACGCCACTGGACAAATCATGAATTCCCATAGGTACGGTAAATCGGCAGTGTTTTTCACGACAGTCTCATATTTTTATTTTTATCCTGTTCTTAACCTCGGTTAATTTAATGAGAAAATAACAGAACACTCCAAGATTTTGGCGTTTCACAAATTAATTCGTATTTTTCAATGGCAGTGTGGAAAACACGGAATTCTTATATGTTCTTGAGGGATTAATGAATTTAAATTCTATTTACGAAAAAGGCAGTTGACTCTTGATAAAATTGGTAAATTAAACAATTAAAGCTTGATTAGTGGCTTCAAGGTTATTTTCTTTTTCTTGTAATCGATGAAAAAATCTGGCATTTTTATTTTATTATTTAGAGCAGTGGTGGCCCAGTGGTATCGGCCGCGACTTACGAGTTGTAGGTCGTAGGTTCGAACCCAGACAGGCGCTTTACTTTGTGTAAATTATTTCATCACCACTGCTCTCAAAACGGTGAAGGAACACATCGTGAGGAAACCGGTACGTCCTAGAACCAAAAATTCGAAGACATGTGACATCTACCAATCCGCACTAGGCCCGCGTGGTGGATTACGGCCCACTCCCTCTCACAGAGAGAAGGCCTGTGTCCTAGCAGTGGGAACATTATAGGCTGATTATGATACTGATAATTTTATTATTTACGTACACACAGTAAAATACATTAGGTTATGACATCATTTTAATTTGAGTACAAAGGCATTGGTATTACCTACTTTATTTTTATTTTGCTAGACGATCTCTGGCATTGGTTTTATTTTATTTGGATATCTTTTGACATTGGCGAGGTACTGAAAACAATTTGTATAGTCGAACTCGAAAATGGTTTAACACTTTTGACAACTATTTCCAGTAACACATCGCACCTTCGGTGCAACAAGTCACAACAGCTCATTTTTTAATTTTACAGGAGAAGACTTTTATTTTTTTTTTGCTTTTATTTCCACATTTTTTCGCATTTATAACCACAAAGTCACCTGCGCTATCTAGTAGAATTTTGAGTTACTTTCGCGGATTTTGTTGCCCCAAGTAATAGGCATGACTCCGAGACAATTTGGCATACTTACCTCAATTTTGCAGTTTTGGCTATTTGTGATTTTGTTGCACCGAAGATGCGACATGTCCACAACATATTAGAGGTGTGATTTGATGATTAAATTGCAGTCGACAACATCCATCGGTTTCTTACTAAACCTCCACTATATCCGACGATACTGCATACTTATCTCTTTTGTTGACTGTACATAATAAATTTTTTGGGCAGCTGTAGTCGAGCTCGTAATTTATCACTTTTGACAACAATACTCTTTAAAATGAAACTTCACTATGGTTGAAATTAACTGTCACATACACAAATAGACCTTGTCATTTTATGACGTGCAAGTGACATTCAACCAAAGTTTGATAACAGTAATTACGAGGTAAGACCTGTAAGCAAGAGTTCAATAACCTACAGCAAAGCGTTTAAAAGATTATTTTGACAATTTATTTGTCATCAGATAATATTTATCTGACTGATAAAAAATAATTGTGGTGACTGACGAGGCCACCATTTACCCACCACCACCACCACACATTTTTTTTTTACCTTTAGCCTGTTACTGTTGAAGTGTGCAATAAAATTGTATTAATAACATTAATAATAACACATACTCAAACTTTCGCCTTTATAATATTAGTGTGATAAAGAGGTTTTGTAAGTTTGGATGAAGGAGGTAATCTTTTGAAATACTGATCCGATTTCGAAATTCTGTCACTGGCAATAAGCTACACTATTGCCAAGTGCCATAGATAATGTTTTATAATATACTAGCTTCTGCCCGCGACTTCGTACGCGTAAAATTTCACCCTCCCCTATTCACCCTCTTAGGATTGGAATTTCGAAAAATCCTTTCTTAGTGGATACCTACTCTTCACAAAGAACACACCTCCAAATGTCATGTCTCTTGGACCAGCGGTTGAAGCTGTGCGTTGATATATCAGTCAGTCAGTCAGGACTTTGAATTTTATATAGATAGATTTGACTACAACGGCCAAAGTCGCGGGCCGAAACCAGTGTTACAATAAATAATAATTTTCGTACCTTCACTTGAGGAAGGAAATGATAAGTAATCGCAAAATAATAATAAAAGAGCAAGCAATAATCATAACAATACTCTAATAATACTTAAGTTTCCTGTTACCCTCCTGATTTATTGGAAAAAATACGAAATCAAAACGCCATAATTCCCTTTAGAATATTATATGTATTATTTGTTTATAGATAACGAGTAGGCATTACCTTTGATTACACGTGTTCGGATGACGGAATTATCCTGTATATCGGATACAGGATGTTTTGGAACTGAGACTATAATTAAAAAAGAAACAAAAAAAAAACATCCTTGTTATGGCAAATTGGTAGTCAATGGCAACGGTTCTCTTCCTACAGCTACACTAATATTATAAAAGCGAAAGTCTGTGAGTGTGTGTGTTCATAATGTTTGTTACTTCATCACGCTTAAATGGCTGGACCAATTTTGATAGAATTTTGTATGGAGGTAGCTGACACCCTGGATTAACATATAGGCCACTTTTTATCCTGATATTCCCACGGGATCGATACTTATGCGGGTGAAACCGCGGGGCGCAGCTGTTGCAACAATAATAAAGCGGTATTAAAGTACTTATAAGCGGTCTATTAAGGATCTTTAATTAGTAAGTAGTCACACACACACGGACACACAAACTTTCGCCTTTATAATATTAGTGTGATGTCCTACTTTTTTCTTAACTTCATTGCATAACATTTAAAATGTCAATCAATCAACTCAACCTATCACAGTCCACTGCTGGTCATAGAGAGCCCAGGCTGCGCCACAACACCATGTCCTCCGCCTTCCGCATCCAGTCTACCCAGCCACCTTCATTAATTACCTCATCACCACCATCACCTTCATTTAAAATCACCATCATCATTTCAGCTGAAAGACGTCCACTGCTGGACATAGGCCTCCCCCAAGCACCTCTACTTCGACCGGTTTTGTGCTTCTCGCATCCAACGAGTTCCTGCGGCCTTCACAAGGTCGTCGGTCCATCTTGTGGGAGGCCTTCCAACGCTACGTCTTCCGGTACGCGGTCGCCACTCCAGAACCTTTCGGCCCATCGGCCATCTGTTCTGCGAGCAATGTGCCCTGCCCACTGCCTCTTAGGTTTGGCCATTCTTCGGGCTATATCGGTTACCTTGGTTCTCCTGCGGATCTCTTCATTTCTGATTCGATCTCGCAGAGAAACTCCAAGCATAGCCCTCTCCATTGCCCTTTGGGTGACATTTAAAATATGCCAACATATTTCTGGAGTTGTCGATTCGTCCACAAAAATAATGTTATTTTAAAAATACTGAGTGTGTTCGTATTTTGTGTTGTTTCGGGCGACTATATTCGTGCGAATCGACTAGTAAACCGCATTCATTTGTACGGTTTTTTGATAAAAGAATCGGTACATCAGGTTCTATTTCACAAAATCCTTTTAATTAATTCCTCGAAGTTTCATTCGCTTTCAGAAAGGGATGAGTATATTGGTTGTAAACATCCCAAAGTATATTTTACGTGGCATAATATAACACCTTTATTCCAAGAACGGACACACTTCTGCGAGGAGAGCTTCTAGCCCAGGTGGGATATTAGGGATTATATTTATGTCCCTTGTCATACCTTTCTTTATTAATTTAAAGTATCTATTAATAAAACATTATTTTTACCTTTATTTTGTTATTTGTATTTTGTATTTCACGAACTATGTCCAAATAAACTTTATTCTTTCTTTATTTCTTTCTTTCTTTGATAAATATGATGAATGTCCCTGCAAATGATTAATGAAGGTTTCTGTAACAAATTACAATCAACAGGTTTTCTATCGAGAGCAGTAGTGGCCCAGTGCTAACGGACATAACTTACGAGTTGTGGGTCGTAGGTTCGAACCCAGACAGGCACTTTACTTTGTGTAAATTATTTCATCACCATTCCTCTCACAACGGTGAAGGAAAATATTGTGAGGATGTCCTAGAACCAAAAATTCGAAGATATGTGACATCCACCAACCCGCTCTGGGCCCGCGTGGTGGATTACGGCCCACTCCTTCTCACTGAGAGGAGGCCTGTGTCCCAGCAGTGGGAAAATTATAGGCTGATTATGAGGTTTTCTATACAAAACGAAATAAAGTAAGGGACATCATGTGACATCTGCCTATTCCCAACTATGTTGGGTTCAGTTTCAAGTCTAACCGGATGCGGCTAAATACCTGTATTTTACATGGAGCGATTGCCTATCTGACCTCCACTACCCAGTTACAGGATAGTGTTAAGAGGAAATGCGGTCGGAGAGACTTTTAAAAAGCCTAAGTAAAAATTCATAATTCGAGGTTTGGCTCTCGCCTATTTCCTACTCCAATATTGGACCAATTCAAAAGTTTTTTCATAATCTGAATAAGAAGAATATAAACTGTGTCCCTATGTTTTTATTTTTTCATTAATAGTTGTCAAATTTGTACACTAGGCCTCTGTTTACGCCTGTCGGGGGAGCGGTGAATGCTTCTGCGAATCCCGCACCCCCGGCCATAGGCAGAGGTGGAACACCGCGGTGGTTTTAGCCGGTAAGAGTCCGGCATGCCCCTCTTTCACCCCCACGATGGAGGAAGTCCATGAGGATTTCTAATGCAAAAAAAAATATTGCCTCTGTTGACAGCGGTTTTTGAGGGTTGTAGTGCTTATAAAAATAATGTATCATCAAAAAAGAAAACATAGGGACATACAAGTAGTTAATACTTTAATTTAATTTTTTAATTTATTATTCTGTAAAAAATCATTGCTTTATGGTCATTAACCAGAAAGAAAACAGGCGAGAGCGTTTCTTCGATGAATAGACCATCCGCATTTCCTCTTAAGTGCGCCAATAATGGGTGCGGGAATGTCCGAAAGGGTTACCGATGCCCTGGAACATAAAGCGCTAAGGAAGGAACACGGATGGGTTTTATTCAGTAAGAGTATGTCACTCCCTTCCGCTCCACTCAGAGCGGGAGGCGTCATTTGATGATATCCCATCCATAAAAAAAAATGTGTCAATAATAATACCCGCCCATAATTGTCCCACTGCTGGGCAAAGGCATCTTCTCACACAGAGAAGACACGAGCATTGATCACCACGATTGCTCAAGACGGGTTGGGGATTTCAAACTTACATTAACTTAGACTCAAACTCAAAGCATTTATTTCAATTAAACCAATTACAGGCACTTTTGAATTGTCAAAGGGTCGGTCAGTCAGAAAGATGAAGCTAGTGGCCCATTCCAAAGCGTAGGTACCTATGGAGAAGAACGGGCAAGAAACTCCATGGATACTCTTTTAAATCAAAATAATATGGTTACAAAGTCTTGGTTACATCATTCATGTTAAAAATTATACATATGAGAACGATGCAGAACGTTAAAAGCGTCCATAATGAAAAGATAACAAAAAACAACAATTCAAATATTAAATAAAATAAAATAAGCCATGGCAGCAAAGAGATGACCAGTCCCTACTGACGGCTCCCGTTCACGAACATGACGCATGTATTAGCACCATTCAGCTCAACCATTTGAAGGAAGCTAAATGATCCAACACACTAACTAACTAGAAAGTATGTTGGAAAGGAATGGTCAAAAACGATGGGTGGTACAGACCATCTAACTGAATAACTGTTTCCATGGGACTATAGAGGTATGAGGAACAGGGTGTAAAGTTCACTCATTCTCCATAGAAAAGGGAGAATCCTTCGACCAGACGGGTGTTGTGTCTGGCGGGCAACTGCCCGATGATTCATGTCGGGCCGTTGTGTATTGTATTGTATGTGTTTTTATGGGCCTTGATGCCTGAAATAAATGGATAAATTAATAATAAAAAAAAAAAAAACATATGCTAGTTGCGCGGTAAACTCTGCTTGCGAGATGCAGGATTTTGTGTGACGTCAGTATGACGCGTAGTTCGCATATGGCGTTGTAGATACCGCTACTGTAGCGGTATGCGGTCCTGTAACAGGACCAACATCGTAATCGAGAAAAAATATTCAGCCGTCCCATATACATATTTAGGTCGAGAAGATATTAAAGTTTTGTAGGGACAGATGATATTTTTTTCTCGATTACGATGTTGGTATAATGGAGAAAGTTGTGCAGTTTTATATACACTCTGTATAATAAGCAGTGATCGGAATAGGCTGAGTATATTTATCTAAACTTCGGAGAACAGAGACAGAAAGTGGAGACTTCCTTACGACGACATTTTTTTTCCCGGGATTCGGGAAAAATCCATACTAATATTATAAATTCGAAAGTAACTCTGTCTGTCTGTATGTTACCTTTTCACGCCTAAACCACTGAATTGATTTAGATATTTGATATAGAGATAGTTTGAGTCCCGGGGAAGGACATAGAATACTTTTTATCCTGATATTCCCACGGGATCGACACTTATGCGGTTGAAACCGCGGGGCGCAGCTAGTCTTAAATAAGTTGAAAATAAACTTTATTTAAGATGGGTAAAGGCTATTTTTTTAACTTAACTTGCAATTGAACTTTGTGAACATTGCTCATTTGAAATTTAATTTTTACTTTAGATTATAACTTTTAAGTAATTCAACTAACGATGTCTTGTACAGACGCCAGCACATCAACCTACCCGAAACTGTCAGATTTTCCCAATCAACTTTGAACCTTATGCTTTAGTGATAAAGTTGAAAATCTATTAAAGAAATTTGACAGATTGTAGTAGGTTGATGTGCTGGCGTCTGTACGTACTATTAATTTCTGTGCTAGTGCTGTGCACTTCTGTAAGTGACGAATTCACAATTCCTAAAACTGTATGTGTTCTTAGTTTGTGGAAGTCTTAGTGAGTAAGTCGTTGAAGTGTCATATTAATAAATAAATAAATAAATTACCAAATTTTCGGGATTTTCACGTAAAATCCCGAAATAAAGGGTCTAACTTTAAATCATGTGTTCCAATTATGTAATGTATGATACAACGGTTGGTTTAAGGATCGTAAACCCACAAAAATATTCACTATTTTATAGATCGTTAAGCAACTGTTTTCCTCAAGTTTCTGACAAGTTATACTAAGTTAGTCACTTTGATAAATATTATTGTGGTCTAATACTGTTATAGGCACGTTATGTTTTACGAAGTTTGGGAATTTTCGATGTTGAAACTCTGAGCTGTTACAAACTTTAAGTATTTTATTAAAGTTGTGGATACAAGCCATACCTATTGAGGCGGAAACAGACTTATAACACGCCACGTTACGCGACATCAATGAAGCTTACTCATTGGCCACATTTTTCGTCTCGTTGAGCTATTTTCGTCATTTTGCCAATAAGTAAGCGTGTGATGGCGTCGGGTGTTACAAGTGTGCAGCATAAAATTATTCTCCTTTTGAAACAAAGGAATAAGTGCTCACGAGCACTTAATGGAATCATTTAGTCGTCTAGCAGAATATTTCCATTTTTGTCATCAAACTCAATATCTTTTGTATAATCTAATAAGTTTCATGCAATTAAGGGGCCGCGAAATTCAATTTTTTTTACGTTTTTTGCAATTTGCAGTTCAATGTCAGGTTTTAAGTTGAACAAAATATGATTTGAGATCGTTACAAGTATACAGGGTCCCAATCGAAGTGGAACGAGTTGTCCCCTAACGAAATTAGAAAAGGTGGAATTGGTCCCTGGTCCCAGTTTCAAAGTGGACGAGCTGCCCCGTAACCCTAAAATAGATGGACAAATTTTAACACAGCACTCAGTATGTCTAACCAAAGATATCCAAGCAAAAAAAAAAACACTGATTAAAGTGATTATATTTAGACCTAAAATAATAAATTGCCGGCACATTAGTGAATTTTCGTTAGCTGATTTATTTTTCTTGTAATTACCTAATGCTTTTTGAAGTGAAACTTCTTTACGCACGCTTGACTTGGGGAGTAAGCTGGCGAACGCGTGACGTAAGCGTTACGAAAGTGTGATCGGGCGAGGCGAACGGGAGTTGAGTGGGGGATATAAGCAAGAGAAAGCAGTGCGCGCGCACATTTTCTTTCTCTCTTCCTCTCATAGCCAAATACGTTTGAAGTTTCACTTCAGTCGTGTGGTCATAAGCACACTCGGTTTTTTTCTTATATATTTATTTACCATCTTCCTTATTTTGGTGGTCTGAATGATTTCTGAAAGTTTGTCCGTGTATTTTAATGGGACCTTATATATTTACAGAATTATAATAATTTAAATCATCATTAAGTACTACCCTCTAAGTTCATATTGAATGACTATTTCATGAAATATAAATCAATAGGATTATCTGATTGACGCAACTTTTAGGATGAGGCCAAACGAGCGTAATTTTTTGAGCTGTGAGTCGCCTAAAATGAGTCGCGGAATTTACGCTGCAATCGGTTTCATACTAAAATCCTGTTTGTACCACATGGCGACGCAAAATGAGTTGTCTGCTGACTCACGCGCGTTATTTCAACCGAATTGCGCTCGGGGTGAGGGAGGTTAGCGAGGCAAGCGTCAGTTATATTACAGAATGCGACCGAAGTTACGGCCGTCCGTCTGGCTGCCTAACCGAATTTCAGTTGAATGTAAATTGCGATCAAAATACGCGACTCACAACTCAAAAAATTACGCTCGTTTGGCCTCAACCTTAGTGTTGTTGCAACGTACGATGTACCATCCGGCAAAAAATTGTTACGTGTAAATCAGGCCAAAGTTCTAAAATGTATCCTGCAATGATCATTGCTTTTACGGCCACTTCGCCAGACATCTGTCATGGGCTCCGCCAGCTGCGGTTTTCCGTTGTATTTCGTGTCTACCTGTGAGCAGCGGCGGGAAAATTGGATCATTAAAAGTTGCATTGAAATTTGGACCTTATAACTTTTATATTACACTAGCTTTCCCCGCGGCTTCGTCTACATGGAGAACAGAAATTATCTCACGGGAATTTTGTACCTGGATATAAGTAGCCACTGTCCTAACCCAGTTCATAGTCTATCCGTGTGCCAAATTCGTTCAGTCGTCTTGACGTGAAAATGAGAGAAAGTGACTCAATAGAATAGAATAGAATACTCTTTAATATGTACACCATATAAATTACAGACACTTTACAATGGGTGACACAATGGGCGGTCTTATCGCTAAGAGCGATCTTTTAAAGACAACCTTTGGATGGAGTAAAAAGGGGAAGGACATACAAATACTGTGGGTAGTCTGTGGTGTACCATTTACACAAAACAATAAATACATACATAAAGTATATTATACTAATCTAAATAAATATATACGTATATACAATAGTAAACATGAAACAGGAACAAAGAAAATATAATGATGATGTTTAAGGAGAGAGGAAGTGCTTTTTTATCATATTTTAAAAGTGGACAAAGACGCCTTACCGACACGGGCAAGTCATTCCATAACCGAACTGCTTGAACAGTAAAAGATTTGTAATAGAAACTGGTGGAATGCACTGGCATCTCTTGTCTCAATTAATCGACTCAGCCTATCGCAGTCCACTGCTGGACATAGGCATTTCCCAGGCTGCGCTACAACACCCTGTTCTCCGTCTTCCGCATCCACTCTGCTCCAGCCACGTTTTTGAGGTCGTCGGTCATCTAGTTGGGGGGCGTCCCACACTACGCTTTCCGATACGCGGTCTCCAGTCCAGGACTTGTCTGCTTCACCGGCCGTCGGTCCTACAAGAAACATGGCCGGCCCACTGCCACTTCAGTTTGCTTATTCTGCAAGTTATGTCGGTAACTCCGGTTCTTTTCCGTAGAACTTCGTTTCTGATAGCCCGCTCCATAGCGCACTTAGCGGCCTTTTTGCGGACCAGCCCGACAAAGCAGGGACTGAAAACGGTTCCAAAATACCAGTAAAATACCGGTATTTAGGGATTCCTGTACCTATACCGGAACAGGAACCAGAACCTAAATTGGAACCTTTAAGAAACTTTATTTTACTGGTTCCGGTTCCAAAATACCGGTATTTAGGGGTTCCGGTACCTCTACCGGAACAGGAATCATAACCTTAATTGGAACCTATATTTTACCGGTTCCTAAGCAGAGCAAGTCCAAACTTGTTTAAGTTTGTAAAACATCACATTTGTATTGTTAAGCTAGTAAGCTTGACCTCTAATACTACGAACGAAGGCGAACTAAAAAAAAAAAGGCATGTTATGCTAAGCACGCTCCAAACACATCCCCTTTTCCGTAAGGAAACTTTAAGTCGGGTGACAAGGAACCGGTATAAAATCATCTGATTTAAAGGGTCTAGGTACAGTCAGCATCAAAAGTCGATTAACACTATCATTTTTACATGTTATTAAATTGACAATAACTTTTTTCAATAAACTGATTTTTAGCTTTTCACATAATAGACAAGAGTACCTATATGTTCTAAAAAAAATTCTTCTGCTGCAATTTTGAACAAATATTTTGCTCAATAACTAAGATTAAAAAAACTGAAGTGTTAATCAACTTTTGATGCTGACCGTACCTGTATTTAGAACGGGTACCTACATCGGAACCCAAACCGGAACCGATACCGGAACTGGAACCGTACTGGAAAGAGGATCCTTTATAAGAACCTAAATGAAGAACCAGAACCGAAATTGGTACCGGTTTTCAATCCCTGCGGCAAAGTGACTTTTGCATTTACAATATTAAGTATGGATCATTTATATTCCTGCTTACGAGACCATTTTCAGGGAGAGAGCCTACCTGTATCCCGCGCTTTATCCCAACGAGGCCGCTTTTACCTGACAGCTTTTATAACTAGATGCGGTTGAATAATTTACAAATAGCTACCAAAAGGTCTTGTTGTCAAAGTTTGGCCACTCACGGACTGACCGACAACCGCAGGCACCCTCGCAGATTGGGTTACCATCCGGCCGGCTTTATTTGGCCTTGTATTTTCCCCGAAATATTCGACTAAAAGAGATTCTTATTTTGAAAATAAAAGATGAAATATTTTCTGAATAAATAAATATTAACAAGTTAACTGTCCAGATTGTTTTGCAAAGTCCTTTGGGCTTTTTGTCAGGACTTTTAAAATTTAGTCCCAGTTAGATTGACCGATTACCTTAATAAGGTGGCTTTTTTATGGATGGGAAATCATCAAATGACCCCTCCCGCTCTGCATGGAGCGGAAGGGAGTCTCAGACTCTTACTGACTAAAACCCATCCGTGTTCCTTCCTTAGCCCTTTATGTTCCGGGAATCCGGGATAGCGGTAACCCTTTCGGACAATCCCGCGCCCCTGGCAGGCCCCTTCCTTTATGCTGACATCTCTTAGAGGCGTGCGTGGAACACGTACGCGCCGTCTGGTGGCTGGGGCAGACTGGATGCGGAAGGCGGAGGACAGCCAATGTCCAGCAGTGGATTGCGATAGGCGATGGTTGTAACCCTACTCGCAGATTAGGTACTATTGACCCACGCGACTTTTATTCAGAAACGAGCCCTATTCAAGGCTAGTCTACTTTTATTATAAAACCAAAAGCTCTCAGAATATAGACCCACGGAGAGAAATTCGTTTGTGTTAATCGGAGAGCTTAACCGGGAACACCAAATTGGTTTTCATTTGACCTAAATTTTCTCGAAACTCAAAAATATATCAATCGTTGGCTTTATCGTGTTTATATAGGTAAAATAAATAATTAATTTTCAGCCAAACTACTTGTTTATTTACCTTCATTTGTTTGTGAACGAGGTTGTTCCACAGGAAAACGTAATTTGTGTAAATTCCATTCCTGACCTTATTAACGTTCGGGCGTTTACGCAAAATACGAGCATTGACGTGGAGTTGCGGACACCAGTCCGTATTACCTAACGTTCTGGCGTTCGCCATTGTTCTTTAATAAAACTTTTTAAGAAAAAAAAAACCGACTTCGACCAAAAAACCGACCAAAAAAAAACTACAAAGTGAAAAATAACTTTAATTTCGGAAGTCGGTGTCTTTGGATCTGTATTTTAGTTTTTTGCCACCGACTTCCGAAATTAAAGTTATTTTTCACTTTGTAGTGTTTTTTTGGAAGTCGGTTTTTTTTTTTTTAAGTTTTTATTTCGCGCTTTTTAGTGGGTCTGCTTATAATTTATCTAAGTTACAGTAGCCTAGTGATCATCGCCTTTTACAAACAAAATATTGCTTTTCCCGATGCAGGGAAGTTAATTGTTGAGGAGTTCTCCAGGTCCACCATCAGCTCCATATCACCATTCACATAGTGACGAGCATGAATTGCTTAGCAACCATATTAATGTAATCGAATCGCAACCCGTGAAATACTTAGATATCATTGAGTAGTTCCGGTGGCCATCTGTGGTCTTCATCATCAGTTCCACTTCACCAAATGGTGCTTTCCGAGAGCAAGTGCACGAGTTACTATAAAAAATACTCAAATCGCTATAGGTGTGCCTATAATATTTGAAGAGTTCCTCCGATTTTTCCAGGATCCCATCATCAAATCCTGACCTGATGTTTTTAGACTAGAAGCTGATAAGGCTGCAGCATCAGGCCAGACTTATGTCAACATTGCATTGAACTTAAAATTTAGTCCTGTTTAAAATGAGCCCAAACACGACTACGGTGCTGTTATTTCAAGGTTTTTACTTTTTCTGATGCTCCTGTCTTCAGCATCAGGTCTCTATGTACTTCGGTGTTCCTCATTAACAGTACGTTTATCCACACATCGAGCCCTTTTCAATGAGCCTAAACACGATATATCTGCTGTTAGTTGTCGAGGAGTTAGGTTAGGTTAGGTTAGGTTAGGTACTCTGCAGACTATCCTGACTGCAGCATCAGGTCATGACTTGATGATCATGAGACCAAATGTGACAAATGCCCTATCAAACATCAAAACAATTTACTAAAACAGTCCTTGCCTGTTTGAGTAACTTCTTACTGTTAAGGAGTTGTACCTTCCATCATCAGCCCAGCTACCTGAGATGGTGACAACCATACGCAAATAAACAAGATACTTCATAAAATATGCGAAAAACAATAAGTGAGCCTATAAAATTTGAGAGTTCCCCTCGATTTCTCTAAGATCCCATAATCAGATCCTAACTTGGTGACAATGGGACCACCTCAAAACTATCTACTTTCGAACAAAAAAAAGAATTTTGAAAATCCATCGACAATTGGCGGAGTATTCGATGAACAAACATACAAAATAAAAAAATAAAAAAACATACAAACAGCCGAACATAGTTTGTGAAGTCAGTAAAAACTAGCTGCGCCCCACGGTTTTACCCGCATAAGTTTCGATCCCGTAGGAATACTGGAATAAAAAGTATCCTACGAGTATGTGTTAATGCTGGTTATAAACTATCTGTGTGCCAAATTCAATTCAAATCCGTTCAGTAGTTTTTGCGTGAAATAGTAACAAATTTCCCTCCATCCATCCTCACAAACTTTCGGGATTATTAGCTCGAATGTGGCTAATGAGACACATTTGAATTTCTAATGTTATAAATCAAATTTTGATTTTTCAACAGTTGTGAGATATTAGTAGGATTATATTCTTGACCTTATGAACAAAAAATAAATATAAATTCCATTACTGACCTTATTATCAAATAGAATTTACAGAACAGGAATAAGGCTGAAGGTAAAAAGGCTAGGTTCCATTATAAAATCAGTAAAATGGTATATCCCAAGGGATAAAAATTCACTTTGTCCGACATCTTCTCACGCATAATGGACCGTGTCCTTTACCTATCCCTTGCGTATTTTGGCTATGTCTGACTAGTTCGAAATGTCCAGTTTATCGGTGAGGCGTAACCTTCAATTGCCTTTAAATGGGTCGGCCAATATAATAGACAATTGGAACTAAATCTATAATCGATAATCAATCAGTGCGTCTAGCCTTTTCCCAATTATATTAGGGTCGGCTTCCAGTCCCACCGAATGTAGTTGAATACCATTATTTTACATAAAGCGACTGCCTATCTGACTTCCACGACCCAATTACTGGGTAATACGCTAATACGATACCCTTTGGTAAGACTGGTTGTCAGACTTTCGTTCTTCTGACTACCCGTAACGACTGTCAAAGATCTACAAATAACTGCTGGGACCAACGGCTTAAGGCCTACGCAGACCGCGACGGCATGCGGCATGGCAAGGTATTTTGCCGTGTGTCAGCGCACACTGGCCGCTTAGATACCGCGGCATTCCAGCACTTTGCCACGGCATGCCGCACCCCGCAGTATATCACTACGAGCGCCGGAGTCCGTGGCATGCCGTTGCCTACCGCAGTATGCCACGGCATCCCGCCACGGGAGCCTGTGGCACGTCTTTTAATGCCGTGCGATAAAATACCTTTCAATGCCACGGCATCATTTTAAAACATAGCAATTTATGTCGTATTTCTGTAACAGTACGGTTGAATCACAGTATAATATACAGTAAGTTATCTAAGGCCGCCCGCCGAGTTATTAGCCTACTCTTGCGTTGATCCCCAGGGTTGTCACTTTTACTTTTAGTTAATATTTTCGAACAAGCAGCACTTGATCTAAATTTATGAAATAAAAAGCATATTATGATTGAATATTTTACCAATTTATAAATTTAGTAAAAATAAAAAGCCTTTATTCACATAACATTTATTATACTAAGTTACAAATTTGATACCGAGAAAATTTTTCTCCTGTTTCTGCACGTCCGGAACGCTTTATTATTATTTGTTAATGTAAAGTAAATTCTCATTCTTATGTAAAGTTTTTGTAAAGCTTTTGGGAAAGCATGGACAGGGCATCTTAAATTCTATATCATTCAGTTGATCGTAAATTGACCGGCCAATTTTAATGTTGATGTGGTCCTTTTCGAACGCTTTGCGAAACATCTGCTCCATCCTTTCTACATTATCGACAAAATCATCAGGTGGGATCATGAGTAAATTTCGATCTTTGCCGTAATTCCTGTAATGGGTGTATCTAGATTCTACACTTAAATTACACGCTCGTTGATTAACGTCGACGTAAAGCAACCCTAAGCGTTAGTCGGTCACATGTTACTGTAATTTTGTTAAGTTAATATTATGATTAAGACACCATATTTGGATTGAACAACACATCAGACAATAGAAAAAATAATAATTTCAATAGTAATTAATTTGCAATATTAATTATTGTGAAATTGCCCTTATTACATCTATACGCGACAAATACGTTTACCTAAACGATGTTTCGAACTCAATCCTCTGTTTTATAGTAAAACTAGACTTCTTAAAATAAACTTTAGCTCTAAACATAGTATTCAGAAAGTAAATTTGGGAATACATTTATATGGAAAAATGCGACTCGGCTACGCTCTTAATAAAGCAAATAAACTGTGAAATAAACAATACAATACCACATTTTCTAATAATATTTAAGTATAAGTAGGTACTTACATTTCTGGTTGAGTAGGAACTATGAAGAATGATAAGTCCGGGTTTGCGAAATCATTATTGAGGCACCCGAAAACACTACCTACAATATTTGTTTCCCCTTTTTGAAGTCATGATACTCGTAATTTAAGTGGCCGCCGCCGGCGAGAGTTGACGAACGCAAGCGGTCATGTAGCGTACGCGCGTGCTCACAGTCGCGCTGCACAGCCCGCACTGCCGCCACCTTATTCCCTCATATATTATGCTAGCGTGTGCGTGAAATCGCGTGCCGACATGGCGCGCGGCGCGCACGCACACATTCAAACCGAGAGCGGCACGTTTGTATGAAGATGTTCTACTGTATATTATATCTACTGTGGTTGAATGTCCATTAGTAAAAATTAAAATCCCTTGCCATGCCGCATGCCGTCCCGGTCTGCGTAGGCCCTTAGCGTGCTTTCCGAGACATGGAGGTGTTTCGGTATGTAAAGATGGTCACTCATCTAGGGACCGACCGACTATAGTTTTACGCTCTATGCACCCATTTCGTGTATTCAGGCATGATTTTAATTAATTGTTGTTGTTTCAGGCTACCACTTCTGCTGATGACCGTCGCTTATTATCAGATAGTGAAGGTGTTGTGGCGCTCGGAGAAGATACCAGGACAGGCTGAAACCATCAAGCTGGCACCTGCTGAACAGAGTAAGTAGACCTTTACCATACAGGGTGTATAAAAAAAAATTCAGGCAAAACCCATATTACATAAAATAAAGTAAAATTTCACAAAACTGCAACAGATGAACAGATCAGAATAGAATAAAATGTCAATTAAATTGAAATAAACGAGGCACACATCATCGAGTCCGCGTATCACCGGTCAGTTTCCCTCAGTCGTCAGTTTATTTAATTCACCAGTTTCGTTGATTAGTCAGTTTCACTGATTCGTCAGTTTTACCGATTAGACAGTTGCGTTAACTCGGCAGTTTCCAGTGTTTGCCAGTTTTCGTCGATATAAAGTATCAAACGCAAAAATAAACGGCAAAAGGCTCCCGCAAAATGGCGCGATGCGACGGTGCGATACGATTCTGGTAGAACTATTTCCATTAAATTTTTATACAAATTGTTCTACCAGAATTGCGTCACACCTGTCTGCGAAAGCTTTGACACGGGTATTTTAGATAGTCCCTAGTTTAAGAGTCAGATACAATTATTTGAATTGGCTGCCCTAGAGCCTTAGTTCACATTTTTCTACTTTTTGTAGATATATTTGGCTGAATACAACTTATTCATTCAACACTCGTACAAACGCAATTTATCAGAACTTGTTATTAGTACTAATTTAATGAAAATAGGTCACGTTCACAACAAAGCGTTAATTGTTAAAGTCCATAATTACGAATGCCGGTACTTTGTTACATTTAAAATTAGTTTTCGGTTTGGGTCACCAATATACAGGCTGTGCCTAGTTTGGGACCCGCTCTTAATTCAGTCTAAGTTTTCTCTTGGTTAGAACTACATGCTAAAGGTCATAGCACACGTATCAAATCGGAAAGAGATCGGATCTTTGTATGAAACTTCCTATTGCAACGCACACTAATCGGAATCGTAGAGTATTCACCTCAACTCGGGACAAGCTCACGAACCGCGATGCGGTGCGTTACTCCTCGTCGTCCCCGCGCTTACGGCTCGTCGTCCGCACGCTTACGTCTCTCCGTACCCGAGCTTACGTCTCTTCGTCCACCCTTGCCCCTCTCCCCCTCCGGCCTGCTTGCTGCACCATCAACCAGCGGTCGGCGAGCCGTAAGCGCGGCGTCGCCTAGCCGTAGCCGAGTCGACGTATCGGAGCTTCTGATCCGCTTTAGTTACGTGCTTACGTTAGGTTGACGTCTGTTTGATGGCGAGGCGATAGGCGATACGGTGCCGATCCCTTTCAGATTTGATACCTTAAGACTTGTATCTTTGTGAACTATGCGTAAGCTTTAATAAATCCCATCTTCCAAGCTCGGTGGGCTGTGCTGGGGCGGCTGCTGCAGGTGCGGAAAACCTCAAACGGCGCAAATACTCCAATCTCTTTGGAATTTATATGTTTGAGCCGTTTTGGGTTGAAACACTAGGGCCATGGCGCCCGAGTGCCCACTTAGTATTTCGAGACATCGCCTAGCGGTTGGTCGACTCTTCACGTGACCAGAGGGCTGCCCTATTTTTGGCCAAAGAATAAGCATTGCCATTCCGCATGGTGATGCTGCCAGTCTTTTGGGCACTTATCGCATTGACAGCGTTGCGGACGAATTTTTTGATGCCCAGTCAGCTCCTGTCTTTTTCTTTTTTTTTCCTTTCTTTATATTATACACATGTATACCTATAATATATATTTTAGTGTTAAATTGTAAAATAGGTTTTATTTGTGTTACAAAGAAATATATTAAGGGGTTGGATTAGTTGGTTATTAATTATAATTAAACTACTTTGAATAAAAGAGCCGTTTTCAATATGGTTCCTCCTAGGGTGACACGAATTTATATTAAAAAAAAAAACTAAATTAATTGATTTTTTCGCAAGCTACAATGTTTTCAGGTTTCACACTTGGTTGACGAGAATTTTTTTAGAAACATATTGATGCTCTTTTCGTTTCTACTGCATTCAATAAATTTTTGAAAAGTACAGATTTAATCTCCATTAAATTATCTATACAATGGTATATAAATTAACTAGGTTCTGTGTACTAGCAGTATAACAATAGAAACAGTTGCAGAAAGGAGGCAATTTTTTTTTTCGATCGTAGAGCACTTTCTAATGCTTCGCATTATGAGTTGAGCAATAAAAACCAAAGAAAGAAATCTTTTAAAAGATTTTTCAAGGTCATCATTCATCGTCAATTTATTTTAAAATACATCGACAGAATTATAATACAAACACCGCCCGTAATAACAAACAAGATTCACATACTCGTACATTATCCTAGTTTCTGCATAAATACCAACATTCCAGACATGTTGCAGCGTATAATAATTGTAATAAATTACTATGAAAATGTGGCAACGCATGAAACGTGGCAGAGCTCATTATGCATTCTTTTGAACCAATATCTATCCCGTTTATAACAGCCAATAGAGTAGACGATCATGGGTGTAGCGGTATCTTCAACGCCACATGCGAACAACGCGTCATACTGACATCACGCAAAATCCTGCATCTCGCAAGGAGAGTTTACCGCGCAACTAGTATAGATAGATGCAACGGCCCGACATGAATCATGGAACAGTTGCCCGCCAGACACAACACCCGTCTGGATGGAGGATCCTCTATTGTCTATGGAGGATGAGTGAACTTTACACCCTGTTCCTCATACCTCTATATGGGATAAAAAAAAAAGTTGTTTGAAGAAAAATGTTGCTTGCATATTGTCCTTTAATGTTTTTTAAAGGTGACAAAAAAAAATTGTATGTGGGAAAGACTATTTGAAGCCTGTAGTCAAGATACCCGAAACTGTAAAATTTTTCCAATCAACTTTGAACCTTATGCGTTATCGATAAAGTAAAAACCTATTAAAGAAATTTGACAGATTGTAGTAGCTTGATATGCTGGCGTCTGTACATATTCCTGTTTCTAGAATATAATTTTATGATAAGCAACAATTTTATGACAATAACACTGTAGGTAAGCATAATCCAGTCTATAGTATTCCCACTGATGGGACTCAGGGCTCCTCTCTCGGTGAGAGGAAGTGGGCCGTAATGTACCACGTGGGCCTAGTGCGGGTTGGTAGATGTCACATGTCTTCGAATCTTTGGTTCTAGGACATGCCGGTTTCCTCACGATGTTTTCGTTTACTGGAGAGCAGTAGTGATGAAATAAATTACATAAAGTAAAGCGCCTGGGTTCGAACCTACAACTCATAAGTTGGAGCCGCTACCACTGGACCACCACTGCTCCCCAGAGTAGGTAATTGTGTTTGATTCGTCAACACAGTTAAGTCTGATTATTACATCAACGTTCAAAAGTGCCTTTTATATGCCTATTTGAAATAAATGCTTTGATTTTGACTTTGACAACCAATCAATCAACTCAGCCTATCGCAGTCCACTGCTGGACATAGGCCTCTCCCAGATTGCGCCACAACACCCTGTCCTCCGCCTTCCGCATCCAGTCTACCCCAGCCACCTTCTTTAGGTCGTCCGTTCATATAGCTGGGAGGCGTCCCACACTATGCTTGCCGATACGCGGTCTCCACTCCAGCCGGTCGATTCTGTAAAAATCTCACCGTGAAAACTTGCGTGAAGTGAGCTGTCAGTGTCATCCCACTGATGCTAGGGATTGACCAAGCAAACATTTACAATCATAATCGAGATTTTAATAATAGATTTTATGCTAATTCTATTGATCATTTTATATAATTTCAAAGCTAGTATTTTAGTGGTCAAAACATTAATATTATTATTATTTATTTATTTATATATACTTTATTGTACACCACAAAAAAAAAAAATAATTACAATCATTAATACATCTTTTTAAGTTAGATTTCTATCGTTAAGAACAAATCTCATATATGGAAAGTGTTTATGGTAGAAATCTAACATAAGGAGATATATTAATGATTCTAATGACTATGATTCTGTAAATACATGTCTATTATAGTCGCAAATCACATTTTGATCAAGATACAACCTGACACTGATCTGCAAATTGCAAAAAACGTAAGAAAATTTAAATTTCGCGGTCTGCCATGTCACATTCACCTTAACCGGTCAAGCGGCGCGCGTCGCCCATGATTGGCGAGTGGCGACGAAACCGTAGCCAATGAGCGACGCGCGCGAAGTGATGTTGCCATGGTTACCGTGGAGTGAAATATGGAACATTCCGAATCGCACTGTAATCGATTACAACGTGCTTACACTTTAACCCCAATTATTCTGTATGGTATAAATTACCTATTATTCCCCGCATAATCTTACCATGCCGTACGGTTGTCAAGAGTGGTATTTTGACAGTTCAAACCGGTTTCGTTAAACTAACGTGGCATTTTCGAAATTGTGCTTCCGGCTACAGTCGCCACCTTACCAAAGGATAAGAAATTCGTGGTGTAAAAAAACAAACAAATAAATAAGTACTATAATCTAACCGTGAATAAATAATCAAGTGAAATAGTTTTGACTCTCAGCTGCCATAGTGGTGATTTATCTAAATGGGAACGCAAATTATTTATGTGAGAGTTGTGGGCGATGATGGCCTAATTCGGAATGATCCATATTTCACGCAGCGCACTGCGCATGCGTGTCGTCGTAGTGTTATCAAGTGAACTTTTTTTTTGCTTTCATGCCATTGACGACCATGTACAACTCGTTTATAGAGAGTAGTATATTCCTTGGTGTAGAATGTACATAAGCCTGTACGTATTCGAGTACAGTGACAATAATTAGTTCCTAATTATTTAATGCTGTTAGAGATTTTAATGTCTAAATCCAACTGTTTTTGTACATCGAAAAAGTCAATTTAGTCAGCCTACATTTCAGACAATATAATATAAGAAATCGTGCTAAGCAAGTATTCAGTGATTGGTGTAATGTTCGTTTTCATAAGTACTTACATAATACGTAAAAGCATAGGTTTTTTTTATATCATCTCTAGATAAACTACACGTACAATATACAAACCTTATACCATAAATATTTAGGCATATTATTAATCTAGTGACGATTGCTGTTAGGACACACAAATTGCATTATTCATGTATACGCATGTTTTGGGCTGCCTAATTTTAGTTTTGCTGTATACTGTTTACACACTGTGTCTACGTTTCTCAGCCAACTCTCCTGTCGCAGATCTGCTGAAAGAAATTACTAAGTAAATGATGAAAGCAGTTCCTCTATCTTTATGTAGTTTACTTTATTATGTATTTAGTGTGTACATAAATAAATATATTACATTTTTTAATTTGTATCACATTAAAAAAAATTGCTAATACATTTTTTCTACTGAGTCGGCTGCTTCCTGAGGTGCAACTTCTTAATGCCGGGAACAGAGGGACATTGGATGTGTGTCGGCTGCACCCCCACTGCAAAAAGCTGGAAATAATGGTAATAATTTGTTACTAAGTATTTGATTTATTTAATTCCTACACATCAGGACATCTGCAGCTAATGTATTTACTTTCAATAAGAATAGCGGTATGATTTATTAAGAACAGCGTCTGATCAAATAAAATCAATTGAATGGGCCAATATTATTACTATATATTTAGAGCACAACGAGTTTCTACATTTCTTAATTCCATGCTCCGTGCCTGTCTGTGTCCCAATTTATTTGTTCCCTATTGTGTTTATCAAAAATAGTGTGTGAATTAATGAATACTTGCCTCAGACCGCCACGCATGACACAGCCGGGAGCGATGTGATCAAATCAAATAGAGGCAGTGTTCTTTTATTGTCTTCTGTCCCTTTAATGACTTAGCAACTGCAGGGTCGATAAGGCTCATCTGCTGAAAGATAGAATATATATCAGATTAATAAAATTCACTTGCTTTTGTGTGCCTATACTTTTGTGTTTTTATTTTAAGTTATCCTATGTTGTCCCACAGCTGGGCACGGTCTCCCCCATACTTTTCCAGTTTTCCTTATGTTGTGCCTTCTTCGGCCAATTGGTCAGGAACGTGTCAGTGACGACGCCCGCCTTGTCTTCAGGCAACCTTTGTTACTGAATGACACACGTCTGTGACATGCCTACGTCTTTTACATTAGTTACATATTATTATCATCAAGTCGGTACTATTTTGGCATACCTGACAGACCACCACTCGTCCTTGCAAAGCTAACCACCTGACTGATCGTCTAATTCATATACCTAATTATGAACAGTAACACAGGAACTGTGGAGTAGGTAGAGTTCATTTTTAAATTAGAAAAACTTTCACCAATAGGTACATGCCAACATTATGTCATATTACTATTACATTCACCATTATAATATCGTGCTAGCCATTGTCACTGAAAAACTAATTCAAAGTAGGTACTAAGATAAAACTTTCATTTGTTTATTTACAATTATTTATTCTGAAACTGCAGACAAAAAGTTTATTTTGTATCGGAAAGCCCCATAGACAGCAGTAGACAGCACATGTTCACCACAGATGATGAATATTAGTTAGTCATTTTTTTCTATCGATAAATAGAAAAGTCACTGACAAACTATAATCACAGAATACTTAAGCTGAAAACAAATTATCGGACGCGGCTGACGGACGCGGCTGACAGCCGCGACAGATACGTATGCACAGATAAAAACATCCAGCGCGCCAGATTTCTGTCGGACGTCCGAACGCTCAAGGTTACGTCCACGACTTACGTCCGATAGTTTGCACAGCTCAGTGTACATTCATTGTCTAGATACCTATAAGTCGCGGCTGTCAGCCGCGTCCGTCAGCCGCGTCCGATAATTTGTTTCCACCTTTAAAATTCAAAGTATGACGACCCACTGACCTAAGTACTAAATTCAAACTAAGAACCAACAGTATTGTCAAAATTTTTTTGATAAAAGAGACGTTCAATAGATGTATGGGGCTTGGTACTAAAATAATTGAAAATTTAAACAGCTTTCTGAGCTTTATAGGCTGAAAGAGGGTAATTATTTTAATGTCTTATGGCGTTTTTTTTAAACAAGTGTTGAAAAATAAAATGCATCATTACATTACATTTAACCGTTCGTGGGCGAGCGTCCCCATTTGTCACCTACCGGCGCGCACCCGTCAGGGGCTACCGACACCATTTGTCACCACCCGATTCACGCGGCTTCAACCTCTATTATTACTGTTAAATACGGTCTAATATCCTGTGCAACAGTTTGAGTCTATGGTCCGGTAGATAAACTAATCGACTAAATGATTCAAAACGAAAAATATGGGTTGGCAATATTGGAAAAAAAAAGTTAATTAAACTACAAACATTATTTATATTTTAGGGTTTGCAGCCCTGTGCCAAATGATGTGACAATGACAATGTCGGTCGGCACGGCACGGCTGACTGCAAGGACCATATTTACTCGCTGACTGACATTGACATTGTCATTTCTCATTGTCAATATCATAGAAATAAGTGGCTATGTACATACTTGTACTTTATTATGTACATGCTTGTGCATTTATTGACGTATTTTCCTACATATAAATACACTACGCCTCGCGGACTTGTACCAGTGGCTATGGTGTTTTTTTTTTTATTTCAACCTTATTCTGACATTACACTTTTGAACTTTTTTCGACACGTTTTGATATTGCATTGCCATAATAATCAATATTTTTGTCTCAATGTCATGGAGCTGCAGCTGAAATTATAATAAAATCTCAAAGTATTAAATAGAAACGGAAACTAATCAACCTACCCAAAACTGTCAGATTTTCCCAATCAACTTTAAACCTTATGCTTTAGTGATAAAGTTGAAAATATATTAAAGAAATTTGACAGATTGTAGTAGCTTGATGTGCTAGCGTCTGTTCGTCATAATATTTACCTACCAATTTAAAATGCTTAAGACCTCATATTTATAATAACATTGTACTTACCTCATTTTTGCAGAATTCACTGTTTTATTCACTTTAAGTAAATTTTTAAAATTTTCAAAAGGGCTAATTCGCGCGTCTTGTCAGTTGTCTAACGAAGAAGACATTAAAAAAAAATTCACGGCTGCTCTTTGGTCGCACCTTCGGTGCAACAAAGTCACAACAGCTCATTTTTAAATTATTTTGTTTGCTATAGTTTTACGTTAATAATCTTATAGTTTACAATTTGGCATACTTACCCCAATTTTGCAGTTTTGGCTATTTGTGACTTAGTTGCACCGAAGGTGCGATTTTATCATCTGTGTTTAAATAATTGTAAATAAACAAATGAAAGTTTTATCTTAGTACCTACTTTGAATTAGTTTTTCAGTGACAATGGCTAGCACGATATTATAATGGTGAATGTAATAGTAATATGACATAATGTTGGCATGTACCTATTGGTGAAAGTTTTTCTAATTTAAAAATGAACTCTACCTACTCCACAGTTCCTGTGTTACTGTTCATAATAATAGGTATATGAATTAGACGATCAGTCAGGTGGTTAGCTTTGCAAGGACGAGTGGTGGTCTGTCAGGTATGCCAAAATAGTACCGACTTGATGATAATAATATGTAACTAATGTAAAAGACGTAGGCATGTCACAGACGTGTGTCATTCAGTAACAAAGGTTGCCTGAAGACAAGGCGGGCGTCGTCACTGACACGTTCCTGACCAATTGGCCGAAGAAGGCACAACATAAGGAAAACTGGAAAAGTATGGGGGAGACCGTGCCCAGCTGTGGGACAACATAGGATAACTTAAAATAAAAACACAAAAGTATAGGCACACAAAAGCAAGTGAATTTTATTAATCTGATATATATTCTATCTTTCAGCAGATGAGCCTTATCGACCCTGCAGTTGCTAAGTCATTAAAGGGACAGAAGACAATAAAAGAACACTGCCTCTATTTGATTTGATCACATCGCTCCCGGCTGTGTCATGCGTGGCGGTCTGAGGCAAGTATTCATTAATTCACACACTATTTTTGATAAACACAATAGGGAACAAATAAATTGGGACACAGACAGGCACGGAGCATGGAATTAAGAAATGTAGAAACTCGTTGTGCTCTAAATATATAGTAATAATATTGGCCCATTCAATTGATTTTATTTGATCAGACGCTGTTCTTAATAAATCATACCGCTATTCTTATTGAAAGTAAATACATTAGCTGCAGATGTCCTGATGTGTAGGAATTAAATAAATCAAATACTTAGTAACAAATTATTACCATTATTTCCAGCTTTTTGCAGTGGGGGTGCAGCCGACACACATCCAATGTCCCTCTGTTCCCGGCATTAAGAAGTTGCACCTCAGGAAGCAGCCGACTCAGTAGAAAAAATGTATTAGCAATTTTTTTTAATGTGATACAAATTAAAAAATGTAATATATTTATTTATGTACACACTAAATACATAATAAAGTAAACTACATAAAGATAGAGGAACTGCTTTCATCATTTACTTAGTAATTTCTTTCAGCAGATCTGCGACAGGAGAGTTGGCTGAGAAACGTAGACACAGTGTGTAAACAGTATACAGCAAAACTAAAATTAGGCAGCCCAAAACATGCGTATACATGAATAATGCAATTTGTGTGTCCTAACAGCAATCGTCACTAGATTAATAATATGCCTAAATATTTATGGTATAAGGTTTGTATATTGTACGTGTAGTTTATCTAGAGATGATATAAAAAAACCTATGCTTTTACGTATTATGTAAGTACTTATGAAAACGAACATTACACCAATCACTGAATACTTGCTTAGCACGATTTCTTATATTATATTGTCTGAAATGTAGGCTGACTAAATTGACTTTTTCGATGTACAAAAACAGTTGGATTTAGACATTAAAATCTCTAACAGCATTAAATAATTAGGAACTAATTATTGTCACTGTACTCGAATACGTACAGGCTTATGTACATTCTACACCAAGGAATATACTACTCTCTATAAACGAGTTGTACATGGTCGTCAATGGCATGAAAGCAAAAAAAAAGTTCACTTGATAACACTACGACGACACGCATGCGCAGTGCGCTGCGTGAAATATGGATCATTCCGAATTAGGCCATCATCGCCCACAACTCTCACATAAATAATTTGCGTTCCCATTTAGATAAATCACCACTATGGCAGCTGAGAGTCAAAACTATTTCACTTGATTATTTATTCACGGTTAGATTATAGTACTTATTTATTTGTTTGTTTTTTTACACCACGAATTTCTTATCCTTTGGTAAGGTGGCGACTGTAGCCGGAAGCACAATTTCGAAAATGCCACGTTAGTTTAACGAAACCGGTTTGAACTGTCAAAATACCACTCTTGACAACCGTACGGCATGGTAAGATTATGCGGGGAATAATAGGTAATTTATACCATACAGAATAATTGGGGTCAAAGTGTAAGCACGTTGTAATCGATTACAGTGCGATTCGGAATGTTCCATATTTCACTCCACGGTAACCATGGCAACATCACTTCGCGCGCGTCGCTCATTGGCTACGGTTTCGTCGCCACTCGCCAATCATGGGCGACGCGCGCCGCTTGACCGTGCATCATAAATACGGATCTTAGTTATTTAGTATCTATCTACAATAATGTTATATTTGCACGCGTTACAGGTTAAATAAGTAGTATGTAACTAGTTAATACAAAATCTGGTTAATTGTTGAAAACAAAATGCACACAACTGACTTTTTAAATGTACAAACACGGTTGGATTTAGACATAATATCTAAAAGCGTTGAAATAAATAGGAACTAATTTCTGAACTCGATTACGAACAGGCTTACGACCGTGGTCGTCAATTATAGAAATAAATAAATAAAAACTGAATTTAATATTAATGACAGCGCCTAACGCGCAAGCACTTCACGCAATCCACATCAAAATAATCTACAATGTGATAATGACAGTGACTAACGCGCAAGCGCGGCGTGAAGTGTTCACTTCACTCGATTCACGACATTAAATGTCGTGAATCAGGTGAAGTGAACACTTCACGCAATCCACATCAAAATAATCTTCTATGTGATAATGACAGTGACTAACGCGCAAGCGCGGCGTGAAGTGTTCACTTCACCCGATTCTCGACATTTAATGTTGTGATTCGGGTGAAGTGAACACTTGCGTGACGCGCTCGCGCCTCAGGCTGTATTGACTACCTAGTCAGTCTAGGAAAAAAAGAAAAAAAAACAACATTGAGTTTCTGGCTAAGTTTCTGTTTTGCTATTTTATTGTAAAACCCCACGAAATATTAATGTTTTGACCACTAAAATACTAGCTTTGAAAATATATAAAATGATCAATAGACTTAGCATAAAATCTATTATTAAAATCTCGATTATGATTATAAATGTATGCTTGGTCAATCCCTAGTATCATGTGGGATGACACTGACAGCTCACTCCACGCTCACTTCGCCTAAGTTTTCACGGTGAGACGGTTACAGAATCGCACGGCAGAACTCGTCTGCTCCACCGGCCATCGGTACTTCAGCAAACATGACCAGCCCACTGCTACTTCAGTTTGCTTACTCTACGAGCTATGTCGGTAACTGATTAGGTACATGTTGCGATTCAATTTCCAGTGGCCTAACATAAGTACGTTGAAACAACAATAAAAGCGATTTTAGTCATGTGTTGCTTCAATTTTATTGTAAGCTTGCATTATGGTGGAGGACAACATCGTGAGGAAACCGCCATAACCTAGAACCAAAAAATACCAAGACATGTGACATCTACCAACCCGCACTGAAGCCGCATGGTAGATGAGCCCACTCCCTCTCGAAAAGAGGAGGCCTGCGTTCCAGAGTGGGTATAGTATAGGCTGATTATGCAACAGGTTTATAATATAGTCTGCGTGGAACTAGTTGGCCGCGCCTTAGTTCCGCGCGGACTATAACAAACTTATGTGCTTATGTTCATGTAATGTGGTAAACAACATTAACCCTTCGCGTGGAAATTGTTTCCGTAATTACAGCATTCAACCGGTTAAAGTAACTGGAGCGAAAAACAAAACAAAATATCGAGAACCGCATAAAGCGGCGTTAATTGAATTAATTCACCAAATTTTTGATTAACGTAGATATACGTGTGACTACGCATCAAAATTCATTGAACAATTAATGTATTAGTAAAATATTCAGTTACTGAAGGTAAATTCAGGTACGCAAAGTAAATATTTTATAGCCTGTAAAGCATTATTATGATATGAATGAATTTTTAAGGAAATCATTTTAAATTGACATGCTCTTTTATACATTAACTTAATATGAAATGTATGTAACGTAATAATGATATTGATAATGTACTTATGTTATTTATTGCTTCATAATAAGTAACTAACTATTATATATACATTAGAAACTAAAATAAAAGACTAACTAGCTTACAATACAAATAAATAAACATAAAACACAAAGGACACTTTAGGCGTCGAAGTATTCGTCCGCATCGCTGTCACCCGGAAACGTGCCCAGAAGACTGGCAGCATTGCCACGTTGAATGGCAATGCTAATTCTTTGGCCAAAGAACGACCCAGCTCTCTGGTCACGTGAAGTATCAACCATCCGGCGAGAAATTTCCTTAAAAACCGGCCAAGTGCGAGTCGGACTCGCCCATGAAGGGTTCCGTAGCAGCAAGTAACATAATATAAAAGTTCTTGTAGTTCGTTGTAACTTTGTGAAAGGTAAATTGCGGTTTTCGATTTATGACGTATTAAAAAAAAACTACTTCCTAGATCTCGTTCAAACCAATTTTCGGTGGAAGTTTACATGGTAATGTACATTATATATGTATATTTTTTAAATTTTATCATTCTCTTATTTTAGAAGTTAGAGGGGGGGGGACACACATTTTACCACTTTGGAAGTGTCTCTCGCGCAAACTATTCAGTTCAGAAAAAAATGATATTAGAAACCTCAATATCATTTTTGAAGACCTATCCATAGATACCCCACACGTACAGGTTTGATGAAAAAAAATTTTTGGAGTTTCAGTTGTAAGTATGGGGAACCCCAAAATTTATTGTTTTTTTTTCTATTTTTGTGTGAAAATCTTACTGCGGTTCACAGAATACATCTACTTACCAAGTTTCAACAGTATAGTTCTTATAGTTTCGGAAAAAAGTGGCTGTGACATACGGACGGACGGACAGACAGACAGACAGACATGACGAATCCATAAGGGTTCCGTTTTTTGCCATTTGGCTACGGAACCCTAAAAAGGAGACGCGCTCGGGCCCCATGACCCGAGCGTTTCGACCCCAAACGGCTCAAAGCTGTAGTTGCCCATAAGGTTACAGTATTTGCGCCGCTTGAGGATCTCAGCAGCCGCAGCAGCGGCGCCAGCACAGCCCGCCGTGCTAGGAACATGAGATGGTGCAAGGGTATCGACAAGTTTGTATGTAAATCTATCTACAGTACCCGGCGATAAATATTGCACATCGATCTTTGGAAAGAGACAATCGGCTAATTTCGCCTTCGTAGAGCGTTATCTCTGTCGCACGAAATACAAACAGTCCGGTATCTATTAGGAGCTGATAAAACAATTATGATTTGCTTCTTTTGATAATTCTTTTTATTCTTTGTATAAAATACACCAATTTTTCTATAAATGATTGCTTTAGGTTCGGGTAAAATAAAAAGGTTCCCCTATTTTTCCTAAAGATGCCATAGTACAACTTTAAATTATTTAAATTTGGGGGTGTTAACAACTCTAGATATATATTTTGAACTGGACGCGACTGCACTCTATCGCACTTGAACAACGACTGACAAAACGTCAGTTAACGTCACATAGGTAGTGTGCGACAGAGATAACGCACTACGAAGCCGAAATTAGCCGATTGTCTCTTTCCAAAGGTCGATGTGCAATATTTATCGCCGGGTACTTTATTTCTATATGAACTAATTATTTAATCAATTTAATTCAATTTATTTACTTATCAGCATTGTCAATGTTAGTGAATGTTGTTATTGTTTGTTTTAGTTTTAAGCTTGTAGGTATTAATATTTGCACACCATGACAATATGGTAAACATATATGTTAGCTCAACTCCATGTACTTATAACACCTTCTATGCATTGTATTGTATGTGCACACATGTTTGAGCAAATAAAGTTATCTGAATCTAGACAAAAAAATAACTGACTTAAAAAAAGACACTACAAAGTAATAAATAACTTTAATTTCGGAAGTCGGTGTCGTTGGTTCCGCATTTTCGTTTTTTTACACCGACTTCCGAAATTAAAGTTATTTATCACTGTAGTGTTTTTTTTGAAGTCGGTTGTTTTTTTTTGTAAAAAAGTTTATATTTTTCAATTTTTAGTTGTACCTACCTACCTCACACAAATTCAATTAACACTAGTGCATTGAAGAATTGAAGACAGCGATTAGAAGAACCATCAGCATAGAAATGCCGGAGATGCAGTACCTACATCTACTCATATAACTTCGGACATAAGAATAATTACCTAATGTACTAGTTATATACCAAAACCTTCCTGAAAGTATGTAGATCACATTATCTAATGAAATAGGTAATTATCAAAATTGTTTAATTAGTTTTTGAAAAAACGTTGACATACAAACATTCATACATATACAGGGTGAAATTGAACACATGCGACAAATCGAAACCGGAGATTGTACTCGTCATTATGAACAACTTTTACTATGGGACCAAACCTGAAATCGCGAAAAAAAAATCAGCTGTTCCCTACATTTATGTTCGCATAACTCGCCAAAATGTAGGGAACAGCTGATTTTTTTTTCGCGATTTCAGGTTTGGTCCCATAGTAAAAGTTGTTCATAATGATGAGTATAATCTCCCATTTCGATTTGTCGCATGTGTTCAATTTCATCCTGTATACGGGTCGAATACAGAACCTCCTTTTTTGGAGTCGGTTAAAACCACAGACATGGCAAGAAGTCGTTTTTGTTTATACTTACGTTCTGTGGGGTAATTGCGTATAACTAACAGCAGCAATGGCTTTCATTCTGACAGTTCAACAACATTCATTGCGTTATTTACGGTGTTGAGCAGACAATTTTGTCGAACATATGAAGCAATGGATTAGCAATATACATCAAAGTGATTTAGATTTTGATTGATAGTGTATTACGCAATTATGAAATGTTTTTTATTTTTTATTTCTGTAAGTGTAGCATTTAAGACTCTTTTACATGTCTATATTTTGTGGGACAATATTTTATTTAGGCTACTTATATTTAAAACTAGCCGACCCGGCGAACTTCGTACCGCCTCAGAAATAAATAATGTGACAAAGTTCAATAGACACGTGGCGCCATCTATTATCGTAATAACGTAATTGTTGTTTTCCTCGGGAACAGCACTTTTTTTCGGGATGAAAGGTACCTTATGTCCGTTTCTGTACACCTGACAACGTATAATTATGCAAAATTTCAGGATGATCGGTTCAGTGGTTTAGGCATGAAAAGGTAACAAACAAACTTACTTTCGCATTTATAATATTAAAAGTTAGGATTAGTTAGGATAACTGTGTACCGACTGTACTAGAAATGTCAACAAAGCAGGGTTGACAAAAGGTTTTCGGTAGGTAACCGTTGGAATCCCGCACGGGCCATAGGTAGAGGTGGAACACCGCGGTGGTTTTAGCCGGTAAGAGTCCGGCATGCCCCTCTGTCACCCCCACGATAGAGGAAGTCTATGAGGATTTCCACCGCGAAAAAAAAAGGTAACCGTTTTATATTTCGAATTCATACAGAAAGTTTTAGTATAGAAATTCGAAACACGAAAAGCTTAATTAATGAAGTAATATTTAACCCATTGTTTAGAATATTGCGCCGCTCTTTTCCTTTCTAACCGGCCATTGTGGTACAAAATATTAATTACGCCAATCAATCACGCGCTTGAATTAACCATTCGTGGGAATATCATTAATTTGGATGAAATCAATAAAAACTGAAAATTATCTACCTATCTATGTATACTCTATGGAAGCGCCTCCCTAGTCGCTCGCGT
Organism: Amphipoea oculea; assembly: GCA_945859645.1. Taxonomy (NCBI): domain Eukaryota; kingdom Metazoa; phylum Arthropoda; class Insecta; order Lepidoptera; family Noctuidae; genus Amphipoea; species Amphipoea oculea. The sequence continues at coordinate 4,454,344 of OX243881.1, read as the reverse complement.
TCTTGGCAGTACCAACACTATACTGGGTGTTTTTACTGATCGGTGGGAATCCCTCATGCTGCAAAGGTGGGTGCGGCTTCATGTCGTTATTTAATTTTGTTGCCAATACTAACATTATTTCTAAGTACTTAAAATGTTACTAACAAAATATGGACCAGCATAGCTATTCACAACCACATGACAGGCTATCGTATCGAAAACCTGACATTTCGATAACCTGATTTCACTTGCCCTCAACAGCAAATAGCTGTTGGAAGATTAGGGGACGTATATTTGATTTAAACTGACAAAATTTTCGGGTTTTGGACTTGTGAACAGCGTTTAGAGGACTCCTACGATAACAATGATTAATGTTCGATACGATACGGAAGCGTATCGAGTGTTTGTGAATTATAGCTCTGGTCTGATTTAAATGTTTATTATTATTATTTCCTTTATTCAATTAAATAGCATATAAATTATATTCTTAAACATTAGAATATAAAAAAATATAGAAACATTTAACAATATAAAAAATAGTAGCCCACCGGTATCGGGAACATGGTCCAAGCTACCGGGGTCAGGGATCCAGAGAGAGGAACCTCCTGACAATGCGAGCCGTGTCCAGAAGTACTGCTTCCTGAATCAAGCCCTTGATTCAGCTGCCCAACGAGAGCCTCCTCAGGTGTTGGTCGAGGCTCTTGGCTATCAATCCAATCTTATTATTATTTCGTTTATTTATTTATGTACATATTAATTTACATTTTTAAATATTTCTTAAATCTTTATTATTATTATTATTATAACAGCTTCTGCCCGCGACTTCGTCCGCGTGAATTATCAACCCCGACCCATCGTGTCGCACCCCACGGTACCCTTGCGCTATTCCTTCATTTTCGCTTACGCGGTGTCCTGCATGAGCGATGAATACGACGCCACGCGACGCTGCGAACGCAACGAACGCGATCAACTCAACGGCATACCCTGCTTGTGGCCTATATGACAGTCTGCGGCGAGACGCGACGTAACGCGTACTTGTTTTGAGGGCGAACAGACGCGACACCACGAACTACAATGAACTTTCGTGCAAAATTGTACTTTACTTCTCCATGATTCGAGAAGTAATGACCAAAATCACGAAGGACATTTGTCGCGTGTAGCATCGCGTCGCATTACGTCGCGTCGTGTTGCGTCGCGTCGCGTCGCGTCGTATTCGTCGCTCACGCAGGACACCGTGTTAGCGTTATTTATGACTTTGCTCAGCTCCTAAGGATAGGGTAGTAGGCTAGCGTGATGTTAAATAATAGCCTATAGCCTTCCTCAAGAATTGGGCTATTAAATACAAAAATATTTTTTCATTCAAATCCCACTGGTAGTTCTAGAGATTAGCGCTTTCAAACAAACAAATAAATCCTAAACTCTTCAGCTTTATTACTAGAATAGATAAATTTAAATGCCATTTATTCGTAGGCGTTATATGAGAACAGTTGGAACCACAGATATAGATACACCTAGATAACGCATGAGCACCTACTTCGCGTGCCAAAAGTCGCACCAGTTTACGATCTAAAATCATAAGCCGCCACTTTCGCGCTTAGTCCTGCGTACTGCTGGCTGAGTGAGCGTGAGCGAGAGAGCGCGAGCTTGTGACGTCATAGTAGGTAGTCAAAAAGTGGCACGCTTAGTTTTCATACAGTTCGTGATACTTGCGTTATCTAGGTATATCTATATCTGTGGCTGGAACCATAGAAATGTAAAAATATCAATGGCTGGAACGGTTTGGCTATTTTTAGGAACGAAGTTATATTATACCGTTGGTTTTTTGTTTCAAAATGTTCATAATAGTCCAAAAATTGGTTTTTATGGAAATCAGAATTAGAAAATTTTCCCGGAAGATGATAAAATTCGGGAAAACTGGATGTATTTTTATCTATGGAGTTTTTATATGAGCATGGTTATTGTGACTTAACTATGTATATAGGTAATGTTGTAGCCTTTTTGTGGGTAATGATGAGTACTATTTATAAACATGTAGTTGCTTACATCATTTTATGTATCATCAATAGTTTTCGCAGCGCACGCCAAATAATGACCTTTATATGCAATTTTTGATACCTTGAGTTACATTATTGCAACTTTTGTAGGCATCATCAAAAAGTACTTTAGGTACGTTAGGACGTAGAGTACTTTAAATAAAACTAATCTAAACTTGGCACATACATGCGTGCCCAGTTTTATTCAAATCCGTTCAGCCGTTTTAGAAAGAAAGAAATAAAAATTTAAGTGTTTATTGCGACTCGTATAGGAAGATTTTTTTTTTGAAGTGAAAACTTCTTTAGCGGCGTTGAACACTTTTTGTAATGGGTAAAAAATGTTAAACTCGCGTCAGGGCATCGCGTCAGGACACGTGACCGTCAGGAGAGATTCCCCCCCCCCCATCTCTTTCTACGGCGGCGCCAACCGAAGTGAACCAAGTGAGACACGATAATGGATGGATGGTGATGGTGATGGCGATGCGATGGTGAGGGCGATGGCGATGGTGATGGCGATGGTGATGTGATGGTGATAGCGATGGTGATAGCGATGGTGATGGCGATAGTGATGGCGATGGTGATGGTGATGTGATGTGATGTGATGTGATGGTGATCGTGGACGCGGACGCGGACGCGGACGCGGACTTGGATGGACAGCTGATGGCTCGACCGTCTGTGTAGTAGCCACACTGCTGTGTATTCGTAAAATTCGTGTATATAAAGTGTTTCAAAAAATGGAAATTGAACAAAGTGCATCGATTAATGAAAAAAGTGACGCAGAAATAGTGAAAAAAACTTAGTTATATTAATTCAATTAATAATTGATTTATTTCAACGTTAATATTCAAGTTTTCACTTCTGCCGGCACTCCCGGAGTGCAACCCGTCTTTTTTTTTATTGCTGGATGGGCACGCTCTTGACCTCGATCACGCCTGATGGAAAGCGATGGATGAGGTCTATGATGGAACGAGCGTGCCCAGAAGATGCCTAAGGCACTGGAACTCCCACGCATCGACGAAACACAGAAGGCTGCTTGACGCTGGACTCCGGTGGGAGGGTGGTCGCAAACCAGGCGGGCGTCAGCCCTATTACTATACAGCCAAGGGAAGAATTGGCCAGTCAAATAAGGTGTTGGGTGTGACTGTCCAGGATGCGCCGAGCGCTCGGTTCAGTTGAGTAACTGAAGGAACAAACTGCGCTACACGAGGAGGCTTCTTCATGCATCCCAAAAATACCAAAAAAGATCACAAACTAAACTAAACACAGTAAAAAAAAAGAAAAAAAGAACCAACAAAAGCGTTTTAGCGTGAAAGCGTAACAGAATCAAATATTTTCTCTTTATAATATTGTATAATATTATGTTATCCTGTCCTACTAATAATATAAACGCGAAAGTTTTTGAGGATAGATGGATGAGTGAATGGATGGATGTTTGTTACTTTTTCACGCAAAAACTACTGAACGCATTTTGATGAAAATTCTTACATAAGTTGAAAATAAGCTTTATTTAAGATGGGTAAATGCTATTTTTTTTTAAAATAAACTTCCAAATTATCGGGAATTTCCGTGAAAAAAAAAATGTCGTCAGTCGTAAGGAAGTCTCCACTTTCTGTCTGTGTTTTCCGAAGTTTAGGTATCTACATCATATAGTCAGCCTATTCCGATCACTGCTGATGAGTATTCCAAACAAGCACTGCAGTGCAAAAATATCGAATGGCTAGGTATTTTGGGAAATCCGATATTTTTATTATTTATATGTAAAAGACTCATTCCTAACCGACTGGACGGAGAAAGCACAGCACAAGGAGAAGTGGAAGAAAATGGGGGAGGCCTTTGCTCAGCAGTGGGACAGTACAGGCTAACGGAAAAAAAAAAAAAAAAAAAAATGTAATTGAGCTATGAAGGCCGATAGCTTATAATATCAGATGATACAAGAAATCGGATTCTATTTTAGATCACAGATAATAAAAATATTTCAGCAAAGATAAATGGATTAAAAACATCAGTCCGCACTTACTCATACTATTTTGCGGAGATTCCATATCTACTATATTGAGAATTGTAATTTATTGGCAATATTTTATTATCTTTATCTTTATGGGCGCAGTAGGCATATCTCTAGGTAGCCAACATGATACATCTATACTCGATACTTAATCCATACTATCCATAGGTACTAATATTATAAATCCGAAAGTAACTCTGTCTGTCTGTCTGTATGTTACCTTTTCACACCTAAACCACGAAACCGATTTAGGTGAAATTTGGTATAGAGATATAGTTTGAGTCCCAGGAAAGGACATAGGATACTTTTTATCCCGATGTTCCCACGGGATCGAAACTTATGCGGGTGAAACCGCGGGGCGCAGCTAGTATTATTATAAATGCGAAAGTAAGAACCCAAGCTAGCACTTTACTTTGTGTAAATTATTTCATTACCTCTGCTTCCAAAACTGTGAAGGAAAACATCGTGAGGAAATCGGCATATCCTAGAACTTCAAACTTGAAGATAAGTGAAATCCGCCAACCCGTACTGGGCCCGCGTGGTCGATAACGGCCCACTCCCTCTCACAGAGCTCCCATAAAGGAGGCCTGTGCCCAAGCAATGGGAACATTATTGGCCGATTATGATATCCTTAAGGCGGCACCCCGACCAAAACCGCGTTTTTCTTCATTATTCAGAGGCTATTAGCTCAATAATTATGAGAAATAAAATACATCTGAAAGCACACTATTAATGTTCAATATCCTATCATCACATTGTCCGTTATCATTTGTTTTTATATGTTACTAATACATTTAAAATCTTCTTTTAAAAAAGTGACTGATTGCATGCAAAATCTAAATAATCCATATTTTAATTTATTTAAAAAGATCGCTATTCTTTTATTATTAAAATAATTCCAAAAATTTTGCGAGTTTTATGATGAAGGCAGGGTACACTGCATCCATTTCGAACGAGGAAGTCGTGTCGCTCTCTGTCTCTGTCGCGAATGCTCAAGGTTATTTGGTTGGGGTACCGCCTTAAGCATATCCATACCAATATTATAAATTCGAAAGTAACTCTGTCTGTAAGTTACCTTTTCACTCCTAAACCACTAAACGGATTTCGATAAAATTTGGCAAGAAGATAGATGGTGCCCTGGAGAAGGACATAGGCTAGTTTTTGTCCCGGGAGCACGTTCCCGCAGGACAATTTCCGACATCCACGCGGGCGAAACCTTGAGCAAAATCTGGTAAAATAATAAACGGTTGAGATTGCAAAATCGTTGTAACAAATTCTCTTCAGCTGCCTTTTCTCTCTTCATTCAAGATTGTTTTTAAATTGCTTTCGGAAACAATTAAGCAACACAATGCTCAGAAAAGATTGGTCCTTAGAAATAAATGTTCAGAATATCTTAGGTACCCATTACTCAACACCCCGGGTGTTAAATAAAGTCTTTCTCTCTTTTCTATTATTCCATCGGGATATTAACATTCCTGTTTAAAATACTTCACATTTATATTCAGGCCCCAGATTTTATTGTCTGCATTAGGGTGTCCCCACATTTATCGACGCGGAATCGGCTTAAGCCGAGTGCGTATCACCAAACTACTCGACTTATCGCCGAGCTAATAGGCAAACGGCTCGTTTCGCCGTCGATCGGCGTCGCGCCGCGTCGTCCGAGCCGAGCCGATGCGAATGGTATTAGTAACACCCTTATTACGTAGACATAAAGGCTTTTTTGACCGGCGATAGCCGATTCCGCGTCGAAAAAATGTAAGAAGACCCTTATACTGTAATAACTGACCCGGTGAACTTCACACCATCTCAGAATCAATAAGAACGAATGTATGAGAAAATTTATTATTTTAATTAGGTACTATTTTTTTCTTAAATTTTTTCCATGTTTTAATAGTTATTCTGGTATTCGGGGCGGAGACAAATCCAACAATTCAAAGATCATAAAAATCAGTCCAGCTGTTCTTGAATTATAAATGGTGTAACTAACCCAACTTTGTTTTATATACAGGTTCCCATTAAAATAGATGGACAAATTTTAACATAGCGCTCAGTACGTCTAACCAAAGATATCCAAGCAAAAAAAAAAAACACTGATTAAAGTGATTTTATTTTGACCTAAAATAATAAATTGCCTGCACATTACTGTATTTTCGTTAGCTGATTATTTTTCTTGTAAGTATCTAATGCGTTTTTTTTATACATTTTTTTACCATAGCCCTTATTTTGGTAGTCCGAATGATTTCTAAAAGTTTGTCCATCTATTTTAATGGGACGTTATACAATGTATCGATTTTACAAACATAAATATTATAATTTAAATGTTCGGGCTCAGACATTTTGTTTCGCAAACTAGTTTTTTTTTTGTTCAGTTATTGTTGAAATGCCAGCTATTTTAATGGGACCCTGTATGTTACTTAACTTCAACTTTTATTAATAGATATCTACAAAATTATGAAAAGCTTTCCATTAAAAGGCTTTTCTAAAACGTATTGCGGACATTTTGATTACACAATGTCCAAAATATTGCGAACGTCAGTAATATTTGATCTAACAGAGGAAGAGATTAATATTGACAAAGTGTAAATTGTAATAACTGAAACGCTCTCAAAGGATCTTTGTACTCATCATTCTAAACAACTTTTCAAAGGAACATTTAAATCACGAAAGAAAAATCTGATGTTTCCCGTCAATCGAAAATAGGAATGTTCGACAAAACGTGGATTCGAAATTGATAGAGATGTGTGACGTCATATTTTGCTGCTCGGATTTCACATGTTCGAGGCTTGTTTGAATAACATGTTTGAATTGGTGACGTAGCATTGTGCAAACATAAATGTATGGAGCAGCACATTTTTCGCGGTATTCAGCAGTAAAGTAAAAAAAAAAATTAATGTGTATTTTATTTATTTACTTACGTTCTATTTTTGGAAGGAAGTTCATGCTACCATAGCTTTTATGTGTGTTAGTACAAGCGACCACGGGAAGGTACCTACTTTCTTGTTTCATCCATTTTAGCAGTCGGGTTTTAGTTTTTAAACTTTTTTTTTTTTGACAATTCAACAACATTCATTGCGTCATTTACGTTGTTGAGCAGACGAATTTTTCGAACATATGAAGCAATGGATTAGCAATATCCTTCAAAATGATTCAGATTGTGATCGATGCGGGTATCCCACGACAACTCTCGACTGTTTTTGATGTTTTTTTTTTTTTTAATTCCAGCTCAGCTGCGTTCCAGGCGGAAGGCAGCCAAGATGTTAGTGGCAGTGGTCATCATGTTCGCAGTATGCTACTTCCCAGTACACCTGCTGTCAGTACTCAGGTAAGAAATACAGTAAAAAAAAAAAACTGAAAAGTGCGAGTCGCACTCGCACACTGAGGGTTCCGTACAAATTTGTAGGTATGTAAGTACAACTTTATGTTTCTAGGTCAACGGGACGTACCCTATAGGTACATTTTGATTCCTTTGAGAGTATCGAAATATACGTTTTTTGCGGCATAAATGGCCGGCCTGGTTTGCGACCACCCTGGTCGCAAACCAGGCGGGCGTTAGCCCTACCACCGCAAGGGAAGAATTGGCCAGTCATATAAGGTGTTGGGTGTGACTGTCCAGGATGCGCCGAGCGCTCGGTTCAGTTGAGTAACTGGCGGAACAAACTGCGCTACACGAGGAGCCTTCTTCATGCATCCCAAAAACACATAAACCTTCCGGAAGAAATGGTCTCCATAATACTGCCGTGGTGTAACTAAAATGCAGTTATGGTCGATTTTTAACTTTTGATGCTATTATTTTTGTTTAAAAAAAATATCTATCGATCTGTGTTTCCGATTTTTCAATACCTTGAGTAGCTATTCAAGGTATTGAAAAAATAGATTTTTTTTCTAATTAATATTAGTATTCAAAGTTAAAAATCGACCAGAAGGCCAAATTCTTCTCATTTAAAACGTTCAAAATCTAGTCGTAGTCTCATCTCGGCGACAAACAAACGTCAAAAACTTGTCAAAATGTAAGGAAATTAGAAGCATTTTTTGACAGATTGAGACTGAGATCAGACTGTGAACGATCTTAAAATTACGAGAATTGCCCCTCAGATATCGGATACCGGCATTTTAGTTATACCACGGCAGAATATTGAAAATCGCATCAAAATCCATTGTGCGGTTTTAATGAAAAGCGACTTTGTTTCAAAATGTATATAGAAGCGAAATGAAAAGGGATTAAGGATTTTGGTATGATGCCTGGCATACCGACTGTCCACAGTTTTTTTTTTTCAAAATGGCGGCCGCGAATGAATAGCTGACATCGATAGCTGACATCAATGCAAACAGAAAACAAAAAAATAATGTAAAAGACTACCTCAAAGATAAAGATATTGTATTTTAATTATGGCAAATATTTGTACATTAATTCAATGATAATAATAATTACAATTACTATGACATTATTAATTAGCTTGACATTACTGTTATAATTTATTAATTCAGATTTAATTTAATTGACTATCTATGTATATTTTCAATGACAATGTAATTTAATAAGATAAATTAATAAGAATAATTGTATCATAATGTTCCTAATATATTTGCACACCTCACATGGTTATAATACAGTGTACCATAAGAACCTTTTGTAACATCCTCCGAACCTGTTTTATGCAAATAAATGATTTGATTTGATTTGAAAAAATAGGACCAAACTCCGTAAAGCTTCACGTTTCCCTGCCTGCTAATTTAAAACCAATTAAAAAAAGGCTAAGCATTGCCATAAAACGTGGTAATGCCACCGATCTCTTGATTATTAGGTATTAATTGCTTAGTTTACTTATTATTTTAATTTGCAACAATAAATTTAGAACCTTATTCAAAAGATGTCAAAGTGTAATTCCGCTATGATTTGCTTTGAAACACAAATAACGAGTACGCTTTAGAATTTTCTGTGGTTACTTCATTGAGTTGTCGATTGAATTTTATGGAATTACACTATATGTATATTAGACGATTGCATCCAAGGATTGACAACTATAAAACTTGAAAACAAATCATCACTATTCTCCTGTTCATATCCTGATTTATTTGGGATTGGCGCAAAATGTATTTTATAAACGACTTCAAAAAAAAGAGGAGGTTATCAATTCGGTTGAATATATTTTTTTTTTTATGTTTGTTACTTCAGAAATCCGTTATTTACATCGATATATATCTATGTTATAACTCTATGGTTATTTATAAGCCAAATTGCAAAATTCTTTTTTATTTGAAAGGATAGGTATATACTTTCAGATTGCTCTCATAGTTTCATCAAAATCGGTTCGGTTCAGTTTTTAAAACCAAAATTACTGGTAAGATAAAATTCAAGTAAACGTAATTGTTTTTGTATGTACGTTACGCGATATTTCCGGTAAGTCGATTTAAAAAATATTTTTTTAATGGATAGGGTATGCCTCACGGGTGGGTGGTTTCCCTTCAGGGCCCATTTGATTTTGTCCACCCTGTATACCAACGATCTAGTACTTGGCTGTGAAAATAATAGTTCTTTGATTTTTTAACCGACTTCAAAAAAAGGAGGAGGTTCTCAATTCGTCGGAATCTTTTTTTTTTTTTTTTATGTATGTTCCCCGATTTCTCGAAGACGCCTGGACCGATTTCAAAAATTCTTTTTTTGTTGGAAAGGGTATACTTTCCAAATGGTTACATGAAAATTTTATCGAAATCGGACTTAAGCGGTTTTTGAAAAATCAACAAAAATCTAAAAATTTACCTACATTTTCTACATTAACGATCTTTTCGTTTACTTTTTTGTGGGGTAGGTACAACTAAAAAGTGAAAAATAAAAACTTTTTTACAAAAAAAAAAAAACAACCGACTTAAAAAAAAACACTACAAAGTGATAAATAACTTTAATTTCGGAAGTCGGTGTCAAAAAAACGAAAATGCGGATCCAACGACACCGACTTCCGAAATTAAAGTTATTTATCACTTTGTAGTGTTTTTTTTTAAGTCGGTTGTTTTTTTTTTTTTAATAAAATAATCATGAAAAACCATTACAAACGCGACGTTGCCAGCCCGCGCGGGATGAACGCTCTTAGAGACAACTATAAAATAAATAAATTGTACCCGCTACTTACGCTTCGAAGCAATATCACACACTTACCGTCACCATAGTAAACAAGGATAAGTACAAGATACAAGAGATTTTGTGTGAGAATAAATTATCTGTCTCCCATGTTTGTTTTATTAGACGATGTTGAGATTACATTTCGCGTCTACGGTTTTGTCAATATGTACCTCATAGTTTGGTGTCAAACAATTTTGTCATCGCAGATTGAGTCTTTCGATGAGAAACATTGTTAGTGACGTTGTTAACTAATAGGTATGTTACGGTCACCAAATCTATAAATAGCTTTTCGTGTCTCTGTGTGACCGCGATCTTTAAAGGTCATAGCACACGTATCAAATCGGAAAGGGTAATGCCTTTCGCCTCGCCGTCAAACAGGCGTAAGCACGTAACCAAAGCGGATCAGAAGCTCCGATACGTCGACTCGGCTACGGCTAGGCGACGCCGCGCTTACGGCTCGCCGACCGCTGGTTGATGGTGCTGCAGGCAGGCCGTGGGAGAGGTGAGAGGGGCAAGGGGGGACCAAGAGAGTTGAGGTGATTACGTTACGATTCCGATTAGTGTGCGTTGCAGTAGGGAGTTTCATACGAAGAATACTGAACGGCTCGAGTTGATACGGTGCCGATCCCTTTCCGATTTGATACGTGTACCTTTAAACTATACAATGCGGATTTGAATGCGACTTTCGCCATTCAACATCATCTGTCTAGCCTTTTCCCAACTATTTTGGGGTCGGCTTCCAGTCCAACTGGATGCAACTGAATACCAGTATTTTACATGGAGCGACTGCCTATATGACCTCCACAACGCAGTTACTGGGTAATACGATAAACCCTTGGTAAGACTGGTTGTCAGATTGTGGTTTTCACCATTATTTAGAGTAGGTATTTAGTCCGAAAGTTTTATATGTGTATATTTATTTATCTTTAATTCAGGCACATACCCATAATTTTGTTAGTATTACTTATACTATGCTTCTATCCCCCTTACTAATAAACGTTGTATAGCGTCTGTGTAGTTACACAACGCTTTGTCTTCTGCTTTCGGAAGTCAAATTACTGACGACTGAAAGAGAGAAATTGGTGTGTAACAATTCATCTGATATAATACGTTTATTAGTAAGGGGGTAATATTATAAAGACGTAAAATTTGTGAATTTTTTTTTGTTTGTGAGGAGAAAATCATCGGAAACACCTGATCTGATTCCAAAAATTCTTTCACTAATTGGAAGCTGCAGTTTTTCCAAGTGCCATAGAATATATTTTGTGTTAAAATAATAAAATTCACGCGGGCGAAGTCACGGGCAGATATGCTAGTTATTGTTAGTTAGTTTAGGCCCTAGGGTATAAAATATTAAAGTTTTTTCCTTATTCTTCCACAAGGCATTTACCCTAAAGTAACCAGATGGGACTGATGGATCGACAGTATTGTGACACATAGGACCCTACAACCCAATTAAAGGACAATGCCGGAGTTTAGGTCAGTCTCAGATATTCTCCCTCTCTGAAAGCCTCATCATACTAATATTATAAAGGCGAAAGTTTGTGTGTGTGTTTATATTTTTGTTACTTCTTCACGCTCATACGGCTGGACCAATTTTGATAAATATTTGTATGGAGCTGATACCCTGGATTAACTTGGCGAACCACCACAAGAAAGACTGAAGCTGTGGAGAGACAGTGCTTCCTTACCCAAACCGTTCGTTCCACCCGCTGAGGACCTCCCACCTGGACACGAGTTACCTTGGGTAACCTGGAAGTCTTTAAACAGACTCCGGACCCAGGTTGGCCGAAGCAAGGAAAACCTGTTCAGGTGGAGATTTATAGACGACTCCGCCTTGGAGTGTAAATGTGGTGCTGTTCCACAAACGATGGGACACTTAATATCGTGCCCTGCGTGTCCTGTCAGCTGCACGTTACAGGAACTGATGGACGGTAGTGATGGCGCCAAACAAGTGGCCGAATTCTGGGCCGAGTACATTTAGATTGCTATCGACACGCTAAGAAGACATAGGCTACTTTTTATCCCGATATTCCCACGGGCTTGACACTCGGTGAAACCGCGGGGCGCAGCTAGTTGATAATAAGTCGTAACTCGTAATTATCACGATGTATAGCTTGATAAATATGTCGTCGCGTGTACCAGTTCATAGAATATTAATTACAGTGCTAATATGCTAATGTACTGTTAATTTAATGTATTGTATCGATTCATCTCACTGTGAATATTGTTCATGCTGTGGTTTTCCTATAAGTGTACAGTACAGCTATTTAATATCTCAATTTGACATTATTGTTATTGTCAAACTCAAACTCAAAGCATTTATTTCAATTAAACCACAGGCACTTTTGAATTGTCAAGGGGTCGGTCAGTCAGAAAGATGAAGCTAGTTGCCCATTCCAAAGATAATATGGTTACAAAGTCTTGGTTACATCATTCATGATAAAAATTATACATGTGAGAACGATGCAGAACGTTAAAAGCATCCATAATGAAAAGATGAGAAAAAACAACAATTCAAATATTAAATTAAAATCAAATAAGCCATGGCAGCAAAGAGATGACCAGTCCCTACTGATGGTGCCCGTTCACGAACATGACGCATGGCATCAGCACCATTCAGCTCAACCATTTTGAAGGGAGCTAAATGATCCAACACATGCGCCACCATCAGCGAGACATTTGAGTGAGCATGACATACTCTCAGCTGCCAGGGCACATTCAGTCAATGAAAGACTGTTGTTTTGTTGGAGATCCTAAATAAATAAAACCGCATCGTTGGTCTTGTGGTTGCTGGCGTCACTCCCTCTCACTAAGAGGGAGTGGGCCGTTAGTACTCTCACTAACTTTTCCTAACAAAAAAACCAAATAGGCGAAATTGAGGATGGCTTAGGAGTTGAGCAAAAAGAAAAAAAAAACAGTGGAACTCCAGGAGTGCCAACAAAAGTGAAAACTTGAACAATTACTTACATGTGTATTTTTTGAATCGTCATATAAACAAAACACAAACAGAATACTTTGCCATCACTCGCCGACACATCGGAAATACATTAAAACCGAGTACATCCCGAGGACAGCCGAACACACCCGAATGTAGCACGGTGTCGGTAACAGTGTCGCGAGTTCAATGGTTTCTTCCCATCTCGAAAAATGCCCATCGCGCCTAAAGAAGTTTTCACTTCAAAAATCAGAAGTTTTCGCTAAGCGAAAATGATGTAGTAGCGCTGGCAGGCGAAGCGACGCGACGGGGTGGATCCGGGAAACAAAAAATTTCACGCGGACGAAGTCGCGGGCAGAAGCTAGTTATGTTATTTATACACCTAGAGTTAATTTTCTATTAATTTTGCTTCCGTTCCGATTTTAATTAAATATTAAGCGCAGTAATTATGATAATATTATTATAATAAACTGAAGTGTTAACCTCCCTTTGTAGCTAACTTTACGGGTTAATATTCTGTCATTTTGAGTCAACCTTCGATAATGAACTTCATAATTTGATTCCTTGCACGTCATGTTTAATAACACAAATTGTACTTATGATGAGGGTTCAATAGGATCTTATTAACGGTTCATGAACTTACGCCTTTATTCCCATTGGGCAAGGTTGAAATTCGTGACATTATAGGATGCCACGTGCTGCGATTCTTAGATACCTACTCCTTTTGGGTCGTTCACGTTTCGGTACTTACACAACTGGTCCCGTCAATCTCACGTGCGTTGCGAGCAGGTAGATATTATAAAAATAATATGCTTCACACATACACAGGCTCTTATATTACAATGGTAATCAAAATTTACCTTTTTTTTTTGTTTTATGAAGAACAAAGGAGAACGCTCTCATCAGGACATTCGCACAATGAAAGAGCAATACCTGAGTCGTTGGAATGCAAATATGATGGCTGATTACTGCTGGAGCATTCAAAACAAGACTGAAGTTTCGATTCATGCAAGAAAATCTTATAAAAGAAAGTTTTTTCATGTTAGGTTAGAGAAACAATTTTTTTCATTTTATGATCCGAGTATTTTTCGCTAAAAATGTAGAGCTGCTGGAGAAAAACTGACAACAGATTTGGAATCAGTGTGGCATAATCATACAAAATCAGGTATGAAACTTCATAAAACAAAACTACTGTTTACCAGTGTTATAATAGGTACGTCTCACAAAAACATTGAAAACCTAGTTTAACTATGGGAAAACTACATAATTTTTGCACGACTCATAATGCGAAGCATTAAAGAGTGCTCTACGATCGAAAAATTTGTTTTTCCTCCTTTCTGCGACTGTTTTTATTGTTATACTCCTGCTAGTACACAGAACCTACTTAATTTATATACTATTGTATATAATATAACGGAAGATAATGTGGGCGTTCGTTGCCGGACTGGTCGTCGTCCATTGTTGTAGCCGAAGTAAGACTCAATATACACTCTGCAGTTTTAATTAGACCAAACAATCTGAGCGTCACACACACGAATCGGGTGGAACTGGATTCCTATCGGAATGCGGCGAGGTCGGCGCGAGGTTGGCAGCACGTCCGTGAGTTCTATGTCTGCTCACCACGTTTGTAAACACAGCGTACTTTTTATTTTTCTGATTCGTAAAAGTATCGGCACCTTCAATGACAGCCGTAATATATCACCGTTTTTTGCTTTCCCGCGCAAAACTCCAAAAATGACATAGACTGCTCGCACAGTGTTGCCAACCTCCATTTCCGAACACACCCAAGTCGGTTCAGCTTGACGTTCCGTTCAGAATCCACGACATATATAATTTAATGCACTAAAAAAAAACCATCAAAATATTTATAAAAAAATTCCCGTGAATCAAGTTTCAAACCTGAAAACATTGTAGCTTGCGAAAAAATCAATCAATTGAGTCTTTTTTTTTTAATAGATTCTTTTCACCCATGGGAGGAACCATATTGAAAATGGCTCTTTTATTCAAAATAGTTGAATTATAATTAATAAAAAACTAACTAATATAATATCTATGAGCAGTGGTGGCCCAGTGGTATCGGCCGCGACTTACGAGTTGTAGGTCGTAGGTTCGAACCCAGACAGGCGCTTTACTTTGTGTAAATTATTTCATCGCCACTGCTCTCAAAACGGTGAAGGAAAACATCGTGAGGAAACCGGCATGTCCTAGAACCAAAAATTCAAAGACATGTGACATCTGCCAACCCGCACTGGGCCCGCGTGGTGGATTACCACCACGCGGGCCCAGTGCGGGTTGGCACTCCCTCTCACAGAGAGTAGGCCTGTGTCCCAGCAGTGGGAACATTATAGGCTGATGATGATGATGATGATGATAATATCTATAACTATGGTTTTTATACGATCAAATGAGCATTATGAGTCGTGCAATTTTGTATTTTCGAAATTTCAAATTGATTAACATTACTTATTTTTTTTTATGTATTCGGTTATGTTATTTTAAATTATTCTGTTTTTAATTATATTCTGTATTTTGTTGTTTCAAATTTTTATTTATTATTTTTATTTTGTTTGATTCAGTATAAGTACTTAGATGTTATTTAATATTTTTTATGTTGTGTTAAATGTGTGTGCTTATCATTTGATGGATATTTTTTGTCTGAATAAATAAATGAAATGAATGAATGAAATTACGAGACACAAAACATTAATCGATCATTGTTCATTTTTCGCAAAACATACAAAAGCTTTTATTTTATTCCCTTATTTTGAAAAGACTATCTTTTGTTACGGAAAGTTATTCAGAGATTTACATAGCCTGTCTTTATTAACAAAGGTACGGATTTGTTATTCAAACTGACGTGAACATAATTTTAAAATTCTTAGAAGTGAGCAAGTAATCCGATGACAATGAAAACAACTAACGAGATTTTTTAAACTTTTAACGATTCCGGCAGAAGATTCTCTTTGGTAGAGTTTGGCAGAAAGTGAATACAGTATTCGGCCTGTTTTGCATTTTCGGTGAAAACCCATCGAAGAAAAAAAAACTTGTTTTTGTCGATGGGTTTTTGCTTGTTAACCGCACAAAAATTTACGTTAGTACTTTTCACAAATTTGATTTGGTAAAGCGATTTTTCTGCATTTTCTTAGTTATTGTGCTTTTAGTTGTTGTAACTGTTGATTTTCTCTGAATACATAAATTGTAAGTATTGATTGACTAGAACATTTTATTCTTTTCCTGCCGAGGACGAAAAAAATAAAAAACAATCGCCCCAGAACGGCCGAAAATAGACATTTCGGCCGGAAATTACCGAAAACGCAATTCCGTCAGACGGGCTTCTCTTTGGTAGGATTCATTCAATAAATTAGATACGTTTATAGATAAATAAATTTCGTACAAATCTTACTTTTGCCTGGCCGTTCACTGGCTCATTGATGTAGTGGTTGTTAGGACGACTGGTCACACACAAGGGATGAAGGCAAAACACCTAATCTGCATTAGCGATTTATTTGCCAAATATGTAAACAAATATGAGTTTATGGAAAAATAACTTTAAATCCTACAACATAAAGTTCAATTTACGCTAGAACTTCAAACTTTTTTATAAGTTATTCAATAGTGCTAGTCATTCTGAAATCAACTTCATAACCATTAAAATAAAGTTGATATTAGTTTAACTTGAAATAATATTAATTCGAAACATAAGAAGTTTGAATAGACCTTAGGCTGAGATTGATAAACATTAGCACAACGTAATTAATCTGTCAAGCTCCGCTAATGAGACACAATTGATTTTCTATTGTTTCGTCGCCAACGGGCGACGCGCGCCGCTTGACCGGTTAATAAAGAATCTTGAATTTTCGTGATATACAACAACAATCATACTGTCAGGTTCTTATGCCGCCAAAGTGATGATAGATAACATATTTAATTACACGTACTTAGATATTCTGAGAGTTTACGAATCTTTTAGAAAGCGTTGAGGTATCCTATTTATTGAAATTATCCGGAAAAGAACCGGAGTTTCCGACATAGCTTGCAGAGTAAGCAAACTGAAGTGGCAGTGGGCTGGCCATGTCTGTCGAAGGACTGATGGCCGGTGGAGCAGACGAGTCCTGGAGTGGAGACCGCGTACCGGCAAGCGTAGTGTGGGACGCCCCACAGCTAGATGGACAGACGACCTAAAGATGGTGGCTGGAGTAGACTGGATGCGGAAGGCGGAGGACAGGGTGCTGTGGCACAGTCTGGGAGAGGCCTATGTCCAGCAGTCGCTTGTGTCGTCAGATAGTTTGGGTATTTCTTACCGATTTTTTTTAAATTACCTAATGGCACAAAATTGATACACTGACTGATGGAACACTTGCATGTCGACAGAAACGCAAGTGGTCAAATATGCATTAATTAGTGAATCACTGTAACTGATTATCATAGAAATGTCGGAGCTTTCATTTACAGATAATTAATTTATGACGAACAACTATCACTCAAATAATGGGATTTCTTATTAGCAGTCACATAACCATTAACCATACATATTTGTTTTTATTATAACCAAAGATGACAGAAGATGCCTAATCTTTATGTTTTTCTGTGTTAGTTTACGAACTATTATATTTATTTATTTATTTATACAGGGTGTTACGGAAAGGGTATATCAATACAAACGGGTTGAAGAGTGTATCTGGTCTAGAATCTCTGTACAAAAAATCAGCTCAAAAGCAATAACTTTGAAAATGCTTAATACTCGTATTTTTTATTTCGATAGTTTATTAAATTGAAATCATAACAAACGTGTCACCGCACTACGAGGGTCATTATCCATTATCTGTAGTATGCCTGTGCGCCTAGTACACGCACATCACGCCGCCGCGCGTCAGTGCAGCGCCGTGATGTCGAAATAAAAAAATGTTAAGCATTTTCAAAGTTAATGATTTTGAGCTGAAATTTTGTACAGAGATTCTAGACCAGATACACTCTTCAACCCGTTTGTATTGATATACCCTTTCCGTAACATCCTGTATATACTTTATTGTACACTACAAAAATACATAACATGAAAAAAATACATCAAACAATACAAAATATACAATGAGCGGCCTTATCGCTTTCTGCGATCTCTTCCAGGCAACCTTGGAATGGACAGTGATTTCCCGGGACATAAAATGGGGCTGTCGTTGGTGCAAATATTATGTATACAATACACTACTCAATCTCAAATCTCAAATCGTTTATTGCAATCCATAATGTACAATAAATTATAGGTTGGTAAATAAAAATAATAGAAACAATTATGGACCCTGTCGGGCACAGCAATTTTTTAAATAAGTAAGAGAGAGGAAGAGCGCTTTAATAATTTTCCTTATTATAAAGTTAGAAATATTTCCTATTCTATTAACTTTGTATTTATATTTCTATTAATTCACTTATTTCATTAATATTTTAAATGCAGGTCTATCTATTTTTTTATTTAATTAAGTATATTTAATATTACTCATTTCTTTACTCGCTTAAGATTTGTTCATTATTATTAATGTAGTATAATTAATTAGTGTTATGTTATCATTTATTTTTGTTATTTTACTAGATACACAGATATACATATCCAAAATTATAGATACTTAAATACATACATACTAAATAATTATAAGCAGCATAATAATCATAACAACAAAATCATAACCCTCCTTTTTGCTTCGTCGTAGTCGGGTAAAAAGGAAGCATCAGACCTCGCAAAAATTACTTAAATAAATAATTATATATTCAATGTGCAGCTTTGATTTCGCTACGATTTCGCTATTTATAGGTATTCGAATGTTGAATATCAAGTTTCTGTTCACTAAACCGTATTGAGCCTGCGGGGTTCCCGCAACTGTCAGAGAGACAAGGCTTAAGTTACAGTAGTGGGAATATTACCCCGTAATAACCACGAGTTATACACCCAAGTGACACGCGTCATGCGACAGCGACTACGGAGAAAACAAATGAAAGACGTTGTTTAGAGCAGTGTTCCGCATAGTATGTACTGCGGCACACTTGTGTACCATGGTCATTAATTGGTGTGCTTCGGAAAAGTAAGAAGAAAACGCCTCAGGAATTGTCCTGAGGCGTTTTCTTCGTCTATTGAGACGAAGAGATGAGAGCAGCTTTGTCAACGATTGCGCCAAATTTAGACCGTCTATGCTCGATTAAACAGGCTCATGTTTCGCATTAAATACCTTTTCTGCAATTTAAACTTTAGGTTTGTTGACTAATAATAATAAATACTTTTCTGCAATTTAAACTTTAGGTTTGTTGATTAATAATAAATATTGTTTCGATGATTGTTGATTAATATTACTTAAAAATTATTTTTATTTGTGGTGTACCTCCAAACATTTTCGTTTTCCTAGATGTACCTTGAACACAAAAAGTTTGCGGAACACTGGTTTAGAGCATACCACGAGTCACCGCGAAGCGACTTGCGAAGTGACGGACGAAAACAAAGGACGTGCGCGCGTGTCGCTTGTCGCAAGTCGCACCGCTCGTGGCCGTGACCGCAGCCTTATACAGGCTTATTTTTTATCACCATCCAAATTTTTATAGGTTGTTCTACCCATAAATATTAACAACTATTACTATGGGACCAAAGCTGATATCGCGAAAAAATAATCAGCAGTTTCCTACATTTTGACGATTTATGTGAACATAAATGCAAGGAACAGCTGATTTTTTTTCACGATTTTAGGTTTAGTCCCATAGTAAAAGTTGTTCATAATAATTAGTACAATGACCCCTTAATAGGTTATCCATTAACTACCGGACACCCTGTATATGCTTCTGTTGTTTCATCAAAACTTTTTTCAGACCCTTCTTTAGTTTCTGTTCATGTTTAACTGTAGTGATCTCTTTCCTTCTTACAGATATACGCTGGATATGGAACAAAACGATGTGATCACCTGTCTCGCTCTGATCTCCCATGTGATGTGCTACGCCAACTCTGCTATCAACCCTCTGATATACAACTTTATGAGTGGTAAGTACTTCTCAAAATTCGCACTTCATTCAGTGTCATATAATATTTAGCATTTCGTCTGATCCGAGGGCCATACAGGGTGGCAAGTACAGACGCCAGCACATCAAGTTACTGCAGTCTGTTTCTTTAATAGGTTTTCAAAGTTGATTGGGAAAATTTGACAGTTTCGGGTAGCTTGATGTGCTGGCGTCTATACATCGGTGCACAACATGTTACCATAGATTCAGTACATGTTTCTGGAGAGTTGAAAATTAAAAAACTGTTTCATACATTTGGTAACCTACTCAAAATTTCTACGCTAGAGGGTCTAGATTTGGATTGGATTGGACTTGGATTCATCGTTACAGTTTCCGCGTACCTACTTGCAATCCTGTATACAGCATGCATCATAAATGTATGCTCATATTTTAGAGTGAGGTACAGGTGAGGTACCATTAAACTGAACAGCTTTGGCCATTAGACCAAAATCTTCATCGCGAAAAAAATATCAGATGTTATACCTACAATCGGGGTGAATAGGGATGCAGGGGTGGATCGGGACGAAACTTTAAAATGGATGTTAACGTTGAAATAATATATTATAGTTTGTTGTCAATAAGGGCACGTAATCGTTAATTATTTACACTAAACACATTAGGGTCCTTTTTGGCCACAAACTATATTATTTTAATGTTAAAATCCCTTTTAAAGTTTTGTCCCGATTCACCCCTGCATCCCTATTCACCCCGTTTGACGGTATCGAGTAGATATTGAAGTTTAGTATGAGTTTTTCAGCCTCTAAAAGCACGTAAAGTCCTTGGTCCTGTGCCTGATCTCTCCCCACTCGTGTAGAATTTCCGTCCCATCGGACTATCGCGTCCTTGGCTAATCAATCATCGTTGAAACACTCCGCCCTGATCGAAATTCGGTCGGGAGGATATTATTAACTGATTGTACACTGTCGAGCATAAATATCTTGTTGCCTGTCTTTATTCGAATCGATTTGGGGTTACGTCAAATGTCTTTTTCTTCCATACTTCTGTCTTAGGCGTCATCTCAATAGTCAACAACAAAGTAATTTAAAAGAGTGTCCATGGAGTTTCTTGCCCGTTCTTCTCCATAGGTGCCTACGCTTTGGAATGGGCAAATAGCTTCATATTTTTCTGATTGACCGACTTCTTGACAGTTCAAAAGTGCCTGTTAATGGTTTAATTGGAATAAATGTTTTGAGTTTGAGTTTGAGAACCCTTTCTACCCAGTTCAACAAAAAAAAAGACGGGTTGCACTCCGGGAGTGCCGGCAGAAGTGAAAACTTGAATATTAACGTTGAAATAAATCAATTATTAATTGAATTAATATAACTCATTTTTTTTCACTATTTCTGCGTCCCTTTTTTCATTAATAGATGCACTTTGTTCAATTTCCATATTTTAAACACTTTATATACACGAATGTTACGAATACACAGCAGTGTGTCCACGTCCACTTCCACTTCGACTTCGACTTCGACTTCGACTTCGACTTCGACTTCGACTTCGACTTCGACTTCGACTTCGACTTCGACTTCGACTTTGACTTTGACTTTGACTTCGACTTTGACTTTGACTTTGACTTCGACTTCGACTTCGACTCCGACTTTGACTTTGACTCCGACTTTGACTTTGACTTTGACTTTGACTTTGACTTTGACTTTGACTTTGACTTCGACTTCGACTTCGACTTCGACTTCGACTTCGACTTCGACTTTGACTTTGACTTTGACTACGACTTCGACTTCGACTTCGACTTTGACTTTGACTTCGACTCCGACTTCGACTCTGACTTCGACTTCTACTTCGACTTTGACTTCGACTTTGACTTCGACTTCCACTTCCACTTCCACTTCCGCTTCCACTTCCGCTTCCACTTCCACTTCCACTTCCACTCCATCCAATCCATCCATCCATTGTCGTGTGTCACTAAACTTGGTTCACTTCGGTTGGCGCCGCCGTAGAAAGAGAGGCGGGGGGGGGGGGGGGGGGGGGGGAATCTCTCCTGACGGTCACGTGTCCTGACGCGAGTTTAACATTTTTTACCCATTACAAAAAGTGTTCAACGCCGCTAAAGAAGTTTACACTTCAAAAATAGAAGACCGTTCAGGGTATTTACAGGATATCAAAGCAATTTCTAATGTTCTTTTAACAATTTTCAGGAAAATTCCGTCGAGAATTTCGTCGGGCCTTCTGCTGTTCAACTGCTTCGGACTTAGAAAATTTCACAACCCTTAGCCGCATCACTACATCGAAGAAACGACCCTGTGACCTCATGACCTTCGAAACTAAGGCCCAAGGTCGAAATGTATGCAGTACAACATTCGTACACAATAGCTATAAGAATAAATACATACTAACATAAGGTGGGACTGAAGATAGGTTGTACAAATTCGGGAATATTTAATTGCATATCAATAAAACTAAAGAATTACCTAATCGTGTCCATTGTTCAAATTGATTTCACATCTAATTGTATTATGAATAGAGTCGGAAATACAATGCCAATTAGTTACTCATCACTAATCGGAATTTTTGTTGGAAAATGGTATGCAACCTACTTGCATGTCTTTTCGCGTTCTCTCACATCAAATTGAAATGTATGCTTTTTTCATTTTTGGAGCCAGAAAAACGTTTATAATCGAATTTAGAACATAATCTAGGATATTTTTGCAAGTTTTTGGTAGCACCAAAAACATAATATTTTATACTTTAAAAAAATATTGAAAATACAAAAAAATATTAGATATTTAGAAAAGTGTTTAGATGCTCATTTATTATTTTTGAAGACAAATTGGTATTTGTTCTACAAATTACAAACCTAAAGATTTGGTGTGCAATTAAATAATACCCGTTGAATATCGGTGATAATTTAGTATTGGAGGATGAAATGGTATCTAGGGTTGTAGGAAAGTTAGAAACTATTAAACTTTTTAATTATTTTAGTCATGATGTCGAATTTTTAAATAAGTTTTCTTAATATATCATTGATAAGACATTCTGTTTGGTTAAAATTTGTGACAAAACAATATGTTTATGAAATTATGTGCCGGTTAATTGGACCGATTTCTGCAAAAATGATCCAACCCACAACCTCGACAATTTTGAGTTTTTGTGACCTATGTACCTACTCCAAATAAGGTATACTTTAACATATCAAAGACTCAGAACTCTATGTTAATAATTGACGAAAATCCGTATGGTCCAACCCACAGCTGTCATGGCAAACATCATTTTTTATAATGCATAAGTGTTTCAAGCTATTTGAATCATTTTTGCATTTTCTTGGTTGCCCTGATATGTGTAATTTTTTTTTTTTGCTAAAATGATTCAAACTACTAGGAACAATTATGCTTTTTATAAAATATGGAAAATATTACAAAAATCATTCTGCTTAAATGTTCCAATAACCTTGTATCATTTTAACTCAATTCCAAATAACATTCGACTACAGAATACTGATTCAGAAAAACGATTCACGGTTAAATATAAAATTATGATTTAATATCTGGGCTATAAAGTAAACAGAATATTATTTTTACACCGAAAACTTTAATGAAGTAGACATTTATTTATTTAAACCTTCTATTTTTTTATTGCAATTTTTTGTACCTACAATAAAATTGTATGTTTTGCATGAAATTTGGATCGATTTAAGCAAAAATGATCCAGCCCATACACACCTCAGTTCAAGATAATCGAGTTTAAAGTTTATTGTGGTATTTTTCTGGCTTGTGTTTTTAATTTTATGTTATTCTAAGTGTACTAAACTAATTTACATGCATGTATTTAGTAAATCAATTTTAATAGTTTAGTAGATATTCAAGAAAACTTGCGCGTGGATCATTATTACATAATAAATTTTGTATGGAATTACCGGTGTAGGCTGCGGAAAGAAAAATGCAAAAATGTACCAAAGTATGACAAAAATAGAAACAAAAATGTTTATTATTTTTATTTTATTTTAAAAATACAAAAGTTACCGTACTCCTCATCCAAATGAAAGTGAGGTTCACCACAATAACCATCTATATCGTCTATTATTGCATCGTCTCCCTTCAGTTTTTTATAGTAACCAATGCAATCATTTGGTATAAGATGGAATAACGATTTCAAATTGTTTAACTTCTTTTTGTTAATCAGTTTTCCTCAAGGCCATAATTCTTGCAAATCTTCATCTACAACATGCAAATCAACACCTTTAAATTTCTTTTTAACATTCAGTTCTTTATAGTCCTCATTAAAAGAAGTTCTTATGAACAAAGAATGTCGAGTCTTGTTTGTGATTAAAATTTCTTTTGTTTTGAGCCAGTTTACCATTAAATATTTATCATTAAATATTTTTCTATTTACTATTTTCTTTTCTAGAATTTGAGATCCAACAAAATCAATAAACTAGCTCACTCAGTAAATTGGCTCAAAACAAAAGAAATTTTAATCACAAAAAAGACTCAACATTCTTTGTTCATGAGAACTTCCTTTAATGAGGACTACAAAGAACTGAATGTTAAAAAAGAAATTTAAAGCTGTGGATTTGGATGTCGTAGAAGAAGATTTGCAAGAATTATGGCCTTCAGGAAAACAGACTAACAAAAAGAAGTTAAACAATTTGAAATCGTTATACCAAATGATTGCATTGGTTACTATAAAAAACAGAAGGGAGACGATGCAATAATAGACGATATAGATGGTTATTGTGATGAACCTGACTTTGAATTGGATGAGGAGTAGGGTAACTTTTGTATTTTTTCAAATAAAATAAAAATAATAAACATTTTTGAGTTTTTATTTTTGTCATACTTTGGAACATTTTTGCATTTTTCTTTCCGCAGCCTACACAGCTAATTCCATACAAAATGTATTATGTAATAATGATCCACGCGCAAGTTTTCTTGAATATCTACTAAACTATTAAAATTTATTTACTAAATACATGCATGTAAATTAGTTTAGTATACTTAGAATGACATAAAATTGAAAACACAACATTTAGGATTACAAAGCCAGAGAAATACCGCAATAAACTTTAAACTCAATTATCTCGAAATGAAGTTGGTGTGGACTGGATCATTTTTGCAGAAATCGGTCCAATTAATTTACTAGGAGAACAAAGCTCTATCTATAATTATAAAATTCAAAGTCCTGACTGACTGATATATCAACGCACAGCCTAAACCGCTGGTCCTAGAGACATGCAATTGGGAGGGTGTGTTCTTTGTAGAGAGCAGGTACCTACCCACTAAGAAAGGGTTTTACGAAATTCCACCCCTAAGAGGGTGAATGGAGGGAGGGTGAAACTTCACGTGGACCAAGTCGCGGTCTAGTACCTACATAATATTTTCTCGAATATCAAAGGAATTTAAAAAGCAACGGTAGAAGACAAAGAATGCTGCGAGATAGTTGCGTAATACACCAACAATAGCAATGGCTTTCATTTTGACAGTTCAACAACATTCATTGCGTTATTTACGTTGTTGAGCAAGCAAATTTTTCTAACATATGAAGCAATGGATCAGCAATATCCTTCAAATGATTCAAATTGTGATTGATAGTGTATTACGCAATTAGGGTGCTGGATTTACAAAACAAAACAATGGTAAATTGTTTAATTTCTATTAAACGGTCAAGCACCGCGCGTTGCCTATTGGCGATGAAACAATAGAAAATCAATTGTCTCATTAGCGGAGCTCGACAGATAAATTAAATGGTAATTTTTTTAATTTCTGTTAAACAATTAATTATTGTATTTATTTTTTGGTAGCCATGTTAGATTTTTTGTAAATCGCATTCGAATAATTTAATCTAATTTAAGCTTTAAACTGCAAAACCTTTTTATGAACCTAGTGATTAAATGCAATTATAGAAACCCGTGGTACGTTTTAAATACAGGCGTTTATATAATGTTATTTTATAAGAGGTAAGGTCAGGGAAATCAATTGCTTAGAAAATTGACAACCAACCTAAGTGTTGGCCAGACTGGCAGCGTGGGCGGGGGCGGCCCGCGCGGGGACCGGGTTTCGCAAACTAGTTCGAGAATTTTCCAGTAAAAATAAGTCTTGTTCATCCATATTATATTTTGACAAACACGACAACACGCAGAACGCAGCCGCGCTCCAGTGCGGACAGGTAGCCCGCGCGCATTCTCGCACCCGCGTCCGCCCCTCGCCCGCGCCCCAGTCTGGCCAAACACTATATTCTCCGTGTATTGATCACAAATCACAACTCTCATGCTTTGGTAGCTATATGAAATGGCTATATTATGACTTATATATAACTTTTTGGGCTTCTAATGATGCACACACTTTTTAATAAATGAGCCTTTTTTTATTTTTTCTCAATAAATGGCCATCTTTTTTAAGAAATGAGCAAAATGGTTTATTGGGTGATCTTTTTTGTCGATTGATTTTTATTTTTTTAGAATTACCATTAAATAAATATATTTATGGAACATTGATGATCTTTTTGTTTAGTATTTTATTAATAAAATAGTAGTAGGTATCTATGTCACTAGTCATAAAAATATAAGTCAAAATTCTCTAGTTTTGTACAAAACGAAGATAACATAACTTGTACAGATATGTATTATAAAATGTTATTGCCTTTGTGGATTACTTTAAGTTGTACTGCAATTTTCGTAATAAATATTGCATTTTAATATTAATTCGATTATTTTATTTTCCTCTCTAGATTAATATGGGAAATATTTAAATGATCCTCTAAAAACTAATTGGCCTTCTAATGATGAGCACTTTTTTAAATGATCGAACCTCTAAAAACTATTTAGGCTTCTAATAATGCACACTTTTTAAAAAATTATATTTATATTAAAAAAAAAAAACACTTTCTGTCAGGCGTAATCGAAGCCAAGAGCGGGCCTATTCAACAAAAAAATAAAGAAATAAGCCTCTTTTAATTTTTTTTCCCTATAATAGGAATTATTAGAGGTTCACTAAAAGAGGCGCATTCATTACCTATAAATATTATTGAACACTCTAAAGTAATTGTTAAAGTGTTCGATAATACTTTTAGGAGAGCAAAATGGTACATGCCTAATTGCCTATTAATAATGTCGTGTTTTATTTATTTAATACTTCAAGCACATAAATGTACAGAGGCGGGCTTAATGCCATAGTCATTTTTACCAGTCAACCTTTGGGTGATGCAGAGACAAACAGTGGTAGGTGCAATCATGAAAGTTGAGGAATAAATATTTTAAATATAAAGACACGCATAAACCTATCTATTAAAACTATGAATATAATATATAACTAATTACATAAGCTGGGACAGGCCTCCTCTCTTCGCCTGCCACTACCACGCTGGCCCAGTGCGGGTTAGTTGATGTCGCATGTCTTCGAATTTTTGATTCTAGAACATGCCGGTTTCCTCATGATGTTTTTCTTCACCGTTTTGAGAGCAGTAGTGATGAGATTATTTTACACAAAGTAAAGCGCCTGCCTTGGTTCGATCAACATTTCCTAAGTCGGGGCCATTATCACTATGAAAGGCCTTTCCCTATGTTGGGGTCGGACTCCAGTCTTACTAGATGCATCTGAGTACCAGTGTTTTTCATGGAGCGACCGCCTATCTAACCTCCACAACCCAGTTACTGGGTAACACGATACCCCTTTGTAAGACTGGTGTAGAGCGCCATCTATGAAGAAGTTTTCGCATTATTAAGGCGACTCTCCACAAAGTTTTCACCTACATTCTGTTTTCTCAGAGCGAATCATATCGCTGCAAGACGACGTGCTTCTGTCAGGGAAATTTATAACTAGTTCATGAAAATGTCCACAGATGGCGCTGTGTTAAAAACCCTTAAGCAACTTAGAATTTTCTCAATGTTTTATGATTTTTCTGGATTTTCCCCCATACTTCTTCTAATTTTCTTTAGTGCCTACCAATGTACACATAGGTAAATTGACCACTACGTCAATTTTCCGTATTATAGCCGTGTGATTTGAATATACAGACAATTTAAGTTGATAGTCTTGCAATTTGCTTGGTAGGTAATTAGATTCTTGACTCCAATTAAGCAGTAGATATTACGTTAATCCAAGTTAAATCGAAATAATTATAAAGTTCTGACTGCATTCTAAGGCTGTCATTAAAGTTGATTTGATTGCCAGGATTTTGGATTTGCGTGCTCGCAAAAGCGCAGTTTATTTCACCGTTTAAACTTATCCAACGGAATAGCTTTATCCGCTATCTTACCTTGTTGCTCAGAGTTCTTACTTAAATAGACAAATATATTTTGTTACGTACTTGCATAGCGACTGATGAGCTTGGTTTCTTGCGTTCGATTCGGGAATGTGCGTGCAAAGTGTTATTGGGAAACATTCTTAGTAACAGTCCGAAAGTTTTGTTTTTAGTTTTCTAAGTTTGGATGTTGGCGGTCTGAACGCGAACTGGCCCACATTTTGGTGGCCGCGCGAATGTGTATACTTGCGTTCGATGCAATTATGTATTTTCGCTTAGTGTTTGATTAAAACTCGAACAAGGCGGTTAATTAAACGGCTAATTTAACAAGTTGACTGCGACTGTTTTTTTTTTAAATGACATCTTTGAGCGCGGCAGTAAGCTTCATGCGGTCATGCAAAACCTTTATGTTATTATGAAATGCCGGGATTTTGATGCGCGGTAACAATTTTACCTTTCTTTTTAAACCTTCTTTTATTTAAATTTTACCGTTCCCTGAAAACGATAGTACAGTTGAGTCAGCGACATTTTTACCCAAGAATGCACTACAGTCTACACGACATAGAATTTTTAGCTAAGATCGTAAAAACAGGTTGTATTTTATATTTATGGTGACTGTTGGCTTCTCTTTACAGTCTGCTGGTATTTGATGAGGGTCGTTGTGTATTTTTAACCGACTTCAAAAAAGGAGGAGGTTCTCAGTTCGTCGGAATCTTTTTTTGAAGTGAAAACTTCTTTAGGCGGGTTAGGCATTTTATGAGATGGGAAAAAACCATTGAATTTAATCCACTGTTATCGTAACCGACACTGCTTCGGATATGTTCGGCTGACCTCGGGATGTACTCGGCTTTAATGTATATATCCGATATGTCAGTGAGTGATGGCAAAGTATTCTGTTTGTGTTTTGTTTTCACTTCTGTCGGCACTCCCGGAGAGCCATTGTTTTTTTCTTTTTAACCGACTTCAAAAAAAGGAGGAGGTTCTCAATTCGACGGTATGTTTTTTTTTTTTTTTTGTATGTTTGTTACGCGATTACTCCGTCAATTGTGGACCGATTTTCAAAATTATTTTTTTGTTCGAAAGGAGATACTTCTGAAGTGGTCTCATAGTCACTAAGTCAGGATCTGATGATTGGATCCTGGAGAAATCGAAGGAACTCTTCAAATATTATAGGCACACCTATAGCGATTTGGGTATTTTTTATAGTAACTCGTGCATTTGCTCTCGGAAAGCACCATTTGGTGAAGTGGAACTGATGATGAAGACCACAGATGATAATCAATCTCACCGTGGAAACTTAGGTGAACTCAGTTTGAAGTGAGCTGTCATACCCTCGTGATTCCACCTAGGGATTTATACTATTGTCAGCTTTTAAAAGAGTAACGGTGGAGTTGCTTGCCCATTCTTCTCCATACGAAAACTACCTTTTGGAAGGGGCGACTAGAATCAATTCTATTTTAAGGTAATTTTTGACATTAAAAAGTGCCTTTTATGTGCCTATTTGAAATAAATTGCTTTGACTTTGCTTACTTCAAAGCTCTCTTCTTCTAAGTTTTAATTTTTTATTAAGTTGAGATATTTTTTTTTTGCATACTGAGCGTAGGTATGTATGATTGTGTAAAATACTTAATAAAAACTTTTTTTACAAAAAAAAATCAACCGACTTCAAAAAAAATAAGTACTACAAAGTGAAAAATAACTTTAATTTCGGAAGTCGGTGTCGTTGGTTCCGCATTTTCGTTTTTTGACACCGACTCCCCCCACAACCCCCCACAAATTCAATTAACACTAGTGCATTGAAGAATTGAAGACACCGACTAGAAGAATCATCAGCCGCGCCTATGAAACGAGTCTCTGAGGTGCGGGATTTGGGGGTTATCGTCACTCCCGAACTATCGTTTCGCGATCATATAACGGGGATCTGTAAAAGGGCTTTTAGAAACTTAGGATTTGTTTTGCGACAGACAAGACACTTCACTAACATCGCAACAGTCAGAGTCCTGTATGACGCACTTGTTAGGAGTCATCTGGAACATAGTAGTGTCATATGGGCTCCGCATGAGGCCAAGTACTCAGTTATGCTGGAAAGAGTACAGAACAAGTTTACGCGCCACTTGTACAAGAAACTGTATGGGGTATATCCATTTTACCCGTTGATGTACCCCACTCTGTTTGTGCTCGGTATGGTCGGTTACAACCAACTGAGGGTACGACGGGAATTCACGCTTGTCGCGTATCTGGTTAGGTTACTTCGTGGCATTGAGCATAACCCAGGAGTACTACAGCGCCTGAGTGTATGTGTACCGGACCGCTACGTGTGGAGGCGGCGCCGCCCGCCACTGCTGGCTGTTCCGGTAGCCAGGACCAACCTTCTCGCCAAAACACCATTGACCCGCGCAATTCGGGTTATTAACGATCTTCACGTGAAGATCGATGTATTTACATGCCATTTGAGTGAACTCGCAAAAATACTGATGTTCCTTTTATGTTATAATGTAGATTAGAGTAGGCTATAATATGTTGTTGTTTTTATTTTGTTATTTTGTTTTATATTGTACTATGTTTTATTTAGGGAACAATATTATTTTTTTGATATAATAATTATAAGTACTAATAGTTTTTACTTTTGTCATAGTTTTAAATTGTAAGTACTTAAGTAATTGTAAGACCACGCTATCGCATTAGGTATACACCTGTAATGATAGTGATAAGGGAGATTTTAATAAATAAATAAATAAAATAAATAAAATTCGGGTTCACCCTTGTTTGGTATAACAATCGCATAGAAATGCCAAAGATGCAGTACATTTAATGCATATAACTTCGTACATAGAATAATAACTTAATGTATTATTTACTTAAATCTTCCTGAAAGTACGTAGATCACATTAGTGAAAGAATTATCAAAATCGGTTTATTCGTTTTTGAGAAAATCGCGGACATACAAACATACATACGGGTCGAATATAGAACCTTCTTTTTTGAAGTCGGTAAAAAAACAACATGATTTTTCTTACCAAACTTTCGTTGGATCGGTAGATACCTCCCTTGACATGCAGTGTTGTTCAGTTGATTGGAACGCCGGTATTTTGCTGTTAAAATATAAAATAATACTGTCTGTCTAGACTTATATTATGGGACCGTAATGGTGTTTGAAACTGTCAAATTTTCCCAATCAACCTTGAAACTTATGCTGTAGCGATAAAGTTGAAAATCTATTAAAGTTTGACAGATTGTAGTAGCTTGAAATTACAATCTGTAAAAATGAACCTTGAATGAAAGAAAATCAGCTGTTCCCTACATTGTTGTTCGTATAGCTAGTCAAAATGTAGGGAACAGCAGATTTTGTTTTCGTGATTTCAGGTTCAGTCACTTATAAAAGTTGTTCATAATGATGAGTACAATGACCTCTTAAGAGGTTGTTGGTGTTTTTCCAATAACCCTGTATATTTAAATCTCCTCTAGTATCAGAATAAATTACCTGGAGTATAACCTTATTTTTTTCTTTTTTCAGTTTCTTGTTCTTTTTTCCTTTGTATTCTTTTTCTGCTCACTCAAAAAAGGAGATTCTGTATTCGACCCGTATATATGTATGTATCTTTGTACGTCCGCGATTTTCTCAAAAACTAATGAAACAATTTTGATAATTCTTTCACTGATGTGATCTACATACTTTCAGGAAGGTTTCAGTATATAAAACATTAGGTAATTATTCTTATGTACGAAGTTATATGCATACATGTAGTGCATCTCCGGCACTTCTATGCGAATTTTCTATCGTTTTTTTTTCTAATAGAACCTAATCTCGCCTCGTATAGGTTTGATTTTTCGCCTCGTTCACGTTTCAAGTCATTCAAGTTTTCACTTGAATGACTTTCCTCTATGTCGCGTTTCTGAGAACACTCCATAAGCATTGATATTGAAGTGTCACGAATCAAATTGCTTCAGTAATACGATCTAAAATTACATTTTGTGATTGGTTTTTTTTTTTGTTTTCCATGATTTTTTATTTTCAAACAAGATAATCCATACTTAATATTATAAATTCGAAAGTAACTCTGTCTGTCTGTATGTTAACTTTTCACGCCTAACCCTTTGGTATAGAGATAGTTTGAATCCCGGGCAAGGACATAGGATACTTTTTATCCCGATATTCCCACGGGATCGAGACTTATGCGGATGAAACTGCGGGGCGTAGCCGTATCCATACTAATATTATTATAAATTCAAAAGTAACTCTGTCTGTCTGTATCTGTATCCTTTTCACGCCTAAACCGCTGAACCGATTTAGATGAAATTTGGTATAAGTATAAGATAGTTTGAATCCCGGGAAAGGACATAGGATACTTTTTATCCTGATATTCCCACGGGATCGAGACTTATGCGGGTGAAACCGCGGAGCGCAGCTAGTATTTACATATAACCGAGGAATAGCTGATTATGTGCAGTGTCATACACTGATTACCAGATTACGTGAGAGGACGGGTTATGTTTTTATGCGAAAGTACTTTAACTTTGTATCTTTGTATGTGGTTTATACCTTCGAAGAATCCTAAGGGCCTTAACATACTAGCGGATTGCGAGCGTCCTCAAAGCGGAGCGGGCGTCTTACCAACTGAATTTCGACAAACTGTAATACGACAAGATTTTATTTCGACACTATGGAACTCCGACACGTCTTCATTTCGACAATACTTTATTCGAAATACCTTAAGTCCGACACTACTGTACTCCGACAAAGCATTTCTGCGACATTACTTAACTAGGAAAAGACGCGACTTCGACGACATATGCGCGCTAGGTTTTGATTTTTTATAAAATCAATATGGCGGATTTTAGACGACAATAAAAACTTTTTTACAAAAAAAAAAACAACCGACTTTAAAAAAACACTACAAAGTGATAAATAACTCTAATTTCGGAAGTCGGTGTCGTTGGTTCCGCATTTTCGTTTTTTTGACAACGACTTCCGAAATTAAAGTTATTTATCACTTTGAAGTGTTTTTTTTTTTAAGTCGGTTGTTTTTTTTTTGTAAAAAAGTTTTTATTTTTCACTTTTTAGTTGTACCTACCCCACAAAAAAGTAAACGAAAAGATCGTTAATGTAGAAAATGTAGGTAAATTTTTAGATTTTTGTTGATTTTTCAAAAACCGCTTGTCCGATTTCGATAAAATTTTCACGTAACCATTTGGGAAGTATACCCTTTCCAACAAAAAAAGAATTTTTCAAATCAGTCCAGGCGTCTTCGAGAAATCGGGGAACATACATAAAAAAATAAAAAAGATTCCGACGAATTGAGAACCTCCTCCTTTTTTTGAAGTCGGTTAAAAAGGAAGGTCTTGAAAAAAAAAAATAGTACCACTGCTATGTGGGGTATTATGGTCTTTTACCAAATCTAAATTCTTGAAAAAAGTCGTGTAATTATCGTAATCAAACTAAGTAATTGCCTTTAAGAAACAGGGATTATCAGCGTTCCAGTAAAAACAAAAATGCAACTGACAGTATCAATTTTAGCGCCCGCCCGACATGCAATCCGTAATGGATCGTAGAGTGTACAAAGTGAAGTAAATTGGCAACGCGTTGCTCTTATGGGCATTTACCTTAGTTTTACCTGTCCTATGAAAAAAGATGCGCGCGACGACGTTGCTAAATCGCTCGTCTACGTGCATCCCTTTCCTTTCCTACATGCTCTAAAGACAGGTATCGCCGATGTTGGCGGCAAGTCTGCGAGGCTGAAGTGGGACTGGCCGGGTTACACGTATAGGATGCATCCAGACAGATGGGCCAAAGTCGTCACACAGTGGGTGCCTGAAGACGCGCGTCGTCACCGAGGCAGGCCTAAGAAAAGCTGGCGTGACGATTTAGACTCATTCCTAACCAACTGGACGGACAAGGCACAGCACAAGGAAATGTGGAAGAAAATGGGAGAGGCCTTTGCCCAGCAGTGGGACAGAACAGGCTAACAGAAAAAAAATCATTTAAATTGATGTTTGTAACGGGGTTCTTCGTAAATAATACTCCAGGGAGAAATACTTAAAACCTATATTTGTAATAAGTAATAACACACAAATAACAAGAATGTTTTACAATGCAGAATGTAGGTAGCAAAGGAAAAAGAATGCTTAAGCCAATATTATAAAAAAATGAGGGTAGGTAATACAAACAAAAGTTAAAGCTAATAAAGCAGTGCAAGCTAGGCGATTGAAAAATATGCTAATGCTATGTAATCTACTTAGTTATACAATGCAAGGAACGAGGTTTAAAACAATATGAGTAAACAATATAAGTAAACAATACCTATAAGTAACAGAATGTATCAACAATGACTTTAATGAATGAATGAGCAAAACTAGTAAGCTAACTACCTAAAAAAAATAAATAGATAGCGAGATGCGCTATAAGCAAAATATCTCCGCTAACAGTACGACACACCGGTAATATTCCGTGTTACGAAAGTACCACCAGGCGTGACGTATTATAAGCAGAGCGCTCAACTTGCCAGGGAGTAGTTCCGAATCGTCGGATACAAAGCCCTCACAGAGTTGAACTGGCGCTAGGCGAGCCGGGCACGTCTTTTATACCCGCTCGGGTTGTCTATGTGTGTATGCGATGAGACCTTACGCGTGTACTTGAGTGGACGATTGCTTTAGTCGTGTGCGCGTTGTTTATTTCGTTACAATCTCCCCCTCTGGCTCCGAAGACGTCTCGACGAGGAAGGCAGACTCGAAGTATCCCGTCGTGGTCCTCGAGTGGGTTTCGGAAGTTGTGAGGTTAGTGGGTCTGCTGTTTTAGGTGGTCGTCCACGCTTTCGAATTGGCCGAGCTGGCGCTGGTAGTGGACTCTCAGTGTCACTTTGGAAAGGGCGTAATGCAGATGAATGGTATAGCCCTACACTCTGGTTTGGTGTATTAGGGTCTGCGACATGGTAAGAGCTTGGTCCGTGATTCTTCAAAATTATATAAGGGCCATCTCGACGTGGGGCAAGTTTTGAGCTGAATCCTTGGTCGGTCTTACTGAGGGTGTGTGTGTCAACAAGAACTCGATCTCCAGGTTTATATAATATTTAGGGCTAGGTCTTCTGTTTTTATCTACATATTCCTTTCGCTTTTCTTCATTTCCTTCTTGTACTTCTTTAACTCTTTTTAATGTTTCTGCTAATACTAACAGTTTAGGTGTAATTTCAGGAATGAAATTTTCTGACGAGATTATTTCACGTAGATCGTGTTCATTATCATCGGGCGTTCTTAATTCTCGACCGAATGTAAGGTATGCTGGAGTATGCTCAGTTGAAGAACAAACTGCAGTGTTCATCGCAAATCGGATGCTTGGTAGTTTCTCTGACCAGGTCCGGTGATCATCTCCTACAAGTATGGCGAGCTGGGTTTTAAGATCTCGGTTGCGGCGTTCTACCGAATTTGTTTCAGGATGGTAGACGGGCGTAAATGCATGCTTAATGTCAAGGCAGTAGGCAACTTGCTGCATAACAGCGCTAACAAATTGTGTGCCATTGTCGCTGATTATCCTTCGTGGCATGCCGTATCTTAAAAATACCTCATTAATGAGAGTCATCGCGCAATTAGTTGCAGTTGCATGTTCTAGTGGGAATAATTCTACCCATCTAGAAGCAAGATCTTCAACGATGAGTATCCAGATCATTCCACTGGTTGACGTAGGTAATGGGCCAAATAGATCGAAAGCGAGTACTTCAAATCTTTTATTCATTGCAGATGTTTGAAGGAGTCCAGCTGGTTTCATGTTCGACGGTTTGTATCTCTGGCATGACAAACAGTTTCGAACATAGTTTTCGATGTCCTTTCTCATGCCTTTCCAATAATAACGTTGAGCTATTCTAGCAAACGTTTTGTCTGTACCATAATGACCGGCAGTAGGTTCATCATGATATGCTGTTATAACGTTGGTTTGTTCTTGTTCTGGCACAAGAATCTGACTATTATCAGTATCACCAACAGGGTTGTAGCGGTATAGTAAACCGTTATTCATAACGTAACCCTTTTGACACCAATATCGTGCTTCTTCTTCATTATTACTTTCAAATGCCTTTACTATCTTCTCAATGTTTTTGTCCTTCATTTGTTCGTCTCTTATTTCTTTAGGATTCTTCCTTGGCATATCCATCACAACACTACATATTCCACAGTTTTCTTTAGTATCAGCTTCACAATTAGGGCGAGATAACGCATCTGCTACGACGTTTGTCTTCACAGTGATGTACTTTACTGTGATATCATACGGCTGTAACTGGAGAGCCCATCTTGCTAATCGCCCAGTTGGGGATTTTAATGACATTAGCCATTTGAGGGCTTGATGATCCGTCAGGATTGTAATAGGCGTCTCTTCTATATATCCTCTAAACTTATTAAGTGCCCATACAACTGCGAGTGCCTCGCGTTCAGTCGTAGAATAATTTCTCTCGGCTTGATTTAGCAATCAACTTGCGTATTCCACAGGGTGCTCCTGTTCACCCTCCCCCTGCACGAGAACTGCACCGATAGCATAGTTGCTGGCATCGGTTTTAATTATATAGGGTTTAGAGTCATCTGCTTGAGCCAATATGGGACTAGTCGTGAGAAGTTGTTTGAGTTTGTCATATGCACCTTCTTGTTCGTCTTCCCACAGCCATTTAGCTTGTTTCTTGGTTAAACGAGTTAAGGGTTCAGCAACTTTAGCAAATCCGGGGATGAATCTTCTGTACCAAGAACACATTTGCAAGAACGAAAGTAAATGTTTTAGATTGGTAGGTGCAGTCATGTTTACTATTGCACTGACCTTGTTAGGATCCATCTGTAGTCCGTTTGGCGTAATATAATGTCCCAAGTACTTAACCCTCGAACAACAGAATTTGCACTTTTCCTTATTGGCTGTCAAGTTATATTCTTGAAGTCGGGAGAAGACATCTTGAAGATCGCTCAGATGTTGCTCAAACGTTGGAGACAGGACGATGAGATCGTCGATATAGACAAACAGTTTAACATGGCTCAGAGACACACGGAAACCATCCATCAATCGTTGAAAGGTTGCTGGTGCATTGCGCAAACCAAAGGGCATCCGTAAAAACTTGTACATGCCGAATGGCGTAACAAAAGCAGTTTTGCATTGGTCTTTCTGCTTTACTCTGATCTGCCAGTAACCTGCGCGGAGGTCTATAGTAGACATATACGGTGTCGGTTTAGCATCGTGTAACAGATCATCTATACGAGGTAGTGGATACACATCTGGTATAGTAACTGCATTAAGTTGGCGATAGTCAATGCAAACTCGTGTTCCACCATCTTTCTTAGGAACCATAACTACTGGTGCAGACCACGGAGAGTTGCATGGTTCTATTATCCCTTCTGCAAGCATCTTGCTTACTTCATCTTTCAGGATTTGAGTTTTTGCAGGTGGTAAACGATACGGTGGGACGGAAATTGGTCTATGATCTCCTGTGTCAATGAAGTGCTCCGTTTGGGTTGTAGGTTTTCCATTAGGAACAAATGTACTTTCATTCCTCTCTAAAATATTTTGCAAACGTACTAACTCCTCACTGCTTAGAACACAATCAAACCTTTCGGCATCTATTGCTGAAATATCCGTGCTAGGTGAATTGAACAAACATCTGGTGTCTGGTGACAATTCTATGGCGCTTTCATCTATCGACCTTCTAGCATCTTGATACAATGCATCTACTACTGGAGAATAGCCATCAAACAGTCGTTGGCGCTTACTCGGCGGAGTAGAAAATTCAATTGGTACTAATGGGCCATACGTAAGTGTCTGTGGACGTGCTGCACTTGCTTGACAAATCTCCAATTTAGTGGGTGCGTCATTACCAACTAACGGCTCACTTTGCGATTGTACAGGTGCATTTTCTAATACGTCAGGAGAAGACACTGTCATCACGGGACCATACGGTCGGAACAAATTTTGTTCGACAAGACTCGATGTTACCGATTTCGGAGTAACGGCTTTTTCGGGTGAAGTAGACATTGGCGAAATTATTTCCGGTAAACAAGCGATGCTTATCAAATCGGCGATCATTGTCTCGCAAATATCTTCTTGTTTCAAGTCATATACTTTTACAGGATCATCAAGGAACCGACATGTCAACTGAGGTAAGTTAAGAACCATCATGGCATCTTCGATGAAACCAACTCCCAGTAATGTCTTGTTACTTTTGGCTTTAGGCATAACAATGAAAGAAGTGTTAATCACCTTTCCATAAATATTAACAGGCGCTGTAACAGTCAAGACAGTCTGTATTTTGGGTATACCATCAGCTAAAGTTATGGTCATGGTCTCCTTTGTGAAGTCATATCCATCTTGCTTCAAACACACAAAAAGCTGATATGAGGCTACACTTGATCTAGCACATGTGTCTACAAATCCAGTACCCTTTATATCTCCAATACTAATGGGCACTATCGGTCTAAGGCATCTGGCACTTGCAGTATTTATAGAACAGAAATTGATGTCTTCCGTTCCTTTGCGCTGAGCATTACACTTCGGGCAACGGCTTCTTACAACACCTGGTTCGCCGCATCCGTAGCATGAAAATTTTGGCTTCACCTTATCGTCGGGTTTAGTTTCCACTGACTTCTCTGCAGGTTTCTGCTGCTCAGCTTTCAGACGTTTCCTACAGACATCCGAAGTGTGTCCTGGAAGTCTGCAGTAATTGCATCTAGTTTTACCCTTGTGAATGCTTTCTGCTGCTTTAGACGTCTGATTCTCTTCAGTTCTTTCACCTAAATTTCGCTCAATTTCTCTAGCCTTCTCTAATAAGTCATCGAAACTTCCTATAGCTTCTCTGGATAATTTTTCCCTAATCTCAAAACGAATTTGGCCGAATACTAAATCTATCTCTTGCTGTTCAGTATGACCCGGTGCTGGAAATTCAGCTATGAGGGCACGTTTTTCTGCTACAAATATTTCTGTTAATGTATCCTTCTTTTGCTTTTTTTCCACCAACTCGTGGTATATTTTGAATGCCAACTTCTTGGGCGCAAATGCGTGCCGCAAGCGTTCTTCAAACTGGCTCCAAGTTTTTACCTGGTTCTGAATGCCTTGCCACCAAGTAGCAGCATCATTCGTCAAAATCAATGGTAGCCCTGTTAAAACGTCTTCATCTTCTATATGCTCTACCTTCTTGAACACACGCACCGCTGCTAGAAAAGACTCGACCTCAGAAGCGCTCTTATTGCCATTAAATTTTACTGGACATCTTATCATGGAACTCTTATGCTTTGACCCTGAAGCAACTGCTGTGAGTAATTGTTGGAACTGTTCACTCGACATAGTTATTGATGATGAAGTTGAAGCAGAACCACTCTTACTATCCATTGTTTCTTTTTTCTTCCCTTTCTGCGGGTATTCCTGTATTGTAAACCTCTGCGTTTGTGCTGTTGGTCTAGGTCTAAGGTTTTTCTTTAGAGGATCCACGTTGGGGCGTCAATTTGTAACGGGGTTCTTCGTAAATAATACTCCAGGGAGAAATACTTAAAACCTATATTTGTAATAAGTAATAACACACAAATAACAAGAATGTTTTACAATGCAGAATGTAGGTAGCAAAGGAAAAAGAATGCTTAAGCCAATATTATAAAAAAAATGAGGGTAGGTAATACAAACAAAAGTTAAAGCTAATAAAGCAGTGCAAGCTAGGCGATTGAAAAATATGCTAATGCTATGTAATCTACTTAGTTATACAATGCAAGGAATGAGGTTTAAAACAATATGAGTAAACAATATAAGTAAACAATACCTATAAGTAACAGAATGTATCAACAATGACTTTAATGAATGAATGAGCAAAACTAGTAAGCTAACTACCTAAAAAAAAAAATAGATAGCGAGATGCGCTATAAGCAAAATATCTCCGCTAACAGTACGACACACCGGTAATATTCCGTGTTACGAAAGTACCACCAGGCGTGACGTATTATAAGCAGAGCGCTCAACTTGCCAGGGAGTAGTTCCGAATCGTCGGATACAAAGCCCTCACAGAGTTGAACTGGCGCTAGGCGAGCCGGGCACGTCTTTTATACCCGCTCGGGTTGTCTATGTGTGTATGCGATGAGACCTTACGCGTGTACTTGAGTGGACGATTGCTTTAGTCGTGTGCGCGTTGTTTATTTCGTTACATGTTTTAATTTAATGCACCCGTTTAATTTCAACTCGATTTTCGGCAACTCTCATTCAGATACTACCAGCTATCCTGCGACGATCTTCGCTCCACCTAGCCTAAGAGCAAAAATCGGAAAAAAAAAAAAAAAAAAAAATCGAGTTGAATGGCGTGCAATAGGAGAGGCCTATGTCCAATAGTGGACTGCTATAGGCTGATGGTGATCTAACTTCAGCCTGTCTATCGGAGGTAGGTACTTATTACCCTTAAGCTACTTCTAAACTCAACTTTATTATTAAGATTTCAGAAGCTTCAAACATAAACATTACAACGTAATATTTTGTTTTAATTTCCTAACGAAAACAAACAAAATTTCGCTTTTCCTAAAGTAAGTCAGGGTCACTGAATATACGGTACAGACGCCAGCACATCAACTGCCGGGGTCTAAATCAAATGCAAAAAGATTTTTCCAGGGGAAAAATCTTAGGAAGGGGCTTGCCAGGGCCGAAGCCTGCCGGGGGTACGGGATTGTCGCTACCCCGGAACATAAAGGGCTAAGGAAGGAACACGGATGGGTTTTAGTAAGTAAGAGTCTGATAGTCCCTTCCGCTACACCCAGAGCGGGAGGGGTCATTTGATGATTTCCCATCCATAAAAATAAAGGGGAAAAATCTTCTTGCATTTGATAGCCTAATTCTTGAGGAAGATTAGAGGTTATTTAAGATTACATTAGCTACCCTACATAATATATAGATAGACCTAGATAACGCAAGTATCACGATCTGTATGAAAACCAAGCGTGCCTTTTTTACTACCCCTATGACGTCACAAGCACCATTTAGTGATGGGAAAATCAAATCGATTCAAAGACCGCGTGCGGCACCGTCTCGCCCCACCCCCGGGGCCTAGCGCCAGCGCTCACGCTCACCCAGCCAGCAGTACGCAGGACGAACGTGAAAGTGGCGGCTTACGATTTTTGTACGTAAGTTGGTGCGGATTTTGGTACGCCAAGTAGTTGCTCTTGCGTTATCTAGGTGTATCTTTATCTGTGAGCTACCCCTTAGGAGCCGAGCAAGAAGAAACCTCGACTAAAACCGCGTTTTTCTTCGTTATTCAGAGGCTATTAACTCAATAATTATGAGAAATAAACTACATCTGAAAGCACATTATTAATGTTCAATATCCTATTATCACATTGCACGTTATTATTTGTTTTG
Source organism: Amphipoea oculea (assembly GCA_945859645.1). Classification (NCBI taxonomy): domain Eukaryota; kingdom Metazoa; phylum Arthropoda; class Insecta; order Lepidoptera; family Noctuidae; genus Amphipoea; species Amphipoea oculea. The sequence continues at coordinate 4,412,722 of OX243881.1, read as the reverse complement.
ATATGTTACTAATACATTTAAAATCTCCTTTTAAAAAAGTGACTAAAGTTATTGATTGCATGCATTTTTTGCTAAATTTGACGTTCTATTAATTTGAGGATTTCACCAATGGATAGATAATTTAAAAATCTAAATAATCCATCGCTATTCTTTTATTTTTATTAAAATAATTCCAAAAATTGTGCGAGTTATATGATAAAGGGGCGTGCGCAGGGTGCGCTGCATCCCTATCGTACGAGGAAGTCGTGTCGCTCTCTGTCGCTGTCGCAATGCTCAAGGTTATTTGGTCGGGGTACCGCCTTAATTCAGAAAGAGTACTAAGCAAACTTGAAGTAAAAGCGCGAGCAGGCGATGCGATGCGAGAGAATGGGTCGGGGAATAAGAAAGTTTACTCGGACGAAGCCACAGGCAGAAGCTAGTATAAAGATAACTCGATCTGAAACTACTTCAATATTGGTTACAAGTGGACCTTCCCAGGAATTGAAAAAAAAAACCTCTGCAAATACAACTCGACCAGAAATAAATCATGTCTGGCATATTAAATTGTCGAAACTTATTACGTTGCGAACGATGGTAGCGCTCAAGCCCTGTTCAAATAGTCTTTTATAAAGATCGTAATTGTGTCAACATGCCTTTAGAATCAATTTTATTGTTTCATGTTTACTGAAGCGAAACGTTGGGGAAATAACATCTGTTGCGGGACGTAATATAAACGATTTTGGACCTTATGAAGGCAAACGTGATAAATATTTATGTATCGACCAAGAAAATTGTGTTTTGTCACGTCCTGTAAAAAAAAGACATTTATTTTTTGGACCAGACACTTTTAACCCCTCAAGTGTACATAAGAGGAAGTGCTCGAAACGTCAACGACAGTGTCATTGTTCCATTGTCATTGTTATAGTCTTGCGTGACAGTTTGTTGGCAGAATTAGCGCTCCAATAATATAATTAAACAACTAAGAAGGTAGATGCAGATACTTTACAATACATGGACGATAAGAATAGATATTACCAAAATAGCAGCCTGGGAAATAAATTATACCTACAACCGTTCCACATCACGCGCACTCTTTGTGACGTAGTCATTAAGTGTGATAATTTGATAATTTGATTTGCATAATTATATATAGCTTGGCTTAGCTCTCGTGGAAAATTCAACGAAAATAGCGCATCTATTTTTAGAAGAAGTTAGGTATTGTGGAGTTTCGTTTCTTTCTAAAGGCACGATCACACGTACACCAACCACAAAACAACTGCAACCATACAACAACGACAACGCGTGGACGGGCGCTAATTTGTATGAAAATGAATAGTTTATTCACACGGATCACATTTGACCGTAAAAATCAACAGTGTGGGCGATATCGACACAACGCAACCACCGCGCACTGGCGGCCAGCCCGCAAACACCGACCTGCCTGTTTGCAAACCCTAGTCACAACGTAACCACATCGCAACTACTAGCGACAACACAACCACAACGCAACTGTACACGACACTATGCACACGTAACCACGCTTGCCCACATTTTGTCGCGATGTGATGTGGTCGTGGTACGTATGAACGGGCTCTAAACCTGGATGTGTGACCGCCCGAGCACTGTACGCGTGTAGGTCTAAATTATTCAAGTTTTTAATAAGTGAAATATTAGGGGGAGAGAGAAGCCGCATCCTCTCTTCCCTCCCGCAGGAGACGTACCAGGGAAGCTGCATCCTCTTTCCCCTCCCGCAGGAGACGCACCGGGCGCAAGAGAAGGGCGCAAAACGATCTACGACCTCCATGAGAGGTGGCCTGCGGTCGGCGGACTAGGGGCGTCTGTCGTCCTACCAGACAGGCCTGAGTTGGCGCTGCAGTGTTCCACGCGCGCCACTCGAGAGTGGGTGCGGCCATTATAGGAATGGGCGCACGGGGAGGTGGGACCCGCTGAGCAACAGCGGGTCGAGGCCTGTCGGGGGAGCGGTGAATGCTTACGCGGATCCCGCACCTCTAGGTAGAGGTGGAACACCGCCGTGGCTTTAGCCGGTAAGTGTCCGGCATGCCCCTCTGTCACCCCCTCGATAGAGGAAGTCCAAGAGGATTTGCTACGCGAAAAAAAAGGGGTGTTGAAATGAGATCTCATAAGATGAATAATATCCAGCTACGTTACGTTATAATGAAACGATGAACCAAAAAAGGTCCATATACTTTTGTGTTAATTATCGAATACAAGATGGAAATTGGAATAGATGCGGCTCAATTACTGAAAATAGAATTGAATTAAATTGAATAGAGTGCATAAAGTAATAGATTTAATAATGTCATATTAGAGATAGTTCTGAAGGTTGGTCACGAAAGGTCACATTATTATTTGTAGAGGATTTAACTGGTTAAGGCATTTTAAAGGCAAAAGAATTTTCTCCATCTATTTATGCATTCTAACTCACGGGATCTCCTTTGTTTCATCGAAAAGATGTTGACAAATCACTTCCAAAACAATTTTCCGCACAATTTCATTTGCCAAATGATTGCTTAGCAAATAAACTCTTCAAAAATTTTTAACGCAAACCTAATGTTTGGCAAGTGAACGTATACACAATAACTTGCTAACTAACTAGTACTTTTACCAATTTTAATGTATTCAAATATTTCAGTTCGTATAACCGTACGTAAAATAAGCCAAATATTTCTTTTTTTTTGTGGCTCTTGCATCCAATGTCGATGGAGCCCCGCTTCGCAGGGCTCCTATTTCTGTGAAAAGGGTTTAAAGTAACCTATTATTATTATTAGCCTGTGACGTCCCACTGCAGGGCAATGGCCTCCCTACTCTCTTTCCATATCTCTCTGTTCAAAGCTGCTGAGGACCAGTTACCTAACCTAACCATTTTTTTTTTACTTGGAGATATGCTCATGCATTCTGCACTACCACGGGGAGATAGTGCAGTTATATGGGACTATAACCCACTAAAACTCCACGGTGTCCTTCTCTGCCGTTTACGGCGGAAACATGGGCACGCGTTAGCACTCATCCGTGAACCCGCCGCGGCTGTCCGTTACCGGACCCTCCTCTGGGGAGTACTCCCCATCACCGGCGCACCAGAGCACATAGCACACCGTGACCACCCCTGGGATCAAACCAGCACATGGGCGCCAGACGACTCCGTGTCTGCGCACCCTTGGTCCCCCTGCGAAGGGTCAGGTCATTGGCCCCGCCAATTTTCGGCCGCAGAGTATAGGGAGACTGGCCAACATCATACCAACACTCCTCCTCCCCTACGGCCCCACCGTGTCCGCCATCAGACGGTGGCGACTCCGTCAAGGCCGCTGAAGCTGCCGCTGGCCGCTAGAAGAGCGGCGTACCGCAATACCACTCCTCTCCCGCCGCGACTTTCAATCGTCAGCCGCGATACCTCCCATACGACATCGCGGCCCGCCTCAGTTGCGATGTCACCTAAGCGGCACCACAACCTACTTGTTGGCAGCTACGTCGTCCGCTTACCGGCAAAAGCCCCGATGAGCGGCCCCTCCTCGGGTTCCTCTTCGCTTCACCGTGGGTGACCAAACCACGGCTACCGAGCCCTCCCGCCTCGACAATGCGGATAACATCGGTTCAACGATAATTCCCAAAAAAATAATTTTTTTCTCTATATTTTTTTTTTTTATAAAAAATCATTTGACTAAATGTTTATTGTCTAAATATTGTTTACTGTAATAAATCATTTGATTCAATATCAAATGCCTTAATGACATTATCCTTGGTAATATTCTGCCGAGTAAAAAATTTACCAAATGAAAATGTGCGTATCTACTAAAATCATTCCAAATATTGCATTGGTATAAAAAAAGGTTGCTAAAATTTGTTTGGATAGTGAAATTTTGTCAAAATCTTTTAGGAAGAAAAATGGCAGGATCCTCTAACTAACATACCTACGTATCCAAACCCCTCCTTGCCTCGGAAATCATGTTAAATCTACACATGATACCCCTTGGTAAGACTGGATGTCAAACTTTCAGGCGTCCGACTACCCGCAACGATTGTCAAAGATCTACGAATGACAGCCGATGTTAAAAGAAATCACTAAGGAATATAACAATTGAAAAGTTGAATTCAGTTATTCAAAAACATCGTTAATCTGTCAAAAGGGTTACCGCTACCCCGGAACATAAAGGGCTAAGCCAGGAACACGAATGGGTTTTAGTCAGTAAGAGTCTGACACTCCCTTCCGCTCCACCCAGAGCGGGAGGGCTTCATTTGATGATTTCCCATTCATAAAAAAAAGCTCCGCTAATGAGACACGATTGATTTTCTATTGTTCGTCGCCGATCGTCGAACCGCGCCGCTTGACCGGTTAATTCAAGTAAGTGTGATCTCGTGCCCATTATGAACAATAATGTATTAAGTAAACTATGCTTATTATGCAGGACTGCCGTAACTGTAATGGTACAGTTTATTTTACAAACAATCCCTTTGCTTTCAAATTCCTTATCGAATGTTTTCTTGATAAAGTCTTGTTCACACTAGTGTTATTTAAGTCATCTATGTCACGTTCGTCAAGTATTGTTATTTGATCTCATTTTTAAAAGTATACTATCTTTTTTTTTTTTTCCTTGCGAATGGGCCCGCTCTTGACCTCGATCACGCCTGATGGACGATCTTTTTGAAATCTCTTCTTCTCTGGTTGTTCCGTGTCTCTGCAGGGTAAAGTGTGAACTTTTTCCCATCGCCTTTTTATCTCCATTTAGACTTCACACAATCTTCTTATATTTTTTCATCTGTTTACTTTTTTAACCGACTTCAAAAAAAGGAGGAGGTTCTCAATTCGTCGGAATCTTTTTTTTTTTTTTTTTTATGTATGTTCCCCGATTTCTCGAAGACGCCTGGACCGATTTGGAAATTTTTTCTTTTGTTTGAAAGGGTATACTTCCCAAGTGGTTGCGTGATCATCAGGTCAGGATCTGATGATGGGATCCCAGGGAAATCGAGGGCAACCTTCAAATTTTATAGGCACATAGTACCATTTTCATATATTTTCTAAAGCTGTTTAAGTATTTGCATCTGATAATCATCATCTCAGGTGGATGAGCTGATGATGGAAGGTACAACTCCTCAACGGCTTGGAGTTAAAAGAAAATTCTTTCAAAATTATTTATAGTAACACTCGCGCATTTGCTCTCGGAAAGCACCATTTGGTGAAGTGGAACTGATGATGAAGACCACAGATGGCCACCGGAACTACTCAATAATATCTCCGTACGTACTATTTCACGGGTTGCGATTCGATACTTTAACATGGTTGCTAAGCAATTTATGTTCGTCACAATGTGAATGGTGATATGGAGCTGATGGTGGACCAGGAGAACTCTTCAACAATTAACTTCCCTGCATCGGTAAAAGCAATATTTTGTAAATGGCGATGAGAAAGTTGACACTAGGCTATTGTAACTGAGATAAATTATAAGCAGACCCACTAAAAAGCGTGAAATAAAAACTTTTTAACAAAAAAAAAAACCGACTTCCAAAAAAACACTACAAAGTGAAAAATAACTTTAATTTCGGAAGTCGGTGGCAAAAAACTAAAATACAGATCCAAAGACACCGACTTCCGAAATTAAAGTTATTTTTCACTTTGTAGTGTTTTTAGTGTTTTTTTGGAAGTCGGTTTTTTTTTTTGTTAAAAAGTTTTTTTAGATACATCATCATCATCTGCCTAGCCTTTTTCCAACTTTGTTGGGGTCGGCTTCCAGTCTAATCGGATGCAGCTGAGCTGTATTCTACATGGAGCGACTGCCTATCTGACCTCCACAACCCAGTTACTGGGTAATACGATACCCCTTGGTAAGACTGGTTGTCAGACTTTCGGGCTTCTGACTACCCGTAACGACTCTCAAATATACACAAATAACAGCCGGGACCAACGGCTTAACGTGCTTTCCAAGACACGGAGGGGTCTTGGTATGTAAATATGGTCACCCATTCACAGAGCAACCTTTTTAGATACAATTCACAATTTTTGCGAAATACCTCAAAATTACTCCATGAGCCGCCATCTCAATATGACTTTTGTAGTCTTTCCAAATTCCGAAAGAATTGTTTTCTTTTCATTCTTCTGCACGCTCTGATTGCAACCTTACTTACAGTTTTATATCAGCGAACCTACAAGCAGTCATTACGTACTCATTAGTCCTTTACACGAGCATGTACCTAACTAGTTAAATAGCCAAGTTTACATTGAATTATTGTATCATTGTATGTCACGGTAACCCTCGGGTCGTTACTATTTATAGTTCGTCTTTTAAAATTGTCATATTGTAACATTGTGTAATTTAAAACAGTTTTCAAAGGTGCTAAAGGCTGGTGGATTTCATTGGAGAATTCCATGTGTGTATTGGATATATCGTGCCGATTCTCTAAATTCAAGTTTTTAATGAATAATACATGTTGAAATTGCCAAGTTTTCGCCAAGTTCCAACCCGTTAGTAAATCCATCAATAATGCGACTTAAAGTATTGATTCTCATAGTTGTGTATGAAGGCTTGATAAAACAAATAGAAACGATGTTATCAAACAACAGGCTGTCCGAAGAGATTAAGTACAATGAGTTGGATGAACATACATTGGTTACCAACAGCGATGTATTTCCTTTCGTGGTCGCCATTTTGATGAAGTCCAGGTTTATAAGTGCCGGTGCTTTGATTGACAACAGTTGGGTCTTGACGGAGGCCGACTCTTTTTTTCTGTAAGTTAGAATTAATTCAAAATTTAATTGTTTAAACTGGTTAACACAAGTCTTATTTCCTTTAATTTTTTTTTTCCTTTATTGGTATTTCTATGGCCCTGACTAAGAAAAAAATACTGGGAGATGGCTAACAGCTTTGCTTTTTGAAATATACAGTTTTTTATATTGACAAAAAATACAGAAAATTAATACATTATGCTAACAAAATTTTAATTGTGGTCGTTGAGCAGAAGATGAGTTAGGATATGACCACTTATTTAGATTTTCAGGGTAAATTCCGTTTATTTTCACAACGCAGTAGTAGCAATCGTCATGATGGTTTCGGGGTTCGATAACAACAACAAAATATATTTCAGTGTCCAATAAAAAACGCAAGTCTAAGTAAAAATAGTAAATGAGGTTAGTTAGCTGTAACTCAAAAACAAAAGCTGTTAGAGAAAAAATGTTGCCATATGTAAAAAATACGCGTCAATTTGAGATAGAAACCAAAAAAAGTCACAGGAAACAAACAATTTTTTTTTTGTTGACCAGTGTTATAAAACTTTTTTGCAAAAAAAAAACGGACACTTTCAATTTTTTATCTCTACTTCAATGAAGAAGAACAAGAAAGAGGTTTTATTAATTTGACGATGTATTGGCATGTTATTTGAAGCATCTTGGCATGATTCTTTACGTTCCAAACCTTTTTGAAGTGAAACTTCTTTACGCACGCTTGACTTGGGGAGTAAGCTGACCAACGCGTGACGTAAGCGTTACGAAAAGTGTGATCGGGCGAGGCGAACGGGAGTTGAGCTGGGGATATAAGCAAGAGAAAGCAGTGCGCGCGCACATTTTCTTGCTCTCTTCCACTCATAGCCCAATACGTCTGAAGTTTCACTTCAGTCGTGTAGTCACAAGCACACTCGGTTTTTTTTATTGGTCGATTTTTGAGATCGACTTTGCAACGCCGTCCATCATCATGTCCATTCACTCTTAGTAGGAGTTAAAACTGCTTTTTTCTTTTTCTAGAATACGAGAAGCATCACGAACACTCCGGATTAGACTCGGCAGTATTAACTATAGAAAAGGAGGGATAGTACTTCCAGTCAAATACATTGTAATCCATCCGGAATTTGATGACGAAACTCCAACTTATGACCTGGCTATGATAAGATTGTCTGAGCCTGTCAGGTATACTCCTAGTCTTAAGCCTATAAGACTACAAAAAACCATGAAAGAGGTTGATGCTACCCATTTTATTGTGCCAGCATGGGCTAACCCAGTGGTAAGTAAATTGATATTTTCAACCGACTTTAATTAACCGACTTTAAAAAGGAGGTTCTGTATTCGACCCGTATGTATGTATGTATGTTTGTATGTCCGCGATTATCTCAAAAACTGCTGAACCGATTTTGATATTTCTTTCATTAGTGTGATCTACATACTTTCAGGAAGGTTTTAGTATACAATACATTAGGTAGTAATTATTCTTATGTACAAAGTTATATGCATAAATGTACTGCACCTCCGGCATTTCTATGGGAATTTTGATGATTCTTCGAATCGTGTCTTCAATTCTTCAATGCACTAGTGTTAATTGGATTTATGTGAGGTAGGTGGGTAGATTTTCGTTATTAATTTTCGTCATTTACAGGTGTTATTTATAATACGGCACCGCACCACAACCGCGGCACGTGTCACATCCCAACATATATTGTGTCAAACGAAATAACAAACGAATACCAATATACTATATTTTCAATGTAAGTGAAAAACCCAATGTAAGTGAAAAAAAAACCAAAAAAAAATTTGTGCGATGAATGATGAAATGATGATAAATAACGAAAATCTACCCAGGTACAACTAAAAAGTGAAAAATAAAAACTTTTTTACAAAAAAAAACCAACCGACTTAAAAAAAAAAACACTACAAAGTGAAAAACTTTTTTACAAAAAAAAAAATCAACCGACTTCAAAAAAAAAACACTACAAAGTGAAAAATAACTTTAATTTCGGAAGTCGGTGTCAAAAAACGAAAATGCGGAACCAACGACACCGGCTTCCGAAATTAAAGTTATTTTTCACTTTGTAGTGTTTTTTTTAAGTCAGTTGTTTTTTTTTTGTAAAAAAGTTTTTGAATGTTATTTCATAGCAAAAAAGCGGGCCGGCCCCCTTTATGTAGACATTCGCAATACTATAGGCATCACAGATCGCGATCTCAGAGACGAAGCTGAAAATCTCATGAACCTGTAATTTAACCGACAACCTTCAACTGGAATACAGAAACTTGTCGGCAGAGATACGTATGGTAGGTACGGATGAGCGTTAAAGGAAATTCGGGTGGTCGTTTCTCCATAGAAACGCTTTCGCCTGTTTTCTTTCTGGTTAATGACCATAAAACAATAATTTTCTACAGATTTTTTCAAATCCGACGGGTAGTTTCAGAGGGGTGTACTATGCCAAATCGAATACCAAATAATCGAATATCAATTGATCGACCACTATATGTCGAACATCTAAATACTCGAACGTTCTTAATATCGAATGGTTAATAAATCGAACATTCAAAATATCGTACACTCAATACATCGAGTGTTCAAAATATCGAATGATTGTTTGATCGAGCGTTCAAGGCATCGCATATTCATTCTATCGAAATATCAATAATAATCCAGTGCGTTCAAGCAAACATTCAGTTTCGTTATGTAACCCGCGTAAATGTCGATCCCGTGGGAATATTGGGATAAAAAGTAGCCTAATATTAATCCAGTGTGTCATCTACATCCATACAAAATTTTATCAAAATTGGTCCAGCCGTTTGAGCGTAAAGAAGTAACAAACATATTAACACGCACACACACTCAAAAAACTTTCGCCTTTATAATATTAGTGTTACAAAGAAACACCAAACTGCCTCTGTAGTTGACCATGTAGTTGACCTTTTGAACGCCATTGTCACATACATATATTATGTGACAAACGAAATCTTACCCTGAACGCCAACGTCACAAATATATGACAAAATACACGTCGCACGGGTCGCACCATATTATTAAATAAACAATTTAATCTTTTGTGTGTTTTTATTTATATAATTTAAAAGTTCAAGCTTCCGTCGATATTGTATTGCATGAAACTAATATAAATAAACCACCGATATCGAGAAATTTGTTGTTTTAAGTGTGTGTTGTTTTTTTAAAGTGGCCTGGCGTCAGGGGTACGGCGATATGTTTATACTCTGGCGTTCAAAAGGTTAATGCTTTTTTTCATAAAAATCGCAGACGTTTTCGCACGAGTCGGAGCAGCTCAAGTCAACAGAATTGATAAGAAGGCGGCGGCTGTTGACAGTGACACATCTGCATCCATCGGATGACGGGGATTGTGAAGAAGATCTATTGTCGATAGGCGTCAATGATAGTGAGACCATCATGTGTTTGGATACGGGAGTTATGATCGATCCTTGCTCGGTAAGCAAAAAAAAAAACCGACTACTGAAAAGGATGAAACAAGGAAGTACCTTCCCGTGGTCGCATGCCACTGTAATAACATGCATATATGCTATGGTAGCATGCGACTACGGGAAGGTACTTCCTTGTTTCATCCTTTTCAGCAGTCGGGTTTTAGTTTTTAAACTTTTTTTTATTTAATTATTTTGGGGCTTATTTCAGTAATACTTAAATTTTTTAAATCCCAAAATATTTATTTTTAAATTCATTACTTTATGTCCTTTAGAGGGCGCCATACTGGATTTAGTGTGACGTCAAATAGCCTATAACCAGCGGACGGTCGAGACGCTTCTAACGATACCTCATTTGTCAAATAATTATAAGAACTTTTGAAGTTATGAGGGAACGGATGAACATACATACATACATACATACATACCGGTCAAAATCATTACCGTCCTTTTAGCTTCGCCGTAGTCGGGTACCTAAAAGTTCAAATTTTTGGTAACATAAAAAATGGATTTGTTTTTTTTTTTTTTGTTTATAATGGAGTTATCAACCGCAGTTATTTATTGTAATCACTTCTTATATCAGTATTAAAAGAACTTTTTTTGTGTTAAATTCACAAATGTGATGGGTATCGACATCTAAACACAATATAAAATAAGACTCATCATCATCTGCCTAGCCTTTCCCAACTATGTTGGGGTCGGCTTCCAGTCTAACCGATGCAGCTGATACCAGTATTTTACATGGAGCGACTACCTATCTGACCTCCACAACCCGTTATGGGTAATATCCCTTCGTAAGACTGGTTGTCAGACTTTCGGGCTTCTGACTACCCGTAACGACTGTCAAAAAGCCACGAATGACAGCCGGGACCAACGGCTTAAGGTGCTTTCCGAGTCACAGAGGGGTCTCAATATGTAAAGATGGTCACCCATCCACAGACCAATCGCTGCAAGCGTAGCTTAACCTGATCGATCGACCTGTGCGGCTGTTATTATTTAGCCACGGGCCCCTCAAAAAGAACACACAAAAAAAGTTAAATCTAAAATTGTCTTTATATTTTTAGAGAGACGTCGGAGCACCAGTAGTATTAAACGGTTTATTATGGGGCATCGTATCTTCATGGAGACCGAGCACCTGTGAACATAACGCAGGATCTACCTTCGTCGTTTTGGTGTCAGCACCTAATATCAGCAATTGGATACACGCCACTCAACATGGCCACAAATGGGAGAATTCCATTGAAACTTGAGAATTTCAGAACAGCACGTGGATACGTGGATGTATGCAGGCTCAAATTAAATTATTTTGCAAAACTCCGCAGACGTGATGGGTATCGATATTTAAACATGTAAACACAAAAAAAAAGTTTTTTTTTTTTTTGAGTCAACGACCGTGAGACAAAAAAAAACGGTTTTTAAACTGTTATTTCAACTACCGACAACTTGAAATATCAGTTTAAAAACGTTTTTTTTTTTTTGTAAACTTCGCAGACTTATCGATATTTCAAATTCGATAAATGATATTAGATAGCTAACATAAGTTCTTAAGATCTCTAGGGGTTTCACTATATTCGGCATTTCAGATGTGCAAATATACCCCCTTACAAATAAACGTATTACATCAGATGAATAGTTACACACCGATTTCTCTCTTTCAGTCGTCAGTAATTTGACTTTCGAAAGAAGAAGACAAAGCGTTGTGTAACTATATACAGACGCTATATAACGTTTATTAGTAAGGGGGTTAGTGATTAGCAATAACATAAAAATACTAATAATAATTTCATAATTTCAATTTGGATTACAATGCAATTAATAAAATTAAAAATTATACAATAATAACATGTACAAGTATATAAAAAGGGAGGGAAAATAATCAAAGGGCATCAAAAAATTCGTCCGCATCGCTGTCAACAGGAAACGTGCCCAAAAGGCTGGCAGCATTGCCACGTTGTATGACAATGCTGAATCTTAGGCCAAAATAGGTCAGCCCTCTGGTCACGTGAAGAGTCGACAATAATAATTAATTATACAATTATATTCATTTAAAATAATTTATATTAATTTAACTAATACTTCACTGCAGGATATTGTTTTGCCTTTATTTTTAAAAATTAGTTCTTAATTTTAATTTTATAAAGTCTCAATATTGTTAACTATCAATTAAGGGTAGGAGCGAGACAACCCATAACACAAGACAAGTATTATTAACCGGTCAAGCGGCGCGCGTCGCCGATCGGCGACGAAACAATAGAAAATCAATTGTGTCTCATTAGCGGAGCTTGACAGATTAATTACTAACTGGGGCTGTTTCATTCACATTTTGTAAATGTAACTGTTTGAGACACAATAAACAATTTAATTTTTTATTTATTCTATTTTTATTTAATAGCGGTCTTGACCCAAAAAAAATGTCATCATACCATTTCTTATCTGTTCTAACGTGTGTAGATATCGATTATAATCGAATTTTATCCTTTAAAAAAAGACGAAGAATTTGTAATGCTAGTTTTGGAACTGTATTGAACAATATTTATTGCGTAAGCGCCAGGGTAACCCGCGAAATTCAAATGTTCAAGATTTTGTCTGGACTCTAAAAGAGACTGTGACCTCTGAGTTTGTTTCGACCTTTCTTATCAGAATAGTCAGATAGAAAACGCCGACCTCATCTACACACATCAAAAGTGTCTAGGGATCAACATATATTTTTGCAATAACTTTTCTCCTGATTGATATTAATTAAAATTTTCTTTAAGGATTCATCAAATAAAGTGTTTTCGTTTGTCACAGTAACGATAAACCAAGTCACCTTTGCATTAATAAAGAAATTTGCCATTTTCCTAATAAAGGGATTTTTGACATTTGAACCACTAACACAAAAGTTCGAAAAAAAGACTGAAATAACAGTTTTCTTTAAAATTTTATTGGGTAACTTAAACAATTAATAATCCGTGTTTCTACCGCGAACACTAACAACACAAGAACATCGGTTTGGCATACTCAAAATGAGTTCATCCAAATCACGCTGTGGAATGGCCGCCCATGTTCGTTGCAACAACAAAAAAAGGTCTTCTTGCGACTGGATACCCTCCATATTCGGCAGAGCTCTTCTCTGTAGCATATCCCATGCATGCTCAATCGGGTTCAAGTCTGGCGACTGAGCAGGCCAGGGCAGGACATTGATGTTAGCTGCGGCGAGAGTCTGTCTTACAACTCTTGCGGTGTGCGGTCGTGCATTATCATGCATTAACTGAAATAAGGGACCGATTTGCACTTGTAGAGGAACGATGACGTCTGATACAATCGTCTCAGCATAAATTTGAGCGTTGAGGTTGCCTCTGATCCAAATCAACTCAGTTCTTCCGCCGATCCAAATACCCGCCCATACCATGATGGTTCCACCACTATAAGGATGGACTTCCTGGCAGGATTTTAATCGCTGCTGGCGTCCAGGGGTTCTCCAGTGTCGTATACGTCTTGTATCCGGTCTCATACCAAAACGAGACTCATCAGAAAAGCACACGAAACGCCATTGTTCTTCTGCCCAATTTCTGTGTTCAAGAGCCCATTGATATCGAATCCTACGATTGTGCATTGCTATAGGTGGTACCCGTAGCGGTCTTCGGGAATGAAGGTTCACTTCATGCAAGCGGTTTCTGACTGTTTGGTCGCTAATTAAGTTCCCTGAAGAGTGATGAAGCCTCACGGCTAACATCATGGCGGTTATTGTTGGAGCTCTTCGAGTTAAGATTTGAATGTATCGGTCTTGTCTCCGTGTGGTGCAGCGATACCGTCCTCCATGGCGCTCAACCACGGTACCAGTGCTTCGGTAACGTGTCCAAAGTCGACTGATAACACTCTGACTTGTATTCAGAGCTAAAGCCACAGTACGTTGCCGGGAACCAGCTTCTATCATTCCCACGGCTCTGAGCATTTCTTCCCTGCTTAAATGACGTCGCCGCTCCATAATAACGTTGGTTTTAATCAGTAGTAGGGAAACAGTAGCACTAATAATGTCTTCAATGCGTTGTATGTTTTTATAGGGAAAATATTGACAGCTGATTTTCATCTTTTACTCGAATTTGATTCACAGTTCCTGATTCAAATGATGAAATGCACCAAAAAGGATCCATATAAATTTATAAAATCATAAATTTATTACAAAGCCACATCTCAATCTCAAGAAATCCGCATAAAAATGCTTGATCCCTAGACACTTTTGATGTGTGTAGTTTAACAAAATATGATTGACGTGTAAAAGCGTTTTTTCAACACACTTGCTCGTAAAATGGCTCTTAATAAACCGCTTTAAGGTCCATAATGCAGTGTATTAAAAACGTGTGCTTTTTCTTTACGTCACGGCACTAGTGCTATAATGCCACAGATAATTATTCAATTTAGTATTCGGAGGTCGAAGATGTGCGTTTTTTTTTTTAATCTCTACAAAGAGACTTCATGCCAAAACGAATCCGCGAGCCATATTTCACTTCTTTTTTAAATAGTCTGCAGTTGGTACAAAATTAGTCGTAACTTAACGAAAAAATGCAGTTCCTTTTCGGAAAAGAAATGTGAATCAAACATTATCTCCAACACCCTTTTATACCGAATAGAATAAATAAATACAGTGAAACCTATACTGCATCACCTGGACTCAGTCCCGTATTTCAATACATTTCAAAGACTTGTCACTCTTGAAATGGTAATAGAATTTTCCTACAAACGTAGATTGGATTCCATGATTGAAAACCTACACTGAAAGAATGAAAGGGACCAGTGAACGAGCGGTGGAACGAATGAAAAACGACAAAGAATGAATGACATGACTATTGACCGGTGCACACTGGAGAAAACTGTACTGAGGTGCAGATCACTAAAAAGTCAAAGTACAGACGCCAGCATACCAAGCTACCCGAAACTGTCAAATTTTCCCAATCAACTTTGAATCTTGTGTTTTAGAAATAAAGTTGAAAATCTATTAAAGAAATTTGACATATTGTAGTAGCTTGATGTGCTGGCGTCTGTACATAAAGGTTAGTCTCAACAACGACAAAGGTCTATGGGATATTTTTCTTCTAATGAATTTATTAATTATTAATTAAATAGAGGCCGAACATGTATGACGTATGTGACATTGCAAAAATATATAATTAAAATATAACTTAAAAGCAAATATATAAATACTTATATAAAATATAAATAACATACTAATGTATAAGCAAATGATACTATTTTAACTAAATAATTCTTTTTACTTAACAAAAAGCGCCTTCATCCTCTTTCCTATTAAAAATTAACTTTGCTGTGCCCGACAGGGTCCATAATTGATTCGATGTTTTAACATACCAACTGTTATATATGTACACATTATGGAATGCAATAAAGTATTGAGTAATGGGCTTAGAGAACCACCGATATGGTCCCACTAAACGGACGATGACACCGCCGCAGGCCGAGACGAAGATGGCGGGACGGAGCTTGACTCCTACCGAAACAACTGGCCGGCCCTAGCAAAAGACAGAATTGTGTGGAAAAGACAATACAGAATAGGTACATAAATACATCCATCCAGAAATAAAATGAACATTAAATCCAGAAATGACCCAGTGAAAATTTATTGATTGAGAAATGATTTTATTTACTTACATTTGTATTAATTATTGACTACTCCTAAAGGGCCGTCTCCACGATAGTGTCGCCGTGCCATTAATTTTCGCCGCGGTGATATCGCCGTGTGGAGACAATCATGTTCTAAGAGAGTGTATATACGTGACACGACGATATTATCGCCGCGATTCTCTCGCTCGTGGAGACGGCCCCTAAGAACCACTAATTTTCATTTAGGTAGATACCCAAATAAACAAAGAAGCAGTCGAGAGGCGCCGCGGGCCGTGGGACAACCGGTTGGAACGATGTTTCTTTCGCTTTTGCGCACTTAGAAAGACAAAAGAAAAAAAAAAACTATTTTTTTGCGGCAAACATGACGCAGAGAGCGAACACAAAAAATAACAAGTTGGGGTAAAATATTATGCGTCACATCCACGCAAAATGGCCATCGCTCAACATAATATATTTATTTATTTCAAGCGACGCAGGCTCATACATAAATACCTTATCCTAAAGATACATATTTTTATTATTATAAAACAGTACTTCACTAGCTAACTCTTGTGCAGTTCTGTGGTAGGTACTTGTGCGCGGAAGCGACGGAACACCACGTTCTGTGGCCAGAAGTCATCTTCCATGACGACGGGCAGATAACAATTCGGCACGCGCACCACGAACGCCTTGAAGTTGACGTTGCGGTGCGACTCCAGTAACTGCACCCTCGGCGTGTACCTCGTCTTCTGGCGCACGTACTCCACGATGTCCTCCACCCCTGTATAATGCTAAGCTTTATGCGAAACAGAGCCCCAGCGCTGGTTTTCAGCGACAGCCGACGTTGACGTGATGACGTCAAAAGGTGCAGCATGCGATGAGATATACAAACACAATAACACTTGGCGAGTGAGGGTTAGATCGAAAATGTGTAGCATTTTGATTGTCAGTGCTTGAACATGTTGACTCGCGGGCGCGGTGGCGGTCGCGGTCATGAAATATCAAACATACAGCATAGTATGCAAGTGTTCACGTACAAAACGCAGGTGCGGCGAACCAAGTCCACGGCGCCCGCACCCGTCACCACGCCCGCGCGTTCCTAGACAAGCACTCACTGATTTGAGAGCAGTAGCAATGGCGTGCGTTGGTTTTCAGAATAGGTAGGCACTAGGCCGGGTCTAGTCTAGGCAAACGCGGTCACTAATCAGAAAAAAAAAGTGAGGTCATAAGTGTGGTTATTTAAATAGGCATGCCTACATAAGGGTGATAAATTGCGAAGGTCGAACGTCATGGTATTACGCGTGAGACGTACGAATTTTTAATTTTGTCGTACTCGTATTCACTTGAACGAGTAAAGACCAATGACAATGTGCGAATAGTACGGGAGCCGAGTAGGCCGTCTGGCGACTGCCTACTGCCGGGTGTGTTTGTACCTATGAAGATTTTGTTTTTTGTTAGGTATGATAATATAAAAGAAGGAAGACACTAAAATGTAATTGACACGCTTATGGTACAGTATCTCCCTAGGTTTGAAACCAACGTAAGTCAGAACTGTTACCACTAGGCCACCACAGCTATACTGGCCCACCAGCATAGCTATTCACAAACACTCGATACGCTTCCGTATCGTATCGAACATCAATCAATGTTATCGTAGGAGTCTTCTAAACGTGGCGGCGCGTAGTGTTCCACGCGCGCCCCTCTTAGACGTCGCGGGGGGAGTCAAACACCTCACTTCCCCCCCTGAACTGAGGAGGCCCGCAGAGGTGGGCCGGCACTAGCCGGGGGTTGCGGAAGGATCGTACGTTCCCGTGACCCCTGGCGTCGGTATGAGATGGAACACCGGGGTAGTTTTTAGTCAGTAAGATTCTGACAGACCCCGCCGCCGGCCCCAGAGCGGCGGTCATCCATGAGGATTTTCCACACCGGAAACAAAAAAAAAAAAAAAAAAGGTGTCTTCTCAACGCTGTTCGAAAATTTTGTCAGTTTAAATCAAATAGACGCCGGCTATTCTTCCAACAGCTGTCTGCTGTCGGCTGTCGGGGGCAAGCCAAATCAGGTTATCGAAATGTGTCGTTTTCGATAAGATAGCCTGTCGTTAGGTTGTAAATAGCTATGCTGGCCACCATTGCTCTCTCACAAAAGCGAGTACCGAACCAAATGATTAAAAACATTAAAAACAGCATTGACCATTTTATGATTGATTGCGTAAACATTTAAACCGATGACGAAATTGACTCAATGGAATTCGATACAGATGATTGAATCCAATATTTGCGTTTGTAATACCTGCAAATATTACCATTTTATAACCTTTCGAATATCTCATTACTTCTTTATTTATAGATTTTTTTTTTTTTTTTGTTACAGGAAAAATGCGATTTTTGACTGAACTTAACTCAGATTTTTAGATTCATTTCACTCTGATTTTAGTCTAGCATATAAAAACTTAGAGTTAAGTTAGTTTTGAGCCAAACTACAGCTGTATAAGAAACTTTTGGTGCGTCAGAATCGGAGCTAACGCCGCCATCTTGCATATTCAATACATTTCACAAAACAATTGCACACATTTAACAGCGCCCCACAGTCAACGTCATTTGAGCGCTATGGACTTTTTAGCGCTACTAGGTATGTTGTTCGTCCAAAGAGTGTAGTGAAAACTGAACTTTTACCTAAATAGCTGTCTGTCAAGGATTCTTGGTACATTTTGTCTCTCAGGACCATGAGTGGTGGAGTGGGAGGCAGTCATCTCCTTCTGCGAAGCAGTCATGCTAGCGAAGGAGGTGGCGGGATGGCTGAGATCGATGGGAGAGAGATGGGAGAGAGCCTCACGTCCCAGCCGCCGCGGGAGACGCTCCGGGCGTCGGGAGCCGCGTGACGACTCCTAGCCACCGTAGGCGCGGGCCTGCGGACGGAGAGTAATGGGTAGCTCACCGTCCGATCAGGACCAGGCCCGTGGTGGACGGCGCGTACGTGTTCCACGCGCGCCTCAAAGAGATGTCAGCAAAAAGGAAGGGGTCTGCCAGGGCCGAAGCCTTCCGGGGGTGCGGGATTGTCCGAAAGGGTTACCGCTACCCCGGAACATAAAGGGCTTAGGAAGGAACACGGGTGGGTTTTAGTCAGTAAGAGTCTGACACTCCCTTCCGCTCCACCCAGAGCGGGAGGGTTCATTTGATGACTTCCCATCCATAAAAAAAGGACCATGAGTGGTGATCACATTTCTTATGATCTAACCAAAATCTAGCAAAGATGGTTCACTAATCGAGCCCTAAAACTATCCTCAATGGGTTCTCGCACTTCTCGGGCTATTTCAAGGGTATAACAAGATTTAACTGTTTTATCCCATGATATTTCAGGAATGAAGTTATCCGGAAAAGAACCGGAGTAACCGACATAGCTTGCAGAGTAAGCAAACTGAAGTGGCAGTGTGCTGGCCATGTTTGTTGAAGGACCGATGGCCGGTGGAACAAACGAGTCTTAGAGTAGAGACCGCGTCGATACGAGGTCTCCACTCTAAGGCGCGTCGCCCACACGAGCCAGAGTCGAGGCGGCGTCGAGGCGCGGGCGCACGTTTTCTATAGGAATAAATATAGCTATGTATTTATTCCCGTAGACTGTACTGACTGACTGACTGTAGACTCGTTCGCTCCTTCGCGTAGTGAGGGGGCGTCCTACACTACGCTTACCGATGCAAGCGTAGTGTGGGACGCCCCCCAACCAGATGGACCGACGACCTCAAGAAGCAGGCTGGGACTGACTGGATGCGGAAGGCGGAGGACAAGGTATTGTGGCGTAGCCTGGGAGAGGACTATATCCAGCAGTGGACTAGGATAGGCTGAGTTGATTTCTTAGGATAAATTATAATTTACTATCTGCGTTCCGCGGTTTCACCCGCATAAATCTCGATCCCGTGGGAATATCGGGATAAAAATTATCCTATGTCCTTTCCCGGGACTCAAACTATCTCTATACCAAATTTCATCTAAATCGGTTTAGCAGTTTAGGCGTGACAAGGTAACATACAGACAGACAGAGTTGCTTTCGAATTTATATATTACGAGTAAGTATGGATTATTTATTAAATATCGTAAACGCTCTTTGGACGGACTAGTTTGATCTAGGAAAATCTGGCTTATACAAAAACCAGGTATTGCCTGTAACAATGAATGTCTCAACTGCAAACTGTTTTTATCGGGCCTGTGCAAAGTTGAATGACAGTGCAGAGTTGAATTTTGATCGTAACTCTGCCTAATCAAATAGTTGAAAGCAATTTTAAATAAATTGGTGTGGTCTTATTAGGTTTGCTTAGTAAATCCTTATTGGTTGTTAAAGGTTAAATAAAGTGATTTTTTAAGAGGGGTGGAAAAACCTTTTAAATATACGGACCACTAGAGTGGAGTTCTTATGTTATCTTCAGTCTTTAAAATATACTTATAACAGTAGCAGCGCCCCGCGGTTTCACCCGCATAAGTTTCAACATAGTTGGGAAAAGGCTAGCCTTTCCCAAATATGTTGGGGTTGGCTATACTTTTAAATACCTTTACTATCCACCCGCATTGGGCCCGCGTGGTGAATAACGGCCCACTCCCTCTCAACGAGAGGAGGCCTATGTCCCAGGAGTGGGAACATTATAGGCTGATTATGTATGAATGCTTACGATTTTCACACAGAGAAAGGGTAAAGTATTCTGTGTTGAGGTCGCAAAAGGAACAAACCGATGAATTTCACAAAAACCGTATTGTACACATTTTGTTTGTACTGTGGTTCAGGTAAAAACAAATTAGTTTACTTTGTATCTTCATTTAAATTGTTTACTTTAAACCTCTTTGTGCTCAATTTCGATAGTTTGTTGTAGCCAAAAATAGATGTTCTGATTGTTTTGTCCAAATCTGATGAAGAGAATCAAATTGCTTTGACAATTATTTGATTCCTATTCTATTTTTTGTTTGTTTTGAACTTATAGCTACCGTTTTAAATAGTCTTGCAGGACATCCCTAATATTATTATTAATTACTAGCGAACCGTCCCTGCTTCGCACAGTGTTACGATTTGACAAAAAATCAATTTGTAATAGACTTACCGAGTTGTAGGTCGTAGGTTCAAAACTTCGAA
Organism: Amphipoea oculea; assembly: GCA_945859645.1. Taxonomy (NCBI): domain Eukaryota; kingdom Metazoa; phylum Arthropoda; class Insecta; order Lepidoptera; family Noctuidae; genus Amphipoea; species Amphipoea oculea. The sequence goes on along the minus strand of OX243881.1, from coordinate 4,391,865 downwards.
CCCAGACAGGCGCATTACTTTTTGTAAATAATTTCATTACCACTGCTCTCAAAACGGTGAAGAAAAACATCGTGAGGAAACCGGCATGTCCTAGAACCAAAAATTCGAAGACATGTGACATCTACCAACCCGCACTGGGTCCGCGTCGTAGATTGTAGTCCACTCCCTCTCGAAGAGAGGAGGCCTGTGTCCCAGCAGTGGGAACAATATAGGCTGATGATGATCATGAACCAATGGACCAATCCCTCATAATTTATTATAATAGCCGTCAAGTTCATCCCGTCATCAACGCCTGGGTCTTCCGCGATGCCGTTGGACGAACCCATCCTGGTGATCTTAGCCCACAATGTATCCCACATGCGGCAAACATGTCCAGCCCAGTACCATTTGGGCTTGGCTGCTGTTTGGATGACGTTTGCGATTTGTATCTTAGAGCAGAGTACCGTGTTCCGTATCCCGTCGGCAAGTCGAACTCCAAGGATACTACGCTCCATCGCTCGCTGGCAAACCTCGAACTTTGCCGAACTGTCAAAAGTCAGTATAGAGGTATGAGGAACAGGGTGTAAAGTTCACTCAACCTCCATAGAAAAGGGAGTATCCTCCGACCAGACTGGTGTTGTGTCTGACGGGCAACTGGCCAATGTGTCATGTCGGGCTGTTGTATCTATGCTAGTTGCGCGGTAAACTCTGCTTGCGCGATGCAGGATTTGCGTGACGTCAGCGTTGTAGATACCGCTACACCAGGTTTGAGCGCCGTATCCGTATCCGTTTACTATAATATCTAGCCGTAAGGCTATCCTTATCCTTTATTTGTTGCTTTATTTGTTGGTAAATAGGTTTGATAGAGATTACCTACGCCAGCTTACACCCCGTCCAAAAGCCATATAAAAAGGAAGACATTGATAAAGGATACGACACGTTGTTTTTTGTAAATAATCCCTCAATCTGGACACCTAACCAGGGCTAGCTTGAGTATTTTCTACATTTTGTGTAGTTTCTAAACGAAGATAGAATAGGTAACACAACAAAGAAATTAAGATAAACAAAGGTGGTGTGGGGGAGGTTTCTTTTATCTTTATTTCTACATTCAACGCTAGGTTTCAAATGAATAGTCGTAAATGTGAAATGCGTGCAACGCGGAGCGGGAGATAAGTGATAGTCCGCGCTGGACAACGTGTAATTGCGGGTATGGTCCATGTCATAGGCTCTTTACAGAGCGACTGCCTATCTGACCTCCACAACCAAGTCAAAGTCAAATCATTTATTTCAAATAGGCACATTAATTGTTTTTTTTTTTTTGTTTATATGTGATTTAACTGTTTTGATCTTGCACGACTTGACTACCTAATTAGCTTGTATTACACTTTAACTTTTGTAACTTATTTTTGTTTTCTCTTGGTTTGTAAATGGCTGTTAACAAACTTAGTCAGCGCATAGTACTTTTAACTAGATGTTTATATGTGGAAGCTTGTAATTAGCAATTTTTTTTACCTACGAACGATTTCTAATTCTGTTATTAGTCTGTAAGCTTTCTGTAAAATAAAATAAATAAATAAATAAAGGCACTTTTGAATGTCAAAAATTACAGTAAAACGAAGTTACTTTATAACACGATACCCCTTGACAAGACTGGTTGGCAGACTCAAGAAACGCAATCACTAGTCTAGTAAGGTAGGTAGTTCTTGAGGCCACATTTCTTATACAGGGTGTTACAGAAAGGTGTTACAGAAAGGGTATATCAATATAAACGGGTTGAAGAGTGTATCTGGTCTAGAATCTCTGTACAAAATTTCAGCTCAAAAGCAGTAACTTTGAAAATGCTTAATATTTTATTTATTTTGATAGTTTATTAAATTGAAATCATAACAAACGTGTCACCGCACTACGAGGGTCATTATCCATTATCTGTGGTGTGTCTGTGCGCCTAATACACGCACATCACGCCGCCGCGCGCCAGTGCAGCGTCGTGATGTCGAAATAAAAAAATATTAAGCATTTTCAAAGTTAATGTTTGCGAGCTGAAATTTTGTACAGAGATTCTAGACCAGATACACTCTTCAACCCGTTTGTATTGATATACCCTTTCCGTAACACCCTGCATACTAAGGAAAGCTATTAAATGTATTATTAGCCTCGAATTTCGAGCCTTTCTCAAGGCGGAAATAGCATCAATTTTCACAAAGTAGTGAAATTTTGGCCAATAAGAAGTCCTGGAATTATTGTTTCTGCTTTTTCTATTGTAGTCACATTTCATCACAGCACATTACCATGTTTTTGACATCTCATAAAGAAACACGAAACAAACAGCCCTGAGAAGAACTGACATCCCAGTTTGACAACTCGCTAAAGAAACAGGAATGTAAAACGTGGCGTCACTTCTTCTCAGGGTTGTTTGCTTCCGTGTTTCTTTATTAGATGTTAAAAACGTGGAAATGTGCCGTGATGAAATGTGGCTACACTATAAACACACTCTTTTCCTATTGAAATTCTTTTTCACCATTCAAAGATTTTTATCATTCATAAAGATGCCCCCATCCATAGAAGTAATTACCCATCTCTCCACTAGTCCAATGCTTGCTCTAGGATGCATAGCCGGTAGGCTCTTAAATCCTTACCTATCCATCGGGCACGTCTTCCCTACCGTTACCGCGCCCCCCGGTCTATTCCTTGATATGCAATGGTTGCTGTAGCACCATGAAAATGAGGCTACAGGAGGTAGTGCGAATCTTGGGGTTCATTCGATTAATCGAGTCTGGTTTAACCATGCTGGGATCGGTGCAATGATCTGCATCGTTCTCACATGTATAATTTTTAACATGAATGATGTAACCAAGACTTTGTAACCATATTATTTTGATTTAAAAGAGTGTCCATGGAGTTTCTTGCCCGTTCTTCTCCATAGGTACCTACGCTTTGGAATGGGCAACTAGCTTCATCATTCTGACTGACCGACCCTTTTACAATTCAAAAGTGCCTGTAATTGGTTTAATTGAAATAAATGCTTTGAGTTTGAGTTTTGATTCATTCATTCATTCATTCATCGCCTGTATCTCATGCTTTGTACCACAACCGCAGCCGAGAAATAATAGTAGCTGTTGCTCCTCTGCGCTCAAGCACGTTAATAAGATATTATCACACGGATATGTTCCTATGTAATTGCTTATCTGATGCTGCTTCTTTTGTTCTTGAGCAATGTATTGTTCAGGCTTTTCTAGATTAGAACAAGCTGTTGTTGAAAAAAAAACCGATTAAGTGCCAGTCGGACTCGCGTACCGAGGGTTCCGTACAAATTTGTAGGTATGGAAATAGTTTATCATGAATTTTTTTTTTTTTTTTTAAATGTAGCTACAAATTTACGATTTTCAGAGCGTTTCCTTTACTTGCGATGACCTTGCTTCTAACCAAATTTCATGGTTCTAGGTCAACGAAAGTACCCTATAAATTTTGATTCCCTTGAGTGTAAAAATATACGTTTTTTGCGACCGTATCTTTTTTTACGTTAACTTAGAAGTTTGATTTTTTTCACAGCGTCAAGAGACTGTAGACCTGGGTTTATGGTTTTAATTTCAACTCGATACCTCTACGCGTTCCCGAGATAAAGGATCTTAACAGACAGACACACAGACGAATATTAAAGTGATAAGGGTTCCGTTTTTCTTTTTGAGGTACGGAACCCTAAAAACAAAAGAATTCTTGTTTTAAATAAAAGTTATTATTGTGCAGTGAGATCATTATAGGCTGATTATGTATGTTATGTTTTATTGTAAGGGCAAGCCACGTGCCCGATGGGATTTCTATTGACAAAATCACGATCTTCCATACAAACTTTCATATTCCTTTAACCCCTTTAGGGGTGAATTTTTTAAAATCCTTCCTTAGCTCATCTTTATGTGCAAGCGGATTTAAATACCTCGACAAATTATTTTCCTTAAGTAACCGCAAAAAACGCAGGCTCGTGGACGTGTGTATTCTTCCCGTTCTAACCTATGGTGCACAAACTTGGTCTTTGACTAACATCCAGAAGTCCAAAGTCAAGGTCTGCCAACGAGCAATGGAGCGCAGTATATTAGGCGTTAAATTAACGGATCGTGTTCGAAACACAATACTGTGTTCCAAAACAAAAATAGTTGACGTGGCTCAAAAGGCTGCTCAACTTAAATGGGTCTGGGCAGGACATGTCTGCCGCATGCCGGACAAACTGTGGGCCCAAATAGCGCAGAATTGATGTCCTGAGACAGTGAGGCGGGGTCGCTGCAGACCACGTAGGAGATAGCGGGGCGAACTGGATCGGTTCCGTCAAAACTGGAGGGAGGACGCGCGGGCTCGCGAAAATGGAAGGAGTGGAGGGAGGCCTTTGTCCAGGAAAGAGCAGGCTAGTAACAAAAAAAAAAACGCAAAAACACATTGACCCGACAATACACGTGGTCTGTATATGGTGTACATAATAAAGAGTATTCTATTCTATTCTATTCTGTAGCGCGTCGGGGATGTTCGCGGACGCACGCGTTCTGGATTTCGGTTCGCTGCTGCGTCTGCGAATTGCATCACTGATGCGTCGCGAGCGCGACAGGCCCAACAGCCTCGTGGCCACTGTAGCCGGCAGGGTGGATGGCCAAATAATAGGTCACTGGATGGCGGCACACAGACCGTCATTCAGATATGTGAGGTAGGTTTATTTTTTAACCGACTCCAAAAAAGGAGGTTCTGTGTTCGACTCGTATGTATGTATGTATGTCCGTGATTTTCTCAAAAACTAATGAACCGATTTTAATAATTCTTTCAATAAAGTGATCTACATACTTTCAGGAAGGTTTTAGATTTTTATGTACGAAGTTATATGCATAAATGTACTGCATCTCCGGCATTTCTACGCGAATTTTGATGATTCTTCTAGTCAATGTCTTCAATTCTTCAGTGTATTACGAGTAGTGTTAATTGAATTTGTGTGGGATAGGTACAACTAAAAAATTAAAAATAAAAACTTTTTTACAAAAAAAAACAACCGACTTCAAAAAAAAAAACACTACAAAGTGATAAATAACTTTAATTTCGGAAGTCGGTGTCGTTGGTTCTGCATTTTCGTTTTTTTTTTTTTGACACCGTCTTCCGAAATTTGTAGTGTTTTTTTGAAGTCGGTTGTTTTGTTTGTAAAAAAGTTTTTATTTTTTCTTGTAATTTTTTTAACGTGTTTTTAACCGACTTTAAAAAAGGAGGTTCTGTATTCGACCCGTATGTATGTATGTATGTATGTATGTATGTATGTATGTATGTATGTTTGTATGTCCGCGATTATCTCAAAAACTGCTGAACCGATTTTGATAATTCTTTCATTACTGTGATCTACATACTTTCAGGAAGGTTTTAGTATATAATACATTAGGTAATTGTTCTTATGTACGAAGTTATATGCATAAATGTACTGCATCTCCGGCATTTCTATGGGAATTTTGATGATTCTTCGAGTCGTGTCTTCAATTCTTCAATGCACTAGTGTTAATTGAATTTGTGTGGGGTAGGTACAACTAAAAAGTGAAAAATAAAAACTTTTTTACAAAAAAAACAACCGACTTCAAAAAAAACACTACAAAGTGAAAAATAACTTTAATTTGGGAAGTCGGTGTCAAAAAACGAAAATGCGGAACCAACGACACCGACTTCCGAAATTAAAGTTATTTTTCACTTTGTAGTGTTTTTTTTGAAGTCGGTTGTTTTTTTTGTAAAAAAGTTTTTATGATCGTTTGTTAGTTATGGATCTATGGTCTGAAAATAAAGATTTATTATTATTAATACGTTTGGCACTCGTAAGGTACCTTTTCAAACTAACATTACGCTATGTTCAGCCAATACACTACAAACTTTAGCATTGCAATCTTTCAACGGAGCATTTTATAGCTTCGATGTATACTCGGTACAGCGACCAATATACTTTTATTGGAATTGCTACGGCTACCCACACTTTTATAAGCAGAAACTAGTCGCCAGTTTCAAACATGCACTTTATTGGCAATTTTTTATAGTTTTTCTAACTGCAGGGGAAACAGACTGAAAGTGTAGGGTTTCTATTTATACTAATATTGCTCTCAAAACGGTGAAGGAAAACATGGTGAGGATACGGGCATGTCAAGAACCAATCAATCATGAAATAATCAATTGTGTCTGCGCACAAACTTGTGCACTCTAATATCTCCCGCTAGTTTCTATTGAGGTTGGCCGCCATAGCCGAAATACGGTTTAGACGACTAAAAATGTCCGTGGTCCAAACACACTATGCCGAAGGTACGCGACCGAACTTCCGCGGCTGATTTTACTGTACGCTGTAAGGCAAAGTAATTTCGGCATAATATGTCGTCAGTAATTCAAATAGCGTTGCAGGCGTAATCATGCCGAACTTCGGTCGCGTACCTTCGGCATAGTGTGTAACAATAACGTTATTATGATGACAGATGGCGCCACGTGTATTGTTGTTTTCCTCGGGAACAGCACTTTTTTTCGAGATGAAAGGTACCCTATGTCCGTTTCTGTGCACCTGACAACGTATATGCAAAATTTCAGGATGGTTCGTTCAGTGGTTTAGGCGTGAAAAGGTAACAAACAAACAAACAAACTTACTTTTAGTTAGGACTAACTGCGCCCCGCGGTTTCACCCGCATAAGAGTCGATCCCGTGGGAATATCGGGATAAAAACTATCCTATGTCCTTTCCCGGGACTCAAACTATCACTATATCAAACTTCCTCTAAATCAGTTCAGTGGTTCAGGTGTGAAAAGGTAACATACAGACAGACAGACAGACAGAGTTACTTTCGAATTTATAATGTTAGTATGGATAGGATTTCACGCGGACAAAGTCGCGGGCAGCAGCTTGTAAATAAATAAATAAAAAACAGGGCAAGCTAAATAAAACCGTTTAAAAAGATAAACGTAGTAGATTAAAAATGCTCAGGAAATGTTAATAGCCTACACTTACAACCCGCTATTCAAACATATTGGAGCCGCCATTGAAATGAGAATGAACGATGAGTTTCCATATTTGATTTTACAAGCCGCTGGGCTGTGAAAAAATATGACGGGGGAGTCGATCGGGTGTTGTAAACCTTGATTGTATCAGTACTGATACTTTATCATTGTCAAATGGTTTTATTTTGCAAATGTCCTTTATAATGCGCACAGCAAAGGAGTGAAACTTTCTACCTGCGTCTGTTTTTCCGAGCGCATACAACCCGAATCTCTTCAAAGCGAGAGTGAACAAGCTTCTTCTGGGTAAGCTCGTTCCATCGTCGACTTTGTCTCTGTCACCTTTGACCTAGCCTAGAATCAAGAGCAAGCCCATTTCAAATAAAAAAATGGTGTAAGCTATAGGCTTATACTACTTGTAACAGAATAAACGAAAGACCTCAGACACTTCAATTAGAATACGACTTTGGTCGCGTAAAATTTATTGAGCCGCCACGACGCGCGCTGTCGCGTTGGATAACCTGCCCGAGCTATTAAATTACTTCATTTTCGCTTATCGTTATTGCTGACTTTTTTCTATATATTTTTTTCTTGGCTCCTAAGGACCCTTAAGAGCCGAGAAAAGATATAAAAAAGTAAGCGTGATGTTAAATAGCCTATATAGCCTTCCTCAAGAATTGGGCTATCAAATGTAAAGTTTTTTTTTTTTTTTTAATCCGACTGGTAGTTCCAAAGATTAGCCGGCTTAAAATACAAAGAAACTGCAGCGTTTACTTTGATTTATAATTCGGGTCTGATCCCTTGAATCCCTTTTTCATTTAGACCTCACTATTGGCATCAGCACCCTCGAAAACCATGAAAACGATACCCATGAATTGTCATTTCACATGTCATTTTTAGATCACAGACAAATAAAACCTCAGTATCAATATTACGAGTACATTTTAATGATTGTGAATCTAAAGACTATATATGAGTATAAATGTATATGTATTATTCGTCAAGCTCCTTAAGTTCTGAGTTGAGCTGCACAATTACTGATAAATGCGTGCACTGACTGGACAGGTCTACTCAATCGTGATATTTTCTCAAACCACCATTTCAGTCAGACACCAATCTACATGGTCTTCATCACATGATCTGACCAAGATTATGTCTGGACTGTGAACCTTTGTGTTTGTTTCGGCCTTTCTTCTCAGAGTAGTCAGATAGGAAACGAAGACCTCATCTAGTTTTTAAAATTATGATTTTTTAGGTTCGACAGTTATAGCTTGGAAAAACACAAACTAAACATTATTTTACCCTCGACAAGTATAGGAAGTTGAAAAGAAAAAGAAAACAATTTATTTACGACCGAAAACCGGTTCTGAAAATCTCTTCACGAATCAATGGGGCACCTCTCAAATGACATAATAAAATATCAATAACTAGCGATGTCCCTTCGTATTACGTAAACGATTTAGGCATTAGAGTGAGGATAGCAATTTATAACATAATAATAATGATGACGTCATTTTGGTGTAGTAGATTTGGATCGAGGTTTTTGAAACATAATTTTTTTTACCGGTTCCAAATTTTTACAGGGTGTTCTATCCATGAATATGAACAACTTTCAATATCCTCTTGTTTGTGGCGTCCATTTTTCGCGAATTGCCACATCCGTGGCGGCCATATTGCGCGAATCGTCCCGTGTGTGGCGGACTTCGGGGTGGTCGGGCGCGATGTCGGCGCAGGCGAGTTTAGAAACGTCTAGTAACCGTTGTTCGGTCGTTTGAGAGGCACGACAAGTGATGGTATGCCATCCTTGTTCTTTCCCGTATACTTTGTGCAAGTTAGGGCAGCGTAGATACAGTACAGAATAAATATCGGTACTTATTTACGTCCTCGATATGACTTTAAACTGTCGTGCATTTAGTATTGAACTAAATGTAGAACGCCACCTGTAGGCTATGGGATAAATACACCCAAATAGGCACGGATGGAACAGTCGATATTAATGCAGGATATCAACTCAGGGCGGCGGCTGATGAACATCTAGCACGTCAAAGGCGGCGCCCATGGACCCAGTCAGGCGGTCCACTGTACACCCACCAACTCGCACTAGACAAGCGCGGTGGGTTAATTTGTCTAAACCCCTTTGCCTTTGCTTGCCTTTGGAGGCCTTTGCCCTGCAGTGGGACGTCACAGGCTAATAATAATAAATAAAATAATTTATTTACGTCATTGGCCGCGGTATCAACCCGTTATTCGAGTCACAGATGCGAACTTTTTGACAGATATCAACCCGTGATACACTCACAGACGGTAGGATATGGGACCAACACTGAAGTCACGAAAAAAAAATCATCTGTTTAATACAAAAGTTTAATACCTACTTGACCCAAAATGTATGAAACAGCAGATTTTTTTTTTTTTTTTCGTGATTTCACCCCGCGTTCCACACTACGCTACTCTTGTCCTCATCCCAATTTATTAGAGGACAAAATATATGAAATGTGGAATTCATAAAAAAAAACTCGTCCAAAACCGAGGCACTTAGCTAGTCTATCACAAAAAGTACTCGTCAAAGATAACTAAGGTTAATTACTACGCTAATTACGCGGTTACCTAGTTATTATAATGTCTAACATCGCCTGTCAACTCAGATTTGCGTAGGATGGTAAGAAGCTTGTGGTTTCGTCAAAGATAATTATCGTTAGGGATTTAATTAGAGAGCCGACACCATCTTTATTAGAGAAAAGGTTATTAGAGCCAAATGCACAGACATCGTTATCATCAGTCTGGACTTTTCCAACTGTGTGTTGGATCATTTAGCTCCCTTCAAAATGGTCGAGCTGAATGATGCTGATCTATGCGTCATGTTCGTGAACGGGCGCCGTCAGCTGGGGCTGGTCATCACTCAGCTGGGGTGGTCACGGCGTGCTATGTGTTCTGGTGCGCCGGTGATGGAGAATACTCCCCAGAGGAGGGTCCGGTAACGGACAGCCGCGGCGGGTTCACGGATGAGTATCCCGCCGTAAGCGGCAGAGGAGGACACCGTGAAGTTTTAGTGGGTTGGAGTCCCACATAACTGCACTATCTCCCCGTGGTAGTGCAGAATGCATGAGCATTTCTCCATGTTAAAAAAAAAAAAAATAGTCATCACTCAGCTGCCTCGGCTTATTTTAAATTATTTTATTTTTGGATTGTTGTTTTTTTTTACTTGCTGTACTCTGGCTGGACGCTTTTAACGCGTACTTGTTTTTTTAAAAAAAAATATAATTTAAAAGAGTGTCCATGGAGTTTCTTGCCCGTTCTTCTCCACAGGTACCTACGCTTTGGAATGGGCAACTAGCTTCATATTTTCTGACTGACTGACTTCTTGACAATTCAAAAGTGTCTGTAAATGGTTTAATTGAAATAAATGCTTTGAGTTTGAGTTTTGACTTTGAACTATACCTTTTGGAATCGGCTTCAAGTCTAACCGCATGCAACTGAAGACCAGTACTTTTCAAGAAGTGACTGCCTTTCTAACATTAAAAACCTCATTACAGGATAAAACGATACTCGTACTCATTGGTAAGACTTATTGTCAGAGTTCTTCTGACTACCCGAAACGACTGTCGAAGATCTACGAACAGCTGAATGTAAACAGTTGTTTGTCGCAACTGTCTAATAAAAAAAGAAACTATGAAACGTGTACTAAACATAATGGCGGCTATCGCTGTCTCGCTTTAACATCTGCAGTCTGTGCATAGTCTGTGTCATTTTTGCTATGTCGGTATTCAGTTTTAGCACAAGTTTTCATACAAGCGACGTTTTTCTTCTTTTTCTATGGGACTCCCGTCTCTTCTTAGATATAATGAACATTACTTACTCTATGAATGTAAATAAATTAATTGGGCATCCCTTCATCAACATCAGCATAAAGCATAACTGCTGGACATAGACCTCTACCATCAGACGCCATTGGACCCGATTCTTGTTTACTCCCATCCAACTGCTACTAGACATCCTGCTAAGACCGCCGTACTGTCAAACTGTCATAATGTTGCCAACCAGCATACAAAAATGAGAAACATGAAAAAGAACATAGACATCATTGTGAATGATGTTGCTAACAGTATCACACTATATATAATAATATAATCACACTAATATTATAAAGGCGAAAGTTTGTGTGTGGGGGTGTGTGCGTGTGTTTATATGTTTATTACTTCTTCACACTCAAACGGCAACAAACACAAATTTTATCAAAATTGGGGTCCAGACCAATTTTGATAAAATTTTGCATGGAGGTAGCTGACACCCTGGATTATCATACAGGCTACTTTTTCTCCCGATATTCCCACGGGATCAACATTTACGCGGATGAAACTGCGGGGCGCAGCTAGTAAATAATAATCGTAGGGTAAATTTTACCAACGCCGGGGTAGAATTTTTAATTTTTTAAAGATTTTTTCGTATAAAAACAATTTCATTCCTCAGATAAAAGATAAATCTGGCTTTAATCAGCCCCTAGTGTTATTTTACTGCTTAAACAATTTAGATACTGTTATCTAGACAAAAGGAAATTAAATTCCTCCTTATTTATTTAAAGGCAAAACTCTGAATAATCTTGAGAAATGGCGGTGTAATTAAATAATAGGAGCGGGCAGCGATGTGCAATACCTTCGGCCATGTTTATAATGCCGCACATACCTTCGAGGTGCCATGGACGTGGAGTGTGAACGAATAGAGGAAGTATTTTGGACTTACAAATAAAATATTGCAGCCGTTGCCACAAACGTATTACGATCCTTGCTATACAAATCACTAAATTTTCATGCGCTTAGCATTAAAAACAATTAATAATTTCAGTAATTTTGAGTCGGCGCCAAACAATCAATGAACAAAGATCACTAAATTACCTTACATTTAAAGAAATAACAATGCAACGTGAAATCTCCAGCGATAAACATTAACATTCAAAACAAAAAATGCGCTCTCCGTACGACCACTCGTAACGATATTAATTTGCTTGTTTGGCGGCGACTCAAAATTACTTAGGTATACTTACATTAGTTTAAGAATTTAATTAGTTTATTTATTAAGGTTAAACAAAAAAGGTTTATTATTTTTTGCTTTTCAGTTTTTTCAGAGGTTTAATTTTGTTTAGCGCTAAACGTTTGTGTGGTTTGTAGTGCGTGATTTGTGGTACAATGTCATTAATTTACATAATTATTATGTATAATTTTTTTATGGATCATATTTCAATGTGTGAAATTTATCGAAGAAAGTTGTTATGGATTATTTTCGTAGTAACCACATTTCGATGAATTGATATCCACCAAAAGGCTGACGAAAGGACGACTGACTGATTGAAAATGATACTGATTACAACCGCCTATAATTATGCAATACAAAGGTCTCACAATGCAGGAACATGATTCAAAAATCTGTCGTGCCATAAACACGAGCACTGTTTGTTTTTTTTTAGCCGGTTTCGTGGCCGGCTACATGACACCGGTCAGCGAAACACGACGCAGACACTTCGTGTTTAGTTGGATTCTTAGTGTGATAATAATGTTGTATGTATTTATAGTATTTTTAAGTTATATTAATATTGTATTTTATGTGTTTTATATGGGCCTTGATGCCTGAAATAAATGGATATAAAATGATAAGGAATGAATATTTATTTTGATGGCTAATTACTAATAGACCTGTTACAGATAGCGCCATCTACAAAAACGCGCCCCACTCTTCTTCCTCACCGCATACAGTACAAGTGTGCAACATTCCACTAGTGTTTTAGTTTTGTCGATACACAGTAAATACTTATTAGTGGGTAATTAGTGTGTATCAAAAAACTAAAACACTAGCGAAATTAACTAGCGATAACCACGAGCGATTAGTAAAAAGAGTGGGGCGCGTCTTCGTGGATGGCACTATCTATAACATTATCATATCATCTGCCTAACCTTTTCCCAACTATGTTGGGGTCGGCTTTCAGTCTAACCTGATGCAGCTGAATACCAGTATTTTACATGGAGCGACTGCCTATCTGACCTCCACAACCCAGTTACTGGGTAATACGATACCCCTTGCTAAGACTAGTCAGATTTTCGGGCTTCTGACAACCCGTAACGACTGTCAAAGATCCACGAATGACAGCAGGGACCATCAACTGCTTAATTGCTTCCCGAGGCACGGAGGGGTCACTCATCCACGGACCAACCGCGGCAAGCGTAGCTTAACCTGATTGATCGACCCGTGCGGCTGCTATTACTTACCCACAAGCCCCTCATATCATAATTATGTTCATATTTTTTATCTGCGGAAATAAAATAAAAATAACGATAACGAGAAAAAACCGTAACGTAAAATATTGATAACGTCAGTATGTGATGAATTGACAAACAAATCTAAACTAAATTGAATTGTATAGAAGGTACACAAACAATCACCACATACCACTATAACATATTCACACGCCCATTCGCAACTCCTCATGCACACTTCTACACACTCACTCACACCGTACACTTAGCAATGCTCAGATGGTGCTAGCAGTTCACGTCATTCTCTATTTTTGTTTCTGTTGCATGTATGTACAGTTATTAAATTGTAAATCCGTAATTGGCTGTAAGACTAGCATAAATATCTTAAGAGGCTTACTAGACCTAAGTGTCCTTGAAAAACGCATGCACACATATGCAGAATCGACGCAAACGCCATCTAACGACGACGCCCATCACAATTATGACATAAAGCATACATGAGATTTAGAAGTAACAGTTTTGTGAGATTACGCCCTAGTATTCTAATAGATGGCGCGGAAACGATGTGCAAATAAGTTAAAGATCTAACAAACAAATTATGTAGTTATGTGTGACAACATAATAAATTTTATTCGTTTTGAGTGTGACTTGAAAAACTTAAGGATGTGGGTGATTTTGAAATAAAACTGATTCAATGAAATTTAAAACATTTTTAACCGACTTCAAAAAAGGAGGTTGTGTATTCGACCCGTATGTATGTACCTATGTAATGTATGTATGTGTGTATGTTTGTATATATATTTGTAGATTTTCTAAAAAACTGATGAACCAATTTTGATCATTCTTTCACTAATGTGATCTACCTACATACTTCCAGGAAGGTTTTAGTATATAATACATTAGGTAATTATTCTTATGTAGTATGTCCGAAGTTAATATGCATAAATGTACTGCATCTCCGGCATTTCTATGCGAATTTTGATGATTCTTCAATGCACTAGTGTTAATTGAATTTTTGTGGGGTAGGTACAATTAGAAAGAAAAAAAAACAACCGACTTCAAAAAAAGCACTACAGCGTGATAAATAACTATTAATTTCGGAAGTCGGTGTCAAAAAACGAAAATGCGGAACCAGCGACACCGACTTCCGAAATAAAAGTTATCACTTTGCAGTGTTTTTTTCTAAAACTATGAATTTTGGAAACATCTAAGAAAGTGCAGTCATTTCGAATAAGCTAAGTATTTTCGACTTCACGTGCAACTGTCACAGTGGCGTATGTGGACGACGTGTAGATTTGTATACGAGAGTCCCCGGGTTCGATTCCCAAGGTTACGAAATCGAATTTTCTATTTAAATGTCATTTTGAATTTTTAAATATATCTATTATATATTTTTATAAATAACTAAAAAAAAGTCTACAGGAGAAAGAAAGTCGAAAATATCAACACGGAAGTTAGGTATTTCTAATGCGCAAGTACCTACACGTTTTCTAAGCTATTACATAAATAAAAAAAATTCTGACCTAATGTTTTTATTAACAGACCGCGACTTATTGATAATGGGCATAATGAAATAGGTAACAGTTTCATCTGAAAATTGCGATGAAAATTATCAAAAGCATGAAATTAGATTTAAAATAGATTTTGTTTATAATAAACTAGCGGCCCGCCCCAGCTTCGCACGGGTGCAATTTTTTTTTCGAATTTCCAAAATTTTCTTTCATACAAACCTTGTCCCGGCAATACCGATCACAACAAAAAAAGAATTAGCGAAATCGGTCCAGCCGTTTTCATGTTATGTCGTGACAACGGAAAACGGGTTTCATTTTTATACATATATACAGGGTGAAATTGAACACATGCGACAAATCGAAATGGGAGATTGTACTCATTATTATGAACAACTTTTACTATGAGACCGAACCTGAAATCGCGAAAAAAAATCAGCTGTTCCCTACATTTTGACGAGTTATGCGAACATAAAATGTAGGGAACAGTTTTTTCGCGATTTCAGGTTTATGCACATTATCAATAAGTAGCGGGCTGTTAATAAATTTAGGTTTTTTTTATTGTTACAATGGCTTAGAAAACGTGTAGGTACTTACGCATTAGAAGTAACTTCCGTGTTGATATTTTCGACTTTCTTTCTCCTGTGAAAGATAATTACATTGTAGACGTTTATTTAGTTATTTATAAAAATATATTTAAAAATTCAAAATACATTTAAATAAAATTAAATCGATTTCGTATCACTGGGAATCGAACTCGGGGACCCTCGAACACAAACCTGCGCGTCGTCTACATAAGCCAATGTAACGGTTGTGTATGTTGTCGAAAAAACTGAGCTTATGCGTAATAAGTGCATTTTCTTAGACTACCAAAATTCATAGTGAAAAAAAATATTCAGTAATAATAAAATGCTCTTACTTTTTAATTTCGTTCATATGTTCGGCGTTTGTTTTATATGAACGTTTTGTAGTCCTCCTATGGGAATGTTTCACTTTATTTCCCATATTTACAAATTATATAATTGATAGCAAATTATTACGCTATTTTTACTTAAAGTATTTTATATTTACATGAAATAAAAATATTTACAGAAAGAAGATATGCAAATAGTAATAATAAACAATGAATGTATGTACAAATAAAACGTTACAAAAACAACAATCTTGACGGAAATAATGCGGCGAAAAGAGCGACACGTCCGTATAGTAGGTATCAGGCCTCGGCCGGCATTATCGCTACACGGGGTGACGGGGGTTTACCGTTTACGTACACATGCGCACTTATTATGTTCGGAACTATGAATATGCTATTTACAATAAAACTATTGTTTGAACTAAAAAATTAAAACACTATTATTTTAGTATGTTGCTTGTAGAATGATCTGACAAAAAATCAGAATGATTGTATGTATATTAGTATGGTTTCTATTGTAAAAAGAAAGTTTTTAGAGGTATCTTCATGATTTTTTTCTATCGTACCAAATTAGTTGTATTATGTTTTCAAAACACTATCTATCTAAAAATTCAAAATACATTTAAATAAAATTTAAAAAGAAAGTACGTTTTCGTAACCTTGGGAATCGAACCCGGGGACTCTCGAATACAAATCTACACGCCGTCCACATGCGCCGGTGTGACAGATGTACGCGGAGCCGAAAATGCTTAGCTTATGCGTAACATAATGACTGCACTTTCTTAGATGTTTCCGAAATTCATAGTTTTATTGCAAAAATAAAAATATTCAGTTAAAAATAAAATGCTCATACTTTTTACTTTCGTTCATATTATGTTCGGCTTTTGTTTTATATGAACGTTTTGTAGTCCTCCTTACGGAATGTTTCACTATATTTCCCATTTATTTACAAATTATTACGCTATTTCAACTTTGTTAGGTAGTACGCGGACCGCTGCCGGGAGACACAAGTGAAACGACCGGGAGTTGGGACTCGCCGTACAATAGATGGCGCGCGCCTTGCACCCATACATAACAAACTTAAAAGTATTTTATATTTACACGAAATAAAAATATTTACGGAAAGAAGATAATGCAAATAATAATAAACAATGAATTGACAAATAAAACTTAACAAAAACATAACATTTTTGACGGAAATAGTGCGGCGAAAAGAGCGACACGTCCATATAGCATCAGGCCTCGGCCGGCACTGTCGCTACACGGGCGTTCACGCACACATGCGCACTTTTTATGTTCGGAACTATGAATATTCGATTTACAAAAAAACTATTGTTTTAAATAAAAAAATAAAACACTATCATTTTAGTATGTTACTTGTAGAATAATCTGACAAAAAATCAGAATGATTGTATGTATATTAGTATGGTTTTTATTGTAAAAAGAAAGTTTTTTAGAGGTATGTTCATGATTTTTTTCTATCGTACCAAATTAGTTGTATTGTGTTTTCAAAACACTATCTATCTAGCATATATCCTGAAGAATATCATATATTTTTCTGATTTTGTTTACTGTAGGCGATCATATACTTTTATTGTTTCGAAAACTACCGTTTTTTTGCGTTTAGGTCCTGTAAGCCCCTTAAGAGAAAATTTCAAAGAGCTGTGGATTTTGTGATTAATAAATAAATAAATAAATAAATAAAACTTCCTCTAAGTATCTTCGTTGGTACTGTCCTTTCATTTCCCCGGTCCATTTACAAAGATCTACGTGCAAACGTAAAGTGCACGTATATCTCGTAGCTGGGTATAGCCAACACCTGCTGGATCAACCGGTCGCAGAGGATCAACGATATGGCAGTAGGTAACCTTTACTTGCGGAAACCGGGTAGGAATTACTGCAGCGTTTTCTAAAAGACTAGGTTTTTTTGAAAACTGTGTTTCTACTAAAAAGTGGTAAATTGTGGGTTTTAAAAGGCTGTGTGTTGCAAAAATGTTGTTTTAAAAACGCTAATCCTCGTCATTACTTTTTAGGGGTCCGTACCCAATGGGTAAAAACGGGACCCTATTAGTAAGACTCCTGCTTACGCAAGCTAGCAATATAAAAATTTTGGTATTATGTTTCCAAACGCGTCTCACATATTGAGGGTAGAATTCATATTGGACCACAGTATTGAGCCAATTATTTTCCCGCTAAATTACACAACGCGTGTTGGTCCTTCGAGAAACCGCTATCCCAACTTCACCAACTCCACTGTCCGTCTGTCTGTCTGTCATCTCATGAACCTTGATAGCTAGACAGTTAAAATTTTCACAGATGATGTATTTGTGTTGTCGCTATAACAACAAATACTAAAAACAGAATCAAATAAATATTTAAGGGGGGCTCCCATACAACAGACGTTATTTTTTTGCCGTTTTTTGCTAGATATTAATATCGGCAACCGGTAGTCGCTTGAAATATTCACAGAATATTTAGTTGTACATTCACTTTAAAAATAAATAATTAAATTAAAATAAATTAAGTGGGGCTCCCATACAACAAACTTGTTTTTTTTGTATACGTAGTGTTAAATATTGTGCGGTGGTACGGAACCTTTCGTGTGCGAGTCCTACAAAGTCGTCACATTTACAAAATAAGAATCTATCAAAATGATAAATATACTATTTGCATGCTCAGACCTCATGCTCAGTAGTAGTCCTAACCCCAGGCCAGCCTTTTTTTTATGGATGGGAAATCATTAAATGACCCCTCCCGCTCTGGGTGGAGCGGAAGGGAGTGTCAGACTCCTACTGACTAAAACCCATCCGTGTTCCTTCCTTAGCCCTTTATGTTCCGGGGTAGCGGTAACCCTTTCGGACAATCCCGCACCCCCGGCAGGCTTCGGCCCTGGCAGGCCCCTTCCTTTATGCTGACATCTCTTTGAGGCGCGCGTTTAACACGTACGCGCCGTCCGGCACGGGCCTGGTCCTGATCGGACGGTGAGCTACCCATTGCTCTCCGTCCGCAGGCCCGCGCCTACGGTGGCCGGGAGTCGTCACGCGGTTCCCGACGCCCGGAGCGTCTCCCGCGGCGGCTACCCCAGGCCAGCCTGGCAGCACAACAAAAACCACGAAAAACATTTATGTTATCAGGTGCTACTTTATCCACACGATTTATTTTCAGAAAAAAAACTTCAAACGCAAGCATCGAAGAAAAATCTACCAAGCTGCAAAACTCTTCACGTTTGCAGAGCATGTTACAAGTTGGATAAATAGCTACATCAAGTAAATGCCAAGCATTTATCAAGTTGACGGACACTCGATTAAAGACGTCTGCGAGAGTAATTGAAACTAGGACGTTAAAGGAGTGTGTTCCTATATTGTACTGTAGCGGTATCTACAACGCCACATGCGAACAACGCGTCATACTGACGTCACGCAAATCCTGCATCGCGCAAGCAGAGTTTACCGCGCAACTAGCATAGATATAACGGCCCGACATGAATCATTGGGCAGTTGCCCGCCAGACACAACACCCGTCTGGTCGGAGGATCCTCCCTTTTCTATGGAGGTTGAGTGAACTTTACACCCTGTTCCTCATACCTCTATAGTACCAACTACTAATCGTTTAAGTGAACCGTGCTCGTTTCTACATAGAAACGCTCTCGAACGAAACTAATTAGTCTCCTCTGCAACATTGATGGTGCAGGTCAATAGTGCAAACCGTACAACGGGTTCTTGCTCACCATAAAGCAATGATTTTTTACAGAATAATAAATATTAACTAGTTGTATGTCCCTATGTTTTCCTTTTTGATGATACATTATTTTTAAAAGCACTAGAACCCTCAAAAAATGCCGATTTAAATCGCTGTCGACAGAGGCCTAGTGTACAAATTTGACAACTATTAATGAAAAAAGAAAAACAAAGGGACACACTATATATCCTTCTTATTCAGTTTATGAAATTTATCTTTTAAATTGGTCCTATATTGGAGGAGGAAATAGGCGAGAGTCAACTTTCGAATTACGACTTTTTACTTAGGCTTTTTCAAAAGTCTCTCCAACCGAATTTCCTCTTAAGTGTAACTAAATAAAGAGTACAGTACCCGGCGATAAATATTGCACATCGACCTTTGGAAAGAAACAATCGGCTAATTTCGGCTTCGTAGTGCGTTATCTCTGTCGCACACTACCTATGTGACGTTAACTGACGTTTTGTCAGTCGTTGTTCAAGTGCGGTAGAGTGCGGTCGCGTCCAGTTCAAAATATATATCTAGAGTTGATAACACCCCCAAATTTAAATAATTTAAAGTTGTACTATGGCATCTTTAGGAAAAATAGGGGAACCTTTTTAATTTACCCCAACCTAAAGCAATCATTTATAGAAAAATTGGTGTATTTTATACAAAGAATAAAAACAATTATCAAAAGAAGCAAATCATAATTGTTTTAACAGCTCCTAATAGATACCGGACTGTTTGTATTTCGTGCGACAGAGATAACGCTCTACGAAGCCGAAATTAGCCGATTGTCTCTTTCCAAAGATCGATGTGCAATATTTATCGCCGGGTACTGTACAACAATCCATTCCATGACTATTCAGAATCATAATGTACTAAATCCATGTTAATAGGTTTTGTGTGTCGATGTCCCTGCTACCCGTACCTTTATTCAAGTTTGTATTTTGCAGATTGCGACTGGATTTTGAACGTTTCTAATTACGGAAATTGGCCAACTGACATTCAGAAAGAAAGAAAAAACGTTTATTTGCGGTGAAAATGACGCAAAAAAGAACATAAACACAAAAAATAAAATAAAAAGGTAGGGGGAAAGATGCGTCACATCCACGCAAAACGGCTATCGCTCAGCGTTGTGCTACGACCCTATGCAGGACAGAGCCCCAGCGCTGGTTTTCAGCGACAGCCGGCGCTGACGTAATGACGTCGTCCGGTGCAGCAAACAATTATTAAAATACAGTGTACCTAAAGAAAAATAATTTAATTTAAAAGTGATAGAATATTATACTAAACAGGAAATAGACATAGGTACAGTACATGCTACGAGAATATCTTCCTAAATAAACGTTTTACACTTTATGTAGTGGCAACATTTCGAAGCGTCCTTATGAATTTATTTCGTTTTGTTTTGACCTAAGCCGAACCAGTTCACAAGCCCTAAAAACAGTGTTTCATTCCACACGAACCACCACGATCTCATCGAATATTTAAATCTGAAAAATAAAGAAAATCTCTCCGCTCCTTGAAGCGCTTAGCTAAAATTGAATCAGTATAAACCGGCCAGTTTGTGAAGTCAGTATTACGAGGCGGGTAGCAGGTCATAACTAGATTTTGAACGTAACAGCATTACCCTGGTTTTAGATAACTAACCCAGTTTGCCGCAGTGGTAAACATCAGGTTTGAGGTTTGCTGTATTTATGAGCCGACCGCTTAACTGAGACGTTGCCTGAGGCAGCTGCGCGGTACGGGAGGGGTGAAAGTTGTCACAATCTCGCATCACGTCACCCCTCCCGCACCGCACTAATACCTCAGGCAACGTCTCAGTTAAGTGCTCGGCCTATAGGTCTGAGCCGTATTTCGTACGGTATTTGTTGACTTCAACCAATATGAAACTACGATTTTGGTTGTGCTAATGCTATGAAAAGAGCGTAATTTAAGGGGAATGCCCTTAGGTATCCACGAAATTCAAATTGACTAGTAATGTGTTGATGAGTAATGGAAGCTTTAAAAAAGATATATTTTCAAATGATATACACTCGAAAAATATTACCCTTCTGGGGCAGTCTTTTACCGAACTGTTAAATAAACTAGAACACACTAATAGAATCTAACAGCAAAAGCATAGTCGCAAAATGAATGTTCCGCTTGAGTTTGAAAACACACCACACATCCCACCAATCCATACAGGGAGGACGGAGGTATTAAAAATACGTCCACAGCAAAATAGCAAATAAAAAACTAAAACAAATGGTTTGGAATAAACGACCAAAACGTTTGGGATGGACGCGATATCAACGGATGTGTTTTTGCTGCAAAATATCGTGGCAACAGGACAGTTCAAAATGGCGGTCGGTAGGCACTATAGATGGATTTAATCTGCAATGTGTTTGTTGTTTATGCGTTGTGTTGGGAACTTAAATACTCGTATGCAAATGAAATACTCTATATGTGTTTGATTTCGAAAGGAAAATATTTTTGACTCGTTCTCTAAAAACTAAGGGGTTAAATATTATGACCACCAAAAAAATTTACTATCATCTGACTAGCCTTTTTTTTTTTTTTTTTTTTTTTTTTATTTGAAATGGGCTTGCTCTTGACTCTAGCCTAGGTCAAAGGTGACAGTGACAAAGTCGACGATGGAGCGAGCTTACCCAGAAGAAGCCTGTTCACTCTCACTTTAAGGCGATTATAGCCTCGAATGTCCTTGAGCGTTTGGGCGGAGCATAGGCGAACCCAGTGCCTCACCCCGCGCGCCCGCTTACCTCCCCAATGTCAAAGAATGTCGTACTCGTACGTAGCGCATGCAGATGCGGCGTGGGATGCATTTTGTCTTAGGCAGTTTTATGATGCTACCTACTTACTGAGTGTAGATGGATCGAGAATACGTACAATATTTATGTTGTGAGTATGAATGCTATTGTACTTACAGTAAAAATACTGCTTTCTTAGAGACAAATAAAAAATAATAATAATATCGATAAAAAACGTTTATTCAGTATACAGTTCGTTTTTTCACGTATACAGATTATAAAAAAATACAATTATGAAAAAAAAAAACTTATGACTAATACCGCTTTTAACAGTGGTAGTTTTAGGGTTCCGTACCCAAAGGGTAAAAACGGGACCTTATTACTAAGACTCCTCTGTCCGTCTGTCGGTCTGTCACCGGGCTGTATCTCACGAACCGTGATTGCCAGAAGAATACCATTATTATAGTTACAAACTCAAATGGGTCCCGCCTGCTTCCAACTTTTATTTAATTTAAAATGGGCTTGTTTTTAGCTTTTCAGTTAGTTTTAGTATAAGGTTGCAGTCGGGTTTTTTAATTTTTTTATTTCCTGCTTTTTAGTTTACAAATGTGAAAGATTTCGCAGACGATTTAGTTCTTGGTAGGTGTTTTTTACGATTTGTCACTTTGAATTAGTTTTTACCATATTATAAATTGTATATATTTTTGTAATCACCTTTTAAAACCTTTTATTTTAAAACCCCACTCGATAGATTATGAGAAAAAAAAAGACGGGTTGCACTCCGGGAGTGCCGGCAGAAGTGAAAACTTGAATATTAACGTTGAAATAAATCAATTATTAATTGAATTAATATAACTCATTTTTTTCACTATTTCTGCGTCACTTTTTTCATTAATAGATGCACTTTGTTCAATTTCCATATTTTAAACACTATACGAGTATACACGAATTTTACGAATACACAGCAGTGTAGGTACTACACAGACGGTCGAGCCATCAGCTGTCCATCCATCCATCCGTACATCCACACCCACTCCCACACACACACCCACACACACCCCCACACCCACACCCACACACACGCCCACACCCACACCCACACACCCACACCCACAGCCACACACACACCCACACCCACACCCACACCCACATCCACACACACACCCCACACCCACACCCACACCCATCCATCCATCCATCCATCCATTGTCGTGTGTCACTTGGTTCACTTCGGTTGGCACCGCCGTAGAAAGAGAGGGGGATACTTAGTAGTTAGGAGTAGTAGTTCTCCCCTGTGAAATCTCTCCTGACGGTCACGTGTCCTGACGCGACCATTGTTTTCAATACATAGCTGGATTCGACGTCTCAAGGATTGTACTGCCATTCAGCATTACAATATTAGTGATTCCATTAGAATATTTTCCAAAGATCGTAATAGAAATTTGAATTTGGAACATAATGTTGTGAAGGTGACTGCGCTGCGGGTGTGTTAGTAAAATAAAAATATTGAGCATCATTTCGAACAAGGTACGTAATCTAGGTATGAATACTTTAAAATAAGAAGCAGTTTATTAAGATTCAACATTTTCCTTAAGTTTGCCGTATGTCATTACTTCCCAGAATTTGATCCTTATTAGGGACACTATCGAATGGTGTAATAATACAGTGTGTGTGTTTTTTTTTCAAAATCAACAGGTTCGATTCCTGGCTAGAAATATTGATTTTTCAAAAATCCAATGATTCAGTTTTAGTTTTCATCAAAATCGAGCCCGCGACTCCTTTGAGTATTTTTCGCTATTCCTCATTGTATAGAATTTGGCCATCCACGCCCACTTGAAAAATTTAACCTGTATATTATATACTCTCGAAAAACAACCCTTCTTCTGGCTATCACGGTTCGTGAGATACAGCCTGGTGACAGACAGACAGACGGAGAGAGGACTCTTAGTAATAAGGTCCCGTTTTTACCCTTTGGGTACGGAACCCGAAAAACTACCACTGTTAAGAGCGGTATTAGTCATAAGTTAGTTTTAATTTTTTTTTTGTAATTATATTTTTTTTATAAATTGTATACGTGAATAAACGATCTGTATACTGAATAAACGTGTTTTATTGATATTATTATTATATTAGTATTCAATAGACAATAATATAGCGTCCACTCGCAAACAAACTATCACTACTACTAATACTATCAACGTCCAAGCGTAAACGAACAGTCCGAGTGTACTATCTGCGCTATTTAGTCTTTGCTACAAAAATGCAGATCGGAGCGAGCCGACATGCGACACAACCTCCCCGTGCGAACGATACAGCGAGACTGACCGGGCGACTGCTGCCCGCGCCCGTATAGGTAAAACCATGGTGTTACTGATTTTTTCCCACTTAAATAATAATTATTAAAAAAAACAAACTTAATTTTTATAAACCATTAAATTTGCTATAATTTGGTGAAAGAATCATCAAAATCGCTTCAGGCGTTTGGAAGTAGAAAGAAAATTCTTGCGTAAAATAAGAGGATGGATATGATTTTTTATTGTTAAAACTAACAGTAATATTAAAAAAATCAAACTTAAATTATATTTGTAAACATATGTCACATATCATATATTTTTTTTAATGTATTTGGGCTATCCATTTGGGAGAAGTAGGCCTTCAAAGAGAGGTCTACTTTGAAGTTTGGCGTAACCATTCGCCTTAAAGAGATTCGGGTTGTATGCGCTCGGAAAAACAGACGCAGGTAGAGAGTTTTCCCAACTAAGTTGAGGTTGGCTTCCAGTCTAACCGGATGCAGCTGAATACCAGTATTTTACATGGAGCGACTGCCTATCTGACCTCCACAACCCAGTTACTGGGTAATACGATACCTCTTGGTAAGACTTGTTGTCAGACTTTCGGGCTTCTGACTACCCGTAACGACGGTCAAAGATCCATGAATGACAGTCGGGACCAACGGCTTAACGTGCTATCCGAGGCACGGAGGGGTCTTGGTATGTAAAGATGGTCACCCATCCAGAGACCAACCGCGGCAAGTGTAGCTTAACCTGATCGATCGACCTGTGCGGCTGTTATTATTTAGCCAGGGGCCCCTCAAAAAACAATATACAAAACACCAAAAAATTAAGTCTAAAATTACAATAGTAGATCAGGACAGGTGGAGTTTTGTAGTTTCTGCTTACCCCCATAACGTAAGTATCAATCACGATAAACCAAGCGTGCCATTTTTTGACTACCTACTATGACGTCACAAGCGCTATTTAGTGGTGGGAAAATCAAATCGATTCAAAGACGCCGCCGCGTGCGGAACCCGTCTCGCCCCACCCCCGGGGACTAGCGCCAGCGGTCACGCTCACCCAGCCAGCAGTACACAGGACTGAGCGCGAAAGTGGCGCCTTACGATTTTTGTACGTAAGCTGCCCCTGCTGTCCCGACATTAGATAGCGACAAAAATCGGTCGCTAAGTCGTATCGTTGTCAAATTCCTTTAATAGATTTTAAACTTTATTTCGAAAGCATAAGGTTGAAAATGTAGTACTTAAAGAAATTTGACATCGATTAGACTTAACGATCGATTTTTGTCGTTATATTTGTCGAGACTGCAAGGCACGCGAAGTGGTTGCTCTTGCGTTATCTAGATGTATCTATATCTGTGTATCTGACCATTTCTCTACTTTGACCCTTTACAATTCATTCTCAGCTCAAAACAACTCCTTAGCCCTAGATTGCCACAACAACCCACTTTAATACAAGTACCCTTCATCACAATAGCTACTATTAACAATAAAGTAATTATCCACTGTAACGAGCTCCAATAAATATCTATGTGCTACTTCAGTCTTTCTACAAAGAGTGTCGTGACATTGTTTGTTATTTGTTTGTAAGCAACGACTGACTGAGTCTTTTATTTCAGTGATTCTGGGATAATAATAACGGCGGCCATTTTAGGGATATAGTTAACCTCTCACAAGTTTGCCCGCCTACCTGTCGAAACACCCAACGCATCGGAGTAGTTGAATGGGCGCAGTAAAGTCATTGTTTTAACAATGACAATAAAACAATGACACTGTTGTGTACACTTGGTGTACCGTTGACGCTTCGAGCACTCCCTCTTATGTACATATGGTGTACCGTTGACACTTGAGGGGTTAACTGATATTCTGAGGGGCCCGTGGCTAAATAATAACAGCCGCACAGGTCGATCGATCAGGTTAAGCTACGCTTGCCGCGGTTGGTCTGTGACCATCTTTCCATACCGAGACCCCTCCGTGCCTCGTAAAGCACGTTAAGCCGTTGGTCCCGGCTGTCATCAAGGATCTTTGACAATGTTTCCAAAAGTTCCTAAACGGGAACAAGACATGTCAGAAAGTAACAAACACGTCACAAAAACGGTTGCGTGTGAAAAATGTAACGAAAGCCGCGATAATAAGTGGAAACAAGAATATGTCACGCTTGTGAGCCCCTCGAACAAAGAAAGAGTAGAGTCGACATAAATGTAATTAAAAAATAAACAATCCTTTTTGACACCAAGACTGTGAATAGAAGTTTTTTTTTATTAACCTGCGC
Source organism: Amphipoea oculea (assembly GCA_945859645.1). Classification (NCBI taxonomy): domain Eukaryota; kingdom Metazoa; phylum Arthropoda; class Insecta; order Lepidoptera; family Noctuidae; genus Amphipoea; species Amphipoea oculea. Next base: position 4,365,217 of record OX243881.1, on the reverse strand, counting down.
TGTCCCACTCTTGGGCAAAGGCCTCCCTCCACTCCTTCCATCTTTCGCGAGCCCGCACGTCCTCCCTCCAGTTTTGACTGAACCTATCCAGCTCGTCCCGCCATCTCCTACGTGGTCTGCCGCGACCACGTAGGAGATGGCGCAGGGCACTTTTTTACCCAACTGCGCCATAAGGAGGGTTATGTTTTTCGAGAGTATGTATGTTTGTATGTATGTATAATTGTTTGGCACGCTCTGCAGCCTGAACGGCTCGATGGATTTTAGCTTGAGAGGTGTCGTTAGATTGAAACCTTCCAGTTTAACTGGATGCAGCTGGATATCAGTATTTTACATGGAGCGACTTCCTATATGACCTCCACAACTCAGTTACTGGGTAACGCGACATCCCTTGGTAAGTACAGCACTAAAAGTAATAGCATCTTGGTAATTCTTTGCTCAATCTACACTTTGTTTTTAATTCTTTTTCTTTTTTCATATTATATGTCGTTTTGAAGTTTTTGAAAATAGCAAAACCTTTTTTTTTAATGCACGATTGCAGTAAAACCTTAATGTGTCCACTTTGGTCATATTCAGGATACAAAAAAATATATTTGAAAACTTTTTCCATAGTCCTAAGTTTGTACCCTTTTCTCGCGTGTCAGTGAACAATTTGTCTTGTCCCCCTGTCAAGATGATCCAACTGTTTTTGAATGCACATAGGGCCAAAAAAAAAATGAGTTAGCGAGGAGCAAAGTAGAATTTTTCATGTGCATGTCAACTTAGGTGACTTTATACTTTTTTTTTTAAATTTTAATGCTCAAGATAACCTAGCACGTTCTCGAGCCGTAAACGTATCGTTAATTCGAACGATTTTTGATGTGATAACGTCTTATAAATCGATGAACGCCGGCTGCACGCACGAAAAAGCATGACTCATTGTCACGTTCCGCCTGAGCCGAGTGTGCAAGCGAGAGCGCGGAACAAGCGATAGAGAGGCACCATCGGATGTTTTCTTATGACGTTATAACGTAAAATTATCGTCTGTAAACCGACTTTACAGACATCCAATGTTTTTTTTAATCTAAAACACTACTATTCTTTAGCATATTGGTTTTAATTTTTGTGATAAGCACAATAAAAATTAAATTGCTCATAGATATTTAAACCTAAAAGCTAAGCGGAGCGTTCATCCCGTGTGGGCTGGCAACGTCGCATATCTAGTGGTTTTCCGTGATTATTTTATTAAATTTAAACCAGAGTACTATTATTTTGCAGCCAAACACTAGATCGTTGGTATTTATAATTATTTATAACATTCACACTCTTAAATAAAAATATTTAATCGTAATAACTACTGCAAATAGAAAATAACTGACAATAATTATGTAAATTTTTATGAGTAAAAACCAAAATAACTGTCACAAAAATAGCGTACAAACTAATAAATCTACCATTTATCTACTAAAACTACTTTATAATACTATAGGTATTACATTTTTCTTTTCTATCTACTAGCAGATACAGAAAAAAATTACCTGTGCGCAAAGTAACCATGAATTCAGCATAATAAACAATGAATGTATGTACAAATAAAACGTTACAAAAACAACAATCTTGACGGAAATAATGCGGCGAAAAGAGCGACACGTCCGTATAGTAGGTATCAGGCCTCGGCCGGCATTATCGCTACACGGGGTGACGGGGGTTTACCGTTTACGTACACATGCGCACTTATTATGTTCGGAACTATGAATATGCTATTTACAATAAAACTATTGTTTGAACTAAAAAATTAAAACACTATTATTTTAGTATGTTGCTTGTAGAATGATCTGACAAAAAATCAGAATGATTGTATGTATATTAGTATGGTTTCTATTGTAAAAAGAAAGTTTTTAGAGGTATCTTCATGATTTTTTTCTATCGTACCAAATTAGTTGTATTATGTTTTCAAAACACTATCTATCTAAAAATTCAAAATACATTTAAATAAAATTTAAAAAGAAAGTACGTTTTCGTAACCTTGGGAATCGAACCCGGGGACTCTCGAATACAAATCTACACGCCGTCCACATGCGCCGGTGTGACAGATGTACGCGGAGCCGAAAATGCTTAGCTTATGCGTAACATAATGACTGCACTTTCTTAGATGTTTCCGAAATTCATAGTTTTATTGCAAAAATAAAAATATTCAGTTAAAAATAAAATGCTCATACTTTTTACTTTCGTTCATATTATGTTCGGCTTTTGTTTTATATGAACGTTTTGTAGTCCTCCTTACGGAATGTTTCACTATATTTCCCATTTATTTACAAATTATTACGCTATTTCAACTTTGTTAGGTAGTACGCGGACCGCTGCCGGGAGACACAAGTGAAACGACCGGGAGTTGGGACTCGCCGTACAATAGATGGCGCGCGCCTTGCACCCATACATAACAAACTTAAAAGTATTTTATATTTACACGAAATAAAAATATTTACGGAAAGAAGATAATGCAAATAATAATAAACAATGAATTGACAAATAAAACTTAACAAAAACATAACATTTTTGACGGAAATAGTGCGGCGAAAAGAGCGACACGTCCATATAGCATCAGGCCTCGGCCGGCACTGTCGCTACACGGGCGTTCACGCACACATGCGCACTTTTTATGTTCGGAACTATGAATATTCGATTTACAAAAAAACTATTGTTTTAAATAAAAAAATAAAACACTATCATTTTAGTATGTTACTTGTAGAATAATCTGACAAAAAATCAGAATGATTGTATGTATATTAGTATGGTTTTTATTGTAAAAAGAAAGTTTTTTAGAGGTATGTTCATGATTTTTTTCTATCGTACCAAATTAGTTGTATTGTGTTTTCAAAACACTATCTATCTAGCATATATCCTGAAGAATATCATATATTTTTCTGATTTTGTTTACTGTAGGCGATCATATACTTTTATTGTTTCGAAAACTACCGTTTTTTTGCGTTTAGGTCCTGTAAGCCCCTTAAGAGAAAATTTCAAAGAGCTGTGGATTTTGTGATTAATAAATAAATAAATAAATAAATAAAACTTCCTCTAAGTATCTTCGTTGGTACTGTCCTTTCATTTCCCCGGTCCATTTACAAAGATCTACGTGCAAACGTAAAGTGCACGTATATCTCGTAGCTGGGTATAGCCAACACCTGCTGGATCAACCGGTCGCAGAGGATCAACGATATGGCAGTAGGTAACCTTTACTTGCGGAAACCGGGTAGGAATTACTGCAGCGTTTTCTAAAAGACTAGGTTTTTTTGAAAACTGTGTTTCTACTAAAAAGTGGTAAATTGTGGGTTTTAAAAGGCTGTGTGTTGCAAAAATGTTGTTTTAAAAACGCTAATCCTCGTCATTACTTTTTAGGGGTCCGTACCCAATGGGTAAAAACGGGACCCTATTAGTAAGACTCCTGCTTACGCAAGCTAGCAATATAAAAATTTTGGTATTATGTTTCCAAACGCGTCTCACATATTGAGGGTAGAATTCATATTGGACCACAGTATTGAGCCAATTATTTTCCCGCTAAATTACACAACGCGTGTTGGTCCTTCGAGAAACCGCTATCCCAACTTCACCAACTCCACTGTCCGTCTGTCTGTCTGTCATCTCATGAACCTTGATAGCTAGACAGTTAAAATTTTCACAGATGATGTATTTGTGTTGTCGCTATAACAACAAATACTAAAAACAGAATCAAATAAATATTTAAGGGGGGCTCCCATACAACAGACGTTATTTTTTTGCCGTTTTTTGCTAGATATTAATATCGGCAACCGGTAGTCGCTTGAAATATTCACAGAATATTTAGTTGTACATTCACTTTAAAAATAAATAATTAAATTAAAATAAATTAAGTGGGGCTCCCATACAACAAACTTGTTTTTTTTGTATACGTAGTGTTAAATATTGTGCGGTGGTACGGAACCTTTCGTGTGCGAGTCCTACAAAGTCGTCACATTTACAAAATAAGAATCTATCAAAATGATAAATATACTATTTGCATGCTCAGACCTCATGCTCAGTAGTAGTCCTAACCCCAGGCCAGCCTTTTTTTTATGGATGGGAAATCATTAAATGACCCCTCCCGCTCTGGGTGGAGCGGAAGGGAGTGTCAGACTCCTACTGACTAAAACCCATCCGTGTTCCTTCCTTAGCCCTTTATGTTCCGGGGTAGCGGTAACCCTTTCGGACAATCCCGCACCCCCGGCAGGCTTCGGCCCTGGCAGGCCCCTTCCTTTATGCTGACATCTCTTTGAGGCGCGCGTTTAACACGTACGCGCCGTCCGGCACGGGCCTGGTCCTGATCGGACGGTGAGCTACCCATTGCTCTCCGTCCGCAGGCCCGCGCCTACGGTGGCCGGGAGTCGTCACGCGGTTCCCGACGCCCGGAGCGTCTCCCGCGGCGGCTACCCCAGGCCAGCCTGGCAGCACAACAAAAACCACGAAAAACATTTATGTTATCAGGTGCTACTTTATCCACACGATTTATTTTCAGAAAAAAAACTTCAAACGCAAGCATCGAAGAAAAATCTACCAAGCTGCAAAACTCTTCACGTTTGCAGAGCATGTTACAAGTTGGATAAATAGCTACATCAAGTAAATGCCAAGCATTTATCAAGTTGACGGACACTCGATTAAAGACGTCTGCGAGAGTAATTGAAACTAGGACGTTAAAGGAGTGTGTTCCTATATTGTACTGTAGCGGTATCTACAACGCCACATGCGAACAACGCGTCATACTGACGTCACGCAAATCCTGCATCGCGCAAGCAGAGTTTACCGCGCAACTAGCATAGATATAACGGCCCGACATGAATCATTGGGCAGTTGCCCGCCAGACACAACACCCGTCTGGTCGGAGGATCCTCCCTTTTCTATGGAGGTTGAGTGAACTTTACACCCTGTTCCTCATACCTCTATAGTACCAACTACTAATCGTTTAAGTGAACCGTGCTCGTTTCTACATAGAAACGCTCTCGAACGAAACTAATTAGTCTCCTCTGCAACATTGATGGTGCAGGTCAATAGTGCAAACCGTACAACGGGTTCTTGCTCACCATAAAGCAATGATTTTTTACAGAATAATAAATATTAACTAGTTGTATGTCCCTATGTTTTCCTTTTTGATGATACATTATTTTTAAAAGCACTAGAACCCTCAAAAAATGCCGATTTAAATCGCTGTCGACAGAGGCCTAGTGTACAAATTTGACAACTATTAATGAAAAAAGAAAAACAAAGGGACACACTATATATCCTTCTTATTCAGTTTATGAAATTTATCTTTTAAATTGGTCCTATATTGGAGGAGGAAATAGGCGAGAGTCAACTTTCGAATTACGACTTTTTACTTAGGCTTTTTCAAAAGTCTCTCCAACCGAATTTCCTCTTAAGTGTAACTAAATAAAGAGTACAGTACCCGGCGATAAATATTGCACATCGACCTTTGGAAAGAAACAATCGGCTAATTTCGGCTTCGTAGTGCGTTATCTCTGTCGCACACTACCTATGTGACGTTAACTGACGTTTTGTCAGTCGTTGTTCAAGTGCGGTAGAGTGCGGTCGCGTCCAGTTCAAAATATATATCTAGAGTTGATAACACCCCCAAATTTAAATAATTTAAAGTTGTACTATGGCATCTTTAGGAAAAATAGGGGAACCTTTTTAATTTACCCCAACCTAAAGCAATCATTTATAGAAAAATTGGTGTATTTTATACAAAGAATAAAAACAATTATCAAAAGAAGCAAATCATAATTGTTTTAACAGCTCCTAATAGATACCGGACTGTTTGTATTTCGTGCGACAGAGATAACGCTCTACGAAGCCGAAATTAGCCGATTGTCTCTTTCCAAAGATCGATGTGCAATATTTATCGCCGGGTACTGTACAACAATCCATTCCATGACTATTCAGAATCATAATGTACTAAATCCATGTTAATAGGTTTTGTGTGTCGATGTCCCTGCTACCCGTACCTTTATTCAAGTTTGTATTTTGCAGATTGCGACTGGATTTTGAACGTTTCTAATTACGGAAATTGGCCAACTGACATTCAGAAAGAAAGAAAAAACGTTTATTTGCGGTGAAAATGACGCAAAAAAGAACATAAACACAAAAAATAAAATAAAAAGGTAGGGGGAAAGATGCGTCACATCCACGCAAAACGGCTATCGCTCAGCGTTGTGCTACGACCCTATGCAGGACAGAGCCCCAGCGCTGGTTTTCAGCGACAGCCGGCGCTGACGTAATGACGTCGTCCGGTGCAGCAAACAATTATTAAAATACAGTGTACCTAAAGAAAAATAATTTAATTTAAAAGTGATAGAATATTATACTAAACAGGAAATAGACATAGGTACAGTACATGCTACGAGAATATCTTCCTAAATAAACGTTTTACACTTTATGTAGTGGCAACATTTCGAAGCGTCCTTATGAATTTATTTCGTTTTGTTTTGACCTAAGCCGAACCAGTTCACAAGCCCTAAAAACAGTGTTTCATTCCACACGAACCACCACGATCTCATCGAATATTTAAATCTGAAAAATAAAGAAAATCTCTCCGCTCCTTGAAGCGCTTAGCTAAAATTGAATCAGTATAAACCGGCCAGTTTGTGAAGTCAGTATTACGAGGCGGGTAGCAGGTCATAACTAGATTTTGAACGTAACAGCATTACCCTGGTTTTAGATAACTAACCCAGTTTGCCGCAGTGGTAAACATCAGGTTTGAGGTTTGCTGTATTTATGAGCCGACCGCTTAACTGAGACGTTGCCTGAGGCAGCTGCGCGGTACGGGAGGGGTGAAAGTTGTCACAATCTCGCATCACGTCACCCCTCCCGCACCGCACTAATACCTCAGGCAACGTCTCAGTTAAGTGCTCGGCCTATAGGTCTGAGCCGTATTTCGTACGGTATTTGTTGACTTCAACCAATATGAAACTACGATTTTGGTTGTGCTAATGCTATGAAAAGAGCGTAATTTAAGGGGAATGCCCTTAGGTATCCACGAAATTCAAATTGACTAGTAATGTGTTGATGAGTAATGGAAGCTTTAAAAAAGATATATTTTCAAATGATATACACTCGAAAAATATTACCCTTCTGGGGCAGTCTTTTACCGAACTGTTAAATAAACTAGAACACACTAATAGAATCTAACAGCAAAAGCATAGTCGCAAAATGAATGTTCCGCTTGAGTTTGAAAACACACCACACATCCCACCAATCCATACAGGGAGGACGGAGGTATTAAAAATACGTCCACAGCAAAATAGCAAATAAAAAACTAAAACAAATGGTTTGGAATAAACGACCAAAACGTTTGGGATGGACGCGATATCAACGGATGTGTTTTTGCTGCAAAATATCGTGGCAACAGGACAGTTCAAAATGGCGGTCGGTAGGCACTATAGATGGATTTAATCTGCAATGTGTTTGTTGTTTATGCGTTGTGTTGGGAACTTAAATACTCGTATGCAAATGAAATACTCTATATGTGTTTGATTTCGAAAGGAAAATATTTTTGACTCGTTCTCTAAAAACTAAGGGGTTAAATATTATGACCACCAAAAAAATTTACTATCATCTGACTAGCCTTTTTTTTTTTTTTTTTTTTTTTTTTTATTTGAAATGGGCTTGCTCTTGACTCTAGCCTAGGTCAAAGGTGACAGTGACAAAGTCGACGATGGAGCGAGCTTACCCAGAAGAAGCCTGTTCACTCTCACTTTAAGGCGATTATAGCCTCGAATGTCCTTGAGCGTTTGGGCGGAGCATAGGCGAACCCAGTGCCTCACCCCGCGCGCCCGCTTACCTCCCCAATGTCAAAGAATGTCGTACTCGTACGTAGCGCATGCAGATGCGGCGTGGGATGCATTTTGTCTTAGGCAGTTTTATGATGCTACCTACTTACTGAGTGTAGATGGATCGAGAATACGTACAATATTTATGTTGTGAGTATGAATGCTATTGTACTTACAGTAAAAATACTGCTTTCTTAGAGACAAATAAAAAATAATAATAATATCGATAAAAAACGTTTATTCAGTATACAGTTCGTTTTTTCACGTATACAGATTATAAAAAAATACAATTATGAAAAAAAAAAACTTATGACTAATACCGCTTTTAACAGTGGTAGTTTTAGGGTTCCGTACCCAAAGGGTAAAAACGGGACCTTATTACTAAGACTCCTCTGTCCGTCTGTCGGTCTGTCACCGGGCTGTATCTCACGAACCGTGATTGCCAGAAGAATACCATTATTATAGTTACAAACTCAAATGGGTCCCGCCTGCTTCCAACTTTTATTTAATTTAAAATGGGCTTGTTTTTAGCTTTTCAGTTAGTTTTAGTATAAGGTTGCAGTCGGGTTTTTTAATTTTTTTATTTCCTGCTTTTTAGTTTACAAATGTGAAAGATTTCGCAGACGATTTAGTTCTTGGTAGGTGTTTTTTACGATTTGTCACTTTGAATTAGTTTTTACCATATTATAAATTGTATATATTGTATACACGAATTTTACGAATACACAGCAGTGTAGGTACTACACAGACGGTCGAGCCATCAGCTGTCCATCCATCCATCCGTACATCCACACCCACTCCCACACACACACCCACACACACCCCCACACCCACACCCACACACACGCCCACACCCACACCCACACACCCACACCCACAGCCACACACACACCCACACCCACACCCACACCCACATCCACACACACACCCCACACCCACACCCACACCCATCCATCCATCCATCCATCCATTGTCGTGTGTCACTTGGTTCACTTCGGTTGGCACCGCCGTAGAAAGAGAGGGGGATACTTAGTAGTTAGGAGTAGTAGTTCTCCCCTGTGAAATCTCTCCTGACGGTCACGTGTCCTGACGCGACCATTGTTTTCAATACATAGCTGGATTCGACGTCTCAAGGATTGTACTGCCATTCAGCATTACAATATTAGTGATTCCATTAGAATATTTTCCAAAGATCGTAATAGAAATTTGAATTTGGAACATAATGTTGTGAAGGTGACTGCGCTGCGGGTGTGTTAGTAAAATAAAAATATTGAGCATCATTTCGAACAAGGTACGTAATCTAGGTATGAATACTTTAAAATAAGAAGCAGTTTATTAAGATTCAACATTTTCCTTAAGTTTGCCGTATGTCATTACTTCCCAGAATTTGATCCTTATTAGGGACACTATCGAATGGTGTAATAATACAGTGTGTGTGTTTTTTTTTCAAAATCAACAGGTTCGATTCCTGGCTAGAAATATTGATTTTTCAAAAATCCAATGATTCAGTTTTAGTTTTCATCAAAATCGAGCCCGCGACTCCTTTGAGTATTTTTCGCTATTCCTCATTGTATAGAATTTGGCCATCCACGCCCACTTGAAAAATTTAACCTGTATATTATATACTCTCGAAAAACAACCCTTCTTCTGGCTATCACGGTTCGTGAGATACAGCCTGGTGACAGACAGACAGACGGAGAGAGGACTCTTAGTAATAAGGTCCCGTTTTTACCCTTTGGGTACGGAACCCGAAAAACTACCACTGTTAAGAGCGGTATTAGTCATAAGTTAGTTTTAATTTTTTTTTTGTAATTATATTTTTTTTATAAATTGTATACGTGAATAAACGATCTGTATACTGAATAAACGTGTTTTATTGATATTATTATTATATTAGTATTCAATAGACAATAATATAGCGTCCACTCGCAAACAAACTATCACTACTACTAATACTATCAACGTCCAAGCGTAAACGAACAGTCCGAGTGTACTATCTGCGCTATTTAGTCTTTGCTACAAAAATGCAGATCGGAGCGAGCCGACATGCGACACAACCTCCCCGTGCGAACGATACAGCGAGACTGACCGGGCGACTGCTGCCCGCGCCCGTATAGGTAAAACCATGGTGTTACTGATTTTTTCCCACTTAAATAATAATTATTAAAAAAAACAAACTTAATTTTTATAAACCATTAAATTTGCTATAATTTGGTGAAAGAATCATCAAAATCGCTTCAGGCGTTTGGAAGTAGAAAGAAAATTCTTGCGTAAAATAAGAGGATGGATATGATTTTTTATTGTTAAAACTAACAGTAATATTAAAAAAATCAAACTTAAATTATATTTGTAAACATATGTCACATATCATATATTTTTTTTAATGTATTTGGGCTATCCATTTGGGAGAAGTAGGCCTTCAAAGAGAGGTCTACTTTGAAGTTTGGCGTAACCATTCGCCTTAAAGAGATTCGGGTTGTATGCGCTCGGAAAAACAGACGCAGGTAGAGAGTTTTCCCAACTAAGTTGAGGTTGGCTTCCAGTCTAACCGGATGCAGCTGAATACCAGTATTTTACATGGAGCGACTGCCTATCTGACCTCCACAACCCAGTTACTGGGTAATACGATACCTCTTGGTAAGACTTGTTGTCAGACTTTCGGGCTTCTGACTACCCGTAACGACGGTCAAAGATCCATGAATGACAGTCGGGACCAACGGCTTAACGTGCTATCCGAGGCACGGAGGGGTCTTGGTATGTAAAGATGGTCACCCATCCAGAGACCAACCGCGGCAAGTGTAGCTTAACCTGATCGATCGACCTGTGCGGCTGTTATTATTTAGCCAGGGGCCCCTCAAAAAACAATATACAAAACACCAAAAAATTAAGTCTAAAATTACAATAGTAGATCAGGACAGGTGGAGTTTTGTAGTTTCTGCTTACCCCCATAACGTAAGTATCAATCACGATAAACCAAGCGTGCCATTTTTTGACTACCTACTATGACGTCACAAGCGCTATTTAGTGGTGGGAAAATCAAATCGATTCAAAGACGCCGCCGCGTGCGGAACCCGTCTCGCCCCACCCCCGGGGACTAGCGCCAGCGGTCACGCTCACCCAGCCAGCAGTACACAGGACTGAGCGCGAAAGTGGCGCCTTACGATTTTTGTACGTAAGCTGCCCCTGCTGTCCCGACATTAGATAGCGACAAAAATCGGTCGCTAAGTCGTATCGTTGTCAAATTCCTTTAATAGATTTTAAACTTTATTTCGAAAGCATAAGGTTGAAAATGTAGTACTTAAAGAAATTTGACATCGATTAGACTTAACGATCGATTTTTGTCGTTATATTTGTCGAGACTGCAAGGCACGCGAAGTGGTTGCTCTTGCGTTATCTAGATGTATCTATATCTGTGTATCTGACCATTTCTCTACTTTGACCCTTTACAATTCATTCTCAGCTCAAAACAACTCCTTAGCCCTAGATTGCCACAACAACCCACTTTAATACAAGTACCCTTCATCACAATAGCTACTATTAACAATAAAGTAATTATCCACTGTAACGAGCTCCAATAAATATCTATGTGCTACTTCAGTCTTTCTACAAAGAGTGTCGTGACATTGTTTGTTATTTGTTTGTAAGCAACGACTGACTGAGTCTTTTATTTCAGTGATTCTGGGATAATAATAACGGCGGCCATTTTAGGGATATAGTTAACCTCTCACAAGTTTGCCCGCCTACCTGTCGAAACACCCAACGCATCGGAGTAGTTGAATGGGCGCAGTAAAGTCATTGTTTTAACAATGACAATAAAACAATGACACTGTTGTGTACACTTGGTGTACCGTTGACGCTTCGAGCACTCCCTCTTATGTACATATGGTGTACCGTTGACACTTGAGGGGTTAACTGATATTCTGAGGGGCCCGTGGCTAAATAATAACAGCCGCACAGGTCGATCGATCAGGTTAAGCTACGCTTGCCGCGGTTGGTCTGTGACCATCTTTCCATACCGAGACCCCTCCGTGCCTCGTAAAGCACGTTAAGCCGTTGGTCCCGGCTGTCATCAAGGATCTTTGACAATGTTTCCAAAAGTTCCTAAACGGGAACAAGACATGTCAGAAAGTAACAAACACGTCACAAAAACGGTTGCGTGTGAAAAATGTAACGAAAGCCGCGATAATAAGTGGAAACAAGAATATGTCACGCTTGTGAGCCCCTCGAACAAAGAAAGAGTAGAGTCGACATAAATGTAATTAAAAAATAAACAATCCTTTTTGACACCAAGACTGTGAATAGAAGTTTTTTTTTATTAACCTGCGCTGTCCCACTCTTGGGCAAAGGCCTCCCTCCACTCCTTCCATCTTTCGCGAGCCCGCACGTCCTCCCTCCAGTTTTGACTGAACCTATCCAGCTCGTCCCGCCATCTCCTACGTGGTCTGCCGCGACCACGTAGGAGATGGCGCAGGGCACTTTTTTACCCAACTGCGCCATAAGGAGGGTTATGTTTTTCGAGAGTATGTATGTTTGTATGTATGTATAATTGTTTGGCACGCTCTGCAGCCTGAACGGCTCGATGGATTTTAGCTTGAGAGGTGTCGTTAGATTGAAACCTTCCAGTTTAACTGGATGCAGCTGGATATCAGTATTTTACATGGAGCGACTTCCTATATGACCTCCACAACTCAGTTACTGGGTAACGCGACATCCCTTGGTAAGTACAGCACTAAAAGTAATAGCATCTTGGTAATTCTTTGCTCAATCTACACTTTGTTTTTAATTCTTTTTCTTTTTTCATATTATATGTCGTTTTGAAGTTTTTGAAAATAGCAAAACCTTTTTTTTTAATGCACGATTGCAGTAAAACCTTAATGTGTCCACTTTGGTCATATTCAGGATACAAAAAAATATATTTGAAAACTTTTTCCATAGTCCTAAGTTTGTACCCTTTTCTCGCGTGTCAGTGAACAATTTGTCTTGTCCCCCTGTCAAGATGATCCAACTGTTTTTGAATGCACATAGGGCCAAAAAAAAAATGAGTTAGCGAGGAGCAAAGTAGAATTTTTCATGTGCATGTCAACTTAGGTGACTTTATACTTTTTTTTTTAAATTTTAATGCTCAAGATAACCTAGCACGTTCTTGAGCCGTAAACGTATCGTTAATTCGAACGATTTTTGATGTGATAACGTCTTATAAATCGATGAACGCCGGCTGCACGCACGAAAAAGCATGACTCATTGTCACGTTCCGCCTGAGCCGAGTGTGCAAGCGAGAGCGCGGAACAAGCGATAGAGAGGCACCATCGGATGTTTTCTTATGACGTTATAACGTAAAATTATCGTCTGTAAACCGACTTTACAGACATCCAATGTTTTTTTTAATCTAAAACACTACTATTCTTTAGCATATTGGTTTTAATTTTTGTGATAAGCACAATAAAAATTAAATTGCTCATAGATATTTAAACCTAAAAGCTAAGCGGAGCGTTCATCCCGTGTGGGCTGGCAACGTCGCATATCTAGTGGTTTTCCGTGATTATTTTATTAAATTTAAACCAGAGTACTATTATTTTGCAGCCAAACACTAGATCGTTGGTATTTATAATTATTTATAACATTCACACTCTTAAATAAAAATATTTAATCGTAATAACTACTGCAAATAGAAAATAACTGACAATAATTATGTAAATTTTTATGAGTAAAAACCAAAATAACTGTCACAAAAATAGCGTACAAACTAATAAATCTACCATTTATCTACTAAAACTACTTTATAATACTATAGGTATTACATTTTTCTTTTCTATCTACTAGCAGATACAGAAAAAAATTACCTGTGCGCAAAGTAACCATGAATTCAGCATAATGATTCCAAGGTCCCGGCGTTTCTAAATTTGCCAAAGATGTACACAGCAATGGCCGCTCGAAATTGAATAAAATCGATATACAAGAACATTTATTTTAAGTAATGTTTGTTTTCATCTACTAGACGTAACTGGACGAAAACAAACGTTCTTGTATATCGATTTTATTCAATTTTGAGCCGCCATTGTTGTTTACATCTTTGCCAAATTTAGAAACGCCGGACCTTAGACCCCCTAGGGTAGAAATCTTTCGTGGGTTGTAGTATAATTATAGTATAATTTAGCCCCGTATAAAATGAGACATTTCATCAATATTATACTTAAAAAAAAAACAAAATGGCTGCCGTAAGACGCAACCTTTTCAAAGACGTTTTTTAATTTGAACATTTTATAGAAGTTTCGAATTTCACTCCCACACAAAATGTGCATTTACACAGTGCACTTTAGCGAAACGTTTCAAACGAAACGAAATACTCAGAGAAACTAAATATCGTTTGAACTAGGAAATCTGCACTGAACATTATTTTAAACTAACTTTACGACTGGGTCTGACTGTTTGGGAATTTATTCTGTCCACTTAGTGCGAGCGAAATTTTGTTTTGACTAAAAGTTTTAAAATCTGCATACACGTGCAAACAGGATCCTTTAAACACTGTTTGGAATAAAGTTTTTCTTATTTATTGGTGTCGTGTCTATACAGGGTTATTGGAACAACATCAACAACCTCTTCGAAAATTGATTTTGGGGCGTTGTCTAAAGGATTTAACACACTACTTACATTGTCACATTGTGTTTCAAAGTTTAGCCCGGTGCAAAAAGTGGGTTTTTCGATCCATCACATCATCACATTGAAGCCTATAACACAGAATTCTACAGAAAGGACACTCCCTTTCCCGCGCTCATATCAGACACCGCACCTCACCCCGCACTTCCAGGTATTCGTCGCCGACTCTTTAGCAAGGGCGCTCGCAAACACATTTGCACGTATGCAAACGTCATTTGGTTATGTAGTAGTAATAGCTAATTATTTTGCGAGCGTTGTGTGGAGTGTCTGAGGTGTGCCTATAATAAATCAAAGTGCAAAAGCTGTTCACACAAACATATACCTATCTATCAAATAAACAAACACAGACTCGATACGTCTCTCTATTTACTCCATTCAGTTGATTGAATCTCCAGAATACTCTGAAACGAGATGTAGTCTTGAATATTCACCTATAACTTCAAAGATATTCCATCAATTTACAAGGCACTTGCTCTCAAAAGCGTTTGCCTGTTCGCGACTAAGTAATTTCATTGTGAAATTATTTTACGCTTCGACGATGGCTTGAAATAATATTGGGTTGATGAAGTAGGTACAAATGGTTCACAATGCAGAAGTCAGTGGAAACGCTGGAACTGCTGGAAAGGGACGTCCTACTATCACACTAATATTATAAAGGCGAAAGTTTGTGACTATGTGTGTGTGTGTGTGTTTATATGTTTGTTACTTCAACACGCTCAAACGGCTGGACCAATATTTATAAAATTTTGTATGGAGGTAGCTGACACCCTGGATTAACATATAGGCTATTTTTTATCCCGATATTCCCACGAGATCGACACTTATGCGGGTGAAACTGTGGGGCGTAGCTAGTTTAGTTATAATTTACTGATTACAAGGGCCAAACTAATCTAGTTAATTAGACGAATTTTGTATCATCGATTCAAAAAGAAGACGATTATGCCACTGAAAGATGCTCCGAAATAAATAAACCCGCACATATATTGCATGATACACTTTGTTTCGCATTCCGAAGGATTTTGAAGGAAATTGCCGATCCATTGCTTTATATGTCTGAACATTTCATCTGCTCAATAACGTAAATAACGCAATGACTGTTGTTGACCTGTCCGAATAAAAGGCATTGCCTTTGTAAGTGTTTTAGGCGCGTTATGGCGCCCTGTTTACAACTCGATCCAGTTGTAATAGATGTGTATTTGTATCACAGCACAGTAGTGCAAAGTATACAAGCAACAGCGGAGGAATACACGTTTACTTTAACACAAGATAATAATCGTGTTAATTAATCACAGGAATGGAATAATAATGGTTTACATTCAGATTCAAATTCTGATCTCTTAGTTAACTCCTGTGTACCATAGACCTCATGCTCTAGATCAATGTAATGTTGCCTTTATAATATGTAATAATGGGAACCATAGACAATTATTTTGGTTCGCCACAGTGTATTACGCAATTACCTCGCGCTGGAAAACATAATAAATTATTTTCGTGATCGCTAATAATTTCCAATTGAAAGGTTCAAAATAACACTGTCAGCGGTCGTTGACCACAAAAAAAAAAACATTATTTTTTTACTGTATCGTGTTTTAGATATCGAATTATCGATACCCATAAAATCTGCAGAGTATTTTTTCACCATCCTTCCTTTTGATATCACGTTTATAATAACTGTAATTATAATACTGTCAATTATGTTTCCACTCAATTAGAGCTGATTTCACTCCATTGGATTTTGAGATCTTGTTTACATTTATTGCCATTGTTAACTTTCATTTCTTCTTCTTGCCTAATCGACATCAATCGAGGAGGTTTTCACATGGAAATAAGAGCTTGTCCAGAAAGGTCGAATTCGCCGCGATTCTCTCGTGCGTATTTTGCGTCCAGAAGGAGCGTACCAACGCGCAAGCATTTGGGTTCGAATTTCATTTGTCAGTAGATAGATAAATAAAACGTTTATTTAGTGCAACAAAAGACACAAAACAGGCATTAAAAAAAACATAAAAAAGGTGAAAAAAAAAAACAAAGATTAAAAACATAAATTGACCCATAGAAAAGTCAAAGTCAAAGCAGTCGAAAAACTTGTCTGATACTAATCTTATAAAAATGTTTATTGATGTTGTATTATTAAAAGTAGTAATGTGACTGAAATATTTGTACGCCAATATATTATAAGGCTAAACATGATTGGACTTTAATATAATTTATGTCATCTTGCATGCTCTTGTATACATACCATGTTTATAGAAATAAATAAATCTTATCTTAGCATTTATTTCAAATAGGCACATAAAAGGCACTTTTGAACGTCAAAAATTATCTTCAAATAGAATTGATTCTAGTCGCCCATTTCAAAAGGTAGTTTTCGTATGAAGAATGGGCAAGAAACTCCACCGTTACTCTTTTAAAATGTTTTACAATATTTTGCATGGGTACATTAATTATATAAAAACATGTGAGGACGATGCACCTAAAATAAAATTACTATACTCGTACCACAATAGGTAAAATAATTAAAAACGAAACCATGACATATAAATTAATTATCTGATAGATACATGGTGCTCACATATTTACACACATGGTACAAGCAAAACGATTTTAATTTAAAAAAAAAAGACAAGTAATAAGTCAGGGTGTGAGTAATGAATGTAAAAAAGAATAAAAAAAATTACAATTAAATTAGCAACCAGTTTGATTTTACCTAGACTCTAGATTGTCCTATGGAGCAGGACCAGCATGTTTCCAAGCGTTCTTATCTTGGATATAATCTTCTAATTTATACTATGCTTGTTTACAAAGTGTACGTTTAATGTGAGTTTTAAATTTTCTTTAATTTAATTGCAATATATCACAAGGCATTTTATTGTAACATTTAACACAGTACCCCATAAAAGATGTATGTACAGTCGCCAGCAAAATTGCATGGGTACCTTAGTGTCTATTTTCCCGTGAACGTTTGAATTCAAGTTTTCGAAAATAAACTAGATGGCGTTGGTTTCTTCACAACTATGACTAATTTACGAAACGTAAGTAAGGAGTTAGGAAGAAACGAAGGAATTACAAGGCTAATACATTTATCTAATTATTACATTACAATTACCAGCATACGTAGCTTAAATGATAAAAATAATAATAGAAACCGATAGGAATATATTTATTAAGCTAACGAGTGGGTATTTTAATAATTAATTTAATATTCGAATTGGTAGGTAGTTACTTAGCAACAGGAAAAATGAGCAGATTCATCGCAGGTAAACAGGCTCGCCTTGTGAGCTCGCAAAAAAAGGCACTATAAAAAATCATAGAGGTTTATTTCTTACAGTTTATTATTCAAATTTAATAGTCAGTTTATTAAATATTATAGGTATAACATTATAATATTATGAAGTTATTGAGGCGATAGCTTAAGTATTCGTTTCCAAAATCGGAAAGAGGATTGAAGCTTATTTAACCTCAATAAAAACAAACAGGAGACCAGGTTATTTTATTACAAAGGTCAAACGGATTAAATGGATACTAAATAAGTAGGCTAATAACTACAAAATTGCACAAAAACATATCAAATGGTTAGTAGGCAACATAAAAAACTAAAAACTATGTTGTTTAAACTTAAAGTGTTCATAACTTTTTAAATTATTAAAAATACGTAAGTTATAGTTTATACACACATAACCAGGTCTCCAGTCAATATAAATAATATTATCTAAGTATAATTATTTAGCTCGTAGCTACGTAACCACTTGTGTATCGCGTATTATTTCGACGCCACAAACATAAGCGTCCGTGTTCACTGGACTTAAAAGTTTTTTCATCTGTAAAGATGACATTACTCCAATCGAAGTTTATGTGATCCAAAGTGAACTGTAATCTTGCCCTTTTATGGTTTTCCGTGAGCAAGGGTTTCACAGCATGCCTCCGCGGCACAAGTTTTGACGCGGCTCCGTGTCAAAACTTGTGTCAAATAAACCAGCATAGTGGTTCGGCGGCAGAAATCCATTTTCTTCATACTGCCTTATCATGGTTTGATGCTGCAATGTGTTTTATAAGTCGTGGTCTACCAGTTCTTTGATGGTGTTTCAAAGAACCCTCCTCTTCAAATCGTCGTACTCAAAGAACAACTGTTTTTCTCTGCAACAATAAAACAGAAATATATAATACCCAATAATGATTATTATGTAGTATAGTAACAAAAAAATAATGCAGTTTTTAATATAAAAGTGTAAAAATAAAACTACTTACGTTTACACCGGTCTCTGGCTATTTCTGACAAGTTTTTGACTTGATTATTCAAAGCAATTATTTGAGCTCTTGTAACGAAATCAATATTATAACTCGTGCTCGTTTTGGTAAAATAAGTAATCCGCCTGATCATAAATAAAAACTGAACAAAAGGCACTCGAACGAGGTAATCGAAATGAACTTAGCGAACGATCAATTGAGCTGTCATAAATCTTCGATCTAAGTATTATTCATACCACCTACCAATTATTTATAAATCCATATTTAACCTACCCTCTCAAGTTTGAAAACTAAAACTTAGAAAATCAGATACCTACCTACTTATAAATTGATATTCAATTTTAACATAGTAGGTTAATAATTAGGGTCAATTTTCTTTAAAAGAAACACTATTATTAATTATAAATTGTTTGAATGTTTTAAGAGACAAAAAGAAACTGCAAAAATATTTTATCATATAAAGCAAAGCAACGCCATCTAATAACAGCATAAGTAAATTTTGTTAGTCGTTAACTGGTTTTACGCTAGATGGCGTCATTTCTCGCTTCATACGATTTTGTTTCTGTACTACCCATGCACTTTTGCAGCCTACTGTACTTTGGCTAATCTGAAAAATGGTTGACGCCTCATATGTCAACAGAAAACATGGAGTTGAACACTCTGGAGTCCGCGCGTCAACTGGACGCAATAAGGAGTCTCTAGAGATACTAGAGACTCGCGCACAACATGCACGAATCAAGCGCGAGTCGAGAGTCTGGCAAACTGCACGCGATTTACGCGCGTATTTTGAAATCACGCGATACTTGTCAGTCAGGACGCGATGTGTCGGTGCCTCGTACCGCGTTAACGCGCAAATTAATTCGCGCGAAAAGCTTCGCGGCGAATTCGCCCCTTCTGGACAAGGTCAAAGGTTCAATGTTCCAATAAGACACAGCCTTTTTAAACCTTTAATATTGACAAGGAAAAGTAGAAACTTTTTTCTCTTTTACAGTTTTTGGATAACATTTTCTTTCTCATCATCATTTCAGCCGAAAGACGTCCACTGCTGGACATAGGCCTCCCCCAAGCACCTCCACTTCGACCGGTTTTGTGCTTCTCGCATCCAACGAGTTCCTGCGGCCTTCACAAGGTCGTCGTCGTTTTCTTTCTAGTTACGTAATATTATAGAAAGGCATTTTATATATGCCATTTTGAATTCCGAAAGTCGCTATGTCTCTTAGGGTACGGGTCCACTAATCTGTAACATATTTCGAACGTAATATAATTATAATATTAAACGGGAAATATTTAACTGATCCTCTAAAAATTTATTGACCTTCTAATTTTGTACGCTTTTTAAAATGATAGAACATCTAAAATTTACTTACGTATAAGTTAATATCAGATGAATAGTTAGGTACACACCGATTTCTCTCTTTCAGTCGTCAGTAATTTGACCTTAGAAAGAAGAAGACAAAGCGTTGTGTAACTATACAGACGCTATACAACGTTTATTAGTAAGGGGGTTAGCATATAAGAGACTTATAAAATAGGTTTTTAAAGGAGATTGAAGATTTTTGTATGGAGTTGTATTGTATGGCATACCTGTTATAGATTTTTGAACATTCATAGTGATTATATCAAATACCTATGTATGCCACAAGATTTAAACAAGTTCAAAAATATATGACCAACTTTAAATATGTTCAACTTTGAACATTATTATCTCGGAAACGTGTCGCTTTACGGTTTACGGGGTTTGGTCTTAATATTTTTTCTGTTTTCATTCATGTCGGCTATCTATTTATATAGGTCTCATGAGCAGCCGCCATTTTGAAAAAAAAAATCAACATGGCGTCAATGTCACGGACCTTTTTTGCCCCAAAATTCAGCAACGCGAATAACGTTCACTAACGCAGCGTCTCAACCTCTCTTTCTCACAATAATGAACACCATTTTAACATTCATTCAATGAGCAATTAAGGAGTGATGGATTGGTCCATTCACTCCACACTTTACACCATACCATTTCATTCCACACTCGTGGTGCTCAATTGAGAAATCGCTTTGACAAAATTGCACAAAAGTGAAGATGTGCCTTTACAATATTTTATTCATGCAGCCTCTTTTATCTTATTTTCTTTGAAAACGGAAGCGTTTAGAATGCTGTGGGTACCGCGTGTGATTTTGCGAGAGTAGATAGGAATGCTTACGCCGGGAATATTTTTCAATTTTAAGAGGAAACGTGGTCACGAGTTCTTTAGCGTTGATTCCATACTAACGTATTCTCTGGTTTCTCCCTGGTTAATGATATAAGTCAATGGCCCACCTTCCATCCTGCGCCGCTTGTCCTGTCACCTGTGCACCTCAAGATCTTATGACTGCGTCAGTGAGTGGAGTTCGCGCAGCTGAATGCAAAAATGTTTAAACTGTTTGCCTAAGAAGAATGATATTAGTCCAAATATATTTTTTTACGATTTTATTTTGTACTAGCTGCGCCCCGTGGTTTCACCCGCATAAGTGTCGATCCCGTGGGAATATCGGGATAAAAACTATCCTTTGTCCTTCCCCGGGACTCAAACTATTTTTATACTAAATTTCATCTAAATCGGTTCAGTGGTTTAGGCGTCAAAAGGTAACTACAGACAGATACACAGAGTTACTTTCGAATTTAAAATATTATAGTAGCCGTGTCTCCTGCGCGTGTTTTCTCGAAACATTGCACAAAAACATCGAAACAAAGAGGGCGTGGCCATACACATTTTTGTACGCAAAGACGATGTTTTGTTTTGGGAAGGGTTTGTTTCATTTTCAACCGCCGCGCGCACCGAGCACATCTCGTCTGCACATCGGACCATAGAAGGAAAACCAATTCTTTAGAATAGGTTTCAGACACACGAAAGAAATTGCCCAATCCAAACCGGTCATCAATCCGTAGCTCTTGCTAAATTTCAAAATTTTAAAGTCGTTAATTCGGTCTGTGTCTTCTCCTCGATATTGAGTCTATATTTACTAAAACTGATAGCACGTCTTCCTCGTCGGAACTCATTACGATATCTACAAAAAAATCTAAAAATATTCGAATGCGCTTGTGTATTGTCTATGTGTAAGGTTTTTGTGTAATGTTTTTAAAAAAACACGCGCATGCCGACACGACTTACCACAGTCATATCGTATGTTTTGTTTTTTTGCCATTTATTTAATTGACTTTAGAAACAAGAAATGGCAGTGATTCAAGGTGTTTCTAGTGTGGTAGGTATTGAGAAAATAAAAGGACTAAAACATATATTCTAGACTTGACCGTATTTAGACTATACAATATAATTATGTATTTATACAACAATTATAACTTTTTGGTGCGAACAAAACAATACGGAGATTAACTTGTTGGCCCAGTGAAAACTCATAACGACGACGATTGTAAGGGTCGTGGGTTGGAATCCTAGCATGCGCTTTGCTTTAGGTAAATTATTTCATCACCACTGCTCTCAATACGGTGAAGGAAAACATCGGGAGGACACCGGTATACTCCTAGAACCAAACATTCGAAGGCATGTAATACTATTATGTAAAGGTTAATTTATGGACGAATAAAACATTGTTTTCAATTATAAAAGGTCAAATGCTTGTTATTTCGTTCCAAGATTCTAAAGAAGGTAAAAGTTTTATAACAAAATTTCGTTTTACTTATAAAATAACTTCCAGGACGATTATTTGTGATAAGGGGTGACAAAATAAGGTTAGCGTAAAGCAAAAACCAGTAAAAAAAATCTTGACATTTCAGCTAAAAATCTTCTTCTAAAAATAAAGCTCTCGAGAAAAATGCGGCGGATGTCGGACCTTTTCAAAACTAATCGCCGTCACAATTAGGTTATCAAACGCCTTGAGGTGGGGTTTAGCTATTATCTTCGTAATTCAATTGCATTTAGGGTTGTCAAAAAATCTGGTTTTATTAAAACTTTTTTTGGAGTGAATACTACATTAGCCGCGATGGGCATTTTTTGAGATGGGAAAAAACCATTGAATTCGCACCACTGTTACCGTAACCGACACCGCTTCGGATGTGTTCGGATGTCCTCGGAATGTACTCGGTTTTAATGTATATCCGATATGTCAGTGAGTGATGGTATAGTATTCTGTTTGTGTTTTGTTTTCATTTCTGTCGGCACTCCCGGAGTGCCAAGGTTTTTTTTTTTGAACGAAGTTCATTTACGCATCTTGCGGTGTTAGTAAACTGGAAGAAATCGTCACGTCATGAAAACGCGTTACCTATGCGACTTTCTAACAGAGAGAGAGATAATGTTTTTATTGTTTTCGAGGGTGCTGAAGCCAATAATAGTGAAGTCAAAATGAAAATCCAAGATGGCGGCTGCGAAAACTTTTTAATTTTTTATCATATATGTCATTTTCATGGTTTTCGAGCGTGCTGATTTATCTGTAATATTTGTGTAATGGATCAATGGTTGTCTGAAAATAAATTATTATTATTATTGTGAGGTCAAAATGAAAATCCAAGATGGTGGCTACGAAAATATTTAAACTTTTCGTCATGAGTGTCGTTTTCATGGTTTTCTAGGATCCTGAAGCTGATTACAATGAAAATCCAAGATGGCGATAACTTCATGAGAGCTTCTAGTTTTTGTTATTAGTATCAACTAGTGACCAGTCCCTGCTTCAATGAATAGCAAATGATACCTCCAATATCATGTGTATGTTATGATAATATTTTTTTATTTATGTAAAACTTCCACATCATGAAAAAAAAATAGTTAGTTCTTGAAGCTTGAAAGCCGCTGTGTAGTTTTTTTTTTCAGTGGCTTATAATTATCTTCGAAAATGTTATGTCATAGAAGTATTTAGTAATTTTACAGACGTGTGAATATTTCAGAGTGGGTATCAATTATCCTATTAAGAAAATTACATACTTTTCCTACAATGTCAATAATAATGTTATTCGATGTTAAAAAAATCCTGAGGACAGCGTCAATTATGGAATTGTTGAAAACTTCGCATCTTTAAAAAAAAAAACACAATCGTGAGATGTTGTGGGACATCCGCACACTAATTGACAACATTTCAAACCTGACACGACCTTAAAACAAAAATACTATTTCTTTATTTCGTATCCTGAGTTCAAATATATTTTTATTTTTTTCTAAATTTCTGAGAAAAAAAATTAAAATCAAAAATCATGTGATGACGTCACATAAATGGCGGAATGTGGTAGTTACCTTTGCGCATTCCAATGTCTTTGATTGAAAACATTACATCAAACAAGACATGTCAATGTCACCTAAGAAGTGTAACTAGAAACCAACTAAAAACTGAATTAAATTCAACAATATTTTTTCCTATCAACTCGACACGCTGCTTACTGTTAATATTATCAATTTTTGATTGATATTTCGCCAATAAAATGGATCCCAATGAAAAATATACGCCAACGAAGGAACCAAAACAACGACTGAAACAAGTGACATCTAACAGTTTTTTTGACGGGTCACAGTAAAGCAAAGGTAGTATCACCATTCTACCGTAAGCATGACGTCATCTGGCGCTTACGTCTTTTTAGAATACACCGAATTTCAAAGTAGAAATTATGAATGAAAAGTACATAATTTCGAAAAACAAAAAAATTTGGGTGCCCTAGATTTGAATTTACTTTTATATAACGTAATAATACATGCAGGTTAAAAATATGAAATGTTGTCAATTCACTATCAATCACAATCTGAATCTTTTTGAAGGATATTGCTAATCCATTGCTTCATATGTTCGAAAAAGAAAAATGCCCATTTCTCTACTGACCGCCGTTGCGCATCAAAACATTTTGTATGATACCATAAATTGGATATACAGGGTGTTACGGAAAGGGTATATCAATACAAACGGGTTGAAGAGTGTATCTGGTCTAGAGTCTCTGTACAAAATTTCAGCTCAAAAGCATTAACTTTAAAAATGCTTAAATTTTTTTATTTCGACATCACGGCGCTGCACTGGCGCGCGGCAGCGTGATGTGCGTGTACTAGGCGCACAGACACACTACAGATAATGGATAATGACCCTCGTAGTGCGGTGACACTTTTATTATGATTTCAATTTAATAAACTAACGAAATAAAAAAATATTAAGCATTTTCAAAGTTACTGCTTTAGAGCTGAAATTTTGTACAGAGATTGTAGACCATATACACTCTTCAACCCTTTTGTATTAATATACCCTTTCTGTAACACCCTGTATACTACTCAAAACAAAATAAGAGCCACTTGTGAATTTTAACATCCGGTCTGATTAAATTATTTTAAAGCGTTCTTAAACGATATATCTTTTGTCTGGTATATCCTGAAGTATTAACAAACATAATTTGAGGATACCACTTGCATAATTTTTAAAGTGGATACTTTGTGACTTTTTTTTTGTAACTACTTGAATTTATCCTATTCTAAGACGAATATTTAAGTCATTTAAATTGTGGATTCTTTTAGGAACAGTCTTACATTTGTAAGTTTATAAAAGAGAGATGATTTGGTACTTTCATAGGAAATAAAAATTATTCATTTATTTTGTGGGGTTTTCGTTCTTTGATTTTCTGTTCAGTTTTGAGGTTAGTTTAGTAACAAACTTTCCACCAAAAAAAAAAACAGTTTTTACAACAATATATTTGTCTGCTCAACAACGTAAATAACGCAATGAATGTTGATGAACTGTCAAAATGAAAAACATTCCTACTGTTAGTGTGTTACGCAATTATCCCGCCCGGTTGGAACGAAGTACAGATGCCAGCACATCAAGCTACTACAATCTGTCAAATTTATTTAATAGATTTTCAACTTTATCGCTAAATAATAAGGTTCAAAGTTGATTGGGAAAATTTGACAGTTTGTGTGCACTTTTGCACATTAAGCGAATGAGAGCAAGAAAAAACATTTTGACCGTCACTGATACTTTCGGTCTATCTCTAATTCGCCAAGTATGCAGAGTATACCGAGCGATAAGAAATTTCGTTCCAAAAAAAAACATATTAATGAGATTAGTTTTGCCGGGTTCCGAAATGTCTGAACAAAAAGGTTATATAAGAACGAAAGAAAAGAAAGAAAATACGTTTATTTGCGGTGAAAATGACGCAAAAAAGAACATAAACACAAAAAATAAAATAAAAAGGTAGGGGGAAACATGTGTCACATCCACGCAAAACGGCTATCGCTCAGCATTATGCTGCGACCCTATGCAGGACAGAGCCCCAGCGCTGGTTTTCAGCGACAGCCGGCGCTGACGTAATGACGTCGTCCGGTGCAGCAAACAATTATTAAAATACAGTGCACTTACAGAAAAATAATTGAATTTAAAAGTGATAGAATATTATATATGCCTGTGATAACAACATCGCCACCTTGAAATGGCAACACTGCTTGGAAAAAACTTATGGTGGACTTCTACCACCGCAATCAACTCAACCTGTCCACTCCTGGACATAGGCGAAGAGGTAACAGACAGACAGACACATTTTCGCATTTATAATATTAGTGTAAACAAGCAGCGCCTCGCGGTTTCACCCACATAAGTTTCCCGTGGGAATATCAGGATAAAAACTATCCTATGTCCTTTCCCGGGACTCAAACTATCTCTCTTCCAAATTTCATCTAAATCGGTTCTGAGGTTTAAGCGTAAAGTGGTAACATTTGCATTTATAATATTAGTATGGATAGTACGGATGGATTAATTTTTCTACCAGCCAGAGTGATTTACGGTTCCCTTTTACAAACAACCTCTACAGTACACACATATAATAAGACAAGAAGAAAAAAATAGAAAAATACGGTAGACATGTAGCGTTATCTACAACGCCACATGCGGAAAACGCGTCATAGTGACGTCACGCAAAATCCTGCATCTCGCAAGCAAAGTTTACCGCGCAACTAGCATAGATACAACGGCCCGACATGAATCATTGGGCAGTTGCCCGCCAGACGTAACATCCGCCTGGTCGGAGGATCCTTCCTTTTCTATGGAGAATGAGTGGACTTTACACCCTGTTCCTCATACCTCTATAGACATTATATAAAGCGAACCAATGCTAAGTACCAGGAAACGTGATAAACCTTAGGATCAAAATGGCCAACCCTGATAACAACGTTCCATTGTAGCTTAATATCTTTCAAAGAAAAGGTATTGACTTTTAATTAAATCTTGCATAACCAAGTCAGATTCCTGAAATAAGGTAAGAGACTTAAAAACAACTATCTGTTAACTTATAACTTATTGTAAGCTTTGACAGCTGATTTGTGCTTTAAAGGGATTTGTATTAATCCGTTTTCTTTGTAATGCCAACGTTTGTTATTCTATTTCTTCAAAAGAATATTGTAACTATATCAGAAATTATATTTTCGAGCCGCTTGGGGTTGAAACCCTCGGGCCGTGGCGTTCGAGTGCTCATGGTCTTTTTAAGGAAATTTTAAAACGGCTGGTTGACACTTCCCGTGACCCAAGGGCTGGCTTTTACCTTGGCCAAAGGCTAAGCATTGCCATACAACGTGGTAATGCCACCAGTCTCTTGGGTACATTACCAGTCAACAGCGATGCGGATGAATTTTTCGACGCTACATCTTAGTTTGTGTACCTATAGTTTTAGTTAAGTTAGGGTTTAATTTTGTTATTTTTGTTATTTAAGGATATATGTATTACTGAATAATAGTTAAGGTCTATTTCTGTTTGCAGATAATGAGTATTATTCTGAAACTTTTGCGTTATTTTTCCAGCAGTCAGTCAACAAACAATCTTGACTTCTTGTCAATATTGTTTGTTGGCATGTCATGGCCGCAGGAAATATTTATTTGGAAAAAAACGATACTTAGAGGTTCGCCGCTCGGTTGAAAGCCAAATTCTAAAAGAGAAAAGGCTTGCTATTCAACATTATCTATACAAATAAATAAAATTGGAGTGTCTGTTTGTAATATTTCTTGCACGATGTTTCTTGTATGTATAGATGTATATCACCGCACTTCGGGGAACAAATGGCTTCGAAGACACAGGCTTCTTGCCTAGTTTAGAAGTCAAACGTTTATCATAAATTGTCTCTGCTGTACAACTAAATCCTGTCACTAAATTGTATTGTTTGGTTTTTGTGTACAAATAAACATTTATAAACTTACCCCCTTATTCATAAAACTTATCAAACCTATTTTAGTTAAAATGGGGGTTGTCTCTTTCTTACACACACGTTCAATAAACCTATTTTAGCTAAAATAGAGATAAAATAGGATTATGAATAACAGGGTAAAACTATACTTAAACTATATTAAAATAACCGCTTTTTACTAAAATGCATATGGATGTATATTTATTTATTTATTTATTTAATACTTCAAGCACATAAATGTACAGAGGCGGACTTAATGCCATAGGCATTTTCTACCAGTCAACCTTTGGGTGATGCAGAGACAAACAGCGGTAGGTGCAATCATGAAAATTAAGGAATAAATATTTGAAATATAAAGATACGCATAAACCTATTAAAACTATGAATATAATATAAAACTAATTATATATAAATATAAGCACAAATAAAAATACATAAATACATGACTATACTTACTAACTAACTAAAAAAAAAATAAGACAAGCAATGAGAAAATATTACCGTTGTGATGATACTGCCAGCTTCTTGCGAATGTGCTCGCGAACCTTAACTTTGAAGGATAATCGGTTGGTTGCCATCCTGATCTCCTGGGGGAGCGCATTCCACAGAGAGATAGATTGAACGAAGAAGGAAGAGTGAATGAAGTCTGTGCGGTGAGTGGGACATTGAAGAAGACGATTGTGTGATGAACGAAGATTTCTATTGTGGTTGGCGCAAATGTACTGAAAATGGGGGGCTAGATAACCAGGGGAAGACGGAGAATCAAGAAATGAGAACAAGGTGGTCAGCGCCCTTAGTTCTCTACGTTGGCGTATAGGCAACCACTTTAGAAGCGACCGATGCGCAGAAACATGATCATATTTACGCAGATTGAAAACGAATCGAATGCAGTTATTGAGAAGACGGTCAAGTTTGTTGAGGAGATCTGTATTCAGGTCATAGTAGCACACATCACCATAATCGATGATAGGGAAAATAAAGGACTGCACAAGCATTGTCTTCGTACTTGATGGTAATACATTTTTCAAACGGTACAGAGCCCGCAGCGTTCCAGTAACCTTCTGGCTCACCCTAGCAACTTGAGTCCGCCAGTTCAGGGTACAATCAATGTGCAAGCCTAGGTCCTTCACGTCAGTACCAAAAGGAACGATCGTACCATTGAAGAGAACTGGTGGCAAGGTTCTACCATCTACTTTGCTAATACTACGAGAACTGCTAATGATGATCGCCTGACACTTCGTAGGGTTTACAGCTAAGCCAAATCTATCAGACCAGGATTTTATGGCTATCAAGTCCTTATTTAGTTTATCGATAGCGTCAGGTAATTCATCAACCTTCGCTTGACAGTACAACTGCAAGTCATCTGCATACAGATGATACGCACACTGAAGTTCGGAAGTTATAAGATTAATAAAAATAGAAAACAGAAGAGGAGAAAGTATACCGCCTTGAGGAACGCCAGTTTCCAAATCACACCAGCTAGAAGAAGAATCCCCAACATGAACGGACTGCTGACGTTCCTGAAGATAAGAGGAGAACCATTCCAGTGCTTCAGGAGAGACCATTATATAGGACAGAATGGCTAGCAGGATTTCGTGACTGACGGTATTGAAGGCATTCGAGAAATCAACCAACACTAGAACAGTAACTTTGGTGTCTTCTAGTCCTGCCCTTATATCGCCAGTCACTTTAAGGAGTGCGGAAACAGTGCTGTGCCCAGGCCTAAACCCAGATTGGAGAGGACTAATAATTGAATTATAATGAACAAAGTCGGAGAATTGTTTGTGGACACAGGCCTCGAGCACTTTGGATAGGAAGGGAAGGATAGAAATTGGGCGGAAGTCGGTAGGAAGAGAGGGATTGGAAACCTTAGGTAGTGGACGAACATAGGCTTTGCGCCACAGGGAAGGGAATACTCCAGAGTATAAAGAAAAATTTATAATGTGGGAAATCGCGGGTAGGAGATGATCCAGAATGGTAACGATCATACCACGGGTGATATTGTCACATCCCACCGCTTTCGATTTGATGGAGAGAATGATCTTTCTGATCTCTCCCGGTTCAACTGGAATGAAACTGAAAGAATTAGTATGAGAACGCGATAGACCAGAAATTAGAGACAGAGTTTGTTGCTTGGTTAGACGATCCATGGTAGAAACAGTGGAGAAATGCCGGTTGAGAACGTCTAAGTCAATTGAACTAGGAAGATCTAAATGTCGCGATT
The DNA here is from genome assembly GCA_945859645.1 of Amphipoea oculea. NCBI lineage: Eukaryota > Metazoa > Arthropoda > Insecta > Lepidoptera > Noctuidae > Amphipoea > Amphipoea oculea. The sequence goes on along the minus strand of OX243881.1, from coordinate 4,335,168 downwards.
TGCCGATACCAAGAGTTCCAAGAAATTTCCAAATATCGGCAGAAGAGGAAGAATTGATAGTATCAAGAATATGGCGGCGTTTAGCATTGCGTATCATCTGATTACATCTATTTCTTGCAGCCTTAAATGATGTCCAGTTCTCATCAGTACGATCCTTTTTAAATTTACGGAACGCGCGGTTCCTACGTCGCATTGCCATCTGTATACCTCTAGTCATCCATGGTGCAGGTGGCCGTTTTAATTTAACCTTTTTGACGGGGGCATGGATGTTATAAAGGTTGACTACAACATCATTGAATATGGCAACCTTGTCGTCAACTGAGGTAGCTTCCGTCATAGGCTCCCAATCGACCACAGATGCGTCTTCTTTGAGCTTTTCGACGTTCATGCGCGCAAAACAACGCCTGTACAGGACTTTGGGCTTAGGTTTGGGAGGTTTCAGGATATAGGAAAGGAAAATCATGTCGTGATGAGAAAAGCCAGGAGCGTCATGTTGACCGTGGGAAGATACGAGGGAAGGATTCGAGGTGAGGATCAGGTCGAGCCAGGTGTCTTCGCCAACAGTGTTATGTATACACGGTACATATACCAAAATAACATTTTTTACAATTTTTGTCTGTCTGTCTGTTTGTTCCGGCTAATCTCTGAAACGGCAGGACCGATTTTGACGGGAATTTTATTGGCAGATAGCTGATGTAATAAGGAGTAACATAGGCTACTTTTATTTAAGAAAAAGAACTAGGGTTCCGCGCAAAAAAAATTAAAACCTTTTCGGTCATGCACGCGAACGAAGTCGCGTGACAGCTAGTAATTCTATAAAAAAAGGTACTATATTTCCAAACAAAATGTCGACTTCCCCTAGCATTATTTGAACACTGAGCCACGTAAAATTCTTTCCGAAAAGTTAATACCAAAGTATCATTTTTCATTGTAAGCTTGGCTATGCGGCTGTTAGGTACAATCACAAATACAAATGGCATAGGATTTACTAGAAAAATGGCCGTGCAGTTGAACTTAATGGTACCTGCAATGGACTGGCATTGTGGTATTGTTTGGTAGAGCTATGAATTGTACTAAATGATGGGTTCATTGGATAATTGCGTAAAACACTATCAGTAGTAATGGCATTCATTTTGTCAGTTCAGCAACATTCATTGTTTTTACTCACGTTATTGAGCAGACAAATTTTTCGAACATAATTTATTATATTACTAGCTGCGCCCCGCGGTTTCACCCGCATAAGTCTCGATCCCGTGAGAATATCGGGATAAAAAGTATCCTATGTCCTTTCCCGGGACTCGAACTATCTCTCTATCAAATTTCATCTAAATCGGTTCAGTGGTTTTGGCGTGAAAAGGTAACATATAGACAGAGTTACTTCCGAATTTATAATATTACGTAGTATGGATGAAGCAATATGGAATGCAATAAAGAATTGAAAATTGAGTATTGGATTAGCAATGTCCTTTAAAATAATTCAGATTAAGATTGATAGCGAGCATTGGTGGCCAAGTGGTAACCGAGTTGTAGATCGTAGGTTCGAATCCAGGCAGGTGCTTTATTTTGTGTAAATTATTTTCATCACCACTACTCTCAAAACGGTGAAGGAAAACAGCGTGAGGAAACCGGCATGTCCTAGAACCAAAAATTCGAAGACAATTGTGACATCTGTCAACCCGCACTGGGCCTGGTGGAGTACGGCCCAATCCCTCTCGCTGAGAGAAGGCCTGTGTCCCAGCAGTGGGAACATTACACTGGTCAACACAAGTCTTACTTCCTTTATTTTGTTTCTGTTAATGGGTATTTCTATGGCCCCCACTATGCTAACAGCTTTACTTTTTGAAATATACAGTTTTATTATATTGACAAAAAAATATAGAAAATTAATCATCATCATCATCATCATTTCAGCCGAAAGACGTCCACTGCTGGACATAGGCCTCCCCCAAGCACCTCCACTTCGACCGGTTTTGTACTTCCCGCATCCAACGAGTTTCTGCGGCCTTCACAAGGTCGTCGGTCCACCTTGTGGGAGACCTTCCAACGCTACGCCTTCCGGTACGCGGTCGCCACTCCAGAACCTTTCGGCCCCATCGGCCATCTGTTCTGCGAGCAATGTGCCCTGCCCACTGCCACTTAAGTTTGGCAATTCTTCGGGCTATGTCGGTTACCTTGGTTCTCCTGCGGATCTCTTCATTTCTGATTCGATCCCGCAGGGAAACTCCAAGCATAGCCCTCTCCATTGCCCTTTGGGTGACTTTCAGCCTTCTAATAAGGCCCATTGTGAGCGACCACGTTTCAGTGCCATATGTCATCACTGGCAACACGCACTGGTCAAAGACTTTCGTCTTGAGACACTGCGGTATGTGGGACGAGAAGATATTGCGAAGCTTCCCGAACGCTGCCCAGCAGAGTCGGATTCGAGAAAATTAATACATTATGTTAAAAAAAAAATTATTGAGGTCGTTGAGGTAACTTGTGATATGATCACTTATTTCGATTTCGAGGGTTAATTTCGCTTATTTTCACAACGCTGAAGTAGCAATCGGTCGTGATGGTTTCGAGGGTCGAAAACAACATCAAAATATATTTCAGTGTCCAATAAAAAACGCAAATCTAAGGGGTGCTAATTAAGGCAGCTTCTTTAAAATGTCATTCTCGTCTGCAAATATATTTAGTTGTCTAATGAATTAATAGGTCAGCGACGAACTTTTAGCGTCTAATAAATGGTTTATAAGCGACCATATATTGTAAAACAAGCTACTGTTAATATGACGCAACATGGTGATAATTCTTAAGCAACTAAATTTGTGATATGTCTACTCATTGCCAGCTTCTAATAAGTGTATCAACTTCATCTATAAAATAATATCAACGTACTCTAATTTCATAGAGTCACCTTTATTTTTATACTTTAGCATAAGTAATTGATGAGTGAATCTACTATATTTGAACATAAAATTTCCTTATTATTGTCATCAAATAATGGTCAAGGAAAGCTATAATTTCATGTATTCGCCTATCTATTTATAATGTTTCCATAAGTAATTGACTATTATACCTACCCAAATGAACATTCTTCGCGGGGCCCCTATTTCTGTGTAAAGGGTTTAAAGTAACCTAACCAAACCGAACCTCGGGGTGCCCATCGCTCGCTCTTGCATCCTATGCCGACGGAGCCCCGCTTCGCGGGGCCCCTATTTCTGTGTAAAGGGTTTAAAGTAACCTAACCAAACCGAACCTCGGGGTGCCCATCGCTCGCTCTTGCATCCTATGCCGACGGAGCCCCGCTTCGCGGGGCCCCTATTTCTGTGTAAAGGGTTTAAAGTAACCTAACCAAACCGAACCTCGGAGTGCCCTTCGCTCGCTCTTGCATCCTACGTCGTCTATCGGTCGCGCCCCTCTGATTCCCAACGAGCGTCAGGTACACTCCCGCGCTTGTGTTGCAAACTTTCACGAAAAAAGAATATGATTTATTAATTTAGTTGTTGAATGAAAAACTTTGATTGCTAATTTTGAGGCTGGAATTTGATTTTATTAGCAGACAGATGTTGAATCTCTAAAATATATAAAGTAGCTCACTTACAACATTAGTCGCTGAGTTATCAAATCAGAAGTAAATATATTTATCGGTAGCTCGGAGTCATATTAATTTACGCTCGTAAATTGACGCTGGTTTTTTGATATTCTGTTGGAATAGTAAAGATGATGAATTAATATAATTGAAGCTGTTCTATTAACTCGTCGCCCACATATAAAAAAAGACGCTAGGTTGCAGGTGCTAAAGAAAACTTTTGTTGCCGCACATATAATTTCCCAAATCTAAGTAAAAATAGTAAATGAGGTTAAATAGCTGTAACTCAAAAACAAAAGCTGTTAGAAAAAAATTGTTGCCATTTTTAAAACACACGCGTCAATTTGAGATAGAAACCAAAAAAAAAATCACAGGATACAAACATTTTTTTTTTTTTTTTACCAGTGTAGGCTGGTTATGCTTTTGCAGGAGAATGATTATTATCCTTTTATTCAAGGTGCCTCAGGGAATCTAAAGTAAGGTGTCATGGGTAAATCGGATGGAAATAAAATAAAATATCACAATAACAAAAAACGCAATAACAAACGAAAAAAAAAAGACGTTTTGCACTCCGGGAGTGCCGGCAGAAGTGAAAACTTAAATATTAACGTTGTGCATTTTTGATATTTTGGAATGGTTAGGGAATAATTTTGCACGAATTGCTTTTATTATCAGTATAAAAGTACTATCATTTATGTGGTAGAATACAATATTTATTTATTGTGCTATCGTACACAAACATGACAATTAAAGTAAAGTAGCTATTTTTTTGTTTTATAATAATTTTACGAATACACAGCAGTGTGGCCACTACACAGACGGTCGAGCCATCAGCTGTCACTATCCATGGATGCGCGTGGCACGCTGTAACATAAACACACACGAACATTCGCGCAAGCGCCCTGCGCCGCCTAAACGAAACAGCAGGCATACATTTTCGCCGCGCCGTAGAAAGAGAGGGAGATACTTCCTCTCCTACGCCGCGCCGGCTGTCTACTCTCCATCCGTCGTACGAATTTTCGATCAGTGTCACGTGTCCTGACGCGAGTTTAACAGTTTTTACCCATTACAAAAAAGCGTACAGCGGCGCTAAAGAAGTTTTCACTTCAAAAAACCGATGAAGTGCGAGTCGGACCCGCGCACCAAGGGTTCCGTACTATGTAACTACTTTACGGTTTTCGGATTTTTTCCTTTACAAGTGCTACATGACATTGCTTCCAAAATTCATGATTCTAGGTCAACGGGAAGTACCCTATAGGTTTTGATTCCCTTGCGAGTGTCAAAATATACGGCACAAACGGAACATAAACGCCCGTATCTTTTGATTGCGTGGACTTAGAAGTTTGATTTTTTTTACTGAGTCAAGGGATTGCAGCCTTGAGGTTTGATAATAATTTCAAGTTGATTACTTCACACGTTCCTGAGAAAAAGGGTCTTGACAGATGGACAGACAGACGGACTACGAAGTGATCTTATTATAAAGGTTCTGGTTTTCCTTTTGAGGTACGGAACCCTAAAATCCTTTCACACGATTATAAATAAGTATCTCATCGGCTCCTTTATCAAAAGTCCCTTACAAATACAGCACACGCTCCAAACAAACACGATCAAGGAATCGGATTTCAAAAACATTTTTACTCTACGCCCGTTGAAAACTGGTTAAAAATCGTCAAACATTTGAAAGAAAAATGTTCTCTACGTTTTAAAATGGCTTCTAAGCATTTTGTTGTTCATTTTCCTTATTGACATTGCTCTCGACTGTACCTTTTAGCAATTTGTACCAATGAGAAGTTTGTCAAATATTTGTTCAAACTTTTGTTTCGTTTTGTGAAGACGATTTCCCGCTTTCTTTGTTGTAGAGCAGGTATGTTTTGTACTTGAAGTAATTTGAGTACTTTGATTTGTAAAAGGATGACTGTCAAAACAGTCATCCGTTTTTACCCGACTGCGCCAGAAGGCGGGTTATGTTTTTCTAGAGTATGTATAATTGTTTGGCACGCTCTGCGGCGTGAACGGCTGGATGGATTTTAGCTTGAGAGGTGTGGTTAGATTCGTATTTGCTGTGAGAGTGACACTGGGTATATCAAAATAAAAAAACCAAAATGGCGGATTTTTGGCACCATATTATGCCTTCAAAAATTTTTTTTTTCTCAAAACCTATCGAGTGGGGTATCAAAATAAAGGATTTTAAAAGGTGATTACAAAAATATATACAACTTATATGGTTAAAAGTAATTCAAAGTGACAAATCGTTAAAAAACACGTACCAAGAACTAAATCATCTGCGAAATAGTTCACATTTGTAAACTAAAATACTGGAAAAAAAAAAAAAAGCCCACTGCAACCTTATACTAAAACTAACTGAAAAGCTAAAAATCCCCACTGCAACCTTATACTAAAACTAACTGAAAAGCTAAAAACAAGCCCATTTTAAATTAAATAAAAGTTGCAAGCAGGCGGGGCCCATTTGAGTTTGAAACTATAATAATGGTATGGGGCCCCGCCTGCTTCCAACTTTTATTTAATTTAAAATGGGCTTGTTTTTAGCTTTTCAGTTAGTTTTAGCATAAGGTTGCAGTCGGGTTTTTTAATTTTTTTAATTACTTTTTTTTACATACGTAGAAGTGAGTATTAAGGCTCTCCCAGACAGGTATGACGCGACACTAGTAGAACTATTTCTATGAAAACTCCGTGGAATTTGTTCTTCCAGAATCGCGTCGCAACGTCGTCGCGTCGTGCCGTCGTGCCTGTTTGCGGGAGCCCGTCCACCCCGTCATTGTGATATTTTTTTTGTACTCGACCATACCTGGGAAACTTTTTTTTTTGTGGATGGGAAATCATCAAATGACCCCTCCCGCTCTAGGTGGAGTGGAAGGGAGTGTCAGACTCTTACCGACTAAAACTCCTGTTCCTTCCTTAGCCCTTTATGTTCCGGGGTAGCAGTAACCCTTTCGGACAATCCCGCTACCGCGGTACCTGGGAACCTTCTGGTTACGAAAATATAGAAGGTCAAAATTCCAACTTTTACTGACGTTACGTAAAGAAGTTTTTAATCCATACTTATCACACTAATATTATAAAGGCGAAAGTTTGTGAGTGTGTCTGTGTGTGTGTGTTTATATGTTTGTTACTTCTTCACGCCTAAACCACTGAACCGATTTAGATGAAATTTGGTATAGAGATAGTTTGAGCCCCGGAAAAGGATAAAGGATAGTTTTTATCCCGATATTCCCACGGGATCGACATTTACGTGGATGAAACCGCGGGGCGCAGCTAGTCATCATCATCATCATCATAATATTATAAAGGCGAAAGTTTGTGAGTGTGTGTGTTTATATGTTTGTTACCTCTTCACGCCTAAACCACTGAACCGATTCAGATGAAATTTGGTATAGAGATAGTTTGAGTCCCGGAAGAGGACATAGGCTACTTTTTATCCCGATATTCCCACGGGATCGAAACTTATGCGGGTGAAACCGCGGGGCGCAGCTAGTAATATTATAAATTCGAAAGTAACTCTGTCTGTCTGTACTGTATGTTACCTTTTCACTCCTAAGCCGCTGAACCGATTTAGATGAAATTTGGTATAGAGATAGCTTAAGTCCCGGAAAAGAACATAGGATACTTATTATCCCGATATTCCCACGGGATCAAGACTTATGTTGGTAAAACAGCGGGGCGCAGCTGGTGTTTATATACAGCTTTAAATACCCTCACAACCCCTGTACCATTGCATGCACCCATAAGCACAATGTTTTGCGTGCGTTACATTGCGCAAACAGCAAATTTTCACATCAAACATAAAATTAGTTTCCCTCAGTAATTATTTTTGTGCATTGTTACTTAGTTTGTGTACAGTATAATAGTTAACGGCGATGTGTCTTTTTACACCCTGTATAGTATATGTAGGAGAAACATACACACATCAAAAGTGTCTAGGGACCAACATATATTTTTGCAATAACTTTTCTCCTGATTGATATTAATTAAAATTTTCTTTAAGGATTCATCAAATAAAGTGTTTTCGTTTGTCACAGTAACGATAAACCAAGTCACCTTTGCATTAATAAAGAAATTTGCCATTTTCCTAATAAAGGGATTTTTGACATTTGAACCACTAACACAAAAGTTCGAAAAAAAGACTGAAATAACAGTTTTCTTTAAAATTTTATTGGGTAACTTAAACAATTAATAATCCGTGTTTCTACCGCGAACACTAACAACACAAGAACATCGGTTTGGCATACTCAAAATGAGTTCATCCAAATCACGCTGTGGAATGGCCGCCCATGTTCGTTGCAACAACAAAAAAAGGTCTTCTTGCGACTGGATACCCTCCATATTCGGCAGAGCTCTTCTCTGTAGCATATCCCATGCATGCTCAATCGGGTTCAAGTCTGGCGACTGAGCAGGCCAGGGCAGGACATTGATGTTAGCTGCGGCGAGAGTCTGTCTTACAACTCTTGCGGTGTGCGGTCGTGCATTATCATGCATTAACTGAAATAAGGGACCGATTTGCACATGTAGAGGAACGATGACGTCTGATACAATCGTCTCAGCATAAATTTGAGCGTTGAGGTTGCCTCTGATCCAAATCAACTCAGTTCTTCCGCCGATCCAAATACCCGCCCATACCATAATGGTTCCACCACTATAAGGATGGACTTCCTGGCAGGATTTTAATCGCTGTTGGCGTCCAGGGGTTCTCCAGTGTCGTATACGTCTTGTATCCGGTCTCATACCAAAACGAGACTCATCAGAAAAGCACACGAAACGCCATTGTTCTTCTGCCCAATTTCTGTGTTCAAGAGCCCATTGATATCGAATCCTACGATTGTGCATTGCTATAGGTGGTACCCGTAGCGGTCTTCGGGAATGAAGGTTCACTTCATGCAAGCGGTTTCTGACTGTTTGGTCGCTAATTAAGTTCCCTGAAGAGTGATGAAGCCTCACGGCTAACATCATGGCGGTTATTGTTGGAGCTCTTCGAGTTAAGATTTGAATGTATCGGTCTTGTCTCCGTGTGGTGCAGCGATACCGTCCTCCATGGCGCTCAGCCACGGTACCAGTGCTTCGGTAACGTGTCCAAAGTCGACTGATAATACTCTGACTTGTATTCAGAGCTAAAGCCACAGTACGTTGCCGGGAACCAGCTTCTATCATTCCCACGGCTCTGAGCATTTCTTCCCTGCTTAAATGACGTCGCCGCTCCATAATAACGTTGGTTTTAATCAGTAGTAGGGAAACAGTAGCACTAATAATGTCTTCAATGCGTTGTATGTTTTTATAGGGAAAATATTGACAGCTGATTTTCATCTTTTACTCGAATTTGATTCACAGTTCCTGATTCAAATTATGAAATGCACCAAAAAGGATCCATATAAATTTATAAAATCATAAATTTATTACAAAGCCACATCTCAATCTCAAGAAATCCGCATAAAAATGCTTGATCCCTAGACACTTTTGATGTGTGTATTAACATTATTTTTACCTGACTACGGCGAAGCAAAAAGAAGGGTTATGATTTTGACCGGTATGTATGTATGTTCATCTGTTCCCTCATGACTTATAATGATTTGACAAATGAGGCATCTTTGGAAGCGTCTTGACCGTCCGCTGGTTATAGGCTATGTGACGTCACAATAAATTCAATATGGCGCCCTCTAGAGGACATAAAGTAATGAATTTAAAAAAAAAAAATTTGGATGGTGCCTTGCCTTGGGGTATCAAATGAAAGGGCTTAATTAGCACATTTCAAAAATATAAGTATTACTGAAATAAGCCCCAAAATAATTAAATAAAAATAAAGTATAAAAACTAAAACCCGACTACTGAAAAGGATGAAACAAGAAAGTGCCTTCACGAGGTCGCATGCTACCATAGCTTATTTAGTACAGCGGCATGCGACCACGGGAAGGTACTTTCTTGTTTCATCCTTTTCAGTAGTCGGGTTTTAGTTTTTAACCTTTATAAATCTAATAACAAGTATTAAACGGATCTTGATGAAGCAGTCCATCCATCAAAATTGGTGAACCCTTGTATCGGTTAACCAAAGTACAGACGCCAGCACATCAAGCGACCCGAAACTGTCAAATTTTCCCAATCAACTTTGAACCTTATAATTTAGTAATAAAGTTGAAAATATATTAATGAAATTTGACAGATTAAAGTAGCTTGATGTGCTGGCGTCTGGACCTTTCATCGATTGATCTTCAATAGCCTCCTCAAAGGAGAGTACCTCCATGCCCATGTCCGAAACTTACAGTATAAAATGACTTAGCAACTTAATTACCCGAAGGTAGTACAAAACAAACATACTCTTGGCCTTAATTATCATGCATTTATACAGTGGACCATGTTGGTTTAGGGTCCTCAAACAATGGACGATAATTAGTGCATGTACCCTGTTGATTGCGAACGAAGTATTTTGAACGAGACACGAAAGGGTAAAGACGAAGTGACGAAAATGTTTAAAATTAAATTAGGGTTATGTGTGAAATGGTTAGGTATAACTTGTGTTAGAGAGGGCGCCACAGGAGCAAACTTTTGTCTCCGCAACTAATTTGTATCTCACATAAAGTTTACGGGTTTGTATGAAAGTGCGCTTATTTAGCGATGCGACAGTTGGGAACTTTTTATACCCGACTGCGCCAGAAGGAGAGTTATGTTTTTCGAGAGTATGTATGTATGTTTGTATGTACCTATGTATAATTATTTGGCACGCTCTGCGGCCTGAACAGCTCGATGGATTTTAGCTTGAGAGGTGTCGTTAGCTTCGTATTTACTCCAAGAGTGACACTGGGTATATCAAAATAAAAAAATAAAAAAAAATGGCGCATTTTTGACGCCATATTATGCCTTAAAAAAAAATATATTTTTCAAAACCTATCGAGTGGGGGTATCAAAATAAAGGGCTTTGAAAGGTGATTACAAAAATATATACAACTTATATGATTAAAAGTAGGTAATTCAAAGTGACAAATCGTAAAAAAAACGTACCAAGAACTAAATCGTCTGCGAAATCGTTCACATTTGTAAACTAAAAAGCTGGAAATAAAAAAAAAGTAATTAAAAAAATTAAAAAACCCGACTGCAACCTTATACAAAAGCTAACTGAAAAGCTAAAAACAAGCCCATTTTAAATTAAATAAAAGTTGCAAGCAGGCGGGAGTGTTCCATTTGAGTTTGAAACTATAATAATGTTATGGGCTTGAGCCCATAGCGGTTGACCGCTACAAAAAAGTGGCGTTGCTGTCGCTCTCGTGTGCGCATCGTCTTAGTGGGTAATTTAGATTCAAAGGAAACGTAAGGATAAGGTAAACTTAATTTTAGGTTGGGTCGGAAAAAAGACCCGGTTAAATTGGAAACTAGACCCTATGTAGATTGACTTTGGAAAAAAACACTCCTGAATTTCGATGAACAAAATTAGTACGTATTCTTTTAAGTAATGTAGGATAGAGTAAGAGTAAGATCCGAGAGTTCCTGAAAGGACTTGGGGCAGGCCTTTGCCCATAAGTGGGACAGTACAGGCTAAACAAAAAAAAAAGTAATATAAAAAAAAAATTGGCACCAAGACTTAGCATTTAAACCTATTGTTTTCTATTTCTTAGCGCTTTCAAACAAAAAATCAAATCAAATTATTTATTTGCTAGAATGCAAGTATACAAAATTAAGGTCGTGACAAACAAACAAAATCTTCAGTTTTATTATTAGTATTACACTAATATTATAAAGGCGAAAGTTTGTGAGAGGGTGTGTTTATATTATGTTTGTTACTTCTTCACGCTCAAACGGCTGGACCAATTTTTATAAAATTTTGTATGGAGGTAGCTGACACCCTGGATTAACATATTCTCCCGGCTACTTTTTTATCCCGATATTACCACGGGATCGACATTTACGCGGGTGAAACCGCGGGGCGCAGCTAGAATAAAGCTGAAGAGTTTGTTTGTTTGAACGGCTAATCTCTAGAAAAACTAGTCGGATATAAAAAAAATAACATTTTCCCATTTGATAGCCCAATTCTTGAAGAAGGTTAAAGGCTATTAACATCACGTTACGCCCCCTAAGAGCTGAGCAAAAACAAAAGTCAGAAAGAACGCTAAGCGAAAACGAAGTACAAGTACATAATAGCGCAGGCGGGCCAACGCGGGGGGTCGGAGGCCGGGGGCCGTGCGATGAGAACCGAGGATTACCGAGAAGAGTCGAACTGTTTTTTGAAGTAAAAACTTCTTTAGCGGCGTTGTACATACACTTTTTTTGTAATGGGTAAAGATTGTTAAACAGCCGGCGCGGCGTAGGAGAGGAAGTATCCCCCTCTCTTTCTACGGCGCGGCGAAAATGTATGCCTGCTGTTTCGTTTATGCGGGTCAGGGCGCTTGCGTGAATTTTCGTATGTGTTTATGTTACAGCGTGGCACGCGCATCCATGGATGGTGACAGCTGATGGCTCGACCATCTGTGTAGTGGCCACACTGCTGTGTATTCGTAAAATTCGTGTATTTAAAGTGTTTAAAATATGGAAATTGAACAAAGTGCATCTATTAATGAAAAATATCAAAAATGCACAACGTTAATATTCAAGTTTTCACTTCAGCCGGCACTCCCGGAGTGCAACCCGTCTTTTTTTTATTTTCTAGCTGCGCTCCGCGGTTTCACCCGCGTAAATGTGGATCCCGTTGGATTATCGGGATAAAAAGTAGCCTATATGTTAATGCAGGGTGTCAACTACCACCGTACAAAATTTTATCAAAATTGGTTCAGCCGTTTGAGCGTGAAGAAGTAACAAACATATAAACACACACACTCACAAACTTTCGCCTTTATAATATTAGTGTGATGATGTGATTAGTGTGATTGCTGCATGGACACGCTCTTGACCTCGATCACGCCTGATGGAAAGCGATGGATGTGGTCTATGATGGAACGAGCGTGCCCAGAAGATGCCTAAGGCACTGGAACTTCCCCGCATCGACGAAACACAGCAGGTTGCTTGACGCCGGACTCCGGTGGGAGGGTGGTTGCAAATCAGGCGTTAGCCCTACCACCGCAAAGGAAGAATTGGCCAGTCAAATAAGGTGTTGGGTGTGACTGTCCAGGATGAGCCGAGCGCTCGGTTCAGTTGAGTAACTGGCGGAACAAACTGCGCTACACGAGGAGGCTTCTTTATGCATCCCAAAAGTGTGCATGCTCATGTCAAGGAGATACCATCCCGCGCGGCGAGATGAGATGAGACTGAGACGCTTTAGATGTTCTAAGGAATACCTAAGGCAACTTTTATTGTAGAAAAAAAAATTAAGGACCCGCAAAAAAAAAAAAAACCGAGTGTGCTTATGACCACACGACTGAAGTGAAACTTCAAACGTATTTGGCTATGAGAGGAAGAGAGAAAGAAAATGTGCGCGCGCACTGCTTTCTCTTGCTTATATCCCCCACTCAACTCCCGTTCGCGTAGCCCGTAGACATGGGTCGTACTTGCAAAATCGAGTACCAGGGCTTCCAAGTACGTCCACCTTAAGAAACCAATAATAAAACTTTCAAGTATTTTCTATCTGCATCGTAAATTGATCCATAACTTCATACAAATAAGAAGTACAATCGCGTAATCAAACGAAAGCCCTGTTGGAAGTAAAAAGTACTTGCATAGGAAATTGACCCGTGAATTCCTATAAATAAGGAGCACAATCTCGTTTACAAATAAATACTTTTACAAACCATTAAAGTAAAAATACTTGCATAGGAAATTGTTCCGTAGAATCTTACCACACCTCGGACCCTCCATACAACGCTCGTAAAATAATTACCTATTACTACTACATAAACAAATGACGTTTGTATACGTGCAAATGTGTGCGTGAAATCTAGTAGCGTAAAAAAAATTGGCGCGGAAAGCATTTTGTGTCGGGGAACCGAACGACGACGGCGCTGCCCGAACGTGTGCATTATTATGAAGTGACCATGTAGTTCAATTGTTTATTTATATAGTCGGGTTCGTAGTGAAATAAAAACACTAAAATAGTTTAGTTTAAATGACTTATCTTAAAATAATCGGTTATTAAATCGCATGTTATTAAAAATGCGAAATCTTACAAACAGTTTATGTAAATACGAATTCGGGAAAGCATCACAATATCCAACCATCGTGATTAAAACTCAAATAAAACTTTTGAATCGCATAATTGTGTGTTCGTATCAGCAATACAGCGCTGCGGTTCGCGAGCGCCCTTGCTAAAGAGTCGGCGACGAATACCTCGAAGTGCGGGGTGAGGTGCGGTATCTGATAAGAGGTCGAGGAAGGGAGTGTCCTTTCTGTACGTAGTACTATTAAGTATTCTGTGCTCTTACTGATAAGGAGCATGATCGCATTTGCGAAAACAAACGCGGTTGTTGAACTATTTGAGTACCTACGTACTCGAGCGTCGACGCGCGACGGAGCGAGATACTTTCAAGTATTTTCTATCTGCATAGAAAATTGATCCATAACTTCATACAGATAAGAAGAACAATTGCGTATTCAAAAGCCCCGTTGGAAGTAAAACTATTTGCATAGGAAATTGATCAATGACTTCCTATAAATAAGGAGCAAAATCGCGTTTACAAATAAATACTTGCAAACCATTAAAGTAAAAAATACTTGCATACGAAATTGTTCTGTAGACTCTTACTGATAAGGAGCATGATCGCATTTGCGAAAACTAACGCGGTTGAGTACCTACGTATTTAAGCGAGTAGCCGTATAAGGTACTTTATAGTCTTGCAAGTATTTTGAGTCGGTACCTGGTGTGCGTACTTGGAAGCAAATACCTGGTGTAAAAACCAGAAGGCCAATTCTCGTAATTTAAAACGTTCAAAATCTAGTCGCAGTCTCATCTCAGCGACAAACAAATGTCAAAAACTTGTCAAAATGTATGGAAATTAGAGGTATTTTTGACAGATTGAGACTGAGATCAGACTGTGAACGTTCTTAAAATTAGTAGAATTGCCCCTCTGGTCGCGTAAATACGTACCTTCCCTACTCGCCCGATCACACTTTTCGTAACGCTTACGTCACGCGTTCGCCAGAGTAGGGTAAAATTGGGGGACCTGGATCAGGGAGATCCAGGTCACCCCAATTTTACTATTCATTTCATCATTCAAATATTATTTCATACTTTCTATTCAACATTCTATTCGAAAGACTGATCTAGTGTTATTTTGTATTAGGAACTGAATGATTTGAATAATCAATTTATAATATTTTTTTACTTTTTGTGGTTGGTTTGTGGTTGGTATCGTGAAAAAAGAAACAAAGTATGCTGTCAACTAAGTAACACATTTTATTATCATTATTCATAAAAAGCATGAGAAGAATAAATAATCGATTACAAAACATTTGATTTCTTGATCCACTGTTGACATTTCATCATAGACATTTTCCATAATTGCATAGGCTTCAGACATTGATTTCGGTTGGGCGAGCTTGAATCGTTTTCTAAAGAAATTAATACGGTTCTCATAGTAACCCTTTACCCTAGTTAAGTGACGTAAACGTGAATCAAGGCAATTCAGTAAATGATTCAGACACCACCACTCTTCACAACAGATGACGATCGATTTGGTTCCAATGTCAATTGTGACGAATTTTTTGCTTCCTTCTTCATGTTCAGGCAGGTTTATATACTTGATCACTTGTCGTTCTCGTTGCGGCTGCTGCTTTGGTAAAGGAATTGAACCAGATGTGAAGAATCCTGATATGTCAGAGGCGTTTTCCATAAATATCATGCCCCACTCGTCTTTACTTAATGTTATCCTATTAGCAATATCAATGCACTCTTCCAGTAATCCATTGATTTGATTTGATGGCTTCAAATATGTTTTAATATATGGAATCGTGGAGCTGGAAACTTGATACATATACTTGCAAAGTTCAAAATGCAAGAGTGGAATCGATGGAGTATATGATGGTTGTATAAACTGATACATGTTGTCGCTATAAGTGTTGATGATTAACTGCTCTATCAACTACACTGACTGCTCTTTTCATTCACATGAAACGACTTCTAATGAGGATTTTTCAGGACCAGGATGTGCGTTGCCAACTCGAGCAAATGTAAGGAACTCATTGTGACAACTCTTGAGTGTAAGATATTGCATATTTTCAAAGGTGGAATTTGCTGAGTTTTGCTCTGTGTTGTTTGTATTATCCTGAAGTTTTGATGAACTGGTGTTAATTATTTTCTGGTCAGCTATGTCTTGACTAAATAGAATCTCACCACTAGCATTCTTGAAAATAAGTTTAGAAATGCCCTCCAAATCAAATTTCGATGAATGGAGCATAATGTGAATAATATTAATTTATTCTCTCATGATGAAGCAAGCGTTGATTAAGATCGAACCATCACACTACAATGCTAAAAGTTTAATGCTGTGATGGAGATATGCGTATTTAATTATATACTCCTTTCCTTTCACAGCGTTCAAATAAAAACACTCAGGATAATGTATAGCATGTTGCATCCAAGGATCATCATAAATCTCCCAATCTTCGATAACACCTCCACATGAGAAACATGCTGCAATATCATTTATACTATTTCCATAATAAAAAAATCCTGCGTCAGCCATTTCCCTCACTAATCTTTTCTTTTTATTAAACGTCCTCCAGTAATAATTAAATGAAAATTCACGCATTTTAAACGTGTTATACATGTCATATCGAGGTTTGTATTCATTTTGAGACATGTTCTATTTACTTCTTATTCAATTATAAACGTATAATGATATCGTCCCGCTGTTGTCAACAACTTATAAAGACCGGACAGAGGTGGGGATAAAAAACGCTAAGATGTGTTTTAACTAAATAAAGAAAGAAAACAAGAAAATATTTATTTTAAAATTTTATTATCAAAGCACCACTTATTTAAACACAATACATTTTTTAAAGCACATACAGAGTCATGATAAATACAGTTATATAAATCTTGAGAATATTTATATTCATCGTATAAACTTATCAAACTAGGACAACCTTTATCTTCTAAATTGAATACATTACAATTACTATTTTCTAAAATATGCTTTAACCACAACACTTTTTCTGAACCTTTGACGTAGATACATTTATCTCTTAAAATATCTATAACCAAATTCTGATAATTAGAATAGGGTACAAATCCTTCACGCCAGTGTATCTTTCTGTTACGTTCAATCCAACTAACTTGTTTTTTTTCTTGTTTCGTTAATTTTCCAAATGAAAATGGTGGCTTAATTAAAAACACTTGTAATGTTTTATTATACAATATAGCGATTTCTTTTATTATAAATTCATTTGTTTCTGTTTTGAAGCCTTGAACATCCACAATAGCAATCATGATAACCTGCGCACAATGTTGCTGAGAGGTTTGTATTCCACAAGTCGATCGTTTATAATCAAACAATATGCAGTCGTATTATCTGGTATTTCTGTAGAACATTCAATTTCCAACCTCACGTCCACTGGACCTGTTTTTAGGCTATCATTTTGTCTTGAGCAGTCTAAGATAAAGAGAGGGGCTTTTTCTTTGAACTCTTTTAGGTCAAGCAACGGGTCTACTGGACAGTTGTAATACGACTGACGAAATTTCACAAACATTTCGTATAATATACTATATTTGTTCTCAGAAAACTTTAAGCCTAAAGGTTCATATGGATAATATTGTGAATTCAAAAAGAGCGTAAGGTTTGTTACTTCACAATGATCGAATACTGAACTGTCTTTAGTTTTATTATTTTTTCGATTGGTTTGTAAACAAAAAATTACATATCTGGGTTTTTCCAACTGTGAAGCAGTTTTAACTGACCAAGAATGCTTTGTGGTTTTAGGCAGTAACGGATACTCATATAAATCCCAATTTCTGAACGCCATCTGAATAGGTTTATCTCTTTCTAAATGTTTTAAAAGTGTCAGTCGTTCTCGGTCTGATACTTTTATGTGTGGCACCCTCCACTGGACTCTTTGTATATCTATTTGAAAATGAACAATATCATCAGTAAGGATAACGCTATTTAAGTTACTGTTACTTCTGTTCAATATAAGTTCATGTTTGCAATTTATCACTATTTTATTGTAATCTTCTGCAAACCCTAAAACCTTATTTAATGGTATCACAGCACTAAAACGCCCATCACTTTGAAATCCCTTTAAACTCCAACCCCATAGGGCAGCAACTTTATTTTCTGCTTCATTTAATGAGATGTATGATTTTATTGTTGATGTTATTCCAGAATTTTTTATGCGGTCTATTTCAATACCATTCATTTCGTATCTGATGTCTTGAAACAAATACATAACAGGGTTATTAGTGAACGTAACAGTTTTCTTGATTGGATTCCCATCTTTACCGAAGAGCTTCGCTTGTCCTTCGACGTAAATTGAACTGGCTGATGGTAGCACGTATATGTCTTGCTGGTGGATGGGAATTCTGATTTCATCGTTTTCTCTAAAGCTGTTATTGTAGGGATTGTATGAATGGACTTCATAACTTTCAATCGAAGTGTCGTAGTGCGGTAATTCAGTAATCTGTAGTATATTCATACTTTAAACCCTAGGGCTTTAAGAAAATCTTTATTTGCTTTAGTCAATTTCTTAACTTTTTTCTTACGTCTTTGCACCTTAGCAATCGCAGAAGAACTAAGACGTTTTTCATTCCCTTGGGTGTTTTTATAATACACTATCATTTTGTTTTTCTTAAATGAAGACGTAACTGAACTTGTTCCTCTCCAAAGTTAATACAGTGACCAAATTGATCTACAATCTTAACAGATACCGATGAAATTATATTTTTATTTACTGGAAAGTAAATAACATTTTGTGGTATTTCCATGCACTGATGACCTGGAGTAGTATCAGACACAAATTCATGAATAAAATGAGTTGGTAATCCGTTGCAGTACGAACCGTGAACAAGATCACATTCGATTCTGATTACAGACAGACCTCTGTTAATAATGGGAATATTTGGTCTTGATTTTAATACTGAAAAATATATCAAACCGCACTCGTATTGATCTGACAAATGCAGTGGTGGTTGAAAGTATGAAACCAATTCCGATTTATTTCCAGAGATGGTAACCGTAGCAGACATGCTTCAATACTGGCCTCTTTCGGAAGATCCTGTTTATTTTATTCCTTCACTACACCAAAAATTCTTCAAAAAGTTTAAACAAAGATGTCCGCAATTAAAAGGGTGATCACGCTGAAGATTATCATAATTATAGTTAATTTTGGATCCCAAGTATTTAATAAATTCCTTTGGAGGCTTAAGATTTCCGTAACTATCAAAATACTCAATATAATCGTTGCATTTTGCATAGGCTACCCAATGAGAACCAGGATTTTTAGAGCTATCTAAATTTATAACTCCACATTCTTTTTTAAAAGGGTGTTTAGGGAGCTTATCTCTCATAAAGACACCTCTGAAATAGGGAATATTATTTCCATACTTCAAAATGTCTAAATTACTCAAGGCTCGTTTGGGTAGCCGATATCTTAGTTTTTTTCTTTCGATACAAAAATTCCAAGCCCAGCTTTATGTGGTTTAAGGTGTAGTCCTTTTCCGATGCACAGAGCTTCCATCTTTTCGTTGTGTCTCTTCGATTCAGTCAATAACTTTTTAGCCATCTTGAATTCATTTATGGTTTTAGCAATACCAGCTGCACCGCCTGCTAGTGCCCCTGCGGCCGATAATCCCGCAAAAATTGGAATCAAAGGCAATACTCCACCAGTTTTTGGTATAGGAATTACACGAGGAAGTTTTATAGACGAATCATCAGCTAATTCTCTGACAGCGGCCATAGCTAATTCGATTGCCATTTTCTTGCATTTCGGTTTTAATTTTTCCATCTGTCTCTTCGTTTTGTTAATAACATTTTTAAATTTATTTTTCAACCCTTTTCCAGGTTTAATTTTAGGAGAACACTTTTTGCTATTTTTTTTTTTTTTTAGGCCAAACCCAGTTTTAACTTTTGTTGACATAGCGCTGCTTACTAAGCACGCTGCCAATTTTTCCCCTACACTCGCATCTGAGGCAAGTGCTCGCTCTTTAGCCATATTTAACAAAACTAAATCAGCCTTGTGGCGATCCTTTAAGTTTGAAGACTTGTGATAGGCAATGTCGTGTTGTTTACAATATTCGTCTAATTTATTAACACCTTTATCCCCACGAGTAAGCCTTTTAATTAATTTAGTGCCAGGCCCACAATAATTGTATCCTGGTAAATGTAATTCAATTGGTAAATTATTTATAAGCCAATTGAGAATACTGCTCTCTCCAATACCCATCATAAGACTGATGTATCATGAGTTGAACATTTAATAAATATTCGATTTATCAATCCAACTGTTTTCAGATGAAGACAAACCTAACCATTTTACTAAAACTCTATTTCCTTTACTTCTAAGAACTTTCTCGACTAGATATAAATTGGGATGTTTCGTCTTTTGCAGCTCTTGCACATAAAATGCACCTAAAATGGGTTGGCCTCTGATTGCATCTTCAATTAAGTAGGTAATAGGAGTTGTATTTTGTATGTTTCTAATTTTAAATATTTCTGTCGACCAGTTGGGAGTATACCCCTTTTCAAATGTTCCTTTGTATTTACTGATACGTACATAATCACCCACTTTAAACTTGCTTTTTGTAGTATCGGTTTTTATCAACCTGAAATATCTCCCTAATATGCGTGTTTTATTAGTATTGTCCACGTTTGCCGGGATTTCATTAATTGTCCGATGATAGGTGTGATTGTATTTATAGATAACATTATTGAGGGTATTATCTATCCAATTATAGTCACCTTTTAAACTGAATTCCTTATATAGTTTAGATTTTAATGTTCTGATAAAACGCTCAACTATTGATGCCTTTTTTGTTGAGAAAGTTGAATAATGGTTTATACAATAAGATTTCATAAGTTTTTGGAATTTATTATTATAAAATTCTGTTCCATTATCCGTTTGTAGATTTTGGGGGACACGCCCTTTATCCAACAAAATCTTGAAAGAGTTGCATACAACATCTTTTGTCTTATTTTTCAAAGGAAAGGTCCAAGCGTATTTCGAAAATGTATCAATAACAGTAAGAATAAATCTGTAATTTTTATTTTCTTTGGAAATTGATTGCATATCAATTAAGTCTGCTTGCCAAAGGTCATCTATATCTTTCATAATAACATGTCTTCGTGGAAAGTTTACCCTCGCATTTTTATGAATTTCGTTTACCGCATCAGCTTTACTCATATTCAAAACTCAGTATATAAACATTTGTAGTGAATCCAGAAATGATACTGAATGAAAATTATGTTATTGCTACTATTTATTCTTTAATTATGTTAGCTTCTTTTAATTCTTCAATTATCGATAGTATTTCATTATCATGGTTCGTATTGCCAGCATCTTTTGAAGCAACTAATAGTTTTAATCTCTCAACTAATTCGTTTGGGTCATCCCAATATACCAGGTCAGTATTTTTTTTATATTTCTTTAACATTGGCAAGTATCCCCCAAGTTTAGTGTGAATATTATCGTTTGATGTTTCGGAAAACAATGGTCTGATTATTTCACGATATTTTATTCCTTTATCACCTTTTATTTGACCTCTAGGATTGAAGTCTCTCTTATGAACATTTGTATAATACAATATATCCTTGTAAACAAGTTTATCTTTGTTGGATATTACTTTTAAATCAGGTTTTTTTCGAAGTAAAAGTTCTTTCAGCCCAGGAGTTAAATTGTAGGATTTATCACCGATTTTAATCAAAATGACATTTTCATTATTCAAACCGTCAATTTTAGAAAATGTTACTACTGAATTCCCCATCAATAAAGTTTGGTTTTCACTTCTTATTCCAAACGGTATATTTACACCGTCATAAATATCATAGATATCCTGACCCTCTAATGATATCTCTAAATCATCTGGCAATACCATTTCAGGAGACTCTTTAACCAATTGTGTAGAATTAGGTTTTGGTTCGTAACAGTCCACAAACTTTGTAGATGAGCTAGTATCCATTTCATCCAATTCAATACCTCCTGAATTAGTAAGTGTTGTATTTTCTAAATGTTTTATTTTTTCCATAGTTATATTCGAATCAACTAGAGTTTTAAGGGGGTCTGTGACAGGTTTTAGCATTTTATCGAGTGACAAGTTCATTGAGTGTTCCTGATCCTTCATTTGTTTTATTTTATTCTTTATGGAGTCTACAGACTTCATTAATTCTATTTTAATGTTTTTTTCCATTTTATATTATAACAACTGCGTCCAGCTATAGTACAAATTATACTGAATTTTATTTTGCATGTTAATTACTTATATGTACTTATAAACAGTCAGTCGAATTTAAAAAACATATCAAAGTTCTGTCTGTACCTTCCGTTATTTAATGACGATTCCTTATTAATAAGTAGAAAATTATAAGGTTTACTCCAAACAGTTCGACAAATGTTTCTGAACTCTTTCCATTGTAAATCAGAACTAACATGCTCTTCATAAATATGTTTTAAATTCACATCATCTTGTTTAAATATAATAAGAAAATTAACATTATCACGTAACAATTGCTTCGGAATTTTAGAATAGGTTTGAGATAAATAGAAACAGTCTATTTGCTTATGCCTACCCATACAGAAATAATTGCGGATATTTATTTGATTTTCACACGCAACATCATCAAAAATAAAAACAGAATTTGTTAAAGCTTCACTCGGAGAAATGACATCTTTATCATCATTGAACTCGTAAAAGTTTATCTGTGGCACTCTTTTTAATACTTCGGTCAAGAAACGGTATTTTGGTTGAAAAGAAGTTTTAGAGTAAAGATACAGATTTTTAAATTTGAGCCCATTTTCATGCAGCAGTAAACTAATCATAACATTCGTTTTACCACAGCTTGATGGACCGCATATTATACAACGAATGGTATTTGGCAATAAAGCGCTATGTCTGATGCGGTGAACAGAGTCACTTAATCTTATATTATTAACATTGAGAGATATGGGTTGTTTGATCAACTTCATAGTGCATATTAATCTAATTACCGCTTAACATACACTTATATAGTCGTTACTACATGAACCTCATCATACAACAAGCGTGAACTTGATGATGACGTTTAGGAAGTTGAATACGTTTGAATAAAAGTCCATTGTTTTAGACATATCATTTTATTATAAGTTCAAATAATAGTACATAACTTATTCTAAAATAATTATCATACATCATTTCTTTATAATACATTAATTTATTCTTATTTTAGTATTTTAAATCATATACTTCAAATGAATATAATTTAGAACAGTGGCTCTCAAGATGTGGATTATATTTAATTGGTGCTCAATTTAAACGTAATAAGTTGAATAAAAAGTGAAACGAACATTGGTTTAGATCATCGCATCATAAAATCCCCAAGGCAAAGTGTGAATTTGATCTGAAAGTATCTGAACTTTGTCATCGTTTCTATTTAGTACTTGCTTACTAACTTGTTGTGAGTACAATATATGCTTGATAGATCTTATAATATTCATTTTAAAAGATTGACTTTTATCTAATATCAAAGAATCGTTGTAATTACTTTGTTTTAAATGCTTAGTAACAGATTTAGACAAACCTTTCGCTTTTGTTATCCGTGTGTTTAAACTGCTAATGCAATACAGTTTTGCTCGTAAACCTGTAAATTCTGTAATTACATCACCCCCCATTTCGTCCTTAAATAGGCCAGGGATTTTTGAGTTAATTCTTGGTATGTTATATTGATTATCTATTGAAAAATTGCTAGTATCAAAATATGTTAAATTATCGTACATATCACGATAAAAGTCATCTGTATGAATTAAGTAAAGTAAACTATCAGTATCTGTATAACATAATTCAACTTTATCTCCATATTTCTGTTTTATAAAATCATAATGAAACTGATATAGATGTTCTTTGGCGTACTCCAGAACTGTAAATCCGATGTAAATTGGTCGGTCTAATATTATTTTTTCACGATTCAATTGTATAGCTACAAAATCCTCTGCGAATATTGACACACTTTTTAAATTAGGTTTTGAAATCAATTTCTGTGCACAAAGTTTCTTATTCGTGAAGTTTTTCTTATCATCCCATTTGGTTACCAGTTTTATCTCAACTTGTTTCCTTTTATTTTCTATAGTTTTGCCAAATATCGCATTATTTAAAAGTTTAAAAAAATCTTTTTCAAAAGAAGTTTTAGATTCCATACGCCGATTGGTATTAAGATCTATATATTTCTTTAAGAAATCATCTTGTCTAAAGGTTAGTATGCGATGAATTTTTTTTAACACCAAACCATTTTTTATGCATTGTTTTAAATGTACGTAATGAATAACATAATTTGATTTATCATACAGATTAGCAATCAACTTAGCTGATTTCGCTCCTAGGGGTACAAATTTCTCTGCAGCAAATGGTAAGTCTTTATGCTGATCATGAATACAATCCGGGTAATATAAATCTACTTCTAAAATAAAACCATACGGACTGTCATCTGAAACATGCAATACATTAAAGTTGTCAATTTCATCTTGAGTTAAAAATCTGAACTCCGAAACAGGCAATTTTTTAGTCATTGCATAACCATAAAGATTATTGCAATCTAAATATGTCAAATAACTCGAGGGTTTTAAATGATTATAATGAGGTAAATACTTATTATTTGCCTTAGCATGACGGAGGAAACATTGTGCCAAGCCCCCTCGTATACCTTTTTCAATAAATGTATACATTTCTAAGTCACTAATGAGCTCTAATTCAGCGTTAGTGTACAGAAGCATAGCATCCCAGCTCAAACTAGGTGAAGTCACATAGTGAGCAGGATCCAATTTGTAAAAATGTAAACTTGTCTCTCTAAATTTTTCAAATATGTCGCATAACAGCAAAACATCGCATTTCAAATACAAATCACTGTATTCGCCAAGCGTTGTTATCTCAAAATTGTTCCAAATATCTTGGGCGTGAGCATATTCGTCATCTGATAGAGATTCCATAGTTAAACTATTATAAAAACTGGACTTTGAGGGTAGTTGATTTTCATCAAATTTTGACCAGTCGTCCATATAATCATATGGATAAATACCTTTCTTACGTAATAAATTAAGTTTAGTTTTATCCGTAAATTCTCTTGACAAATGAACAAAGTCTTTTTCTGACAAGCTTTTACTTAAAGAATCTAAGCTTGAGCTAAGAAAATGAAATGAATCAATAAACTTAATCTGTACTGAACGAGTACCTTTTTTTGTCTCAATTAGCTTAGTTATTGTAAGATATTTTTCTTTAGTTTTTGGTATTATTTTAATTGAGCCTTCATACTTAGCCAACTCTCTTATAAATATATGCGAATCATAACCACTTAGATTATGAAATACTACCGGTATGAATGGACACACTTTATACATCAAATTACAATGTGAGTGCGCTGCCCCTCTATACTCGGAAGTAATATGATCATGATCTCGAACTTTATCTCCAGACAATGACTGATTACATATATGACACTTAGTTGTATTTCGATATTCTCGTTCTTGATTATAAGTTAAAGTTTTCATTGATAAATGAGTAGACAAAACTTTGTTTATCCGCTTTACATCTTTTACTAAACGTTTAATAAAGACTTCGACGCAATCTATGCCTCTGTACGTGACAAACTTGTTAAGTTTGCTGTCGTGACAACAACATATGTAATATGCAAAACTTGAAGGTTGATGCATTTTTAGTGTCTTAGTATTTTTAGAACTATTTTCATTGCAATTTATTAGCAAACTCTCAAAATCAGCATAAATAATAAAATTAATTTTTAGTTTTCTTTCATAATGTTTAAATTTCAATATGGTATCTTTTTCCGGTAGTATAGTTAGTATTTTAGAACAAGTGTGAGAAACATATTTCTTTTCATTCGTAAAAAATTGTAAACATGATTCGCATAAAAAAACTTTGCCATGATGATGAGTAACCTGGCGTCGCACTAATCGTATAAGATCTTTTATCAAACAGTAATGTCCTTTACCATTCCGTTCAAAGTATAATAAATTAACGTGTTTTTCTTTTTTCTTATTCGTCATGTATAACGGGCCAGTAACAACGTATTTGCTATCTAGCCCATAAATGGTAACGCTTATTGTAGGATTTAACCGTTCAAAAAGTTGGATGTCATTCTGTGAAAGAGGAAATAACATTCCTTGAATATTGAGAACTTGGCTATAATGAGGATAGGATGTCGTTCTGCACACATTATTTTCACGAGGAAATAATGCGGCTACGACGCACCATAAGAAACAATACTCGTCATCATTACGTAAATTCAAACAACTTTTAGTATTTTTTATTACTGAGGGCAACTCTATGTACGTGCCGCCTCTCATGGGGCAATATTTACATATGTTAATCTCAATATGACTTAGCGAAAGATATGTCCAACCTGACTGTACATGTTCAAATTCAGACATTTTGCGCATAAGTACATGTATTTTATTCAAAAAGAACTCGTGTATATCAGTATTTTTATAGATAATATCATACTTAGTGTTAAATGATTTCAGTTCTACTTGTTCGTCGTCAGATTTTAGCAGAAGAAACTTAGCAGAAAGCTCAAAATTTACTTTTATGCAATCATACTTTTTCAATATCATAGTTATTAATTTATCAATATCTGGATGTACAGAATTCAGGATCGCCTCAGGAGTGAGGTGCTCGTCATCCTGTGGTATACATGTCTGAATATTACTCGGGATCGCCTCACGAGTGAGGTGCTCGTCATCCTGAGGTATACATGTCTGAATATTACTCGGGATCGCCTCACGAGTGAGGTGCTCGTCATCCTGAGGTATACATGTCTGACTATTACTCGGGATCGCCTCACGAGTGAGGTGCTCGTCATCCTGAGGTATACATGTCTGACTATTACTCGGGATCGCCTCACGAGTGAGGTGCTCGTCATCCTGAGGTATACATGTCTGACTATTACTCGGGATCGCCTCACGAGTGAGGTGCTCGTCATCCTGAGCTAAGTTCAGACGAAAAGTTACTATTCTATTTTTAAATGCTGTTGCCACAATAAAAACATTTTTGAATTCAGTACTCAATAAGCTATTTGTCTTGTGTATATTAGTTCTCTTATGATATGCATATTGGTTTCGTGGTATTTCAGTTTCACATTTGGTACACTTCACAATTTTACTACGAGGTCTTGTTAATGGTGTTCTGCGATCTCTGGACTGTATAACTGTGAAATAATACATTAGATTTAAATAGCATAATATTTTATTTATCAATTGGCTATTTAGGTACAAGTATTTAGATATTATAAAGATTACTTATAATATAATGTATGTATAGGTATTATTCTGTAATGATTAAATGTTTTACATATATTTGTATAAAAACTAGCAAGAATACATAGTAAGTACTAATAGTAAGAATTTATAAGGGTAGTTGGACAATTACGAAAATCTTGTTCAACTGAGGACGTAAATCCTTTTAGATGGCGCCACATCTCCGTGTCCGTATCAACTTTTCTTTTAATTGTAACTATTGAATGGCGCCACCTATTTACTGGTGGTATGTCTGCGATTTCATCACAATTGTAAACTTTTACTTCTACGTAATACGGCCCCTGCTTTGTCTCACTTATTTTTCTGGCATAGCCTTTGTTAACCCTCTTAGTAAAATAAGAATGAAGAGGAGACGGTGTTTTACCAGTTGATGTGGACGGCTTCACAGACGAATCCTCTTCATCGCTCTCACTACCGAATAGGTCCCGTGCAGTTAGCTTGTTGTTGGTTAACGGCACCGGTTGTATCCTAGGCTTCTTAGATCCGTGCGTCTTAGATCCATCGATTCGATCGGTTTTGGGCCGCTTGTTTGCTGTCGATTTTTCGAGTCGGGTCGAAGAATAAGTCGATTTCTGCTTTGTCTGCGTCTCAATTTCTGACTCTTCATCCGAAGAAAACAGCTGAGGCAACGTAGATGAAGTTGGCTTGGACCTGAAACAATATTATTTGAAATATTATATTAACCTGAATACAAAAATAAATTAATGGTGGGATTTATTTATGGTCGGATAGGAAGAAAATATTTTGTATCATTCATTCTTTTATGCATTCATTCAATCTATACGTTCGTTCTGTCCTACATTCAATAATTCATTTATAAGTTCATTCAATTATTTATTCAATAATTTGTGCATTCATTCATTCATTAATATATGCAATCATTCAATTATTCATTAATTCATTCATACATACATGCATTCATTCAATCATTCATTCATTCATTCATACATACATTCGATCATTCACTCATTCATAGAATAAACCTTGTGATGACACATTTATACACATATAATAAATAAAATATTAATTATGATCTACTTACATTTTGAAGATTCTGGATTCTGGTTGAAGCGTAGATGCGATAGCGTTGAAGGTTGAAGGTGATGATTGTTTCCCTCGGGAGAGCAGTTTGTGATTTTGTCTGGCATCGATGCACTTTATATACAGCAAAATTATGACGTTGTACTACCAAATATGTCATCGAGAAGATGTAATGCTTATATTGCAAAACAAGATATCATATTAACCAATCCAAAAAAAATATATTAGTTATTGATTATGTTATACTATGCAAATACCATGGCTTCACTCATTCTAATTACTTATCGTACCTGCATTTTTTCATACAATAAAAAACTTCAACAAACAAACAAATCAACCGACACCATAATCAATATAGTGACTTACTTTTAGCATCAAGTAATAGTAGAACTCTGTCAGCATTTTATCCAAATATAGATTCATTAGGGTAAGGGCACATTGTTTGCTACACTTTATTTTAATCATATTTTATTGTATTACATTATACGTGTATAATAAATTAATAAGTACGGTTGACCAGTGACCACCTTAATTTTGATGATACATACTAACAAATTCCCCATGGTTTGCTTCCACATTACAGCAGATTACTTAGATGTTTCTTTTGTGTTAACTATGACTTTTTACTGCTAAAAACAATATTTTTTTGAGCATAGCCGCGGGCAATTCCTAGTCATAAATATATTCAACTCAGCATTACGTTATTTTGAACTCTATCAGCAACAAAATATTTTATATATAAATCGGGATAAAATAAGAAACAAATTCACTTCAGTTCTTCCATTCCTTTAGTGTGCTACTGTTATATTCTACAATGTCTGTAAGTACCTAATTTTACAAAATATTTTACTTTTAATTATAATAATAATAATTATATAGAATGTGTTAAACCAGTGAAAATAAAAAATAATGTATGTATTCTGTTTCAGATACCGAGTTGGGTTTATTCACCAACTTCACCTCCGTTAATGATAGAACCTGACGTGATTGATAAAGTCGTAAATTATTTGGATGAGGAAGAACGACAACGAACCCCATGTGTTCCAAATACAACTAATAATAAGGAGTTGATAAGTTTTTACAAAACGGTCTCGACCGGTGGCACTAAAGTTATACGGATCGAAATTTACGATGCAAACCAATTTGAAAGTAATTCTATGTGCCAGTGCAGTGCTGAAATATGTGTTCAGCATGTTGTTAAGAACATTTACACTGATAACATCTACTTACGTGTCAAAGACATGCTACCATATTTAAACAATACTTTTTATCAATCCTTGTAAAAAGAAAAACGGACCTCACCTACAAGCACCTAGATCACCTACGGCATCTGTTAATTCCTAATTATTTTGTTTAATTAATTGTAATTATATTGTTTATTTAATTTGTAATTATATGAACTAATAAATACTTGCTTATTCATTACAATAATGTAGTTTCATTTCAAAAGCTGTAAAATTAAATCATCCGTAAGAATCTAAGTATATTCTCATTATTTTAATGTCATTCAGCAAATAATGTTCATTGAAAAAAAATCTATTAGTCATAACAGTGTGTTATAAATATCACGTAGCAACAATGCTCGTCCATTCACGAGATCATAGTTGCATTGAGCAGATCAAGTATCAAATTTTTGCTAGCTAAAATAATATTAGATACTCGAAACTAAGCACATGTGTAAATGATTGAGTTTAATGAATATAAAAATAATCAATTAGAATAGAAAGTATGAAATAATATTTGAATGTTGATGAAATGAATGATAAAATTGGGGTGACCTGGATTTCCTTGATCCAGGTCCCCCAATTTTACCCTACTACTCGCCAGCTTACTCTCCAAGTCAAGTGTGCGTAAAGAAGTTTCACTTCAATAATTTTGACACAACAAAAATCGAATTTGACAATCGCGACTCGTCGACACGTGGTACTTATTTGCCCTACCCCGTGAATTCTTTTTTAGAGCCGCAGGCGCGGAGGGGGCGGCCATGGCGTGTTTTTTAAGGAATTTTTCACTTTTTGTATGGAAAATATGAAAAATGATTACCTGCATGTTGAGTTTTAGGAGTTTATGGGTTTTATAAAGAGGGTCGAAATTTTCATTATTTTTGCGATAGGACGCACCATTTTAGAGATATAAGCAAAAGAAAAAAAAAGATACAGACAGTACTGTTTTTGCACCTGAAGTCGAGGTGTTGGTGTGAATTTCTATTCATGACAACTAATTTTATTCCACACCTTTTTAATTGCGATTAAAAATTGACAAAATAAACTCAAACTCAAACTCAAAGCATTTATTCCAATTAAACCATTTACAGGCACTTTTGAATTGTCAAGAAGTCAGTCAGTCAGAAAAAATGAAGCTAGTTGCCCATTCCAAAGCGTAGGTACCTATGGAGAGGAACGGGCAAGAAACTCCATGGACACTCTTTTAAATCAAAATAATGTGGTTACAAAGTCTTGGTTACATCATTCATGTTAAAAATTATACATGTGAGAACGATGCAGAACGTTAAAAGCGTCCATAATGAAAAGATGAGAAAAAACAACAATTCAAATAATAAATTAAAATAAGCCATGGCAGCAAAGAGATGACCAGTCCCTACTGACGGCGCCCGTTCACGAACATGACGCATGCATCAGCACCATTCAGCTCAACCATTTTGAAGGGAGCTAAATGATCCAACACATGCGCCACCATCAGCGAGACATTTGAGTGAGCATGACATACTCTCAAAATTACACGGAATTGTTCTGTAGACTCTTACTGATAAGGAGCATGATCGCATTTGCGAAAACTAACGCGGTTGAGTACCTACGTATTTGAGCGAGTAGCCGTATAAGATACTTTATAGTCTTGCAAGTATTTTGAGTCGGTACCTAGTGTGCGTACTTGGAAGTAAACGTACTTGGAAGTAAATACCTGGTGTAAAAACCCGGTCGCATAAACACGTACCTTCCCTACTCGCCCGATCACACGTTTTCGTAACGCATTCGCCAGATTACTCCCCAAGTCAAGCGCGCCTAAAGAAGTTTCACTTCAAAAACGAGTGTGCTTATGACCACACGACTGAAGTGATACTTCAAACGTATTTGGCTATGAGACGAGGAGAGAAAGAACGCGTTCGCCAGCTTACATGCGAACGAACTCGCGGGCGAAAGCTGGTGTAGAATAAAATCCTGGATATCGAAACTTTTTCAAATACCATTTCGAGACTTATCGATTTACCTAGTAAAAAAGGGATCGTTGTGTTTTATGTCATCAATTTATATTAGTTCTAGAAAGTTTTTTTGTTAGGTCAAATCCTTCATTCTTTTGTTTTGTCTCGTCACTTTAAGGTCGTTGGTAATTTTCCATCAGGCAAAAGAGATTTAAGCCCGAGACGGGAGAACTACTTAGGATCTCAAATAATTTATAAGAGGGTCAGAATTGAATTACGTGCAAATGTGAGGAAAAGAATATACGGGAATCCGTGGACGTACAGTCAACAAAAGAGATAAGTATGCAGGAGCGTCGGATATAGTTGAAGTTTAGTAAGAAACCGATGGATGTTGTCGACTGAAATTTAATTTGATAAATGAGTTATTTGTTTTCTATTAACGAAATTAAATTTTATTCGAGAACATCCATTGTTTTCTTACTAAACTTCAACTATATCCGACGATCCTGCATACTTATCTCTTTTGTTGACTGTACATAACTTACACGTACATAATCAGCCTATAACTTGCCCACTGCTGGAACACAGGCCTCCTCTCAGTGAGAGGGAGTGGGCCGTAATCCACCACACGGGCCCAGTGCGGGTTGGCAGATGTCACATGTCGTCGAATTTTTGGTTCTAGGACATGCCGGTTTCCTCACGATAATTATGTTTTCCTTCACCGTTTTGAGAGCAGTGAATCAACCCATTACCTAGTTCAATTCATAGCTCTACCAAACAATACCACAACGTCAGTCCATTGCAGGTACCATTAAGTACAACTGCATGGCCATTTTTCTAGTAAATCCTATGCCATTTGTATTTGTGATTGTACCTAACAGCCGCATAGCCACGTTTACAATGAAGAATGATACTTTGGTATTAACTTTTCAGAAAGAATTGTACGTGGCTCAGTGCTGAAATAAAGCTAGGGTTGCTTGCAGAATAATCTGACAAACAATCAGAATGATTGTATGTATATTAGTATGCTTTGTAAAATGAAAGTTTTTGGAGGTATTTTCATGATTTTTTTTCTATAGTACCAAACAAGTCGTATTATGTTCTCAATACACTATCTACCTAGCATATATCCTGAAGTATATCATATATATTTTTGATTTTGTTTACTTTAGTCGATCATGTAGGTTTATTGTTTCTAAAACTTGCATTTAGGTCCTGTAAGAGCATCAAATACTGCGTGTTAAATATGTCGGCGCAGCAAGTGGCGTTGTCAAGTTTTGTTACGAAGTTACTGAAATCACCGAAAAGCTCGGATAAGAGTGACACTGAAATAATAGTTACGTAATCTTAGAAGGTAAGTATTTTTTTAATAAATAAAGTGTGATGTTAACGCACACGTTAACACCTCCAAGACACACATGGGTCATCATCAAGCAGAGGGGAGCGGGCGGCGTGGTAGCAGCAGCGGCTCGACGACGGCTCGCGCGCCCTCGACAGGACACTCCTTTTAACACCGCGACCACGATCGCATCGATTTTAATAATTTTTTGACCTGTAAAATACCTAATATTATAACCTAGAAATACAGTCCGCTTTTTATTCCACCTGGGCCTATCTATGTGATATTAATAAGGTTAGATATTCTTTACAGCAGGATGAATTATCCACAATATGTGTTTTTCAACAGGTAAAAACTTTTCCCTTAAGTGTACAAAACTGACGAATCGACGAAAACTGGCAAACACTGGAAACTGCCGAGTTAACGCATCTGTCTAATCGGTAAAACTGACGAATCAGTGAAACTGACTAATCAACGAAACTGGCGAATTAAATAAACTGACGCCTGAGGCAAACTGACCAGTGATACGCGGAGTCACACTGATACTGTTACTCTAGATGAGCGTCGCATTGATGGTTGCGTGGCGGCTGTCTTCTGATGACAGAGATCAGAAGGCCAATTCTCGTAATTTAAAACGTTGAAAATCTAGTCGTTATCTCATCTCGGCAACAAACATATGTCAAAAACTTGTCAAAATGTTGGGAAATTATAGGTATTTTTGACAGATTGAGACTGAGATCAGACTGTTAACGATCTTTAAATTAGGAGAATTGGCCTTCAGATATGTCATGGAAGCCGCAGTCGTACCACGTCCACGGCGAGTTGTTATATTTCGGCACAATCCTGATGATTTTGAAGCTGCTGAACCACTAATAAGATGACCAGTTCTAGTAGAAAGAAAGAAAGAAAATACATTTATTTAGCACAGACTAAAAGTCACACAATACACCAGATACATACATCAAATAAAAAAAGTAAAGATTAAATAAAAAAGTAAAAGTCCGATGTAAAAAAAACATAAGCAGGAAAGCGCTAAAAGGCCCAGTTCAGCAAAATGCCAGACAACTAGTGCCTGACGCTGGTTTTCAACTGGACCTGGGCTAGTAAAGTCTGCCCTGTGCCGTTAAATATTCTCTTCAGCAACATAATTTTGAGTATCAAATATCTCATTCACAGCGTATAACAAATAAACTATGTAGGACCCTCATTTTCCTTCGCACAATACATTCTCGGACATCCATCCTTATTGCTGCCATTTTTGCTTTATTTTCACAAAATGACCGATCCACAGACGATATACCTACAGTCGTATTTTGTTTTATTACTTCTCGAATCGTCTCCGAAATGACTAGTAGAGGTTATTTCAGAAGTATTTTATATTGATATTAATCGAATATTAATTCGTTTTATGCATGAATTTTATTGAATCAGGGTTTTGTTGCTTTATTAGTGTTGGAAGAGAAATTGATCGGTTTAATAATACCTAATGGATTCCTGGAGGTTTGTATTTCACACTTTTAATTTAATTTAGTTCTCATTATTTATTTGAAAAAACTTAGTTTTTTTTTTTAAGAGATACACATTTAGATTAAGACACACACACATACACACATTTACATTTAGATTAAGTAGTGCAAAGTAGCGCATGTCTGAAGATGTTCTACGAAAACTGAATTCTAACAATTTTATCTTTGCATCACTAAGAAACAAATTACTTATTTACTGTTCTCAACACCCTTTTCAATTACTTTACAAGAGTGTTTGGGAGGACCTCATTTATTTGATAGGTTCGGCCCAGACTTTATTGAAGACAATACGTAAAATAAGATTCTATATTTTATTTTGTTACTGGGTTTTTCGCAAAGTATTATTACTGCTAAAGTACAATAGACCCTAGAGAATTCTTAGAATAGATATTATTATGATCGTTTCATGAAAACGAAAGCAATAAATATTTCAACAAAATTGCTTTTTCGACCCGTTATTCTGGAATCATTCATTTATATGCAGCTAATTGACTGACATTTTAACAGATTTTTTTAACTATTACCTTTTCTTATTTATTTTACCGTTTCACCAAACTTTTGACCAATTAGGACTTTGGACTTAAAAAATTATACATTCCTTTCTTGTACAGACGCCAACATATCAAGCTACTACAATCTGTCAACTTTTTTTTTTATAGATTTTCAACTTTATCGCTAAAGCATAAGGTTCAAAGTTGAATGAGAAAATTTTATAGTTTCGGGTAGTTTGATGTGATGGCGTCTGTACATATTTAAACTACATTAATTATATTATTCTGTGGGTATTTAGATCTACTGCGGCCCCACTGTGGGCGCCAATAAGGTTTACCCGTCAATGCCTCTGTTATTTATTGCCTTAACTTTATTTATAAGATAAATTGAAACAGATAAGAAATATGCTAATTGAATGGTTTTAACTAATTTATTTCGAATAAATATTTGTTGTAAATATTTATGTTTAGCGGTAAACTTACGTTTAAGGCCCAGCGAAATAAAGTTGCTACCGTCAACGCGTTATTAGGTATTTGTTATTTTGAAATCAGTAAGTTTATTTGGGAGGGAAAGAAAACGTGATAGACTGCATTGTTATTTTTATCGAACAGCCTTAGTTAGTAACTAAGGCTAAATTACTAATATTGGATAAACAATGATTAATTTTCAAACCAGTCTTACAAAACTCACCGTCTCATTATTTGTTTAAATAAGTTGTCAGACATTTCCAATTGGCTACTGCTTTCAAACAGAAACATTAATTTGTATGAGAGCCAAAATGGAAGTAATAAATGCACAGTTTACGCTTCAGTCTTCAGAACAAAAGCAATTTAGACGAAAATATTTGATATTTTCTAACAAATACAGTTACTATTATTGGGATATTTATTATATGAAAACGTCATACCCACGCGGAGTCCCGTTTGGGCGCCAATATTGTATTGAAGAATGAGTTACAATTTATTAAAGTATTGAATATATTGCAATTTTATACAGTTTGAAGTACCTTTGAAGATGTGTTGAAATATCTATTTGAAATGATAGAGTATATATGTACTTTATCGTTTTCTAGTCCTACGATATTGAAGATATAAATGGGTAGGCAAAATATTAATGTGTGTTTTACCTATACACTCTGCAGATGCCGTATTATATGAAATTGTGAATATTAATAAATTATGATGTTTTTGGAAAGGTTCTCTAACAAAAAAGTTGCTCGTAATCTTGAATTTTATTTGAACGTGGTTCTAAATTGTTTCTACCATTAATTTGTTCCTAAATATATTAAAACTTTACCGTTTCTTATATTAAAACACCACAACTATCGGTTACATGCATAAAAACTTCACTTTTATGTCCTTATTTATCTACCTAGATCGTAGCTTAAAATACAAAGCTGCAAAATTAAAATACTGGCCCCACGTTGGGCGCCAAATTTGTTCAGTTCTGGTTTACCATAAACTTAATGCCTTGAAGTTTTATAGTGGATAGTAATATAATAATTTTATTCGTTTTCGCATTATAAACTCAATAAAACAAATTAAATGTTAGATTTCCTATATTATTTCTTAATAAAATAATTACCTAGGTATAGCGACATTCTTATTGCTAAGGTTGTCTTGATTTTGGTGAATGATAGTGACATAATCACTATATATTTTTATAGTGGTATGGAGAGTAACAGATTTAAAACGTTGGCAGTAAGTTGGGGGTTCAAATCCTAAAACCCAAAATCAAAAACATAAACTTTATAGGAAACGAGTTACTGTAACTTCTACAATGTCCAAGATTTTTATAATGTAGCTGTTTTTCGGGTACACTACATTAATACGAAAAACTTTATTCCGAAAGTCACAAATACGAATTTTAAAATACCGATTTTCATAATTCCGAATGGTTAAAAATTCCTAATATAACAACTCCGATTTATCATTAGGATTAATGAAAAAATTTAATGAATAAAGATTAATGGAAAATTTTAATAATTCCGAAATTTCAATATTCCTAACGTTTATAATTACTATTCTCAAAATACCGAGTTTCAATAGATCGAAGAACAAAAAGTCCGAATTAATGATAGTTCGAAACATCAAAATACGAATTATTAAAATACCGATTAATTAGAATTCCGTAATAAAAACGCCTTGTAAAACTGAATAGCAAGTGTCATTACACTTTACTGATTGTTTACTTTTGAATAAAAATATTTTCTTTCGCTGGTCACAGTTCCAACCTTACTTATTAACCCAAATGATTCACCAACAATAGAGGGGATCTGGCGCTCGGCGGCCACTACCGCGGCACGCTCGCTTCGCTCGCTCGCCTTCGCGCTTCAATGGTCACAGTTCTAACCTAACCTAACCCAAATAATTCACCAACAATAGAGGGGATCTGGTGCTCAAAAAAAAATATTAATACACAAATATTAATAACAAAGTAGACTTTTGTAAATTGCATTAAACGTTACATAAAAATTTTGAATTTATATGCGTAACTAAATATTATTCCAATGACATCAGAATCCTAATTTTAGCAGTTTATTCGGAGTTTTCGGAGTATTGAGAATCGAAATGTCGTTTTTCGGACCGAGAACCCATCGAGCATTTGATTCTTCGAACGTATGAAAATCGGAAAACAAACAAATCGCATTTACGACTTTCGGTAAAATAAATTTCGTGATTTATAATAATAGACATTATAATTCTTAGGTATTATGAAATTCGAACTTTTGAAAATCGGAACATCGAAATTCGGAATAAAATATTTCGGAGTATTTGGGTGTTCCCCTGTTTTTCATCTATAATGACTCACATTCAACAGAATCAGCATCAGGCATTAGTTGTCTGGCATGCTGAACTGTACGGACCTATTTGGCACAGCCCCTATGCAAACAACAACTTCGATTTGATTCGTTTTTGTTTAAATTAAATTATTGCCTCTATGTGTGTGTGTGCCAAGTACAGGCCTTTGTCGTTCTTTCTTTCTATATTTGAATTAAAACTGACATAAGGAGCAGTGGTAGCCCAGTGGAAATGGTGGTGACTTACGAATTGGGTCGTAGGGATGAATCTAGGCAAGCACTTTACTTTGTGTAAATTATTTCATCACCACTGCTTTCAAAACGGTGAAGGGAAAAAATCGAAGACATCTGTGTGTTATCATTACTATACAGACTTCCTCTCAGTATAAGGGAATGCCGCTCACAGGGAGGAGGCCTGTGTCCCAGCAGTGGGAACATTATAGGCTGATTATGATTATGCTAAATTGACATCGCGTAACAAGCAGCCTAATTGGGTACTAGACTTGCAATACCCATACTTTCAGATGCAGATGGATTTTTTAAACATTATAATGGACCAATCTTCTTCTTCTTCTTCTTCCACGCTAAGAAGAAGATGGACCAATGGATTACGATTTTTTTTTCAAAATCCTTGGGATGGCGTAACTAACTTGCAAAACGTGTAAAGACAAAGTGGTTCCACTCAAATTAGAAAATTGGCCTACCCTATAGTATAGAATAGTTTAATCCAAATAACAAAAACCGGCCTAGTGCGTGTCGGACCACGCACAATGAAGGGTTCCGTAGTTAGAATGAATTTATCCCAAGAACAAACTTAACATTGTAGTTGAAAATCATGTTCTCCCATACATTGCAACTGCAAATATAAGTTGGTCGACTATTACTCGTAAACTTGTAAAGCCCACTTAAGTGTGATAGTTTTCCTTTAAACTTCGTTATATATAGGTACTACTGCCGTGACATTTGAATTTCTAACTACAACCGTTTAGTTGGTAGAGAGGGAGACACTTGACTCTAACGAAAATTGGTACTTTAAAGCTTGATAAGTCACAAACGGTTTACTTAATCAGAAAACGGTCGATATCCGTGGGTCTTCCCAAACCCCTAATATTTTTGAAAGACCTATCCAACTATATCCCACGCTATGGGAAGGACGAAAAAAAAAAATATCATCCCCACTTTACATGTAGGTAAATAATTATTGTTTTTTTTCCAAATTTTATTTTACCACTTTTTCGGCGTCATTAACGTGTATACTCATGCCAAATCACAACTTTGTAGTACCAATAGGTTTTAGTACCAACAGATAGACAGACGGACATGGCGAAACTAATTAGGGTTCCTTGTTGACTACGGAACCCTAAAAAAGAACCCATTAAATACGTAAATCTTATCTTTCTCCGTACGTTGCCGCTATATTTC
Organism: Amphipoea oculea; assembly: GCA_945859645.1. Classification (NCBI taxonomy): domain Eukaryota; kingdom Metazoa; phylum Arthropoda; class Insecta; order Lepidoptera; family Noctuidae; genus Amphipoea; species Amphipoea oculea. Next base: position 4,296,453 of record OX243881.1, on the reverse strand, counting down.
TTTCCCCACGATAGAGAAAAAACAACTACATTAATTTGTTCTAAGTCTTTTATCTCGGTAGAAACTTAGAAATTATTTCATGCCTTTTTCTGTTGCATTTAGATGTGCATTTCCGTATTTCTATGTTCAGCACGGGTCATAAGACAAAAGGAACGTTTGTGTCTTATTTAAATTATGGGCAATTCTCGTAATTTGAAGGACATTCACAGTCTGATCTCAGTCTCAATCTGTCAAAAATACCTCTAATTTCCCTACATTTTGACAAGTTTTTGACATTTGTTTGTCGCCGAGATGAGACTGCGACTAGATTTTGAACGTTTTAAATAACGAGAATTGGCCTTCTGAAGACCAAAATAAGGGCAATCATTGCGCTGCTCATGCGACACAGCGTTATGTGTTTTGTTCATTTACTGGTGTTTAAATGAACAAAACACATAAATTGCTACGGTTATAGGATCTTTTTTTTTTTCAAAATTCAAGGTCGCTCAGCGCGCTATGGAGCGAGCTATGATCGGAGTCTCTTTGAAGAATAAAATCAGGAATGAAATTATCCGGAAAAGAACCGGAGTTACCGACATAGCTTGCAGAGTAAGCAAACTGAAGTGGCAGTGGGCTGGCCATGTCTGTCGAAGGACATCAGTCCTTCGACAGACATGGCCATCAGGCCGGTGGAGCAGACGAGTCCTGGCGTGGGGAGACCGCGTACCGGCAAGCGTAGTTTGGCACGCCCCCCAGCTAGATGGACGGACGACCTAAAGAAGGTGGCTGGGGTAGACTGGATGCGGAAGGCGGAGTACAGGGTGCTGTGGTGCACTCTGGGAGAGGCCTATGTCTAGCAGTGGACTGCGATAGGCTGAGTTGATTGATTGATAGGGTCTTTTTCTTCAGCAAAAAAATATGATTTTATCTGGAATTTATAGTATTTTATTTTCATAAAGCAACGCGCGCTTCACTTGTGGTTACCGAGTATACAAAAACGTGAATTTGTGTGTAAGCGCAGAAGCTCTTGGTACCGTCCAAAGCAATAACAAAGTCGGAAGTGTGAGGGTACGTGTGCGCAGTGGCGTGCATTGCATATAGGCATATATAATATAATAATAATATAATAATATAATAATAATTTTATTCATAAGTTCACATATAAATTACATAAAAGTTACATCATTACAAAGTTACATATTACTATTGTGAAGAAAATATTAAACTATGCCTAAAATAAATCCAGTGTATAACTTATATATATTGGTTAAAGGCCTAATGAATACAATAGCGACCTGCCTGATGTAGGTTTTTTCAAACCTGTGTTTCAGGCCATCACTTAACAACGCTGATTGCTTTAGTGCACTATTATGTTACTTTACATAGAGCTAGCACTGATACATAATAATTATATTTTTAAATAAAAATTGAGTTAACATAAATAAACTTATTGCAGTACTTCTAGCAATTTTTCCGTGTCTGAGTAATTAAATGTCGCTAAGTATTTACTCAACATTTCACTACATTTTTTACAATTTACACTATATATATTTAGAGACTTATTAATTTTATTATACAAGAACGGACCTAAAAATACATAAAATTTATTTATAAAAGTATGTCTACTTTGAGGCTTTATGCAAACTAAGTCTTTTCTTCTCTTATCTATAGGTATTGGGGTATAAGGAAGTTTTCTATGCTGGTGTAGTACTATATTCAATATAAATAGTTGACGCACGGTTAAAACATTACATGCCGTGTAAAGCTCGTGTGTGGGAAATCTAAATGGGCGAAAAGTGGCTACCTTAAGGATAGCTCTCTGCGCACGTTCTAATGGCAGTAGGATTGTTTTAGCAGCCCCACCCCATGAAGTTATACAATAAGTGAGAATGGATTGACACAAAGCTAGATAGACCTGTTTAATTAATTTGTAGTCCGATATATATCGTAAGTTCTTAAAAATGTATATTAATTTACGCATTCGAGTGCATAACAAATCAATGTGTTTACGGAAATTTAGATTTGTGTCAATCGTTACACCAAGATATTTCATATGATCGGTTTTTGCTAAAGTAGGACAATTACATGCATTGTCAGCAAACGTGCCGCACTTATGCGCATAAATGTTTATGTTAGTAGTTGGTAGGTTAGTATTTCTCATAGTAAATAACATGTATTTGGTTTTCTCTGCGTTTAGTGTTAGGAGATTTTCATATAGCCAATTAGACACTATATTAAAACCGTTCTGGGCTTGTTTATACACCTCATCTCGAAATTTGTCTGAAAACAATAGAGCTGTGTCATCTGCATAAGACATTATGACACCATTTGGGAGTTTTAAGCTGCACAGGTCGTTTATATATACTAGGAATAAAGTAGGACCCAAAATACTACCTTGTGGTATTCCGTAATTACTATTCCGAAGCTCAGAACTGACGTACTGACCAATTTTAACACATTGTACACGGTCACTAAGATAATCAGAAAGTAGTGAAAGCGTTGTTCCTCTTATTCCGAGTGTTTCAAGCTTGTCCAATAATAATGGACAGGAAATTGTGTCAAAGGCCTTGGCGAGGTCTAGGAAGATCCCAATGGAGTGCATGCCCTTATCCAAATTAGTGGTTATATATTCAGTCATTTGATGTACTGCTTGGTTAGTAGATTTTTTGGGCCTAAAACCAAATTGTCTATCTGAAAGCAATTTGTTATCTTCTAAGTATTTCATTAATCTAATATTAATAATTTTCTCCAGGATCTTGGAGAGCCCTGTTAAAACGGAAATGGGTCTGTAGTTATTAAAACATTTTTTGTCACCAGATTTATATACAGGAGTTACCACTGCTTTTTTAAGCGCCTTAGGGAATATACCATTAGTTAAGCATAACTGAAAAATATGAGTTAGTGGCGGAGCAAGTAGGTATTTGAAATGTTTAAGTATGTTGTTTGATATGTCGTCCCACCCAACCGCGCAAACGTCCTTTAATCCAGAAATAATTGTTAGTACTTCATCGACATCCGTATCTAGTAAGACAAACGATTTGAGTGTGGGGAAAGTTTTAGGTTGGTTCTGAGAGAAAGAACTTCTAGATTGTATGTTCTTTTCTGCTAAAGTTTTGCCTACGTTAGAAAAATAGAAATTAACTTTATTTGTTGATTCGATTGGGTTGTTCTCTATTGTCAATAAGTCAAGTGGAGGTTCAGGTTGTTTGGTTCTAAATGTATTTGTTTTTATAAATTTCCAAATAAGTTTACTATTTTTGCCTGCTTTCTGCAGTTCTTTTCTATCATATTCATTTTTTATTTTTTTCAGAAGGTTGTTGCAGAAGTTTCTATATCTTTTATACGTAATAGAAAGAATTTCATTTCCAGGCTCAAGTTTGGACTTTATGTGAAGTTTGTCTCTATGCCTAATACATCGAACAAGTCCAGGTGTAATCCAAGGTTTAATACACTTATACTTCCTCGGCGTTATTTTAGCGACTGTGTGTTTTATTATTGCAGAGTGAAGTGAATTTATAAAATAATTAATAGAAATGTTTGCATCGGTGGAATTATAAACTGGGTCAAAATTAATATTACGTATTTCTTTTTCGAGGTGTGTCATGTTGACTTTAGTATAGCTACGTAAACATTTTTTTCTGGGTAAAGAAACTTGTAATGTTAGTAAAACTGCTTGATGATCAGTAAGCGAAGAGTTAGTAACAAATGTTTTGGTTGGGTTAGTTGTTTTTATAATGAAATGATCTAAGCATGAACCGCTTTGATGCGTGGGATGGTAATGAGCTGGCAAGAGTCCGTGGAAGGAGCAGATATTAAGATAGTTATGTGCATGTATATCCATTTTCTCAGAAGCAATGTTGATATTGATGTCCCCCATCAGTATTATGTGTTTAAAAGTTGTAAGACTTTGTAACTGTACGTTTAGTGAATCTAAGAAATTTGCAACATTTTGAGAAGGAGGTCTGTATATAGCCATAATTACCGTGTCTGAATTAATTTTAATGAGTAAGCAATTACTATTTTGTAGCAAAGGTTCTTCTACAGTAGTACTTAAGTTATTGTTAACAAATACAACTAAACCATCATTCTGGTTGATTTTTCTGTTGGTTTTATGCGAAACATATCCGTCTAATGATGGTATAACAGCTGTTTGGTTTGTCAACCAACATTCTGTTAGGACGATAATGTCGCAACTTATACCCAGGTTCTGTAGCAATATTTCAAAGCCATTTATATTTCTATTTATGCTGCGAATGTTTTGTGTGAGTAGGGTCAGCGGTTTCTCTCCCAAGGGAAAGAGGTGTTTACACTCATCAACGTTACAATTTATAGCTTCAGACACAGAAAATTGATCTAGGTCACTTATCAATTGATCAGTTATAACTGAAAAATATGAGTTAGTGGCGGAGCAAGTAGGTATTTGAAATGTTTAAGTATGTTGTTTGATATGTCGTCCCACCCAACCGCGCAAACGTCCTTTAATCCAGATCCTAAAATATGTAAACAAACAAAAAACTACTACTAGTGTGCTAAATAGATAGGTTAATAGATAGCGCTCTTAGGCGCCTTCATAATCTATGGAATGGATATAATTGTCCTCGGCATATTTTCGTGCTGGACAATTTACGTCACCAGTTTTATGATCACTTTTTCTCTTGAAACGTTTGCACGTCGCACAGTTGGGTGGACTGGATTTTGCGCTACATTCCTTAAAAGAGTGGCCAGTCTCTCCGCAGTGGTTGCACGTCGGGCTAGTTTCACGGCAGAACTTGGCCGCGTGACCGAACTGCTGGCAGTTGAAGCACCGTGTAACAATCGTGAAATCTCGTACTGGGCATGACGTCCAATTGATAAATATTCGTCCTTGATTCACTAGAATCTTCCTTATGCTAGCTGGCACTTCTAGTATGTAGTTGCAATTAGGGAGGTCTTTTTTCCCAGATTTATGGCTCAGTTTAATTTGTTCTTCAAAAGACTCACGAGTAGTATTGGTCAACTTATCTGAGAGGTTTTGTTCGTAGATGCAGTCAAAAACCTCCTTATCAGTCAGCGCTACCGGGACACCAATAACTGTGATTCTTGGGCGCCGTTTTGATGGTTCTTCTACCGTAAGGCCTGAAGAAACGAGTTTTTCTGAGCTTCTGAGCTTTTGAATGTCCTCTTTGGAGTCGGTACTGATAAGTACACCTCCATTTTTTACTTATTTTTATATGAGCAGTGCCTACCTTGATATATCAACATAAGCCTGTCAGTTAAATTTTAGTGTGTGTGCCCCACAATTAAGAAACTCACTAAATTATCATATCTAACAAAAACAAAATTTTCGTACAAACACGCGCGGCAGTAGGCAGTCGCCGGACGGCCTACTCGGCTCCCGTACTATTCGGACATTGTCATTGGCCTTTACTCGTTCAAGTTAATATGACAAAATTAAAAATACGTACGTCTCACGCGTAATACCATGACGTTCGACCTTCACGATTTATCATTCTATGTAGGCATGCCTACTCAAATAACCACACTTTTGACCTCACATTTTTTCTGATTAGTGACCGCGTTTGCCTAGACTAGACCCGGCCTAGTAGGTACTAGGCCGGGTCTAGTCTAGACAGCCGTGGCGTGCATTGATTTTCAGAATAGGTAGGTACCTATTTTGAAAACCAATGCACGCCACTGCGTGTGTGTGTGTGTTATGTGCTAACGCTACCAGTCTTCACGCACATATTCAGAGCATATTTGTACATTAGGTTACCACAGCTAAAGCACGTGTCGTTTCTTGGGATAAATTACTGTATCAATAAAATACTTTTCTTAAACCGTTAAGCTGTTGGTCCTGCGCTTGATGTCCCTCCGGTCGTGTCGGATTGCCGTCCCATTAGACTATGAGAGTGAGGGAAGATGGAGTGCACCTGTGTCTATGCGCACACTTGGTCCTGTGTCTGCGCCAACACTAATTGTGCACTATAATATCTGCCGCGCCGAAGGCTAGCCTCCGTTGAGATTGGCCGCCGTGGCCGAAATACAGTCTGGAGGACTATTAATTAAGCATAAGTATTTTATTTATTTATTTACTTAAAACTTCAAGCACATAAATGTACAGAGGCGAACTTGATGCCATAGTCATTTTCTACCAGTCAACCTTTGGGTGATGTAGAGACAAACCGTGGTACTCGCAGGTGCAATCATGAATATAGAGGAATAAATATTTAAAAAATATAAAGATACCCATAAACCTATTAAGACTATGAATATAATACATAACTAATTACATATAAATTTAAGCACAAATAAATATATATAAATGTGGGCTCTTTGGTATCTTATTTCTTTTTTCTAATTTACTGTTTTCGACCAGTACGGATAGACGAGGGGAAGGGGGGAGAAACAAAAAACGATGTAAAAGGTGACAGAGGTGCAAAAATAAAAAGCTGAATAAAAATATTTAAAGGTGTTTATTTCTGTTAAATAATTCCAATTCTTCCATCCTACATAGATACATGAATATATCTCCTTACTAACTAACTAAAAAGAAATAAGACAAACAATGAGAAAATATTACCGTTGTGATGATACTGGCAGCTTCTTTCAAATATGTGCTCGCGTACCTTAACTTTAAAGGATAATCTGTTGGTTGCCATCCTGGTCTCCTCATATTTTCTTGCACTTAAAGGGGTTTATTCATAAACGTTGCTTAAACATAAATGTAATGATTAGCGACTGTTTAATAAAACCATCAATTTTGGACTATCAAAAGTCTTTTAACATTAAGCAAACGTTTATAAATAAAGGGGTACCTGTATGATCCCACAAAACAACTTAATTATCTCCAAAAACAGGGCTCCCTCTCTCCTACCCTTTTTGCTGTGCACTACAGGGTCCATAATGATCTAAATTATATAGTTGCCACCTAAGTACACATTATGGTAAAGCAATAAAGATATTGAGTATTGAACAAAATATACATCTTAACGAGGTATTCCTTATAGTGGTATAACTTGCAATTATAGGATTTTGGGCAAAACGTGTAAAACAGCTAGCATAACAATTCAAATAGACTGCGACGACGACGACGACCATAATGCCTTGGAAGGTAGGTAGGCCTTTGGTGTGGGATGCAACGTGTGTCGACACCCTTGCGCCATCCCATCTTCCAAGCACGGTAAGCTGTGCTGGGGCGGCTGCTGCAGGTGCGGAAAACCTCAAACGGCGCAAATACTCCAATCTCTTTGGAACTTACATATTTGAGCCGTTTGGGGTTGAAACACTAGGGCCATGGGGGTCGAGTGCCCACTTAGTATTCCAAGACATCGCCAAGCAGTTGGTCGACTCATCACGTGACCAGAGGGCTGGCCTATTTTTTGGCCAAAGAATCAGCATTGCCATACAACGTGGCAATGCTGCCAGCCTTTTGGGCACGTTTCCCGTTGACAGTGATGCGGACGAATTTTTTGATGCCCTTTGATTATTTTCCCTCCCTTTTTATATACTTGTACATATTATTATTTTAAGATTGTTAGTTTTTTAAATTATGTAAATATACAAAGAATAAATTTCAATAATTGAAGAAAAAAAAAAATAGACTATAACACAACTTGTAAGAGAACGTTTTCAATACTAACTTGTAATACTATACTTACATATTTCTATATATTTCAATATTCCAGTCAAATTTATTAGCACTCAAAATCATCCATCAAAACATCCCTTTGTTCCATATCTTGTAAGAATAGCGTCAAAACAGAAACAAAGGAAGATGAAAACCCCTTATCACCGATAACGTCTAACCGAAATATAGTAACACGATATTCTCACGCGATACGTTGCTTTCCTTAGTCATACAATAAGACAGAAGGTGCACCATACAAGGCGAAAAAGCACACATACATAGACACACTTCAGAGGGGCCCGTGGCTAAACCACAGAATACTTAAAGTACTACGTACAGAAAGGACACTCCCTTCCCCGCACTAACATCAGTTACCGCACCTCACCCCGCACTTCGGCGTATTCGTCGCTGGCTCTTTAACAAGAGCGCTCGCAAACACAAGTACCTCACGCACACATTCATACGTATACAAACGTCATTTTTTAATGTAGAAGTAGTAGGTAATTATTTTGCGAGCGTTGTATGGAGTGTCCGGGGTGTGGCTAAACTATAACAGCCGGTTCCCTATCCATTTGCATAAAATTTTAAGACCTAATATAACTTAGCATAATTTTGTTTGGCATAATTATATTTTCGCATAATATAATTACGCATAACAGCTTACGCATATTTTTTTTCAGCATAATTTTTCTAATCATGATAATGATTAAGCATAACATTCAAAAGCATAAATTTAGCATGCTCGTTTTATTTCTAACGACGTCAGGTCGACGGAGCCCCGCTGCGCGGGGCTCCTATTTCTGTCTGCAGGGTTAGAAGGAACCTAACCAAACCGAACCTCGGGGTGCCCCTAACGTCGTTTAGTATTATGCGAATTAAATTTATGCCAAAACAAATTAGTCTTTAAGATGATTATGCCAACATAAAATGCATGCCTAAAAAAATTATGCCGAAGTATTATTATGCCAAAACAAATTGTGCCAAAATCGTTATGCCGAAGTATATTAGGACAAAGAACATTATGCGAAAAGAAGGGACCCCTAACAGCCGCACAGGTTGAGCGGTCAGGTTAAGCTACGCTTGCCGCGGTTTGTCTGTGCATGAGTGACTATCTTTACATACCCAGACCCCTCCGTGCCTCGGAAAGCACGTTAAGCCGTTGGTCCCGGCTGTCATTCGTGAATCTTTGACAGTCGTTACGGGTAGTTAGAAGCCCGAAAGTCTGACAACCAGTCTTACCAAGGGGTATCGTATTACCTAGTAACCGGTATGTGACTGTCAGATAGGCAGTCGCTCCATGTAAAATACTGGTATTCAGCTGCATCTGGTTAGACTTGAAGCTGACCCCAACATAGTTGGGAAAAGGCTAGGCAGATGATGACATAGACACACTTCACGTGCGCAGAGTCCAAGCGTAGTTGCGATTGACAATAGATCAAGATGTCAACAATCAATCAACTCAGCCTATCGCAGTCCATTATTGGATATAGGCACAGATATAGATATATACGAGTACCTAGATAACGCAAGTATCACGAACTGTATAAAAACTAAGCGTGCCACTTTTTGACTACCTACTATGACGTCACAAGCTCGCGCTCTCTCGCTCACGCTCACCCAGCCAGCAGTACGCAGGACTGAGCGCGAAAGTGGCGGCTTATGATTTTCGATCGTAAACTGGTGCGATTTTTGGCACGCGAAGTAGGTCTATATCTGTGGATATAGGCCTGTCCCAGGCTGCGCCACAACAACCGGTCCTTTTTTTTTTTTTTTTTTTTTGCGCTGGGAAAAATGCGTTACGCATACCCTCCCATCGGGGGATGGGAGGGCTATGTGGGACTCCCGGGTCTGACCCGTTATACCCACTAAAAAACCCAGCGGCACTCCCGCTTCGTCCGAGTGGCGGGGGACTGGGAAACCAGCGTAGCCTTTACGTCCAGTCCTCCGCCGACGATTGTCCTTCAGGGCGGGCCCCTCACGGGGGCCCGGGAGTGACCGACGAAGGTGGTGATGGGTGCAATGCGGGAGACGGCACCCCCGTGCCTGTCGCCCGCCCATCGCCACCATGAGGGGGGAGAGGCTGGCGCCTTCTCCGACCCCTTCTTCGTCTGCGGAGCGGCACAGCGAGAGGGTCGTCCTCCCGCGCGCGCTCCGCCTCCTCCTTTGCGAGATTACGTCCTCGCAAAAGGAGGCCACCGCTGCCCAGGCCTCCTCGCTCCCCAGCATGGCGTTGATCACACCAGGAAGCGAGAGGTCCTGTCCGACCGCCGCGGTCAGACCGCGGCGCAGCTCGGACCAAGCCGGGCACGCCTCGAGGGCGTGCTGCGCCGTGTCCTCCGCCGCGCCGCAGTCGTGGCACGCCGGGGTCTCCTCCCTCCCGATCCGGTGCAGGTACGTTCCGAAACAGCCGTGGCCGGACAACACCTGCACCAGACGGAACGAGAGGAAACCGTGGGACCGCTCGAGCCAGCTCTGCAGGACCGGGCCGAGCGCGTCCAACGTCCGGCGGCCAAAGGCGGCGGTGGCGAGGTCCTCTGTCCAGTGAAGGACGATTGCGTCCCTCGCCTCCCGCCGCACGGCCTCCCGCTCTTCGGCGACGGGGCGCTCCCCGAGCGCCCTTCGTTGCGCGGTCCACTCGTACACTCTGGCGAGCACCCAAGCCTCCAGCTCCCAAGCCGGCCAGAGCGCACGCCGCCGAAAAGCCCACCGAGCGGTAGGCCCTCGCCACCCGCAGTGCAATGGCCCTTTGGGGCTTGCGGATGGCGGTCGCATTCTCCCTCCTGTGGAGGGAGTCCGCCCAGATAGGGGCCCCGTATAGGGCCATGCTCCTGAGGACGCCGGCATAGAGGCGCCGGCACCCCACCTTGGGCCCCCCCAGGTTCGGGAGCAGCCGCGAGAGGGCGTCCGCGGCTTTCAGGAGGCGCGTCGACAGCCCGCTGAAATGCGGGCCGAAGCGCCACCTCTCGTCCAGCACCAGGCCCAGATACTTCATCTGGGGCTGGACCTCTATCCGGACGCCCTCTACGACGATGTGGGCGTCGGGAGGGCAGCGCTGCCGAGGCCCGTGAAAGAATACGGCCTCGGTCTTGTGCAGCGCCACCTTCAATCCCAGGAGGCGGATCCTTTCTGCAACCAGGGATCCGCCAGCCGAGGCCAGACAGGCCGCGTCTCCAAAGTTCCTCCCCCGGGCAGTGAGGAGAGTGTCATCCGCGTAGCAGATGACACTCGTGCCCTGGAGGAGGACTCCGCGTAGGAGCCAGTCGAACCCGATGTTCCACAGGGAGGGCCCCAGAACTGACCCCTGCGGAACACCGGACTCTGCTCCGTACCGCCTCACCGTGCCCGTCCGGTCCGCGAGGAGGACCTCTCGGCCCTCCAGGTAGCTGGCCAGCAGATCCTGCAGGTATTGGGGCACTCCGTGATACCGGAGCGCCTCCAATATCGTCGAGTGGGGGACGGAGTTGAAGGCGTTTGCAATGTCGAACGACACTGCCAGCACTCCTTCCCCCGCCTCCACCGCCTCCTTCACCTGGCCCTTGAGTAGGGCCAGCGCGTCGATCGTCGAACGCCCTTGTCGGAAGCCGAATTGGGCGTCCGACAGGTCCGGCCCTACCCCCCGCAAAAGGCCATGAAGCCGGGACGCGATGATCCCCTCGAACAGTTTACCGACCTCATCGAGCAAGACGATGGGCCGGCATACCGACGGGGAGTCCACCGGACGTCCCTCCTTTCGGAGGAGGCAGAGCTGCCCCTCCTTCCACAGTTTCGGGAACCTCCCAGCCGTAAAGCACGCGCTGAAGAGGTCCCGAAACCTGTCCTCCATTTGGGAGGCGGCGATCGCCACCACCCGTGCGGGGACGCCGTCTGGCCCGGGGGCCGTCTTCTTCACGCGGAGGGTGAGAACCCCCGCGCGGAGCTCCTCCACCGTCACAGGGGGGACCTGCTCGTCCGGCGGAACGGTAAAAAACGGTTTTGGGCGCTGCGCCGTCGGCTCCGCGCGTAGGCCCTTCTGGCCGCAACGCAGGCGGCCTGGAGACCCGCCAGCTCCTGCGTCCACCAATAGACGGCGCGACGGGGAGGCGGACGGCGAGACCGAGGCATGCTGGAGTTGCACACCTCGGTCAGGGACCCCCTGAGCTGGACCGCTGCGGCGTCCACGTCCAAGGCATCGACAAGGGGGGGCGAAAGCCAGTCCTGGAGAAAGGCCGCCTCCTCGGCTGCCTCCCGGTCCAGGCGGGTGAGTGCCCACCGTGGGAAGGGAGATTGCCCGGCGCGGGCCCTCCCCCCCCCCCCTGGGTGGAGATGTCGAACCGCACATATCGGTGGTCCGACAGGGTCTCCACCATCTCTACCCGCCAGTTGACGACGCGGGCGGCTAGCGCGGGGGTGGCAAACGAGACGTCCACCACCGATCCGCCCTGTTGCCGCACACACGTGTGGACCGCCCCCCTGTTGAGGAGGGACACAGGACAGTTATTATTATTATTAATTAAAAATACGTACGTCTCACGCGTAATACCATGCCGTTCGACCTTCGCAATTTATCACCCTTAAGTAGGCATGTCTACTCAAATAACCACACTTTAAAAAAAAAAAAAAAAAAAAAAAAAAAAAAAAAAAAAAATTGCCCCACCAGTGGGGCGGCCGGTGGGGCAAAGTGGAATAATCCAATTGAAATAGGTTGGGGGTGTGCAGCACTGTGCACTTTTAATACGTGTCAGTGTGCCTGTTTTCGCTCGATGTCTGGAGCCAGCCTTCTGTACTATTCTGTGCCTTAGTTTACAACAAACCTTTGATGTAGCGCTGTATTGTGTTACGTGGATCATTGTCTTCCCCTTTTGGGTTCAAAAAATAAAAGGCGAAAGAAATAAATTAATGATTGATGGGTAAATGGCATTGTTTGTAAATAAAGAAGGTTGTATCTCTGTTGTATTCTGAAACTGAACAATATTATGAAAAAGATACGTACGAAGGATAAGTTTTTGTTCTTTGGTCTTCTCTTCTTTAGTTTATTGCCTACTTTTTTTTTTGAGGATATATAACATAGAACCTCTAAATAAACTGAGGATTTGCGAATGGTGCCAAGTATGTTAATATAATTGAATAAAGCCACCAAAATGTTCAATGTTTTTAACCGACTTCAAAAAAGGAGGTTCTGTATTCGACCCGTATGTATGTTTGTATGCCCGCGATTTTTTAACCGACTTCAAAAAAGGAGGTGCTGCATTCGACCCGTATGTATGTTTGTATGTCCGCGATTTTCTCAAAAACTAATTAACCAATTTTGATAATTCTTTCACTTATGTAATCTACATACTTTCAGGAAGGTTTTAATATATAATACATTACGTAATTATTCTTATGTACGCAGTTATATGCATAAATGTACTGCATCTCCGGCATTACTACGCGAAGGAGAAGGGAAAATGATGATTATTCTAGTCGGCGTCTTCAATTCTTCAATGCACTAGTGTTAACTAATTTGTGTGGGGTAGGTACAACTAAAAAGTTAAAAATAAAAACTTTTTTACAAAAAAAAAACAACTGACTTAAAAAAAAAAACACTACAAAGTGAAAAATTAAAGTTATTTATCACTTTGTAGTGTTTTTTTGAAGTCGGTTGTTTTTTTTTTTTTTTGTAAAAAAGTATTTATTAAACACGGGAATTGGCGGTCAGTGGGTCGTCTGGCTTTCTGATCATTTGTTTCGTTCCATTTTCGTTTTGCTGTTGTATCCCACTTCAAACTCCAGCCAAACTAAAATAAAATACTTTTCAATAATACAATAATACTCTCAGACTGTTGGCTCTTATCCCACACAAATAATAAGTCCATGAAGTAACATCTACAAACTGCACTTAAGCATCCATCCGTGTCAGTTACTCGTAGAAGTTATGAGAGTAGGAAGTGAAGCTTCGAATGTAATTGAATACGAGAAATTCTATTTGATTTGTTGAGAATAGCGTAGGGCAAAGGCTAGATCGATAGCGGAAGTTAATATCAATACGTAGTGTGACGGGATCGATCAATGAATATTACATTACGATAAGAGTTAAGTAGCACGTCTTTTGTACTGCATGAAATAACTCTACCGCCAACGCTGCGCTCGGAAAAAGACTACTTACGGGCTGTTCATTTATTACGTAAGACAATTTTGACTACTTTCTGACACTTCCCTCCCCTAAATAAGAAAAAATAAGACGTGGATGAACCCCCTTCCCCTCCTTTCAATCTTACGTAAGATCAATATCTACCAAAATTGCAAAGAGAAAGTATCAAAAAACTTAATAACTTAGAATTTTTGATTGCTTTTGTGATCTTATGTAAGAACAATTCAGACCCCTCCCACCCCCACGTAAGAAACAATAAGACTTGTTCGGGCCCCCTCCCCCCTCAAATTTTACTTATTCAATAAATGAACAGCCCCTTACGAGTAAGTCAGACGTATCGTATACTATTTTATAGCTCGTGTGACCTAAACCCGCACTTAAGTCACGCTTTTCTGTGTCAAAATGGACTACTTAAGTCACAGAAAAGTGTGACTTAAGTGCGTGTTTAAGTCAAACAGTGCTATTAAAGATTTTTTTTTTAAGATACTAGCTGCACTCGCGGTTTCCCCTGCATAAATCTTGATCCCGTCGCAATATTGGGATAAACGTAACTTATATTCCATTGCAAGTCATAGTCTACCCATGTGCCAAATTTCATTCAAATTCGTTCAGCCGTTTAGCTTGAAAGCGTAACAAAAAGGCTTGCAAAAAAAAATTGTTGTCTGTAAAGTCGGTTTACGGACGATAACTTTACGTGATAACGTCATAAGAGAATATCCGATCGTGCCTCTCTATCGCTTGTTCCGCGCTCTCGCTTGCACGCTCGGCTCAGACGGAACGTGACAATGAGTCATGCTTTTTCGTGCATGCACCCGGCGTTCATCGATTTATAAGATGTTACCACGTCAAAAGCTAAAAGCCGTTGTAAGACTTACTATAGGATTATGACAACAGGTTGGTCAATATGGACATTTTTAAATTTTTGTGACAGCGATTAACATTTACAAATATCGTACCAACTAAAGGCCAACCCATTTCGAAGAGCTCTTGTCTATTCAGGTCAAGTCATCCAGCTTGGTAGACAAACTTTAAGAAAGAAGTGGATATTGTTGAGTTGGCAGCATTTGGGAAGCTCTTTAAAGTCTTCGCTTTGCCTGAACACGTCAATCAGGGTCACGATAGCATGCCAGGTTCGGGTTGGCCGTAATTCAAGTGGTTATGTTTGCCTGTAATGTCCCGCGTTTCGGGCTAAGGCCATTTCTCATTGAGAAGGATTGAGCTTGATCACCACGCTGGCTCAGTGCGGGTTGGCGATTTCAGACCGAAGTCCAGCGTTTCCTCACAATGTTTCCCTTCACCGTTAGTCAATAATCGCAAAGGTTTAACCCAAAGCTCGACAGATGGCGTTGCGCTGTTAAAATACGCGCTATGGTTTCGTTACACACGATTAGATATAAGGAGCGAAATATTATTAAAAATACCCTAAACAGCATCGTCTTTGTTTTACTGCTATAATTCCTAGCAAAGTGAAGCATCTCGGTACATTCATGTCTAAGAATAATTAACCAGCTTAGAAAGTACGTATAACTTTGAAAAAGTCACATTGGTACTTGCTGGCATTGAAATCGCAACTTGGGGCGTAAGATGCGGATCAGATAAGGAACGGGCCACCACGATTATATTATAGCAAAAACCCGCTTTCTGTCATAACATGCCCTTACGTTGCAGGCGCGTTTCTTCCACGTTCACACAAATAGAAATAAAATGCAATGCACCGTATTCAGTTTACTTAACATAATATGCGTCTAAAGTGCAATCATATCACTTGGTTTTAATATGTTTTTTTTAATCCTTTTGTAACGAACATATTCGTATTTTGTAAGTGACGACTTTGAAGGCCTTATAGACTTTAGATCTTTAGACATTTTTTTATTTTATCAAGTACCTGTTACTTGTTTACAGGCCTACGCTGTCCTCGCATACCTACTGTAATTAGAAAACTTTGTAAAAGCCAATTATTTTTAAAAGAGTAACCGTGGAGTTTCTTGCCGGCTCTTCTCCATAGGAAACGACCAACTGGAACCGTGCACCTAGCTTCTGACGTTCTATAAGTGCCCATGTAGGTTTACGTGAAATAAAATATTTGGATTTTGAGAGCAGGCAGGCATGTTATATATTCTTTGGCCCTTTGTATGTAACAAATTCTAATTATACTCATAACTGGGGCCTGTTTTTACATACCCTTATAATTATTACCTACATTAAGAATTTAAATGAAGATCAGAAAACTCTGGTTTTTAATTTGCTTTTAGGGTGTTCCCATATAAATTTGGTGAAGTTCCGATGAGTGGTGTTAGAGTTAGCTTCAATAATAGCGTATGTTGATGATTTTACTCTCTGTTACTGTTATTTAGCATGTGAAGGCCTCAGACCAAATAAAAAACCAAGACAGAGGGCTATCAACAGTAAAGTGAAGCCGGCTTCGTAAATATGTGTGCACTTAGTGAGGTGTAGTTTGATTGTAAATGTGTGCGTGTGAGCGTGTATGCATAGAGCGGAGGTGTGGTTTTGCCATGCTTTACTGTATTGTTCACAGCGCTATGTCTTGACTTTTTTATTTGGTGTAAGGTGAAGGCATACGATTTTGTGTGGGAAACGTACCACAACAGAAAGTGAAAAATAAATACTTTATTACAAAAAAATATATACATATATATATTTCTCAATATACAAACTGACAATATTAATAAACGTAACATTTTGTTGGCAATAGCTCGATGTGGTTTGGCGCTGGTCTCGGTACATGCCTGTGGTTGTAAAAGGTATATGAGTTGGCTACCCGTCAAAAAGTAGATTGAATTTCTTTATTATTTTTGATTGATTTTAATTTATTACACGTGTGGGATATTTACGAGTATATAGGAGGAGATATACCCATTGGCACTTGGGCACTTGACTCGCACTTCTTTGTTATGTGCACATAACACAAACACACAAGTGCGATTCGGACTCGCAACCAAGGGGTTTCGGTACCACAAGGCAAAAAGCCGGGAAAAAACCAATGGATGTTTCCGAATGTAATTTAATTTGATAAATTAACTGTTTGTTTTGTATTAATTAAACTAAATTTTCTTACTAAACTTCAACTATATCCGACGATCCTAGTTACTTATCTCTTTTGGTGACTGTACGTGTTGACCCAGACAGGCGAATTACTTTGCGTAAATTATTTCATCACCACTGCTCTCAAAACGGTGAAGGAAAACATCGTGAGGAAACCGGCATGTCCTAGAAACAAAAATTCGAAGACATGTGACATCTTGGTAGATGTCCCACCCGCACTGGGCCCGCGTGGCGGATTGCGGCCCACTCATCTGACAGAGAGAAGGCCTGTGTCCCAGCAGTGGGAACATTATAGGCTGATTATGTAAACATAACTGATGCATTGTGGTTATACTATAGGTAGTCCAAGGGTACAGGAGCTAGAACAATTTTAAATGAAGACGATATTATAATAATGACCCATGATACAATGAGAAGATGCTCTCAAGATGAAGATAAAAATGTTTATAATGCATTATGTAATTATCTTCCATGTCGGCAACTAAGATTGTATCACTGACAATGTTGATTTTCTTTGTTCTATTGAAACTGGTTTAACTGGTCTTGAAAATCGTGTTTTTATACCTAAAGGCGCTCCCCTCACAAGGGAACATTCGCCTGTAATGTAACATTTCAAGATTACAATGTAACGGCTAGGACTTTGCATATAGACTGCGCAGGCAGTCAACTGCTAGGTAGTGTAGAGAGATAATTGAAGCCTGCAGGATCTATTTTTATATAAAATTCAAAGTCCTGACTGACCGATATATCAACGCACAGCCTAAACCGCTTGGTCCTGGAGAAATGAAATTTAGAGGGTGTGTTCTTTGTGAAGAGTAGGTATCCAGTAAGAAAAGGTTTTTCGAAATTCCACCCCTAAGAAGGGTGAATGGGGGGAGGGTAAAATTTTACGCGGACGAAATCGCGAGCAGAAGCTAGTTGGTTAATACGCATAATTAAATAGATAAAAGTAACACTGTTAGGTCACGGGTAAGGTTACATTACAGGCGAATGCTCCTGGTGAAGGAGCAATACAATAGCTCAATGAGAAAGATTTTTAGGATGCATGCAGGCTTCTTCATGCATCGTGTAGCGCAGTTTGTTCCGCCAGTTACTCAACTGAACTAAGCACTCGGCGCATCCTGGACAGTCACACCCAACACCTTATTTGACTGGCCAATTCTTTCCTTGCGGTGGTAGGGCTAACGCTCGCCTGGTTTGCGACCACCCTCCCACCGGAGTCTGGCGTCAAGCAGCCTGCTGTGTTTCGTCGATGCGTGGAAGTTCCAGTGCCTTAGGCATCTTCTGGCCACGCTCGTTTCATCATAGTCCTCATCCATCGCTTTCCATCAGGCGTGATCGAGGTCAAGAGTGGGACCATTCAGCAATTAAAAACAAAAAGTTTTTAATCCACAAAAGTTGTCATTGATAATAACAGTCAATGTATGTAAAGGTTAATTTTTACCTTACAATTTTTCTGACTACATACAGGGTGTTACGAAAAGGGTATATCAATACAAACGGGTTGAAGAGTGTATCTGGTCTAGAATCTCTGTACAAAATTTCAGCTCAAAAGCAGTAACTTTGAAAAGTCTTAATATTTTTTTATTTCGATAGTTTATTAAATTGAAATCATAACAAACGTGTCACCGCACTACGAGGGTCATTATCCATTATCTGTAGTGTGTCTGTGCGCCTAGTACACGCACATCACGCCGCCGTGCGCCAGTGCAGCGCCGTGATGTCGAAATAAAAAAATATTAAGCATTTTCAAAATTAATGCTTTTGAGCTGAAGTTTTGTACAGAGATTCGAGACCAGATACACTCTTCAACCCGTTTGTATTGATATACCCTTTCCGTAACACCCTGTATATTATTATTGACCAACATTAAGAATGAAAATGCTGAATGTGAGAAGACAAGACTTGTCGATGTGACGACATTTGGAGAAGGCTTATGTTGAACATAAGTGTGGGGCTACTGGTGGATCAATTGACGTGTTTTGGCGAAATTGATGACAGTGAGACAAATGAATATGACAGTAGACGAAAAGTTGACAAACGGTCGCTATGTGAGAAATTAATGTGTCGTTCACACTCGAGGTCACCAGAATTGAGGTATGAGGAACAGGGTGTAAAATTCACTATTCCTCCATAGAAAAGGGAGGATCCTCTGACCAGACCGGTGTCATGTCTGGTAGACTACTGCCCGACGGTTGATGTAGGGGCGTTGTTGTATTCTAGTTGCGCCGTAAACTTTGCTTGCGCGATGCAGGATATTGCGTGACGTCAGTATGATGCGTAGCGGTCTACAACTCGCGCAGCTCCTTGACTATAAAGTATGGTGCTCCCACAACAACTTGCACGGACCAACCAGCTGATACATTGTTTTTCTAATCTCAAGGCCCCATGAAACTGATTCCATAAACAATAAACTTATATTGTGTTAATATCTAAGATACACTTATACACTTCTCATAAATTAGATACAATATGTAAATGAAAACGATGTTCTTGTTATAAAGTTATGTTTGATCAGTTTGTTCCCATTGAAGATTAATTTTGCGCTTGAGCAAAATGAGGAAATAATGCGAACATCCATCATGCATTTGCATTTGTTTTGGGCTAGATTAAAAGAATATGCAAATGTAAGTTCTCTTAGTTCGCGTTCGTTAGTTTGACTTTGACAGGATATTTTCTGATATTTTTCAATTTATCATTGTTGAAAATTGTATCATTTCCTGCATCAGCATTGCTTATGTAGCTAAAAATAACAGTTTTAAGAATTATTAGCCTCAATTGTAAACAATTAAAATAAATATAAGTACAGACGCCAGCACATCAAGCTACCCGAAACTGTCAAATTTTCTCAATCAACCTTGAACCTTATTGTTCAGCGATAAAGTTGAAAATCTATTAAAGAAATTTGACAGATTGCAGTAGTTTGATGTGCTGGCGTCTGTACATTGATCGCTAAAACGTTGTGTAGGAAGTAGCTTTACAGTAAATAAATATCAAAAGATAAAAAAAAACATTTTCACTTTAAGAGGAAAAAGTAATTAATGGCAAAAAAAAAATTATAAAACCAATTAAAACCCTAATAACCAGACAGTACAATCGTGTAATCGTTTTTTAATAAACTACATACTACGCTATATTTACCTTTCCCTAAATCGGAATGTAATCGGGATTCCGCCATTCCTCCCTTAGGGCGATTTCGCATTACGTCCGATCCGAATTCGAGAAATGCCGGTCCGAAGTGACCATAGTCCTATCTGTACAGTCACGTCTAAAAGTATGTATAGTCTTGGCAATTTTCAAT
Organism: Amphipoea oculea; assembly: GCA_945859645.1. Taxonomy (NCBI): domain Eukaryota; kingdom Metazoa; phylum Arthropoda; class Insecta; order Lepidoptera; family Noctuidae; genus Amphipoea; species Amphipoea oculea. The sequence goes on along the minus strand of OX243881.1, from coordinate 4,276,395 downwards.
TGCGACTTTTTCGTGAAATAACGAATGCAACGTTGAAATACAACACTTAACATAAACCTATGGGTTCGAAATTACTATTTTCGTAATAACATAAAATTTCATTAAAAAATGAGGGAGAAAATCGCCTTTGAATAAAGCCAAGTGTATACATACTTTTAGACGTGACTGTACCTCTTAAAATATGCCCCGCGGTTTCTACCGCATAAGTTTCGATCCCGTGGGAATATCGGGATAAAAAGTAGCCTATGTCCTTTCCCGGGACTCAAACTATCTCTATACCAAATTTCATCTACATCGGTTCAGCGGTTTGAGCGTGAAGAAGTAACAAACATATAAACACAGACACACACACACACACTCACAAACTTTCGCCTTTATAATATTAGTGTGACGAAAATACTATTTTCGTAATAACATAAAATTTCATTCAAAAATAAAGAAGAAAATCGCCTTTGAATAAAGCCAAGTGTATACATACTTTTAGACGTGAAGGTGACGGAGGGGTTGCGCACTAGATCCGAACTCTATCCGTCCGAATTTAGAACATTTCCGATTCGGATTGAATGTAGTGCGAAACCGCTGTTACCCTTATTACACCATCCCGTCTCATATTTAGGGAAAACACATCACCTACACCCTAAATATCGTGTAGTGTGTGATACGGGTTATACTCCTTAACCGCCTCATCATCTGCCGAGCCTTTTTCCGACTATGTTGGGGTCGTCTTCCAGTCTAACCGGATGCAGCTGAATACCAGTATTTTACATGGAGCGACTGCCAATCTGACCTCTACTACCCAGTTACTGGGTAATACGACGATACCCATTGGTAAGACTGGTAATCAGACTCGGGCATCTGACTACCCGTAACGACTGTCAAAGATCCACGAATGACAACCGGAACCAACGGCTTAACGTGCTTTCCGTGGCATGGAGGGGTCTCGGTACGTAAAGATGGTCACCCATCCACAGACCAACCGCAGCAAGCGTAGCTTAAAGCCGGGTCCAGACATGTATCATTTGCCCGATCCTATCACCGTATCCGATCACCGTATCCGTTTCTGCGTATTGTATCAAGCCCCGTATCAAGTTGTGGACGCCTCCGATTTGCTCCGTATCCGTATCTTCACAATAGTCATTATCGCGTATCAAATTGCCCAGCTCAGTTTCTGCTCTTCTTCAGTTTCTTTTCTTTATAGGTCTCGATAAAGGAGACTGTTAAAATTTGTATGGGAAGTGGTCTATGATCCAATAGCAATACTGTAGAGGTATTTCTGTGGGAATAGTTGAGTTATCCCCACAGAAATATCGTCACAGTATCGCTATTGGTTCATAGACCACTTTTTAATGTTATCATGAAATTATTTATTCTAAAATATTATATTTCTCAAAACTGCCGGGTCAGATTTTGATGCCACTTTGCACAAGGGTATAGTTGAGGTATCCCCACAGAAATATCGTCACAGTATCGCTATTGGTTCATAGACCACTTTTTAATGTTATCATGAAATTATTTATTCTAAAATATTATATTTCTCAAAACTGCCGGGTCAGATTTTGATGCCACTTTGCACAAGGGTATAGTTGAGGTATCCCCACAGAAATATCGTAACAGTATCGCTATTGGTTCATAGACCACTTTTTAACAGTCTCCTTTAATAACATTTTCATTGTTCCAATTCATTGTTTTTAATTCACGGCAAGGACTGAAAATGATGCGCACGTGCAACCAACCGAGCGTCGCCTGATCGATCAACCTTTGCGGCTATGTTATTATTTACGATGACGAGCCCCTTAACTGCCTACCAAATGCAAATTTTGCTCCAATACCAGATTCTCAGTATGGATCCAACAGATTGAACTGACCGACTTTACATCGTAATGTAAATGACCTACAAAAGATCTCCAAGTCTGCACTTAGCTCCAATTGTAACTAAGAAGGGAAACGATTACTTCAATTGCACGTTAAATTACGAACGACGTAGGTACCTACCTGAAGATGGCCGAGTTAAGAACGTTTACGACGAACGGCATTTCATACAAACTTTCAAGCCCTTGATTTTCGAAATGAATGAACCGATTTCAACGAAACTTCAATCGTATAAGCAGGATACAAAGGTCTAAAATGTTAGTTAAGAAGATTTTCGAAAAATTGTGTTACAGCCAAATTAGACCGATTTAAAATTTTCCATAGAAACAGAGATTTATTTATTTATTTTATTTTTAGGAAAACTTACAGCTAAACAGATACAGTAAGTAATAAATCAAACAAAATAAGGCCAATTACAAGTTTCCACGCTTAGCATATACAGAGATAACCAGTTATCTTTTTTTTAAATGAGACATTCGATGTGAGGGGCCCGTGGCTAAATAAAAACAGCCGCACAGATCGAATGATCAGGTTACGCTACGCTTGCCACGGTTGGTCTGTGGATGGGTGACAATCTTTACATACCGAGACCCCTCCATGCCTCAGAAAGCACGTTAAGCCGTTGGTCCCGGCTGTCATTCGTAGATTTTTGACAGTCGTTACGGGTCGTCAGAAGACCGAAAATCTGACAACCAGTCTTACCAAGGGGTTTCGTATTACCTACCGAGTAACTGGGTTGTGGAGGTCAGATAGGCAGTCGCTCCATGTAAAATACTGGTACTTAGCTGCATCCGGTTAGACTGGAAGCTGACCCCAAGATAGTTGGAAAAAGGCTAGGCTGATGATGATATAGATTAGTAACAAAAAAACAAAACTTCGAAGACATGTGACATCTGCCACCTCGCACTGGGCCTGCGTGGTAGATTACAGCCCACTCCCTTTCGAAGAGAGGAGGCCTGTGTCCCAGCAGTGGATACATTACAGGCTGATTATTCTATAAAGTCGCTATCCGTCGACCATAACCAACTGCAAAGGAACATTTCATAATAATAACGGCAACTCTAAAATGAATGCCCAAACACGGAAAATCTTCACAGCAGCATCTTGGCAAGCAGCCAGACTGGCTTCATGTGCTCATTAACGAACAACTGTTATTTAATCCGCTGTACAATACAAAGCAAATTTTACACGGAACGTCTGGCCTTCTTAGTTAGTTAAGTAAAAATAATTTCAGTAAATATTAATGAAGGCAGTATGAGAGGGGCTTGTGGCTAAGCAATAACAGCCGCACGGGTCGATCTATGAGATTAAGCTACGCTTGCCGCGGTTGGTCCGTGGATGGGTGACCATCTTTACATACCAAGACCCCTCCGTGCCTCGAAAAGCACGTTAAGCCGTTGGTCCCGGCTGTCATTCGTGGATCTTTGACAGTCGTTACGGGTAGTCAGATGCCCGAGTCTGATTACCAGTCTTACCAAGGGGTATCGTCGTATTACCCAGTAACTGGGTTGTGGAGGTCAGATAGGCAGTCGCTCCACGCAAAATACTGGTATTCAGCTCCATCCGGTTAGACTGGAAGCCGACCCCAACATAGTTGGGAAAAGGCTAGGCAGATGATGATAAATGAAGGCAGTATGAAGCCAGTACCAGTCATTGCTTTAAATATGCAATACTTACAATGTCTATCACGGGTAATTTGCACCTTGCCATTCTGCTTTGCAAAGTCTTCAAACCAAATCTACGAGAATACAGGGTTATTGGAAAAACACCAACAACCTCTTAAGAGGTCATTGTACTCATCATTAAGAACAACTTTTACTATGGGACCAAACCTGAAATCGCGAAATAAAAATTAGTTGTTACCCTACATTCTGAAGAGTTATACGAACATAAATGTAGGGAACAGCTGATTTTTAGACCAATTTTGATAACATTTTGTAAGGAGGTAGCTGACACCCTTTTTTTTTTTTTTTTTTTTATGGATGGGAAATCATCAAATGACCCCTCCCGCTCTGGGTGGAGCGAAGGGAGTGTCAGACTCTTACTGACTAAAACCCATCCGTGTTCCTTCCTTAACCCTTTATGTTCCGGGGTAGCGGTAACCCTTTCGGACAATCCCGCACCCCCGGCAGGCTTCGGCCCTGGCAGGCCCCTTCCTTTATGCTGACATCTCTTTGAGGCGCGCGTGGAACACGTACGCGCCGTCCGGCACGGGCCTGGTCCTGATCGGACGGTGAGCTACCCATTACTCTCCGTCCGCAGGCCCGCGCCTACGGTGGCCGGGAGTCGTCACGCGGCTCCCGACGCCCGGAGCGTCTCCCGCGGCGGCTGGGGTGTGAGGCTCTCTCCCTCAGCCGTTCAGCCACCTCCTTCGCTAGCATGACTGCTTCGCAGAAGGAGGTGACCGCCTCCCACTCCCTCTCGCCCCGGACCATGGTTTGAACCAGGGCCGGACGCGAGAGGTCGCCGCCGCTGTCGATCGCCTCAACGAGGGCACGGCGGTGCTCCGCCCATGCGGGGCAGACCTCCACCGTATGCTCCACCGTGTCCTCTGGGCGATCCTCACAGTGGTGACACCCGGGCGTCTCCTCCCGCCTGATGATGTGCAGGAACCTCCCAAAACATCCGTGTCCGGTGAGGACCTGCGTCAGGCGATAGGTGAGGACGCCGTGACGCCTCTCTAGCCACTCCTCAAAGAGGGGTCTTATCGCCACTATCGTGGCGTGCCCTGCGCTGGGTTGCGAAAGTCGCTCCTTCCATGCCACCATGAGATCGCGCCGAAGGTCTGTCCGCTCCGCCGCGATTTGCCGCGGAAGCGGAGTTTCCCCCCGGCTCAGTGCCTCCGCGCGCCACTCATACAGGCGCGCTAGGACTATCGCCTCCAGATCCCATGGCGGCAGTCCGGCAAGGAGGCTTGCCGCCTCGCCCGAGATCGTGCGGTACCCCCGGATCAGCCTTACGGCTACCACCTTTTGGGGCGCGTTCAGATAGTGGGCGGCTCGCCGCCGCAGAGAACACGCCCACACCGGGGCCCCGTATAGGGCCATGGACCGCACGACCCCCGCGTAAAGCCTCCGGCAGGAGGTGTTTGGCCCCCCCAGGTTGGGCAGGAGCCGCTTGAAGGCGGCCCCGGTCCTTTCCAGTTTGGGGGCCAAACGTCGGAAGTGTTCGACGAAGTTCCACCGGCTGTCGAGGACGAGACCCAGGTATCTCATCGTTGCCTCGACGCCGATGTGAACCCCTCCCACCGTTAGTTGGGATCCCGATGGTGGCCCGTTCCGAGGCCCATGGAAAGACATGGTCTCGGACTTGTGCAATGCTACCTCGAGACCCAACCGCCGGATTCTTTCCACGACTATCGCAACCCCGCGTGTCATCGCGTCGGCCGCCGCCTGATGCGACCTCCCTTGCGCCAGGACCAGCGTGTCGTCAGCGTAGCAAACCACGCTGACGCCATCAGGGAGGTCGGCCCGCAGCACCCAGTCGTAACCGATGTCCCACAGGAGCGGCCCCAGAACCGATCCCTGTGGGACACCGCACGACATCTCTCGCCGGTTCCACTCCCCGTTGCGACCGGGGTAGATGACGGCTCTGTCCGTCAGATACGCCCCAACTACTCGACGGAGGTAGGTCGGCACCCGATGATACCGGAGTGCCCCCCCAATACAGCTCCAGGGCAGGGTGTTAAACGCGTTGGCGATGTCGAGTGACACCGCCACGACTACCCCACCCCGGGTCACCGCGTCCCCCGTCGTGAGGGCTCTCACGCGCATGATGGCGTCCACCGTCGAGCGCCCCTTGCGGAAGCCAAACTGGCTATCCGCAAGATCCGGCCCCGTCCTCACTAGGTGCCCGACGAGGCGGCCTGCAATCACTCTCTCCAAGAGCTTGCCGACCTCGTCGAGCAGCACTATGGGCCGGTATGCGGACGGAGAGTCCGCAGGGCGCCCTGGCTTCTGAATGAGGACCAGCTTCCCCGTCTTCCAACGGAGTGGAAACTGGCCCCTCTCCATGCATGCGCTTAAGAGCGCCTCTAGTCGAGGCCCGAGAGCCCTCGAGGCCAGGACCCAGACTTTACCCGGCAAGCCGTCGGGTCCTGGGGCGGTATTTTTGGCCTTCAGCCTGCCTACCGCCGCTCTCAGATCTACCCCGGTCACTTCAGGGATGTCGTCGTCGTCGTCTTCATGGTCCGCTTCGGGCACCGCAAGTGGCGGAGCCATGGGCGGGGGAGAATGCTCCCCCCGTGAAGGGAACAGAGTGCTCACCACCTCCTCCACCAGCTGTGGGCGGAGACTCTGCGTCAGCGGGGGGGCCCAGGCGCGGAGTTTATTCCGCACCATTTTGTAAGGGCGCCCCCATGGATCTCTGTTCAGAGTCTCCACCATCTCTTCGCGGGCCGTGTCCTTGGCCCGCTGGACAGCCCCTTGGAGGGCGGTCTTCGCCGCTCTGTACCCCTCGTACAGCTCCGCCTCCGTGGCTTCCGCATCCGGAGGGCGGATGCGGAGCCTGCGGTGCCTGGTGTACCGGTGTCGCGCGTCGACGCACGCCTTGCGTAGCGACTCCACCTCCTGCGACCACCAGTACACCCGACGTCGGGCGCATCCTGGCCGGACTCGGGGCATTGCCACGTCACATATATCGGACATGGCCTCCTGGAGCCATTCCGCCTCATTGTCAATATCGGCAGGCCTGTCCGGTGATGACACCCAGGCCTGCACGATCGAGGCTTCCAGGAGGAGCTCCCGGTCCAGCTGCTTCAGCGCCCACCGCGGACCACTCGGGGCCTGCTGGACCAGCGCGCTAGAGGTCTGGGTGGAGACGTCGAACCGGATATACCGGTGGTCGGAGTAGGTCTCCACCTCCTCCATGACGCGCCAGTCACTGACACGCTGTGACAGAGCGGGGCTGGCGAACGAGATGTCCACTACGGACTCACCCCGCATCCGCACACACGTAGGGACAGAACCCCGATTTAGGACGACCAGGCCTGTTTCCAGGGCCCAGTCCTCCACCATCCTGCCCCGCACATCCGTGTAACGGGAACCCCAGGCCAAATTCTTGGCGTTGAAGTCCCCGACCACTAGCACGGAGAAGGAATGGTTTCCGGCGACGACGACACTCAACTCTGTTAAAGAGTTCTGGAACTCGGCGAGAGTTCGGTTCGGAGAGAAGTACACTCCCACTACTACGATCTCTCCGAACCGTGCCGCTACGCACCCCTGTCCCTTCGTGACACCTTCGAGGGACGGGGTACCGGCGGCAGCCGACGAAACTATGGTCACTGAGCCGCTCAGGTCCTCCACCCAGTTATCCCTGGGCGGGACAAAGTACGGCTCAGCGACCACGGCGATGTTAATCGACCACTGCGCCATGCTCTGGAGCAGCAGGTCCTGAGCGCAGGCACAGTGGTTGATGTTCGCCTGGAGGAGGCGCAATGGAGCCATTACTCCTCCATTTCAGCCCCCTCCCGGGCCCTTTGTGAGGGCCCCCCGGCGGTGGCGGCGGCGGCGGCGACAGCAGCAGCGGCGGCGACGGTGGGGGTGGCGACGGCGGCGGAGGGCCTGCCTTTTCTCCTGGTCCCGGTGGGTGGAGCGCAGGACTTGCTACCCGCCCGGTGGTAGCTGACACCCTGGATTAACATATAGGCTACTTTTTATCCCGATATTCCCACGGCATCGCCACTTATGCGGGTGAAACCGCGGGGCGCAGCTAGTTTTTTATAATTATCATCAGCATCATCATTTCAGCCGAAAGACGTCCACTGCTGGACATAGGCCTCCCCCGAGCACCGCCACTTCGACCGATTCTGTTCTTCCCGCGTCCAGCGGTCTTCGGTCCACCTTGTAGGCGGCCTTCCAACGCGAAAAGGTCGCTACTCCAGAACTTTTGGCCTCATCGGCCGTCAACTGCGAGCAATGATAATTATATTCGCAGTTTCAACCGCATAGGTGTCGATCCCGTGTGAATATTGCGATAAAAGCAATCCTATGTCCTTCCCCGGGACTCAAACTATCTCTAATAAATTCTCTTTATCAAATTTCATCTAAGTCGGTTCAGTGGTTCAGGCGTGAAAAGGTAACATACAGACAGACAGAGTTACTTTCGAATTTATAATATTTTTATATTAAAATTATATTAAGTAGTCAAATTATATTAAATATTAATAATAGTATGGATATTGATCCATTTGAAAACTCATGCTGTTGATGTAGACAAGAGGTAATACGGTTTCAAGCAGCAATTAATGAAAAGCATCTAAGCCGAAGCGATGAAGGCGGATAATTGAAAAACTTTGCCAAAACCACCACTGTTGGGAGTACAGAGAACTTCACATCAGTGGAAACAATTTTACATTGACAGCGCTTTTAGTTCGTAGCAGTAAGGTCGATTTTCGCAGTGCAAGTGTTACGGAAGCGTTTAGTGGTTTGGAGGAACTTTGTACACTACATGTTTGCAACTCGTGTGGTTTATCATTAATGTTATAGGTTTTTACTCAGAATTCGTCTAGAATTAAAATTAAATAGAGATTTTAGGCCCGGTAACAAGAAAAGTATTCTCGGGCAATGTGTTGCTACAATTTTATGTGATTACGGGAACAGATGTCCAAACAAACATGACTTATTAACTTATCCGCATAAGTTTTGATCCCGTGGGAATATCGGGACAAAAAGTATCCTATGTCCCGGGACTCAAACTATCTCTATACCTAATTTCATCTAAATCGGTTCAGCGGTTTAAGCGTGAAGAGGTAACAGACAGACAGACAGACACACTTTCGCATTTATAATATTAGTATGGATAGCTTTTGCTCGCGACGCGTAAAAAATTTTTGCAAACTCCGAGCTGGTACTAAGAAATTCTCAATGGAAAAAACCCAATAACACTTTGCCCGACCCGGGAATCGAACATAGGACCACACGCTTAGCAGTCGCGCTTGCCACCACGAGACCAACGTGGCATTCAACAACCTACGATAAACTATTCTAAACAACTACCTGCATTGATATCCTAGTATTACGAACTGTATGAAAACCAAGCGTGCCATTTTTTGACTACCTACTATGACGTCACAAGCTCGCGCTCTCGCTCACGCTCACCCAGCCAGCAGTACACAGGACTGAGCGCGAAAGTGGCGGCTTACGATTTTTGAACGTAAGCTAGTGCGATTTTTGGCACGCGAAGTACTCGTAGTTGCTCTTGCGTTATCTAGGTGTATCTATATCTGTGTATGCAGGCTCGACTCTCCTCAACAGTTCAAGGTCCTAAGTTCATCTATAAACCTCGTTTACCATCTTCTCAGACGACCGTTATTGGTCCAAGGTTAACTAGACTAGCCATTAATTGTAACAAATGATGAATGGGTAACAACCACTCTGTATTCTGGAATGGTTATGGAGTTTGGTTAAAGGATATAGGGGAGCGGAGTTGAGACGGACGCGCTGGGATGGTCTATTCAGACATCTTTTATATACAACGTGTCCGAAAATTCACAGATAAACGGGCACTAGAGATTGGACCTGAACACTCGAAAAAAAAAAAAAATTAAAAATCTCCAAATTTTTTTGGTTTAATTACAAAGTGGACCGAAAGTAAAAAATGTTGATTGATTATTGTGTAAAAACTACAGTCATTCTGGGATTTTTACGGGTTGTGGTGGATAGCAGTACTAATAAGGTTACAGATACAAAAAAAAAAAAAAAACTGAAGTATTTGAAATTTGTGGTCATGGTAGTTAAAAATATCTTAAAGGGTGTCAATTTTCGAGGGATTTCAATGTATTTTTTGTAATTAATGTAATTTTTTTTTTTTTCATTATTTTTCCTCGAGTAGTGTCCGCTTATCGTTGAATTTTGCGACACATTGTATATTCGATTTGACCTTGTTAAAACAAATCGCACACGATTTTGACACCAACTGTACTTTTGTGGCTTCCTCATAAAGGGAAAAGTGGTAATTACCACCTTTAGTTTATACGTATAACAAAATACTAGTTTTTGCCCAGCTTCGTTCGCGTGATAAAAACTATCCTTTGTTCTTACTCGTGTCATGGTCCTACCTGTTTACCAAACATCGAAATCCATTCAGCCGGGTAACAGACAGACTTACTTTAGCATGTATAACTAGCAGCGCCCTGCAGTTTCACCCGCATAAGTGTCGATCCCGTGGGAATATCGGGATAAAAAGTATCGTATGGGGCCGCCTCCACAATCCCGAGGGGTATCGTATTACCCAGTAACTGGGTTATGGAGGTCAGATAGGCAGTCACTCCATGTAAAATACTAGTATTCAGCTGCATCCAGTTAGACTGGAAGCCGACCCCAACAAAGTTGGGAAAAGGCTAGGCAGATGATGATGAGCCAATAATCTAATCATCTCGCGCCTTCATATTTCATTAAGGCTGGTTTCCAAAAGCTATTTTCATCTAATTACCTATTTAATTAGATCATTAATATTAACCTCGCACAATATGCGACATTTGACTGCGACAGCTCAAAGATAAGACGTTCTGGCCTGTCATTATTGCGGCAATTCTCGTAATTTTAAGAACGTTCACAGTCTGATCTGAGTCTCAATCTGCCAAAAATGTCTCTAACCAGCTGCGCCCCGCGGTTTCACCCGCATAAGTATCGATCTTGTGGTAATATCGGGATAAAAACTATCCTATGTCCTGGGACTCAAACTATGTATCTCTGTACTAAATTTCATCTAAATCGGTTCAGCGGTTTAGGCTTGAAAAGGTAACTTACAGACAGACAGACAGAGTTACTTTCGAATTTATAATATTAGTAAGTATAGTCTTAAGTACATTTCCATGTCAAACCTATTTGAATAAGTTCGCTAAACTCTTGTTTGCTTAAACATTGATATTTGTTCACTAAAACTTTTGGGTATTCTAGAGAAATAATAGGATTTTGATATTATTTTCATATTAGCTGCGCCCCGCGGTTTCACCCGCATAAGTTTCGATCCCGTGGGAATATCGGGATAAAAAGTAGCCTGTATGTTAATCCAGGGTGTCAGCTACCTCCATACAAAATTTTATCAAAATTGGTTCAGCCGTTTGAGAGTGAAGAAGTAACAAACATATAAACACACACACACACTCACTCACAAACTTTTGCTTGTACAATATTAGTGTGATAGTGTGATAAGTAAGTCAATCTCGGAGAATGCTCTAAAACATTAGATGATTTAATAAAGCCAACACTTTCATATTATTTTTCCTGAAAAATGAGAGGATCCCAAGGTACCTACCTACTTGACGTAAGACATTTTTTTTATAGATTTCATCATACATTTGCTTATACAGGGTGGTGATTTAGTTACATGCACCCGTCATGGGGGTGATTCTACTCGTCATTCCTAACAACTTTCGCAATGAAACTCATACCAGAAGTGTAAAAAAAAGTCATACATGAATCGAAATTGTCTGTCTGGGATTGCAATTTAATGCCTTTTTCACCAATCGGATAAGGGTTTAAGAGGATGCACGTGACGAAATCGCCACCCTGTATAAAGTAGTAATATATTAAAGAACTAACAGTTAACACTAGGTACAGACGCCAGCACATCAACCTACCCGAAACTGTCAGATTTTCCCAATCAACTTTGAACCTTATAATTCAGTGATAGTGTTGAAAATCTATTAAAGAAATTTGACAGATTGTAGTAGATTGATGTGCTGGCGTCTGTACTAAATTAACTGAGTAATTAAATACAAAAACAAAAGAATACATAGGCGTCGATGTACGAAGTATTTTATGGGCTTAAATACAGGGTGTTACGGAAAGGGTATATCAATACAAACGGGTTGAAGAGTGTATCTAGTCTAGAATCTCTGTACAAAATTTCAGCTCAAAAGCATTAACTTTGAAAATGCTTAATATTTTTTTATTTCGACATCACGGCGCTGCACAAGCGCGCGGCGGCGTGATGTGCGTATACTAGGCGCGCAGACACACTACAGATAATGGATAATGACCCTCGTAGTGCGGTGACACGTTTGTTATGATTTCAATTTAATAAACTATCGAAATAAAAAAATATTAAGCATTTTCAAAGTTACTGTTTTTGAGCTGAAATTTTGTACAGAGATTCTAGACCAGATACACTCTTCAACCCGTTTGTATTGATATACTCTTTCCGTAACACCCTGTATAAAAATTAAGGCAAAAAATTAAGTTTGAAATTACCTGCAATAGTTCTAGTTTGGCATCCCGGGGTTAGATTTGGTTAGGTTACTTTAAACCCTTTACACAGAAATAGGAGCCCCGCGACGTGGGGCTCCGTCGACATAGGAACCAAGAGCGAGCAAATGAGAATACAAATACCTAGGTATTTTTACAATAAAATGGAGTTATCATTTTGATGATCATTTACTATTTTTGACAGTAAAAAGTGTTTTTTTGATGTTATAATTATTTTACTTTATCTGGTGATAAGTAAGACTTATATTTTATTATTATTAAAAAAACTTTTTTTACTGACGCTACCGATTTTTTTGTTTACCAGTTTTCTTATAATTATGTCAGTGTGCAAATCAAACGTGTGTGCGCACTTCATGTAAAACTTATAATATGCACAAACAAACTGTAAGTACCCGCTACTAAAAATGTCGTGAAAATTAATTTAGCGCCTACTTGATATAACAGGTTGATCAAACAAAGATCCTAGGAAAAGACAAAAGAAGACGTAGTCGTATTTCCCAATTGTTGTGGCAATTAATTAAGTATAGCAGTGTCCATAATCAGTCCACTTAATCAGTTATCTACTTTGGGGGAATGTTTTCTAAGTTGATTTTTGAATGACCATTTTTGTAACATAAAGATCCTAATAAGTTTTTGGTTGCAATGGAATTTGAACTTTGTTTAGTGTGAGATTCAGTTTGTTGTCCTATAACTTAAAAATTATCTCAAATTCTTAATTCAAATATTACCTATTTGCCACGATAAAGGCCTATTCAAACCTAAGCGGTATTCGCTGCCGCTATGGAATATATATAATACTTAGTACTAGTAGAAGTACATACCGCGCGGGTTTCGCTCAGGTATTTACATACATACATACATACCGATCAAAATTATAACCCTCCATTTTGCTACGCCGTAGTCGCGTAAAAAATAAAATAAAGTGAAAAATAAAAACTCTTTCCAAGAAACGTGTTTTTTTCGGCATTTTGTTGCCTTGTGGTACAGAACCCCTTCGTGTGCAAGTCCGACTCGCATTTGGTCGGTTTTTTTTATTGTGTACGTATGGTCTACGCTCTAGGCCACAAAGACAGTCGTTTATATTATTATAAGTATCATTATTATCATAAGTATCATAATCGTGATAAATGTGTACTCGCGTTATCTGAAGTGTTTTGTACTACAATTGTCACTACAATCTATTAAATTTCTTTAATAGATTTTCAACTTTATCACTAAAACTTAAGGTTCAAAGTTGATTGGGAAAATTTGACAGCTTAGGGTAGCTTGATGTGCTGGCGTCTGTACTTGTTGTACTGCAACTGGTTATTACAAGTAGTCTTGATTAGTACTTTCAGGTTACAATTTGTCCTTATCGTATAAGTCAGGGAGCAGCAATTAATTACTTTGGGGTCCATTTTTAGGGTTCCGTACCTCAAAAGGAAAAAACGGAACCCTAATAGCCTGCGCAGACGACGGATTTTTGTCCGCGGGCTTTTTGGTCCGCGGCGATAGAACGTATGGAAATCCCAGCAGTCTACTTGTCCTCCGTGGGCGTTATTGTATAGATTTCCATACGTTCTATCGCCGTGGACAAAAATCCGTCGTCTGCGCAGGCTATTATAGGATCACTTTGTTGTCCGTCCGTCCGTCTGTCTGTCAAGACCCTTTATCTCGAGAACGCTAGGAGGTATCGAGCTGAAATTGAAACCATACACTCAGGTCTGCGATCCCATGAAACAGAGAAAAATTCAAACTTCTAAGTTAACGAAACGTTAAAAGAAACTGACACCCCTTAGAGGTCTTTTTCGTCTTTAGCGTGCTGATGGCAAAAATAGAAAATAAACATAGTTTTTTAATTTCTTTTTGGCCCAAAATTCAGCACCGCGAATACCATTCGCTGACGCGGCCATTAGATCCTCACGTGTGCAGATGACAGGGCATACGGTTCAAGATGTAACCGTGTCGTGTACAACGGGCCTAAATCTTCCTCTAAACGAGACAACTAACAGCGGCTCAGGAATCGTGCTATCTCTTTCATAATAGGAATAAAAGTACAGGATGCATGGTCATGTTCCAATATTATTTACACTGATTGTCGGGAATGATCGTTGGAATGGAGAGTGTACTTGCTTGAGTTGTCTGTTTGTATGTGTAGGTAACAAAGAAGAGATATTCCACTCAGAACACTGATTTGAACCGCACTTGGAGGTACCGCACCTGAGCACTTCCACTAACCGCACTGAAACAAAATTTTGTAACGTGCGGTTCGGTGGAACAATTTAATAATATTATTTTCAGTCTCCGAACGGCACTTGCATACAGTTTGGAAATCTTCTTCTTTAGTCTTCTACTACCGTCTTCTGCGAGATGTCACTTATGAAAGATTTTAGCAGAACTAGGATAAAGCATAGCTCTGGCAGATCTGATTATCTACTTACTAATAATAACGCTGAACGCTGAAGAGTTTGTTTGTTTGCTTATTTGAACGCACTAATCTCAGGGACTAACGGGCAGATTTTAAAAATTATATTAGCATTTGATAGCCCAATTCTTAAGGAAGGCTATACGTCACGCTATGACCCTTAGTTTTCATAGAAATTGTGCTCGCGCCCGCCCGCGGGATCCTTAACACTAATAGCTATAACTTCAATGAGGTCTCTTAGTAATTCAGTAAGTAAGTAAAAACAAATAACTACCTGCGGGGCAATTGCGTAACACTTTATCAATTGGAATCGGTTTCATTTTGACAGTTCAACAACATTCATTGCGTTATTTACGTGTTGAGCAGACAAATTTTTCGAACTTATGAAGCAATGTTTTAGCGATTGACTTCGAAATGATTCTGATTCCGATTGACAGTGTGTTACACAATCAGGGTGCTGTTCTTTTTATTGTAAAAACGATTTCAAGCAAAACATAAAGTTTGTAGTAGTTCTCTAGACTGTATTTTAGCCATGGCGGCCCATCTCAACGGAGACTAGCCTTCGGCGCGAGAGAGTGGTGCCGATTCTGTCGTTCACAAACTAAACTAAATTTAAGTTTAGTGCATCTTTTTCTTTCTATTTCATTAAGAAAAGGACAGAAGATTTTAGTTTAGTCCTGTCAAATGAATCAGCGCCTGAAGTAAATTGACGTAATTTTAGTAGGCATGTTTTTAATCACGTCTAAACTTGTATGGAGTAGTGTCGGGCGCTGATTAATTTGACAGAACTCAACTAAAATATATCTTTTGTCCTTTTCTTTATGAAATAGAAAGAAAAAGAAGCACTGAACTTAAATTTAGTTTAGTTTGTGAACAAGGGAATCGGCGCCATTATAGTGCACGAGTGTGAGCGCAATCATAGGTGCACTCTATGTTCCCTCACTCTCATAGTCCGATGGGACGGCAATCCGACACGACCGGAGAGAGATCAGGCGCAACTTTCCGAGGCACGGGGTTCATTCAACGCCAATTTACAAACTCCGGGCTGTTACTAAGAAATTCCTAATTCCCAATAACACTTTGCCCGACCGAGGAATCGAATCCAAGACCCCACGCTCAGCTATCGAGCTTGCCACCACAACACCAACGGGGCAGTTATAAAAATAGAACATTCTAATCAATACACTGAACGACTTCAAGAAAATTATTCAAGTCGGCTAGCGCAGTAGCTCGCCCGTTCGAATACTCCCGCGCAGTACTAGCGAGTTAACTCAGTATCATCGCACGCGGCGACCGTCACGTCTCGGGCATTTACTTGTATTATACAAATGATAATACTTTATCTATATGGATATTAAAAGGGCCGTAAAATGTGGTGGTAATTATAATGCTGAAGGATTTTGTGTTTTATTTTGAAATTGATAAAGTGTGATTTTATGTGAAAGCGGACTGTTGTAATGGTGGGTTCATAGTGTGTTTTTTTCATTCTTTATGTTAACGTGATTTATTTTTCAGTAATTTTCATATTTTTTTCCGCTGAGTTATTGATAAATATAAATAACTGAAACCATACACTTAAATAAAAAAAAAACTTTGTTTTTCCTATGTCACATAAATAACCGTTGTTTATAAACACAGCGGCGTATTTATGTGACATAGGAAAAATGAAATAAACAAAAAAAAAAGTCAAAAAAGTTTAGAAAAATAAAGTTTAGACTTAGATAATTATAATCATAAAAGGTCAAATAGTCATACCTATTAATATCTTGTAGATGTGCTGGATTACATGAATATTGGCTACAAGTGAGTATAGTATGTCATATTGTAACGAAATATTGCTCTAGCAATGAACGTTTCTAGAAAGCAAAGTAAGTTACACTGTTATAGTATAGTTAAAATCTCGCTGCAGACTCGGTCATAAATCATTCGTGTTTCGCTCTCTTTCCCACTCACGGGCCTTATGGGCAGACCACGCCCACACGTAGTCCTGTGCATTACTGCAGTCGATGAGTGATATCGATAGTTTTATATATTTATAAATGGGTGATAGAAATAAATACACATTTTTTTTTATTTTATTACCAAATTTACTACAAAGCATATTAATTATATAAACAAAAGAACGTATTGTTGCGCGCCACAATTGATGGCGACATTAGCTACCACTAGCGCCATCTAGTATCGAGTAGCAGAACTTATAATTATTCGGGTCCCTTCTAGAAACTTCGATGATAGAACTTTCCAGAACTATCGACGTCTGGTCCGTCGGGTTCGGTATGTACTCGAACATTCTAGATGTTTCTACGGTAGAAGGTTCTGGAACTATCCGAGGCCTATATAAGGCCGGTGTGCCTGCGAGCCGGCATTCAGTCTTGGATAAGCGATACAAGCGAAAACATCGAAGCGATCTTCAAGTGCGACTAGAGTGATCTGTAGTGCGATTGTGATTTGTAATTAGTGTGTTTAAGTTGTAATTTGTGTTTTTAATTAAAGTGTCTATTTTTTGGTTATCAAATCGGCAGTTTTTATTGTCACGAACCCCAAGCTCGTAACAATTGGTGTCAGAAGCAAGGATTAAAATCATGCCGATTCTACCGAAGGACGACACGGAGGGTATCCGTACCCGGAGTCAACGCCAGCAAGAGACGGACCAGAGGCGATTCGGTGGAGCAACGCCACAGACGTCGGAGGGACAACTACCAATCACGGAGGCCGGCCCGTCCACATCTGCTCCAGCATCATCAGCACCAGATTTTGCTGCTCTGATGATGATGCTGCAGGAACAGTCTCGCCGTCAGGAGGAACAGGCCCGCCGACAGGAGGAACAGGCCCGCCGACAGGAGGAACAGGCTCGTCGGTTGGAGGAACAGCTCCAGCGGGACAAGGAGGAACAGGCCCGCCGTCAGGAGGAACAGGCCCACCGTCAGGAGGAACAGGCTCGTCGGTTGGAAGAACAGCTCCAGCGGGATAAGGAGGAGCAGGCGCGCCGCCAGGAAGAGCAGATGCTCCTTATGAAGGAACTTCACGCTACCTTCGGGAAAGACATGAAGGAGATGAAGGATAAGGTTGCTCAACACGACAACCGCCTGCTGGAAGCTGAAACCCGAATCGACCAAATGAATAATCGGGTTGACACCGTGATGGCTGACGTGAAGAAAACCGTAATGGCTGACGTGAAGAAAACGCTGGATTACCTTAAACTTGAGGATGGGATCGCAGCCCCCGTAGCTACAACACCTTCGCTACGTGGATTTAAAGTGCCACCATTAAACGGAACTTCTTCCTGGTCGGCCTACAAAATACAGTTTGAGGCTGTCATGAAGGCGAACGGGTGGAATAAAAATCAGGCCATGACTGCCCTCACCCTAGGCCTGCGCGACCAGGCCTTAACTGTTTTAGAAGCTCTCGGAAAAGAAGTGACTTACGAGCAGCTCCTTGAGGCATTGGAGGCTCGGTATGGCGACGCTCACCTGGAACACGTGTTTCGTGCGCAGCTCAAGGATCGTGTGCAACGCAATAATGAAAATCTGCAGCAGTGGGCCCTTGAAGTTGAGAAGCTGGTTCGGAAAGCATACCTGTCTGTACCAGCGCTTATTGATGGGAACCTGGTGCAGGTATTTATCGACGGCATCCGCGACCTTGAAGTTAGGGCTGCTGTGAGGCTCGGTCACCACGGGACGCTTAAGGACGCCTTGGCCCATGCACTGGAGGTGGAAGCTGTGCGGCAGGATTATCGTTCCCATCGCGTCAGAGAAGTTGCAGCGGCTACAGTTCGCGACCGCAACAAAGGATACAGCCCTAGGTGCTATGGCTGTGGGGAAAGGGGCCACCTTCGATCTAGTTGCCCTAAGCGAACTGAAGAAAGAGTAGACCGAGCTCCAGAGGGTAGTGCGGCTAACAGCACCGCCCAGCACCAGCAGCAGGGAAACGAGTAATAGCCAGGACTGCGGGGCGGGTGCTGGCTGATGCTCAAAGAGCCCCAAGGATTTCGATCACTCAAACCCATGACGGGAACAGCTTAATCATCAAGGGCGAGGTCAACGGAACGCCGTGTAAGCTAACCATAGATACTGGAGCCTCTCGTACGGTCGTCAGTTCCCAACTTATAAGTCGGTTCCTTGGGGACTCCGCATACAACCGAGAACGCATTAATTTGGTAACAGCCACCGGTCAGCGTATACCCGTCCATGGAGAGAAGAAGATGGAGTTGAAGCTAGGCAACAGAATCTACCTGCATAATGTCATCGTGGCTGATATAATGGACGATTGCATCTTGGGCCTTGACTTTATGAGGAAGAATTATTGCGAGATTGACGTCAAGCAAGGTGTTTTGAAATGTGGACAAGAGGAACTTTTTATGGAAGGGGCATTACCAGGGAATGTGTACAGCCTTAAAAAGATTGTTCTTCCGCCGAGATCAGAAACGATTGTGCCGGTTAGTCTTCCTCGGAATCCTGGGCAAACTAATCGTTGTGTACTCGTGGAAAGGGTAGACAATGACCTTCCATGGAAAGTGGCACGAACTTTGGTCAGAGCCACCGACATCTCAGGGGTACGTGTGCTGAACCTTTGTGATCAGGAACAGATTATAGAAAAAGGCACACTAGTTGGTACTTGCGAGGAAGTGGATTGGTTACGTCGATGCCAATATCTATCGACTGGGACCCTCAACAAGGATGCACAAACGAAAGTGTCCACACTTTTAGAAGACTGCCGCAGCGCTCTGTCCCAAAATGAAATGGTCAAGGCGAAGAAGATGTTACTCAAGTACGCCGGTGTTTTCTCGTCAAACGATGCTGACATTGGGAAGACTGGCTTAGTTCAACACAAAATAAACACAGGAGAAGAATTGCCTATCCGTCAGCGGCCAAGGAGATTGCCGGTAGCACGTGAAAAGGAAGTGGAAACCATGATCGAAGGAATGGTGAAGGATGGTGTTATTGAACCTTCATCTAGTCCATGGTGTTCACCTGTAGTGCTGGTAAGGAAGAAGGACGGCAGCATGCGGTTTTGTGTTGACTATCGTCGTCTGAACGACGTTACGAAGAAGGACAGCTATCCTTTGCCAAGAATTGATGACACGCTGGACATGCTTACTGGAGTAAAGTGGTTTAGCACGCTAGACCTGAAAAGTGGCTACTGGCAAGTTGAAATCGATCCAAAGGACAAGGAGAAAACTGCGTTCTCGACAGGAAAGGGTCTTTGGCAATTTAAAGTTATGCCGTTTGGATTGTGCAATGCTCCGGCAACGTTTGAAAGGTTGATGGAACTTGTACTTACCGGGCTAATTGGCGATGCCTGTCTGGTCTACTTGGATGACATCATCATCGTAGGCCGCACGTTTGAAGAACATCTTCAAAACCTGGAACGCGTGCTCATGAAGATCCAGAGTGCCAACCTCAAGTTAAGTCCGAAGAAGTGTTCACTATTCAAACGACAAGTTAGCTTTTTGGGGTATGTAGTGTCGGAAGAAGGTATCCGCACGGATCCAGAGAAAATCGCCGCTGTCAAGGATTGGCCAGTTCCAAAAGATAAGACGCAGGTCAGAGCATTTTTGGGTTTGTGCTCTTATTATCGGCGATTTGTTAAGAACTTTGCGGATATAGCCAAACCCCTGCACAAGCTAACCGAGGAGAAGCGACATTTCTGCTGGGATGAAAGTTGCAACATCGCATTCCAGGAGTTAAAGGACCGACTGTGCAAAACACCTATTTTGGGGTACCCTGATGCAGGCAAGGAATTTATAGTTGACACAGACGCAAGTGACATAGGACTTGGTGGTGTATTGTCTCAACGGAATGGTGATCAAGAGGTTGTAATAGCGTACTTCAGCAAGTCGTTGTCAAAGCCGGAAAGGAACTATTGTGTCACGAGACGGGAATTGCTTGCTGTGGTAAAGTCATTGCAGCATTTTAGCAAATATCTTCTGGGGCGGAAATTCCACTTACGAACTGACCATGCTGCACTGAAATGGCTATTGCAGTTCAAAAATCCAGAAGGTCAAGTTGCGAGATGGATTGAACTACTGCAGGAATACGACTTCGTGGTCGAACATCGCAGCGGAAAATCTCACGGCAACGCGGATGCATTGTCAAGAAGACCTTGTCCTGAAGACTGCAAGCATTGTACTAGGCAAGAAAGTAAAGAAGTCGTACCTGTGAGGATGCTCAAGACGGACCTCAGCAACGAGTGGAAGGAAACCCTACAACGTGCCCAGCAGGAAGATTCAGACCTCAAGCCGATTCTCGAGTGGATAAAGGCCGGTGCACCTAAGCCCACGTGGAGCGACGTCTCAGCGATGAGTTCGATCACAAAAAGCTATTGGGCCCAATGGGACAGCTTGGTGATTCAGGAAGGAGTCCTGTGCCGTAAATGGGAAAATGCTCGAGGAGACAGCTGTCATTTTCAAATGGTTGTCCCTAAAGCTAAAGTACCTGATGTTCTACAGCTGTACCATAATGGTTGTTCAGGAGGCCATTTGGGAGTTAAACGGACCCTACTGAAGATACGAGAACGGTTTTACTGGGTCCACTGTCGTGACGATGTCGAGGACTGGTGTCGCAAATGTACAAGTTGTGCGGCTGTAAAGGGACCTCAGACGCGTAGTAGAGGTGCATTGAAATTATACAATGTTGGTGCACCATGGGAGAGGATAGCCCTGGATGTTGCAGGACCATTTCCGGAAAGTGAAAGTGGTAACAAGTATTTCATGGTTGTAATGGATTACTTCACTAAGTGGCCGGAAGTCTTCGCCATTCCAAACCAAGAAGCTTCAACAGTTGCAGATAAATTGGTTCATGAAGTCTTCTGCCGTTTTGGAGTACCTTTAGAGATTCACAGTGATCAAGGAAGGAATTTTGAGTCCCAAATATTCCAGGAAACTTGTCGAGTTATGGGTACTCATAAAACGAGAACAACTTCTTACCACCCACAATCGGATGGAATGGTGGAACGATTTAATCAGACATTGGAGAGATACCTGGCAAAAGTTGTGGAAAATCGCCAACGAGATTGGGATAAGCACATACAACCGTTCTTGTTGTCATATCGAAGTGCTGTTCACGAAAGTACATCGGTGACACCAGCTTTCGCAAACTTTGGAAGGGAATTACGGCTGCCTGCAGACCTGATCACCGGAATACCACCTGACGCCCCACGCAGTATAACCGATTATGCGAATGACTTGCGGAACAAAATGAATGACATCTATGAGCACGTCAGACAATCGGGCCAGCAAATGTCTGAGAAGATGAAAACCCGTTATGACCGCAAAATGAACAATAAAGGGTTCGACGAAGGATCACTAGTGTGGTTGCACAATCCAGTCCGCAGCAAAGGGAAATCTCCTAAGCTTCAAGCTAAATGGGACGGACCGTACCGGATTGTGACAAAGATCAATGACGTAACCTACCGGATACAGAAAGGTGCAAGAGGTACTCCTAAGATCGTCCATGTGGATCGACTGGCGCGTTATTATGGGGCCAATAATGCTCGGGACGAGCATGTCTTAGGAGGGGGCAGTGTTGCGCGCCACAATTGATGGCGACATTAGCTACCACTAGCGCCATCTAGTATCGAGTAGCAGAACTTATAATTATTCGGGTCCCTTCTAGAAACTTCGATGATAGAACTTTCCAGAACTATCGACGTCTGGTCCGTCGGGTTCGGTATGTACTCGAACATTCTAGATGTTTCTACGGTAGAAGGTTCTGGAACTATCCGAGGCCTATATAAGGCCGGTGTGCCTGCGAGCCGGCATTCAGTCTTGGATAAGCGATACAAGCGAAAACATCGAAGCGATCTTCAAGTGCGACTAGAGTGATCTGTAGTGCGATTGTGATTTGTAATTAGTGTGTTTAAGTTGTAATTTGTGTTTTTAATTAAAGTGTCTATTTTTTGGTTATCAAATCGGCAGTTTTTATTGTCACGAACCCCAAGCTCGTAACAGTATATATAAAACTAAAAATAGAAAATTAAAATTCTTCGTCTTAGTCATCGTCATCATCATCCACATGAATGATGAACGCAGTATGAAATGAATGCAGTATGTTTACGTGATAACCTTAATGATTCTGTTATCGATAATGGCCTTGCGCGCGCGCAACTAGCGCACATCCCTACTCCGATTATGATTTATGACCGAGTCTGCAGCGATATTTTGACTATACTATAGGGTTGGCACATGCGGCATTTTTCCCTTTTTTTTTGTTTCTTTCGTTTGGTTGTAATCATTTGATTGCAATGCATAATTTATAATAGGTGCTGGTGGTGGCATTGGATAAATTTTAATTTTTTGAGGTTTTTAAGAAAATTGCATTGGGTACAGTAAACGACAAGCCAACCTACCCGTTTCTTTTCTATTGTTTTCTTTAACGAAAATATTAATTAAAAACAAATGAATTATGTGGTAATTTGATAAGCGTTTGACTGTACCTATCTATTTATTGCATTGCTTGCATATTGCATTTTATGTGCATACTTGCAGCACCCCGCGGTTTCACCCGCATAAGTTGGGAATATCGGGATAAAAAGTATCCTATGTGTTAATCCGGATATCAATCAATCAATATCAAAATATCTCATTTCTTTAAAATTGTAAAACAATATTGAACCTTTTACAAGCCCATTCCATTTATATTTTATGAGCAACCATCCAACCATCACTCGAAAGCAATATTTTACGTCACTTATGATGACGCAATCTTTTGTACAAATTCCAAAAAACGCACAAAGCCTAATTGCAAAGCACATTAATGCAGCCACATCTGGTCATCGTAGATATGGCCCCTGAACCGATTCTTACATTCAAATTTAGAAACAATTAAGAAATACCTAAACAAAAAGCGTTTTAAGCCGATGTTACAAAAGAGAAAAATTTTGGAAAGGGGACGAGCGTGGTGATTTTAGGATGTGAAAAGGATAAGGAATATGAGGGTAGTTGGTTTTAGACGACACGATAGGGAGCAATCGTCATAGTCTAGGCTAGGAGAAATAGCCGTCGGTCGAAAGCAATGAGACTATGTCTCTATGGAGAGATCGTACGCTCAGTGTTTATTTAAGGCGGTACCCCGACCAAAACCGCGTTTTTCTTCGTTATTCAGAGGCTGTTAACTCAATAATTATGAGAAATAAACTACATCTGAAAGCAAATTATTAATGTTTAATATCCTATCATCACACGTTGCACATGCACGTTATTATTTGTTTTTATATGTTACTAATATATTTAAAATCTTCTTTTAAAAAAGTGACTAAAATTATTGATTGCATCTTTTGCTAAAGTTGACGTTCTATTAATTTGAAGATTACACCAATGGATAGATAATTTAAAAATCTAAATAATCCATGTTTTAATTTATTTAAAAAGATCGCTATTCTTTTTTTATTAAAATAATTCCAAAATTTTTGCGAGTTTTATAATTTAGGGGCATGCGCAGGGTACTCTGCATCCCTTTCGTACGAGGAATTCCTGTCGCTGTCGCGAATGCTCAAGGTTATTTGGTCGGGGTACCGCCTCGAGGGGACTACATGACCTAAAGCACGGTCAATGTCGGACTGCATAGAAAAGAAAGAGAAGCGCGATGACACAACGCTGGTAATTTATTGAAAATATGAAGCAAACCAACGTCTGGTGTGTGCTAAACATAGTGCCACAGCAAAAAGACCACTAATGGATGATTTACCGAAAGAGCGCGTTACTCAAGCCAGACCATTAATTTCTTCATAGTGGAGTCAATTTTGCAGGGCCATTTCAAGTGTTGATATCGAAAGGGAGAGGAGCTAGAACCAACAAAGCATATTTATCGCCATTTTTATCTGTATGGCAGTCAAAGCAATATACCTTGAACTGGTTGATTATTTAACGGCAGAAGCGTTTATTGGTGCATTTAAAAGATTTTAATGATGAGGCAAAACGCCAATATTTTTTTGGGAAAACCAATTAACAAATAAATACCCTGTGTGTAATAAGGCTGGAACCACATACGTACGGTTTCCTAGTTAGGTTCCCTGATCAGGAATTCAGATTCGGAGACCTGAATGCACGCATTTCATACAAAATCATCTCTAAGCGCAAACGTTCTTAAATTTTCCGGACGGAAATAACTCCTGACGTTCGTTTCGGAATGACGCCGCCGGGAACGTTCTGAATAAAGAATGGAAAAAAATCGGATGACGTCATGCCGAACGCAGCGCTCGCATACATTTTGTACTATCCGCCGCACACGCACGGAAATTTTCATTCAGTCCTCGCCAGACCGCTGTGCCGAGTGGACGTGTAGGTAGTTTAGTATTTCTTGGCGATCATTGTTTTACGTAAAAAAATGTATAAGCCCGAAAATTTAAAAATATCTGTGGAAAAATATGGGATATTAATAATACAAACTACCAAAACAGAGACCTAAAAAAGGAAATCTGTAAAGAAGTTTTCAATGATTGGGAAACATGCACAGACAAAGCAAACAAATGTTATTATTTTTATTACAAGCTTTTATTATTTTAACTTGCTTTTTCATTACGTGTTTTTCACTAACGCGTAACTCTACGTACTAGCATGAACGTCTGCGCTAGTCTCACGGAATTCCTAATGTGAATTCCTGATCAGGAAACATAACCAGGAAACCGTACGTATGCGGCCAGCCTTATAGAACGATCAAGGCAGGAACTTCGTCGGCAGTATTAGGCTGGCCGCATACGTAAGGTTTCCAGGTTTCCTGGTCAAGAATTCAGATTCGGAGACCCTGAAGACCGGGAAATATTGAAGAACGTACCTATGCGCTTAGAGACCATTTTGTATGAAATCTCTGCTTTCGGGGTCTCCGAATCTAAATTCGTGATCAGGAAACCGTACGTACGTGGCCAGCCTTATACACACAGGATATTTATTTGTTTATTGGTTTTCCCAAAACAACATTTCTTTTTGTTCTTCGTAGCTCTTCTGCTCCTTGAATGAATTTTTTGCACAGAGTGGTCCCAATTTTAATAAACCCCCAGAAAAAAACGTCGAGTGGCGTGGCCTTTTTTTCTCGTCCGTTTTAATTTCATCTCTGCGCTACAGGTTGCTCCAAGATGCTATTTTAGAAAATTATAAATAAATTAATAAATAACGTTTAATGAAATTAAAATATCTTTATAAATCGAAAACGTGGAACCGTATCATCTGTCTAGCCTTTTCACCACGTAATCCTCACCAAGGCACCTTTATATCTCTGGAATCACTTGATGACTATTACAATAACTTCGGAATCATTATAGAAATGTAACAAAACCGTTCATATATCTATGGGAATCATAATGCGACTATTTTTTGACATTGGTGACTACCCTCTCCAACTTATAGCAATAACTTCGGAATCATAAAGCGACTCTTTTTAACCTTCGTGACTCCCTCACCAACTTATAGCAATAACTCCGGAATCATAAAGCGACTCTTTTTTAACCTTCGTGACTCCCTCACCAACTTATAGCAATAACTTCGGAATCATAATGCGACTCTTTTTTGACCTTGGTGACTATTTATAACTATATTTTCGCGTTCTCAAAATTGATTTTCATGAAGTTTTCAAAGGTGAGGATTGTGTGGTGAAGGACACAGAAATTCCTAATCGAAAAACCTGCCCGACCTGGGAATCGAACCCAGAACTCCACGCTCAGCTACCGAGCTTGCTACCACGACACCAACGAGGCAGTTGTAAAAATAAAACATGCTAATCAATACATTGAACGATAATAAACTTCAACAAAAAATAAATAAAATTATTCAATCGCGCTAGCGCAGTAGCTCGCCCGTTCAAATACTCCCGCGCAGTACTAGCGAGTTAACTCAGTATCATCGCACGCGGCGACCGTCACGTATCGGGCATTTACTTGTACTATACAAATGGTAATACTTTATCTTTAAGGATATACAAGGCAAAAAAAAATGCGTTGTAAAATGTGGTGCTAATTATAGTGCTGAAGGATTTTGTGTTTTATTTTGAAAGTGATAACGTGTGATTTTAAGCGGAAGGGGATTGTAATGGTGGGTGCATATAGTGTGTTTTATTTTCTTTATGTTAATGTGTTATTTTTCAGTATTTTTACATTTTTTTCCGCTGAGTCAATTATAAGTATAAATAACTGAAACCAAACAGTTAATTTGCATATAAAAAAAAAACTTGTTTTTCTTATTTTACATAAATAAGCAATTGTTTTTATGATATTGTTTTGTTTTCTTTTTACCCGACTATTTTGGAAGGCGAATATTTTAGTTTATTCCCAGATGCAATACCATAACTGATAACAACATCTATATAATACCTAATGTTCATAAATAATTATAAATGTTTCTAGTAAAACGCATCAATCATTTAAAAAAATTCTAAACGCTAATAAAAACGAAGTAAAAAGCAATATTTATGAAAAAGTTTGGCTGCCACTTACAGATAACCATAATTGTATTAAAAATTAAACAATAACAACTAATCCATCAGAGTTACCGATTTGACTGAAAAATCTTACCGATCATTTTAACATGCATAGTGAAACAATGATCTTGCTTAATACATAACGAATTTAAGGGGGATGCGGCAAGAGAACCCTGCGAAATTAATTTGATTTATTTTCTTAGGTTTTTTTTTTTAATTTGCTAGCCAGAACATTAATTGCGTAACACACTATCAATCATAATCTGAATCATTTTGAAGGATATTGCTAATCCATTGCTTCATATGTTCGAAAAATTTGTCTGCTCTACAACGTAAATAACGCAATGAATGTTGTTGAGCTATCAAAATGAAAGCCGTTCCATTTTGTTATTTTGATCTTTAAGGTAAATAGTATTTAAGTAAACTAGGTATAAAATATAATAGTTTTGTGTCAATTTCATATTTTTTTTATTAAACAATGTAATCATCATTCGAGTAATATTTAAAAAAATATATAATAATAGTAAAGTCCAATTATTATTGTTATTACGAAACCTTATTTTGCAAAGCCTTTAAAAAAAATCTCGCCCTGTGAACACTAAATTGTAGGTTGTACTTTAATTTAAGAAATTAATTTTCTGTTCACCAATGACAGCTGTCTAGTTTCCCAAAGAAATAGGATTTTTTTTAATTAGCTCTATGACACTACTAATTTAATATTTCAATTTAACCATCTAAACACACCTTTACATTCAAGTGTACAAAGATAAGAACAACGCAAATACAGTTAATACTATAAAAGGATCATAATCAAACAGTGATTTTCTTCCAGATGACTTATAAAGACAGTGCAAGTGAGAGGGTAAGCAGAAACAGTGGTGAATCAGTGAAAATGGTGTACACAATCAGTCAACAACTTGATAACAATGTGGAGAAAAGTGAAAAAAAATGTTGTGTGTGGAAGGAGATTCTTCTAGCTTTGTTGGGTATGTGATTTTCTTTTGATTATTATTGACCGAGGGAAGAAAGTGACCGATTACTAATGAGGCAGTGAGGTCCAAGGCTCAGGCGAGGGCCTTAATACACACGAGTTGGAAATCGCACTTTCTTCCGAGTGATACATAGTACTTTATACTTACCAGAAAGACAATTTTTTAAAGTGAAGGTATATTAAAATTATAGTTAACTCAAGTGGAATAATCCATACTTTTGCCAAGGAGTTTAATATTGGTTTGATAAATCAGCAAAAGTATGTGGCCAGTAACATTTAGCGCTTGTAGATAAAAACTTTTTGTTTTTTGGCTTTATAGGCATATTGAATTAGATTAGTTATAGAATTGCCATAAACAAAAAAAAAAACAACACGTCAACAATGGATTTTCACACACATTTTTGGCCCGTAAATTTCTACAGCAGTAATGACGTACTTTCTGCCTCATTAAAAAAAAAAGTAAGAAGGCGCTTTCTGAGCAGGTATAGTAAAAAAGTGTTCTTTAGTAAACTTTTTAGAAATTTATAATGTCTTTTTCCTTTTTACTGCATTACTTAAATCAATTTTTGAAACGTACAGAATTTATGTCCATTAAATTATCTAAACAATAATTAGTGATTAAACAAACTTACCTGTAAGTGAAGTTCTATCGAGAAAACAACGTAAATTGTAAATAAATAACATAATTATATTTTGTGCGCAAAAATGGTGGAGCACTAAAATGTGAATGAAGCATTGACGGCAAACTGACAGCGAGAATAAGGCATCTTAAGGGCCGGCCGCATACGTCCGGTTTCCTGATTCGGAATTCAGATTCGGAAACCTGAATGCACGCATTTCATACAAAATGTTCTATCCAGCGCACACGTACTTAAATTTTCCGTTCTGAAACCCTGACGGAAAATTTAAGTACGTGTGCGCTGGAGAGAACATTTTGTATGAAATGCGTGCATTCAGGTTTTCGAATCTGAATTCCGAAACTGAATTCCGAATCAGGAAACCGGACGTATGCGACCTGCCTAAGGCATCGAGATATAATTAACTACTTACAGTACTTATATCTCGATGCCTTAAGGCGTTTTAAACTAAAGTGCATAAAGAGGCGACATTATATGGGCTACTACAAGTATACAATGCTAATCTTGAGGACGAGGCTAAAGTATAATACATAATTATATAAATAAGGTAGGTTCTGTGTACTAGCAGGAGTATAACAATAGGAACAGTTGCAGAAAGGAGGACAAAAAAATTTTTCGGTCGTAAAGCATTATGAGTCGTGCAAAACAAAAATCAAAATAAGAAATAAAATAAAATATATACATGAATAGCTAGAGTACATACACGTATTAATACCGTAAACAACCATGGACATGAATTAGACAAGGCAACGTCAATGAAGTATCCATTGTTATTGACAACAAAATCATTTGATCACGATCAAATGATTCGCGCTCTTACTTTTAACATGACTTGTGAAAAAGCACAAAATGTATGCAATATATTGTTTTCCCGTCCTTGATGAGACCATGTGCAAAAGGCTCTGACCTTGATATGTGTGGATAGACCCTAAGTTCTATTTGACAAATAAATACTAACAGCTGTCGTGGGTACATCAGTAGTCTGACACTGATCTCCCCTATACTCCATAGGCTTAGGTAGTTAAATAAAGGTAAACAAAAACCACGTGACTAAACGTAATACCAGTCAATTCAGTTGTCATGCTACGTTACAGCTGTACTCTTCAATTTAGCAACATTATTAATGAATTATATATAACGTATATTATGGCAAGTTATCATTCGGACAAATGATGATTAGGACAAAACAAATTGTGGCACATAATTATGGCATTATTATGGTATTATGATTATGGATAAAAAGTTAGGTAACACAATAGAGAACCTGGATACTTTGAATCCTGGGGAAGGCTATATAACTCTTCATTAACAATTTTAATTATAATTACAATTATTCCATTAAACTATTGCCAAACTGTATTCAGTAATAGATTATTTTTTATTAAATAGTTTTTGTAAATATATAATTGCTTCATATTTGCAATAAATTACCACCCTTGTGTCATCGCGCTTCTCTTTCTTTTCTATGCAGTCCGACAAAGACCGCGCTTTAGGTCATATAGTCGCCTTAATGTGTTTTGGAACCTTTTGTGCAACCTAGACGGTTTGCTAGTCCCGTTTATAGTTTGTTCAAAAATATTGTTATACTAAAGAAAACAATAGGTATCTTCCCATATCCCCGTCTTATCTCGCGCAAGTAAACCTAGTAGTAACTATAAACAAAGACAATGTGTTTCGGTATTTCACGGAATATTCGTGTGTTTGTAGTCAAAGAGCTGTGCTGACGCTAAGCTTCTTATCAGCAAAGAATAATGTCCTTTGTAGACGAGGAACGTGGAGACTCTTAATAAAAAACCATCATTTGAGCTTTTGAGCCCCGTTGAATGTCGTTTTTTATGGTAGTTTAGGTGCTGATTTTTGTTCTGTAAACATACTTAATACAAACTGTCAAAAGACCCTTCACGATTCCGTTATCTACGCAGTACAAAAAAAAGACGGGTTGCACTCCGGGAGTGCCGGCAGAAGTGAAAACTTGATTATTAACGTTGTGCATTTTTGATATTTTTCATTAATAGATGCACTTTGTTCAATTTCCATATTTTAAACACTTTATATACACGAATTTTACGAATACACAGCAGTGTGGCCACTACACAGACGGTCGAGCCATCAGCTGTCACCATCCATAGATGCGCGTGGTACGCTGTAACATAAACACACAAGAAAATTCGCGCAAGCGCCCTGCGCCGCGCCGCTTAAACGAAACAGCAGGCATACATTATCGCCGCGGCGTAGAAAGAGAGGGGGATACTTCCTCTTCTACGCCGCGCCGGCTGTCTACTCTCCATCCTTCTTACCAATTTTCGATCAGGTCACGTGTCCTGACGCGATGTCCTGACGCGAGCTTAACATTTTTCACCCATTACAAAAAAAGTGTGCAACGCCGCTAAATAGGATTTCACTTCAAAAATATCATAATAACGGAAAGAACAAGAAGTAACTCATAATAACAGCTCGGGGTCTGGATTTGTGCGGGGTTGATGGCAATAGGCTCGTTCCCTATTACATGGGACTTAAACATAACTGGCGAAATATGGGTGTACCACAGATAACGCAAGAGCAACTACTTCGCGTGCCAAAAATCGCACCCAGCTTACGTAGAAAAATCGTAAGCCGCCACTTTCGCGCTCAGTCCTGTGTACTGCTGGCTGGGTGAGCGTGAGCGCTGGCGCTAGGCCCCGGGGGTGGGGCGAGACGGGTGCAAACGGTGTTTCTATTGCGGAACAACCAACACTACCCATGGTACGCCCATAATAATAAAATTATGGCTGATGAAACGCCAGCACATCAAGCTACTTCAATCTGTCAAATTCCTTTAATAGATTTTCAACTTTATCACTAAAACATAAGGTTCAAAGTTGATTGGGAAAATTTGACAGTTTCGGGTAGTTTGATGTGCTGGCGTCTGTACCTTATCCGTCATATTTATGTATTTGTCTTAAACAAACCAAATGAATGAATTTAGTTTCTGAAAAGTGGAAGCTAGTTTGTATGTATTTATTTTTGGTGCTACTGATGTTAACATAAATAAACCGACGCGGTTCTGCTCCTAAATGATGAGTGAGGCTTGTAAACATGATACAGTTCTATTACGAGAGAGACTTCTTTCTATTTTAATATGTATGCTGATACTAGCTGTACTCCGCGGTTTCACTCGCGATAAAAGTATTATAGTCCTTATTTATTGATTTTCTTTACAAATCTCCACCCCCTTTTTATACCCTTAAGGGATAAAACCTATTCTACAGGGTCTTACGGAAAGGGTTGATCAATACAAACGGGTTGAAGAGTGTATCTGGTCTAGAACCTCTGTACAAAATTTCAGCTCAAAAGCATTAACTTTGAAAATGCTTAATATTTTTTTATTTCGACATCACGGCGCTGCACTGGCGCGCGGCGGCGTTATGTGCGTGTACTAGGCGCACAGACACACTAAAGATAATGGATAATGACCCTTGTAGTGCGGTGACACGTTTGTTATGATTTCAATTTAATAAACTATCGAAATAAAAAAATATTACGCATTTTCAAAGTTACTGCTTTTGAGCTGAAATTTTGTACAGAGATTCTAGACCACATACACTATTTAACCCGTTTGTGTTGATATGCCCTTTCTGTTACACCCTGTATATCCTTTCCCACAACTCAAACTATCTCCATACCAAATTTCATCTAAATCGGTTCAGTGGTTATTTATTCCCTATACAAACTTTCACCCCTCTTTTCACCCCCTTAAAGGATGATTTCTGGAATAAAAACTATCCTATGTCCTTCCTTGGGATGCAATCTATCTTTCTGCCAAATTTCATCTAAATCCGTTTAGTGGTTTAGGCGTGAAAAGGTAACATACAGACAGACAGACAAGTTACTTTCGAATTTATCATATTAGTATGGATTAGCCTTGTGCTATGAAGTCATACCATGTTTTCAATTGCTGCTGTGGTCATGCGTAAGATATTTTTAACCCATGTACAGTCAGTAAACGAGATAAGTATGCAGGATTGTCGGATATAGTTGAGTTTAAGTAAGAAACACATGGATGTTCTCGAATAAAATTTAATTTTATTAATAGAAAACAAACAGCTCATTTATCAAATTAAATTTTAGTCAGCAACATCCATAGGTTTCTTACTAAACTTCAACTATATCCGACGATCCCGCATACTTATCTCTTTTGTTGACTGTACATAATATACTAACCAAAAAATATTTTTCACCGCTTCTCAATATGGTGTAAAGTTCAAAGTTTTAAGTTCACTCTACTTCTTCCTGTAATATATTCTTCGGCTGAGTTTCTGTTTCTAGAGGTTTGTGTAAAAGGAGCTAAAACCGTTCTTGGTGCAGTCGTTACCCGTGGCCCCGGTCGGTCGACCCATTACCGGGGCCATGGGTAATTTTCATTCCCCGTGGTCCCATGGCATTAGGGATTGTCCCAATTGTGTTGTTGTTGTTGTGTTGTAGAAAATCAACTACAACCATGGAACCTAATTATGATTAAATACAAATACATAATAACAGCATATTAGGTAGGTACGTTAAAAAAATATCACATTAGAAAGACAGTAATATTGTCCCCCCGCACTTGATTACTTTACCGAGTTCGAATCGGTCCTAGAATCTTTAGGTTCGGAGTATTTACGAGTGGTACGCCAGTTCGAAAACACATTGAGTCGAAAACCGCTATATCGAATCACGTTGCGATACGGAAAACTGTTTGAATGGTACAGACAGCGTCAGAGAAAAGGAACCCCCTTTGGTAATGAGTCATTACCAAAGGGGGTTCCTTTGTGTTTTCGAACTGCTACCAATGTGTTTTCGAACTGCTACCCAATGATTACCAAGAACTACCTACGCTACGATGATAAAACTTGTTTATAAATACATACAATTATAAAAACTTTTTGGGTTGTTCCACTGCGCTCCAAAACCCATTGTTCTTATAATTTTAATGTTCATACATTGATTCCACTGCGCTCCAAGAAATGTTGAGTAGAGTTATCAAAAAAATAAATTAAGCATGAAACATTATATTAAATATTTATTATAAATAAAAAAAAAATAAAAAAATGCATATCAAATATGTTTATTCAGTCACACTAGGGCTATAAAGAGCGAAATGGCCTTGAGCATTTTTGACACACGAGATGAATCCACAGTAAAAAAATACTACCGATATTTATATTTGTGTATAACAAACAACTTATGGTTTGCCTTTTATGCTGACTCTACATATTTTATATTGGAGCGCAGTGGAATGCATTCCTGGAGCGCAGTGGAACAACCCTTCTATTTTTAGTAAAATTATTTATTTTCTTATTTTAACGGACTGACAACAACTAATTTAATAGGTTTTTATGCTTTATTTTTTATTTATCCTTTTGATAGATTCTTATTTTGTAAACGTTAGGACTTTGTAGGCCTTATAGTCTTTAGATCTGTAGACCATTTTATATTTTATCAAGTACCTGGTACTTGTTGACAGGCCTACGCTGTCCTCCCATACCTACTGTAATTTGAAAACATTGTAAAAGCCAATTATTTTTAAAAGAGTAACTGTAGAGTTTCTGGCCGGCCGACTCTTCTCCATAGGAAACGACCAATTGGAACCGTGCACCTAGCTTCTGACGTTTCATAAGTGCCCATGTAGGTTTACGTGAAATAAAGGCTTATTCCCACCGGCTCCAAAATTTTATTCCCAACGGCTCCAAAAATAAACCCAAATTTATTATTATTAAATAAAATCATTCCCATTGGCTCCAAAAATTTTAAAGTACAAACTGCAAAAAAAATTGTATATTTACAATAAAAATAATTTATGATTCAACAAAAAAATTATCCGTTAAGTCAACATTTAAATGATTCTACGTTTGACATCATAATCTACTATTGACAGATGATAAAGGTATTTATTAGATTCTGCATTTAACAGATTTTGAAAAAGTTAGGAACATTTTCGCATCAAAAATAATCGTTAAAAGTTATATAGTAATCACGGTATCCTGCCTTTTCCCCGAAAATTGTTTGCCAGATTTCATGGTTCTCCTATCATTTAATTTATCAAGTTTGTTAGAGAGATTTCATCATTATAATTATTGATCCTAACGATAAATGCAATAAAAGTACAGAGTGTAATTTTTAAAGATTTTAGTTGATTCGATTCCCGCGTGTGGCAAGCGAATATTCGAAAATCTTTGAATGCAGTTTTCTTTCTATTCAAAAATAAAGGAATGTTTTCTTTGAATAAAATTTTCTATCTACAGTATTAAGAGTACTTTCCCTTCAGGTGGCATTACAAAACTCATATCATTATACAGGGTAGAGTCTACCCTGTATAATGATAAGCATAGATTAGCAGTCACAGAAAGAGATCGATTATAGTTACGAAAAGTTTTAAAAGTACCCAACATTTTTTAATAAAATTTTTTTCTCTGTTACTAACATATTATAGTAAAAAGCACGCGTTTTTAATACACTGCATTATGGACCTAAAAGCGGTTCATTATGAGCCACTTTACGAGCAAGTGTGTTGAAAAATAGATTAAGGTCAATTTAAATGAGAAGACTGTAATTTTTAATTCTTTAACTTCATATTGTGTGTCATAAACTAAATTTTTGATGACAGAAAGTGCATTGTGAGATTATTGTTTTCAATTTTACAATAGGTAGGCCGTGTGCAGAGTGCGCTGCATCCCTTTCGTACGGGGAAGTCATGTCGCTCTCTGTCTCTGTCGCAATGCTCAAAGTTATTTGGTCGGGGTACCGCCTTAAGTGAGTTTGTTGCCAAAATGGACTCTAATGTGTTGACTGTTTTATAAATAACGATTAATTGCCCTTGTTGGTAACCAACTATATTATTTTTCAACGTTAATAAAACCCATTTTAAAGTTTCGTCCCGATTCACCCCTGCATCCATATTCACCCCGTTTGTCATCCATTCCTTTCGATTTTCATTCATTTGAATAGCAACTAGTTAAAATATAGAGCGGTATTAAAAACCTTTTGTAATAAGAAGTGACATCAAGACAATAGGTTATGGCAACGAACATTGAAGAGAACGTGTAAAGAGGAGACCAAGTGATGCGAGTCAAACTCTCACACTAAGTCCATAATTTTGTTAGTATTGTTAGTAACAATGATGCTTATGTAAATAGGTTAGTATTGTTAGTTTTCAAAAACAGTAATTAAGTGATTAATTCAGACAGATATTTACACTGCATTTTTTTTAAACAAGTGTCTTGTACGGAGGGCCCCCGTACAAGACACTTAAATTTTTAACTTTATTTTATTTTTTAACCTACTTCAAAAAAGAAGGAGTTTCTCAATTTGAACGTGTATATATTTTTTATGTATGTTCGGGCATAAATCCGTCATTGTATAGACGGATTTGCAAAATGGGTCTTTTATTCAAAGTTGTTTAACCGGTCAAGCGGCGCGGTTCGCCGCCGCGCCGATCGGCGACGAAACAATAGAAAATCAATTGTGTCTCATTAGCGGCGCTTGACAGATTAATTATAATTAATAAAAACTAACTTATATCTATAATATTTATATCTATGATTTTTGATACGATCAAATAAGCATTATGAGTCAAGCACATTTGGATTTTCCAAATTTTTGATTAAATAAAATATGATTATTAATATTAATGGCTTTTTAAGTGTTTCTGTAATTAGGGAATTCAACTGGTTATAGGGCAACAAATCCCAAGGTGTCGATTACGAGATTGTAAAATGAGCATAATATGCATTTATAATTATAATATTTATACAGGTGGCACGTTCCTCTTCAAAGTGACCTTTCAGTTAAGTTATAGTATAGGTATTTGAGATTCTACTTAACCAGCAATAAAGTCGTTAATTATCCCCAAGAGCAATTAAACGATCGCCGAGAGTTCCCACCTACTTCTAATCGAGTTAGTTTCTACGATCTAATATCATCTAATCGTACCATTTTGCAGTTCGACAAAATCTTTTTAGAGCTGAGAGGCAATTCTCATAATTTTAAGAACATTCACAGTCTGATCTCAGTCTCAATCTGTGAGAAATACCCCTAATTTCCCAATATTTTTGACATGTTTTTGACCACAGATATACAGGGTGTTACGCAAAGGGTATATCAGTACAAACGGGTTGAAGAGTGTGTCTGGTCTAGAATCTCTGTACAAAATTTCAGCTCAAAAGCAGTAACTTTGAAAATGCTTAATATTTTTTCATTTCGACATCACGGCGCTGCACTGGCGCGCGGCGGCGTGATGTGCGTGTACTAGGCGCACAGATACACTACAGATAATGGATAATGACCATAAGCCGCCACTTTCGCGCTCAGTCCTGCGTACTGCTGGCTGGGTGAGTGTGAGCGAGAGAGCGCGAGCTTTTGACGTCATAGTAGGTAGTCAAAAAGTGGCACGCTTAGTTTTCATACAGTTCGTGATACTTGCGTTATCTAGGTCAGTATATCCATATCTGTGTTTTTGACATTGATTGTCGTTGAGATGAGATTGCGATTAGATTTTGAACGTTTTTAATTACGGGAATTGACCTTCTGATATACTTGGTTCAGTGGTCAAAATCGCTCTCAATGGGAATGGTGTTGTTCTCTAAGCATCATCGGTTCGGAATCCGATCAGTGTCGAAAGGCGAATCCGCAATGGTTTACTTTTAAAACAAAAGAGTTCGCTTTCGAATTGTGTGCGGTCACTTGAGTGAGGTTCGAAGTAAACTTTAGGGTCCGTTCACACAGACCGGCTCGGAGAGGAGAGCAGATTCTTATCACGTTGAAAACAGAGTTTTTAGTATTTGTAGTAAGGTTTATTTTTGCATGTGCACTGCTTTTGTCATTAAGAATGCTTGAACGCGCTTGGTGTGAAATAATAAGAGGAGATGACCGGCTCCGATCGCGTACTTTTTCTCGTTCGCGCAGCTGTTCGGCTCCGATTGCATGCTCTTTCTTGCTCGCGCAGCCGATCGGCTCCGATTGCGTGCTCTTTCTCGCTCGCGCAGCAGATCGGCTCCGATTGCGTGCTCTTTCTCGCTCGCGCAGTCGATCGGCTCCGATTGCGTGCTCTTTCTCGCTCGCGCAGCCAATCGGCTCCGATTGCGTGCATGCCGCCCCACGCCGACCGCCATTTTGATAGCACAATTTAAAACGGAAGAGTTGTGTGCACTTGTACGAAAACATGACTGATGAAAAATTAATTATACGACCGGCTGCGAGTGCATCCGACCGGCTCCGAGCGCATCCGACCGGCTGCGAGTGCATCCGACCGGCTGCGAGCGCATCCGACCTGCTCCCAGCGCATCCGCATTCAGATAGCTTCCAGCCGGTCTATGTGAAATAGTTGGCGGCTCCGCTCCGACCAACTCCAAGCGTATACGATCCGGTCTGTGTGAAAAGAAAAATGCGCGCCGATGCTCTCCGAGCCGCTCTGTGTGAACGGACCCTTGTAGATGAAATCCATACTAATATTATAAATTCGAAAGTAACCCTGTCTGTCTGTCTGAATGTTACCTTTTCACACCTAAACTACTGAACCGATTTAGATGAAATGAAATGAAATGGTATAGATATAGTTTGAGTCCCGGGAAAGGACATAGGATAGTTTTATCCCGATATTCCTACGAGATCGAAACTTATGCGGGTGAAACCGCGGGGCGCAGCTAGTAAGGAATAAAAGATCTAAAGGGTATAGTAGAAACGTTTTTCTGACTACTTAATGACAACGAAACTACATCACCACATTCGATAACAAACCAAAAATAAAAAAAAAGAAATGGCTAATCCATTGCTTCATAATGATTGAAAAATTCAACGGTAATAACGTAATTAATGTTGTTGAACAAGTAAAATGAAAGGCGTTGCTGTTGTGTTACACAATTACCCCGGAATTTTTGAAGTGAAACTTCTATACGCACGCTTGACTTGGGGAGTAAGCTGGCGAACGCGTGACGTAAGCGTTCCGAAAAGTGTGATCGGGCGAGGCGAACGGGAGTTGAGTGAGGGATATAAGCAAGAGAAAGCAGTGCGCGCGCACATTTTCTTTTTCTCTTCTTCTCATAGCCAAATACATTTGAAGTTTCACTTCAGTCGTGTGGTCATAAGCACACTCGGTTTTTTTTTAATTTGTCTGTCAATCATTTGTCTCCCCGTAATTTATCATTAGACGCTTATGTTGTGATTATGGAATTTGCAATAGGCTTAAGTAAATAAATGACTTAAGTACCTACATATACGTACGTAAATATGAAAATACGTGCATTCCCGCACACAAATAATGAAATCTTTAGAAAAACAAAGTGATTCAGATGCTGAGACTTCATGATGATATTGTTTAAATATTTATGAATCATAATATAATATCTAGACAATTATCTTCTTAGCGTCAGACAAGCGTAGGTACAGAATTAGTTGACAGCAATTACAATGTGAGTAGTAAGTTGATTTAAGATGTGTGAATAGCAAAATGTCTTACGTCTCGATTTTGAACTTTAGTCGCTAAGTCGAGTGTTGAAATTCCAACAGCGTGCTTTCATTTAAGCATTAATTTTGGGGGCGCCTATTGTCAGTAAGAAATAAGAGTCTTATGGGAAATATTAGAGACTTCATAAAAAAATTGTTTCGAAGCGAAAGAAGAATTTGCTATCGAATTTTTACACCTAAACTAACCAAGTCAGGGTGCAAATTTGTATTATAATAGGATCAAATTCGCATTTACCTATTTCACAGTGGCGTGCATTGCATATAAGCAGTGCCTACCTCGTTATATCAACATAAGCCTGTCAATTAAACCTATGTAATTAATTTCTAAGACTTTTGTAATAATTTTACCAATTTTAATACCGAATAAACATTTTTTTTATTATTATTATTATTAATTACATTTTATTGTGTACCCACAATTAAGAAACTCACTAAATTATCATATCATATCTAACAAAAAACAAAATCTTCATACAAAACACGCGCGGCAGTAGCACAGGCAGTAGGCACTAGGCAGTCGCCGAACGGCCTACTTGGCTCCCGTACTATTCGCACATTGTCATTGGTCTTTACTCGTTCAAGTTAATACGACAGAATTAAAAATGCGTACGTCTCAAGCGTAATACCATAACGTTCGACCTTCCCAATTTATCACCCTTAAGTAGGCATGCCTACTCAAATAACCACACTTTTGACCTCACTTTTTTTTCTGATTAGTGACCGCGTTTGTCCAGACTAGACCCGGTCTAGTGCCTACCTATTCTGAAAACCAATGCACGCCAGTGCTATTTCAATACCATTTACTGACACTTTTGAATACGACGAGGAGTGTTGGTGGTCATCTCTTATCTGCCACGCGTTATATTCGCCTTCCTTCATCTAAGGAGGTTAACTCTGATGGCGAAAGATTTTAATGATATGTCAAAGGATGACAAGTAACCACAGCCTTCTTGCAAAGTTTAGAGTTAAATGAGGTAAGATTAAAATCTTGGAAGATTTGTGAAGTTCCTTTGTCGCGGGCACGGGGCGATGGCATCAACAATTCCACACAAACTTTATGGTACTCAACAACGTAAATAACGCAATAAATGTCGTTGAACTGTCAAAATGAAACATAATCAGCCTATAATGTTCCCACTGCTGGGACACAGGCCTCCTCTCTGAGAGAGGGAGTGGGCCGTAATCCACCACGCGGGCCCAGTGCGGGTTGGTAGATGTCACATGTCTTCGAATT
The DNA here is from genome assembly GCA_945859645.1 of Amphipoea oculea. Lineage (NCBI taxonomy): Eukaryota > Metazoa > Arthropoda > Insecta > Lepidoptera > Noctuidae > Amphipoea > Amphipoea oculea. Next base: position 4,236,171 of record OX243881.1, on the reverse strand, counting down.
TTTGGTTCTAGGACATGCCGGTTTCCTCACGATGTTTTCCTTCACCGTTTTGAGAGCAGTGGTGATGAAATAATATACACAAAGTAAAGCGCCTGTCGGGGTTCGAACCTACGACCTACAACTCGTAAGTCGCGGTTGATACCACTGGGCCACCACTGCTCCTCAAAATGAAAGTCATTCAACATTCACAATTACCCGGCAGACCCGCAGAATATTGAAGTACAATCCAGATATACACAAACACACACATAATCAGCCTATAATGTTCCCACTGCTGGGACACAGGCCTCCTCTCGATGAGAGGGAGTGGGCCGCAATCCGCCACGCGGGCCCAGTGCGGGTTAGCAGATGTCACATGTCTTCGAATTTTTGGTTCTAGGACATGCCGGTTTCCTCACGATGTTTTCCTTCGCCGTTTTGAGAACAGTGGTGTTGAAATAATTCAGACCCAGATATAATAAGTGCAAAATAAGTTGGATTGGTAAAAGGGATTTACATCCGTCACCTTACACTGAAAACCAGCGTCAAGCACTAGTTGTCTGAAATTTTTGCTGAACTGGGCCTTTATGGCGCAGCCGTGAGGCACACTTTTCTGCTAATTTCTTACAACGGACTTTACAATTTTTATTAATAAACACACCTTCCAATATATAAATAACTAGCTTCAGCCCGCGACTTCGTTCGCGTGAAACTTCTTGTTTCCCCCGAGCCACCCCGTCGTATCGCATCACCCGCCCGCGATATCACTTAACGTTCTTTTTGACTTTTTTTCTTTTTGCTCGGCTCCTAAGGGTCATAGCGTGATGTTAAATAGCCTATAGCCTTCCTCAAGAATTGGGCTATCAAATGCAAGAAGAATTTTTCAAATCCGACTGGTAGTTCCAGAGATTACCCCCTACATACAAACTTACAAACATACAAACTTACAAATTTTACCTCTTTATAATATTAGTATAGAAAAGGTAATAAACGTATTATTGAAATCCTTAGAACGGACTTTCCTTTGGTGTTCCTCCATTAACCCTAACAGGGTTTTGATCTTTATTTTTTTGTTTTTGTCTGATGTACCTATGTATCTGGTGTATTTATTGTGTGTTTTTTAGTCTGTGCAAAATAAATATATTTTCTTTCTTTCTTTTCTCTGATTATTCGGTAAAGAAAAATAGGAGTTTTCCTATCCCCTATTGTAACAAGTTAGTCCTAATTAGTCGTTATTTCCTTGGCTGGAGAAAGTCTTCAGTTTTTTTTATCAGATCAGATACGTGTTAAGTAAGATTAATTACCCTCTAATTGTGGGATTGTTCGATAGATATATCATAACGCTCGTTTAGAATCTCCAATCGATTTGACCTGAATCAACATCAATTGACCACCATGTTGATATTTTGCAATTGAAAACGTAATAAGACGTTACTCTCATTTTTCAGTGTTGACTTGAGTCAAAATCGAAGGTCATCTATATCACACTAATGCAAAAGTTTGTGAGCGTGTGTGTGGTGTGTGTGTTTATATGTTTGTTACTTCTTCACGCTCAAACGGCTGGACCTATTTTTATTAAATTTTGTATGGAGGTATCTGACACCGTGGATTAACATATACGCTACTTTTTATCCTGAAAACTAGAAACTTTTTAACAAACTCCTTCTCTCTTTCTAGTAAACCTGCCATACTTCACACACGGCATTGAGACCACACACCTGACGTCATCAGCCCAATCCGGCCATTTCATCAGCCACAATGGCACACAATGGACCACTACAGCCATGGTGGCCGGCGCGGGGGTAGCTGCGCCGGTGTTATGTTATATCGTGGATACTTATGGAAGGATGAGCGGGGTGTTCACAGTCAGTATGATTCAGGGGGTGAGTTAACATTTTACTGTTATTTTTTCAACTATTTTTGAAGTGAAACTTTTTTACTCACGCATGACTTGAGGAGTAAGCTCGCGAACGCGTGACGTAAGCGTTACGAAAAGTGTGATCGGGCGAGGCGAACGGGATGGAGAGGAACGGGAGTGGGGGATATAAGCAACAGAAAGCAGTGCGTGCGCACATTTTTTTTCTCTCTTCCTCTCATAGCGAAGTCTCACTTCAGTCGTGTGGTCATAAGCACACTCGGTTTTTTTTATTCCTGAATGGGCCCGCTCTTGACCTCGATCACGCTTGATGGAAAGCGATGGATGAGGTCTATGATGGAAAGAGCGTGCCCAGAAAATGCCTAAGGCACTGGATCTCCCACGCATCGACGAAACACAGCAGGCTGCTTGACGCCGGAGACCGGTGGGAGGGTGGTCGCAAACCAGGCGGGCGTTAGCCCTACCACGGCAATAATTATATTGCCTTTGTACACGACCTTTGCTTAGCATGACCTGTGTGATACAAATATCTGCTTAATCTACACGTTTTTGCACGCAAATGTTTGCAAAAATGTCATTGTGATCAAACGAGCTTAGTATGATTTACTTTTCAGCTTAACCATTCATAATTATAAGAATATTATTAAGAGTTTGCTAAAGGCCTGCGCAGACGAGGGACAATTTGTACGCGGACAAATTGTCAGCAACGATAGAACGTATGTAAATCTATGCAATAACGCACACGAAGGACAAGTAGACTGCTGGGATTTCAATACATTCTATCGTTGCGGACAATTTCTCCGCGGACAAAAGTTTCTCGTCTGCGCAGGCCATAAAGGTGAACGTCCATTGGTCCGCATCGGCCGCAACGCACGCATGGCACGCTACGGATTTTGGTTTGCTTTGTATGAATGTATATAGCACTGCAACCACTATCAGCAGTCCCTGCACCGAGCGCATTATGTGAACAAAAAATGCGTTGCGTGCCGGTGACGTCACATGAATTAGTTCACGGCGTTCATTGCTCACTGTCGATCATCGTTTTGTTTATAATTGAGGTTAGAACCGGCAAAATATTTTAAAATGGATGACTCACTTTTAAATCTATTTGAAGAAAGATATGAAAAATGTTTGATCTGAAACAACAACAATTTTCAAAGCAAAGAAGAAATAATATCCTGATAGTGGATGCATGCTATTGGAATAAATTATTATCCGTTCAATAAGTTCCGTGGATTGCGTGCATTGCGGCCGGTGTGGACCAGTGGACGTTCACCTTGATAAGGCACAACTATTTATCAATCGTTGAGAGAATCTCGAAAGCCATGCCTCGCTTTTTAAATAAATATTATCAACGTTTTCTTGCTTGCTTGTCAGACCTTATTTCTGATTAAATGTGACTGTAATTTATATACAATTGGCGGCACGCCAGCGATAACAGAACCGGTATAAGCAGCGGGGTACTTGCGTAACACACTATAAAGTACAAATGACTTTCATTTTGACAGTTCAACAACATTCATTGCGTCATTTGCATTGTTGAGCAGAATTTTTTTTCGAACATATGAAGCAATGGATTAGCAATTTTGAAATGATTCAGATTGTGATTGATAGTCTGTTACGCAATTATGGTGCTGCCCTCTAAATATATTGAAACTCCGTAATAAGCTACGCTAGCTCAAGATTACGTGCAGACAATTTCTTTAATAGATTTTCAACTTTATCGCCAAGCATAAGATTCAAAGTTGATTAAGACAATTTGACAGTTTCGGGTGGCTTGATGTGTTGGCGTCTGTAATTTATGATGCTTTATGTACGCTTTGCAAACTGATTATTGAACACAGTACGCACGTCTGCATTCAATCATCTCGTCATAATCCACTTAAAGTTCTATCAATGTAGTTATTAGTAATGCAATCTACGATGGTCGGCTCCCTTTAATTGTAATTAACATAGATTTGTACCTTAATTGCTTGAATTAATGGCTAATAGATAATTATCCGAAAACGTTAACTCTACCTACGAAAATATGGATACTGGCCGCACATCAATCAACTCAGCCTGTCGCAGTCCACTGCTGGACATAGGCCTCTCCCAGACTGCGCCTCTACACACTGTTCTCCGCCATGTGCATCCAGTCTACCCCAGCCATCTTCTATAGGTCGTCCGTCCGTCTAGCTATGGGGCGTCCCACAATACGCTTGCCGATACGCGGCCACCACTCCAGTACTTATCTACTCCACCGGCTATCGGTCCTTCAACAAACATGGCCAGCCCACTGCCACTTCAGTTTGCTTAATCTGCAAGCTATGTCGGTAACTCCGGTGCTTTTCCGGATAATTTCATTCACATAATTTAAAAAGCTAACAATCTTAAAATAATAATATGTACAAGTATATAAAAAGGGAGGGAAAATAATCAAAGGGCATCAAAAAATTCGTCCGCAGCACTGTCAACGGGAAACGTGCCCAAAAGGCTGGCAGCATTGCCACGTTGTATGGCAATGCTGATTCTTCATTTCATTCATGATTTTATCCTTCAAAGAGACTCCGAAATATTAGCATAAACGTATTATATCAGATAAATAGTTACACACCGATTTCTCTCTTTCAGTCGTCAGTAATTTGACTTTCGAAAGAAGAAGACAAAGCGTTGTGTAACTATACAGACGCTATACAACGATTATTAGTAAGGGGTTTAAAATTTAGATTAAACAGGGTGATGTGCCTTTTCAAAACGTATGTAAGAGTAAAGTTTTTTTCACAATAAACACACGTAAAACAAATCTGCGTTCACACCAAAATATTCACAAAAGACACAGACAAATTCGCTTGGAACCAAAGACCGTTCAACGGCGTTTATTACATTAACAAATTCAATTAGCATTTTTAATAGCTAGTTAATTTTGTTGAGCTATTAACGGCAATGTTTATTACCGACTTTATTTTAGGGTCGACTCTGCCTTTATTGTATTTTATTTAAACAAAAATAGTATTAGAAGCTGCTTTCAAATATTACTTTTTTAATAGAAATGAAGTTCTATTATAGGCGTTCGTTAATGAAAAGCAAAACATTAAATTGTGAAACAATTGCTTTCTGAAATAATCCTATCAGAAAAACGATTTATTCACTGAAAATAATAATGATTATTGTTGTACTGGTATTCCACAACTTAGATGCGAAAAATCTAGGCTGACTTACGAGTTGTAGGTCGTAGGTTCGAACCCTGACAGGTACTTTCCTCTGTGTAAATTATTTCATCACCACTGCTCTCTAAACGGTGAAGGAAAACATCGTGAGGAATCCGGCATGTTCTAGAACCAAAAATTCGAAGTCATGTGACATCTACCAAACCGCACTGGGCCCGTGTGGTAAGATTACAGCCCACTCCCTCTCACAGAATGGAGGCCTGTGTCTCAGCAGTGGGAACATTATAGGTTGATTATGCTTATGTTCAATTTTGCCCGAAGGGTTCTAATTCAAGTTAGAAGCAAACAGATTTAGAAATATTTTGAATAAGAGACATCCAGACACGATCTATGCATACTATGCAATGATACGAGTAGCTTAAAGGTGGTTGACATTCCATTAAAGAGCTTCAGGAATCATTTCTCGCACATTAGTACGCAAGTGTCTGGTCTGCATTTCACGATCGTTTTCCTCAGTAAACAATGTAATTTATTTCCTAAAAAAGGTCGATCGCGGCGACATTTTATTATAGAAAAAGTGATAAAATGATTCATTTTCAACAAAAGGTGTCTACGTTTAGCGTACCTTTAATCTAGACGAAATATGTATGGACTTGCGCTAAGAGTAAACTGGAAGAAATCGTTACGTAACGAAAAAGCGTTATGTTCCTTGCGACTTTTTTATAAATAATAGAAAGAGACAGAGAGCTAGAGAGAGAGAGGGAGATGGTTTTCATGGTTTTCGAGGGTGCTTAAGCCGACAGTGAGGCCAAAATGAAAATCCAAGATGGCGGCTGCAAAAATTTTAACATGTTTTGTCCTGGGTGTCGTTTTCATGGTTTTTGAGGGTGCTGGTCTGCTCTGTCTTGCATAGGGTCGCAGCATTATGCTGAGCGATAGCCGCTTTGCGTGAATTTGACGCATGTTTCCCTTACCTTCTTTTTTTTTGTGTTTATGTTCTTTTTGCGTCATGTTCACCGCAAAAAAACGTATTTTTTTTCTTTCTTTCTGAAGGCAATGTAAGGATTTTTATTTTGAACTTCATTCCTGCCGGGCGTTCCCCAATCACACACGTTTTTTTTTTTTCTAAACATTTCTCTTTCTTTCCAGATATCCCTGGTCCCCCACTTCTTGCTCAACAAAAAGAACATTTACTACGTAGAAATTATACTCCATATACTGGCTGGAATATCTTCAGGAGGACTATTCACCATCCTCCCAATCTACATTAGAGAAATCACCTCATTGAGGGGATTCTCAGTACCCCTTCTAATGGTAATGACGACAGCTGGCTACATGACAAAAATGATACCTATGGAAGTGCGGCTCTATCTGATGCTGGCCTTAGTGATGGTCCAGTTCTTGTCCATCATGGTGCTGGTTGAAAGCCCGAGCTATTTGGTGATGGTGAAGAAATATGAGGTCAGTGTGCTTTATGTTTTGTTAGTATATTTTTAAGTGAAACTTCTTTACGCACGCTTGACTTGGGGACTAAGCTGGCGAACGCGTGACGTAAGCGTTACGAAAAGTGTGATCGGGCGAGGCGAACGGGAGTTGAGTGGGGGATATAAGCAAGAGAAAGCAGTGCGCGCGCACATTTTCTTTCTCTCTTCCTCTCATAGCCAAATACGTTTGAAGTTTCACTTCAGTCGTGTGGTCATAAGCACACTCGGTTTTTTTTTTTAAATACTTCATCTGCCTAGCCTTTTTCCAACTATATTGGGGTCGGCTTCCAGTCTAACCGAATGCAGCTGAATACCAGTGTTTTACATGGAGTGACTGTCTATCTGTCATGACGGTACCTTGTCAATATATCTATGAAAACATCATGTATGTAAGGAAAAATTTACATCTTTTTAGTAAAAGAGGTGAGAGACATAATTATAGTACTAGAAATAGGGATCTATTAGTTCAACCAGGTTTCAGACTAGCTAAAGTAGACTCATCTTTTATGGGGTACTGTTTAAAATGTTATAATAAAATACTTCCCCACATTCTTCAACTGAATGAGACAAAATTCAAGTCTTGTATTAAACGCACACTATGCAGGCAGGCATATTATAAGTTAGGGGATTACATCGCGGATAAAGATAAGGGAGAGTTCCCTTCATTATTTGTTTCATCGACCAATAGCTCTTCCTTAAAATTAAATAACGATTTTTTTTTAAATGTCCCGTGCGTGCTCAATGGGATTGAGGCCACAGCAATACCCGGATGTTTTCCATTGCCAAGTACTCTCTGGTGCTCCGAGCTATGTGCGAACGCGCATGTTTCATCATGGGTGTCGTTTTCAGCGTGGGGTCTGGACTTGTGCCTGGCCAACAGTAATAAGACCTCGTCTTATTTATTTATTTACTACCTGCGCCCCGCGGTTTCACCCGCGTTAATGTCGATCCTGTGGGAATATTGGGATAAAAAGTAGCCTATATGTTAATCCAGGGGGTCAGCTACCTCCACACAAAATTTTATCAAAATTAGTCCAGCCGTTTGAGCGTGAAGAAGTAACAAACATATAAACACACACACACACACACACTCACAAACTTTCGCCTTTATAATATTAGTGTGATTTATTAAAACTTTGTGCACAATTAAAAACTGAACAAAGGCGGACTTAATGCCTTGGGCATTTTCTACCAGTCTATCTTAGGGTGGTGCAGAGACAATACACAGAAGACCTCATCTTCTATTATAAGAGATTTTCTCAGCCTAATCCTTGTTCCAAATCTGGAAATCGTAAATTATGTTCTGCAGACGGATGTGTAACCGCAGTTTGTTTTTAATTAAAGACCAGAAACCGCTGTGTCCTTTACTCGTGACATGAAATTTTACGACATCCTCCGAAAATCTGGTTTAAATAATGACTCATCTATTCTAAATTTATAAAACTAGCAGCGTCCCGCGGTTTCACCCGCATAAGTCTCGATCCTACGTCCTTCTTCGGGACTCAAGCCATCTCTATACCAAATTTAATGTTAATCGGTTCAGAGGCTTAATCATGAAGAGGTAACAGACAGACACTTTCGCATTTATAATATTAGTATGGATTCAAAGACCTGACTGACTGATATATCAACGCGCAGCCTAAACCGCTGATCCTAGAGACATGAAATTTGGGGGTGTGTTCTTTGTGAAGAGTAAGTATCCACTAAGAAAGGGTTTTTCGAAATTCCACCCCTAAGAGCGTGAATGGGGGGAGGGTGAAATTTCACGCGGACGAAGTCGCGGGCAGAAGCTAGTAACTTCGTATTACGACTGACTACAACTCCACTAATCCATACTCCATACTATACTATTCTTAATATTATAAATTCGAAGGTAACTCTGTCTGTCCGTCTGTATGTTAACTTTTCAAGCCTAAGCCGCTGAACCGATGATAAAATTTGGTATAGAAATAGTTTGAATCCCAGAAAAGGACATAGGGTACTTTTTATCCCGATATTCCCACGGAATTGAGACTTATGCGTGTGAAACCGCGGGGCGTAGCTAGTTAGAAATTAGAAATATGCAGACATCGAAAGAGACGACTAAGGCGCGTCGCCCACACGAGCTAGAGTCGAGGCGGCGTCGAGGCGCGGGCGCACGTTTTCTATAGGAATAAATATAGGTATGTCGCCTATACATTCACATATACACATATACGCACCTAAGTATCTTAGAAAAATATGCTTTAAATGTTTTGCAACCTTATTTACGTTACAACTATATCAATGGTTACAACTGATAAATCCATCTGGCTGTTGGTCTTGCGTGTTAAAAAAAATCAAAGAACTTACAAAATAGTGCTAGGGAGTTTGTTGCGCCACTTTTTGCAGCACTAGGAAGGGATGAAAAGCGGGCGTTTTGGGGGACTGTATTAATTAATTTTGACGTTAAAAAATGCTGAATCTCAGCCTAGTTTGAATAAATGACTTTTGATTTTGATAATGATTGACATCTTATGCCAATAAGTGTTGGGTAACGACTTATCAATTAGCATTTAAGCTCTAAACCACATAATTCACACAATCATGTGATATTAAGGATATTTTTAATGCCAGGAAAATTAAATCTGTAATGTCAATACTTTTCTAAATATATCTTGCAACGAATGAACGATGCCATAAACAAGCTAAATAAATATTTGATTTTTATGCATCATACGAGTTTAAATCGGTACCTAATATGTTTTGCTAATAAAATCATCGGTAATTAATAGGTCAACATAGTAATCATATTTATTTTAATCTTATGTCATTACTTTTAACGTATTTTTGAAGTGAAAACTTCTTAAGGCGCGTTGGGCATTTTTGAGATAGAAAAAACCATTGAATTCGCGCCACTGTTACCGTAACCGACACCGCTTCGGATGTGTTCGGTTGTCCTCGGGATGTGCTTGGTTTTAATATCTATCCGATATGTCAGTGAGTGATGGCAAAGTATTCTATTTGTGTTTTGTTTTCATTTCTGTCGGCACTCCCGGAGTGCCACTGTTTTTTTCTGGAGAGTGCATCACCAATGCACTCTCCAGAAAAAAAAAAGCAGTGGAAACAACCGTGACATACGAGAGTGTAGTGTCGATGATATCATTGCCACTGCTTCGAAAATATATATTTAAAGACTGTGGCATCCACCAACGACTCCCTCTCACAGGAAGGAGGCCTGTGTCCCAGCAGTGAGAAAATTATGGGCTGATTATGTATGTTAATCATTCTGGTAGCGTAATACGATAACTGAGCAATGGTGACCCAGTGGTAATGGGCCCCGACTTACCAGTTTTAGGTCGTGGGTTCAAGTCGAACCTAGACTTTATCACACTATCACACTAATATTATAAAGGCGAAAGTTTGTGAGTGTGTGTGTGTGTGTGTGTTTATTGTTACTTCTTCACGCTCAAACGGCTGGACCAATTTTGATGAAATTTGGTATAGAGATAGCTTGAGTCCCGGAAAAGGACATAGGGTACTTTTATCCCGATATTCCCACGGGATCGAGACTTAAATAATTTCATCACCATTGGTCTCAAAGCGGTGAAGGAAAACATCGTCAGGAACCCGGCGTGTGCTAAAACCAAAAATTCGAAGACATGTGACATCTACCATTCCGCTTTGACCGCGAGGTAGAATACAGCCCACTCCCTCTCGAAGAGAAGAGACCTGAGACCCAGTAGTAGGAACATTATGAGCTGACATGTAATACGATATTAAGGCTTATTTTATTTTAATTTAATATTTGAATTGTTGTTTTTTCTCATATTTTCATTATGAACGCTTTTAACGTTCTGCATCGTTCTCACACATGTATAATTTTTAACATGAATGATGTAATCAAGACTTTGTAACCATATTATTTTGATTTAAAAGAGTGTCCATGGAGTTTCTTGCCCGTTCTTCTCCATAGGTACCTACGCTTTGGAATGGGCAACTAGCTTCATCTTTCTGACTGACCGACCCCTTGACAATTCAAAAGTGCCTGTAATTGGTTTAATTGAAATAAATGCTTTGAGTTTGAGTTGATAGCAAGAAGTTAATTTATAAACAATTAGCAGCGCCCCGCGGTTTCACCCGCGTAAGTTTCGATCCCGTGGGAATATCGGGATAAAAACTATCCTATGTCCTTTCCCGGGACTCAAACTATCTCTGTACCAAATTTCATCGAAATCGGTTCAGCGGTTGAGGCGTGAAAAGGTAACATACAGACAGACAGAGTCACTTTCGAATTTATAATATTAGTATGTATTTTATTGAAAAACAAACATCACAATTTTATTAAAACCCGATTAAAACGTTGCATGAAATGAAGAATAAAAATACAATTTTGTCTGATAACAAATTAGAATCAATTTGCAACGATACATCAAAATAAACGATTTTATTGGAAAATCCAACAAAACAATTGAAAACGGTAAAAATAAATACAATTTCAATGATCTAGTCGTATTGAAACTTCAGTACACACGATTAGATACGTGTCTGGAATGAAACTTCGCTCGCTGCAGTTACGAGTTTGTTGCTAGAGGTTCGCTCAGATATCTATAAGGTTCACTGTGTTGCATTGATTTTAGATAGCCTTATTTTAAGGGTATTAATGTCTTTATTTGTTAGGATTAAATCAGTGGCGTGCATTGCATTTAGGCATATAAGCAGTGCCTACCTCGATATATCAACATAAGCCTGTCAATTACATTTAAGTGTGTGTGCGCCACAATTAAGAAACTCACTAAATACTCGTATTATAATTATCATATCTAACAAAAAAACAAAATCTTCATACAAACACGCGCGGCAGTAGGCAGTCGCGGTCTTTACTCGTTCAAGTTAATACGACAAAATAATAAAAATACATACGTCTCACGCGTAATACCATGACGTTCGACCTTCGCGATTTATCACCCTTAAGTAGGCATGCCTACTCAAATAATCACACTTTTGACCTCACTTTTTTTTTCTAATTAGTGACCGCGTTTTCCTAGACTAGACCCGGCTTAGTGCCTACCTATTCTGAAAACCAATGAACGCCACTGGATTAAATACCGTTTCATACAAAGTAAAAGTTCGTAGTTTCGTTACAACGATAGACCTGCGTTCCGCTAAGAGATGGAACTCCTTGCCGGAGCCGTGTGTTTCCCGATGGCTTTTGGGAATATGTATGTAGGTATACAGTCAGCCCCAAAAAGACGTACGCTACGCTAAACTAATTCTCGGTGAGTGACTACCTTTAAAAGCCCAAGCAACATTCGTGATTTACTAATTTGTGTTTTCAATCATATACAAATGACACGTCATGTCTTTGGTAATGAAGAAGACAAAAATTAAATAATTATGTCAGTCTTGTTTATCTTGTTCTGGAATTATCATTATGTACTCAAGCACAACATTTTTTCCTGGTTTGCTTAAGGCAGAAGATAAGTAAAATAGAAACAGGCATAACCATACTTCAATCAACTCAGCCTATCGCAGTCCACTGCTGGACATAGGCCTCTCCCAGACTGCGCCACAGCACCCTGTCCTCCGCCTTCCGCATCCAGCCACCTTCTTTAGGTCGTCCGTCCATCTAGATGGGGGGCGTCCCACACTACGCTTGCCGGTACGCGGTCTCCACTCCAGGACTTGCCTGCTCCACCGGCCATCAGGCCTTCGACAGACATGGCTGCAAGCTGTGTCGGTAACTCCGGTTCTTTTCCCATACTTTAACCATACTTAACTATGCTTAAATCATCATCTACATCTATACACATAGGGTGGCACAGTGGGGCTCCGTTGACCTGACGTCATTAGAAATAAAACGAGCATGCTAAATTTATGATTTAGAATGTTATGCTTCATCATTATTAGGATTAGATAAATTATGCTTAAAAAAAAAAGTATGCGTAAATTATGTTACGCGAAAATATAATAGGAGAAACAAAAGTAGGTATGCCAAGTTATATTATGGGTCTTTGGTCAACTGGACCCACTCGAACTGGAACCGCGGGTCCAGTCGACCAAGTCAAATTTTGAATTGGTCCCGATTCTGAAACCCCTGTGTTGCCATATATCGGAGGTTATTAAAAAAAACTTTGTAGAGATAATGATAAAATTGTGTCCTACCGACACACGTGAACGTTGTCTTGCCTGGTTTAGTGGTTGGTACATATTCATAAGTATAATAGATTATGCTAGAACGTGTCGGTTTCAATCTGAGTCACGTACGTGTAAAGCTATGTACATTTGAGCTTAGGTATTCGTGTCTTTATCGCAACACGGAGTAGGCACGACCTAATTGCTTTATTAATCTACATATGTAGGGTAGCATCGACGCGCTGCCTACTACTATGGAGTCAGTGTGGTTCTTTCCTCATAATACCATTTCAGACATCGATCTACGTGGTATTCTCATGATCTGACCAAGATTATGTCTGGACTTTAAAAGAGACTGTGACCGCTGAGTTTGTTTTGGCCTTTCTTCTCAGAGTAGTCAGATAGGAAACGCCGAACACATCTAGTTTAAAAAAAAATGATTGACGTGTACAATTGTTTGTGCAAACCTACTTACAAATCATTTATATCACACTAATATTATAAAGGCGAAAGTTTGTGAGTGTGTGTGTGTGTGTTTATATGTTTGTTACTTCTTCACGCTCAAACGGCTGGACCAATTTTGATGAAATTTGGTATAGAGATAGCTTGAGTCCCGGAAAAGGACATAGGGTACTTTTTATCCCGATATTCCCACGGGATCGAGACTTATGCGGGTAAAACCGCGGGGCGCAGCTAGTTTATAAATAAAATCAACCAGAAAACGCGAAAAAAATCAGCTGTTCCCTACAATTATGTTCGCATAAGTCGGCAAAATATAGGAAACAGCAGATTTCTTTTTTTGGCGATTGATTTTTTTCGCGATTTCAGGTTTGATCCCATAGTAAAAGTTGTTCATAATGCTCTTGCGTTATCTAGGTGTATCTATATCTGTGACAGTGACCTTTATTGTCGTTGCAATAAGGTTGCTATCAGAGGAAAAATTAGTGTAAAATAACTATACACTACTATTCCTTCAACTAGCGTTGTATAAGTCTGCTTTGCATTGCTAAAATGATAATATTGTGCAGTCATACATAAACTGTTTCTTCGTCTGAAATAAATTGCTGTGGCGAGTTCTCGGTTATGAAACAAAGTGGCAACAGTCAGAGACTATATGCTGCCCCTTGGGAAATTATATTTTATTGTTTAGTAGTAGTGTAAACGTTGAATTTATAATAGCTTTTGTATAGTCAGGCAAATTAATTGTTCATCAATTTGAAACATTACGCCAATTTACCGTGTTATGGGCATTTCTTACAACTGTTGTTACAGTTGTAATTTGAATATACGGACATTTTTTTTTTTTAATATTAGTTTGGATACTATATTCAATTGATATATGTACACACAAACTAAAATATATATATACTATATACAAATAAAAATAAAAAAAGACGAGCTCATTGGGCATCAAAAAATTCGTCCGCATCATGATTCATGGCCACGTTGGATGGCAATGCTTATTCTTTGGGCTAAAAATAGTCACGCGAAGAGTCAACCAAACGCTTAGCGACGCTTAACGCTTGCGGACAATTTAAATTGGTAGTCAACTTGGCAATTTTGTTATTTTTTTTGGTGTGTACTGTAAAGCTCTCTACGAGCTGTCAGGGTACCGAGAGGAATCAATTAAAACCGTATATTTGTAGTCACATTACAAAAAAAATCCCTTGATAAACTATTTACATACCTACATACGGAACCCTCGGTGCGCGAGTCCGACTCGCACTTGACCGGTTTTTTTTTTTGATAACCGAAACGCCTCGGGGTTTAGAATCATAATGCTGAATTTATGGTTACAATGTAACAGGTTGTGCGTCAATGTCTCTGTCACCTTATACAGGGGGAAATTTTAATCACCGTTTTCCTCTTAAGGGGTCATTGTACTCATCATTATGAACAACTTTTAATTAATTTAAATAATTAAAAAAAAATCAGCTGTTCCCTACATTTTGACGAGTTATGAGAACATATTAAATGTAAGGAACAGCTGATTTTTTTTTACGATTTCAGATGGGTCCCACAATAAAAGTTGTTCATAATGATGAGTACAATGACCTCTTAAGAGGATAACGGTGATTATAATATCACCCTGTATACAAGGTGTTACGGAAAGGGTATATCAATACAAACGGGTTGAAGAGTGTATCTGGTCTAGAATCTCTGTACAAAACTTCGCGAGCCAAAAATCGCACCAGTTTAGGATCTAAAATCATAAGCCGCCACTCACGCGCTCAGTCCTGCGTACTGCTGGCTGGGTGAGCGTGAGCGAGAGCGCGAGCTTGTGACGTCATAGTAGGTAGTCAAAAGTGGCACGCTTAGTTTTCATACAGATCGTGATACTTGCGTCATCTAAATATATCTATATCTGTGATCGTACCTGTCTCGCATTTTCATACCAATCCTTTTGTCAATCTATAAAAATCCTTAATAAAAACAATCCGTTTCATTTCAGAACGCGCGAAGAAATCTATCAAAGCTGACTCGATTGGCGGAGGATGATACTTACATATCAAAAGAGATATCCAATCTGAAGGATGAAAGTGAAAACGCTAAAGCAAAAGGAAGACTTACTGTTTGTAATCTCTGTAAGTATAATATTACTAGCTGCGCCCCGCGGTTTCACCCGCATAAGTTTCGATCCCGTGGGAATATCGGGATAAAAAGTAGCCTATGTCCTTTTCCGGGACTCAAACTATCTCTATACCAAATTTCATCTAAATCGGTTCAGTGGTTTAGGCGTGAAGAGGTAACAAACATATAAACACACTTTATAATATTAGTGTGATTTTATTTATTTATTGAAGTGAAACTTCTATATGCACGCTGGACTTGGGGAGTAAGCTGGAGAACGCGTGACGTAAGCGTTACGAAAAGTGTGATCGGGCGAGGCGAATGGGAGTTGAGTGGGGGATATAAGCAAGAGAAAGCAGTGCGCGCGCACATTTTCTTTCTCTCTTCCTTTCATAGCCAAATACGTTTGAAGTTTCACTTCAGTCGTGTCGTGTGGTCGCACACTCGGTTTTTTTTTATTAATAACCAAAAGTTGAAATGAAATAAAGTGAAACAAAATTGGTTAAAACTAGAGAAAAATTTGATATTATTAGATAGAAATTAGGATAAATTAGATATTATTGCTTATTTAGACAACACTTAATATGATTAGGCATTGACGTAACTGCGCGCATCGATTGTTTTAATGATTATTACTATAGATCTACCAGAATCTCATGGCATAAAAAAAATGATTTTCATATGGATTGACATTGCCATATAAACATCTCATTTTTTTTTAAGTGAAAGCTACTTTAGACTCGTTGGGCATTTTTTGAGATGGGGAAAACCATTGACTTCGCGCCACTGTTACCGTAACCGACACCGCTTCGGATATGTTCGGCTATCCTCGGGATGTACTCGGTTTTAATGTATTTCCGATATGTCAGTGAGTGATGGCAAAGTATTCTGTTTGTGTTTTGTTTATATTATGACGATTCAAAACATACACACCTGGCACTCCCGGAGTGCCACTTTTTTATGCCATGAGATTCTGGTATACCTAATTATGAGCTAATACACACGAGCGGCATGCGTCAATGGTAGAGGTAGAGGCAACTGCAGCCGTCGACTCGTGTTGACGTCTGCCATCGCTCGTGTATTTGAGCACCGTAATCAATACACCGATAGATGGCGATAGATGGCCGATGGGCCGAAAGTAGCGACTGCATACAGGAAGACGTAGCGTTGGAAGGTCTCCCACAAAGTGGACCGACGACCTTGTGAAGGCCGCAGGAACACGTTGGATGCGAGAAGCAGAGAACTGGTCGAAATAGAGGTGCTTGGGGGAGGCCTATTTCAGCAGTGACGTCTTTCGGCTGAAATGATAATGAATCAAATACACGAGAGGCACGTTGTCGACAACTGCAGTTGCCTTGACGCGTGCCGTTCGTGTGTATGGGCACATAATCAATAAAACAATGAGCACTAAGTAGTCACGCAACTAATCGCACCAGTTTGAACAGCTACAAACTTGTTAATTGACACGAGATTGGCGCGAGCGCATTTCATTTGGCCAGAGCTTGGACAAAGGCCAAAAGAAACTGGAACAAAAAATTTAAAAAATCACATTCACAAATGAAATTGAAAAAAATAATCACACGCGGTTGAACCCATGGGAACCCCTTGATAGTATTGTGTTGGCTATTTGACTTATTTTGAGTAAAAGTCGAATCAAGAACTTCATAGCATACATACTTTAAACAACATCAAATAAGTTTATAGAGGTATGAGGAACAGGATGTAAAGTTCACTCATACTCTATAGAAAAGGGAGGATCCTCCGACCAGACGGGTGTTGTGTCTGGCGGGCGACTGCCCGATGATTCATGTCAGGCCGTTGTATCTATGCTAGTTGCGCGGTAAACTCTGCTTGCGAGATGCAGGATTTGCGTCACGTCAGTATGACGCGTTGTTCGCATATGGCGTTGTAGATACCGTTACAAGTTCATTTATTTCTGACACACTTAACCTATTTTACAATTTAACACTAAAATATATGTATTACCTATGTACAAGTGTATAATAAAAAAAGAAAAAGACAGGGCATCAAAAAATTCGTCCGCATCGCTGTCAATGGGATATGTGCTTGGCGATGTTCCGAAATATTCAATGAGCACTCGGACCCCAAGGCCCTAAAGTTTCAACCCCAAACGGCTTAAACATATAGCTCCCAAGAAGGTTGATATAATTATTATGTTATACATCAAATTGATTTCGGAGAAACCGAAACTGTATACAGGCTGAAATCGAATTCATGGGCATCTTTTTAAGGGGTCATTGTAATCATTATTATGAACAAATTTTACTATGGGACCAACCCTGAAATCGCGAAAAAAAAAATCAGCTCTTCCCTACATTTTGACGAGTTATGTGAACATACCTAAATGTAAAGAACAGCTGATTCTTTTTTTCGTGATAGGTTTAGTCCCATAGTAAAAGTTGTTCATAATGATGAGTACAATGATCCCTTAAAAGGATGCCCATGAATTTAGTTTCACCCTGTATGAAATCAATCTCTTTTCTTTTCAGGGCGAAACAAGATCTGGTTAGACGGCACAAAAATAGGCATCACCCTGTACACTCTAACAGCGATATGCGGGAGCATCCTGTTTCTGGACCAACAGAAGACGTTGATGCAGCTCA
The DNA here is from genome assembly GCA_945859645.1 of Amphipoea oculea. NCBI lineage: Eukaryota > Metazoa > Arthropoda > Insecta > Lepidoptera > Noctuidae > Amphipoea > Amphipoea oculea. The sequence goes on along the minus strand of OX243881.1, from coordinate 4,218,395 downwards.
GGGTGTCTGCTGACCCTGAAAGCACACTGGTTCTGAGTACTCTGCTAGCTGGAACTGCTTTCTGCTGGTTCTGCTGTATGTTTGTGGATAGAAAGGTATTTTATTTTGGACAGATGTTCGAGTTTTTGAGAGACTAAGGGTCGGTACATATCTGACGCAAAATGCGTCGCGTATTATCGGTCGCGTAACGCCAGAACAGACAATTTTATGTTAAAACATTCAACCTATCTAATTTTAAGCCCCTAACTTTACAAACTTTACATTTTGTACAGTCAACAGCAAAAGTAGATGATGAAAATCAGAAATTCAATACTAATGAACGGAGTTCGCGTCATATATGGCAGCTGTACTAGTAGTAAATGTTTGGTATAATTTACAATCACATACTTTTGAATCACTTCGACGCCACACAGTTCTGACGCAAACTCCGACCACGAACACCGAGCATGCGACCACGGGAAGGTACTTTCTTGTTTCATCCTTTTCAGTAGTCGGGTTTGAGTTTTTAAACTTTTTTTAACTAACCATTCTCTCCTTCCAGCATCTCCTCGCCGCGAGCTACGTCACAATGACAATATCGACGGGAGTACTAGCAGTGTACACACAGGCTGATCTGACAGTGACGTCACTAAGATGGATGCCTGTCATCGCACTAGGAATCCTAGTCTTCGCCTACGGTGTAGCGTGGGGCCTGCCCATCGTTGTTATGGTGGAGATATATAATTTGGAGGTGAGAAGATTTTATAGATCTGCTGTCATAATGACTGTCGTGATGTATATGTAGGGTAATTCTTTAACTGGTCAAGCGGCGCACGTCGCCCATTGGCGACGAAACAATAGAAAATCAATTGTGTCTCATTAGCGGAGCTTGACAGATTAAAACTCAAACTCAAAGCATTTATTTCAATGAAACCATTACAGGCACTTTTGAATTGTCAAAATTAAGTACCTAGTCGGTCAGTTAGTCAGAAAGTTGAAGCTAGTTGCCCATTCCAAAGCATAGATCTCTATTGAGAAGAACGGGCAAGAAACTCCATGGACACTCTTTTAAATCAAAATATTACAAAATCCTGGGTACATTATTCTTGTTGCTTGTATATGTGAGAACAATGTAAATAAAACCCACAAATGAAGAAACAATACAAGAAATAAGATTAAAAATAAGCCTTGGCAGCTAGAGATGACCAGTCTCAACCGACGGCGCCCGTTCACGAACATGACGCATTAAATATCATCAGTCTCTTGTCCTTATCTTAATTTATATGGCGTCAGCGCAGCGTCCGTCTCACCGAGAGGAGGCCTGTGTCCCAGCAGTGGGAATATTATAGGCTGATTGTGCGACACAACGTGTCTTCTTCTTCCTTATCGTTACTAGTAATAAAGCTGAAGGATGATTAAAAATAAAATCTGTTGGCATTTGATAGCCCAATTCTTGAGGAAGACTAAAGGCTATTTAACATCACGCTAGGACCCTTAAGGGGCCGGCGGAGCATGCGTCGTTCATACAAACGTATTACCTACCAAAATAATTTTTAAATCAAACATAATTCACAACGTTTATTATGATAGCATGACGTCATTAGAAACTAAGACGACCGCGACGCCACTTCCCTTGATTTTTCAGTTGCCAATTAAAATACCCACAGTAAAAAATGAGTAGATTTTTTTTTTACTGCCAATTAAATACTAGCACAAAACATAGAGGAAGGTCCTTACAAATTTTTCTAAACATATGTCTGTAGTACCGTCAAACGGGGCGAATAGGGATGCAGGTGTGAATCGGGACGAAACTTTAAAAGAGATTTTAATACTGAATTCAGGAGTCCTTTTTGGCAACAATCTATATTATTTAATTAATATAGTTTGTTGCCAAAAAGGACTCTTATGTGTTTACTGTTAATTAAAGATTAAGTGCCCTTGTCGGCAACAAACTATATTATTTCAACGCTAAAATCCATCTTAAAGTTTCGTTCCGATTCACCCCTGCATCCCTAATCACACCGTTTATAGGTAGGCAAAGAAAAATTACACAATTGAAATGGAGTTCGAAGTTATTATATCGAAGTATACCATACAAACTTTCCATAAAAGGGAATTGTAAGAATATTTAAAGCCAGTTGTAGACTGAAACGTTCCCAGTATTAAAATACATTCTGTCGATCCGGGTCACTACGAAATTGTAAGTATGCGCCGGTGTAAGTATTACATTTTTGTTCAGTAAAGGCCGCCACACATGATCAGCCGTAAAAAATATCAACGTGAAAACCGGTGGTTTGTTTGAAACTAGTTGACCCGGCGAACTTCATATCGCCTCAAAATAAAAAAAAAGCGTTCTATACAAAAATAAACAAAACAAATAAACGTAAATAAATTAACGTATTTTCTTTCTTTCTTTCAAAATGTATGAGAAAATGAATTATCTTCATTATTATTGTTTCGTGAATTTTCCCCATGTTTTAATAGTAATTCTGCTATTCGGGGTGGAGACAAATCCAACAAATCAAAGTTCATAAAAATCGGTCCAGCCGTTCTTGAGTTATAAATGGTGTATCTAACCCGACTTTTTTTATATTTATTTGAAATAAATGATTTGAGTTTGACGAACGCAAGACACACCTACAAGCCTAGGAAGTGGCGATTAGTAAAAGATACTAGTTACAGATCAATCGGAACAGCCAAATCCACGCCAGATTCGGTATGTCCTGATGTGGGCTCACGCAATAATCAGACCGCTTAAGGTGAATGCGCAGTTGTAGACCGCGAAATTCAATTTTTCTTACGTTTTTAGCAATTTTTAGGTCAGTGTCAGATTGCAACTTGATCAAAATATAATTCGCGACTATAACAAGAACGTATTTACAGAATTATAATCATTAGAATCATTAATACATCTTTTTAAGTTAGATTTCTACCATAAAAACAAAAATCTCGTATGGAAAAGTGATTATGGTAGAAATCTAACTTAAAGAGATATATTAATGATTCTTATGACTATAATTCTGTAAATACATAATTATCTATTATAGTCGCGAATCATATTTTGATCAAGATACAACCTGACACTGACCTGCAAATTTAAAAAAAAAAATTGAATTTCGCGGTCTACCATTGCGCATTCATCTTAACTTCAACAATGTTCTTCTAGTACTTAGTAATCGTTTCGTCGGTCGCGTCTTCGATCTTGCATAGTACGGATTTTGGTTACAACTGACAATGCAGGGTACCCTTTAAACCAAAAATTTTCCCCCTTTCGTGTATGTAAACGTATTCGGTCAGGCCAAACTGACACAGGTTCAAATTTGTTTGACAATTCGAATTACCTTTCCATATGTGGTAAGCCTTAGAAATGCTGTGGATATTATTCAGTTCGAACCATATTATATTATTGTATTGTATTTTGAGGTATTGGTATTGTAATGTAGTTTAGACGTTTTCCTGTTGTGAAGGAACTGTATTATGTTTGCAACCATTCTATTTCCGATATTTTATTGTGTCGACAATATTTTTATTTTTGATGTTAAACTTAAAAGTAATAAAATCATTAAAGACCTCTCAAAAACAGTTAATTGGGAGGAAAAAGAGGGCAGGGAAAGCCTATGATTGAATTTTACAAATGATTCATGAATTCTTATTTGCTTGCTAGCTGCGCCCCGCGGTTTCATCCGCATAAGGGTCGATTCCGTGGGAATATCGGAATAAAACTATCCTATGTCCTTTCCCGGGACTCAAACTATCTCTATACCAAATTTCATCTAAATCGGTTCAGCGGTTTAAGGCTGGTTTTAGAGTCGCGCTGACCATCGGCGCTGACAGCTCAGCGCGTAGCTTGTCAGCGCGAGACGTTGACCAACCCACGCGCTGATAGCTACGCGTTATTCTAAAATGCTTCCTAGAAGTTCATACGTTTCGGCAGTCAGCGCCGACGGTCAGCGTGCGGTCAGCGCGACTCTAAAACCAGCCTAAGCGTGAAGAGGTAGGTAATAGGTAATACGGGCTGGTGTCCGCAACTCCACTGGGAAAATCGATTATTCGATCCACCCGTACGTGAAGAAGTAACAGACAGACAGACACACTTTCGCATTTATAATATTAGTATGGATTAAACTCCGTTATAAGGTGGTGGCCAAATTAGCGCACTTACCAGGGTAATTGACGCCATTTACTGTGCGTTGCCGGAATTTGGTTCTTTTTTATTGCAAAATTAGCTGCGCCCCGCGGTTTTACCCGCGTAAATGTCGATCCCGAGGGAATATCGGGATAAAAAGTAGCCTATGTCCTTTTCCGGGACTCTATCTATCTCTATACTAAATTTCATCTAAATCGGTTCACTGGTTTAGGCGTGAAGAAGTAACAAACATATAAACACACACACTCAGAAACTTTCGCCTTTATAATATTAGTGTGATAGTGTGATTAGTGTGATTGTCTAGCACTTGATTTCGATCTCGCCTTGTGGAAAGCGATGGACGGAGCCATTGTGACACCCTTTGTAATATTTCTATATTTATGTCTGAAAATATGGTGTACATAACAAAGAGTATTATATTATATTCTATTCTAGTAAAGAAAGAAAGAAAGAAAATACGTTTATTTGCGGTGAAAATGACGCAAAAAGAACAAAAACACAAAAAATAAAATAAAAAGGTAGGGGGAAACATGCGTCACATCCACGCAAAACGGCTATCGCTCAGCATTATGCTGCGACCCTATGCAGGAGAGAGCCCCAGCGCTGGTTTTCAGCGACAGCCGGCGCTGACGTAATGACGTCGTCCCACTATAGTGTCCCACTATTAGGCAAATGCCTCCCTTTGTCTGTCCACTGCCACATCAGGCCAGTCCCTTCGATAGGAGTCAATTTCGTCCCTCCATTTTCGTCTTGGTCTGCCGTAATGTCGCCTAGCAGTTAAAGGAACCCAATCAGTGCTTATTTTAGCTCATCTTATAATATTTTTCGTTTATTTTCAGATCCGAGCAACGCTAATAGGAGCCATCTACGCATATTCACAAATAATAAAACTCCTCCACGTACACACGTTTCCATACATAGAAGATTACGTCGGAATTTATTCTACGTTCTATATATTTGCATGTATAAACATGTTTGGTGTGGTGTACTCGTTGTTTGCAATACCTAACATTAGGAATAAAAGTGTGAGACAGATTGAAAGACAGTTAAAACGACCTGCTTTACCTGCGTGAATAAAAATAATTATACTTATATTAAGATTTTTTTACTGTTGTTTTATTTTCTGACTAGCTGCGCCCCGCGGATTCTCCCTTGTAAGTGTCGATCCCGTGGGAATATCGGGATAAAAAGTATCCTATGTGTTAATCCAGGGTGTCAGCTACATCTATGCAAAATTTTATCAAAATTGGTCCAGCCGTTTGAGCGTGAAGAAGTGACAAACATAACACACTCACAAACTTTCGCCTTTATAATATTAGTGTGATAATAGTGTGACAATATTAAATTAAATTACACAGTAATTATCATGCAAGCATTTCGGCTATATGGACCGATTACCCTAAAAAGGTGGCAGGGACAGACTGGATGCGGGAGGGCCCGAAAGGCGGAGGACAGGGTGTTGTGGCGCAGCCTCGTAGAGGCCTAAGGACCGGGACACATAAACACGATACGAAGTCGTGTCGTGCTACGACGCAGCATCGTTTCACCGTTTGAATGACTTATTATTATTTTAAGCCTGTGTTGTCTCACTGCAGGGTCTGCAGGGCAAAGGCCTCCCTTCCCTCTTTCCACTTTTCCCGGTTTGAATGATACGTCACGTGATATACGTCGATTCATATACGTCGTAGCACGACGCGACGTCGTATCGTGTTTATGTGTCCCGGCCCTTAGGGCTCCTACACATAAACACGATACGACGTCGCGTCGTGCTACAACGTGGCATCGTTTTAACGTTTGAATGAAAAGTTACTACAATTATATACCATCATATTCGTCGTAGCGTGACGTCGTATCGTGTTTATGTGTTGGAGCCCTAAGTCCAGTTATGGACTGCGATAGGCTGAGTTGATTGATTGATTCCTTGAAAGGAAAGGAAAATGTATATGTAGTGAGTACACCAATATTTCGTAAGCTGGTCAATGTAATGAGGATTAACCGGGCATAAATCTAATCTCCGACTGCTATTGAGAAATTCCAACAGAAAATTTAGCAATTTTTTTTTCAGATCTTGGAGTCGAACCCCAGCCTACCTCATAGCAGTCCTCCTTACAGACACTAGACTACCACCACAACGTCACATCAATCATAATAAAAAACAACAAAGTACAGTAACGCTAATAACTTACCCGAAAAAAATATCCACTATTTTTTCTTAGTGCAAAAAGCGCCTACATAAAATTGTGAGCAATCTACATTGAACGCGTAATGCCTCTCTCGTAAACTACGTAGGGTACACACTGCGAAATAATTAAGCTAGGCATTTCCAGTATAAGCTGAACTCGCAAAGTATAGGCTTTCCAAACAATGCGAGGTAGCTTATACTGGAATTTATAGCTTGATAAAATATATTTAGTCGTGTGTACTGTAAAGGTTATCCACTAAAGTCAACCTTATGTAGGGTAGTCTGGCTATAATTTAGCGCGTTTTATTCAAACATTCAAGCAAGTTTAGAACGGAATGTCAAATATTTTATAAGGTTTTTTTTTTAGTAGGAAAAGACGGTGCTAGTTTAGTCTGCAATATGTAAAGACGTTCAGTCAATATAAACGTAAAGAAATCGTATCGTTGTTTGATTCCTTTGAAGGGCTCATTTGCCCTTCACAGTACCTACTTACATAGTGTTATAGACGTATGAGGAACAGGAAGTAAAGTTCACTCATATTCCATAGAAAAGGGAGGATCCACCGACCAGACTGGTGTCATGTCAGGCGGGCAATTGCCCGATGATTCATGTCGGGCCATTGTATAATGCTCGTTGCGCGGTAAACTCTGCCTGCGAGATGCAGGATTTTACGTCGTATGGGAGGCATCGCGGCTGAAGCTTGGAGGCCGCAGCGGGAGAAGAGTGCTGGTATTGCGGTTTGCCGCTCTCCCTACTTTCCGTGGTCTTGACGGGGTCGCCACCGTCTGATGGCAGACGCGGTGCGGCCGCAGGGGAGGAGGAGTGTTGATATGACGTTGGCCGCTCACCCTATCCTCTGCGGCCGAAAATTGGCAGGCAGCGGGGCCCATGACCTAACCCGTCGCACGGGGACCAAGGGTGCCCAAACACGGGGTCGTCTGGCGCCCATGTGCTGGTTTGGTCCCTGGGGTGGTCACGGCGTGCTATGTGTTCTGGTGCGCTGGTGATGAGGAATACTCCCCAGAGGAGGGTCCGGTGACGGAAAGCCGCGGCGGGGTCACGGATGAGTGCTAACGCGTGCCCGTGTTCTCGCCGTAAGCGGCAAAGGAGGACACCTTGGAGTTTTAGTGGGTTTGAGTCCCAAAGTAATCAAAGTAACGTAAATCTAGTGCAGTTAGCACTAGACTTACGTTACTTTTATTACTTTTTGACATCAGTATGACGCGGAGTTCGCATGTCATGGAGCGTTGTAGATACCGCTACAGTGCAAGTAGGTATACAGCTCCAGTAGCGGTTCACAACTTATTAACCACCTCATTTCGCCACTACGCTCATTGCAATGACGGGTCATGGCGGCTTACCGGGGCGGTTTGGTTCCGTAGGTATTTTGTTAAGAACTGTATAATACTTATGCTAGTTTTTTTTGACAGTCAAGAAGAAGGAACCGACTGGTTGTCCGAAAGTCTGCCAATCTGTCTTACTAAGAGGTTTCGTATTACCTAGTAACTGGGTTGTGGAGGTCAGATAGGCAGTCGCTCCATGTAAAATACTGGTATTCAGTTGTATCTGGTTAGACTGGAAAAGGCTAGGCAGATTGCACTTATGCTAGTTTTTATTTTAAAACTTAACACTTTACCTTGCAAACTCCAGTTTGTACTGTATATCATCTTTTTACAAATAAATTATCATATATTTTCATAGCTTAATTATTAGCTTATAAATATTTTAGCAGTTTAACTCAACAAAATTACAAAAGTGAAGTCAATCTAACAAAATGTTTGAATGGTTTCGGTTATAAAACACACGATGCTTTAAATTGAGTTTAAAAAGTGTTTTGATTCGAAACAGAAGTCAGTTTTAATGTTTGTGTGTCTACTGGCGTAATTCGAAGACATGTGACATCTACCAACCCGCACTGGGACCACGTGGTAGATTATAGCCTACTCCCTCTCGAAGAGAGGGGGCCTGTGTCTCATCAGTGGGAACATTATAGGCTGATTATGCTTATTTAAAACAGGGGTAATCCTATATTAGAAACGTTTCATTTTCATTTAACTATAGTCCGCGCGGAACTAGTTGGCCGCTGAGGTGGGGACAGGGGTGAGGCGGCGGCGCGGCGGTTCGCAACACACGTACTGAGTAACGTGCCCCCGTCCCTCCGTCCCATCGCTCACAAACCTAAGACGCGGCCAACTAGTTCCGCGCGGACTATAAGGCTAAATTTACACCGCCGCAGAACGGAGTGGAATCGCGTTTTCGTAATAGCAAAATTAACTTTATGTCAATTGTCTAACGTACAAACTAGATACGAGCTTGTTGCTGCGGGAATTCCCGAGAATGCGCGATAATTCTCCAGAAGATGCGCGACCTGTGCGCATGTTTGTATCTAATTTCTGCGTTAAACTATTGACATAAAGTTCATAATTCTTTGTACAAAAAAAATCGTTTCCATTCCGTTCCGCGGCGGTGTAAATTGAGTCTAATTGTTTGTACCAAATCCTATTACCTAGATTTATTTCTAGGCACGTTTTATAAAACGCTTTGCGACTTTGCATTACCAATTCAAGCACCGTTTATTCGATATTAATGTCTAAAACCGCAAATTTTACTTTCATTAACCTAATACTGACAAAGGATTATTTTTGTTTTTAAAGCTCTTTACAGCCATTTCTTAAAAAAAAAAAGAAAAACATCTTTATTTACCCAAATAATCATAACAAATCTTGCAAAATTCATTTAAGCAACAAATAAGTATTAAAAGAAGGTTCTCGACTATGAAGTTTTTTTATATACAAAATTATTATACTCTTTTTCGAGTCCTTTTTATTTCGAAAGTATATTTAGTGTACTTAAAAAGGTATTCCAATTTTAAAAGTGTAATTTTTGCAGGCCAGTGTAGTTGAAGCCATAACGGTTTAAACAATAATGTCAACGCTATTAAAATACTTAGTGAAAGTAATTATGAACAGTTATCTGCTATTAATAGACCCGTAAAAGTCAAAGTCATGCGAAATACTGCGATGTCTGCTATGTTCACGATTAGAACAAACCATTACTTGCAATGTTGGTTAAATGGTTAAGTTATGAAACGCGGAGAATCTTGTAATTGCCTTCAGAGATGTAAATTTTGAAGCACCCTAAATGAAAATGGAACAAAATTCAAGGTCTGTGAAATGACAATGAAAAGAAAAAGTATCAGTATATTCATTAATTTTGTCATGGCGTTGTGACTTGCGAGTTTTAATTTGAATTTTAATGAGCGAAATAATTGACATTCAATCAATCAACTCAGCCTATCGAAGTCCACTGCTGGACATAGGCCTCTCCCAGACTGCGCCACAGCACCCTGTCCTCCGCTCTCCGCATCCAGTCTACCCCAGCCATCTTCTTTAGGTCGTCCGTCCATCTAGCTGGGGGGCGTCCCACACTACGCTTGCCGTTACGCGGTCTCCACTCCAGGACTCGTCTGCTCCACCGGCCATCAGTCCTTCGACAGACATGGCCAGCCCACTCCACTTCAGTTTGCTTACTCTGCAAGCTATGTCGGTAACTCCGGTTCTTTTCCGGATAATTTCATTCCTGATTTTATTCTTCAAAGAGACTCCGACATTAATGTCTAAAATTGCTATTACGCTTCCAAGCATTGTAGTCCAGACTTCTGATTATGAGAGAAGGCGTTGAATGTTAAACTATTATAACCTTTATTTCAGGCCACAGAAAATCCATAATTAGTGTTGGTAAAGACAAGTTCATCATCATCATTTCAGCCGAAAGATGTCCACTGCTGGACATAGGCCTCCCAAGCACCACCACTTCGACCGGCGGGGCAATTGCGTAACACATTATCAATCGGAATCGATTTCATTTTGACAGTTCAACAACATTCATTGCGTTATTTACGTGTTGAGCAGACAAATTTTTCGAACTTATGAAGCAATGGATTAGCATTTTGCTTCAAAATGATTCAGATTCCTATTGATAGTGTGTTACGCAATTAGGGTGCTGATCTGCGCTGCCGCATCCAGTGGATTTCTGTGGAAAACTAAAAAAGAATTAATTATTATTTTTATCTTCCTAGCACGGCGGGCGGTGCTGGGGCGGCTGCTGCAGGAGCAGAAAACCTCAAACGGCGCAAATATAACAACCTTATTGGGAGCTATATGTTTGAGCCGTTTGGGGTTGAAACTCTAGGGCCTTGGGGTCCAAGTGCTCATCGAATATTTCGCGATATCGCCAAGCGTTTGGTTGACTCTCCGCGTGACCAGAGGGCTGGCCTACGAGTATTCTTAGCCCAAAGAATAAGCATTGCCATCCAACGTGGCAATGCTGCCAGCCTTTTGGGCACTTATCCCATTGACAGCGATGCGGACGAATTTTTTGATGCCCAATGAGCTCCTGTCTTTTTTATTTTTATTATTTGTATATAGTATATATATATTTTAGTTTGTGTGTACATATGTAAGTAATTATAATTATGTAGATAAATATGTAAAGAAGACTGAATAAAAAATGATAATTATTTTTCATTTGTTTTTGTCATGACTGTGCAAAATTTTGTTGGCTCGTAATAATGTAGCAGTCACATTGCAAGGATGAATCCTCATTTGCCTAAAGCCTGTGCTTTTAATTAAATCATTTTAGTTGCGCTACCGCTTATCGTTGAATTTTGGGACACGTTGTATATGTATTTATTCTTGTATGTTATAGTTATTTTCATATTACTACCTTACGTAAGTTGCACCGCCTGCCATGTTTCCTCTCTGCATCACCGTATGGTTGATTGGTTGAAATTGCCTCAGGCATTTGCACCGTATTTTTTTTACTTGTGCGTAAAGTTTTAATAAATAAACATTTGATATGTTGGTATCATCCAACTCTGTTCTCTTAGCCTTGTGTCTAACGTTGAAGAACGACGTAACGTGACGTGTGAAGTCGGTGTCGATGGTTCCGCATTTTCGATTTTTGACACCGACTTCCGAAATAAGTCGGTTGTATTTGTTTTTATTTTTCACTTTTTAGTTGTACCTACTCCACACAAATTCAATTAACACTAGTGCATTGAAGAATTGAAGACACCGACTAGAATAATCATCAAAATTTGCATAGAAATGCCGGAGATGCAGTACATTTATGCATATGACGTCGTAGATAGGAATAATTACCTAATGTTTTATATACTTAAACCTTCCTGAAAGTCACATTAGTGAAAGAATCATCAAAATTTGTTCATTAGTTTTTGAGAAAATCGCGGACATACAAACATACATACGGCTCGAATACAGAACCTCCGTTTTTGAAGTCAGTTAAAAAAGAAAATAGGTGTCTCCTTACTACAATCGCAGTCTCAACTACGGAACCCTAAAACCTTTTCCCAATTCGCTCGGATTACCGAACCTCGTGCTGTACAGTCGGTATTAAAGTGCTTATCAGTTCGTGCAGTGATATTGCGCGAAAAAACTCGTATTTTGGGCAAAGGACAACACTACTATCTACCTATATCTAAATTAAAACATTTTTCAAGAGGCACTTATGTACATGTAAGTACATCGAATATTAAAAAAATGCATTTATGTGTGGGTGGCTTTATTGCATTTTTTTTTTTGCAGAATTTACGTCAGAGCATTTTTTTTTTAATTTGAAATGGGCTTGCTCTTGACTCTAGTCTAGGTTAAAGGTGACAGAGACAAAGTCGACGATGGAGCGAGCTTACCCAGAAGAAGCCTGTTCCCTCTCACTTTGATGAGATTCGGGTTGTATGCGCTCGGAAAAACAGACGCAAGTACAGAGTTCCACTCTTTTGCTGTGCGCATTATAAAGGACATTTGCAAACGCTTAGTGCGAATTGGTGGAATAGCAACCAGGTAGGGATGGTAACTTGCAGTGCGTCTGGATGTCCGAAGGTAGAAGGGGGCCGGCGGAATGAGGTCGTGGAATTCCAGTGCGGCACGATTTTGATGTCGGAAGCTAAGCTGGGTCTAATCCTAAAACAGCTGGTGGCCATTTATTACGTATCGGTGGCACGTAAGTTCGTTGGTACAGACTGGTTGACGGTTTGAGCTAAGAATATCCTGGAATTTATACATATTGTATTATTAATGTAAAACACTCATGATGCTCACCTGTGTGTTAAATCCATTTTTGCGTGTCCTTATATTTTTAACCGACTTTAAAAAAGGAGGTTCTGTATTCGATCCGTATGTATGTATGTTTGTATGTCCGCGATTATCTCAAAAACTACTGAACTGATTTTGATAATTCTTTCATTAGTGTGATCTACATACTTGCAGGAAGGTTTTAGTATATAATATATTAGGCAATTATTCTTATGTACGAAGTTATATGCATAAATTTACTGCATCTCCGGCATTTCTATGCGAATTTTGATGATTCTTCGAGTTGTGTCTTCAATTCTTTAATGCACTAGTGTTAATTGAATTTGTGTGGGGTAGGTACAACTAAAAAGAAAAAAATAAAAACATTTTTACAAAAAAAAAACAACCGACATCAAAATAAAACACAACAAAGTAAAAAATAACTTTAACTTCGGAAGTCGGTGTCAAAAAACGAAAATGCGGAACTAAAGACACCGACTTCCGAAATTAAAGTTATTTTTCACTTGTAGTGTTTTTTTTTGAAGTCGGTTGTTTTTTTTGTTTTATATCGTATCAAATTAGGTGTATTATGTTTTCAACACACTTTATACTTAGCATATTATATCCTGAAGAATATCATATATTTATCTGATTTTGTTTACTGTACTCGATCATATACTTTTATTGCTTCTAAAACTTGCGTTTTTTGCGTTTAGGTCCTGTAATCTCCAAGGTTACAGACGCAAAACGCGGTGAAGTGATTGCATTTGGTATGTAATCATTTCATGTAAATAAAATACTGGTACTCAACTGTATCTGGTTAGACTGGAAGCCGATGTTAGATCAAAAATATTTTTATCGGCGGTCAATGGATTTCATAAAACAAAGTCGGGTTAGTTACCTACACCATTTATAACTCAAGAACGGCTGGACCGATTTTTATGATCATTAATTTGTTGGATTTGTCTCCGCCCCGAATAGCAGAATAACTATTGAAACATGGGAAAAATTCACGAAAAAAAAATATATGTAATTAATTTTCTCATACATTTTGTTTGGGAAGGCTTTTTACCCGACTGCGCGACGCAAAGGAGTGGGCAGCATTTGAGTTTGAAAATATAAAAATGGTATGGGTCCCGCCTGCTTCCAACTTTTATTTAATTTAAAATGGGCTTGTTTTTAGCTTTTCAGTTTTTTTTAACTTAAGTTTTTTACCGCAGTCCGGTTTTTTAGTTTTTTTAATTATTTGATGTTATCTTGAGAACGGATTATCTGATTTCGATAGATGGCGGCACGAAGTTGCCGGGTCAGCTAGTATGAAATAAAATAAACTCACTTTTGTTTCACTCACAAACTCACTAAGTATATTTTCCTTATTTTCTCACTCGTTTCCTTTTTTCTTTCGGGATCGGTGATGCAAGGAATTCATAGTAGCTACCCTACTACTTTGCCCCAATACTGACGTTGGTCAGATTGATAGTGGGACCAAATGTGTTACAAAAAAGGGCGGCCGGTGTATAGAATAAGGATGATATAAGTTCTGGGTAGGATGACGAACATAAAAGGAAATTGGATTACTGTCCGGCTAGTGAAAAAACCGCGTTAGGGAACTTTCCGTGTGTATAAAAGATGATTACAAGTTTAGGAGATACTTTTGCAATGATGAGCGTCGGATCTTGCAAAAGAAGGTATTAGATATTAGCTTCTGCCAGAAACTTACAGGGTTTGTAGCGGTATCTACAACGCCGCATGCGAACAACGCGTCATACTGACGTCACGCAAATCCTGCATCTCGCAAGCAGAGTTTACCGCGCAACTAGCATAGATACAACAGCCCGACATGAATCATCGGGCAGTTGCCCGCCAGACACAACACCCGTCTGGTCGGAGGATCCTCCCTTTTCTATAGAGTATGAGTGAACTTTACACCCAGTTTCTCATACCTCTATAGGTTCATCTATGCAAAATTTTTTTTCTTTGCTATTTTGTTTTGTTATTTTATATACGCACAACTTTGCACTCTAATTATTAATCTTAGTTTTAGATATTGTTTCTCAGTAAGTGAATTATGTATGCAATTCTTACGAGAAATAAAGTTGTTCTTAAACCTGAAAATTTGAACAAAATCTAGGTATCCGGTAATTTTGGCGTGATGCTCGTCACAGATTAACAGACAAAAATTCTAAAATATTTCGGTACCTATTAGAATCGTTCTCAGATCTCGCAAAAATTAGTTTAAAAAACTTTTTTACAAAAAAAAAACAACCGACTTCAAAAAACAACACTACAAAGTGATAAATAACTTTAATTTCGGAAGTCGGTGTCGTTGGTTCCGCATTTTCGTTTTTGACACCGACTTCCGAAATTAAAGTTATTTATCACTTTGTAGTGTTTTTTTTTTTTTGTAAAAAAGTTTTTATTTTCCACTTTTTAGTTGTACCTACCCCACAAAAATGTAAACGAAAAGATCGTTAATGTAGAAAATGTAGATAAATTTTTAGAGTTTTGTTGATTTTTCGAAAACTGCTTATCCGATTTTGATAAATTTTTTATGGGACCATTTGGGAAGTACACCCTTTCCAACAAAAAAATAATTTTTCAAATTGGTTGGCAAGCGACGGAGTTACGCGCGAACAAACATAAAAAAAAAAAAAAAATACAAACATCCGAATTGAGAACCTCCTCCTTTTTTAGAAGTCGGTTAAAAAAAAACAATACACGGTTTTGACTTCACTTTGATTTTATTATACAGGCTGTCCCAGGAAACCTGTACCAGCGAAGTTCTGTGGACAGGGGACACTAATACCCATCGATTGAACCCCTATGTATGTTCCGCGATATTTTGTAGTTTTCGAGAAATTATTTTTTTTTGTTTTATTTCTAGATTTTTTTTAATTTTAGGTTGTTCCATTTGTCTAATGTTTGGTATTTTTAAAAATTCAGGATACTTACCTACGTTTCGGGCGAAAATATTTGTGAAATACTCAGATCTTCCTTATGGACCTTTTACTTAAAATTACTTTTAACCTACAACGGCTATAAAAACTGACATCCCTCGACCATATACGTTATTCAGTATAGTGACTATGTAAATACAGTCAATAAAAGAAATAAGTATGCAGGATCGTCGGACATAGTTCAAGTTTAGTAAGAAACCGATGGATGTTGTCGACTGAAATTTAATTTGATAAATGAGCTGTTTGTTTTCTATTAATAAAATTAAATTTTATTCCAGAACATCCATCGGTTTCTTACTAAACATAACTATATCCGACGGTCTTGCATACAGTTTATCTCTTTTGTCGACTGTACCTACTGAAATATGTAACTTCGGTAGACAGTCTGTTCACAGCTATTTTATCTCTGACAACAGCAACCCTGTAAACCCCAAGTGACCCTGTTAAAATCTGCCTTAATATGTATTAAAAAATACTATCAAATCGTAGTTTGTATTCCTCAGATAAAAGTTATGTCGCAATTCAAGTCATAACATATTATAATCAGTCTATAATGATCCCACTGCTGGGACACAGGCCTCCTTTCGGTGAGAGGGAGCGGGCCGTAACACCACGCGGGTCCAGTGCGAATTCGTAGATGTCACATTTCTTCGATTTTTTGGTTCTAGGACATTTATTTATTTATTTATTTATATACTATGGATGACTTACAGCTAAAACAAACGGAATAAAAAAAAAAAATTGCATGTGAGACTGACAGCCAATTACAAGTCACCGCTTCTAAAAACAGATTATAAAAAAAAGAAGAGTGTGAACAACACAACACAGCTACCAAAAAAAGAAAGAGAAAAAAAAACAGTATAACATTCAAGCACTAAAATTCACATTTCATATTCAATACAAGAATAGAAACCCGAACATACAAAAAACTTAATTAAAAAAGCTAAGGCTAAGGCACTTTCTGGCCGAGGATACACTCGTTGTGAATGTATCAAAATCATGCTGTTTACAAATATAATTAAAGTTTCTACTTGCACGCACTATAAATGAATTTTGCCTATAATTTGTAGCGCTAAATGGAACACGCAACGGTGCGTTCCATCGCTTCGACCTTCCAGGAACGTTAAAATAAAATTTGGATAGAATTTCAGAGTTATTAATAGAATTATTGAAAATTTTAAATAATGAAATACAGTCAGAGATTGCTCGCCGATTAATTAGGGGCAATATATGATACTTTTTACAGAGGTTGAGGTAATCTTCAGACCGGTACGGCACTTTCTGATGATAACACAAATACTTAATGAACCTTTTCTGGATGCTCTCTATACGATCAATGTACTTGTGGTAACATGGATTCCAGATTTCAGACGCGTATTCCAAGTGGCTTCTAACAAAGGTACAGTAGAGAATCTTTAATGTTTTGGCTTGAGTGAAGCACTTGGATAGCCGCATTATGAAGCCTAGTGCCTTAGATGCTTTAGCGACTATGGCATCGACATGAGATTCAAATGTAAGCTTAGAATCGTGATATACCCCCAGATCTCGGATGCAATTCGTTTTAGGTAATACTTTATCCCCTAAGATATACGATGAGGGTATGTTTGAGCGCTTTCGAGAATATGTTAGAACCGAACATTTAGCAGGGTTAAGATCAAGCTTACTCCTACGACAATAAGCCTCCAGACGATGTAAGTCATCCT
This sequence comes from Amphipoea oculea, assembly GCA_945859645.1. Classification (NCBI taxonomy): domain Eukaryota; kingdom Metazoa; phylum Arthropoda; class Insecta; order Lepidoptera; family Noctuidae; genus Amphipoea; species Amphipoea oculea. The sequence continues at coordinate 4,201,335 of OX243881.1, read as the reverse complement.
GAAGTGCAATCACGTCCGCATGTGATGTAATTGAGGCATAGATTTTCATATCATCTGCAAAACATAACAGTCTAGACGAAATCAAGCAAGAGTTGATGTCGTTTATATAGATTATGAAAAGTAATGGGCCAAGCAATGAACCCTGGGGCACGCCACTGGGGACAGGCACCCAACCCGATATGTAATTGCTTAATACTACTGCTTGGGACCTGTTCTCCAGATAAGAAGAAAACCATCTGAGTAAATCACCCCGTATTCCCATACCATATAACTTTGATAGTAGGATCTCATGGTCAATCCGATCAAAAGCTTTACTGTAATCAGTATAAACGACATCAACCTGCTTACCGTTATCCATGGCATCAGTAATAAAATCGTTGAGCAGAATTAAGTTGGTGACCGTAGACCTTCCCTTTAAAAAACCATGTTGAAAGGAACTGAACGAGTTTTTAAGAGCACTATACACCTGATTAAAGATGATTCTTTCGAAGATCTTTGCCACAATACAGAGCTTGGATATTGGCCTATAATTCACAATTTCGGTTTTGACTCCTTTTTTGTGGATAGGTGTAATAAAAGCCGATTTCCAAAGTTCAGGTACAACGCAAGTATCCAGAGATTTCCTGAAAAGAATCGAGATAGGTTGAGCAATCGAAGATGAACATCGCACAAGAAATTTGGATGAAATATTATCTGGGCCAGCCGCTTTAGAAGTATCCAGCTTGCGAAGCAAGATAGAGACCTCTTCAACGTTCACTACGATGCTACATATGTCAGATATGCTGGAAGTTTCAGTAAAAAGATGGGGTGGAGGATTTCCATGACTAGGGCTAGTATCTAGAAATGTAGAATGAAAGTACGTAGAAAACGCTTCGCATATTGTTTCTCCGGTACGCAACGCTTCGCTATTATAGTTTAAAGTGCTCGGAACTGCATTTGATTTATGTCGTTTTTTAACGAAAGTCCAAAAATATTTGGGGTTTTCTTTAATAGATTTTTCGGTCAAATTCAAGTAGTTTTCATAACATTGCGCTTCCAATACCTTGACCCTTTCACGAAGAAGCTTAAATGTTGACTCATCAGCTATATTGCCGTACGTCTTAAACTTTTTTAAATATTTGTATTTTTCCTTGATTGTTTTAATTAATGCCGAGTTATACCAAGCTGGATACTGTTTGCTACGCTGTAATTTTTGTGGAATGTATTTTGTGTGCAAATTGAGAATAACTTGGTTAAAAAAGTTTAATGATTCATCAATTGATCGTGTCGCAAACTCGGATTCCCAGTCAGTCATGGAAATTTCTTTGTTGATAGATTCATAGTCACCTTTGTCGAACAGATATTGCGTCCGTGGCGCGCACTCTAATAGAGGAGCTTCAACGAAATCCATATCAATTAATAGCGCTGGATGGTAGGCATCAATGGGAACCAGCGGACTTGAACATTCAACCACATTAACCAATTGGTTTGAGAGTACCAGGTCTAAAATCTTCCCATACATATTAAGAACACCATTGTATTGACCTAAACCTAGGGTATATAATTCGTCACCAAGTAAAACTTCGTCAGTACCATTCGGGTTCATTGGAACGAGCGATAAATTATCAGATAGGACCCAGTTAATGACACTCATGTTAAAATCACCAATGATGAGAAAGGTATCAGAAGAGTTACTAATAACTGTTTGGTTTAATTTTGTGAGGTAATTGCGAAGTTGTGAAGAAAAAGAAAGGCCTAAGTTTTGCTGACATAAATAAACAACACAAATATGTAAGGTGATATATTTACGTGTATTGGAATTTCTCAGTCGAACGCTGAGCCATAAATCCTCTGCTGTAGAATGGAAGGTAGGTTGACATATAACTGAAAGTTCCCTACGTGTAGCAATAAGCACACCCCCACCACGCGATTGCCCGGTCAAAGCATAATCCCGATCACGACGCCACACAATGTACCGCTCATCAAAAAATTCGGAACTTAAAATTCCATCTAATAACCACGTCTCTGTAAGAACAATAATATCATACGAGTTTAATAATAATTCACGGTAAAAAGTATCACTTTTTGTTCTCAGCCCGCGAACATTCTGATAAAATATATTTAACTTAGTAGCCATTGAAAGTCAAGCCTAATAATTGAGTATAAATCTGTATAATACATTAAAATAAAGCATTTCATTAAATAACATTTTAAAATAATGTATAATGTAATAAAATAAGTATAATGAAGGTAAAAGGCAATAACATTTGCGCGAGCGCAAGAATCATACGATGTTAAGTTGTAAACAGCTGTGCGAAAAAGCAAGCAATAGTGCGTGGTGCGTGCAAGTGCGAGAGAGTAAAACATATTGTAGTGCAGTAAAGCTTTAAAGTAAACAGCGCGATAACGAACACAAAGCATACAAGTAACTAAACAAAAGAGAGGTGGCAAGGTCATTAGTACGGCAGAGGTGTTAAACATTTGGCAAAAAGTTGTTGTAACACAAACGATATTAAACATTAGGAGCCCTTGAAGCAAAATATAATAGCAAGATATGAAACTATATGTACAAATTAAGAGGCAAATTAGACAATCTTGTTTAAATCTGACTCCTTCCTTATAATAAAAACTTTCGAATTATTATTTTTAAGTATATGAATTTTACCATGATTAGCCCATACGTACTCATAATGTTTATCCTTGGCAATGATTTTAACTTTGGTTAAAAGCTTTTTGTACTCCACGCTTAGGTGATCGTTAACATACACACGCTGAGATGAGCCTTGAAACCCGATGTCACAGGTGGATAGGTCCTTCTTGGCACGCGCAGCCGCAATGAAATCTTCCTTTACGTACCGGTTTAAAAAACTCACTATTATCAGCTTTTCATTGGAACCAAAAATAGGGACCCTTGAAATATAGTTCACCTGGGCTTTAGGACAGCTGTAGTTAACTTCACGGCCGATAGCGTCGATAATTGAGTACAAATTCTCATCCTTCTTCACAGGAACCCCCTTAATTTCTATGTTGTTTAGCCTGGATCTCTGTTCATAAGTCGACAGTAGATACTTCGTGCTCGCCAAGTCAGTCTGTAAGCTATTTACTGATTCCTGAAGCTTTTCAAATCCAGACACTTTTGTTTCAAGTTCCACGAGTCTTGTGTCAAAATTGTCAAGTCTCCCACCAGTGCCCTCACACGTCAACTTAAGCTCAGCCAACTCATCCTTGATGACGCGAATGTCATCTACCAAGGTCGGCAAGTTAAGTAGCTGCCGCTTCATGTCACGTATCTCGCTTAGTATGGTATCCAACGACGCAGGTTCAGCGGCAGGCACAACTGGCGATGAGCTTCTGCACGATGGGCATTTCCATTGTGCCATCCTATGGGCTCCCAGCTTTCTCCATCCAGCTTCTGAGATGTTTGCACATCCAAAATCCAGGTTTTTCTTGCAACTGCCACACTGGACACCATCGTTGAACTGCACGTTACAAACTGCGCACGATTTCATTTTCAAAATTCTATAGTTTGAACTGAACTAAAACGTAAAAAGGTTGGCGATCTATTTCTTTTGAGTGGCGCGTACTGTGCGTATGAGTGTCCACACACGAGTGTGACATGCCGGTTTCCTCACGTTCTCGTGGTGGCCCAGTGTTAACACCCGCGACTTACGAGTTGTAGGTCGTAGGTTTGAATCCAGACAGACACTTTACTTTGTGTAAATTGTTTCATCACCACTGCTCTCAAAACGGTGAAGGAAAATATCGTGAGGATCCTAGAATAAAAAATGCGAAGACATGTGATATCTACCAACCCGCACTGGGCCTGCGTAGTGGATTATACAGCCCACTCGCTCTCGAAAAGAGGAGGCCTGTATCCCAGCAGTGGGAACATAAAAAAAAGTGGGACTCCGGGAGTCCCGACAGAAGTGAAAACAAAACACAAACAGAATACTTTACCATCACTCACTGACATATCGGATATATATTAAAACCGAGTACATCCCGAGGACAGCCGAACACATCCGAAGCGGAGTTTTCACTTCAAAAAGGCTGTTTATTTATTACCTATAGTAGACTATTCAAGCCGTTATTTTGTGTTTCTTTTTCCATGTAATTTATCAAGATTTATTCCCAGCCTAAATAGGCTTAAATCCTCAAATAAAGTCTTAATATCATTATATTTCATGCTGAATTTCTTTATCTACCAAAAGAATAAAATTATTGCCCTAACAAGAATCCAATTTTTAGTAGCAAATATATTCTTGCTGACATTATTATTTGCTGCTAGTTGATAGATAAACTTTCCCGAGGGTAAATATTAAAAAGCAAACGAAATTAAACCTTACTGCAAATAAGTTTATTTGTTTTGGAGAACACTGTACCTATAAGTTGTATTTGATTTACACCTTTATTTGAATTAAAGAGAAAGTAAAATGCTTTGTGCAAATATTGGTAGGGCAAAACTCAAGAATGTAAATACCTATAAAAACAGGTGTAGACATGCGGGGTAATTACGTAGCGCAGTAGCAGTAGGAATGGCTTCCACGGAGTAGTGAAACGTATGGTATCTTCGCATTGTGGCTGGTAGCAGCTGAATGAGAGTTGCCGAGAACTAACCGAGTTGAATGGCGGGCAGTTGGAGGCGCAGTTGGAGCAGTGGACTGCTCTAGGCTGATGATAAATCCTACTTTCTACTATCCTATCCTACTATCCTATCCTATCCTACTAATCCTACTTCCTACTATCCTATCCTATCCTACTAATCCTACTTCCTACTATCCTATCCTACTAATCCTACTTCCTACTATCCTATCCTATCCTACTAATTCTACTTCCTACTATCCTATCCTACTAATCCTACTTCCTACTATCCTATCCTATCCTACTAATCCTACTTCCTACTATCCTATCCTACTAATCCTACTTCCTACTATCCTATCCTATCCTACTAATCCTACTTCCTACTATCTTATCCTATCCTACTAATCCTACTTCCTACTATCCTATCCTACTAATCCTACTTCCTACTATCCTATCCTATCCTACTAATTCTACTTCCTACTATCCTATTCTACTAACCCTACTTCCTACTATCCTATCCTATCCTACTAACCCTACTTCCTACTATCCTATCCTATCCTATCCTACTAACCCTACTTCCTACTATCCTATCCTATCCTATCCCACTAATCCTACTTCCTACTATCCTATCCTATCCTACTAATCCTACTTCCTACTGTCCTATCCTATCCTATCCTACTTCCTACTATCCTATCCTGTCCTACTAATCCTACTTCCTACTATCCTATCCTACTAACCCTACTATCCTATCCTATCCTATCCTACTAATCCTACTTCCTACTATCCTATCCTACTAATCCTACTTCCTACTATCCTATCCTACTAACCCTACTGTCCTATCGTATCCTAGTAATCCTACTTCCTACTATCCTATCCTATCCTACTAATCCTACTTCCTACTATCCTATCCTACTAATCCTACTTCCTACTATCCTATCTGACTAATCCTACTTCCTACTATCCTATCTGACTAATCCTACTTCCTACTATCCTATCCTACTAATCCTACTTCCTACTATCCTACTTCCTACTATCCTATCCTACTAATCCTACTTCCTACTATCCTATCTGACTAATCCTACTTCCTACTATCCTACTTCCTACTATCCTATCCTACTAATCCTACTTCCTAATATCCTATCCTATCCTACTAATCCTACTTCCTATCCTACTATCCTGCTTCCTTCTTCCTACTAATATTGTAATTGCGAGAGTTTGTCAGGATGGATGGATGTTTGTTACTCTTTCACGCAAAAACTACTGAACGGATTTGAATGAAACTTTACAGTAATACCTACAGCTTATAGAGGTACGAAGAACAGGGTGTACAGTTCACTCAACCTCCATAGAAAAGGGAGGATCCTCCGACCAGATGGGTGTTGTGTCTGGCGGGCAACTGCCCAATGAGTCATGTCGGGCTGTTGTATATATGCTAGTTGCGCGGTAAACTCTGCTTGCGCGATGCAGGATTTGCGTGACGTCAGTATGACGCGTTGTTCGCATGTGGCGTTGTAGATACCGCTACAAGCTTATACATGAGAATAACACATAGGATTGTGTTGGATCATTCGGTTCCCTACAAAATGGTTGAGTTGGATGGTGCTGATCCATGCGTCATGTTCGTGAACGGGCGCCGTCGGTTGAGACTGGTCATCTCTTAACTGTCAAGGCTTATTTTTAATCCTATTTCTTGTATTGTTTCTTCATTTATGTGTTTTTTTTTTACATTGTTCTCACATATAGAAGCAACAAGAATTACACACCAAGGATTTCGTAATATCTTGATTTAAAAAGAGTGTCCATGGAGTTTCTTGCCCGTTCTTCTCCACAGAGATCTACGCTTTGGAATGGGCAACTAGCTTCAACTTTCTGACTAACTGACCGACTACTTAATTTTGACAATTCAAAAGTGCCTGTAATGGTTTAATTGAAATAAATGCTTTGAGTTTGAGTTTGAGGGGATACTTTGTATCCTGATATTCCCACTGAATCGATACTTATGCGGGTGAAACCGCTAGGCGCAGATAGTATGAAATACAATTGTTAACTATTGTAATAAATGCAGGTGTTGAATGTTGATGGCATAGTTGACCTCGTAATCATTTTAACCCTACGAGCGAGCTGGGTGTAGTACACCCAGATCAAGATGAATCGATCCATATTTTAGTGGTTAATCATTATAATAGGCTGTGCATGTGAACTGTGTCCAAATAAACATTTTTCTTTCTTTCTTGCATTGAAGTAGCTGCGCGGAGGGTGGTAATAGAGGTACGAGGAACAGGGTGTAAAGTTCACTCATCCTCCATAGAAAAGGGAGGATGCACTGACTAGACGGGTGTTGTGTCTGGCGGGCAACTGTCCGATGATTCATGTCGAGCCGCTGTATCTATGCTAGTTGCGCGGTAAACTCTGCTTGCGAGATGCAGAATTTTGCGTGACGTCAGTATGACGCGTTGTTCACATGTGGCGTAGATACCGCTATAGTGGCTACAGCTTGATATGTCACAGCAAACCGAATCTACCAAAAACCAAGGCACTCCAATTTCTTATAAGTCGAATGTCCATCGGTGATAATACTTTGACCTTAAACTGGCCTAGCGTAGTACCACGGTAATAATATTATAGTTCAACTTCAAATAGGACAGCCTATAGAGTTTTGTGACGTCACAGACGTACAGTCACGTCTATAAGTATCTATACACTTGGCTTTATTCAAAGGCGAATTTCTCCTTTATTTTTGAATGAAATTTTATGTTCTTACGAACATAGTATTTTCGAACCCATACGTTTATGTTAAGTGTCGTATTTCAAAGTTGCATTCGTTATTTCACGAATAAATCGCAATTGAAAATTGCCAAGTGTTGACATATTGGTGCTCGTGACTGTACGGCCTAATATTCTTCTGCTATAGTCCGCGAGGAACTAGTTGGCCGCGCCTTAGGTATGTGAGCGGTGGGGCGGAGGGGCGGGGGCGCATTACTCAGTATGTGCGTTGCAAACCACCGCCTCACCCCTGTCCCCACTTAAGCGGCCAACTAGTTCCGCGCGGACTATAGTAAAAGCTATCTAAAAGGACGTTAACAACATGTCATCACGTAATAACAAAATAAATAGCTTTACAATAAGATAGATAGAGATAGATAGATAGATAAACCATTTATTTGGCGCACACAAAAGACATCACAGCACACAAAAGTACAACATTAGATGATAACCAATAACCCACATGAACATAATATAAAACAAGGTGCCGATACAAAAACAAAAAAAAAGGAAAAACATACATAATATCTAAATAAAAGTGAGACTATGAGTCTATGACGAATACTTAAAATAAAATTAACAACGAAACACACAGTGCGGTGTGCGTCTCAAGGTTGCACCAAACGGGAGTCCAGCTCAGCATGTGTCAGGCAAATGTACCTGACGCTGATATTCTGCTGGATCCCTGCAGTGACATACGGACATTGAGCAGACGAGATAAATTGGTGTTGTGACAGGTGTTAAGTGCAGACTGAAGTTTTGTAAGTATACCCGGATAATAAGTAAAACGGATAGGTACAGAATTTATCTTCTGAGTCTACCTATTGGATCCTTTTTTTATATTGTAACAATATCTACCGTGTCACTCAAACTATAACGACGCTTATTTCCAGCTATTGTTTAGTTTCACGTGTTTTTCAGACTGTAGGTGTATTTACTTGTGTAAGCAACTTGTATTTCTGGAAATTTCGAGACCCACTTTGTTATTTCTAGATCTTTAGGTTCAAAAAGCACAAAATATACAGTGTTATTGATAAAACACTAACAACTTCTCTACGATCATAAACAACAACTTTTGTTCTATTTAAGTTTTAATAATTCATCAGACTTTCATACAAAAATAAGTCAAAATATTTCAATCCAACGCTTTAAATGTTACGAACTCTACGCGAAGCAAAAGGCAAACTGCCGTCTAGTACAAAATGAAGCGGAAAGGAGCGGGAGTTACCTATATTAGATAGAACAATGAAATCTTGAAGGTTTGTTTTTGGTAAATGTACCTACCTATTAAGTTTTGTTGAAAGTATGGACGCCTGCACTTCTTAAACATGCAACCAGTCACGAAGCTGCTGTGTTGTGTCAAAATGTTTTCCTATCTGTCATCTCGCGTGTGCTAACGTTATCCGTTAAGTGACAGCTATGTAAACAGAACCCAGCATTGCATACATATGTAAGCTGTCACGCCCTTTATACCTGGAGGCTTTTATTTGGTCAGTAAGTTTTTTTTTTTTGGTTATATTTTTAATTTTTTTTTTGCTTGAGTACGTATAGTGTTTATTGTATTGTTGGTATATTGGCGTGGCTAGTTAACCTATGGCAAATAATTTAATTTAAGGTTCTGTGTCCTGTAATGTTAATTACTTTGCATACTTAGTATTGTATAAAATTAATTATTTTCTAACTGAACAGACAGCTGTGCTGCTGGGGAGTTTGTTCCGCCACTTCTTCTCCCCAGCGAAAGCACTAGGAAGTGGCGAAGGGCGGGCGTTTTGGGGGACTGTCTTTTGTAATTTTGACGTTCGAAAAGTGCTGATTCTCAGCCTAGTTTGAATAAATGACTTTTGATTTTGATTTAAATTAAAATAGTCTTCCAAATAAATTTGTTTGAACTGCCCTTGTTAATATTCTTTCAGGTTATGGACCGCCCCGTACCTGCCGTAGTGTTATTTTTGCGATCTGAACAGTATTTTCAAAGTTTGTGAAAAACCGCATGCATATCCTAATTTTGTTACCGGCATGATTTTAGCTTCTTTGAACAGTTCTTTGATATCAATTGAGAAACTCACTGGTAGAGATAATTGGGCAACTTGGAGCTTTGCAGTGAAAGCTTATTTACAACACGAAGATTTATATGACTGCATTTTAAAGGAACCCGTATCCACTGAACCCAACTCGATAAAGAAAGATATCAAAGCCAAATCGAAGTTAATATTATTAATTAACCCAATATGTACACATTCAAGAGGCAGTTAATTAATATTCTTTCATGTTTTGTAAAAAGTTATAAAACAAAAGTATCTAATTGTTTATGATGTAAGACAGTCCAAGAAGATTGTCAGTGTTTTAACAATAACCCTGTATAGTTGACTTTGCCGTAAGACTGTTCATCATCTGCCTAGCCTTTTCCCAAATATGTTGGGGTCGGCTTCCAGTCTAACCGGATGCAGCTGAATACCAGTATTTTACATGGAGCGACTGCCTATCTGACCTCCACAACCCAGTTACTGGGCAATACGATACCCCTTGGTACTGGTTGTCAGATTTTCGGGCTTCTGTCGACCCGTAATGACTGTAAAAGATCCGCGAATGACAGCTGGTACCCACGGCTTGACGTGCTTTCCGAGGCACGGAGGAGTCTTAGTATGTTAAGATGGACACCCATCCACAGACCAATCGCGGCCAGCGTAGCTTAACCTGATCGATCGACCGGTGATAAATATATAATAATTAATGTATCTCATTAATTAGTCAAGGTTTACTCATACAAAGGCCCAAAAATTTCAAAAATGTATGAAAAAAGCCAGTATACGTCTTTTCTCTTTAAAATACTGTAGGTAGGTTTACCTTTGAAATCAGTAAGCCAATGTACACGCTCTGAGTAACTCAATTATTCAGAAAATAAAAAACCGGCCAAGTGCGAGTCGGACTCGCCCATGAAGGGTTCCGTAGCAGCAAGTAACATAATATAAAAGTTCTTGTAGTTCGTTGTAACTTTGTGAAAGGTAAATTGCGGTTTTCGATTTATGACGTATTAAAAAAAACTACTTACTAGATCTCGTTCAAACCAATTTTCGGTGGAAGTTTACATGGTAATGTACATTATATATATATTTTTTAATTTTTCAGTTCAGAAAAAAATGATATTAGAAACCACTATATCATTTTTGAAGACCTATCCATAGATACCCCCCCACACGTACAGGTTTGATGAAAAAAAATTTTTGGAGTTTCAGTTGTAAGTATGGGGAACCCCAAAATTTATTGTTTTTTTTCTATTTTTGTGTGAAAATCTTACTCCGGTTCACAGAATACATCTAATTACCAAGTTTCAACAGTATAGTTCTTATAGTTTCGGAAAAAAGTAGCTGTGACATACGGACGGACGGACAGACAGACAGACAGACATGACGAATCCATAAGGGTTCCGTTTTTTGCCATTTGGCTACGAAACCCTAAAAAAACTTGCAGTCATTTAGAGTTACATTTCGAAATATTAAACTCTACTGAAATTAAAACACTTTTGAAAAAGAGAATCGTATTTTATCGAAATTCTTTATAAGATTAGACGAATTCCTTTCAAGGAATAGAATTTCAGGTATTCAGTGTTTGGATTGCAAAGTGAAAAATGTCTTTGGGACTGGGACAAAATAAATCTAGAACAGTGAAATCAGTTACTCGTTGGTCTTATCCTTTGCATATGTGAATCACGTACCTACCTAAATTTAAGGTCTGATGTTGGCTTACATAACATAACATCACGTTTGATGCCTTGAAGCACAGAATACTTAATAGTACTACGTACAGAAAGGACATTCCCTTCCCCGCGCTCATATCAGATACCGCACCTCACCCCGCACTTCGAGGTATTCGTCGCCGACTCTTTAGCAAGGGCGTTCGCAAATCGCAGCGCTGTACTGCTGACACGAACACACAATTTTGCGATTTAAACATTTTTTTTCGAGTTTTAAACACGATGGTTGGATAGTGTGACGCTTTTCCGAATTCGTATTTACATAAACTGTTTGTAAGATTTCGCATTTTTAATACCATGCGATTTAATAACCGATTATTTACAGATAAGTCAATTAAACTAATGATTTTAGTGTTTTTATTTCATTACGAACCCGACTATATATAAACAATTGAACTACAAGGTCACTTCATAATAATGCACACCTTCGGGCAGCGCCGCCGCGCCGCGCCGTCGTCGTCGTTCGGTTCCCCGACACAAATTGCTTTCCGCGCCATTTTTTTTACGCTACGCATGACAGCCAACCCTACTAGATTTCACGCACACATTTGCACGTATAAAAACGTCATTTGTTTATGTAGTAGTAATAGGTAATTATTTTACTAGCGTTGTATGGAGTGTCCGAGGTGTGCTTGAAGGGTGCTTTGAGTGGTGGTCCAGTGGTAACATCCACGACTTACAAGTTGTAGGCGCTTTAATTTGAGTAACTTATTTCATCACCACTTCTCTCAAAGCGCTGACGAAAAACTTCGTGAGGAGCATGTTATAGAACCAAAAATTCGAAGACATGTGACATCTATCAACCCGCACTGGGCCCGCGTGGTGGATTACGGCCTGCTTCTATTTTTAACCACATTCCTAATTTCATAAAAAAGGATCCAGTAACAACTTTCAAAAAGAAACTAACTGTACTTCTATTAAATAAATGTTACTACTCCGTATCGGATTTTCTAGCTGATAAATTTTAGTTATGAGATATACCTAGATAACGCAAGAGCACCTACTTCGCGTGCCAAAAATCGCACCAGTTTACGATCGAGAATCATAAGCCGCCACTTTCGCGCTCAGTCCTGCGTACTGCTGGCTGGGTGAGTGTGAGCGAGAGAGCGCGAGCTTGTGACGTCATAGTAGGTAGTCAAAAAGTGGCACGCTTAGTTTTCATACAGTTCGTGACACTTTGCGTTATCTAGGTATATCTATATCTGTGTATGTATCAATGTTTGTATGTTTGATGATGAACTGCATCAATGATTGCATGCCAAAATGGTAGAATGTAAAGGATTCTTTAATGTTATTATAACCATCTTATTGTCAATACCTACATTCTGAGCAAATAAATGAATATTCTATTTTATTCTATTCTATTTCTACAAACAACTTCTTGTCCCACCTCTTACGCATTTGTTTAATCTCTGCCTACACACTGGTACCTTTCCTCGGTCTCTCAAAAAAGCGATTATTCACCCAATACACAAGAGTGGAAATGGAAACTGTGTCGATAACTACCGACCTATAGCTGTACTACCATCCATATCTAAAATTTTAGAACGTATTATTAATAACAGACTTATTAATTACCTTGAGGACAAAGGGTTGTTGTCTCCAAATCAATTTGGTTTTAGGCAAAAACATTCAACTAGTGGTGCCGTTTTGGAGCTAACTTCCCAGATTGTTGACCAACTTGATTCCAAAAAAAAAGTTCTGTCTATTTTCCTGGATCTGAAAAAAGCTTTCGACACGGTTTCCATTCCCATCCTCATTTCGAAGCTTGAGGGGCTGGGCGTGCGTGGGGTTGCGTTGGACATTTTTAAAGATTACCTACAAAACAGGACTCAATGTGTTAAAATACTTAACCACCTAAGTGATGACCTTCCCGTGACTTTCGGAGTGCCCCAGGGAAGTGTAGTTGGCCCCTCTCTCTTCCTGGTCTACATCAATCAGCTTTGCAATCTAGCTCTGCCCAATGGGAAAATTACCGTATTTGCCGACGACACTGCCCTTACCTTCTCAGGTGCTACCTGGCATGACACTTTCGAGGCAGCGCAATTGGGGTTGAACACTGTAGTCGATTGGCTTAATAAACACCTTCTTACTTTAAGCACGGATAAAACAAAAATACTGACCTTTACTTTACACCAATCCACACAACCCCCAGATTCTTTTGCACTTGCGGCACATTCTTGTCAATCGCCGGAGTCCGTTGCGTGCAGTTGTCCTGTGCTTCAACGAGTACGCTCTATAAAATATCTTGGGGTACTACTCGACAACGGTCTTACCTTCTCCTTGCATATAGACCTGTTGACCTCAAGAATCAGGAAACTGATTTTTGTTTTTAAAACGCTTCGCCATGTCGCTGAGGGAGGAATTGTCAAGAGAGTCTATCAAGCTCTTTGCCAATCTCTCTTAACGTATTGTATTTCGACGTGGGGCGGGGCGCCTAAAACCATACTGCTAAAACTGGAGAGAGCCCAGAGAGCCGTATTAAAGGTAAGCACCTTCCGTCCCCTGCTTTTCCCTACAGATGAGCTATATAAATGCTGTGGAGTTCTCACTGTGAGACAGCTCTTTGTCCTTCATACCGTAGTCTTACAGCATCAAGACACCCCTTACGCCATAATCACCAGAAGACGTAGAGACGCGGTCTGTCAGCCGCATAGATGTAAGTTCGCATTTACTAAGAGATTCTTTTGCTTTCAAGGCCCACATTTATATAACAGACTCAATAAATATCTGCAATTCTACTCTTATCCAAGTAATACCTTAAAAAAAATTGTAACAAATTGGCTACTTGAACAAAAATATATTGACACAGAGCGACTTCTTCTTTCCGGAGAAAAGTGCTACTAATTTGCCACTATCCCTCTCATACATAACACACACACTTCACACACATCACTTACACTTCTCACCACCACTAAACTCCCTCTCGCTTGTATTTTTGGCATTTGTTTCTCTTCGTTGATTTTATTTTACTCAATTTTCATGTATAAGTTACCTTTATTTGCTTTTTTTGTATTATTTGCAATGCCTTAAAAAATATGAACCAAGGGTTGGCACTTGTGCCCTTAATACAAGTTATCCTGATAACTTAGCAAGGGTGCAAGTTACGACAACTTCTAGTGCTATACTCACACTTAAGTCATAAGTATGTAACATTAATTAGCTGTATTGTTGGTACGAATAAATATTATTATTATTATATTATTATTATTATTTCCTCCCACCGAGAGGAGGCCTGTGTCCTAGCAGTGGGAACATATATAGGTTAATAGGCTACGATACCAATCAGTAAAATTATTTGGCTTATGTTTAACTTATCACCAGATTTAATAAAGTAATATATAACATAAAAAAAAAACACTTTTTACTGCCAAAAATAGTAAATGATCACCAAAGGTATTTGTATTCTCATTTGCTCGCTCTTGCATCCCATGTCGACGGAGCCACGCTTAGCGGGGCTCTTATTTCTGTGTAAAGGGTTTAAAGTTACCTAACCAAACCTAACCTCGGGGTGCCCAGCTAGAACTATTGTAATTTTAGACTAAATGTTTTGGTGTTTGTAATTTTTTTTTTGGTGATCATTATATTTAAACCCAAATTATTGAACAGGTTGCCTTTTAATCAGAAAAACACGTTCTACACTAGTTCTTACAAAACAAAACTAAAAGTTTTCCTATTTGACAAATGTCTATATGCCATTGAGGATTTGTAGTATCTGATTATTGTATTATTTAGAAATATTATATAATTTACTAGACCAACCGCGGCAAGCGTAGCTTAACCTGATCGATCGACCCGTGCGGCTGTTATTGCTTGGCCACAAGCCCCTCTTTCAGTAAAGTACCGTACTTAAATAATTTGTAGACCAAAGAAAATACTGTTTTATTTGGGTTAATAACTGGTATCTGCATTAAAGTTAATATCTGCAATAAAAAAACTGAGCTTTACAGTAATGATGTAAATCAACTAGACGACCCCTAAGATTAAACAAAAAATGGATACGTTTAGCATAAGCATGGAATAATCAGCCTATAATGTTGGTGCGGGATTGTCCGAAAGGGTTACCGCTACCCCGGAACATAAAGGGCTAAGGAAGGAACACGGATGGGTTTTAGTCATTAAGAGTCTGACACTACCTTCCGCTCCACCCAGAGCGGGAGGGGTCATTTGATGATTTCCCATCCATAAAAAAAGAGGGATACATATAATTCAACTAGCAACACCACGCGGTTTCTCCCACATAAATGTCGATCCCGTGGGAATATTGGGATAAAGACTACCCTCTGTCTCTTTCCGGGACTCAAACTATCTTTATACTAAATTTCATCTAAATCGGTTCAGCGGTTTAAGCGTGAAAAGGTAACAGACAGACATACTTTCGCATTTATACTATTACATAATCAGCCTATAATGTTCCCACTGCTGGGACACAGGCCTCCTCTCTGTGAGAGGGAGCGGGCCGTAATTAACCAAGCGGGCCCAGTGCGGGTTGGTAGATGTCACATGTCTTCGAATTTTTGGTTCTAGGACATGCCGGTTTCCTCACGATGTTTTCCTTCACCGTTTTGAGAGCAGTGGTGATGAAATAATTTACACAAAGTAAAGCGCCTGTCTGGGCTCGAACCTACGACCTACAACTCGTAAGTCGTGACCGTTACCACTGGGCCACCACTGCTCTCATTTATACTATTAGTATGGATTTAATCCAAAAAAAAGGGCTTTTCATTTCCACCTAAAATCATATTTCCACTAAAAATGTATGCTAAATCTTCTATTAGATTCTAATAGAAGATTTAGCATACATTTTGCAGGCTTACTCAAGGTGGGGTACGCGAACCCCTAGGGGTTCGCCATTCGACGGCAGGGGGTTCGCGATAAGATTTACGTAATGGTGGCTAGACAACTGGCAGGCGCGCGCAGCACTCATTGTGGTACGCGTGCGCGCGACTGTATTGGAAGATATAAACACGGTTATTTATAAGTAAAAAACGAAAATCTTATTGTGAAATATGCTTATCCGGTATAAAAGCTATCCAAATATTGCCGTATCCACCATTGTTTAATCTAAGCTCTTCGAAACCATTTACCAAAAAAGTTTCTCCCCACGCGAAGTTCATATTACCAATAGGTTTACTTTCGGGTCTAAATTATTGTAGGATAGAGTCGTTTGAACACGCAACGCACGTAGGTGTTGATAAAGATAAATAAGCTGTACTCATATCAATCAAAATCAATCATCGCAGCTTATTGCAGAAATTGAGAAAATGATTGATTGAAATTGAGATATTTTTTTATTATATTGGAGGACAGGGTATTGTGGCGCAGCCTGGAAGAGGCCTATGTCCAGCAGTGGACTGCAATAGGCTGAGTTGTATTGTTATATGATTGTAGAAATTAATAAAATTGTGTTAAGGCTAATTTTTCCAAAGTCAGATATTTTAACCGTGGAATGAAATTGACGTCTGACACTTTTAGTACCTACCTATGGACAAACTTGTCAAAAATTCAAAATTTATTCTCAGGATAAGACATTAGGTCTCAGAACAAATAAATAAGGCTGCGTTCAGACGACACGCGCCCGCTAAGCGAACGCCACGCGCGTCAGCAACCGCGTCTAAACTCGCTTTGAAAACTGCGCGTGCCGAGCGCGGGTATAAGGCGGGCACACGCGCGCTTAGTGGGCGCGTGTCGTCTGAACGCAGCCTTAGTAATCATGCATTGTCACGAGAGCCAAACACGTGTGCCAAATTTGAGCCATATAGCTTCAGTGGAAGTGGGTGAAATATTAATTGCAATATTCCAGGACATACATACAAGTGATGATAAATAATAGATTTTAATAATAATAATAAAAGTAAAAAAACCAAGACAGAGGGCTGTCAACAGTAAAGTGAAGCCGGTTTCGTAAACATGTGTGCACTTAGCGAGGTGTAGTTTGATTGTAAATGTGTACGTGTGAGCGTGTATGCACAGAGCGGAGGTGTAGTTTTGGCATGCTTCACTGTATTGTACGCAGCCCTATGTCTTGATTTTTTTATTTGGTCTGAGTTTTAGGTATAAAAGTTTGGTGGAATTCGCTCTAAGAAAGAAATATTGGAGCTTTTGTCTAGGTTTTGATTTATAGCTGTGCTTTATGCCCAATTTCAAAGTCTTGTTGTAATTGAATAAACAATTTCATAAATACGAGACTTGCTTAGATGCCGTCGTATGTTTCGGATTCATCACCGCATTTATTTGTGCTATACTATTCTGTTTTATAGTACAACATTAAAAGCTACATAGCTATACTATACACCGTGAAATTTTAATCACCGTTTTTGTACACAACTATTACTATGGGAACAAACCTGAAATCTTGAAACAAAAAAAAATAATCAGCTGCTCCCTACATTTATGTTCCCATAACTCGTCAATATGTAGGGAACAGATGGCTTTTTTTTTTGCGATTTCATGTTTGGTCCCATAGTAAAAGTTGTTCATAATGATGAGTACAATGACCACTTGGGAGGAAAACGGTGATTAAAATTTCACGGTGCATAGCATTGCGTTCACATTATGCGATATAATATGCTATATGCTATTATATTATAGCATAGTCTGAAATGAGCTTAAAGCTTACCGCACGTCTAATAAAAATATATTCAACTAGAATATTATGACTACCTACTTTTTACAGAAACATTACAACTTGCGTTACGCGAGACGCACGGCGTACACTTAATCCGTTATCGGCCGAGCTCTGCTCGTAAGTCGTCGGCAGAACTCGGCCAATCGAACCAAACATTATTCAAACAAAATAAGTGCACGGAGTCCGTCTCACGAGTGAAGTCCCGCGGCAATAAGTGAAACTAATACATACATAGTTACCAACATTCCGTGGCATGACTGTGGTGGATGGACCTATTACGTGAGACAAACTTTACACCTATTTTTCGGACGTCATTGGACAATTTCAGTTAAAGAAGTGTGAAACATTAAACGACTTAGCTATTCTTCTCCTGGCGACGTTTCTGCGCCTGTCTTATACTCACTAATACTCAGCTTGGCATGCGAACGGTCTCGCTTTTTTATAATACACACTTTATCGAGTGCTGAAAAAAAAAATCTATACAGGATAATTTTGTTATCACCATCCAAATTTTTACAGGGTATTCTACCCATGAATATGAACAACTTTCACTATGGGACCAACTTTGAAATCACGAAAATAAAAACAGCTGTTTAATACAAAAGTTCAATGCCTACTTGACCAAAATTTATGAAACAGCAAATTTTTTTTTTTTCGTGATTGTAAAAATTTGGATGGTGATAAAAAATATCCTTGTATATTTCGCAAGTTTGGCGAAATTCGGCGACCTTTGGTGCACTCCACCACTTGTAAGAACTAAGCTTCGAGGGGTGCTCTTTTATTTAAATGAAACTCCTATCGGATTTCTAAAGATAATTTTTTTAGCAGTTTTCACATTATAAAATTAGCCCATCTTATTTTTACACGTCCAACCTACTCTTATTGAATGATACACGCTTAAACGTTCGAATGGAACATGCCTTTTTAAATATGACCTCTACAGTACGCCCTCAATTTCTTTTACACGTCAGTGATTTGGTTCGACCGACCGAGTTCGGCCGATGACGGATTGGGTGTACGCGAACCTTTTACCTTTCATAACAAAGTGTCTGCAACACATAATGTGTTGTTATTTATATACAAAGTTAACTGGAAAATTACACAAAGGGTTGCCAAGCAAAATCTCAAGTTCGAAAACGATCCCCACATTCCTGAAACATTGTTATAAGGATCTCTTATGTTGTGTGCTTGTGATCATTTTCAAATGTTAGGAATCTCTTAGAAGCACTTTAAGGTTTGTCAAACGTTTAAATAACTATCCTAGATAACATTTAAGAAATAACGTTAGAAATTGAAATCGTTGTCATCAAACTGTAAGTGGAATTGGATTTCAGCAAAGGATGTCACGTAATTGGATTAACATAATTTTTTTTTTTTTTATCTAGCCTGCGCTGTCTCACTCCTGGGCAAAGGCCTCCCTCCACTCCTTCCATTTTTCGCGAGCCCGCGCGTCCTCCCTCCAGTTTTTACGGAACCTATCCAGCTCGTCCCGCCATCTCCCACGTGGTCTGCCGCGACCCCGCCTCACTGCCTCAGGGCACCCAATTCTGCGCTATTTGGGCCCACAGTTTGTCCGGCATGCGGCAGACATGTCCTGCCCAGTCCCATTTAAGTTGAGCAGCCTTTTGAGCCACGTCAGCTATCTTTGTTTTGGAGCGCAGTATTGTGTTTCGAACACGATCCGTTAATTTAACGCCTAGTATACTGCGCTCCATTGCTCGTTGGCAGACCTTGAGTTTGGACTTCTGGATGTTAGTCAAAGACCAAGTTTGTGCACCATAGGTTAAGACGGGAAGAATACACATGATAATTTATTTAAAAACGTGTATATTTAGCCAACAGTAGTAAAATTAGCTATACAATAATAGTGCCTAATCATAGCATAATCAGCCTATAATGTTCCCACTGCTGGGTCAGAGGTCTCCAGAGCAAGTGGGCAGTAGTTCATCACGCAGGCCCAGTGCTGGTTGATAGATATTACACGTCTTCGACTTTTGGTATTCTTTCCTTTACCGTTTTGAAAGCAGTGGTGATGAAATTATCGAGACAAAGTGAAGCGCCTGCCTGGGTTTGAACCCACAACCTACTCGTATGCCTCGCTAGTAGGAGTGGGTTGTAACAGGTAAAATCGCATATCTGTTCCATCTGTTCCTGTTCCACGTAATTAACAGTTCCAAAAACCTGTTAAAAAATAACAGGCTGTTATTTCATACTATGTGGGAACAAACTATTGCGTGTTCTCTGTTACCACAGCTGGTACACGTAGGTAGGTGTTACACCTATGCGAGAAAAGGAAAGAGCTTGAGACGGACGATGTAACAGGGTATCACAGTGCACCAGTAACATATTTTTTATCTTATTCTAAGTAACTGTCATAAGTATGAATAGAGAAAAGTTTGTGACTGGATGGATTCTGTTATCTCGTCGTGGAACAGAAGCTGTTTTTTCAGTTTTGTTTTGTTTTATTTTATTTTAACTCTTACTTTCTGTAACTATCTAACATCCTCAAACTGTAATGTAATCATAAACATTGTAAAATTGCACTCCAGAGCCACAAGATACAAGCGATGCTTAGTTTGTGGCTCACCGAATCCATCACATTGTATTTTACTTTTTGATGAATAAACTTATTATTATTATTAAGTTTGTTTGTCACAGTTACAGTATATTATCTTGTGATACCTGTTATATTTAGCTGTTACGATATATGTTATGCCTGAACGCCTCTAAGGCCGAAGCCAGCCTAGCCGAATCCGGCAAGGATATGCTCACTGTGGAGCCCCGAGAGTCGAGAGGCTTTAAACAATGTGACTAGTCGCGCTTCACCACGTGAGGTGCGACGTCGAAGCCCATTTGGATCGCGGAGATCGATGCTGTCCGGTTAACGCGTGCATCACGGCTCCGAAGGTCCGAATTTACCTCAGTTCGATGTCGGGGCTCGGAATAGTCTGTAGACGTATCGTACATATGTATCCTCATTCATACTCGCTAGTCGTGACCGTTATCTCTGCGGGCCACCATTGCTGACATGATCGTATACCATTCGTCCGGATTTATTACCGTTGGATCCCGTTTTTGAATCCCATTTTAATATTTTTGGCGTTGGATCCCGCAAAACATTATTTCAAAATCAACCGAAGATGGTGTTATTTGCAGATGACACATCATTGATCTTTAAGATAGACAGACGGGCACAAAATCTTGACGACGTGAATAACTCTATTCTTCAGGTCCAAGATTGGTTTACGGTAAATAATTTGGTACTAAATGAAAAGAAAACCAAATGCATTAGATTTAAATTACCAAATGTTAGAAGTAGCGAATGTGACATCATACTGAATGGAGAAAAACTAGAATTTGTTGATCAAACGGTTTTCCTGGGAATCACGCTAGACGAGAAATTACAATGGGGACCTCACATAACATCTCTTGCGGGGCGGCTTAGCTCGGCCGCTTATGCTGTTAGGAAGATACGACAGTTAACAGATGTAGAAACCGCGCGTTTAGTCTATTTTAGCTACTTTCACAGCATTATGTCATACGGCATTTTACTATGGGGTCGAGCTGCTGACATTGAATCCATCTTTATTTTGCAAAAGAGAGCTGTCAGAGCCATTTATAATCTACGTCGCCGCGAATCTCTCAGGGAACTATTTAAAAGGATTAATATTATGACGGTACCTTGCCAATTCATTTATGAAAATATTATGTATGTAAGAAAAAATCTACATCTTTTTAACAAAATAAGCGATAGACATAACTTTAATACAAGAAATAAAGATAAAATACATCAACCATTTTTCAGATTAGCCAAAGTACATACATCTTTTATGGGGTACTGTGTTAAATGTTACAATAAAATACCTTGTGATATATTGCAATTAAATGAAAGAAAATTTAAAACTCACATTAAACGTACACTTTGTAAACAAGCATACTATAAATTAGAAGATTATATCCAAGATAAGAACGCTTGGAAACATGCTGGTCCTGCTCCATAGGACAATCTAGAGTCTAGACAAAATCAAACTGGTTGCTAATTTAATTGTAAATTTTTTTATTCTTTTTTTTTACATTTATTACTCACACCCTGACTTATTACTTGTATTTTGTTTTTTAATTAAAATCGTTTTGCTTGTACCATGTTTGTAAATATGTGAGCACCATGTATCTATCAGATAATTAATTTATATGTCATGGTTTCGTTTTAATTCTTTTACCTATTGTGGTATAGTAATTTTATTGTAGGTGCATCGTCCTCACATGTTATTATATAATTAATGTACCCATGCAAAATATTGTACCTAAACATTTTAAAAGAGTAACGGTGGAGTTTCTTGCCCGTTCTTCTCCATACGAAAACTACCTTTTGGAATGGGCGACTAGAATCAATTCTATTTTAAGATAATTTTTGACGTTCAAAAGTGCCTTTTATGTGCCTATTTGAAATAAATGCTTTGACTTTGACTTTGACTTTGACATTATTATGTATTTCCGTTGGATCCCGAATTTAAAAAATGCAAGATAATTACGTTTTATTGTCGTTGAATCCCGAAAAGTATTTCCGTTGGATCCCGAATGCTTAAAAAAATATGAATGCGGGTACTTTCAACAACAAAATTGTTTATAATAAAATGAGGGGTTCACTAATGTTTCACCAAAACTCCATTGAAAAATTTTTAGTTTACAACCAACGTTTCGTATATACTATTTATTTCACAAACAACTCATTTTCTATATAATCTAGTCGTTTCTGGCACTCGCCGGCCGCTGCCGCGGCACCGCTCGCTTCGCTCGCTCGGCTCGTGCGTAGGGGTCACAGTTTTAACCTAACCTAACCTAACATTGTTTTTTTTTTTTTAATAATTAACCTAATCTAACTAGTTCGGTTCCGGGTAACCCACTAAAAATAATATCTTTTTAGTGTTTGATAAAGGTAAATCACTTTTCATCTGAAATGTACACATTTTGTTATAATATGGGATTCAACGGAAATAGCAAACGGGATCCATCGGTAATACCTAAAAAACGGGATCAAAAAACGGGATCCAACGGTAATAAACGTTCGTCCGCAGTAAACATTTTCCCCCTTACTAATAAACGTTGTATAGCGCCTGTATAGTTATACAACGCTTTGTCTTCTTCTTTCGAAAGTCAAATTACTGACGACTGAAAGAGAGAAATCGGTGTGTAAGTATTCAACTGATATATAATACGTTTATTAGTAATGGGGTAAGACAAATAAATGGTTCATTGTGCGTATCATAGAAACTCAAGAAAAATAAATGTAGGTCAAGCAATTATAATTAAATAAAAAAAGTAATTAAAAAAATTAAATAAAAGTTGGAAGCAGGCGGGACCCATTTGAGTTTGAAACTATAATAATGGTATGGGCCCCGTCTTCCAACTTTCATTTAATTTAAAATGGGCTTGTTTTTTAGTTTTTCAGTTAGTTTTAGTATAAGGTTGCAGTCGGGTTTTTTAATTTTTTTAAATTACTTTTTTATTTCCAGCTTTTTAGTTTACAAATGTGAAAGATTTTGCAGACGATTTAGTTCTCTTGGTACGTGTTTTTAACGATTTGTCACTTTGAATTACTTTTTACCATATAAGTTGCATATATTTTTGTAATCACCTTTCCAAACCCTTTATTTTGATACCCCACTCGATAGGTTTTGAGAAAAAAAATTATTGAAGGCATAATATGGCACCAAAAATCGGCCATTTTGGTTTTTTTTTATTTTGATATACCCAGTGTCACTCTCACAGTAAATACGAATCTAACGACACGTCTCAAGCTAAAATCCATCGAGCCGTTTAGGCCGCAGAGCGTGCCAAACAATTATACATACATACATACTCGTACAAACATACATACACTCGAAAAACGTAACCCTCCTTCTGGCGCAGTCGGGTAAAAATGATGAATTATAAGTAATAATTATGAAGTCAAGTCGCAACATAAAACGTTTACAGTAATTTTCCCATCTGTTTTCATCGTAACCTACATTTCAATGAACATGACCCAGTCAAACAAAACCTTGAATCAAAACCCCTATTTTGCCCTCGACAATTAATATGTTCTACAAGAACAGATACAATAATACAAATACGTGTACATACAAAAATACAAATACGTGTACGTCGTCGAAAACAACACGAATGAAATTCAATTTCAATTTACTTTTACTACAAACTTGAAGTTTGACGGCTGACCCTTCACCCTACAAAGTTAAGGGTTCATAAAAATGATGGATTCTGTAACAAGATGTCAGGAACTGAATATTGGGTTTCAAACTGAATATTGATGACGGAGTTTGTCAATATTTGGGTGACAATATGTTTTTTTTTTTATTGTTGGTTGTTTTTTTTTTTTATGAAGGGTGAATTTTTATGTGAGTTATTTTTTTTAGTGTTAACGTCACTAAGTTGGTAGGGGCAGTACTACGTCAATAGTGTAATAGGTGATCTGGTCAAGCTCCGCGCGTGACCTATCGGTCACGAAACAATAGTCTTAGAAACCAGAAGTGGAATATATTGGAAAACAAATTACTAAGTAACCTACAAAGTTATATTTCTTACAAATCATTTTTAAGTAGCAACAAGCACATAGGTAAATAACAAGTGCATAAGAATTATATAACACGACCCCAATCAACACTATAACGTCCCTAGAATACGCCCGTAGCATCCGAAGCCAAATAGCAAGCAGACCCAGCGCCCATTGACAGCACACCATGCCTTTTTCTTATAAGCTGTCACTCGAACCACGTAGGTTGGAAGGAGTATCTAAGAATAGAACATCAATTGTGTCTCATTAGCGGTGCTTGACAGATTAAAATCATAATATTTTTCTAAATAACCAATTTTATTACTATCTACATATAAGTATGTATAAAACCGTATCCTTATAGCTAGGTATATATAAGGTATTTACACAACAAACTTTAAGAGGTGCTTTAGACCATCGAACTGAACAACTTTCACTATGGAACCAACTTTGAAATCACGAAAAAAAACAGCTGTTTAATACAAAAGTTTACTTATTTATTTAATACTTCAAGCTCATAAATGTACAGAGGCGGACTTAATGCCGTAGGCATTTTGGCATTTTCTACCAGTCAACCTTTGGGTGATGCAGAGACAAACAGTAGTAGATGCAATCATAAACATTGAGGAATAAATATTTTAAATATGTATAAAGATACGCATAAACTTATTAAAACTATGAATATAATATATACCTAATTACATATAAATATAAGCACAAATAAATATACATAAATATCACCCACCAAAAAAAACGAAAATGTATGAATGAAACATCAGATTTTTTTTTCGTGATTTCAGAGTTGGTCCCATAGCGAAAGTTGTTCAGTTCCATGGTTTAAAGAACCTCTTAAAGTTTGTTGGGTTAATTTTTGAAACACCATGTGTATAATAAACAAATTACGTCCATAATCATTATAACCGCTGCAGTGGCGGCCCAGTGATAACGACTGCGACTTACAAGTCCTAGGTCGTGGGTCCTAATAACACCGTTACTAATAGGAACTAACGAATAATGATCCACAAATCGTGAAAACCATACGAAGCCAGGCTGACAAAATAATCAAACATGATCTCAAAAGCTCTGCATGCCAAAAACAAAAGTTGAGTTACTCGTAGGTACTAACAACCTTGAGTGCTTGGCCAGACTGGCAGCGTGGGGCGGGGAGCGGCACGGGTGCGGGAACGCGCGCGATCTGCCTGTCCGCAGTAAGTGCGGCTGCGTTCTGCGTGCTGTCATGTCGTGTTTGTCAAAATATAATATGGATGAAGAAGACTTATTTTTACTAGAAAAAAGCTCGACTTAGTTTGAGAACCCCGGTCCCCGCGCGGGTTGCCCGCGCATCCACTGCGGCCACTTGTATGAACGAGCTGTGGCGTGAGTTGCCCGCGCGCTCCCCGCGCCGAGTAGCCCGCGCCGCTCACCGCGCCCGCGTGCCCACTATGGACACTCAAATGAAGTTCTTATGTTTGAGTATGCCACGCCGCGCCCGCCCCGCGCTGCCAGTCTGGCCAAGCACTCAGATTTTCCACTACGCTACGGACTCGTCTGAAGCAAGCCTTAAGAGCTCAAAGCGTAGGAAAATTAAAAATTAAGGAACACGCCGAAATGTTCTTTAGAATTAGACCTGCTTTGAGGAAAGGGGAATTAAAAAGTTGGGGTAAGGTAGGATAGTTTTATGTGGCAGTAATTTTTAATATAACATCCTGCTTGTATTCTACGTAGGGCTAGGCAATGGTATACCTATAGTACGCCCACATTTTTCTAGTTAAGTTTAAGAGGATTACTAGACCTAAACGCAAAAAACGCAAATTTTATAATGCTTTTAAACTATATGGTTGACTACAGTAAACAAAATCAGAAAAATATAAATGATATTCTCCAGGATATATGCTAGGTAGATAGTGTGTTGAAAACATGTAATACAACTAATTTGATACGATAGATAAAAATCATGAAGATACCTCTAAAAATTTTCTTTTTATTATAATAAAACCATACTAATATACATACAATCATTCTGATTTTTTGTCAAATTATTCTATAAGCAACCTACTAATGTACTAGTGTTTTAATTTTTTAGTCCAAACAATAGATTTTTTGTAAATAGATAATAAAATAATAATAATTGCTTCTTATTTTGCAATAAATTACCAGCGTTGTGTCATCGCGCTTGACATTCGCCCATTATTAACTAAACCAATTGCTTACTATTCCAAACTATGCCTTAGCACTTATAACCTAAACTATCAACACCTCTTTACAAAGTTGGCTCATTCTCCAAACTCACCACAACCTACCTTGAATTAACCGCGTCTCTTGGTTATAAAGCTTGATATTTCGGATCTCATCTTTTTACGTTAAATTTAACGATTAAAAAAATAAAAACGAACCTATGACACCTGCTTTATGCATAGTTCGATTAGCTTGCAAATTTTCATGGCCTAATTTGAAAATTTTCATTGAATATTCTCCTTTTATTTTGCGGTTTAGAGGTAACTTTGAGACTTCTTTGTATCGAGAAAATTGTATGCAATCGTGTTTTCGCAACCGATGACACCTCGCAGTAGTCCTCATCTTTATCGTATATTAATTTCAAAGTGAAAACTGCAGAACTGTTGGAACTACAGCCGTTAATGCTAAGGCAATTTTCGCAATCTGAGGTAGTACCGGTCCTTAAGGTTGGTTCTGCACACGACGAGGTACGTCACCTTGCATCAAGTGGCGGTAAGTGCATGTTAGGCACCGTTCTCACTGTGGCTAGACATTTATCTTGGTAATCTGTCGTTTGGTCGATCTTGACTAGATGTTCTTGCTAAGCTGTGACGGGACTTGCCGAAAGAAAAATGACAATCGCACTGTGATTTTACTGCTATACTAAACACCTTTTCCTGTTTGGTAGTAAAAATTTTATTCTTCTCTTAAATAAATTGCAATCTATAGTTTTGTATAATTTAGAAGCATTTTTTCAATTTTGTAAATGTAAGAACCATGGATCCGTTTATTATGTTTTTTTTTTATGTTGACTTGAAAGAGCATGGCAGTTGAGAATGTGTCATGCTCACTTAAATGTCTCACTGATGGATGCGCGTGTGTTGGATCATTCGGTTCCCTACAAAATTGTTGAGCTGGATGGTGCTGATCCACGCGTCATGTTCGTGAACGGGCGCCGTTGGTTGAGACTGGTTATCTCTTAACTGCCAAGGCTTATTTTTAATCTTATTTTTTTAATTATTTCTTCACTTGTGTGTTTTTTTACATTGTTCTTACATACCTATAGAAGCAACAAGAATAATGTACCCAGGATTTTGTAATATTCTTGATTTAAAAGAGTGTCCATGGAGTTTCTTGCCCGTTCTTCTCCATAGAGATCTACGTTTTGGAATGGGCAACTAGCTTCAACTTTCTGAATAACTGACCGACTATTTAATTTTGACAATTCAAAAGTGCCTGTACGTGGTTTAATTGAAATAAATGCTTAGAGTTTGGGTTTGATTATCGACAGTGATTAATCTTGTCGTGGTATATTCTACAGAAATGAAAAGCTGTCTCCGACATAGCTTGCAGAGTTACCAAGCAGCAGTGGTATTCAGCTACTGAGAGCCT
Source organism: Amphipoea oculea (assembly GCA_945859645.1). Lineage (NCBI taxonomy): Eukaryota > Metazoa > Arthropoda > Insecta > Lepidoptera > Noctuidae > Amphipoea > Amphipoea oculea. The sequence goes on along the minus strand of OX243881.1, from coordinate 4,173,477 downwards.
GCCTAAGTCTAGTCCAAGATAATACAGTGGCAATGAGCTCTGGCAAGGAGCAATGCCCATTGAAGCGAGTGAGTTCTTAAGTGCAAACCATGGTTCGGCAAACGTATACACAAAGTAGGAACACTTAATGAGAAGATGAACTTTATGGTAAAACTGATCATGTACTCTGGTCATGTGTATAGATAGCCTTAAGGTGTAAGATCGAATCTTGTGCGCGGTGCACAATACACGTTGATTGCGAGAAGTTCTGGGTTTCGAGAAACTTGACTTAGATGGAGGGTACCTGTGAGGTTTCTGTGTGTGGCGACGTGTGGTTCTGTGTTGTGGATCAAGTTTTGGTAATTGGGATTTTGGTGAGGAGACTGAATTGCTGGGACAAGTTTGTATAGTCAGTTAAAGCAATTAGCTGACCCAACCTTACATATTTAAATGGTTGAGATTTTTTAGAATACGAATCGATATATTTTTATAATTATTTTATGTTTTATTTACTTTGCACAAATTGGTCTCATTGGTTTGTGGCATGCAATCTTTTTGATATTTATAAGATTACCTAATAACGGCATAAAATTATAAGATAAACGCCAATACAAATTGAGATGGAGCACAAGGTTGCATATATCTCTGCTCTCTTCTCGCATGAACAAAATAAAAAATATTTACGTCTTGGAGAAAATTTAGGCAAAACAGAAAATTTTGTAGCGGGTTGAACGGTCAGGGTACAACTTGGCGATGTCTTTATTGTGTTACCAGCTGCGCCCCGCGGTTTCACCTGCATAAGTGTCGATCCCGTGGGAATATCGGGATAAAAACTATCCTATGTCCTTTCCCGGGACTCAAACTATGTGTGTGCCAAGTTTCAAGTCCTTTCAGTAGTTTAAAACGATACCAAGGTATATATTTATATTCCAGTCCCGCGATTTGAATGTCAAAGAGTACAGACCTCACACGACATATCTTTCACGAATCAGTACATAGAAAACACAATATAAATGAACATAAAAACGCTTTCATAATGTTATGCATATATTCACATAATAAAATTTATGAGGCCCACAACACACAACATGAAACCGAACCAAATTTGACGGAAAGGGTAAAAACACAATACAATTTGCATGCTTTCTGTGTTAGGCTTTGAAAACTGTGGTTTACTTGTAGGCGATTGCTAGATTAGGCTGAAAATTGCAACATTACCTAAGTGATAGGCCTTTTTATTTTGTCTAATTTGTATGATCACCACTGTTCCCAAAACGGTGAAGGAAAACATCGTGAGGAAACCGGCATGTTCTAGAACCAAAAATTCGGAAACATGTGACATCTACCAACCCGCACTGGGCCCGCATAGTGGACCATAGCCCGCTCCCTCGCACAGAAAAGAAGGCTGTGACCCACCAATGGGAACGTTATTTGTGATTATGCTTGTGATGTTGACTATGAACGAAGTTTTGGAGACGTATGCCTAAATTTCGTTTTGTCAAACTCATCATTTTTATCATGATGGACCTCCCCCAAGCGTCGCCGTAACAGCTGGTCCTGCGCTGCCAGCCCGCAACGAGTTCTCGCAAAGTTCGTCGAATCGATCTCTATTGTAAATCATACATCATCCTTAATACTGTATCCATTTACGTTGGATGACCAACGTAAATGGATACAGTATTAAGGATGATGATCCTTTGATCCAAAACGTGGTTCCAACGTTTTAAAAACCCTTTATATTAAAGTGGCGATTGGGCTGAAAGCCTCCTAGAAAAATGGTCTCTAAGTCTAGAGAAATAGTAAAACAGGTCTTCTTGGAAAGAATAGTGCACTGTAAAGCAAAATCTTTTTAACTACGCGTGGATTCTATCTGGACCTTGATTGGCTGCGACATTTCGCCAGGATCACCTTTTTCTTATGTATATTTCGCGTTTCAAAAGAAGTTAGGAGAAATAAAATAAGGGTCTTCTTCGACAAAAAAGGTTCACAGATCTCTTTAATGGCTAATGGATTTTGTTTGGACCCTGATTTACTGTGACATTTCACAAGAATCGTCATTTTCAAAGGTAAGATGGATTTAAAAATGGTTAATTCTGCTATAGTGCACGCGGTGAAAGACGTGATATAATATTACTGGGCCGCAATGAAAGCGGGCCGGTTATAAAAAACGCGATAACTTTTAAAATATTTGAGCAATCCTTTTAAAATAATAACTAAATTAAAGTATATTTAATTACGAATATAGGAAGAAGTAAAATCTTTTTATTTCTTCAGGTGATTGTATTAAAAACCATAAATCCTACTTCCTATTCCTACTAATATTATAAACGCGAAATTTTGTGAGGATGGACGGACAGATGTTTGTTACTCTTTCACGCAAAAATTACTGCACGGACTTTGATGAAATTTGGCACACAGATAGTGAACAGGCTTGAGGTTGCCAGTCCTTTCCGTTTCCTCCCTGTTTAAATTTACCGCCACTGGCACTCGCCCATCGGTGTGAGTGCGACAAGGACAACGTATCGCTCACGCCACCTGACGGCGAGAACAAGAAAGTAGTTCGAACTCAACAAAAACGCCGGCCAGCCACTAACATGCGCGCGCGGCGAAAAAAAACACCAAAATATCGTGAATACAACTGCTAGTGATGCAGTGTGGTGATCTCCTGGCTCCCAGCATCCCGTGAGTACCTGACCTATTTCAATTCACCATCTTTTAGCCTGTTTCTGAGTAGGAAACATCAAAAGCGTCCTTAGCTATACGCGATACTCAATCAGATAGTTTATAACCAGGTTTAACACATTGAACATTTTTATCCCGATATTCGCACGGGATCGAAACTTACGCGGGTGAACCGCGGGGCGCACCTAGTAATAAATAAAGACGATTTTTATAATTTGAACAACTTTGAAAACTAAAACCACCGCGGTGTTCTACCTCGACCTATGGCCGGGGGTGCGGGATGGGTTTGAGACTTCGAAAGTCAAGACCATTACCTAAGGGCCACCGCAGCTCTCTTCTCTTCAAAATATTCTTGTCTATTTCATCCTTATTTTACGATACCCGCTATTTCTCAGGCCCAAGTCCTTTTGACGTGACATTTGCTTTTGTACTTCACAAAGGTCACTGGCAGGTATGAACGCAATTCGGTGCTCAAAGCCATATGAATAACATTATTTGTTGTTAACCCATATAATTGAGTTATTGTATGAACAATGGTTTCGGACTGTCGAGTCAATTTCATTTGATATTTGTACAAATGCCAATAGGATTAGAACTGTTGTTTTGTTTTTTGTGGGTAATGTTTTTGAAGTGTAAACTTCTTTAGCGGCGTTGCACACTTTTTTTGTATTGGGTAAAAAAAATTAAACTCGCGTCAGGACATCGCGTCAGTACACGTGACCATCAGGAGAGACTACACAGGGGAGAACTACTACTCCTAACTACTATGTATTCCCCTCACTTTCTACGGCGGCGCCAACCGAAGTGAACCAAGTGACACACGACAGTAGATGGATGGATGGATGGATGGGTGTGGGTGTGGGTGTGGGTGTGGGTGTGGGTGTAGTACCTACACTGCTGTGTATTCGTAAAATTCGTGTATATAGTGTTTAAAATATGGAAATTGAACAAAGTGCATGTATTAATGAAAAAAGTGACGCAGAAATAGTGAATAAAAATGAGTTATATTAATTAAATTAATAATTGATTTATTTCAACGTTAGTTCAAGTTTTCACTTCTGCCGGCACTCCCGGAGTGCAACCCGTCTATTTTTTTATTTTTATTTCGGTCTGATTCCCTGAGCCCCCCTCCACCCCCCCCCCTCCTCGATCCCCTGCTAGTTCGTCTTCTGTTTTAAACTTTGTCTTATCCACTTTATGCTAGGTTACTCTTTTTGACTTTTCACCTATAATTATTTATGTCTTTTGCGACCTCTGGCCATGTTGGCCCTGCAAATGATACTAGATCGTCACACCACCTTCGCCTTGGTCTACCTCGACGGCGATGTCCTGCCTCAGGCGCCCAGTGAGTGAGGATCTTTGCCCATCTCTCCGGGTGCATTCATGAGACGTGTCCGGCCCACTCCCAATTCAGCCTGACTGTTTTTCTCCAACATCCGCTACTTGAGTTATGGAGCGTAGCGTGGTGTTTCTAACTCGATCAGTATATGCTGCGCTCCATTACCTGTTGGAAGAGTTGAGAGTTGAGTTGAGTTTGGAAGAGAAAAGGCGAGGCCTTTGCTCCGCAGTGGGACACAAAATAGGCTAATAAAAAAAATGTCTTTAATAATTTAAGCACACAAATGTATAGATGCGGACTTAATGCCTATGGCATTTTCTACCAGTCAACCTTTGGGTGATGCAAAGTGAAGTAGCAGCATAGTAGCGAAAGTTAAGGAATAAATATGTATTTATCCTACTTCCTACTATCCTACTTATCGTACTTAATATTATAAATGCGAAAGTTTGTAAGAATGGATGATGAAGATGTTTGTTACTCTTTCACGCAAAAAATACTGAACTGATTTTGATGAAACTTTACAGTAATATAGCTTATACATCAGAATAACACATAGGATACTTTTTATCTCGATATTCCCGCGGGATCGACACTTATGCGGGTGAAACCGCGGTACGCATCTTGTATAACACTGTCAAAATGAAAGCTATGGCTACTTTTAGTGTGTGACGCAGTTACCCCGCAGGACACATTAGTCGTCAATTCGCCAGTCACGAAGGCTATTTCACTCAACTTTTAATGAATACTCAACTATAAATCACCAACTTAATTACAAGCTGAAATTGACACAAAGTTGATCACTTCTCATGGAACAGAATCATAAATCCCGTTCATATTAGTGTCGACAATTATTGATCGACTGACGTCATTGATACTCCACTGCACGCGTTCATCGAAATCCGATGTGTATCGTTAATTAGCTGGAGACACTTCAACAGCACTGATTCACAAAGCAGGAATAATGTAGTTGAAATTGATACGCAAAATCTGTTGCTAGGTTGTAATTAAAGGAGTATGGTGGTACTTGCATTGCTCTGTTGATAGAATATAATAGAATACTCTTTATTATGTACACCATATCAATTACAGTAATGATGGGCGAATCCGAGATGTTTTAACAATCGAAAGAATCGGAGTCGTTAAAATAAACCATCGAGTCAACCATCGACTCGCCGTTCTACAAAACAATCGAGATGTTTTTCGATTGTCTCGAGTCAATGGAATCGACCGCTAGTTTTCGACTGTTCGAATCAGTCATTCATCACTCTCACTCACCGAGTCTCGCTCGGTCACCGAAGTCAGTCGATTGCATGCATCAACCCGAGGTGCATGTTAGTTAGAGGTGAGAGCGTGCCACATTCGATGACTCGAGTCGACCGAGCCGCGCGTAATTTGTGAATGTTTACCTTTACTTACGACGACGATTACTTTGCACTGTTTTAATTTTTTTTAACTATTTACTTACATTTTATTACCGTCGCGGTATTGATTATTTTCGATTGCTCTTGTTGAAAGAATTAGTTTGGATTCGCAATCATAACGCAAGTCAAGAACTCGCGAAACTAAACCATCGATGAACAACTCTCGAATGAATGCGCCAGTCGCAATACAGCTTAAGCAGACCGAGTCGGACTCGAGTTCAAGTCGAAACAATCGAGAACCATCGAGATATTCGAACAATCGAAACAATCGAATAAAACCTCTCGCCATCGCGCATCGCTAAATTACAGACAGAGAGAGACACACACACACACAGACAGACAGAGACACACACAGACAGAGACATAGAGAGAGACAGAGTTGATTTTTGAAGAGAAAATTTCTTTAGGCGCGTTGGTCATTTTTTTAAGATGGGAAGAAACCATTGAATTCGCGCCACTGTTACCGTAACGACACCGCTTTGGATGTATTCCTCCTGCTTGACCACATGGGGTAAGTCGAGAAGGCGATAATGTATGTATGTGTATGTATGACATTATCCAAAAAGCGTATATTTACAAAATAATTAATGTTCATTGATGATCGATCATGAGGAATCTGAGACCATGCAAACATTAATAGGTCTGTTTTACACTAAAAGCTATATCGTCGACCGTAGGTTCAATTGCGGTAAGGGACAAAATACCCAAAATGAGTTGAGTATACAGTTTTGTTCAGAATTTTTCGCTCTATCGAATGGTGAATATGAAAAAATTCTAGCTTAAGAAAAATGTCCCTTACCCTAATGATTTTGGATCCAAATTTCGCGTATTTTGTCTCTTACCTCAATTGAACCTACGGTCGACGATATATTACTATTATCATTTCGAGCCATTACCGCCAATTTATCGTAAGCGACATTTTAACGATAATGCGATTTTTATAGCAAACAACATAGTTTTAAATTTATCTCTACGATGAAAATCGTGTTTTCGTAAAAATGTCGCTTACGATAAATCGGCGTTAATGGTTCGATTTAGTCACTCAACATGACTCATTCACAATCCATACTAATATTATAAATTCGAATGTAACCCTGTCTGTCTGTCTCTCTGTCTGTCTGTCTGTATGTTACCTTTTCACGCCTAAACCACTGAACGGATTTAGATGAAATTTGGCAAAGAGATAGATTGCATTCCGGGGAAGGACATAGGATAGTTTTTATCCCACAAATAATCCTTTAAGGGGGTGAAAAGGGGGGTGGAAGTTTGTATGGGGTAATCAATAACCGCTGAACCGATTTAGATGAAATTTGGTATGAAGATAGTTTGAATTGTAGGGAAGGATATAGAATAGTTTTTATCCCCAAAATTAAGGGTGTAAAAAGGGGGGGTGAAGATTTGTAAAGGGAAACAATAAAAAAGGACTATAATCGCGAGTGAAACAGCCGGGCACAGCTAGTATTTAATAAATTACACACACGACAGAAAAAAAAAGACCGAATCGTGTGGAAAAGGGAGAGGGAGGCATTTGCTCTGCAGTGGGACAACATAGGCTATATACAGAGTGTCCCTGGAAGTATGGATCAAATCAGGTGATTTCCAAACTTATTATCCCTGAGAATGTCGGTGAATTTTTTTACGGTTCAAAAGTTATAACCAGTTTTTCTTTTTTTTTTCAATCACTTCGCATAGTGCTCAAAGAAAATAATCACGAAAAAAAAAAACTATCAGGGCTAACAATTTATTTTTTTTAGATAACCGTGATAGTTTTTTTTTTATGTTTTTTTTCTTTGAGCACTATGCGAAGTGTTGAAAAAAACAAAAACTGGTCATAACATTCTCAGATTTAAAATTTTGGAAATGACCTTGCCCACGCCTCTATTCGATTTGATCCATATTTCCAGGGAAACCACAGATATAAATATACCTAGATAACGCAAGTATCACGAACTGTATGAAAACTAAGCGTGCCACTTTTTGACTACCTACTATGACGTCACAAGCTCGCACTCTCTCGCTCACGCTCACCCAGCCAGCAGTACGCAGGTCTGAGCGCGAAAGTGGCGGCTTATGATTTTCGATCGTAAACTGGTGTGATTTTTGGCACGCGAAGTAGGTGCTCTTGCGTTATCTAGGTGTATCTATATCTGTGAGGGAAACCCTGTATAAATAATAAATTGCAGAAATACCTGATAACTTTTACATATTTCGTAACAGATGGTACCCGCCTCAGCTGTTTTTATGACTTGTTTTTCCATAAGTACAATCTAAAACATCTGGCACATCATTTCACACAAGTTCGGTTAATGTTTTATTTATTTGAAATACCCGTTATAATATTTTAGTTTTTAGTATATTTGGGGATGACCCCTTTTTCCGATCTATGAAACTATTATTTACGACTTCTATCGGTCCATTCTAAGATCCATAAATATATTACTAGATGGCTTGGAAAGTTGCGAAGGGTCACTTCCATTTCATGCTTTATCACTTTATATGACCTGAACGTGTCGTAAATCATCAACAGAATATTTTTATATTATTTTAGTTATTGATAAAGTGTGGAAGTCGGTTATCGTTGTATGTGATGTGATGCGGGAGAATGAGGAAAAAGTCGTAAGGAAAGTTTTGAGTATGAATGTTTATGAGTTACCTTGGGTAACCTGGAAGTCTTTAAACAGACTCCGAACCCAGGTTGACCGAAGCAAGGAAAACCTGTTCAGGTGGAGATTCAAGACGAGTCCGCCTTGGAGTGTAAATGTGGTGCTGTTTCGCAAACGATGGGGTACCTAATATCATGTCCTGAGTGTCCTGTCAGCTGCACGTTACAGGAACTGATGGACGCTAGAGATCGCGCCAAACAAGTAGCCGAATCTAGGCCGAGTCCATTTAGATTGCTATCGACACGCTAAGAAGAAAAAGAATGTACTATGCTGGCTACAAAAGCAGGGAACTGAAACTGAGTTTAGGACTAAAAGAAAAGTTTGAAAGAAGAAAACTTGCTGTGCCTACTGCAAATAAATTTGGGCAAGGTCAAGCGAATGATAATTAAATATAGTTTCTTTTTTATTGCTGAATGGGTCCTCTCTTGACCTCGATCACGCCTGATGGAAAGCGATGGAAGAGGTCTATAATGGAACGAGCGTGCCCAGAAGATGCCTAAGGCACTGGAACTCCCACGCATCGACGAAATACAGCAGGCTGTTTAACGCCGCTGCTTGAGGCGGGCCTTAGCCCTACCACCGCAAGGGAAGAATTGGCCAGTCAAATAAGGTACTAGGTGTGACCGTCCAGGATGCGCCGAGCGCTCGGTTCAGTTGAGTAACTGGCGGGGACAAACTGCGCTATACGAGGAGGCTTCTTCATGCGTCAGATAAAGTTGGCAAAGTGTTATTTATTGGGAATGAGGAATTTATGAGACCTCAGCCTTATCCTTTGGGGAATACAGCCTGGATGTTACGTTAAAACTAAAATAAAGATGATGATGACATAATAGAGAAGCAGCATCCTCTCTCTCCTCCCGCAGGAGACGCAGCGGGCGCCCGAGAAGGGTGCAAAACGGTCTGCGACCTCCATGAGAGGTGGCCTGCGGGCGGCGGACTAGGAGCGTCCGACTAGACAGGCCCGAGTTGGCGCCGCAGTGTTCCACGCGCGCCACTTGAGAGTGGGTGCGGCCATTATAGGAATGGCCGCACGGGGAGGTCGGGTCCGCTGAGGAACAGAGGGTCGAGGCCTGTCGGGGGAGCGGTGAATGCTTATGCGAATCCCGCACCCCCAGCCATAGGCAGATGTGGAACACCGCGGTGGTTTTAGTCCGGCATGCCCTTGTGTCACCCCCACGATGGAAGAAATCCATGAGGATTTCCAACGCGCACCAAATAAAAAACCGGCAAAGTGAGAGTCGGACTCGCAAACGAGAGGTTCCGTACCACATGGAAAAAATACGGCAAAAAAAATCACGTCTGTTGTATGGGAGCCTCCCTTAAATATTTATTTTATTTTGTTTTTAGTGTTTGTTGTTATAGCGGCAACAGAAATATAATTTGTGAAAATTTCGACTGTCTAGCTATCGCAGTTCTTGAGATACAGCCTGGTGACAGACAGACGGACGGACGGGAAAGCGAAGTCTTAGTAATAGGGTCCCATTTTTACCCTTCGGGTACGGAACCCTAAAAAGCTAAATAAGCGACGAAGTACCGGATAATAGCATACAATAGAATAGCCTTCAATACATTACAAGACTAAGCTAATCTATTAGCCGGATTGGGTCATTGGATCCAAATAAACTAAGGTCATTAATAACGACGTATAATAAAACAAGCATACTAATTATTATCTTTATCGATAGCTAAGTATAGCTAAGCTTCTTGTGCGGGACTTAGGAAGCTGTCAGGGATTATAGAAGATGGATTGCCAAAAGCATTAAATATACTCTTACAGTTGTAGTTTAGTGTATTATTAGAATTTCTTTTCCACAGGACATTTGCCCAAAAGATAATCCCATCGGTAAAAATTAGGTACTATCATACAAACTTTCACTTCCCATTAAGCTCATATTTATTTATCTATTTATTTCAGGCATCACGGCCCTTATAAAACACATACAATACAATATTAATATAACTTAAAAATACTATAAATACATACATAATCAGCCTATAATGTTCCCACTGCTGGGACGCAGGCCTCCTCTCGGTAAGAGGGAATGGGCCATAATCTACCACGCGGGCCCAGTGCGGATTGGTAGATGTCACATGTCTTCGAATTTTTGGTTCTAGGACATGCCGGTTTCCTCACGATGTTTTCCTTCACCGTTTTGAGAGCAGTGGTGATGAAATAATTTACACCAAGTAAAGCGCCTGTCTGGGTTCGAACCTACGACCTACAACTCGTAAGTCGCAGACGTTATCACTGGGCCACCACTGCTCTCTCTATAAATACATACAACATTATAATTACACTAAAAACTAACTAAACACGAAGTGTCTGCGTTGTGTTTCGCAGACTGGTGTCATGTAGCCGGCCACGAAGCCGGCGGTACACAACACCCTTCGGCCAGAACTCTTCCTTGAGGAACTACACGAGATAAACTTTCAAAAACCCTCCTAAGTGCTTACCTTACTTTAAGGACCCAGCGTCATATTTTATGTATATTTTCTGTCAGGGAATTTACGATATTTGTTAAGTAGATATTCCATTACAATTTAAAGTCTTGAGTATATTTTGGCAAACGGCAGCTATCTTGCTTGTCATTTTGGCAAGATAGCGGACAAAGGCAAGACTCAAAAAATTAATCAATCTACCTAGCCTTTTCCCAACTATTTGGGGTCGTTTTCCAGTCTAACTGAGTACCAGTGTTTTACATGGAACAACTGCCTACACGTGCAGCCTAATTGCGGAACGCCAAATCGTCAAATGATTCTGATCAGTTGGCTTCATTTCTATCACAATTGGCTTCATTTTACGATTTTCGAATTGCGAAACTCTAGTTTATTATGAAACCAATTATGAACGTTAAGGCCCTGCGCAGAAACTAGAGTTTCGCAATTCGAAAATCGTAAAATGAAGCCAATTGTGATAGAAATGAAGCCAACTGATCAGAATCATTTGACGATTTGGCGTTCCGCAATTAGGCTGCTGACGTGGCGTTGGAAGGCCTCCCACAAGGTGGACCGACGACCTTGTGAAGGCCGCAGGCACTCGTAAGCACAAAACCGGTCGGAGGCCTATGTCCAGCAGTGGACGTCTTTCGGCTGAAATGATGATGATGATGAACTGCCTATAACCCAGTAACTAGGTAATATAATACTCCTTGGTAAGATAAATTGCCAGACTATCGAGCTTCTGACAACCCGGAACGACTGTCAAAGATGTACAAATGACAGCCGGGACCAACGACTTAACGTGCTTTCGAGGCGAGGGGTCTTGATATGCAATGGATGGTCACCCATCAAAGGACTGACCTCGGCAATCGTTGCTTAACCTTGGAGGTCGACACCTGCGGCTATTTCTATTTAGCCACGAGGCCCTAACAAGCAAGATTATGGCATGAAAAAAATAACGTAGCCCATTGGCAATAAGAATTTGCTACTAATGGTCAAGCAAGATACAAAAAAAACTGATGTCTGTACCTACATTCAAAAATCGACAATGTATGGGACAGCTGATATTTTTTTCATGATTTCAGGGTTGGACCCATACTAAAAATTGTTCTTAATCCATACTAATATTATAAATTCGAAAGTAGCTCTGTCTGTCTGTCTGTATGTTACCTGTTCACGCCTAAACCGCTGAACCGATTTCGATGAAATTTGGTATAGACATAGTTTGAGTCCCGGGAAAGGACATAGGATAGTTTTTATCCCGATATTCCCACGGGATCGAAACTTACGCGGGTAAAACCGCGGGGCGCTGCTAGTTATGAATACAATGACCGTTTCTTAGGAGATTTAGGGCGCACAAAAACTAAGGTTAGGGTGGCAAAGACATCGACACGCAAACAGATGGGCAATTCTCGTAATTATAAAAACGTTCAGTCTGATCTCAGTCTCAATCTGTCAAAAATTTTATATGCATGCAACCAGTGTTTCACATTCCAAGTGAATAATAGTATTATGTTTTTGAGAAATAAATGTCTTAAACCATAAAAATACAAGATCAAATTTTTGACAAGTTTTTGACATTGATTCTCGCTGAGATGAGATTGAGACAAGATTTTGAACGTTTTTAATTATGAGAATTGGCCTTTTGTCACCATGGATTCAATACATGATTCGAAACAAAATAACTAACTTAAAAACATCAGCTGTTCCATACATTTTGCATTTTTCTATAAAACAGTTGATATGATTTTTTTTTTTTTGAAAACCGACGAAATATTTCAAAACTATAGGGTCTAAAATCATGTGCTGAATTCAAGGTTAAAATTTGCGCGTCAATATACCAGGTACCCTATACAGGGTCCCATTCAAATAGATGGAGAAATTTTAACACAGCGCTCAGTACGTCTAACCAAAAAATCCAAGCAAAAAAAAACACTGATTAAGGCGGTACCCCGACTAAATAACCTTGAGCATTCGCGACAGAGAAAAAGAGCGACACGATACCCTTTATCATAAAACTCGCCAGTTTTTTGGAATTTTTTTAATAAAAAAAAAATAGCGATCTTTTTAAAGAAATTAAAACATTAATTATTTAGATTTTTAAATTATCTATCCATTGGTGAAATCCTCAAATTAATAGAACGTCAACTTTAGCAAAAGCTGAATGATATTAACGTGCAATGTGATGATAGGATATCGAACATTAATAATGTGCTTTCAGATGTAGTTTATTTCTCATAATTATTGAGTTAATAGCCTCTGAATAACGAAGAAAAACGTGGTTTTGGTCGGGGTACCGCCTTAAAGTGATTTTATTTTGATCTAAAATAATAAATTGCCGGCACGCTACAGCTAACGAAAATACACTAATGTGTATTTTCGTTAGCTGATTATTTTTCTTGTAAGTATCTTATGCGTTTTTCATATATATTGTTTACCATCGTCCTTATTTTGGTGGTCTGAATGATTTCTAAAAGTTTGTTCATCTATTTTAATGAGACCTTATACAGGGTGACTGGAAATTAGTGGCGGAGCCGTTAAGGGGAGGTAGTCTAGGGTTATTCCGACAGATATCACTATGAGACCTACCGTCCTTACTTAACCCTTTCCAAGATATTCCTACTTTTTGTTTAGCAGTTTTTGCATAAAATAATGACAGTAGCGGAAATTTTACAATTAATATTACTTATTTAGAATATCTTTGTTGCAAAACAAAAAAAAGTAGGCCAAAATCACTTTTTTTTAGGATTTATTACTATCTCTTTAAGTAGGAATATCTTGGAAAGGGTTAAGTAAGGACGGTAGGTCTCATAGTGATATCTGTCGGAAAAACCCTAGACTACCTCCCCTTAACGGCTCCGCCACTAATTTCCAGTCACCCTGTATAGACAAAACGTAGGTACTCTTCATTGAAATTTACTTAGATTTCCAGTAGGTTCATAGAAACCGTGATCTTCAACTAATCAAGAGCTGCCATTTCAGTACGAGAATAAGCCAATATGCAGGTATCACAATATTTTATTCATATCCCGCCTCCCCAGTAAATTCAAATCTAGTTGGAAGGTAAGTTTCCTTCGCCATATGACTATAAAACCTAGACGTTCGTATTTCCATTGTCATACGTTTTTTTTTTCACAGCATTATGTTTCAAGACTCCGGCCGTACGAGTATTCTATTTAAAGAGCGTTTACGACGTACGGCATTTCATACAAACTTTCAAGCCCTTGTTATTTTTAAATGAATGAACCGACTTTAATGAAACTTCGTACGCATAAGCAGGATACAAAGGTCTAAAAGTTACGTTAAAAACATTTTCGAAAAATAGTGTTACAGCCAAATTAGACCGATTTTTAACGTTCGATAGAAACAGAGATCTCCAGTTATCTTTTTTAAAATAAGACATTTCGTAACATGATAAAAGTCGATGTCGTTGGTTCCTCATTTTCGTTTTTTGACACCGATTTCCGAAATTAATGTTATTTACCACTTTGTAGAGTTTTTTTTTGATGTCGGTTGTTTTTTTTTTTTGTAATAAAGTTTTTATTTTTCACTTTTCAGTGTACCTACCGCACAAAAAATCAAATAACACTAGTGCATTGAAGAATCGAAGACACCGACTAGAAGAATCGTCAAAATTCGCATAAAAATGCCGGAGTGTGATACATTAATGCATATAACTTCGTACGTAAGAATAATTACCTAATCTATTATATACTAACTCTTCCTGAAAGTATGTAGATAACAATAATGAAAGAATTATCAAAATCGGTTCATTATTTTTTGAGAAAATCGCGGACATACAAACATACATACATACGGGTCGAATACAGAACCTTTTTTTTTAAAGTCGGTTAAAAATACTCAAGAAAATGCTCTAGCGTGCGTGTAAGTTTGTTGTATGAAAGAAAGCCACGACCTTTCCTTCTCACCATCGCTTAGCCACTGCGCTTACCCCAAAAATGATTGATGATCATAATATTCATAGCTTACGGCTAAAGCAGTGTGAATAAGTGCGTTCACCCTAAGAAGAATAAAAGCCTCCCACGTATAACAGAACCTATTGAATCGACAAGATTTTAAACACTTGAACGTTAAGGCGAAGTTTTGAGAACATAATAGCCTTAAGACGGGAGAATTTGGAAACGGCTTAACCGTTTGAGTGGATTAATTCAGTTGGATTTTACATTTATTGTGGAGATTTGGGTTGGGTGGTGTGGGTTTCGAACAAGAAAAGATCACTTCATCTATAAGAGGAAAGGATTATTAGACGGAGGTAACATTAATCTATTATATTAAGTAGCTTTTACGACCCGGACGGTAATTTCGAATGTGTTAGAAGCCTTGAGGTCAATGTGCAAATCGACGTCGTTGTGACCCCAAAGACTGGCTTGAAACCAGATAAAAGGTCATCATCATCTGCCTAGCCTTTTCCCAACTATGGTGGGGTCGGCTTCCAGTCTAACCGGATGCAGGTGAATACCAGTATTTTGCATGGAGCGACTGCCTATCACTGACCTCTACAACCCAATTACTGGGTAATATTTATTTATTTACTTTATTGTACACCAGAAAAAACATAACAAAAAAAGCGATAAAAAAGAAAAAAAAAACAACAATAAAACAAACAAATATCCGAGTAACATGACATAACATCACGCATGTAATCCTCAAAGGGTTAGGCAGAGAATATTACCCACACCACACACACACACCCACATTTACACCCATATTGTACACCCACATTTTGCCAGTTGTGTTTAAAACCCCTATTACACTACACGATATTTAGGGCCCGATATTTAGGTGATGTATTTTTTTAATAGGGTCTCTTCCTCCCTTTCTCTTATTACACCATCCCGATTTAGGGAAAGGGTCCCTGAATATCGCGTAGTGTAATGAGGCTTTAAGTCCCATGTTGTGTTATAGGGCGAGTTTATTGCCATCAACCGGGCACCAGCCCAGACTCTGGGCTGCATAGATATACTACTATATGCAGATAGGCCTAGATAACGCAAGTAACCTACCACCAGCAGTAGCCGCATGAAAACCAAGCGTGCCATTTTTTGACTGATGATGATAAATAAGTAAATATTTTCATATTCTTAAAGGAAAAAAGAATGACGTATCGTCCAAAACAGCGGACACAGTACAGCATATTGGAAGTGCGATATGATTGCATCTCATCACAGATCGGGCCATGTTCGAGCTAATAATAAAAATGGGTTCCGTCTTCCAATAACCTTCGAAAGTCGGATGATATGAGCTACGTACATACTTTAGGATATGTTTGCAATGTAGTGCAGACTTATAATTTACCAGTTTCGGATTTACACATTTGCCGCCAGTAGGCAATTAAAATTTTGCCGTCCCTATCGAAATCTACAATTACGTCCCATGTCTTTTGTATACTGCTTCGACACGCTTAATTCCATCGCCATTTCATCAAAATACATAAATGTTCACGTTTAGCTACGAAAAACTTGCAAAGAGATTTGTAAAGATCGGCAACTGTGATCAAATCTACGGTAGAAGCCTGAATTTGAGCTTTCACTTTGTTTATTCTTTCCAAAAAACTATGACAGGTATATAAATATTAATCTTTTTAATTTCAGTAAGACATTAAAAAAAATGTTAGCCCCAAATTTGCCGCCGTAGGCTCCAGCCTGTTGGTAAATCCGTCACTGTAATTTACGTAGTATAGTCGTCAAATTGTATGCAACGCTTTCGCTCTTCGCATTTTTTGTCGCTATTTTCTTTTGGATGTCAAAACTACTTAGTTTATTGTTTTTAATTAAAAAAACAAACTTCGATAAAATCTAGAGTTTCAATTATTTTATCGGGCGCACAAAAAAGTGCCTTTGTAAAGTGATGATTCACTTTGTCGTGGCTGTATGTCACACCGTCACACATCTTGTAATTTCTTTTCTTTTTTTGTTATTAATATTTAAGTTTAAGAAGTATTATGCACTAATTTCCTAACTATAGAGGTGAGTTAGGGCCCTATAGTTGACTGGGTTGTTCCACTACCTGGGTTGTTCCAAAACCCATTGTTCTCATAATTTTAATCCCTTATGTGTCAACGGTACACCATATGTAATAAGAAATAGTGCTCGAAATGTCAACGGTACACCGTATGTATAGGCGGGCAAACATGTGAGAGGTTTATGTTCATACATTGATTCTACTGCGCTCCAAGAAATGTTGAGTAGAGTTAGCAAAAAAATAAATTAAGCATGAAACATTATTTATTAAATATCATAAAAAATAAAAAAATGCATATCAAATATGTTTATTCAGTCTTAATCACAAATCACAACGTAACATCTAACATTTTTTTTTATAAAAAACAACGAAGAATACAACACATTAGAAGGTAAAACTGCATTAAATTGTACATATTCAGTTAGCTTATTTTATTGCGATTCCAATGACATAAGTTTTATACATAGCTTTCATACAAAAATTTAGATATATCGTCATTTTAATGACCGCGGGCGGGGCAGCGCGCGCGATTTGGCGCGTTATGTCATGCATCATCATAATATACGACACTAGGACCACAGAATAATAGTACAACTAGGACCATAAAGTGCGAAATGGCCGTGAGCATTTTTGACACACGAGATGAATCCACTGTAAAAAAATACTACCGATATTACATTCTTGTATAACAAACAAATTATGGTTTGCCATTTATGCTGACTCTACTTATTTTATTTTGGGGCGCAGTGGAACAACCCAGTTGACGGGTTAGTTGACGGCTGTGTAAGTCCGAGGTTATAGTTTTAGTTGAATAATAATAATATTTACGACAAGCCACTCAACACTCAATTTAAAAGTACACTTTTTTAGAATAAAATGAGAGATTTTCTATCGAATCCATTAACGCCTATATCAAAAATATTATGATAGAAACCATGCTTCCTTGACTGTGTTAAATATTGAACAGATTAATGTATTATGTTGCTGAAATGTGCGCGTTTTGGGAGGCGATAAGTTAAATCTGTCATATCGGACTACCGGTATGGATTCCCCGTATCGAAATAACGTTCAAATTTAATTCTGGTTCGATAAATTGTTATGAATTTAACTGGACAGGTTTTGATGACGTCTAGCGGTTGCAAGCGCTACTGAGCATGAATTATCGGGTTCGATTCGTCGCGCAACATAATCAGCCTATAGTGTTCCCACTGCTGGGACACAGGCCTCCTCTTTGTGAGAGAGAGTGGGCCGTAATCCACCACGCGGGCGCAGTGTGGGTTGGTAGATGTCACATGTCTTCGAATTTTTGGTTCTAGGACATTTTCCGGTTTCCTCACGATGTTTTCTTAACCTTTTTGAGAGCAGTGGTGATGAAATAATTTATATACAAAGTAAAGCGCCTGTCAGGATTCGAACCTACGGTCGCGCAAAGAACTACCTAATCGTCGAATACGTATATATTTTTTGGAAGTGTGTATCACCTTGTTATGTTTTTCTTTTTTTAATATTTATCAAAGCCTGGGACCACCGCGCGAGATTCCTCTACCAAATGGAAGAACAATAAATTTTAAAAATCATTCTACAAAAAATAAAATATCTATCCACTAGCTTCTGCCCGCGACTTCGTCCGCGTGAAATTTCGGCCTCCGACCCATCGCGTCGCATCGCATCGCTCACTCCTTCGTTTTCGCTTAGCGTTCTTTCTGACATCTTTTTTCCTTTCGCTCAGCTCCTAAGTGTCGTACCGTGAAGTTAAATAGCCAACTGTAATCCGGCCCTTGAGTAGTTTACCGAAATTAAATTGGAAACAAGCTGATGTTGGTTTATATTTGAACTATACTACTCACCACCGTGCTAAAGTAAATTTATAATCTGCTAGGAAAAGATTCAATTAAACAAGTACCTTCTTACACAATACAAAGGTTATGGAATAACACAAAATTAAGGTACACATACAAACAATGTGGCGAGCCACTAAATTAATGTACCTTTCCCTGACACTACGGCATTCGCCCACACAACTAGTCTCCGTTCCTAGTGGTATCGGTGAACGCCAGCAATGAGACAATAACAATTTCTCAGAGTCGCTATAGCGAGTCCGTGAGGCGAACCTTCCTCAAGAATTGGTCTATTAAATGCAAAAAAAATTTTCAAACCCAACTGGTAGTTCCGGAGATCACCCTCTACATACAAACAAACAAATTTTACCTCTTTATCATATTCATCAACATCATCATTTCAGCCGAAAGACGTCCACTGCTGGCCATAGGCCTCCCCCAAGCACCTCCACTTCGACCGGTTCTGTGCTTCTCGCATCCAACGGGTTCCTGCGGCCTTCACAAGGTCGTCGGTCACCTTGTGGGAGGCCTTCCAACGCTACGTCTTCCGGTACGCGGTCGCCAACCCAGAACCTTTCGGCCCCATCGGCCATCTGTTCTGCGAGCAATATGCCCTGCCCACTGCCACTTAAGTTTGTCAATTCTTCGGGCTATGTCGGTTACCTTGGTTCTCCTGAGGATCTCCTCATTTTTGATTCGATCACGCAGGGAAACTCCCTCTCCATTGTCCTTTGGGTGACTTTTAGCCTTCTAATAAAGCCCATTGTGAGCGACCACTTTCAGCACCATATGTCATCACTGGCAACAGGCACTGGTCAAAGACTTTCGTCCTGAGACACTGCGGTATGTGGGACGAGAAGATATTGCGTAGATTTCCGAACGCTGCCAAGCCGAGTCGGATTCGACGATAATATTAGTATAGATTATTATCCTCCTCCTTTTTTGAAGTTGATCAAAACGTTACACGTCGGTGTAACAGAAGCCACAAGAATATTAGTCACCCAAAAACTCGGTAGGTAATCAAATAAATGACAATGCGAAAAAACACGTCTTCAACAAATTGAATTTTGTAAACACAGCTCGTCACTATTGTGATGACTCTTTTGTTCAGATGTTTGGGCGAATATTTTATGTAAACCTCGCTTAATGTATCGAGGAGGTACTTGATACAGATATCCATGGATCCGTTTATTTTGACTTTTTGATGTTGACTTGAAAAAGCATGGCAGTTGAGAATGTGTCACGCTCACTTTGGTGGCGCGTGTGTTAGATCATTTGGTTCCCAACAAAATGGTTGAGCTGAATGGTGCTGATCCACGCGTCATGTTCGTGAACGGGCGCCGTCGGTTGAGACTGGTCATCTCTTAACTACCAAGGCTTATTTTTAATCTTATTTCTTGTATTGTTTCTTCATTTTTGTGTTTTTGTACAATGTTCTCACATATAGAAGTAACAAGAATAATGTACCCAGGATTTTGTAATATCTTGATTTAAAAGGGTGTCCATGGAGTTTCTTGCCCGTTCTTCTCCATAGAGATCTACGCTTTGGAATGGGCAACTAGCTTCAACTTTCTGACCAACTGACCGACTACTTAATTTTGACAATTCGAAAGTGCCTGTAATGGTTTAATTGAAATAAATGCTTTGAGTTTGAGTTTGAATAGGCCAGTGTTTTAAGCTTTTCCTGCGCTTTTTGGAGTAGCGAAGACTGGTAGCCTCTCTGCAGTCTGCGTACATTAGCTGGAATTTACGTTCTTTAAAGTTGTAACACTGGCCCGTGCGTAGTTTACAGAAATTAATTGGAAACAAGCTGATGATGGTTTCTATTTGAACTATACTACTCACCACCGTGCTAAAGTAAATTTATAGGGTATATACTGCTAGGGAAAGATTCAATTAAACAAGTACCTTCTTACACAATACAAGTTTATTGGAATTAATACAAAATTAAGGCACACATACAAACAAAGTGGCGAGCCACTAAAATAATGCCTCTTTCCCTGCTACTATGGCATTCACCCACATAACTAGTCTCCGTACCTAGTGGTATGGGTGAAAACCTGCATGAGACAATAGCTGTTTCTCAGAGTCGCTATGCGAGTCCGCGAGGGAATAGATCAATAACCTTACTAGCTCACGTACATGTGTCGACCTATTTGGACTGTGCTCATATGGGGAAAATAACTAATATGCTAAGCAAACCCGAGACACAATATCTTTACGAACAACTGGTCTTAACACCTAGCCTTTTTACAAAAGGCCTAACTCTCTCATAGGTTAAATTATAATCTTACACAGATAACCTCTCAGTTTTGAACTCAGTTAATACCAATCAGTTAAAGTCTCTCGGTTGACCACATTCAGTTCATACCAATCAGTTAGTTCTGACCTCAGTCAGTTGACGGATCGTCGGTCCTTGGCTTCGCTCACAGGAGGTTCCTGTGAGCACACGCGAGCGCGGCCTACGGACGAGATGGTGACGCTTTCGTTACCTGGAGTGGCGTACTTCCCTCATAACCGGGAACCGGCTAAGTAAGGCCTTCCTGAACGTCGGATGACCACACCGCAAGGGATAACCTTAAAGCCGCCTGCGCTCTGATGAATTCCAAATCATCACACAACGGCGCAACATCCAGGCATCAATTTAGCTGCGCATAGCACCAATCAAAATGAAGGCTAGCATAACAAGCCAGACCTGTAACAACGTCCTCGTGTCAGAACACACATGCAAGAGACCTGGGCTATAGGCTGTCCAGCAAGAATAAAGCAAATGGTTGAATACTCACAGGATTCTGCTTCTACTGGAATTTATATTAAAACCCCATCGGGTTATTTGGGCACATCCCGTTCCTCTCAGGATATAAAGTCCCTCTCAAACAGCCCCCAGGCTCGTGTTCTTGGTCGTAAAAGACCGGACACGGAACACCGTTTTTTCCAAACCAATCTGACAGTTTCTCGAATAATCTTCCACAGACTATATAAGATTATTATCGATTTTTATCTTTAATACATTCGACATTGTTTTTTAATTTAAAAATATGGTGAATTATGAATGTTTGTTTATTTGTTTTAATTAACTGATAAACTGTAATTAATTTACTAAACACAAAAAACCGTCTTTGCGTTACGTAAACCACCATGACAAACGCCATTCCACGACAGGTGTCGCTAGTATTAGTTTTGCAACGTCACAAAGTCTAGATTGGAAAGCAGTGATGGCCAAGTGGTAACGGTCGCGACTTACGAGTTGTAGGTCGTAGTTTCGAACCCAGACAGGCGCTTCACTTTGCATAAATTATTAATCATCACCACTGCTCTCAAAACGGTGAAGGAAAACATCGTGAGGAAACCGGCATGTCCTAGAACCAAACATTCAAAGGCATGTGACATCTGCCAACCCGCACTGGGCCCGCGTGGTGGATTACGGTCCACTTCCTCTCACTGAGAGGAGGCTTGTGTCCCAGCAGTGGGAACATTATAGGCTGATTATGTATGATTATGTAAAGTCTAGATTGATATATTTTATTACAATGAAAACTATACTGGTCAAAATGAAAGTCTATATAATTAATGTTAACATTTCAAAATTGAACAGAAGTAGAAAAAGTTAAATTGTTATCGATTTAAATATTAAAGAAAAGAAAGAAAGAAAATACATTTATTTAGCACAGACTAAAGGACACACAATACACTAGATACATCAGATAAAAAAAAAAACAAAACAAAGATCAAATATAAAGCGTAAGGTCCGATGTAAATACTTAGCAGGAAAGTGTGCCTCACGGCTGCGCCAAAAAGGTCCAGTTCAGCAATAATGCCAGACAACTAGTGCCTGACGCTGGTTTTCAACTGGACCTGATGTGTGAGGTGACGAATGTAAATCAGCTTTTCGATGCAACGTGATGTGTGTATGCATACTTACTTAAATAAAATATGCGTGAGACAAGAAAAAAATAAAAATAGTAACAAATAAGTAGATACCTACATACATAAATAGTGTGAGTTGAATAAAATTACAAAAATAAGCAATGAATGATAATTAACATCGTGCAAATGAGGCTGATACATAAACGAGACGGCCGCATGATAGACCAAAACCTGTCTTCCACGTTCCAACACATTGTCGTAATTAATTAATCCGTGCATTTCATCGCACAATACGCTGCAAGCAGCACTATATTCGACTAATATTGAGTTGTCTATGGTAATCATTTTTATAAATTAGACTCACTTTTTGTTCGAGTGCCGTGACTAAAAAAACGACGAACGGTCGACTCGTTTATTAGTTCTGTCAACGAATGACCCAAAAGGGGTGAGGGGTTTAGAGGGCGTGAGCAGGGACCTAAGCGATTTCTTCAGAAACTTGGCTAGAAAAATGTTGCCTACGACGCACCGTTTTTGAGATATAGTTATGCAGTAAACCCAAAAGTGGGAATTTCGTGTGTCCCCACCCCCCTTCCGACTCACCTCCTACACGTCAGGACTTTTAGTATGATCACTCCCTAAGCACCCTAAACAAGCTAAAGAAATCGCTCATGCACTCTACAAGTCCCTTATTGACTGGACTATTTATATTTCTATTGTGCAATAATTAAAAATAATTCGCATTAAAATAAAACTTTTCTATTGTTTTTTCATTAAAAAATAGTAAATGTATCGTTTGAAAATTAATCGGATTATAAAAGATGTCCGGTTATTCCGTCAGTTTATAACATCTTTCTCTCTAAAAATGATTTTTCGTAATTTCATGGAATTAAACTTAGCATATCCACGTCATCATCATCTACCTAGCCTTCTATGTTATGGGTTTGGTTTCCACACTTAGGCCCGGTATCCACCAAAGCGGAGAGGAGAGGAGACGAGAGGAGATGTGTTTTGAATAACCAATCAGATTTCGTTATTTCCACATCTCCTCTCCGCTTAGCTTCGGTGGAAATGGTTTAAGCGGAGAAGAGAGGAGATGTCTCATTTTTCTATAGAATTTTGTGCCGCGAGCGAGCAAGCGGCGCGGCAGAGCGGAGATGTGTGTAGTCGGGCGGTCGGGGGGTGACGGCGCCTGCGCTCGCGCGCCCCGTTCCTCGCTGTCTTCTCGCCGCGCCTCGCACGACGCGCAGCTCATATCTCCTCTCCGCTTTGGTGGAAATAACCTGCCAGTTTCGCAGCACATTTCCTCTCGTCTCCTCTCCTCTCCGCTTTGGTGGATACCGGGCCTTAGTCCTTCAAATGGACCATTGTGCGTGGGTCATGGCGGCCGTCGGTGGTTATTCCAACCAGCCCACCTCCTTCCAGAAGCTGACTAAGTCTCCTGGTCTGTTGAGAACATCTGTGTACGATCTGGGTGTCCCGAGGGTTTCTGACCTAATCTGCCTAGCCTTTTCCCAACTCTGTTGGGGTCGGCTTCCAGTCTAACCGGAAGCAGCTGAATACCAGTATTTTACATGGAGCGACTGTCTATCTGACCTCCACAATCCAATTACTAGGTAATATACGATACCCCTTGATAAGACTGGTTGACAGAGTTTCGTGCTTATAACACTTGGCTTCTTATGACGTATTCATGAGTAGTTTTTATCAAAGAATCTGATAGTGAACAAGGGGGGAAAAATTACTTCCTTAGAAAGTTCTTTGTAACTTTTTCCATTTTCTTCACCACAATCATCAAAAAAGAAACAAGAAAAGTATTTACTAACAAGCAAGAGATAAACAAAGTTAAGAAAACAAAGGTTATATATTATCAAGTTATTTGCATAAAAAAACCGCACCAACAAAACAATCTTCACTTTTATTAAACAAAGTTCTGCGGGTAATTCCATTACAAACTAAAGCTTGGAATATACATACATGTAACTTTCACAAAAGGGGATCCCTTCTTTTCGCATAATGTTCTTTTTCCTAATATACTTTGGCAACACTATTTTGGCATAATAATACTTTGCCATATTTTTTTGGCATACAGTTTATGTTGGCATAATTGTCGAATATCGTTGGCATTATATTCGAAGGGTGAGTTCTTTGTGAAGATTAGGTATCCACTATTCTTAGTACCTAATTTAGGGTTGGTTTAGGTAGGGTTTTTCGAAATTCCATCCCTAAGAGGGTGAATGGCGGGAGGGTGAAATTTCATGCGATGTCGCGGGCTGAAGTTAGTGTAAATTAAATAGAGAGTGTGTGGTTCTGCATTTATTAGGAAACGTGCAAAGAGCAACGTGAAGATAAAAACCGTTAAACTTGTTATTTTTTTTTGGTGCATTTCCTTAATTAGAATGTAAAGACCACCTCTTCCTTTTTTTCTTTCTTTTCGTCACAAGCAAACAGTATCTACAGGGTGTAAAAAGACAATTATTTGGATATTTTTTTTCCACTAGACCATACCTGGAAATCCACTGGTTCTGGAAATCAGTAACATTTTTCTTTAATTTTTTACGAATACAAATTCCATGTGTTATTACTAAACTTTTTTCCAAACAAACATTATCAGAATTTTCGATTTTTAATCGACTTAAAAACGGAGGAGGTTTTCAATTCAGATATTTATATTTTTACTAGCTGCGCCCCGCGGTTCCACCCGCGTAAATGTCGATCCCGTGGGAATATCGGGATAAAAACTATCCTATGTCCTTTCCGGGAACTCAAACTATATTTTTACCAAATTTCATCTAAATCGGTTCAGCGGTTTAAGCGTGAAGAGGTAACAAACATACACACACTCACAAACTTTCGCCTTTATAATATTAGTGTGATGTACGTTCGGGCATAACTCCGTCATATACATATAGACAGATTTGCAAAATTATTTGTTTAATGGATAAGTTATGCCTCAGGGGTGGTCCCATATAAATTTTATTAAATTTGCTTGGGCAGTTTTTGAATTAGCTTCAATAATACGATTTTTTCCACTTATTTTATATTTATGATATTATAAACGCATGTTATAATAAAAATAACATTAATTTCTTTCTTTTTGGGCCAAACAAAAATTATTTAAAAAATATGTTTACCTTTAAAAAAATACAAATCCAAGTAAATGCGTCATTAATCCTGGCTGGCGGGAAAAAATTAAAAAGGGTAGGTACTGTCTGTTTAAAATGTCAAATGGGTTACATTCAGCATTAAAGTCTTGTTATCCCAGGTGGTTTAATTAGGGTATGACAATAAATACGTAAAACAGTCAAATAAGTTAGTCATGTATACTTAATTATGTTAATAACTAGCTGTGCCCCGCGGTTTCACCCGCGATAAAAGTATTATATTCCTTTTTTACTGATTCCCTTTACAAATCTTCACCCCCCTTTTTACACCCTTATGGGATAATTTCGGGGTTAAAACCTTTTTTATATCCTTCCCCACAACTTAAACTATCTCCGTACTAAATTTCATCTAAATCGGTTCAGCGGTTATTGGTTCCCCATACAAATTTCCACCCCCCCTTTCACCCCCTTAAAGGATGATTTCTGGGATAAAAACTATACTATGTCCTTCTTCGGGATGCAATCTATCTCTATGCCAAATTTCATCTAAATTCGTTCAGTGGTTTAGGCGTGAAAAGGTAACATACAGACAGACAGACAGAGTTACTTTCGAATTTATAATACCTATTCAAGTATGGATTTAACTGGAAAATAAACAGGAACGGTCTAAAAAGTGTTTAAAGTGAAAACTTCTTTAGGCGTGTTGAGCATTTTTTTGAAATGGGAAAAAACTATTGAACTCGCGCCACTGTTACCGTAATCGACACCGCTTCCGATGTGTTCGGCTGTCCTCGGGACGTACTCGGTTTAAATATATATGGTCCCATTAAAATAGATGGACAAACATTTAGAAATCTTTCAGACCAACAAAATAAGGACGATGGTAAAAAAATATAAGAGAAAAACGCATTAGATACTTACAAGAAAATTAATCAGCTAACGAAAATACACTAATGTAAAGGCAATTTATTATTTTAGGTCAAAATAAAATCACTTTGATCCGTGTTTTTTTCTTGCTTGGATATCTTTGGTAAGACGTACCTACCTACTGGACGCTGTGTTAAAATTTGTCCATCTATTTTAATGGGACCCTGTATATCCGATATGTCAGTGAGTGATGGCAAAGTATTCTGTTTGTGTTTTGTTTTCACTTCTGTCGGCACTCCCGGGGTGCCACATTTTTTTTTTATGTTTGGTTTTTGTTTGTTATAATTCATTCATTTATTGAAATTTATTCTTTGTATATTTACATAATTTAAAAAAACTAACAATCTTAAAATAATAATATGTACAAGTATATAAAAAGGGAGGGAAAATAATCAAAGGGCATCAAAAAATTCGTCCGCATCACTGTCAACGGGAAACGTGCCCAAAAGGCTGGCAGCATTGCCACGTTGTATGGCAATGCTGATTCTTTGGCCAAAAAATAGGCCAGCCCTCTGGTCACGTGATGAGTCGACCAACCGCTTGGCGATGTCTTGGAAAACATTTTTGTTTGTTTAAATCCGTGTCTCCTGCGCGTGTTTTCTCGAAACATTACCACAAAACATCGACAGACGATATTTTGTTCTCCGGACTGCATGGAAAACATTCCCCGCGCGGGTGAAAAGGGGAAGTGTTTGTTTCATTTTCAACCGCCGCGTGCACCAGGCTATCTAACCACATCACATCTGCAGATGGGAGCGTCTAAGTAAAACCAATTCATCAAAATCGGTTTCAGACACACGAAAGAAATTGCCCAATCCAAACCAGTCATCAATCCGTAGCTCTTTATAGATGTCAAAATTTCGAAGTCGTAAATACGGTCTGTCTCGAAATCCAGACCGTATTTACGACTTCGAAATTGCAACTTCTTCGAATTTCGACTCAATATCGAGGAGAAGACACAGATTTCAATCTGAGTTATACACTCTGCTTTTCACTTCGATTGCGAGAAAATGAAACAGGCATAAAGAATACAGTACATAATTAATCAAAAATGTTGCAAAGCATAGCTGATTCCCGCCACGAAACTTTTTAAAAGTTTTTTTTTTTTTAATTTTCAACATGTGTCATTCGACTTGGGTACTTTCATACTGCCAAGTCATAAAAACGTTTCTTTGCGTTTTTAAATAATAAATGACAACTATTTTATCTGATTTTATTAAATTAACGATAGAAAACACGGAAGTGGTATAAATTAAGGAAAATGAAATAAATCACGACTTTAATCTGCGAAGTTTTATTGTGCGTGTGGCTGTTGGGCCCGATTACCTTAGTCTTAGAAAAAAAATTACTTTATGCACTAGAACATAAGAAGCGATTTTATGTCGCATAAGCACATTATAAAGACGAACTTTTAGAGCATGAGAAGTGAAAAAGTATTTTAATACGCAGGAGACAGCTTTTGTATAAAAACAAATGTTTATGTGTAGGTAAGGTTTTTTGTGTAATGTTTCGACAAAACACGCGCAGGAGACACGGCTGAAGATACCTACATATATTGTTATGTTTTAATCGTGTCTTTTGTTTTTCAGCATGATATTGTAAGTGGCTGATTTTTTTTTCTTTTGTATTTTTGTATTAGAGCTTCCGTGTTTTCGCTCGGGGAAGAACTTATTGTTAACCAATTTGTTGCCGCCGTCAAATACCTACTTTGATCCTGCGTTCTTACCAGAAGCGATTCTCGCGCGAGTAATCCAAAGTAATCCTTCATTTGTTTTTATAACTATTTGAATAAAGTTTAAAACAACAAAAGTTTGGAAAAAAAGACGGCTTGCATTCCGGGAGTGCCGGCAGAAGTGAAAACCCATCCCTCCATCCATCCATCCATCCATCCATACATCCATCCATCCATCTATCCATCCATCCATCCATCCATCCATCCATCCATAATTGTTAAGTTATATTATTGTAAATCTGCGCCATTTTTATGAATAAACGATATTATTATTATCCATCCATCCATCCATACATCCATCCATCCATCCATCCGTACATCCATCCATCCATTGTCGTGTGACACTTGGTTCACTTCGGTTGGCGCCGCCGTAGAAAGAGGGGGATACTTAGTAGTTAGGAGTAGTAGTTCTCCTCTGTGTAGTCTCTCCTGACGGTCACGTGTCCTGACGCGATGTCCTGACGCGAGTTTAACATTTTTTACCCCTTACAAAAAAGTGTGCAACGCCGCTAAAGAAGTTTTAGAAGAAGACTAATAATGAATTCAAAAAGTACCCTGAATAGTTTAGCATAAAGTCTATTCAAACTTATGTTTCAAATTAATATTATTACAAGTTAAATAAATAACAACTTTATTTTAATAGTAATTAAGTTGATTTCAGAGTGACTAGCACTACTGAAACAGTTATAAAATGTTTGAAGTTGTAGCGTAAACCGAACTTTATTGTGTAGGATTTACAGTTATTTTTCAATAAACCAATATTTGTTTACATTTTTGGTAAATAAATTGCGAACGCAGATTAGGTAGTCTGAGTTTTGATATAACCATTATTTTTATCAACCGACGAAAAAACGGAGGAGGTTATCAATTCGACGCGTATATTTTTTTTTTTTTTTTTTTTTTTTTTATGTATGATCACGCATATCTTTTTACAGAGCAGTCCGATTTTGATAATTCTTTTTCTATTGGAAAGGATATACCCCGAAGTTGGTCCCATATAAATTTGGAAAAAAAAATCCAACCCTAAGGGTAGGAAAACAGGGGATGATTGATTGTTCACTCACTGATTGTAATGTATGACCACGCATAACTTTTTACAGAGTAGTCCGATTTTAATAATTCTTTTTTTATTGGATAGGACATACCTCAAAGTTGGTCCCATGTAAATTTGGAAAAAAAAATCCTACCCTAAGGGTGGGAAAATAGGGGTGATTTATTGTTCATTCACAGATTTTAATGCTGAGCTGTGTGTTACAATTAAAATAAAAGGCCTATCTATGTTGGTATATAAAGCCTGTTTTTTTAAGTATTTTATTATACAAAAAATAATAATTAAAGTAGCATTATATAACAGTTAATATCTAAAGTAAGGTAGGTAGCTATTTCAAAAGTAATCAAAAATTAAGCATGTAGTAATTAGTAAATTATAGCCTCAAAAAATTATAAAATAAAAACTTTAACAAAAAAATTAAACCTCCGAAAAAACTGAAAAGCATAGAATAAAAACCTTTTTTATTTTACCTTAATAAATAAGTTCTTAAACTAATGCAATTATACCTAAGAAATATTGAGTCGGCGCCAAACAATCAATGAACAAAGATCACTAAATTACCTTAAATTTAAAGAAATAACCAAATCAAATTAATAATGCAACGTGAAATCTCCAGCGATTCCAAACAAAAAATGCGTTCTCCGCACGACCACTCGCAACGATATTAAGTTGCTTGTTTGGCGCCGACTCAAAATTACTTAGGTATAATTGCATTAGTTTAAGAACTTATTTATTAAGGTAAAATAAAAAAGGTTTTTATTCTATGCTTTTCAGTTTTTTCGGAGGTTTAATTTTTTTGTTAAAAAGTTTTTATTAAGATTTTGTTTCTGTGGAATTATTATGCAATGTAGATAAAAAATGAATAGAAACTTAAACTAAATCTATAAGAAAACTTAGTTAAAAATTAAAGAACACTTCAAACATTTGTCAAAAAAAAAAATAGATTGGTACGCTTCGAGTGCATTTAACAGAAACCTTTTTACGGAGCGCTGGAGTGCACAGTGGACGAACGACAAACACTCCGGACAAAAAGAGTAAATAATAAACGGTAACTTGGTTTGCCTGTGTTCCGTAGTAGCGCACAGTGCAATTTTTTGTGTAGGTACAGGGAATATTTAATTCTTGATTCCTTTGTTGATGTGAGGGATATTTAAACGAGAGTAATTGGTCTGTCTCGTATCGTGTGTGAAAACTGGAAAGCGCATTTTATACTACCCTAGCTTCTGCCCGTGACTTCGTCCGCTTGAAAGTTCTTGTTGCCCCAACCCCCCCCGTCGCATCGCATCGTCTGCCCGCGCTATTACTAAATGATATTCTTCAGGATATATGCAAGGTAGATAGTGTGTTGAAAACATAATACAACTAATTTGATCCAATACAAAAAAAAGCATGAAGATACCTTTAAAAACTTTAAAAACCATACTAATATACATACAATCATTCTGATTTTTTGTCAGATTATTCTAAAGTACTAGTGTTTTAATTTGTTAGTCCAAACAATAGATTTTTTGTAAATAGATATTTGGCTTCATATTTTGCAATAAATTACCAGAATTGTCATCCCGCTTCTCTTTCTTTTCTATGCAGTCCGAGAAAGACCGCGCTTTTGGTCATGTAGTCGCCTTAACGTTCTTTCTGACTTATTATCTTTTTGCTCGGCTCCAAAGACGAGCCGCCTAAGCATGCATGTGTCACATATCTATCAGTCATCGTGTAGCCCAATCCTATTTCGGTACCGGTTACGTATTATAATATCTAAAGTTATTCTAACTATTTTCGAGATAACTACGGTCAGAAGTCCCACTGTTTAAAATACCGAAGGTCGTTTCAAAGATTTTCGTAATAACTAATGAACGAAATCCCTAAGGCGCTCCGCTCCACACAGTGCACCGCGCTCTGCCGCGCGCCCGCGCGCGTGAGTTTTTACATACAAATCAACTCCCGCGCGTGAGCGCGTGATTTTTTGTATGTAAAAAATCACGCGCGCGGGCGCTTTATCTGCTTACCGCGGCCAGTGTGTGGAGCGCCTAAAGGAGAATTCACCTTCTGTTTATTCAACTACAGCTAATTAACCTAAGGTTGATTGAAGTAACGGACGATTCACCTACTGTTGATTTATTGATTATTCCCGATGTCCACCACTTGTTTGGCCACCGCTGGGGGACAGCGAAACAACTTTTTAAAATGATTCTCGTTGTCCACCACTGGGGGACACTGCATGGTATGAATAGGTCGAATCTGTTCCAAAACCGAATCGGGGCACCCCCGACTTCACGTAGTCTTTTGGCTGCTACCCCTAGAGTGTATATAAAAACCGGAGGCGCGAAGGAAGAGCAACTCCCGCCCGCTGTAACATAGCATAGGCACCCGCGCGAGCCGTAGCGGCTGAGGCTGGTCGCCGGAGGCGACCAGCAGGCCGAAGCTGCCGAGGAGAGCCACTCCAGCACCTTTCGGCCCCAACGGCCATCTGTTCTACGAGCAGTGCCCTGCCCTCTGACACTTTAGTTTGGCAATTCTTCGTTCTATGTCGGTTACCTTGGTTCTCATGCGGATCTCTTCATTATCAATAAAATAATTTTACTTTATTTATTACCTATTCAAAGAGCCCACAACATAAGCAAATACATAAGACAACGTTACTCAACTCGGCACCAAACCCATATCCTCATAATTTGTTATTCTAATCTATCAGATAAGTTAATCTGTACACAAGACTACATACTTTTAATATTCATGATTGCTATTACCATAGTAATTACTTGAGAATATTCCCCTAGGTAGTGTTGTGCCGCGTTCCCGGAAATAACAGGATAGGCCGGGATTAACGATGATATCGTCCCGGGAAATGGCCTGTATCTTGATACAAAATTGTCGGGCTTAAGTGAATCTATTAAGTATGTTTGTTAAGTTATATTGGAAGATAATATTTAACTTGAAAATTAATTGAAATAGAAGTTACAGAAAGTAAAAGTTATTGATTATTTTGTAGATAATTATTTGACTGATTAACCTCGTTTTCGAGCTTGTGTGTGTGATGTTTGTGTTTGAGAATTAATTAGTAATTAGGTCGTTTCTCAGAAATTATGATAAAATATAAAGCAATGTTTAGTACAGAAATTAAAGGGGCTTGTGGCTAAGTAATAACAGCCGCACGGGTCGATCGATCAGGTTAAGCTACGCTTGCTGCGGTCGGTCCATGGATGGGTGACCATGTTTACATACCGAGACTCACGAAGCACGTTAAGTTACTGGTCCTAGCTTGCATTTGTGGATCTTTGGTAGTCGTTACGGGTCGTCAGAACCCGAAAATGTGACATGACAACCAGTCTTACCAAGAGATATAGTGTTATCCAGTAACTGGGTTGTGGAGGTCACATAGGCAGTCGCTCCATGTAAAATACTGGTATTCAGCTCCATCTGGTTAGACTAGGCCAACCCTAACATTAATTGGGCAAAGGCTAAGCAGATGATGATGATCTCCGATAGGATAAAGTGGTTTTATCGAAAGGGGTCGAGGTAATTATTTCAGATTTTACCGAAGATGAGAACTAAGTTTGGCAAAAAAATGTTACCTTTTGAAAAAGCACAATTAACAAAATACCCTCATGTATATAAAAATACCAGTCATGTATAAAAAAGTACCCACATGTATAAAAAATTTCCCTCATGTATAAAAAAGTACCCTCATGAATAAAAAAATACCCTCATGTATAAAAAAAATACCCTCATGTATAAAAAAGTTGAAAACTCAATTAGCTTCATATTAAATAACAAATAACACCCTTCCTAAAAGCCGAACGCATTGGATGGGTGAATCATAATTGCTACCGTGACATCTGCGACGAACTTTATATAATTTACTTAGTCACTGCATATTACGGATACGTATCGTCTGTGCTGTCATATGGACTGATACTATGGGGCAATTCGGTTGAAGTTTTAATGGCATTTCGGGTACAAAAGAAGTGTGTTAGGGCTATATCTGGCGTCTGGTTTTTGGACAGCTGCAAACCTTTATTTAAAAATCTTCGCATTTTACCGTTACCCTGCATGTACATCAAGGAACTATGTATGCTAGTAAAGCAAAATCCGCACTATTTTCGCATGCAATCAGAAGTGAGCCACAAAAAGGCTTCTGCTAGAAATAAATACAAACATGAATTAAATGTACCTCAATGTAAATTACAAATATTTAGGAGGAATGTATACGTTAATGCCATTCAGGTATATAACAAGTTACCAAACGCATTTAAGGAGCTTCCCATCCCCATGTTCAAGAAAAAGCTGACAAGTTGGTTATTGGATAACTGTTTTTATGACATTGGTGAATATATGGAATATTGTAAAAATCTAAGAGGACATGTTCCTAATTTTGACATTGATTTTAAAGTAACGAGTACCTAATAATTATTTCACATTGGACTTATTATAAATCATTACATATTAAAATTAATTCGTAATTATATAAAATGACATTTGAATATTTGTACACCATATGTTATGGTAGAGTGTATAGAACTTAAAAAATATTAACACCATACTATGTAAAACTACATTCTTACAAATAAATAAAATTCTAATTCTAATTCTAATACTTAAAGCATTGTTCTCATGTAAGTGTCTAACGGCCAGTTTCTTCATCAAAAGTAACAGCCAAAGTATCGTCACAAAAGTCAAAGTAACGGTTAAATTTGAATAATTTGAATAATACAATGCATGAAAAATTATAAATTGGTTAATTCCATTAATTACTTTGACATTACCTTTTAATTTGAATCTATGACATTGTTAACTTATTAATTTGAATTTATATCATTGTACAACTTATTTTTTATTATATTTGAATTTATGACATTATGTAATGAAATTGTATAACTATAATTATGAATATTGCATGCCTGAATTGGTACAATACAGTGTACTGCGCATTCACTTAACATCTGGAAATGGATAAAATTACTGTGTTGAGCAATAAATATTTGAATTTGAATTTGAATTTAGTTTCTTCATTATTTTAGCTGTTACTTGAATGAAGAAACACATATACCGTAGTATCAGTAAAGGTCAAGTAAAAGTCAACAGTGAAAGTCAGTTTGACCGATTACTTTAGTTGTTGATGAAGAAACTGGCCGTTTGTGTCTTTTTTGAGAATAAAATATATCTTTAAACCTATATATGAATAAATTCATAGTATTTCAAACACTTTTATAAATTCAGCACTGCAATACGATACAGTGAACTGAATAATGAAACTGTGAACCAGAATCCCGAGAAATCGTAACATCATTAAACTCTACTAATTTAACTATTCATAAATATGTATTTGAAAATTTAAACATTATTTTGTTACATAGTAATCAGTATATAATTTCATTAAAATATTATGAAATGGTGGTGGAATATTGTGAGCAGTGGTGGCCCAGTGGTAACGACCGCGACTTACGAGATATAGGTCGTAGGTTCGAACCCTGACAGGCGCTTTACTTTGTGTAAATTATTTCATCACCACTGCTCTCAAAACGGTGAAGGAAAACATCGTGAGGAAACCGGCATGTCCTAAAACCAAAAATTCGAAGACAAGTGACATCTACCAACCCGCACTGGGCCCGCGTGGTGGATTACGGCCCACTCCCTCTCACAGAGAGGAGGCCTGTGTCCCAGCAGTGGGAACATTATAGGCTGATTACGTACGTACACGTACGTACGTATTATAAAATGAATATAGCTAATAATGAATTTTGGAATTACATTATAAAATCCACTCGTTCTATTAAAATCCCCTAGACCAGTCCCCCAGGGGACTACACAGCACTCAATGTTCCACTACGATCCCTTTACCGGGGATTCTCTAAGTACCAATAAGTGCTATTTCTTTGTAGTCCCTTCTAAATAAAAAAGCCACTTACAAAATAATAATATGTGATACATATAATTAAAAATCAGTCTACAGAGGGAATAACAATGAGATAAATTAACTTTTCTATTACATATAAGAAGAACTAGTGACTTAACTAGAGCCCAGTGACTTAAGGGGCCACTAGTCGATATTGTTTCCATACAAATTTCGGGAGAGTACTCGTATTAACTCCACTGTTTGACATTGTGCATACAAAAGGTAAACCTGATAATATCGCTTTGACTTATTTTTAATTTTGTCGGTATGGAAACAGAATAATAAAATTAAAAAGCCATTAAAAAGTTATGAGCCAACGAAGAGTTGTTTTGCTTGCTATTTTTAACGTAACTTTGGGTGGTAAATAAGTAACAAAAGAACTGTAAAATCTTCAACACAAAGTCATTACCGACAAAGCTAAGTTATCGAAAACTTCAAAAATCTTTATTTGTAATTGATTTATGCAGTGGTTTTTTCATAAAACTCGATTTACCAAAGCACTTTTCGAATTTCTTACGCGCCTTTCAGTTCGGAACGGTGTTTCTGTGCGTGAGAACTAGACGTTGTACGTGTAGACTAGCGTGTAACTGCTCATCACTGATACTGTCTCTGTCGGACACCAAGCCAGGTGAGACAGCGTGCTTTTTTGGCCCTGACCTTCAGTGAGTTCGAGCTCGCGACTAGTTTACTCTTAACATCCTTTACGCACAAAGTGACTGCGACACTAGGCTCTAGACGCCATGCAAGTCATCCGTCAGTGGGTACATAGTGTCACATTCACCTTCTTACTAATAAACGTTATACAGTCATGAGCAATAATATGTCAACACTTGGCAACTTTCAATTGCGATATTTTCGTGAAATAACGAATGCAACGTTAAAATACGACACTTTACATAAACCTATGGGTTCGAAAATACTATGTTCGTAATAACACAAAATTTCATTAAAAAATAAAGGAGAAAATCGCCTTTGAATAAAGCGAAGTGTATACATACTTATAGACGTGACTGTACAACGTGTGTATAGTTACACAACGCGTTGCCTTCTTCTTTCGAAAGTCAAATTACTGACGACTGAAAGAGAGAAATCGGTGTGTAACTATTCATCTGATATAATACGTTTATTAGTAAGAGGTTAGTGTGTAAAGTACCAAATGAAATGAACCATCTCAATTCATTACACCAGAAACATCAAAGTTATCATTAAACTGAACAAACCGACAAGACTGCCGTTAAATTAATTACAAGAACAAAGTTGACGTAGTGACGTCACGTCAAAAGTTAATTTGTTCCAATAACTTTCTATTCGAAGAAATTTTGGCTTCATTTGTAATTTGTACCTAATTCTTTTCCGTGAAATTGTTTCGTTAATTTGGGGATTTGAGGAAATTAAACAGCGTTTGTTTTTTTTTCTCGAATAATCACGGATTGGCGTGTTTTTTCGCCATAACACTGGGCCTGGCCTGGCCTGTATCTATATGGTGGTGTAAATTAAACTGCGTATATTCAATGTCGTTCCTAGCCTGCATACGAAAATTCAATTAAATATATCCAATAGTTTAGTCAGTATAATTACTAGTCAAAGGTTACCAAAACCCATTACTATTTTCATAGTATGATTGTTTCAAAATATCACTTTTTTAATATTTATTTATAGAATAGAATACTCTTTATTATGTACACCATATAAACAGTAATAGTTAAATAAAACGGTACATCACTAATTGCATTAATTATATTATAAAATGTCAGTTAATCTTAAGATAAGTGATAAGGGTTACTTAAAATAACGTTTCCTACGCTTTGATTCCACACAAATTAATTTTCTATGACAAACTTTACAGGTAGACTACATTTTATTTTGAAAGTGCCGTTTTGATGAGACCTCCAATTTTATTTGAGAACTAGCTTCTGCCCGCGACTCCTTTACGATACGACACACAAAATCTATACTGAATAACAGCCACATGTTATAAAACTCCTTCGGCCCCTGACCCGCCGCGTCGCATCGTAGCACCCGCTCGCACTGTCTTCGTTTTCATTTTTTTTTCCTTTTTGTTCGGCTCCTAGGGTCGTAGCGTGTTGGTAAATAGCCTGCCTCAAGGATTGAGCTAAC
This sequence comes from Amphipoea oculea, assembly GCA_945859645.1. Classification (NCBI taxonomy): domain Eukaryota; kingdom Metazoa; phylum Arthropoda; class Insecta; order Lepidoptera; family Noctuidae; genus Amphipoea; species Amphipoea oculea. Next base: position 4,136,445 of record OX243881.1, on the reverse strand, counting down.
AAATGCAAAAAATTGCAAATCCAACAGATGGTTCCAGAGTTTAGTGCGTTCAAACAACCAAACCACAGAATAAATAGTACAAGACCAAACTCTGCAGCTTTATTATTATTATATGTATATTATAACTAGCTACGCCCCGTGGTTTCATCCGCATAAGTGTCGATCCCGTTTAAATATCGGGATAAAAAGTAGCCTATATGTTAATCCAGGGTGTCAGCTACCTCCATACAAAATTTTATCAAAATTGGTCCAGCCGTTTGAGCGTGAAGAAGTACTTAACAAAAATATAAACACACACACACACTCACAAACTTTCGCCTTTATAATATTAGTGTGATATTGGGATAAAAAGTAGCCTATATGTTAATCCAGGATGTCAGCTACCTCCATACAAAATTTTATCAAAATTGGTCCAGCCGTTTGAGCGTGAAGAAGTAACAAACATATAAACACACACACACTCACAAACTTTCGCCTTTATAATATTAGTGTGATAGTGTGATAAATAGAACTCAACTTAGACCATTAAATACTTACTTCATAATCCTGAAGTACTTCTAAAAAACCAATAAAAAAAAAATCTATCTTCGATTTATTCACTTCCCTCAGGCATTATTCTGTGTCAAGAAACGGGATGAGAATGTTCGATCACATCTCAGTATTTACTTTTACTGTTACTATACACACAAATCCAATATGGAGTAATTCATATTAGATTTGCTTGAGCTTCATCATATTACCGACTTATTGCCTTTTCGGGATGAAAATATTCTGAGAATATAATCTCATTTTATATTTACATTGTTTTTAATTCCGTATGTAGAAAGGATTCTGCCGATTTCTGCCAATACATGCCAGACATGGGGCTTGATAAACCTTCCTGTAATTTGGGCGCTTTTTATTGTGTTTTTATTTAAAATAAGTTAGATTTTAAACTACTAACATAGTTTTTTAAGTTACTTGTAAGACTAACACGCTATGGGCCTACGATGCCTGACAATAAAAGATTTTTATTTTTATTTTATTATTATTAAACGAATTGTGAGTTACATTATAAATGATAAATGATTTTATTTCTGTCAGTAGGTTTGTACAAACACTTTTACACGTCAATCATATTTTTTTAAAGCTAGATGAGGTCGGCGTTTCCTATCTGATTACTCTGAGAAGAAAGGCCGAAACAAACTCAGAGGTCACAGTCTCTTTTAAAGTCCAGAAAAAATCTTGTATAGGTACTATATTCCGGCTTCTCTTAATCATGATATTGCCTAACACATACATAATCAGCCTATAATGTTCCCACTGCTGGGACACAGGCCTCCTCTCTGTGAGACAAGTGGGCCATAATCCCACTAGTGCGGGTTGGTAGATGTCACATGTCTTCGAATTATTGGTTTTAGGATATGCCGGTTTCCTCACGAAGTTTTCCTTCATCGTTTTGAGAACAATGGTGATGGTATAAATTACGCAAAGCTCAAAGCTGGATTCGGACTCACGACCACTCGTAAGTCGGGGCCACTGGATTACCACTGGGTCACCACTGCTCCCAATTAATTTGCCTAATACAAACCGCATGTCATAAAATATAATAAAAAAAGCAGTGGCACTCCGGGAGTGCTGACAGAAGTGAAAACTTTAATAACTACGTGTGTATTTTTTGAATCGTTATATAAACAAAACACAAACAAAATACTTTGCCATCACTCACTGACATATCGGAAATACTTTAAAACCGAGTAAGAAAAAAGAAAAAGTATTACACACATAGATTCATTAGTAGTACATCCTGAGGACAGCCGAACACATCCGTATGTAGCGTGGTGTCGGTAACAGTGCCGCGAGTTCAATGGTTTTTTCCCATCTCTAAAAATGGCCCAACGTGCCTAAGGAGGTTTTCACATCAAAAATACACCAACCTGGGCTTTAACACCGATTCATAAGTTACTGAATAAAACATCTATTTCAGGAATTACCTTTTTCCCTAGTTCGTCGAAACGTCGCGTCATTTACAATCATCTACTCCTTTTCGCTCAAAATAAACATTATACCTATTATAAAAGAAACTCATTCTCAAATGTTTACATCAGAAAGCTAACATTTATGTTGTCAAGCCTTTCTCTCTGAAGAAGTATATTTGCTTTCATTATTACGCGAATAAAATTATTTTCGATAATGTTATTATTTTTGTTTGGGCTCTTTGTGGGTGTTAAGATATTGTTTCCTTGACATAGTTTACTTATGATACAGTTAGCGTCAAATTACTTTGCCGCTCTGAAGCTAGGCTTTCCGAACGCCGCGCATGCGCGCTGCTTTTTTATTCTTATGATTAAACTTCTTCGCAGGAATTTGTTGCCTACTTCAGAGCGGCAAAGTTATTTGACACGAACTGTACATTTACTCTATTGTATTGGTCTAATGTAATAATAAAATTATGCTATTATTTTCCTGTTTACATTAAAAACATTCCTATAAAAATATGAAATATTCCAGAAAGAATCGGAGTAACCGACATAGCTTGTAGAGTAAGCAAACTGAAGTGGCAGTGGGCTGGCCATGCTTGTCGAAGGAGCGATGGCCGGTGGAGCAGACGAGTCTTAGAGAGGAGACCACGTATCGGCAAGCGTAGTTTGGGACGCCCCCCAGCTAGATGGACCGACGACTTAAAGAGAGAGAGGTAGCTGAGACAAAATGGATGCGGAAGGCGAAGGACATGGGGTTGTGGCACAGCCTGGAAGACGCCTACGTCTATGTACAGGATGATATTTTAATCACCGTTTTCTAATTAAGGGGTCATTATACTCATCATTATGAACAACTTTTACTATGGGATCAAACATGAAATCGCGAAATAAAAATCAACTGTTCCCTACATTTTGACGAGTTATGCGAATATAAATGTAGGGGACATAATTGGAATCAGCGAATTTTTCTGATTGAATGCGATGAATTATGTATATAACTCAATTTCGCAAAAAAATGTCGCTTAGATCAAATAGCCAGGAACCGTCGATATAATGTTTCCACTGCTGGGACCCAGGCCTCCTCTCTGTAGAGCTCCGGCGGGATCTCATGACGACATGGAGAGTACGAATGTCGCAACCAAGTGCTGGGCACGCCACAATTGCGGCGATAAGTTCCCTCTTTGAGGAGTGGCTGGAGAGGCGTCACGGCGTCCTCACCTTCCGCCTGACGCAGGTCCTTACCGGACATGGCTACTTCGGGAGGTTCCTGTTTCGGATTAGGCGGGAGGAAACGCCCGGGTGCCACCATTGTGTGGATCGCCCAGAGGACACGGTGGAGCATACGGTGGAGGCCTGTCCAGCTTGGGCAGAGCACCGCCGCGTCCTCACGGCGGCGATCGGCGGCGGCGATCTCTCGCGTCCGGCCCTGATCCAGGCCATGGTACGGAGCGAGAGTACATGGGAAGCCGTTGCCTCCTTCTGCGAAGCAGTAATGCTCGCGAAGGAGGAGGCGGAGCGCGTGAGGGAGAGGCAATCTTGGCGCCCTGGCGCCCCTAGTCGCCGCAGGAGACGCTCTGGGCGTCGGGAATCGATAGCCGATTCCCGGCCACCGTAGGCGCGGGCTTGCGGACGGGGAGCAATGGGCAGTTCGCCGTCCGGTAAGGACCAGGCCCGGGTCGACGGCGCGTTGTGTTCCACGCGCGTCTCAAAGAGATGTCAGCACTAACTGACGGGGTCTACCAGGACCGAAGCCTGCCAGGGTCGCGGGTTGTTCGAAAGAGATACGCAACTGAAGGATCACGGGTGGGTTTTAGTCAGTAAAATTCTGACACGCCCTCTCGCTCCGCCCAGAGCGGGAGAAGTTATTTGATGATTTCAAACCCAAAAAAAAAAGGCCTGTCACATGTTTTCGAATGTTTGGTTCTAGGTCTAGGACAGGCCGCCGGCTTACTCACGATTTTTCCTTCACCGTTTTGAGAGTAGTGGTGACGAAATTATTAACACAAACAAAAGCGCTTGCTTACGCTGCTGTGAGAACCTTGTAAAATAATAATGATCTGCTATAACCTCAGACACCAAAAAACCAAGCCACACTCCGCAAAACCCGTTAATAATAATTATAAGAGCACATTGAACATTCCAGGCACATAATAACATCGCATATAGACTTGAGAGCACCCACTTTACGATCTCTGCTTATGTACACGACCGTTAACAGCGTGATGTTATGAGCTATAAACGTTTTGAGTAAAACGCATAGCTCGGAAACATATTCGAATTAGATCACAGTAAAACGCGTTTAACTGATATAAAGCTTAGGTTACACTGCATTGAGCTTTGAAAGGAATTTCGTCAAATATGAAGTTCTTTGTGTGTTTTTAAGCTTTTCCGGAATAATACTACCATCATTGTTTGTAATAAAACACAGATAGAAAGTAAAATATAGATTTCAATTTTAATTAAATAAAAAGAAAAAAAAATTAGTGGCGATTTACACGCATAAACGTTTTACAAAAGTTAAAAAATTGACAGTAAAAAAGTGTGTTGCACTCATAAAAATAGACAAAAAAAAAATAAGAAAAATCAAAAATAATTAATTTGATTCTAAATTATTATTAAATCAGCGTAATGACTTAATTACACAAAGAAGAAGGGTCACGTCCCATAGAAAATTTACCCAGGCCCGACACAAAAGAAACGCATCTCAGTTATTTTGTTATATTAAATATAAGAGAAATAAATTAACACTATTCTGAATATCAGTGGCTATCACCCATATATTGCCATTTGATTTTGGTAAGGCAAAATATTTTAAAATATTTTTTTTTAATGAATAGCAATTAATATCCATTTAAAATGACGCCAATTTAGATTAAAATACAAAAATAGACAGCTGGAGGCCTTAATTTATTGAGGCATACACAGGCAAGCCTGGTTAAGTAGACGATAACCTCAAAGTTAAACTGCGAGTGTCATTAAAAAAATATAAAATAAAATTGGCTTTCTGTGTTGAGAACTGTGCGTTTTTTAACCGACTTCAAAAAAGGAGGTTCTGTATTCGACCCGTATGTATGTTTGTATGTCCGCGATTTTCTCAAAAACTAATGAATCAATTTTGATAATTCTTTCACTAATGTAATCTACTTACTAATGTAGGTAATGTACTTTCAGGAAGGTTTTAGTATATAATGCATTAGGTAATTATTCTTATGTTCGGAGTTATATGCATAAATGTACTGCATCTCCGGCATTTCGACGATTCTTCTAGTCAGTGTCTTCAATTCTTCAATGCACTAGCGTTAATTGGATTTGTGTACAACCAACTTGAAAAAAAAAAACACTACAGTGATACATAACTTTAATTTCGGAAGTCGGTGTCTAAAAACGAAAATGCGGACCCAACGACACTGACTTCCGAAATTAAAGTTATTTATCACTTTGTAGTGTTTTTATTTTAAGTCGGTTGTTTTTTTTCTAAACTGTTGTATCGTCATTGAATTACATACAATCACGAATTTTGTAGGTAAATAGGTATTAAAAGAAAATTGTATATCGCCTGAACAAAAACACAAGGCAATATTTTGGTGTTAGCTATTGATTTGGAATATAAAAAATATATATTTTAGCTATATTTAAAATAACAAAAAAACTGAGATATGTCTCTTTCGTGTCGGGTCTGAGTCACAAATGACCGTTCTTCTTTGTTATATTTTAGAATATTAAAATATAATGTTCACATGGAACAATATTGACCAATCATTCATTGTGTATTTCTGACGCCAATCAGCTTCGCAATATAAGTTTGAATTGAGCAAATTTTATAAATAGGAAAAAAAAAATAATTTTTTTTCATAAATAGGGAAAATTAATAAGTAAGATTTTCATAAATAAGGAAATTGGCCAGTCTAATAAGGTGTTGGGTGTGACTGTCCAGGATGCGCCGAGTGCTCAGTTCAGTTGAGTAACTGGTGGAACAAACTGCGCTACACGAGGCTTCTTAATGCATCTCAAACCTTCCTTTTGACCAGTCATTCCATTTTACCAACAACATTAGTGAACCAAACTTTGCAGATTTTCATAAATAGGGAAAATTAATAAGTAAGATTTTCATAAATAAGGAAATTGGCCAGTCTAATAAGGTGTTGGGTGTGACTGTCCAGGATGCGCCGAGTGCTCAGTTCAGTTGAGTAATTGGTGGAACAAACTGCGCTACACGAGGCTTCTTAATGCATCTCAAACCTTCCTTTTGACCAGTCATTCCATTTTACCAACAACATTAGTGAACCAAACTTTGCAGATTTTCATAAATAGGGAAAATTAATAAGTAAGATTTTCATAAATAAGGAAATTGGCCAGTCTAATAAGGTGTTGGGTGTGACTGTCCAGGATGCGCCGAGTGCTCAGTTCAGTTGAGTAACTGGTGGAACAAACTGCGCTACACGAGGCTTCTTAATGCATCTCAAACCTTCCTTTTGACCAGTCATTCCATTTTACCAACAACATTAGTGAACCAAACTTTTGATTGCATAAGATAATTCTCGGGAGATATGTGTTAATACAAGTTCCAAAATAATTAAAACTTGGCTTGGTTCTAGGATATTCCTTTTAAGTTAGGTTGTGAAACGGGAATAAGGTCCACTTAATGAAATTTCTGATAACTAGGCTGCTCTAGGGATTCTTTGGAGGCCCAATGTCAAACAGTAAATGTGTACTGATCATAGAAATGTAAATTCATATATCTATGGTACTGGTATTACATTTAGCGAGTCCGTGGCTAAATAATAACAGCCGCACAGGTCGATCGATCAGGTTAATCTACGCTTGCCGCGGTTGGTCTGTGGATGGGTGACCATCTTTACATACCAAGACCCCTCCGTGCCTCGGAAAGCACGTTAAGCCGTTGGTCCCGGCTGTCATTCGTGGATCTTTGACAGCCGTTACGGGTAGTCAGAAGTCCGAAAGTCTGACAACCAGTCTTACCAAGTGGTATCGTATTACCCAGTAACTGGGTTGTGGAGGTCAGATAGGCAGACGCTCCATGTAAAATACTGGTATTCAGCTGCATCCGTTTAGACTGGAAGCCGACCCCAACATAGTTGGGAAAAGGCTGGGCAGATGATGATTACTTATAACGATATTAACTTAGTCTAAATTGCCGTTTTCATAGTATAAAAACCACAATGAAGAGGAAAAATACATTCGCACACTCAAAACTATCCCGCCACACAAAAGCGGGCGGAAGGACCAAAATTCGGTCCCTAGGACTGGAGACACCATTTTAGTCTTCGCAATAGGACCAGTCATCATATGTTCGTAGATTACCCTTTTCTCGGCATGTTTCAGGATTGTATGCACAGTTTAATATTCAAGAGCCTTCTGTGACTTACTATAGTTTAAATATACACAATTTCATGTATTTCAATAGTTTATTAAATTAAAATCATAACAAACGTGTCACCGCACTACGAGGGTCATTATCCATTATCTGTAGTGTGTCTGTGCGCCTAGTACACGCACATCACGCCGCCGCGCGCCAATGCAGCGCCGTGATGTCGAAATAAAAAAATACTAAGCATTTTCAAAGTTAATGCTTTTGAGCTAAAATTTTGTACAGAGATTATAGACCAGATACACTCTTCAACCCGTTTGCATTGATATACCCTTTCCGTAACACCCTGTATGTGTTTACGCACTTGGTCGCGGGTCGCCCGGGTGACTCAACGACTCGCCGCATAGTGGAGACGCACAAGCGACTACCGGTCGCCAGCGACCAGTCGATGCACGATGCTCATGATGATGGTGACATCGAAATTATTTTCTATTTATTCTTTTTTTACATTGATTTACATTCATTACTCACACCCCAACTTATTACTTGTTATTTTTTTCTTAAATTAAAATCGTTTACTTTTACCATGTTTGTAAATATGTGAGCACCATGTATCTAACAGATAATTAATTTATATATCATGGTTTCGTTTTTAATTCTTTTACCTATTGTGGTTTAGTAATTTTATTTTAGGTGCATCGTCCTCACATATTATTATATAATTAATGTACCCATGCAAAATATTGTAAAACATTTTAAAAGAGTAACGGTGGAGTTTCTTGCCCATTCTTCTCTGCACGAAAACTACCTTTTGGAATGGGCGACTAGAATCAATTCTATTTTAAGGTAATTTTTGACGTTCAAAAGCGCCTTTTATGTGCCTAATTGAAATAAATGCTTTGACTTTGACTTTGAAAACTGTCGAATTATTTATTAATGAATCGATGTCGAATTCATTATCTCGTGTATACTAAGCTTAACTGTAACTACAGACATGAAACTATATAAAATATATAACCACTCCAAGACCAGCCACATCATAATATATTTAATATGCCATACTTTTACTAGATAAAACTTTTATTCGTTAATATTATTACTTTCTGATTGCGCTACAAACAGGATTAATGAAGACATGTATCTTATGCTACAAGGTGGATTTTGTGTGATGTTGATTTTGTGTAGCAGATTTCGCCTTAAGGGGTTGGCAAAAAATATACTTACAACAAGACGTTATAACGTTATCGTGGTCTGAAAAAAACCGCGTTCACAATTAAAAGTCTGCTCATGTTGCGCAAGTCAGTCGCAAGGTGCACTACACGTTCCATTCGTTGAAATGTCTCCAGGGCTTTTTGCCCTTGAACACCAAAATCTCTCTAGCTCAAACCCTCATTCAGCCCATTATTGATTACGCCGACGCCTGTTATTTGGATGCCACCGAGGAGCTTTTAAATAAACTTGAGCGTTTGCAAAATATCTGTATTCGTTTTGTTTTTAATCTTAAAAAGTATGATCACGTCTCCAACTTTCGCAAGATACTCAAGTGGCTCCCCATTCGACTTCGCAGGAACTCTCGGATATTATGTCTGCTATTCAATCTCCTTCACAATCCTAAAACACCTTCCTATCTGCGGGAGCGTTTTTCCTACGCCCGTCCTTCAGATGCGCCTTGCAGGTCGCATCTTAAAAAGCTCCTTAAGTCCCCTCCCCACTCCACTGACTTCTACTCCTACTCCTTCACAGTGCACGCGGTGCGGCTGTGGAATACACTACCGCCTGCAATTAGGGACTGCCAAACTATTGCAGTTTTTAAAAGAAGAGTGAAAGAACACTATCTCTCCACCCTATCATAGTTGTGTATGTATTTTTATTTACATTCGAGTGTTATTTATTTTAGAAGTATGTATGTTTATTTGTATTTATGTAAGTATATTCTTGTATTATTTGTTTAGTTTTATTAAGTGAATTGTTTTTTAGGTTTTATGTATTTTTTGTCTCCTTTACTCTTTAACACGCTGTCTACATCTCTTTATTTCTTGTCCTATCGCAGGTATGCTGGAAGAGATTTCTTATGAAATAAGCATCACCTTTGTACCTATTTTTCTGTTCTGTTTTTTTTCTTGTCTGTTTATATATGTGTGTACATAAATGGTAAAATAAATAAATACATAGTGCTCACATATTTACAAACTTGGTCAAAGTAAAAGATTTTAATTAAAAAAAAAAGAAATTAACAAATAATAAGTCGGGGTGTGAGTAATGAATGTAAATCAATGTAAAAAAAAAAAACAAATTTAACAATTAAGTTAGCAACCAGTTTGATTTTGTCTAGACTCTAGATTGTCCTATGGAGCAGGACCAGCATGTTTCCAAGCGTTCTTATCTTGGATATAATCTTCTTGTTTATAGTATGCTTGTTTACAAAGTGTACGTTTAATGTGAGTTTTAAAGAACATTGGGAAAAAACGTCCCCGGGTCAATCCGCGGAAATCCACTAACGGCGAATATATGCTAATAATAAATTAAATATCATAGCTGCATTCTTTTTTTACTTTATATGACATTTCTTACATGTTTTTACGTATGGCGCCGCTATCTAAATAAGTATAACACCTTTATTTAATTTATTATTGCAATCCACACGCACCAAATGTCCTTACCATTTGCAAATAAAAGTCGGCCTAATTGAGCGGAATGGCCCCCCCACCCTTGTAGCACTTTTTCTCATTTATATCAAATGAAAGAACGTAAAAAACGCATCATTTTATTGTATGACAGTAAATGTGTGAATAATAAGGGAAAAAAGTTATTCATCCACAAAGATAGAAACACAATTAATAATTTTTCCTAAGAAATATTTTTTGAGCACACAATACATGCTTAAAATAAACAATCATTGCGACTGAGAATCGCGCCAATCTACCTACACTAAAACCACAGAATAAATAATAGTAGACACCTAATAGTATTAACATAAATAATAAATATAACTGAACTTACTGAACTGAACTGAACTGAACTTTATATACTGAACCATACGTATACAGGGTGAAATTGAACACATGCGACAAATCGAAATGGGAGATTATACTCATCATTATGAACAACTTTTACTATGGGACCAAACCTGAAATCGCGAAAAAAAAATCAACTGTTCCCTACATTTATGTTCGCATAACTCGCCAAAATGTAGGGAACAGCTGATTTTTTTTTCGCGATTTCAGGTTTGGTCCCATAGTAAAAGTTGTTCATAATGATGAGTATAATCTCCCATTTCGATTTGTCGCATGTGTTCAATTTCACCCTGTATAGATTCATTTGTAATATCTTATGATTACTTACTTTGTTATTTTTAAAATCTAAGAACATTATAATAATCATGAAATAGTAACCATAAAGAGCAGTCTAATATAAAAAGAATTAAGAAAAAAATATTGTTTGCCACATTCATACTTACATTCATTATTTCATACTTTCTTTCAGTAATTTGTTATTCAGAATAACATCGATTTTTTCACACATAACCCATAGTGCTACACTGCTGGGGACGAGGTCCATACGAATTTTCCCATTGTTCTTTCCTTTCATTGAATACAACAATATATAACAATATTTCCATGTTTTTATTTCCCTGCATGTGTTAGAGCAGTGGTGCTCCAGTGGTAACGGCCGCGACTTTCGAGTTGTAGGTCATAGGTTTGAACTCAGACAGGCTCTTTACTTTGTGTAAATTATTTCATCACCACTGCTCTCAAAACGGTGAAGGAAAACACCGTGCGGAAATCGGCATGTCCTAGAACTAAAATTCGAAGACATGTGACATCTGCCAACCTGCAATGGGCCCGCGTGGTGGATTATGGCCCGCTCTTTCACACCGAGAGGAAACCTTTTTTTTTATGGATGGGAAATCATCAAATGACCCCTCCCGCTCTGGGTGGAGCGGAAGGGAGTGTCCGACTCTTACTGACTAAAACCCATCCGTGTTCCTTCCTTAGCCCTTTATGTTCCGGGGTAGCGGTAACCCTTTCGGACAATCCCGCACCCCCGGCAGGCTTCGGCCCTGGCAGGCCCCTTCCTTTATGCTGACATCTCTTTAAGGCGCGCGTGGAACACTGTGCCCCAGCAGTGGGAACATTATAGGCTGATCATGTTATATGTTATCTCGATGCCCTACCGTGACGTCACGATAATATCGCCACGTTAGAAATTATAGAAGCGCACAATCTCGTACAGATCGATGTGCCTACCCCCTAGAAGTTTACAAGCGTGATGCTAAGTCTTTTCATAAACGTTTACAACTAGTCTCTAGGGGACGTTTACAGACTTATAGAATCACCAAAATAGGTAAAAGGGTAAAGAAAATGGTCCCGATATGAGCTCGATAGATCGCTAAACTGCGTTATAGTCTTCGATATAAGGTACTTCGCTAGCGAAAATGGTTCATTATACCTCGGTCCCTTTCCATAAAACTCTTTTCAAATTACTCTTTTCAAGGCGTACTGCCAATCGTTATACTCGAGCAGTCTGTGGGTCTTTACTCGCCGGGCTCCTAATGCTATGAGTGTCCAATACAACAACGTCTTCAGGATGCTGATGTGACTGCCTCGCTATTAAAGTGTGTCCGGAATGTTTGCGGAGGCGCGAACGGACGGCTTTCATGCGGTTATACGGAAGAAGGGTAGCCTCCTTGTTGCAGTGCGTGCGAGGCAGTTGCAACAGTATCTTGCAGATGGTTGTATCTCGTGCGGATTGCCTTATCCAGAACAAATGGATGCATATTGTGATGGGTGTTGACTAGCATAGTGCATAAGATTTCACTAACAACATAGGTATTTTTGTAATAATTTATTTCTCTGTGTTTTATTTAATTCCCTGTATTCATAATTTGTAATTGTATGGATTGGTTTTATCTGACATAAATTGATTAATAATAATAATAAACTACTTCACTTTAAGCCTCGTATCCACTAGGCAACAATTAACGCGCAACACGTGACGCTCAACATGTTCGGCAGCGTTGCACAACAGCGTGCGACGTTGCCAGCTAGCGCCCAATATAACGCGCGGCTTGTTGTTGGTTTCCGTGCAACATGCAGTTGAGCATCAAATGTTATCGAGTGGAGACGTGACGCACAGAAATGTCCGTGTGGTGTAACGGGTAATCTCAACCACATGGAGATCACTGAATGTAATATTTTCTTTATTTTGTAAGTAATTTCTAACCCACCAACGTGGTTCAACAATTAAAAAAGATTTTATTCATAAAGAGATAGATAGAATAAACGCTATCAGGACTTGGTTTGACATGACATTTCGCCAGTGATAATGTTAGGACGTACGTTCGAGACAGATATAATAAGAAATAATTTTTAATCATATCATCATCTGCCTAGCCTTTCCCCAACTATGTTGGGATGCAGCTGAATACCAGTATTTTACATGGAGCGACTGCCTATCTGACCTTCACAAACCAGTTAGGTACTAGGTAATACGATACCCCTTGGTAAGACTGGTTCTCAGACTTCTGACGTTCCGTAACGACTGTCAAAGATCCAATAATGACAGCCGGGACCAAAGGCTTAACGTGCTTTCCGAGGCAGAGGGATCTCGGTGTGTAAAGATTGTCAAAGAAGTAGCGTAGAATAGCGGTCTTTGCCCAGCAGCCTTTGGACAGTTCGGAATAAAAATAATACTTTGCAAAGTATCTCACCTGATGGGAAGCGTTGATGTGGTCAAAACTGGTTTTCGCTTGCCTAGAAACAAAAACGTGTGTGGTCGGGGGATCCCCGTCAGAAACGTTCTTTACGCGATAGTCGCACGCGCACACACACTCGTATATCATAGAAAGAGACAGAGATAGAGAAAGGTGCATCATAGGGCAAGCAGCCTGCTGTGTTTCGTCATGCGTGGGAGTTTCTGTGCCTTAGGCATCTTCTGGGCACGCTCGTTCCATCATAGACCTCATCCAGCACTTTCCATCAAGCGTGATCGAGGTCAAGAGCGGGCCCATTAAGCATTAAAAAAAAACGCTTTTTCCTTACGTGACGACTTCTACCAGTCAACTCCTATGACAAGCCGCGTCTGAGAACTTTGTTTCATTAACCTTTGACCCACACTTGAAAACTCCCAGGTTTTATTATTCGGGTAAGGCCGACACCGGCAGAGCGGTTCAATTAATTCCAGCTGTACATCGGAGAAGAACCGGCGTTAGTAAGCTGAAGTGGCAGTGGGCTGGTCATGTTTATCGAAGGATCGATGGCCGGTGGAGCAGACGAGTTCTGGAGTGGAGACCGCGTATCGGGAAGCGTGAGACGCCCCCCAGCTAGATGGTGTCCGTTTCAATCGTGCGGCCATGATAATATAAGAAAAAAAACATGCCAAGATTTTGTAAAAAATTGTTGAAGGTGACTCCCAAAATCACTTTGTCAAAACCATGGTTAAAAAGTGAAAAGGGTTTGAACGTGGCTGCGCCATTGAAAAGCGGTGAACAGCGCGGCCCCGGAGATCTTTAAAACGCCGCGTTTTAATGGCGCGGCTACGTTCAAACCCTTATAACTTTTTAACCAAGGCTTTGACAAATTTGTGGTTTTGGGAATCAATTTCTACAAATTTTTACAAAATCGTGGCATGTTTTTTTTTCTTATATTGTCATGGCCGCGCCGTTGAAACGGACACGCTAGATGTACCGACGACCTTAGAAGGTGGCTGGGGTAGACTGGATGCGGAAGGCAGAGGACAGGGTGTTGTGGCGCAGCCTGGGAGAAGCCTATGTTTGGCAGTGGACTGCGAGAGGATGAGTTGATTGATTGATTGAACGTCCCGCGGTAGCGAAATTTTTGCCGCAATATATCGCTCATTTGGAAAAACATCGACGTACAGTACCCGGCGATAAATATTGCACATCGACCTTTGGAAAGAGACAATCGGCTAATTTCGGCTTCGTAGAGTACAAACAGTCTGGTATCTATTAGGAGCTGTTAAAACAATAAAATTATGATTTGCTTCTTTTGATAATTATTTTTATTCTTTGTATAAAATACACTTCGAGAAAGAGGTCAATCGTCGAATCCGACTCGGCTGGGCAGCGTTCGGGAAGCTTCGCAATATCTTCTCGTCCCACATACCGCAGTGTCTCAAGACGAAAGTCTTTGACCAGTGTGTGTTGCCAGTGATGACATATGGCACTGAAACGTGGTCGCTCACAATGGGCCTTATTAGAAAGCTGAAAGTCACCCAAAGGGCAATGGAGAGGGCTATGCTTGGAGTTTCCCTGCGGGATCGAATCAGAAATGAAGAGATCCGCAGGAGAACCAAGGTAACCGACATAGCCCGAAGAATTGCCAAACTTAAGTGGCAGCGGGCAGGGCACATTGCTCGCAGAACAGATGGCCGATGGGGCCGAAAGGTTCTGGAGTGGCGACCGCGTACCGGAAGGCGTAGCGTTGGAAGGCCTCCCACAAGGTGGACCGACGACCTTGTGAAGGCCGCAGGAACTCGTTGGATGCGAGAAGCACAAAACCGGTCGAAGTGGAGGTGCTTGGGGGAGGCCTATGTCCAGCAGTGGACGTCTTTCGGCTGAAATGATGATGATGATGATAAAATACACCAATTTTTCTATAAATGATGGGTTTAGGTTGGGTTAAAATAAAATAAATTCTCTCTTTTTCCTAAAGATGCCATAGTACAACTTTCAATTATTTAAATTGGGGGTGTTAACAACTCTAAATATATCTGTTCCTCGTCTGTTAGTGCATCCCCCTTAAGTTATAATATTTTTTTTTAGGATAAGATGATGATGAGATTGAAAAAGTATTTGGTTATTGGTTGTGTAATTGATGCTAACATGAGTTTTATTGTTGTAGTTGAACTGGACGCGACCGCACTCAATCGCACTTGAACAACTACTGACACAACGTCACATAGGTAGTGTGCGACAGATATAACGCTCTACGAAGCCGAAATTAGCCGATTGTCTCTTTCCAAAGGTCGATGTGCAATATTTATCGCCGGGTACTGTAACTGCTACTTTATTTTTAAGCTATTGCATAGCTCTTATCGCGGGCTTTAAGCGCGGCGACCAAATCAAGAAATTCCGTAACGAAAATAAACCTAACACTCCCCACTTCGACCGGCACAGCGGTGCGGCGTTGAAAGCCGTGCATCGTCTAACGTCGTTTCAGTTCGGCAGACTTCGGCATGGTGTTTGTGTGCGTGCGACTAGACGTATGCGTGTAGACTGTACGAAGCTCGCATAAGTTGATAAAAAATGCTATGCAATAGCTTTACCGCGGCAGTCCCCGAGTGCCACACGTATTTTTTTTTACGTTTTTGCTTTCCTAACGTAAATACGCTGTCTAAGTGCTTTGTCACATTTATTTAACTAATTTTTGGGAAAAAATAAATTTACGTCGTTGTTTCTCCAAATGAGCGATATTATAAACCCTAAAGTTGTGACCGAAATGTGACGTCATGTTTCTATGGACATCTACGTGATATCACGTTCCACAATTAACGCGTGGAAATCTAATTTTAATTACTATTGTAGTCACATTTGTTTTATGTGTTGTTAATGAGAAAATAGCGTTTTCATACCACATTAATTTTGGTTGCTAGGTTCCGCGGTTATTGCTTGGTTCGGCAATGCTTTTGTAATTTAGGAGAATTGTGGTTTCCTTATACAAAATGTATGTGAATTATGTGAAAACTGGGACACATTAATACTTATTATAGCGGCTTAAACAGGCCAATAATGTGACTGTAATCAGATTGAGCTCTTTCAGAAGGAGCGCTACTTGATAATATAGATTACTGCAAAGATACGGTCAACAACAACAAACAACGATTAGAACCAGTTTATTTTTTTTTTCTGTTGTTACGGCCATAGTAGGTACTACATCTTCCTACTAAAAATATTTTATTAAAGATTCAAATATTTACATAATTTAAAAAGTTAACAAACCCAAAATAGTAATTTGTACAAGTATATAAAAAGGGAGGGAAAATAATCAAAGGGCATCAAAAAATTCGTCCGCATCACTGTCAACAGGAAACGTGCCCAAAAGGCTGGCAGCATTGCCACGTTGCATGGCAATGCCGATTCTTTGGCCAAAAAATAGGCCAGCCCTCTGGTCACGTGAAGAGTCGACCAATTTAATAATTTTATGTTAACATGGGTGATGATTTTATTAAAAACACGTGAATCAAGTGAATAAGAAAGATGTAATTGGACGATTTCTTAATTGTATAGTTACTTAGCAGTATAAGGTGTATTTAAATTATTTATACCCAATTCTTTATTTCCAACAAGATTATTAATTATAATTACTAAATATTTACATATAAACTATAATAATGAGTAACTATAACAACTTTTACTACGAGACCACACATGAAATCGCGAAAGGAATCCGCTGTTCCCTACATTTATGTTCGCATAACTCGTCAAAATTTAGGAAACTGCTGACTCTTTTTTCGCGATTTCAGGTTTGGTCCCATAGTAATAGTTGTTCATAATGATAAGTACAATGACCCCTGAAGAGGTTATCCATTAATTACCGGACACCCTGTACATGTTAACTCTAAGTTTTTGCATAATATCATTCAATTGTCTGCTACCCCTTCACTTACAATTACCTCCTATCTTCCTGAATACCAACATAAGGGCCGGGACACAAAGTTGTATTGTACTCGAGCTAGTTCTGTCAACTACAAACTATTCGCCGATTGTAAAGACACGCCTTAGTGAGGAGTTCCCAAGGCGCATTGTTATTTTGTCTCGTATTCTGTAAACTGTTTCTTTTTTTCTTTTGTTTTAGTGTTAGACTCTTTAGAAAAAGCAAGGGACTTTTTTTAACTTGACTTTTTGCTTCATTTTATTAAACACAAGCCCTCGTTGTACCCGACGTGACGGGTTTCCCTCTATCTGGCAGAATCTTGATGCTCCGAATTTTTTTTGGCATAACACATTTGGCATAATCTTCTTAAAGCGAATATGTTTAAGGCATAAAAATTATTTAACATAATTATTGTTTGGCCGAATGTTTATATGTCCGAATTTACGATGGCATACTTTTAAGATGGCAGAATTTTATCTGGTATAATTACCTTTGGCAGAGTTAAAATTCCGCATAATTTCGTTTAGCATAACGTTTATTTAGAGCGGCGATTATTTGGTATAATTTCACTTGGCATACTATGAAGCTGGCAGAATTTCCAATTCTGGATGAACCGTCGACCTGCTGACAGAAAACCTAACCCTAGGCGGTCGACGTCAGGGGCACCCCGAGGTTCGGTTGGTTAGGTTCCTTTAAACCCTGCAGGCAGAAATAGGAGCCCCGCACAGCGGGGCTCCGTCGATCTGCTGACAGAAGCCCGTTTCATCCGGTTCATCCATAAGGTAAAAAGGAACCCTTATGGTGCGACTTCGTCGGTCTGTCCGTCCGTCACTACGTCCGTTACTTTCTGAGATATTATAGTTCTGCCTTTTGATGATTATCGATATGAAATGTATGCCAAAAGACGATTCTGACTGTGAACTTTCTGCGATATGATGGTTCTACTTTTTAATTATTAGGGATATGAAATTTATGCCTAAAGATGATTCTGACTTACAAAATTATGAGTTTTGAATGTATGATAAATGAGTGAATGTCAAACGATTTTCTGCGAAATGAAGTTTATGCTATCCGCTGTTATGCAAAATAATATTATGACATAAAAAGTTCTGCTATAAAGGGTGTACCCGACGTGACGTCCATCTGATCTGCAAAAACTTTTTACACCAAAAAAAAAATCGAATTAAAAAAAAAAACAATACAAAGTGATAAATAGCTTTAATTTCCGAAGTCGGTGTCAAAAAATGAAAATTCGGAACCAACGAGACCGACCTTCAAAATTAAAGTTATTTATCACTTTGTAGTGTTTTTTTTTTTGAAGTCGGTTGTATTTTTTGTAAAAAAGTTTATAGTTTTCATTTTTTAGTTGTACCTACCCCACACAAATTCAATTAACATTAGTGCATTGAAGAATTGAAGACCCCGACTAGAAGAATCATCAAAATTCGCAAAGAAATGCTGGAGATGCAATACATTTATGTATATAACTTCGTATATAAGAATAATTACCTAATATATTATATACTAAAACCTTCCTGAAAGTATTTAGATCACTTTAATGAAAGAGTTATCAAAATTGGTTCATTCGTTTTTGAGAAAATCGCCAACATACAAACATAGGTACATACGGGTCCAATGCAGAACCTCTTTTTTTGAAGTCGGTCACTGTCGTTCACTGTCGGACTGCATAGAAAAGAAAGAGTAGCGCGTTGACACCAAGCTGGCACTTATTGCAAAATATGAAGCAATTATCTAAGCAATAGTAATATTATTATATAATGAAGCAATTATCTAAATCTATCATTTTGATAAGTTTTCTTCTTCTTACCGTACAGATGGAAAAGTTCAAACAAATTCAGCTGCACGAACCCCGCACACTGACGCAGTCGTATAAAACGAGCATTTTTGTCCCAAGAAAAATGACATCATTTGTATCAAAATCTTTCCTAAAACAAATTGCTACAGGAAAATTGCCTAATAACATGGTCGTTGCAAATGATTCGCGTTCTACGTGGGCTGATTCTAAATCTTCATAACAAACGTAGCATATTAGAATGTTTCGCGTAGGCTTAATTCGTTATTGGTTAGATAATGTATTTAGTGGTTTAGCCATGTTTGAGGGAAATACTCACCCGCCGTCTATTTTTAAGCTATTGCATAGCTTTTATCGCGGGCTTTGAGCGCGGCGACCAAATCAACAAATTCCGTGACGAAATTAAACCAAACACCCCACACTCCGACCGGCACAGCGGTGCAGCGTTGAAAGCCGTGCATCGTCTAACGTCGTTTCAGTTCGGCAGACTTCGGCACGGGGTGTGTGTGCGTGTGACTAGACGTATGCGTGTAGACTGTACGAAGCTCGCATAAGTTTATACAAAATGCTATGCAATAGCTTTACCGCGGCAGTCCCCGAGTGCCACACGTATTTTTTTAGGTATCTTCTATAAGAGTTCCGTTTTATTTATTAGGACTTACGGAACTCTAAAAACAAGATGGCGGCGTTTATTCCAATTCTGCCCACGCGCAAAAATCCTTGTACCTTTCTATCCTTGAAATTTCGTCAAAACAGACCACCTCGGGCAAACAACAAAGTTTTTAGTTTGACAAATCATGTTGAGACGTGTTTGACACAATATTTGGTCTCCAAAGTGCAAAGTTTCAAGTTAAAGTTAGTAGCAACATCTGTGTGTCATGTTTCCTCACTATTGTCACAAATACCTATAGCTCCAGGTTGTTCCGAATTCCAGAGATGTATCTCTAAAACCGTGTCTCCTGCGTGTTTTATTCGAAACATTACACAAAAACGTCAAAACAAAGAGGCGTGGCCATACACATTTGTGTATGAAAATAATGAGTTATTCCTGTCTCATCCCCTGAACCCTTCCCCCCTCCACCCCGCAAGATCCCCTGCTAGTTCGTCTTCTGTTTTCAACTTTGTGTTATCCACTATAAGCTTTCTCATTCCGGTTTGATCCAGTTTTTCTTTTGTTCCATCCATACTAATATTATAAATGCGAAAGTGTGTCTGTCTGTTACCTCTTCACGCTTAAACCGCTGAACCTATTTAGATGAAATTTGGTATAGAATTGAGTCCCGGGAAAGGACATAGGATAGTTTTAATCCCGATATTCCCACGGGATCGAAACGTATGCGGGTGAAACCACGATAAGAAAATTATAATTTTTATCAGTGTTAATAATGGTACTACCTACACTATTAATGATTAATTCTTAACAAGGGGTATCGTATTACCCAGTAACTGAGTTGTGGAGGTCAGATAGGAAGTCGCTCCATGTAAAATACTGGTATCTATTCAGCTGGAACCAGTGAGACTGGCAGCCCACCCCAACCAATTTGGGAAAAGCCTAGGCATGCAGATTTGAACAAAGGTGTCTTCATTTCAAACTGAATTCTAAGCTTCTGTCATCTTAAAACTTCATAAATTTAATTAAGATAATAAATTAAACGTGACTAGAATAAAGCGATAAATAATATAATTAAACATCGAGATAACAAAATATCAGAACTTTGTGACAGAAACTTGTTTTGACGAAGACACAGGGTGTTGCGAGTTTGGATTAATTTAAGTGACATATTTCCGAGTGAGATTTTAATCAGTTTTGGTTTTCTTCAGAAGAAATGTTTGCGATCATAATTATAATCAGTTGACCCATTGTAAAGTTTTCTATATTTATGTCTGTAATTTATATGGTGTACATAATAAAGAGTATTCTATTCTATTATATAAATATTTTTTTATGAAAATTATTAATGTGTATTATATTTTTGTATTAAAAATATTCATAATCTCATAACTAACTATTTGCACTAGGTATTAAATTAAATAAATAAATACAAAAACAAAGGACACTTAGGCGTCGAAGTACATACTCGTCCGCATCGCTGTCATACGGAAACGTGCACAGAAGACTGGCAGCGTTGCCACGTTAAATGGCAATGCTAAATCTTTGGGCAAAGACCCCCCTCCCCTACCTCTTTCTTTACCCTATCTCTTAAGATACAGGCCAGACCTAGTTCAAGGGATACCGTAAAACGGGGCTACTTTGAACAGGCGGGGCTACTTTGAACAGGCCGATCACAACGCTATGACGCGTTCCCCACACCCCGCGCCTCGAGCAATATTACTCGAAGTCACGCACACTTGCTGAGCACACGTGAAAACCAATTTTGGCGCTCTGTCAAAGTAGCTCCAAAATCTGTCAAAGTAACCCTGGAAGTCAAAGTAGCCCCGTTTTGCGGTACAGTTTAAAATGATCGCACTCCTATGCAAAATTTGTATTGAATTATGTCAACTGAATGTATGCAGTGCAATGTGATTTTGGTTTATAAGTACAATAAATTATTATTTATTCATTTATTTATTTTAAAGAACATAAAAACAAAAACATATACATAAATAAATAAAATAAAAATTGCATGTAATTTTATACTATTGACTGAAATACCTGGTTTGTACAGTGCATATCGGGTGATGATCACAACTGCTGATGATTGGCTAAGCTTCCCATCAAATGACAATAACCAAGATTGTGTGTGTGAATCTTCCGGCCTCGATTTACAAGATATAAGTCTTGAGTTCGAACCCAGGCACTTTACTTTGTGTATTTAACTTCATCGACACTGCTCTCAAAACGGTGAAGGAAAACATCGTGAGGAAACCGGCATGTTCTAGAACCAAAAATTCGAAGACATGTGCATTTACCAACCCGCACTGGGCCCGCGTACTGGATAACGGCCCACTCCCTCTCAAACAGAGAGGAAAGCCTGTGTCCCAGCAGTGGGAACATTATAGGCTAATTATGATTCATAATTAAAAGAAGAATATTAAGCTAATTTCGCACTTGCCAAGGAACAATACCAAAAATTTGTAGACTACACGTGCAGAAAATTAATTTGTCCCAAAACTTACAGCACGTGCATTTTCATAGTTTTAATATGTTTGTTCAAAAGCTCCACTTATTATAATTAGCGGAAGGCCTGGCAAGTTATCAAGTCCCCAAAAACTGTGATGTGAATCTGAATAATTATGTAAATAGCTTTGACTTGCTTGGGTGTAGTTCGTGGGGGATTTTATCTGTACCTACCCTATCCGATCTAATCATTATTATGTTTTTAACACGCATGCTTAATTAATGGATGGAAAGGTCGGCTGTCGCGAGATTTTATATGATATAATAATTATATGTAACTTGATCTTGATGCACGTAAATCTAAGAAACAAAATATGTATTTCATAAAAACACGTAAATATCGCGACCAGCTTTTATATCATATAAATTGTATGAAGTATTAAATTGATTAGTTTGATTTAATTTTAAGTTATTTTTTTTCTTTTTAGAGCATCATCATCTGCCTAGCCTTTTCCCAACTGTGTTGGGATCGGCTTCCAGTCTAACCGGATGCAGCTGAATACCAGTATTTTACATGGAGCGACTGCCTATCTGACCTCCACAACCAAGTTACTGGGTAATACGATACCCCTTGATAAGACTGGTTGTCAGAATTTCGGGTTTCCGGCTACCCGTTACGACTGTCAAAGATCTACGAATGACAGCCGGGACCAACGGCTTAACGTGCTTTCTGAGGCACGGAGGGGTCTCGGTATGTAAAGATGGTCACTCATCCACAGACCAACCGCGGCAAGCGTAGCTCAACCTGATCGATCGACCTGTGCGGCTGTTTGTTTGTGCTTTTTAGAGCATTTAAATAAAAGCTTGTTCTTATAAATGTTTTTTTTTTTACTATTCCTTTATTTCATACTGTATTTAATTAATGCATCAAATTGTACTATGAACAAAATTAAGTTGGATTAGTAGTCTATTAAGTGGATAAAAATTGAGTAAAGAAAAAACGATTTTGGAAATTGTAAAATTCATTATTTATTCAATTCGGTTTTACTTGGGTGCAGCTGTGAACAATTTCGTAAATACCAATGATTTATCTCAGAAAATTCTGCTGAAAAAACTGTTTCGTAAAACAATATGCCCGGCTGATCTTTCTTTAATTGAAGCCAAACACATTATGAGATTTTGAACTCTGTATTACTTATTTAGTAGATACTTTATTGTACACCGCATAGTAGATTTGAAAAAAATGTACAGTAATTGAGACCTCCATTTTACCTACTTGGTTGATTACAAGTAGTCGTTAACTAACAAAAGTTGGAAAGGTGAGAATACTTACAAAATGAGATTGCTCGAGTGATTTATTTCGGACAGTAATGAAGATAATTATTTAATTTTGTTACAGAGTTTTCAGCTCATTTATTCTTGGTTGGAACTGCGTGGGCGGAGCAAGACTTCCTTAATACAGTACTATTGAAACAAAACACAAAATTACATTTAAATAATGGAAATTTTTGGCACTTGTAAATGTGCGTTTATTAAATGTGATAGCAATTTATATTAGCAAGCCCTACCTCTTCATTTTAGAAGGTCACAGGTTAAAATTTATTAAGCACTGTCTAATTTTGTTTTTAGACAGGGAAAACTTACGAAAGCAAAAGTGTTTGGTGAACAATGGCGCCGATTCCCTTGTTCACAAACTAAACTAAATTTAAGTTCACTGCATCTTATTCTTTCTATTTCATTAAGAAAAAGACAGAACATAAATATTAGTTTGGTCCTGTCAAATTAGTCAGCGCCTGACATAAATTGACGTATTTTTAGTAGCCAATTTTTTAATCACGTCTAAACTTGTCAATGGAGTACCTTGATTTGGCAGGACTCAACTAATATTTATGTTCTGTCCTTTTCTTAATGAAATAAAAGGAAAAAGATGCACTGAATTTAAATTTAGTTTAGTTTGTGAACAAGGGAATCGGCGCCAATATAGAACTATAAACGGAATCATTATTTTGGATAAGAATATAGAAAATACAGAACATTCTACTAATAGAGTAACAGCTATCGCTTCAACCACATCTGGACCCCAGCTAATAGATTTGATAGTGAATTCTAATATGATGTAATAGGGTTCAAATTGGTATACTTGCTGATTGGATTATAAGTTAATTTTAATGAATTAGCTTAAGAGCCGAGTTAACTTTAATATTTGCTTCATGGTAATCTGTTTTGTGTTACTACCTTAGATCATCTTTCTTATGCCCCTCCTTACCATCATCATAATTTTTGGCGAAAAGACAACCACTGAACATAGGCCTCCCCAAAACTTTTCGACCAATGACCCGTATTTTTAGGGTTCCGTACCTCAAAAGGAAAAACGGAACCGGAACCCTTATAGAATCACTTTTTTGTCCATCTGTCTGCCTGTCAAGACTCTCGGGAAAGCGTGGAGGTATCGAGTTGAAATTAAAACCATATACTCAGGTCTACAGTCCCTTGAAGCTGTAATATCAAACTTCTAAGTTAACGTAAAAAAAAGATACTACCGTTTATGCCGCATAAAACGTATATTTCGACACTCTCAAGGGAATCAAATTTTATAGGGTACTTCCTGTTGACCTACAATCATGAAGTTTGGCAAGAAGCAAGTTCATTTAGCACTGTGGTATGTAGGTGCATCATAGAAAGAAATTCACAAACGATACACATAATGTAATAATTCTACCACAAGGCAAAATACTGATAAACGTAAAATAGGTAGTTACATTAAAAAAAATCCCGTGATAAACTATTTACATACCTACAAATTTGAACGGAACCCTCGGTGCGCAAGTCCCACTCACACTTTACTGTTTTTTTTGCCTTTATCTCAACTTATTTGGCGTTGGCGCAACATTTCTTCTTCTCCTATACTCCTTCATTAGTCGTTATCTCTCTAGTCAACCCTTTTCTAGGCATATCATCTTTTTATACACAGTATATCCATCGTTTCGTTGGTTGTTCCACAATCGTATCTATAGCCATCCACAACCAACTCAAAACTTTTCTCACGACATTTTCCTGTCTAAAATAAATTGCTTAGTTAATTAAGATCACTCAACTGCCTGACAGATGGCCAAAATTTGTTATCATTGTAATTTAAGTTAGGCATGTATTTTTACCCGACTGCGCGACGCAAAGGAGTGGTAATGTGTTTATCAGTCTATGTATGTATGTAAGTATGTATGTTTGTATGTTCCTTTGAAGCACTATACAGACCAAACGCCTGGGCCGATTTTTATGATTCACACGTCAATTGATTCCTCTTAGTTCGGCGAGTGTCACTAAAGACATGACGTTAATGAAAATTCAATATGGCGACTACTAGACGCCATATTGTGAAAATGAAAAAAATGAAAGTCAAGAAACTATGTCAAGTGGGGTATCGTTGGATAGGTCTTTCAAAAATATTAGTGGTTTGGGAAGACCGTTTTTTGATTAAGTAAACCGTTCGTGACTTATCAAGCTTTAAAGTACCAATTTTCGTTAGAATCAAGTGTCCCCCCCCTCTACCAACTAAACGCGGCAGTAGCACCTATATATTACGAAGTTTAAAGGGAAACTATCACACTAAAGTGGGATTTACAACTCATAACTAAAAAGAATAAAATAAAAAAAAATAAAAAAAATCAAAAAACCCGACTGCGGTAAAAAACTTAAATTAAAAAAATACTGAAAAGCTAAAAACAAGCCCATTTTAAATTAAATAAAAGTTAGAAGCAGGCGGGACCCATTTGAGTTTGAAAATAGAAAAATGGTATGGGTCCCGCCTGCTTCCAACTTTTATTTAATTTAAAATGGGCTTGTTTTTAGCTTTTCAGTTTTTTTTTTAATTTAAGTTTTTTACCGCAGTCGGGTTTTATGATTTTTTAAATTTAATTTTTTTAATTCGAACCTTTAACAATTGGCTATTTGACAGTTTTCGAAAAGATATTTTTAAATATACGTTGGTTTATTTTATACCTCTTACAATTATTTTTTTCTTAAAAAAGCGTTGTTTATTCAAAAAAAAAATGTTCTTTTTCATTCCGTATTTTGAAATTCGCGCGGAAACAGCCGATCACGTGACATTTATGGCTGTGACGTCACATTTCAATAAACTAAGTAAAGCTAACTACGACGCTTCAACTCTTAAACATATTTTGTGTGGAAAGTTTGCATAAAAAGTTGCATAAAAAGTATATTTTGTGTGGAAAATCAGCAAACTGCCAACGATGATAAAACACAGTAACACACAACGTTTTATTTATTGTGATGTGACGTCATACGATGCTCGATCATAGCCGTTCGCGTTTCAGTTTTTGTAATCCACAGATAAAAAATCTCTAATTTATTTTTCAAAAATAAAATATTTACATTTTATTTTAATGCATAAAACCTATTGTATGATTATTGTGAACCTATATGCTACTATATCTAACATATTATATATTTTATCGTTACAACTGTCAAATAGCCAATTCCTATTTTGCGCTTTTATAAATATTATTACTAGCAGCGCCCCGCGGTTTCACCCGCATAAGTCTCGGTCCCGTGGGAATACCGGAATAAAAACTATCCTATGTCCTTTCCCGGGACTCAAACTGTCTCTATACTAAATTTCATCTAAATCGGTTCTGCGGCAGACAGACACACTTTATAATATTAAGTATGGATATGGATTTAACACTTATTTCCTACTTACCACTTACTTTTTGTGAATCTTAAATAAATCCTATTTTGGGGTCCTAAAAATACTAAACAGGCAAGTACCTAACTGCGACCAACTTGGCAGTAACGCTCGCCGGCCGCTGCCGCAGCACCGCTCGCTTTGCTCGCTCGGCTCGCGCGCGGTTGGTCACAGTTCTAATCTAACCTTACCCATTTGTAAGCATTTTGTAGCTCAGTATTTTTTTTTTATCTTTGACTAATCGGTCAAGAACGAGGCCAAATCGTCACCCCGATTAAAATTAACACCCACCTTGTTAATTAAAATAGGAGTAAATTCAGAAACCCCAATATAAGTTAAGTTGAAAATAATAATTTTAAACCATTACTATTTCATTTTATTTACATTATTATTTCATTTTAAAATGAAACAGCCTGTAAATGAAATGACTGTTGGGACAATACTTAGTTTTCTGAAATGGTTGTAAAAGACATTATCTTGTTCTAAGTTTTAGTAGTTAATGGATGTGAAATTATGTTGATTTCGTTTTATAAGACTCTTAGCACTTGAGGTAAAGCCTTCATTACTAAAATATACGAGTAGATACAACTTTTTGCTTATTGTTGTTCGAAGTTTGAAAGCACCGGTGACTGAAAAGGTGTGTGGAAATCTATTGTCATGGTATGGGCATATGATGCCATAGGATTGAGGATAATGTCGTGAGGAAAAGTTTGAGTATAAATGTGCATGGCTCTAAGAGTAAGGGGCCGTCTCCACGAGCGAGAGAATCGCGGCGAGTCTCGCCGTGCCATCAAATTTTCGTGGCGATGATATCGCCGTATGGAGACGCGTTCTAAGAGAGTGTATAGAAATACGTGGCACGACGATAATATCGCCGCGATTCTCTCGCTCGTGGAGACGGCCCCTAAGGGATGGATGGACAGTGTCAAAGATGATTTGGCTAGAAATTAGGTAATTACGAGGGTATAAGGAATTCCACAAACAAATATACATATTTACTTACGCATAAAAATATAACCCTGTCCTGTCACGTAGTCGGGTAAATAGTACATGACACTGCACATAACTAGGTATTCCCCGATATTTAACAGTTTCATAAACTACTAATTCGATAATCGAATTGGGTTTTATTACCTCGCAGTACGTTGGTGCGAAAAGTAGAGTATTCTCCTCGGGAATAAAGGTTTCTTCGTCTTGGGCGAGCTTGAATCTCTCAATGCACTCAGGATTCTAGGCTTCCACGCTACGCTTGGGAACCCTAGATTCCTTCGTTGCGTTCAAGATTCAATATAGCGCCTGCGACATTAAGACATAACTTTATCCCATTAATGAATAATCTACTATACAAAAAAAAAGAAAAAAGAGAAAAAAAAAGAAAAAAGAGAAAGAAAAGAAAGAAAGACAAGTAAGAAAAAAAGAGAAAAAGAAAGACAGAAATAGAAAAAAAAAGAAAGAGTATAAAGTAGTAGTAGTAGTTTAAAGATTATTCTATTCTATTCTACTATAAACTGAAATAAGTCACCGAAGCTAATGTCAATCCTGTTGAAAATCGTTGTAGAAATATGAAACGCTTTGAAAGCGATTGCCATTTGTCTAAGTCCTCAGCAAGGAAATTGCGTGACACACTAACTATAGCAATGGCTTTTACTTTGACAGTTCAACAACATTCTTTTCGCTATTTACGATGTTGAGCAGACAAATTTTTGGAACATGATGAAGCAATGGATAAGCATCCTTCAAAATTATTTAGGGTGCAGGTTCTTATAGGCTTTCATTATTTTGTTAACCAGTAGGTGTATTATCTATTAGATAAAGCGGAAACACGTACCTACTTTATTGATTCCCCTAGGAGTTATACTTAAGATACTTACACTTACAAAATCATTTTGGGTTTCCTGTTACTAAAAGCTTTCCCTCGTACTCCTTTGCTTTTTACCAAAAGTTTCAAAAAGTTTTATTTCTTCGCCATAACATCAGAAAAAAAATCAAGAGAAATAATTTAATAATAATTTCGATCCCTTAAGTTTGTACATTGTTTTCCAATTATTTGAAAAATAAGTTTTATTAGACGATTGAGGTATCAAAAGTTTTGGTTTGTTTTTGAGAATTTTGTATATTAGGTCCTTACATATGAAATTGGCGTTTTGTATGGAAGGAACAAAAAGTCGAATATTTTTTAATATAATATATTTAATTAATCAAAGTATGAACCATTGTTTTCAATGCACTTTTGCCATCTTATAGGTAGTTCATTGATCCCTTTACTAAAAAAACCAGTCGGACGGGAATCAATAAAATCTTTGAAGGCGATTTGGACTGCCCCATCGGAGTTGAATTTTTTCCCTTGCAAAAAGTTATCCAAATTGCGAAAAAAATGGTAATCTGTTGGAGCAAGGTCCGGGGAGTACGGAGGATGTCTAAGACATTCCAATTCAAGCTCTTCTAATTTGGTAGCCGTCTGTTGCGCAGTGTGTGGTCTGGCGTTGTCGTGCTTTCAAGCTTTTTAATCTTCCCAATTTGCTTCAAGTGAATTAAAACAGTTTTATCACTAACATCGAAGCCTGCAGCTAACTCGGACGTGGTTTGCGATGGGTCCGCTTCCACAATAGCCTTCAATTCTCCATTATCAACTTGGGTCTCAGGCCGTCCACGGGGCTTGTTCTGCAGGTCGAAATTTCCAGAACGAAAACGTTGGAACCAAAAACGAACTGTGTTTTCTTTTGCAACATGACCGCCATACACATCATTCACCCTTCGAGTCGTTTCCGCAGCACTAGTGCCACGGCGGAACTCGTACTCGTAAATAATGCGATATTTTAAATTTTCCATTTTGTAAAATGAGTGACGCAAACAGAAAAAACAGAAGAAAAAAAACAAATGAATGACGGTCATCGAAGCACAAATACATGAGTAAATAGCTGTACAAATTTGAATTTGGAATTCCTTACCAAAGAGGAGAAATTCGTGATTAAAGTGGCCAGTACGAAAAACGCCAATTTCATATGTAAGGACCTAATAATATAATATAAGTCTCTTGGGTACAATTACCAGTCGACAGCAATGCGGGTGAATTTTTCGACGCTATATTTTAGTTTCTGTATAGTTTTAGTTAAGTTAGGATTTAATTTTGTTTTTTTTTTTTATTAATTTATTAGGTATTGATTGATTTGAAGTTTCTTTATTTTAACATAAACAAAACAGATAAAATGACATTCAGATCTTATTCTAAAAGCATTCAACAGGTAGGTTATTAGTTATTATTTGCTTATAGATCTTATGTACCATATACTAAGAAATAAATATTTATATAAGTATATATGTATAATCAGATAAATATACTTCATGTTATTTTATTTTACAGTTTTACAGGGAATTGGATTTGAAATGAAATTAAATGTTTATTTGTTACAAAATGTATCTACTTACAGAAACTAGTAGTTTAGAAGTGAGTAGATCTTTTAAGACACTTTTCATCATCATCATCTTCATTTTAGCCAAAAGGCGTCCACTGCTGGACATAGGCCTCCCCCAAGCACCTCCACTTCAACCGGTCAACGGGTTCTTGCGGCCTTCACAAGATCCACGGTCTACTTTGTGGGATGCCTTCCAACGCTACGTCTTCCGGTACGCGGTCGGGTCGCCACTCCAGTCTTTCGGCCCTAGCGGCCTCTCTTCCACGAGCAATGTGCCCTGCCCACTGCCACTTAAGTTTGGCAATTCTATCGGGTATGTCGGTTACCTTGGTCCTCCTGCGGACCTCTTCATTTCTGATTCGATCACGCAAGGAAACTTCAAGCATAGCCCTCTCCATTGCTCTTTGGGTGACTTTTAGCCCTCTAATAAGGCCCATTGTGAGCACTTAGAGTGAGGCCACACTATGCGTTAACGGTGCGACGCGGCGCCGGAGCGATGCCGCAACGTCATTTTGCATACAAATCACCGCGCTTGTGACCTGCGAGACAAGGCGGGGAGGGGTGATGCGCTTCGGCGCCGAAATGCATCGTACAATTCCACTGCGGTGCCGCACCGCCTGTGGGGCACTCTATAGCTCGAATTAATTGCTGTTAAGGCGCAGATATACGACTTCTAATGATTTTAAATTCAACATTACGTCTAATCGACCGGACTGATTTCTTTGAAAAAAATAAATGTTATACTAGACCATTTGCTTCGTAATTTGATATGTGAATATTTGCAATTATATTTTTTTAACATAGTGTAATTAATTTGTAAAGTAATGTCTACCGCGGACATAAAAACGATAATCACGCAAACACTATCGGGTGTATTTTCATAAAACTTTCACCATCTAAAAGACAATTTAATTCCCCGAATTTTAGTATACGGTTTTTATTTGTTTGGTGTTTGAGAGTTTTTGTAAATAGATAATTGCTTCATATTTGCAATAAATTACCACGGTTGTGTCACCGCGCTTCTCTTTCTTTTCTATGCAGTCCGACAGTGACCGCGCTTTAGGTCGTGTAGTCGCCTTAACGCATGGTGTGGCCTCGCTCTTTTACATTCATGTTTTATTGGTCAATATTTCAAAACTAGATGGCGCCATTTCCTAGCTGACTGATCCCTGAAAAATTTTTGTGTTCTAAAGAATTAAATGAAAAGGAAATAGTTTTATGCATACTTTTTGCACCACTATTCTCATGAAAGTTATACCTATCTAGCTTAAGGACCACCTTTTTCAGGAAAGTTATTGCTTCACTCGTACGAACCCTACATATATTTTCTACTTTCTCATTATATGACACGCAAAAATATTACCCTCAATACAAAATTGCTTATAATAAATTACAAATCAGGACAAAGCCGTCCTGTAGGCAGTACGTAAGGTACCCTTATCACTTGTCAGATCTTTCGCCCTTGAGGATGCCTATAGTCCGCGCGGATCTAGTTGGCCGCGCCTTAGGTATGTGAGCGGTGGGACGGAGGGGCGGGGACGCCTTACTCAATACGTTCGTTGCGAACCGCCCCCTCACCCCTGTCCCCACCTCAGCGGCCAACTAGTTCCGCGCGGACTATGGTAATGATTGCATGCGTCGCAAGCTCAATTGCTTAGCGTGGGGCGTGGGGTCTGGTCCCAGGTCGGTTTTGTTCCGGATCCGCAGTAGAAAGTTCCATTCCGTTGTGGTTAAGTTCCGTTGTAGAAATGAAAAATTCAGGGCCATTTCAAATTAGTGTAGGGGTTGAGGGCAGTGGTGGCCTGTGACAACAGCCCCGACAGACGTGTCGTGGGTTCGCACCCAGGCTAGCACTCTATGTAAAGATGGTCACCCATCCAAAGACCAACCGCGGCAAGTGTAGCTTAACCTGTCGGGCAAATACGTAACACGTTATCAATCGGAATCGATTTCATTTTGACAGTTCAACAACATTCATTGCGTTATTTACGTGTTGAGCAGACAGATTTTTCAAACTTATGAAATGGATAGGTAATGGATTCGCAATTTGCTTCAAAATGATTCAGATTCCGATTGATAGTGTGTTACGAAATTAGGGTGCAGATCGATTGACCTGTGCGACTGTTATTATTTAGCCACGGGCCCCTCTTCTCGGGCAAACACGTATTGTAGATAATGTATAACATTCTTGTCGACATATACATGTGGCTAATTACGTGATGTTAGTAACTAATATTTTGCAAAATATATTTATTAAAAGGAACGTCCATGAAGTCCCTTACCCACTGGAATGGCAACTAGCTTCATATTTCTGAATTATCTCCTTTGACAATTTAAAAGTGCCTGTAAATGGTTTGATTGAAATAATATACTTTGAGCTTTATGCTAAGTCTTGAGAGGCAATTCACGTAATTTTAAGAACGTTTACAGTCTGATCTCAGTCTTAATCTGTCAAAAAAACTTCCAATTTTCCGACAGTTTTAACAAGTTTTGACATTGATTGACGCTGAGATGACATTGCGACTAGATTTTGAACGTTGTTAATTATTTGCCTTCTGTTTTTGAGGCTGACAGTAGAACCATAATTTGTTTAACTGAACTGACTGTTTTTTGGGTTATTGTAAATTCGCTACAAAGTAAACTCAAACTCAAAGCATTTATTTCAATTAAACCAATTACAGGCACTTTTGACTTGTCAAAGGGTCGGTCAGTCAGAAAGATGAAGCTGGTTGCCCATTCCAAAGCGTAGGTACCTATGGAGAAGAACGGGCAAAAATCCATGGACACTGTTTTAAATCAAAATAATATAGTTACAAAGTCTTGGTTACATCATTCATGTTGAAAATTATACATGTGAGAACGATGCAGAACGTTAAAAGCGTCCATAATGAAAAGATAAGAAAAAACAACAATTCAAATATTAAATAAAATAAAATAAGCCATGGCAGCAAAGAGATGACCAGTCCCTACGACGGCGCCCGTTCACGAACATGACGCATGCATTAGCACCATTCAGCTCAACCATTTTGAAGGGAGCTAAATGATCCAACACATGCGCCACCATCAGCGAGACATCAATTCGTCACATTTTTGTACACTCTTTACATCGAAAGTGTACAATAATTAATAATAATAAAAACCAAAATTGCCCGAAGAATTGGCAAACTTAAGTGGCAGTGGGCAGGGTACAGTCCTATGGGGCCGAAAGGTTCTGGAGTGGCGACCGCGTACCGGAAGACGTAGCGTTGGAAGGCCTCCCGCAAGGTGGACTGACGACCTTGTGAAGGCCGCAGGAACCTGTTGTATGTGAGAAGCACAGAACCGGTTGAAGTAGTGCTTGGGGGAGGCCTATGTTCAGCAGCGGACGTCTTTCGGTTGAAATGATGATGATGATGAAAAATCAAAATTAATAATGACTAATTTACTTCATGAAAATAGAGCTGTGGCAAAACAAATGCTTTTTTCCGTGACGAACTTACTTTGTGGCGAATGTACAGACGCCAACACATCAAGCTACTACAATCTGTCAAATTTCTTTAATAGATTTTCAACATTATCGCTAAAGCATAAGGTTCAAAGTTGATTGGGAAAATTTGACAGTTTCGGGTAGCTTGATATGCTGGCGTCTGTACAATAACCCCTGTTTTTGCCCAGAATAATTAAGTTTTTGACAAGCCAGGACCAGAAACAAATTCCCCAATATCAGACCAGACCTAGTTTCAATATAAATCAAATAATACGATTTGTGTCAGGAAAATGTGGCGTCTAATTTATTTTTGTGAAGCCTAATTTGATGTTATCCTGACTTTTGTATTAATAATAATGTGACTGTTTCGAACTTCACAAAAGAAATTGAAAAAATACTTTCGAGTTTATCCATACTCATTATTATAAATGCGGAAGTGTGTGTCTGTCTGTTACCTCTTCACGCTTAAACCGCTAACTCAATGTAGGTGAAATTTGGTGTAGAGATAGTTTGAGTCCCGGGAAAAGACAGGATAGTTTTCATCCCCATATTCCTACGGGATCCAAACTTGTGCGGGTGAAACCGCGGGACGCAGCTAGTATCTATAACACTGGTAAACACTGTTTTTGTCACACGAACTTTGTGATGATTTTTGTTAATGTTAGTGTGTCCTCATTAACAATATATAATAATTTTGTTTCAATTACGTCCAGTTTTTTTGTGACAGCTACATATTCATTTCTGACCTCATATAAGTGTCTTTTTTTGAATAACTTAATTTAGACGACTGTATAACTATTGCATTCAACTTACATCTTATATACGTTTGTTACATCGTAAACATGCCACGAAAGTGTTGTAACAACCCCGACAGTTTTTGTTATGTGTGTGGAGAATTAACTTTTACATCTCAGCGTCGGGTTTCGGTTTCTCCTTTGGAGAAACCCAAACTCCATAGAAACGTGGGCCTGGCGTTACAGGGCTGAAATTTGGCCATAAATTAGGGCATTTAGTAAGGTTTCATGAGCCTAATTTTCACGTCTCCCAGCAATGGCCAAATTGATAAAATCAGACAATGTTTACATTTTAGGTTATTTTTATTATTTGAGTTATTTATGTAAATTAAAATGATATTTTCGAGGCTTTGTTTCCTACGTAAATCTGGAAGGCCCATGTGCTATGCTGCAGCGTACTTATCACGGTGAGGTTTTAGGTAAGTAGGTATATAAAAAGCGCTTACGGGGCGACTTCAGATTTATCTGATTGATCTTACTTAAAACCTCAGCTGAAAACTATGTTTATTAGACAAGGCCCACTTAAGTACATAACTACTGGCTTGCATTTGTTAATATTGTATATACTAGGATTTGAAGCAATCTCGTATTACAGTAATCTGAGATTGCAATAATATATTAAAATAAAAAACACATTTGTGTTAAATGTTTTTATTAATCACCTTCTTCATTCGGATTATCATAACATAATAATACAGTATCTAGAAACTGTGCAGGAGGCAATTGACTGCCCTGGTGCCGAGCCCAACCAAGATACCATACCATATAAATATACTCTTATAACTTCGTGTATTCTGCGTTCTTGAATTGTACCAGTCCTAAGTTTATGGCATCGAACTCTTCTCAGAAGAGAACGTCCACAGTGAATACACACGCGTCGGTGTCCAATAGGTGTCTGTTCACTCTCTTCTGGTCTATTTTCATCAAGAGATAAAGCAATGGCATGATTCCAGCAAGCTTGGCAGATAAAGTCATTTTCATTTACCTGAAGCAAACATTTAACATTTGACTATTAGGGTCTAGCACTAGCGTTTAGCAATAAACATCTGAGTGGCATATTTAGGTAAACATAAGCGCCCTTATTACATTCCCACTGCAGGGACACAGGCCTCCTGTCTGAGAGAGGGAATAAGCCGAAATTAACCATGAAGGTTCAGTCTGCATTAGCGAATTGCGATGGCGAAAGGTTTTATTCAATTCTTTCGATTGTTAAAACCTCTCGGAATCGCACATCGCTAGTCTGGATTGGTGATGTTGAATATGAATTTGTTGCACATTATGGTATCATTTTATAAAATAAAATACAACTATCAACAGACAACTAAACGTAAGCGCTAACACTATTTAGTTTGATTACACTTAATAATTACATATTACAAAAGCGTTACGTTAAATAGAAATATCGGATACTAACCGTTTGAGGCGCGACCCATTCCTGTACAATTGAAAGAATCATTTCGTCTTCCAATCTTCGCCTTCCTATTGTATTGCAGCGGCCCGTTGCTATTCCGCAATTAATGCACAGGCTCATGATGTTATAGGCCGTCGTCAAAAGAGCAAAATACAGATCCGGTTTTCCAGCAAAGGTCAGCAGGGGTGGCAGGGTACGGTATCCAATGTTCAAGCGAGGGTCAGTGAGAAGGCAATCAATTTCGGAGTCCAGTATTCGATCAAAGGTCTTATGATATAATAAATCTCGAGAAATACGGAAAAACACATTCACTTGCGCAAAAATACGAAAAGCGAATGACAATAATGACATTGACAAATATCAAATATGACAATTGACAGACCTTGACAGTATCAGTGCATTCCGTGGTGCAGCCGATTTTATCGATAATATATTTCTTTAATTTTTTAATGTTGCTTACGTTAAAAACCAATTAGATTCCGGATTTTTATTTTAATACCTGTTAAAACAATCACACGAACACAATGGAGTATTATTTAATTATTTGTAACAGTATCGATTTCCACTAGACCTTATTTAGCAGTAATAATAGAGGTTGAAGCCGCGTCCGCCGATCGGCGAACGCGCTGCCTGACGGTTGGGGCCGGGTGTCGCCAATGTGGGGAGCAGCTGCTATATCGGTTAAATGTTGGTTACGTTAAAAACCAAATAGATTCCAGATTTTTATTTTACATTTATTTTAATACCTATTAAAACAATCACACTAACACAATGGAGTATTATTTAATTATTTGTAACGGTATCGATTTCCACTACATCGATCATATTCGTAGGGTACGCTCTATTGATATAAGGACAGCGTTTGTGAAGTTAGTGACATATAATGAAATAAGTGTTGTAACAGTTTACAAAGCTTGTTTAGAACAATAAAATAGAAATCTACTTATTTTCTACACTTGGCCATTGCTAATGAAGCTAAGATTTAAATGGGTTAATCAAGCAAAACCGACGATTTTTTTGGTACATATCTGATTCGTGGAACAGCTAGGCCCAGAACCGGGTTTCTCCTTTCACATCACTAATTGAAACAGTGCTATTTAAACTATTTTGGATTTCCTGTCAGAAATCAAGATAAATCCTGGGTTCCACAAAAATGTTGTGTAACGTGTGTGAGACTGCTATAAGGTTGGGATAAACTGGAACCCAGACATATGCCATTTGCTAAACCAATGATTTGGACCGAACCAAAGGATCATGGTTATTTTAACCTGACGTGTCAATTTTTTTTCATTCACATATTTTTGTTTGCTGGCCCTAGTACATTCAAAATTTGATGTAAGTGTTCATGTGACAAAAAAAAGTTAAAATTTTGTTAACCATTGTAATTATAATGTTTTCCATCACCACCCTTCTAATTAAAATAAATCACACTATCACACTAATATTATAAAGGCGAAAGTTTGTGAGTGAGTGTGTGTGTGTTTATGTTTGTTACTTCTTCACGCTCAAACGGCTAGACCAATTTTAATGGAATTTGGTATAGAGATAGTTGGAGTCCCGGGAAAGGACATAGGCTACTTTTTATCCCGATATTCCAACGGGATCGAGACTTATGCGGGTGAAACCGCGGGGCGCAGCTAGTAAAACATAATAATGAGTCAAAGACTCTATAGCACTTGCATGCTATAAAATAATGAATCTGCCTAGCTATGTCAGCTTCCAGTCTAACCGGATGCAGCTGAATACCAGTATTTCATGAATCTTTATTTTATGCATACCTTAAAAACACTACACGTATAAAGTTACGTTTATGCTAATAATCTACAAGTATATAATAAAATTCAAAGTCCTGACTGACTGATTATCAACGCACAGCCTAAACCGCTGGTCCTAGAGACATGAAATTTGGAGGGTGTATTCTTTGTGAAGAGTAGGTATCCACCAAGAAATGGATTTTCGAAATTCCACCCCTAAGAAGGTGAATGGGGAGAGGGTGAAATTTCACGCAGACGAAGTCACGGGCAGAAGCTAGTAATTTTATAAATGCGAAAGTAACTCTGCCTGTTGATTGCTCTTTATCCCGGTTATACTCGTACGTTCCCGTGGGATTATTTCCGACCGATAATTTCTGTGGGTGGAGCCGCAGGCAAAAGCTACCATAAATAAAATAGGTGTATTTAATTAAACTATGCTGTTCAGCCGTTCTAGGTAATGTGATGATACGTGCCGTCCCATCGGACTATGAGAGTGACGGAAGAGAGAGAGAGAGAACAAACAATTGTCCATATATTCAAATCACTTTGACAGTTTATAAGCCCGGTTTCCACCGCGAAAGAGTAATGAGCCGGAAATATCTAAGCGTAGCGGACTTCGTTTTCATGAAATAGGTTTGCGTTTCCACCAAGAAAGAGTTCAGTCGTCTGATTCCCGCCACAAAAGAGAAATGAATGAGCGAGCTTATTATTTTTTTTTTTTTTGCCCGCTGAGTCATTTCCGCTCGACTCTTTGTTGGTGGAAACACATGTAAGCCTGTAAGCATGTGTCCCTTGCGAGGTAAAAGAAGTCATTAATAGGTCCGCTCCGCTCGCGATGGAAACCGGGCTATAAAATGGCCATAACGCCGCAAATTAACGTAGGGTGTAAATTTTTTTAACCCGTTGATTAAATGAAAATGTTTTAATAATAAAGTTAACTAAAACCAACACCTGAGGAGGCTCTCGTTGGGCAGCTGGATCAAGGGCTTGATTCAGAAAGCGGTACTTCTGGACAGGGCCCGCATTGTTAGGAGGTTCCTCTCTCTGAAGCCCTGACCGCTGCTAGCTTGGATCCTGTTCCCGATACCGGCGGGCTACAATTTTTTTTTATATTTTTAATAAATGTTTTATATTCTAATATTTAATAATATAATTTATATGTACACACAAAATAAAGGAAATTACAAAGTTAACTAAATTATTATGTTTTATTAAAATGAATATTATTATGCAAATTCCCAACGCAAACTAAATGCCGCTGACCGAAATTCGTTTTTTATTTTTTATTTTTATTATAATTTAATATTTTATCAGACCGGATAAATCGGTCAAAATGGACATGAGCATATCTTGCCTAATTAAGCGGCTGGTTGTTATCTATTTATAAAATCAAGCATTCGACTGTAACATTGTTATCTTTTTAATAATTTCTGACATGCTATTTCGTTGTTAACATTTGCTCCGACCTATATCTGTAACCTTGATAAGGTGAGCAGGACTGAGGATTTACCGACTGAGTAAAAGTTTGAAATTAAAGATTATTATAGAACAATTCGGACTTTTACAGGTGAGACTTGGTAAATCTTAGGATTTACCGATAATCCTAAGATTTACAGCAGTTCGGGCTTTTAAAGTAACAAATATATTATATACAAAACCTTGTAAAACATTTTATAAGAGTGTTAGGTTTTGTTATGTTATTTAAATTATTTGACGCAATTTGTTGTAATTTACTATTTTTAAATTAATTTATTTTTATATTCGATTATTTGTAATCGACTTATCTGACAACACCGTAACGATTCAATCGGTGTAATTCTCTTTGGAAAGGTTGTCATAAAAAAAAAGAAGAAGAATGGCGGGAGATTTGTTTTTGGTAGATTGGGTGGTTATGTCGATGTTGGACGCACAATAATTGATCTTATACATTGCTGGTCTTGATCTGCATATAAGTTATTATAGTTGTCATATTGTAAAAGCAAAACAATAAATACTTATACTGAAGTGAGGCAGTTTTATTACAATTCAGAAGTGGTAAGTACACGCCTATTTACGCATTACAAATATTTCTAAATAGTTTTCTGCACATGTTTTAACCCGGTGATCATAGATCATGATTCTATATGATTAGTATTCACGCAAAGCCACGTTTTTGTATAAGTAGTTTTGTTTAGTTTACCAATTCTAACCCATTTTTTTTATTTCTGTTTTATGGATTTCAAACCATGCCACGCGATCAAGAGACTAGCTCGCGGCGCCTTTCAACGCCAATGCGAGGTCAATCGCGCCACATAGCTGAAGCCAGATCGACAGCGCATCATAGCGGCGGAGCGAGGCATAACAGTCACAGGCGGCAGCGAAGTCGAAGTCGCCACACACCAGAAGCCCGATCGAGTGCGCGTAGCGGCGGCAGTGCGAGGCGTCTTCGAAATCGAAGTCGCAGTCTTCGCCGAAGCCCTACTTCTTTCAGTCTACGCGAGAAGGAGAAGGAGCTGGAACGAAAGCGAGAACGTCTCAAAGCTCTGGAAAACGAGGTGAGCAGAACACGTAGTCGTTTATCGTCAAAGCGCCGGTATAGTACGTGTTCTCGTGAATCTTTTGTACATCGCGAAAACTATGTGAAGCCAAGTCGTCGTCGTGTACAAAGTCGTGACGGTAACAGTTATGATAATAGTATTTCTAATAACGCGGAACAACCTGAAAAACCAAGTAACGTTTCCTTTAGTACCAAAGATCTAGC
Source organism: Amphipoea oculea (assembly GCA_945859645.1). Taxonomy (NCBI): domain Eukaryota; kingdom Metazoa; phylum Arthropoda; class Insecta; order Lepidoptera; family Noctuidae; genus Amphipoea; species Amphipoea oculea. The sequence goes on along the minus strand of OX243881.1, from coordinate 4,096,390 downwards.
TCATTTGTTAAGTTCTATTAAGCAACTTGCGTCCCAGCCATCAACAACTGCACCGATGAACCGAAGTAACGATTCTAAAAACATTTTGGCAGAGTTTAACCCTTCGATGAAAAATCAACGCATTGACGTATGGATAAAAAAGGTAAACGAGTGCGCTTCTGTTTATGGATGGGGCGTAAGAACAACTATACATCACGCGATGCAAAAACTCCAAGGGTTGGCCAAAACCTGGTACGAAAGTTTAAATTCTATTTTGTTTTCTTGGCCTGAGTGGCAGGAAAAGTTATTGAGTGCATTTCCATTCGAACAAAATTATGGCCAAACCCTGGAGGAGATGCTAAAGCGAAAAAGTAGATACAATGAACCTATTGAAAACTATTTCTATGATAAACTAGCTCTATTAAATCAGTGTGATATTTATGACAAACGCGCCGTTGACTGCATTATTTACGGAATTAGTGATAAGTCTGTAAAATCAGCGGCCTTGGCGCTAAGGTGCAGTCATCCTGATCAGTTACTGCAGTATCTAATGAGCAGTAAGGAGAGTACTAATGTAGGCGAACGCGTAGCTAACTCTCGGTTTAAAACAGGGAACGATTTAGATGTAGCAAAAACCAATGGTTCCTCAAGTTTTCACTGTTTCAATTGCAAGGTCAAGGGGCATATTTTCTCTAGGTGCCCAAAGCCCCTCATAACGTGTACCAAGTGTAATAAAGTTGGTCATACTGCTGACAAATGTTATACAAATTCTGAGAAGAACGATCCGAGCAAAACTATGCTTATTTCAGCTTCTAAACCAAATTCTAAATTCATTAAAACAATAACAATTAATGGTCGGCATGTAAAGTCCTTCATTGATTTTGGAAGCGAGGTCTCGCTGATTACCGAGTCTTTAGGAGTGGCACTAGGTCTTCAGCATGACGGTGTACAAACGATTTTGAAGGGCTTTGGTAACGAATTAGTACAATCGGTAGGAAAAGTTAACGTTGAACTTTCTGTAGACAATGTACCCGCTAACATAACTTGCCGTGTGGTGAGTGACAAATACTTAGATGTCCCCGTTTTAGTTGGTCAAACTTTCACAGAACAGCCTCACGTTATTGTGCATAAAACTGCCACAGATTTGCAATTTATGAGCATTGATAACGAAATGCCATTTTCCCAAATGCATACAGATCGTGACAATGTGTTTAAAGTTTGTGTGCCCAGCAGCGTGATGTTATTTGGAAGAGCCTCTGTAAGAGCTTCAGTAGAGCCTTGCTGTGAGGGATACATTATGTTAGATGGCAAGTTGTTCGGGAAACCGCGTCAGCAATGTGTTGTGACGGGTGGGTTATATTTAGTCAAGCATGGTAGGACATTTGTCGATTTAACGCCGCTTAGTTCACAATTCTCGTTACCCTTAGGTTCAAACCTAGGTCGAGCAGTAGTCGTCAAAGTTGTAAATCGAGTCCTTGCACCAGAAGCCTCTGTTCCCTCGAACCTCCCTAATAACCTTGACACTAGCCAGATCCGTGTAGGAAAATCGGTTAATGAATCGGATAAGTCTAAGCTATTCGATCTATTGCAAAAATACAAGCATTGCTTTGCTTCTTCGTTGGAGGAACTAGGTTGCACCGATGTTGTAGAGATGAGCATCGAGTTGAACAGCAAAACACCGGTAGTTTACCGTCCATACCGATTGTCTCACAATAAGCGTCAAAAGGTTCGCGAAATGGTGAATGACATGCTCGGTGCCGGTATCATTAGAGAATCAGCGTCCGAGTATGCAAGTCCTATCGTATTGATTCGCAAAAAGGATGGTAAGCTCCGGTTATGCATCGATTATAGGATGCTCAACTCTATAACGGTGAAAGAACTTTACCCCATGCCAATAATAGATGATGAAATTGCTAGGTTGTCCGGACAAGCGTGATGTATCTCCCTAAATTTGGCATCCGGCTATACCTATCTCAAAAAAAGTCAAAAGCCGATCGCATAATTAGTGACCGTGGTACTTGTTTCGTCTCTCATGCGTTTAAGAGATTGTGTTCCGAAAAGGGTATAAAACATGTGTTGAATGCAGTCGCTAGCCCACAATCGAATGGACAGGTTGAACGGTACAACCGTACTATTCTGAATTCCTTAACGGCGCAGAATCTCGGGGACGACGAAAGGGTTTGGGATACCAAGGTTGGCAAAATTCAATGGGGTTTAAATAATACCGTACAGAAGACAACGGGGAGAACCCTAGCAGAAGTAATGTTCGGTACTCATATGAGTAGTGAAATAGATCCACGTTTGAATGAAATTTGTCAAACTACTAGAGACGCAACTGATCTTGTAAGTTTGTAACTATTCGCGAGCAGGTAAAAGATAAGATTGACGAAGAACAGACTAAACAAAAACATCGCTATGATAGGGATAGACGTGCAGCTCGTACGTACGCAATAGGAGATTTAGTAAAGATTACGAAAACTTTATTTAGTAATGACGGTAAAAGTAAAAAGCTTCTTCCGGCTTACGCAGGTCCCTATCGCGTAGTTGCGTCTCTTGGAAATGATCGATATGAGTTAGCTGCGATTCCCGGATTAAGTACCACGAAAAACAAACGCAAGACGGTAGTAGCTGCTAATAGAATGTTGCCATGGGTTCATGTAGCTGCTTTAGAGCTTAATGAAAGTAGTACTGAATGTTCTGAATTTCTGATGATGATGAAATTGATAATTGTAAGGAAAATTAGTTAGTTACATATTATATTGTAGAAATAAAAATGGCTAATACTTTATAAATTAAAATGTTTTTGATATGATCATCATCTTAGCAAGTTATTCGACATGAAATATGAGTTGTTTACAAGAAAAAAAAAAAAAAGAATGTGCCATTTAGTTATTAGTATTGTATGATTTTTAATGTGTGATTTCTGAGATTTATGAGAACTCCAGAAGTTGGAGATGTATGAGGAAACTCCAAAAGTTGGAGACACATGAGGAAACTCCAAAAGTTGGAGAAGTTTTGGGAAACTCCAAAAGTTGGAGACACATGAGAAAACTCCAAAAGTTGGAGAAGTATTGGGGAACTCCAAAAGTTGGAGAAGCTTAGGGAACTCCAAAAGTTGGAGAACTCCAAAAGTTGGAGACGTGTTGGGGAACTCCAAAAGTTGGAGAAGCTTAGGGAGCTCCAAAAGTTGGAGAACTCCAAAAGTTGGAGACGTGTTGGGGAACTCCAAAAGTTGGAGAAGCTTAGGGAACTCCAAAAGTTGGAGAACTCCAAAAGTTGGAGACGTGTTGGGGAACTCCAAAAGTTGGAGAAGCTTAGGGAACTCCAAAAGTTGGAGGACTCCAAAAGTTGGAGACGTGTTGGGGAACTCCAAAAGTTGGAGAAGCTTAGAGAGCTCCAAAAGTTGGAGAAGCTCAGGGAACTCCAAAAGTTGGAGAAGCTTAGGGAACTCCAAAAGTTGGAGACGTATGGGGATTGGGAAAACTCCAAAAGTTGGGGCGTTAATTTTTTTTTTTATTAAAAATAAAACATTTTGTTATGTATTGAGCCGAGTGTTAGGTTTTAGTCTTTACTTGATACCGTGTATGGGGACATACACGTTGTCAGGATGGACGAGTGTTAGGTTTTGTTATGTTATTTAAATTATTTGACGCAATTTGTTGTAATTTACTATTTTTAAATTAATTTATTTTTATATTCGATTATTTGTAATCGACTTATCTGACAACACCGTAACGATTCAATCGGTGTAATTCTCTTTGGAAAGGTTGTCATAAAAAAAAAGAAGAAGAATGGCGGGAGATTTGTTTTTGGTAGATTGGGTGGTTATGTCGATGTTGGACGCACAATAATTGATCTTATACATTGCTGGTCTTGATCTGCATATAAGTTATTATAGTTGTCATATTGTAAAAGCAAAACAATAAATACTTATACTGAAGTGAGGCAGTTTTATTACAAGAGTAACGGTGGAGTTTCTTGCGCATTCTTCTCCATACGAACACTACCTTTTGGAAGGGGTGACTAGAATCAATTGTATTTTAATCTGTCGAGCTCCGCTAATGAGACACAATTGATTTTCTATTGTTTCGTCGCTAATAGGCGACGCGCGCCGCTTGACCGGTTAATGTAATTTTTGACGTTCAAAAGTTTATGGCCTTTTATGTGCCTATCCAAACTAATATCATAAATGCGAAAGTAACTCTGTCTGTCTGTCTGTCTTTTCTTCACGCCTAAACTACTGAACCGATTTGTGTGAAATTTGGTGTAGAGATAGTTTGAGTCCCGGGGAAGGACATAGGATAGTTTTGATCCCGATATTCCCACGGGATCGACACTTATGCGGGTGAAACCGCGGGGCGCAGCTAGTTTGAAATAAATGATTTGACTTTGCCTTTGACGGGCTGCAGAGTCATATAAGCAAAAGCTCCATGTAAAATACGTGTATTCGTATTCGGTTAGACTGGAAGCCAACCCTAACATAGTTTGGAAAAGGCTGGAAACGTAAACAGGAACGAATGGCGCCATTGCATTTTTGATTCTTCTGCTTGCTGCGTCCACGCACATAGACATTTAGCGCGCGCCAGTAAACAGATCCTAACGCACATGACATTTTTTTTATATGACATAAGGTAATCCTATTATCTATACTAATATTATAAAGAGGTAAAATTTGTTTGTAAGTTTGTATGTATGGGGTAATCTCTAGAACTACCAGTCGGATTTGAAAAATTCTTTTTGCATTTGATAGCCCAATTCTTGAGGAAGGTTATAGGCTATTTAACGTCACGCTATGACCCTTAGGAGCCGAGCAAAAGCGCCATGGGGAAACGAAGTGGTAGAGCAGGAAACGCGGGCAAGTGATGCAATACGACGAGATGGGTCGAGGGAATAAGAAATTTCACGGGAACGAAGTCGCTGGCATAAGCTAGTATCTTAATAAAGTCAAACCAGTCATAACATCTCGAGAAACTGGTCAAATAGTGCTTGAGTAGTTCCCTTAAACAAACTTGGGACGAATCTAGTTTCGCTCCACTGATGAATCACAAACGTTTGAAGTTACCAGGCTAACATAGATAGGAAGGAGATATACCGTGTCCTTCCGAATCGCGGGTGCTGATTGTCGAAATAAGAGATGTGTCTCTCGTTTTTCTTAAAGCTTTGCTCATTAGTGCAGGAACCGTAAGTTGTGTTTTCTCAACTATCAACTCAGGCTATCGCAGTCCACTGCTGGATATAGGCCTGTCCCACAGCACCCTGTCCTCCGCCATCCACATCCAGTCTACCCCAGCTACCTTCTTTAGGTCGTCGGTCCATCTAGCTGGGGGGCGTCCCACACTACGCTTGCCGGTACGCGGTCTCCACTCCAGGACTCGTCTGCTCCACCGGCCATCGGTTCTTCGACAGATATGGCGTAACTCCGGTTCTTTTCCGGATAATTTCTTTCCTGATTTTATCCTTTAAAGAGACGCCGAGCATAGCTCGCTCCATAGCGCGCAACTATATTGAGGTAGAAATGTTATTCAAATGTAACGTGCCTATATTGAGCATATTTAACACATCCACGTCTTCTTGGTTTCAATAATCTACCTGACAAGTTAGCGGAATACTAACAGAACTAGATCGAAGCGTTAATCTACCTACATTTACCTGTATAATCTATGTAAAGTTCTACCCACCGCTTAGCTCCAATCCTAATGGCTTATTCCCCTAGTACAGGCTAATCCCAAGCTCGGGTATGTCTGCTAATTAAACTAACAAGTATAATATCTATCGGTCAATTAACATACATACAACTGTCTAACAGGCAGCAGGTTCATAGACAACGATACCATTTAGACTTGGCGCCCTTCAATACCATAGACACACGGGAGTGCCTGTGACGCTCAAGGCATAGACAAGTAATGAGGTTACATCTGGCTCGGATTTAAAATTAATATTTTATTTTATTTGCTAATATTTTACATGATATTAAATCTATTTTAATATTTATTTATTTCTGTAACTGCCCGTGACATCACAGCGGCGGACCCTATCAGAATACCAGCGCTGCGACATTTACTTTTTAAATGTCGCAGCATCATGCTGAGATAGGAGCCTTTTGGCCACGTATAGGAGTTTCTGTGTCATTTTTCGTTTTGTTACTTTTTTTTATATAATATGGTTTTTTATTTTTTACTGTGTTTAGTTTAGTTTGTTATCTTCCTGTACGAGTCGCAATAAATACTTTTTCTTTCTTCTTTCTTTCCCTACCAACTACGGGAAACAGCTCTCTCTATAAAGAATGATGTGCATTTTTGTATGGAGCCTGGCCGGATGAACAATAGAGCTCTAAATGAGATCCACGAATGACAGCCGGGACCAACGCCTTAACGTGCTTTCCGAGGCACGGAGAGGTCTTGGTACGTAAAAATTATCGATCGACACGTGTAGCTGTTATTACTTAGCCATAAGCCCACTCAGTGTTATAAGTCATTATCTAATATTACTGAGAACTGCAATGAACGATTCCCTATCCATTTACGTAAAATTTTAAGACCTAATATAACTTGGCATACTTTTGTTTCTCCTAATTATATTTTCGCATAATATTATTTACGCATACTTTTTTTAAGCATAATTTCGCTAATCATAATAATGATTAAGCATAACATTCTAAAGCATTAATTTAGCATGCTCGTTTTTCTGTCTGCAGGATTTAAACGAACCTAACCATTATTTTTTTTTTTTTTTTTTTTTTTAACGTGGAGAAATGCTCATGCATTCTGCACTACCACGGGGAGATAGTGCAGTTATGTGGGACTCCAACCCACTAAAACTCCACGGTGTCCTCCTCTGCCGCTTACGGCGGGAACACGGGCACGCGTTAGCACTCATCCGTGAACCCGCCGCGGCTGTCCGTCACCGGACCCTCCTCTGGGGAGTATTCCCCATCACCGGCGCACCAGAACACATAGCACGCCGTGACCACCCCAGGGACCAAACCAGCACATGGGCGCCAGACGACCCCGTGTCTGGGCACCCTTGGTCCCCCTGCGACGGGTCAGGTCATTGGCCCCGCCGCCTGCCAATTTTCGGCCGCAGAGGATAGGGAGAGCGGCCAACGTCATACCAACACTCCTCTTCCTCTGCGGCCCCACCGCGTCCGCCAACGGACGGTGGCGACCCCGTCAAGGCCGCGGAAGGTAGGGAGAGCGGCGCACCGCAATACCGGCACTCCTCTCCCACCGCGGCCTCCAACCCTCAGCCGCGATGCCTCCGATACGACATCGCGGCCCGCCTCAGCTGCGATGTCGCTCAAGCGGCACCGCAACCTACTTGTTGGCCGCTACGTCGTCGGCTTACCGGCAAAAGCCCTGACGAGCGGCCCCTCCTCGGGTTCCACTTCGCTTCACCGTGGGTGTCCAAGCCACGGCTACTGAGCCCCCCCGCCTCGACAATGCGGGAACCCACCGGGGGGGAAACGAACCTAACCAAACCGAACCTCGGGGTAACCCTGACGTCGTTTAGTATTATGCGAATTAAATTTATGCCAAAACAAATTAGCCTTCAAGATAATTGTTATGCCAACATAAACTGTATGCCATAACAAATATGGCAAAGTATTATTATGGCAAAACAAATTATACCAAAATAGTAATGCCGAAGTATGTTAGGAAAAGAACATTATGCGAAAAGAAGGGATCCCGCTGTGCACACTTGTAAGTGACAAATTCACTGTAGATTTTATATTTAATTGTTACAGTACCCCAAAATGTATTAGTGAATAAGTCGTTGGAGTGCCATAAATAAATAAATAAGTCTTGATGCCTTCATATCCCCTTGAAAATTTGACGTCACCAAACAGTCTATAACTAGGTATTAACTTCTATTTCCAGAATTCTCTCGGAGACATTTTCTCACTCCCGAATTCACAAGAGACAAGACATTGACGTAAACGCTTCAATATTGTCGTCAAGTTCAACAACAGACAACTTACTTATCGCGTCAAACTAAATAACTTTGTAACATAGAATAAGGAAATCGTTTAGAAGTGACAGTCATGTTCCCAAAGTAGGTACTGGCTGTCTCAAGTTTCAGGAAAAGTTCGGCTTTATAGAACGTTATTTATGTCACTTATAATTATACAGGGTTATTGGAAAAACACCAACAACCTCTTAAGAGGTCATTGTACTCATCATTCATCATCATCATCATCATTTCAGCCGAAAGACGTCCACTGCTGGACATAGGCCTCCCCAAGCACCTCCACTTCGACCGGTTTTGTGCTTCTCGCATCCAACGAGTTCCTGCGGCCTTCACAAGGTCGTCGGTCCACCTTGTGGGAGGCCTTCCAACGCTACGCCTTCCGGTACGCGGTCGCCACCCCAGAACCTTTCGGCCCCATCGGCCATCTGTTCTGCGAGCAATGTGCCCTGCCCACTGCCACTTAAGTTTGGCAATTCTTCGGGCTGTGTCGATTACCTTGGTTCTCCTGCGACAAACATGCGACAAATCGAAATGGTAAAATATTGTACTCATCATTATGAACAACTTTTACTATGGGTCCAAATCTGAAATCGCGAAAAAAAAAACAGCTGTTCCCTACATTTTGACGAATTATACGAACATAAATGTAGGGAACAACTGATTTTTTTTTGGCGATTTCAGATTTGGACCCATAGTAAAAGTTGTTCAAACTGATGAGTCCAATGACCTCTTAAGAGGTTGTTGGTGTTTTTCCAATAACCCTGAATATTTTTCTAAAGCTCGATCTACATTTATCTGATTAACGCCCGGGTACTGCATTTTGCCCCAACTCACGAGTTGTAGGTCGTGGGTTCAAACCTAGACAGGCGCTTTACTTTGTGTAAAAAAATCCATAACCACAAACATCAAACAGTAAAGGAAAACATCAGGAGGAAACCGTATGTCCTAGAACTAAAAAAATCGAAGACATGACATCGAAATTTCAAAACGGCTGGTTGACACTTCCCGTGACCCAAGGGCTGGCTTTTACCTTGGCCAAAGGCTAAGCATTGCCATACAACGTGGCAATGCCGCCAGTCTCTTGGGTACATTACCACTCGACAGCGATGCGGATGAATTTTTCGACGCTATATTTTAGTTTTTGTATAGTTTTAGTTAAGTTAGGTTTTAATTTTGTTATTTTTGTTAATTATGTAATCACTATTGTTTCACAGACATGTGACATCTACTAACCCGCACGGGGCCAGCGTGGTAGATTATAGCCCACTCCCTCTCGAAGAGAGAAGGCCTGTGTCCCAGCAGTGGTAATATTACAGGCAGATTATGTTACATTTTCATTTGTTGTGTGCATTAATACTGCTGAAGTCATCAAGAAGGTTTAAAACCCGTCAGTCTCCATCATCATCTGCCTAGCCTTTTCCCAACTATGTTGGGGTCGGCTTCCAGTCTAACCGGATGCAGCTGAGTACCAGTATTTTACACGGAGCGACTGCCTATCTTACCTCCACAACCCAGTTACTGGGTAATACGAAACTCCTTGGTAAGACTGGTTGTCAGACTTTCGGGCTTCTGACGCCCCGCAACGACTATCAAAGATCCACGAATGACAGCCGGGACCAACGGCTTAACGTGCTTTCCGAGGCACGGAGGAGTCTTGGTATATAAAAATGGTCACCCATCCATGGACCAACCGCGGCAAGCGTAGCTTTACCTGATCGATCGACCCGTGCGACTGTTATTAATTAGCCACAAGTCCCTCACCCCGCCAATCTAATATGTATAAATACCACCGTGGAAACTTAAGTGAAGAGAGCTAAACTGAGCTGTCAATCCCTTGCATCAGGTGGAAAGATCTTATCACTTAAAGCTCACTTTACCTTAATTTTCAAGATAAGATACTTGCTGGGATACAGGCCTCCATGCCGCAATCCATCACGCGCAGTGGCGTGCATTGCATATAGGCATATAAGCAGTGCCTACCTCGATATATCAACATAAGCCTGCCAATTACATTTTAGTGTGTGTGCCCCACAATTAAGAAACTCACTAAATTATCATACCTAACAAAAAACAAAATCTTCATACAAACAGCAGTAGGCATTCGCCAGACGGCCTACCCGGCTCCCGTAATATTTGCCCATTGTCATTGGTCTTTACTCGTTCAAGTTAATACGACAAAATTAAAAATACGTACGTCTCACGCGTAATACCATGACGTTCGACCTTCGCAATTTATCACCCTCAAGAAGGCATGCCTACTCAAATAACCACACTTTTGACATCACCGTTTTTCTGATTAGTGACCGCGTTTGCCTAGACTAGACTCGGCCTAGTGCCTACCTATTCTTAAAACCAATGCATGCCACTGATCACGCGGTTCCAGTGTGGATTTGTCGGAAGCCCCGTTCTTGCTATCGACATAATATGGCTGTCAACATTGTTGTGATCGAGCGCAAACGTGCGCCAGATGCGAAATTACAATCCGGAGGGCCTAGTATGAAATCGCTTTCAAAGCTTTTCGTATTTCTACAACGACTTTCAACAGAATTGACATTAGCTTTGCGGCAGCGTAAAGAGACCAATTCTTTATCCCTGATAAAATATCATTTTGTCTAGGCCCTCCGGCCAAGTTGAACGTGCTATATTTATTTATTTAATACTTCAAGCACATAAATGTACAGAGGCGGACTTAAGACCAGGCACTCTAAAATAATTTCTACGCATGAGAGAGAGAGATGAGAGACCGGTTAGACCGCTATGGTGAAAGACGCTAACGTAGCCATAATAAGGTTGAATACCGCATGCGCTCTTTTTGATCGCGTTCGAGCTCGAAACTAAATGTCGTAAGTCTCAATTCTTATTTTGTTTATAACTAAAGTAATAATTGATCTAGAGAAAAAATATCTTGTGGCTGGATAGTAAACTATATTTTCTTACTGGTAACATTTATTTTAGACATAAAGGCCAAGCAATCTTGAAAAAAAAAGTAATAATCTTTAAAAAAGACATGATTTTTGAATAAAATATGAATCGAGCGAAAATGTTACAATTACGTAACTGTCTTGTACATGGAAAGAAAAAGATCCAATGAATCATATACTAAAGTTCCATTTTGATTGTATGTGTGACTGTTTCAGAATATTAATGCAAATTAACGTTAAATTTAGGGAGCCTCCTCTTAATGCCATAGGCATTTTCTACCAGTCAACCTTTGGGTGATGCAGAGACAAACAGTGGTAGGTGCATCATGAAAAATTGAGGAAGAAATATTTTAAATATAAATATACGCATAAACCTATTAAACTAATGACACAAATAAATATGCATAAATGCATAAATATACTTAGTAAGTAACTAAAAAGAAATAAGACAAACAATGAGAAAATATTACCGTTGTGATGATACTGCCTGCTTCCTGCGAATGTGCTCGCGAGCCTTAACTTTAAAAGATGCTTTCTGCCCCGTAACTCTAAATAGTAGTCAAATAAAAGCCCCCTTCCTCTCTCCTACTTTTGCTGTGCCCGACAGGGTCCACAATGATCATATTCTGTAAAACCTACCACCTAAGTTCACATGTGGAAGCAATAAATACCTGTATTGAGTAATGAGTATTGAACTGTAGGCATTCTTCGTCTTAGCGTATCGACAGCCAACTAAATGGAGTCTGCCCAGAATTAGGGGTGCATGAAAGGAGCCTCCCCGAGCGACGTATCTACAGAACCACTATACGTCCGGCGCACCCTGGGCAACCAGTGAGTTATCGACGCTGATTGGCTAATCCTTTCATCACGATGGCAACCCATAGTCCACTGTAGGCATCAAGAACGATTTAATCTGGTCTGATCCCCTGACACCCCCCCCCCCCCTTTTTGTGGATGGGAAAATATGATCTGACCAAGATTTTGTCTGGACTTCAAAAGACACTGTGACCTCTGAGTTTGTTTCGACCTTTCTTCTCAGGATAGTCAGATAGGATACGCCGACCTCATCTAGCTGAAAAAAAAAAAAATGATCGACGTGTAAAAGTGTTTGTCATAAAAAAAAAAATAAAAAAAAAAAAACATGTTTATTGCAATTACATACAAATGAAAACAAATGAAATGGAGATCACCTTTTAAGCAAGAAGATGCTTGTGTTAGGTTCATCATTTATCAAATGACCCCTCCCGCTCTGGGTGGAGTGGAAGGGAGTGTCAGACTCTTACTGACTAAAACCCACCCGTGTTCCTTCTTCCCCAGGATCCTCTGCTAGTTATTCTTATGTTTTAATTTCTATCTTATCAACTATAACTAGGTCTGATCCCCGCGTTCAGAGAGTGTCTCTTCTACACATCTTGTTCTTTGCTATTACCTAAATGATTGACGTCTAAACGGAAGGGGCGCGTCCGCTAAATAGACAGAAATGTTCGCGTGATTTTGAACCATTAGGTATTAAGGTTGAGGCCTATTTTTAGTAGTATGATGTGAGATTGTATTTTCCTAATCTCGTATAATTTCCGTATTTACGGTAGTAATTAATGCTTTAAGATTAGTTAGTACAGGCAATTTACTACACTCGTACGCCATACTTTTTTTTTTTAAATTTAATTTCTCACGTTGTTCGATACTAAGGCAAACAATATGGTGGTAGGAATGTGAGGACTAGTCCACCACATGAGCAACGAAATGAAATGTGTGGAAAAGGTAGTAAGAGGCCTTTCCTCTGCAATGGGAATCATAATTATAGTCTAACTCAGGGTTGGCGAACCTCTGTAAATCTACATGCCATTTTTTTCCAAATAAATATTTCATACGGTCAAGAAGTGCCAACAAACAATCTTGGCTTAGGGATTACTGGAAAAAAAAACCTTTAAGCTCTGGCATTATTTTTAATCTCTCTTGATATTTCTCGGGCCCCCAGGATCCAGGACCTTTGGAAGGCATACGAGGTGCCGAAACCAACTCGCAGAGGCACGTTAGACGTTTTTATTGAAATGGGACACTAACCGACGATTATCCTATGTTCGCACTATGCAAGTGCACCTAAGGACAACCCGGGTTGGCACCTGTGCCTGTATTGCACAGGCCTCCATCAGTGTTGGACGGGAATGGCCAGGTGTTCTCGGCTATTCCCGTAACCCCCCAGCCTGGGGGGCATGCGGGGCCCGCCAGCTAGGCGGGCATGCGCCGGGAGGATTGTGGAAGTAAAGGCTGAGCCGGTTTCCCATGGCCCTCCCATCACGGCGATGCGGGAACACCGCTGAGTTTTAGTGGGTATACTGTCGGTGTCATTCCGACAGGAGTCCCACATACCCCGTCTCGTTCCCCACGAGCGGGAATGCGTAATGCATTTCTCAGCGAAAAAAAAAAAAAAAAAAAAAGGTCTAGTGTTATATTGACAGTTTTATATTTATTTAAATAAAATGATAAATTAGTGCTACTCTGCTGTTGCAAACTATTTAATAAGTCGAATACTTAATTAGCCTTAATTAATTAAAGTTAGACTTTTTATTTCGGGATTTTACGCGAAAACCCCGAAAAGGTAATTGCAAGTTTAGTTAAAAATAGGCTTTACCCATCTTATATAAAGCTTATTTTCGACTTATTTAAGATTTTTCCCGAATTCCGGGAAAAAAGATGTCGTCGTAAGGAAGTCTCCACTTTCTGCCTCTGTTCTCCGGAGTTTAGGTAAATATACTCAGCCTATTCCGATTACTGACTTAGACACTAAAACAGCAATGGAATGCAATTTCCACCGGCCACCGCTCTTAATAATTCATCTTTATAAACAAGACCATCTTGAACACTGTTTGCTGCTCCATCAAAACGAAGTTTAATATTATTTTAACATCCGAACGTTTGACAGGAACGCGGATAAATATCTCGTTTACGATTACAACGTTTATGACCGGCAAATATTTATCACCTTCCGACTGCAAATTTATATGGAGCAGAAGGACCACTCACTCTAAAAGTTTCTGCGTATTTTGCAATGTTTATACGTATGTTAGTTTGTTTAGGTCAAATATTGCAATTGAATTTTAAAACAGTTATCCCCAACCGATTGACCTAAAATTTTGCATACACGTTTAGTTTGGATGACAATGCATAGTTAGCTAAGTGATGTCATTCTAAATTTAATATGTAGGACTCCCAAAGATGTCGGAGTAGTTATTTTTTATGCAACCCCATGTTATAGGTATCAATAAAAAGCTTGTGTAGTGTATTTTATTAAATAGATATGTGAACACTGTCTCATTCACACCAGCGGGGTAGCTGCTGTCACTTATGTCATCTGTCAGTCACGAGGAATGGTGGGAAACAGATAAAGTGAAGCAGAGTATATACAATGGCGCTTGGTGTAGTAGTAAGCCAGTAAAGTGATATTCAACATAAACACGGAATAAACAGGATTCTACTACTTGTTTAAAAAAATGTTTTTTACTATTAATTTATTTGTGGTCCTTCTGCGCTTTTATCTTTTCCGTGTAGTGCCTACAAAACACAATTTACGAGAAATAACTGTAGGCACCGTAATAAATCTTAGTACTGAAGCTATTTATTTTAAGAAAATAAATTCTTCAAGTCTTTTCGCAGTGATTCCAATATTTATTTACTGTCTATTATAAGCAGCCAATTATATTCAAATTTTGCTTTGTAGTACTCTACTATCTTCGAATAAAATAAAGGTCAATAACTTTCCGAGTAGGTAATTGACCTCACTGTACACAAACGTCATGATATAGGTTGTTGTGTGGCGGATGATGTCATAACTATGAGCAGTGGTGGCCCGGCTCCAACTTACGAGTTGTAGGTCGTGGGTTCAAATCCATGCAGGTCCTTTATTTTGTGTAAATAATTTCATCACCACTGCTCTCAAAACGGTGAAGGAATAAATTGTAAGCTTAGTACATAACAAAAAATCAATAATTTTTTTTTTGTCTGTCTGTTTGCTCCGGGTAATCTCCGAAACGGCCGATTTTGACGGGACTTTCATTGGCAGAAAGCTGATGTTCTAAGGAGTCACTAAGGCTACTTTTATTTTGTTTTCACATCTAGTTTTCTAATAAAAAGCATTCCTTTTGTTACAAAAAATAAAATGAAAATACAACCCAAGGCTTTTACTAATACCAACAGCCTATAAATATCTATAAGTAAAATGTCAGCTTCAGTCTAAACGCAGCTAGCACGTGTCTAGTTCATAAAATATTCAGGTCACGTTTCATTCTGGATTTTTAGACGAGCCTCAACGTGTTTTGTAGAATAAAGTCGACCAATATTTTTCCCTTATTTTTTTGTTAACTATTCGGTTATCTTTTTGTCCTTGTAGACTTTTTATGAAAACATCCTGAAAAACATCTCAATCTTTTTATTAGTTACGATATCCAAAAATTACCCACACGCTTATGTGCATTTAATTATTTTGTATGGGGTTGCCACCCCTGATTATTGTTTACCTAAATTTCGTCGGTCTAGTAATAATAATAAATCGTTTATTAACCAAATAGTGTTTTTACATTTTTCAGGACATCAAGCTATATACATTTAATAGATTTTCAACTTTATCGCTAAAGCATAAGGTTCAAAGTTGATTGGGACGATTTGACAGTTTCGGGTAGCTTGATGTGTTGGCGTCTGTACAAATAAACCAGTCCTAAAATTATTGTTACAAGGGCAACATAATTTTAATATTTTTGAAGTGAAAACTTCTTTAGCGGCGTTGCACACTTTTTGTAATGGGGAAAAAATGTTAAACTCGCGTCAGGACATCGCGTCAGGACACGTGACCGTCAGGAGAGATTCCCCCCCCCCCCCCTCTTTCTACGGCGGCGCCAACCGAAGTGAACCAAGTGAGACACGATAATGAGTCCGCCTTTGTACAGTTTTTACTTGTGCATAAAGTTTTAATAAATAAATAATAAATAAATAATGGATGGATGGATGGATGAATGGACGGACGGACGGTGACGGTGACGGTGACGGTGACGGTGACGTGGACGGGGACGGTGACGGTGACGGTGATGGTGGACGTGGATGTGGATGGATGGATGGACAGCTGATGGCTCGACCGTCTGTGTAGTAGCCACACTGCTGTGTATTCGTAAAATTCGTGTATATAAAGTGTTTAAAATATGGAAATTGAACAAGGTGCATCGATTATTGAAAAAAGTGACGCAGAAATAGTGAAAAAAAATTAGTTATATTAATTCAATTCATAATTGATTTATTTCAACGTTAATATTCAAGTTTTCACTTCTGCCGGCACTCCCGGAGTGCAACCCGTCTTTTTTTTTTTTTAACTTGTGGACTCCACAAGTCTATAGTCCGCACGGAATTAGTTGGCCGCTGAGGTGAGGACAGGGGTGAGGCGGCGGTTCGCAACGCACGTACTGAGTGATGCGCCCCCGCCCCTCCGTCCCACCGCTCACATACCTAAGGCGCGGCCAACTAGTTCCGCGCGGACTATAGTTCAAGGCTTTCTCGTGGACTGTTGTGAGTGTTAATAGTCTCTGAGTAAAATGGCTATGTCTCATCCGGGCAGACTGGCAGACGGTCAGACGCATGACATAGCAGCATAATAAGCTTATACTGTTCCCACTGCTGCGATACTGGCCTCCTCCCCGTGAGAGGGAGTGGGCCATAATACACCAAGCGGGCCCAATGCGGTTTGGTGGATGTCACATGTCTTCGAATTTTTGGTTCTAGGACAAGCCGGTTTCCTCACTGACATACAGATATGACGAAATTATAAGGGTACCGGTTTTTGGCATTTGGCTACGGAATCCTAATAAAACGAAACGAATCTCAAACTTGAAGCCAGACAAATTATTTTAATAAAGTGAAATTCTTGATTACTTTCACAAGCTGTCAGCTGAATCTAGATTTTTTCATTAACATTTCCAAAACGTTAAGAAAACACGTAGGTCATAAACTGGAGAATCCTACTAACTATATATCCATACTAATATTATAAATTCGAAAGTAACTCTGTCTGTCTGTCTGTCTTACTGTCTGTATGTTACCTTTTCACGCCTAAACCACTGAACGGATTTAGATGAAATTTGGCAGAGAGATAGAATGCATCCCGGGAAAGGACATAGGATAGTTTTTATCCCAAAGAGAATACTTAAAGGGGTGAAAAGATGGGTGGATGTTTGTATGGGGAATCAATAACCGCTGAACCGATTTAGGTGAAATTTTGCATGGAGATAGTTTGAATTGTGGGGAAGGATATAAAATAGTTTTTATCCCCGAAATTATCCCTTAAAGGTGTAAAAAGGGGGTGGATATTTGTACAGGGAATCAATAAAAAAGGACTATAATACTTTTATTGCGGGTGAAACCGTGGGGCACAGCTAGTAATATTATAAACGCGAAAATTTGTGAGGATGGATGGATAGATGGCTGAATGGATGTTTGTTACTCTTTCACGCAAAAACTCCTGCACAGATTTAGATGAAACTTGGCACACAGATAGTTTATAACCAGGATTATTACATAGGATACTTTTTATCCTGGTATTCCCACGGGATCGACATTTACGCGGGTGAAACCGCGGGGCGCTGCTAGTCTTACATTAAAGCCAAAACCAGTACAATAATTTGTCGGCTCTACAGCTACTGGTTGAATAAGAACCATTTACCCGTAGCGCAATTGCCAATCACTTAGCGACAGCGCCTATTCTTGAAGACCTTAACAAGACTCTAGATGATTAGCGTGATTAATATTTGTGGCCCTATCATTATCACATTTTGTAAGGCAGTTTATGACCAAAGCACATCAAATTGGCAGTTAATAGCAACGTACTTGGTTGAAAATCACTTGACACTGCATGACTTTCATTATTTGACGTGATAACGTCTTATAAAACGATGAACGCCGGCTGCATGCACGAAAAAGCGTGACTCATTGTCACGTTCCGCCTGAGCCGAGCATGCAAGCGAGAGCGCGGCACAAGCGATAGAGAGGCACGATATGACGTTATCAAGTAAAATTATTGTTCGTAAACCGACTTTACAAGCAACCATTTTCTTAATGCTGTCCTGCTATAAGAGTGGATGGTTCCCTCTGTGTCACTGAAAACATAATTATTTCAGATTTCACTTAGTAAGAAAAGCTAGAACTTAGTCTCGAACTGAAAAAAACGATTTTCCTAACTTCTCAAAATATTTTCCGAACTTTTCGTCATCTAAAAAAGTGTCCCCTACAATCTATAAAAGTACCTACAAGTACAAACGGCTCTGACTTACTGAAACAGTAACATGTACAGTTAAATGCAGAACGGTCACTCTCGTACACAATGCTCAAAGCGTAACGTAAACGTTTTGAACTAACTCCCCGAGAGTGAAGCCATTTTGTATTCATAAAAGCGTGTTTTTCCCAGTCAGTACTGAAACACAGGGGATTCGTTTGCGAAAAATGTTGACATATTTTCGCACTGTATAGGCGTACTGCAGGCGTTTTTGTACGAAAATAGAGAAAAAATAAACAAATCAATACTTTATACCAACAAGATTTTGTGTTTGTTTGAACCAAAGTCAGGTAACTTTTATCCGTGGAATAAAATTGACATCTGACTGTTCTTGTATGAATTATACAGGATGAAATTGAACTCATGGGCATCCTTTTAAGGGGTTATTGTAATCATCATTCGGTTATCTTTTAAAGTGAAGGCACGTGAACATATTCGGCAGAAGTTGGCTGTAACATCTCAGCGCTGATTTGCTGGATTCGTTTTCTCCTCTACCGTTCATTTCTCCCCTTTTTTTTTTTTTTTTTTTTTTTTTTTTTATGGATGGGAAATCATCAAATGACCCCTCCCGCTCTGGGTGGAGCGAAGGGAGTGTCAGACTCTTACTGACTAAAACCCATCCGTGTTCTTTCCTTAGCCCTTTATGTTCCGGGGTAGCGGTAACCCTTTCGGACAATCCCCCACCCCCGGCAGGCTTCGGCCCTGGCAGGCCCCTTCCTTTATGCTGACATCTCTTTGAGGCACGCGTGGAACACGTACGCGCCGTCCGGCACGGGCCTGGTCCTGATCGGACGGTGAGCTACCCATTACTCTCCGTCCGCAGGCCCGCGCCTACGGTGGCCGGGAGTCGTCACGCGGCTCCCGACGCCCGGAGCGTCTCCCGCGGCGGCTGGGGTGTGAGGCTCTCTCCCTTAGCCGTTCCGCCACCTCCTTCGCTAGCATGACTGCTTCGCAGAAGGAGGTGACGGCCTCCCACTCCCTCTCGCCCCGGACCATGGCTTGAACCAGGGCCGGACGCGAGAGGTCGCCGCCGCTGTCGATCGCCTCTACGAGGGCACGGCGGTGCTCCGCCCATGCGGGGCATACCTCCACCGTATGCTCCACCGTGTCCTCTGGGCGATCCTCGCAGTGGTGACACCCGGGCGTCTCCTCCCGCCTGATGATGTGCAGGAACCTCCCAAAACATCCGTGTCCGGTGAGAACCTGCGTCAGGCGATAGGTGAGGACGCCGTGACGCCTCTCTAGCCACTCCTCAAAGAGGGGTCTTACCGCCACTATCGTGGCGTGCCCTGTTCATTTCTCCCCTGAGAGTTCATTTGGTTTATATGTATGTATGTATCTATGTATATATTCTTGTATTTTATAGTTATTTCCAAGCTAGTTATTCTGTATGTTGCACCTGCCATGTTTTGTCTCTGCATCACCCTAAGGTTGACTGGTAGAAAATGCCTCAGGCGTTAAGTCCGCCTTTGTACAGTATTGTTTTTTCTTGTGCATAAAGTTTTAATAAATAAATAAATAAATTATGAACAACTTTTACTATGGGACCAGGACTAAAATCGCGAAAAAAAATCAGCTCTTCCATACATTTTGACGAGTTATGTGAACATAAATGCAAGGAACATCTTTTTTTGCGATTTTACGCTTAGTCCCATAGTAAAAGTTGTTCATAACGATGAGTACAATAACCCCTTAAAAGGATGCTCATGAATTTAATTTCACCCTGTATTATCTGTCAAAAATTCAAAATTTATTCTCAGTTTATGACTTATTCTATGTATAAAAGTTTTATTCGCTGCCATACCGTTAATCCGATTGCAATAAACCTCCGTTGCGCAGGTAATCGGCATAAATAAAAAAATAAACCCGATGACGAAGTTGCGGGTAGAGGTTATATAAATCGTGTTACGGTTTATGTAGAAACTCTTTTATGTGAATTACGAAACTTTTAATTCTAAACTAAGCAGAATGCGAATATATTTTTACTAGTTGCGCCCGTGGTTTCACCCGCGTAAATGTCGATCCCGTGAGAATATCGGGATAAAAAGTATCCTATGTGTTATTCTGATGTATAAACTATATTAAAGTATGATTCCGATCTCGGCAGCATGCAGCAGTGGTGCCGCGGCAGTGCGGTCGCAGCACTACTGGTCCTCATACATTTTCTATAGGTTTATATGAGATTACATTCCGAGCACGGCAGCAATGTTGCGCGACATTCCTATAGAGAATATATGGGGACCAGCAGTGCTGCGGCAGCACTGCTGCGTGTTGCCGAGATCGGAATTATACATTTACTGTAAAGTTTCATCAAAATCCGCTCATTAGTTTTTGCGTGAAAGAGTAACAAACATCCTCACAAACTTTCGCCTTTATAATATTAGTGTGATTATATTATAAAATATATAGTAGGAAGTAGGATAGTAGGATACTTCCTATTCCTACTATCCTACTGGATAGTAGGAATTAGGATAGTAGGATTAGTAGCCAAGCGGTAACAGCCACGACTTTACTAGTTGTAGGTCGTTGCTTCGAACCCAGACAGGCGTTTTACTTTGTGTAAATTATTTCATTACCGCTACTCTTAAAACGGTGAAGGGAAACATCGTGAGGAAACCGGAGTCCTAGAACCAAACAATCGAAAACATGTGACATCCGCCAACCCGCACTGGGCTCGCGTGGTGGATTACGGTCCACTCCCTCTCACCGAGAGGAGGCCTGTGTCCCAGCAGTGAGAACATTATAGGCTTATTACGGGTTATGTTATAATATTATTAATATTATAAATACTGCCATTTCTATTTGCTGTCAGCGGCGGCACGAAAATTCCATGCTCTGTGTATAAAAACGTTTCTCACCACAGATATAGATACACCTAGATAACGCAAGACCAACTTCTTCGCGTGCCAAAAATCGCACCAGCTCACGTACAAAAATCGTAAGCCGCCATTTTCGCACTCAGTCCTGAGTACTGCTGGCTGGGTGAGCGTGAGCGCTGGCGCTAGGCCCCGGGGGTTGGGCGAGATTTGATTTTCCCATCACTAAATAGTGCTTGTGACGTCATAGTAGGTTGTCAAAAAATGGCACGCTTGGTTTTCATACAAATCGTGATAGTTGCGTTATCTAGGTCTATCTATATCTGTGTTTCTCACCCATTTCGACACCCACGACAAAAAGAGGGCGACCTATTCTACTCGTCAGAACCATGATTGAACAACTGGCATTTAGGTTAAGTTTTATTTTCATAAACAAAAATATCTTTGAAATGGTCTTATTGCGAGGTTTCATTTTGTTTGTTTGGTTCACAGAGGAGTGAAAACATTTATACCACGATACTTTTTCTTTCAAAGGACATTGAGTAAACAAACATAACATCATGGATGGCATGGATGAAGAAGCCTCCTCGTGTAGCGCAGTTTGTTCCACCAGTTACTCAACTGAACCGAGCGCTCGGCGCATCCTGGACAGTCACACCCATACCTTATTTGACTGGCCATTTCTTCTCTGCGATGGTAGGGCGTTCGCATATATGATGGTGTGATGGTGGTGTGATACAAGGCGGGCTAACGCCCGCCTTGTATGCGACCACCCTCCCACCGAAGTCCGGCTTCAAGCAGCCTGCTGTGTTTCGTCGATGCGTGGGAGTTCCAGTGCCTTAGGCATCATTTGGACACGCTCGTTCCATCATAAACCTCATCCATCGCTTTCCATCAGGCGTGATCGAGGTCAAGAGCGGGCCCATTCAGCAAAAAAAAAAATAAAAACCCCATCTAATAGGAGGCGAGTGTTTTGATGTTGTCCTAGCACAAATCCAGACAACTAAACTACTTCTTACATTCTTATACTTTCCGATTGAAGCCCCTCATGCAGAGCAGTCGTTCTTGCAACTATTAGATCAACGATGCATTCAAGATATGTGTAAACAATTTCTATTGTATCGCCTTATAAGTTGCCCTCTCCCATGTATTATGCATATAAAGGCTTCAACTGAAACTACAAGCTTCCTCAAATACCAGAAAACTTCGGTTTCCTTGCATATTGCTCACAAGAAAATATGTCACAAAGTAGTTAAGCCAGGCAGTAGGCTCACTCCTCATTATAAGTCTTTTTAAGTCCTTCATATGGAGAGTAATGGGTAGCTTACCGTTCGATCAGGACCAGGCTCGTGCCGGACGGCGCGTATGTGTTCTGCGCGCGCCTCAAAGAGATTTCAGCATAAAGGAAGGGGCCTGATAGGGCCGAAGCCTGCCGGGGGTGCGGGATTGTCCGAAAGGGTTACCGCTACCCCGGAACACAAAGGACTAAGGAAGGAACATGGATGGGTTTTAGTCAGTAAGAGTCTGACACTCCCTTCCGCTCCACCCAGAGCGGGAGGGGTCATTTGATGATTTCCCATCAAAACAAAAAAAGATTAACTGCTCCGTTGGTCCCGTGGTCGCAAGCGCGACTGCTGAGTGTGGGGTTCTGGGTTCGATCCCCGGGTCAGGCAAAGTGTTATTTAGTTTTTCCGTTAGGAGTTTCTTAGTAACAGCCCGGAGTTTGGAAGTTGGCGGTGTGACACCCTTGTGCCTCTAAAAGCACTCTCCGATGAAGCTTGTTACCCATTCCCAAGCGTAGGTACCTATGGAGAAGGGAATGTTTTTATATACTTATAGCTATCGAGTTTGGGAACACCAAAGAAACGATGAATGACCTACCGAAATTACGTCTAATAGAGGAAAATAGAGGAAAAGCACATGTCGCGCCGACACTAAATAAAACTGTTGATATACTTAGCAACCGAACTATGAAACTTCTGCATTTTCTCACAAAGCTGGTGGCAAAGTCGTCATGTTTGTATTTTGAGCCAAGTTCAACATATGTAACTTAGCTTTAACTGCAGTATGGTCGAAGAATATTTAAGTTTGTTTTGTCTGCCTTCTTACAGTTGCTGTTGCTAATAGCGTTGTGTGGTTAGACTGCAAATAGGCTTTAAATTAGGCTGCGACACCCACCACAGTTTGAAAATTGGTGTCGTAGGCGGTTCGTGACAAATGTGATAATGTCCCGTCATCATCATTATAATCAGCCTATAATGTTCCCACTGCTGGGACACATGCCTCCTCTCTGTGAGAGGGAGTGGGCCGTAATCCACCACGCGGGCCCAGTGCGGGCTGGTAGATATCACGTCTTTAAATTTTTGGTTTTAGGACATGTCTCGGAAATCACGAAAAAAAATCTGCTGTTTAGTACAAACGTTCAATACCTACTTGACCAAAATGTGTGAAACAGCAGATTTTTTTTCGTGATTTCAGAGTTGGTCCCATAGTGAAAGTTGTTCGTTCGTATTTATGGGTAGAACACCCTGTAAACATTTGGATGGTGATAAAAAAATCATCCTGTAGTTGTAACCACAGATTTAGACAGACCTAGATAACGCAAGTATCACGATCTGTATGAAAACCAAGCGCGCCATTTTTTGACTACCTACTATGACGTCAAAAGCTCTATTTAGTGATGAGAAAAGCAAATCGAGTCAAAGACACCGCCGCGTGCGACACCCATCTCGCTCTCGCCCCACCCCCGAGGCCTAACGCCAGCGCTCACGCTCACCCAGCCAGCAGTACACAGGACTGAGCGCGAAAGTGGCAGCTCACGATATTGTAGGGTGTGTGGTTGTTGTAATGTGCCGATAAGTTGAATTTTTATATTATTTATCGATTTATTTGAATTTTTAATTATTGTTTTTGTATTAAAAGTTAAGTTTTGTTTTTGTATAAAAAGTTTAGTGTAGGTTCGAACCCAGACAGGTGCTTTACTTTGTGTAAATTATTTCATCTCCACTGCTCTCAAAAACGGTGAAGGAAAACATCGTGAGGAAACCGACATGTCCTAGAACTAAAAATTCGAAGACATGTGACATCTACCAACCCGCAGTGGGCCCGCGTGGTGGATTACAGCCCACACCCTCTCACAGAGAGGAGGCCTGTGTCCCAGCAGTGGGGACATTTATAGGCTGATTATGTATGTATAAAAAGTTTAGTTTTGTTTTTGTATAAAAAGTTTAGTAAAGGGCCCGTGGCTAAATAATAACAGCCGCACAGGTCGATCGATCAGGTTAAGCTACGCTTGCCGTGGTTGGTCTGTGGATGGGTGACCATCTTACATATAAGGATCTCTCTGTGCCTCGGAAAGCACGTTAAGCCCTCGGTTTCTGCTGTCATTCGTGGATCTTTGACAGCCGTTACGGGCCCGAAAGTCTGACAACCAGTCTTACCAAGGAGTATCGTATTACCCAGTAACTGGGTTGTGGAGGTCAGATAGGCAGTCGCGCCATGTAAAACACTGGTATTCAGCTGCATCCGGTTAGACTGGAAGCCGACCCCAACATAGTCGGGAAAAGGCTAGGCAGATAATGTATAAATAATAAGTTTTTTCACATAATTAAGTAATAGTATTTATTGATCTGTTAATTTCATTTTAGGTTTTTGAAATGAAAATTAATTTCTGTCCTATAAGTTTCTACTTCGTTTACCTATTATATCCTGTTTTTGTCCAGACGGTATAAAAATTCAGCCTTATATACTTTACGCTATAATATAATTATCTATTTATAAAGTCGTTGCTAAACTGGGGAATATTAAAATAAAGGCCAATAAAATTACCTCATTTAGTAAAATTAAATAATGTTGAACACGTTTTGCAGCGTTAAAATGACGCTTTTGTAATAATAATTATGTTTTTGATAATTATTTTTTCTTTATTTAGATTTATTCAAAGGGCTTTATAGCTTAGCGACCACATCGCCCAGTCCAGAAAAATTGTTAATTTAAATCATTGTTGTTTTGGGCTGAGAATCATCATCATCATCATTTCAGCCGAAAGACGTCCACTGCTGGACATAGGCCGCCAAGCACCTCCACTTCGACCGGTTTTGTGCTTTTCGCATCGAACGAGTTCCTGCGGCCTTCACAAGGTCGTCGTCAAGGTCGTCAAGGGCTGAGAATAGTGGCTATTAAAATAACGTTCAGAAATGGACTTGGTGGTTGCGATGACTTTGGATAGCGCATTTACAACGAGTTTTACCTTCTAGTCAAAAAATGTTGAACAGTCAGGAAAATTAATAGTTAAAAAAGTTGTCAGCCTACATCAATTTAACATGTTATAGCCATTTCACACAACAGTCAAGTAATGAATCTTCATTATGTTCGAGAATATTGTCAGCTCAATAAAGTAAATAACGCAATGAATGTTGTTGGAGTGTCTTATAAAACCTGTTATTATATATTACGCAATTAACCCGAGGGCAGTCCATGTACTTGGTTATTACCCTGACTTTAAGTACCCCTCAACCTTCCCTTTCGGATCATACAGGCGTTATTCGCTGTTATATTTACTACTTACCTAAAACTACATTTTATACATCGTTGTTTAAAGATAAACAGACATTTGAACACAGTTGACGACATTTCCCATAAAATACTCAATAAAACTACACTCACAGCGACATTTTAGCGGCCTCGTCCAAAATTAAAGGGTCGTCAAACATCAAACACAATTTAATGGGCGATGAGAGCTCTTGCACTTTTATCATCACCCTGTTTCAATATGCTGAGAGTGTTTTATTTAAAATGGCTGAACTTTGTCTTTGCCCCAGTACCTTTAATAAAGCGTTGAGCACGGCAACACATAGTATTTGGCCAGACTGGCAGCGCGGGCGTGGGGAGGGCGTGGCGCGGCGTACTCAAACATAAGAACTTCATTTGGGAGTTCATAGTGGGCACGCGGGCGCAATGAGCGGTGCGGGCTGTTCGGCGCGGGGAGCGCACGGGCCATACAAGTCAGTGGCCATAGTGGGTGGGCCATTCCGCTCAATTAGGCCGACTTTTATTTGCAAATGGTAAGGACATTTGGTGCGTGTTGATTGCAATAATAAATTAAATAAAGGTGTTATACTTTTTTAGATAGCGGCGCCATACGTAAAAACATGTAAGAAATGTCATATAAAGTAAAAAAAGAATGCAGCTATGATATTTAATTTATTATTAGCATATATTCGCCGTTAGTGGATTTCCGCGGATTGACCCGGGTGCGCGGGCGGCCCGCGCCAGACCGGGGTTCTCAAACTAGTTCGAGCTTTTTTCTAGTAAAAATAAGTATTTTTCATCCATATTATATATTAACAAACACTGGACACGACAACACGCAGAACGCAGTCGCGCTCGACTGTGGACATGCAGGCCGCGCGCGTTCCCGCACCCGCGCCGCTCCCCGCCCCGCGCTGCCAGTCTGGCCAAGCACTTAAGTCTTTTCCTCTATACCTAAACAATGAACTACACAATCCAAAATAACGTCAGCCCGTAATACTTCTAAAGCTAAGCGCATATTACAGCCGCATTGGGCCGCAGCGCAGCGGTTTCAAAACAAAATAACTTGGCAAACATTACGCGGTCAATGGCGGCACAGGAGTATTAATTTCTAATTAAGTAATGATGATATATTAAAAAAATTAATGATTATTATTTTTTAAGTTATTCGTTTAGCCCAGGTGTTTGCGGGATTTTTTAATGAAGGCTTAGTATCATTAAAACGGGTTTTATAAATGAAAAATGGGGTGTGGCTGAGTCATGAACATGGCCGTGTGTTGTACATGAATACGTTTACGTAACGGGATTGATCCAACTCAACTCAACTCAACTCAATACTTTATTGCTTTACCATAATGTGTACTTAGGTGGTAACTTATATGTAATTAAGATCATTATGGATCCTGTAGGGCACAGCAAAAAGGGTAGAAGAGAGGAAGCCCTGTTCTTGGAGATAATTGTTTTGTAGGAACTAGTTTTAACTTACTTATTAAATTATAATCCGAGTCAGTAGATCACGAATAATATATACTAAACATTTCGCTTATCTATTATATTTCATCATTCACTTGCATAATTTCAACCGCCCCAGCTGCAGATGTACTGGCACCGTCATTGATCCGCTCAACCGCATTCATTCTTTTACGCTCCCGGCACTGCTGGACTGGGTCATAGTATGGTGTTTTATTGGTACCATTCGATTGAAGCCTTTCCAACAAAAACGCGCTTTGCGACCCTCGCTGTTCGGGCAAAAAAGTCGCAGAGAGACTCACGCTTGGTACATACACACCCTAGGGCCCTAATTTACTATGACCACTTAATCACTTCGAAACTACGTCAATTCTTTAGCACATCACGCCAATCTCGCGTTCATTCGCGCAGTTTCGTTCATTGTGCCACAGAGTATACGACCCCTGCGAGTACTCTCTATGACAAAATGACACTAAAATACACTAATACTCGTCACCATCTTGCACTTGCTGCTCGTTGCTCGCCAAATCGTTTTTAGAAAGAAAGAAAATACATTTATTTGCGGCAAACATGACGCATCAAAAAAAAAAAAAACACCGAAAAAAAATAGTTACAATTTGGGAGAAAACATGCGTCACATCTACGCAAAACGGCCATCACTTAGCATAATGCTAAGACCTTATACGAGACAGAGCCCCCCAGCGCTGGTTTCCAGCAACAGCCAGCGTTGACGTGATGACGTCAACCGGTGCAGACGCCCAAAATCATTCAAGCTGTCTTTTTATTTATTTATTTATTAGGGTAAAAAAACAGTTACATGCCAAACAATACAGAAAGATACTTAAACTAAAATTTAACAAGCACGTAACCCACACCATTGTCCACGATTTAACTAAAGGTTAGAAGTGCTAAAGACATAAAAAGGAAAAAAAAGAGTACAAAACAATAGTCGCTGCCACAATAATATTGCTGTGTTACTTAGCTTAGCTTAATTTAACTTAAAATACTCACTAAACAAAGTATCCAGAGCCATTTTCTTAAATGTTAGCTTAGATAGACAAAATATGTCCAAGTCAACAAAATGCGTGTTGTAAGAATCGACAAGGTGACGAAAAGCTGCACGTTCCCCAGCGTTAGTCCTGCATATGTCTGATGGAATATTTGAGGGACGCGCACCCCCCTTCGAATAACACTTCTGGGTACCTTGTAACACAATTGTTTGTTGAGAGTCATAATGATTTACTTACTTGTCTTACTGACATAAAACTGTAGGTAGGTACTTGAGCTACGGAGACCCCGATTGGCACATATAAAAACATTAAGGCAGTCGTTGGGACTACCGACAGAGGTGAAAACTGAAAACTACAAGTATGAAATAAGAGATTAAATTGTAGCATCAAATATTTTAATTTCACAATTTTTAAATTAAAATTATTAATATTAGTCTAGTTTTTACATTTATCGGCACTCCGAGCAACAACAAGTGCAACACGACGTACTCATAGCTACAGAATATACTGTTAAAAGTGTCGGTGACGCGAACGCGGACGCAATTAGCCGCTTCTCGTTATACCGGCGGCGGGACAGGTGCCTTTGCTCCGATACAATCAATAAACCGCCAAATTTCTGAAGAACAAAGGGTGTTAACATCTCCCTTAAAATCACCACAAAAACTGTTTTGGGTGATACCTAACTTCATCAAACATCACATTCACCTCTCATGATTCCCCGCTTTTAATGGCTGTTTTTAAAAAAATGAACGTCATTATTTAATATTTAATGTCAGTAGATTTATTTCAATTCAGTTCCAGTAAATCACTGCAGGAGTTCTTGCAATAAACTCCGCCTACTTCAGAAACTTATATAAATCATTCCTGTTTTGTGCTGCTCGAAATTAGGTCAGAAACGCTCGGAAAATCCGGATGACAATGCATGCATTTGACAAATTTTACTCTCCTTTTTTTTTCTTGGCTACAACAGAGAAGATTGGTTATTTATGGGCAGTATTGAATCTTGAAATAAATGCATCTATTTTCTTCTTATTGTTCTTTAGAGATTTTTGGATTTCAACGCAGGGTGCTTAAGTGACGAAACTTCAATACGTCTATACAGGTATGAGGAACAGGGTCTAGAATTAACTCATCTTCCATAAAAAAGAGAGGATCCTCCATCCAGAAGGGTATTGTATCTGGCGTGCAACTGCCCGATGATTCATGTCGAGCCGTTGTTTATAAATGCTAGTTGCGCGGTAAACTCTGCTTGCGCGATGCAGGATTTTCTGTGACGTCAGTACAACGCGTAGCTCGCATGTAGCGTTATAGATACCGCTACACGTCCAAAGCTCTCTGGTCAGTCAGTCCCGATAGTATCAATACATAATCAGCCTGTTATGTTCCCACTACTGGGACACTGGCCTCCTCGCGGTGAGAGGGAGTGAGCCGTAATCCACCACGCGGGCCCAGTGTAATTGGCTACTATCAACGGTAATTGGCTAATCTAAGCTCGAGATGAATTCAAGATGAGCTAATCTAAGGTCGAGATAAAATGAAGACGATTTATTTGTCATAGCTCTAGAGATCTATAAACTTTACTAAACACGCACTTTAGCTAAACGATATTTGTTGGGGATGGTGCTCTTCAATTAAACTATTAGTGGACTGTATAAAAAATGATGGTATAATATAACTGCTAAGTCGGAATACATAAAATAATAACGCCCACTCGCTGGCGAGCTGTAACGGTCACTGGCGGGCGGCCCGAGGCCGGCCGGCGGCGCGCGCGCGTGGCGTCTCCGTCCCGCGCGCCTCCCCTCCCCGCTGTCGTCTGCCGAGCACCATAGACGTTCGCGCGTGAACAATATTGCTATCACTATTGTCAAACTACAAGATAGAGACGGGAAAACTTATAAGCCCTCGTATTAAATAACGTTTATATATGACAGGTCTGATGGTCTAGTGGTTAGTGACCCTGACTGCTATGCCGGAGGTCGTGGGTTCGATTCCCACCCAGGACAAATGTTTGTGTGATGAGCACGATCATTTGTTCTGTGTCTGGGTGTAATTTATCTATAATATGTATGTATTTAGAAATATATAAGTATGTTTATCAGTTGTCTAGTACCCATAACACAAGCTCTGCTTAGCTTGGGACTAGATGGCGTTGTGTGATAGTTGTGGAATATTATATTATTATTATATTATATCTCGGCCTAAGTGTTTACGATGGAAAAGCGCAAAAGATTGTTTTTAAGGAAACATCAAAATTAGTCCAAGTAGGTGATTAAAACATTTCCATTAACACCTCGTTTATAATGTACAGACGCCAGCACATCAAGACATCAAGCAACTAAAATCTGTAAAATTTCTATAATAGATTTTCAACTTTATCGCTAAAACATAAGGTCCAAAGTTGATTGGAAAAATTTGACAGTTTCGGGTAGCTTGATGTGCTGGCGTCTATACAATAACGGCTGGTTAGCGGTCGTAACATTTAATACTTCCTAATATGTTGCCCTTAAAAAATAAAGTACACGTGCTAAGCCAAGAAGACGCTTCGTAAGTGGAGAAAAATCGAGTTTTCGATTTATAGTATTTTTATAGCACGAAGCGACACTCGCTTTACTTGTGGTTAACAAATGTACAAACACGACGTGAATGTGCGCAGGAGCTCTTGGTACTGTCCGAAACAGGAGGCGAAGTCGGAACCGGAAGTGGTGTGCGTGTGTGTTATGTGCTTACGCTACTCTTCACGCACACATTCGTAGCGTGTTTGTACACTTGGTTAACACAAGTAAACCGCGCGTCACTTCTGAGATAAAAATTACTCTAACCGATAACGGTTTCTAAGAACAAGATAAACATCTTCTTTCGCGTTCATTAAGCGTTATTTTATTGCCTCTCCTAACTTCCCAGACGAATTTCCTCATTTCCTTCAGGTACCTAACAAATGTACAAATTCCATTGCAAATAAAATTAGAATGTAAACGGTTTTAGAAAGCAAGCCATTTTGAACCTTATAGGAACTTTTAAGGTTGAATAATTAGCATTAACATTCGAATTTGATGATTCTTCATGAACAAATTTTCGAGTTCTATCTAAGCAATGGACTAATATTACTTAAAAATCCTCTTAAAATATTTTCGGAAAGGTTATTTGGCTGTGATACTTGTTAGAGAGTTTGGTCGACTAATATTATAAATTCGAAAGTAACTCTGTCTGTCTGTATGGTACCTTTTCACGCCTAAACCGCTGAACCGATTTAGATGAACTTTTGTATAGAGATAGTTTGAGTCCCGGGAAAGGACATAGAATACTTTTTATCCCAATATTACCACGGGATCGAGACTTATGTGGGTGAAACCGCGGGGCGCAGCCAGTGTAGAATATTCCATGATGAGTTTCTCTCGAAGCCTGTCCAACTACTTAATGAAACAAACGACCAAGTGCAAGTCGGACTTTCACACGAAGGGTTCCGGTTCCACAAGGCAAAAAACGCCGAATAAAACATAGGTATTGCTTTCAACGTTTTTTTGCCTTATTTTTTGTTATAGTGGCAATAGAAAACACACTTTCTATTACAGTTCATGAAATACAGCTCGCTGGCAGACAGGCGGATAGACGGATGGACGGACGGACAACGGAGGCTTACTAATAGCTATTACTAAGCCTCCGCTGAGATGTGCTAATGACAATTTCAAAAAATCAGCAGAAAGCCACAATGGTAAAAACGTCCCAAAAGTTAAGCATCTGTACCAATAAATATGACCCCTGTGGATAAAAATGACCCTTAAAATAAACGATACATTTATCGTACCCAAACAAAGTGAGAATTACTTCGAAACACCCTTTTTATTGCGCAGATCATTATTTGACCCACAAGCGTCGCTGCAGAATGTTTAATGATGCCGTTAACTGTGAGACTCGATTGATTGCTTGCGACGAATCGGTGGGTGGTCGGTGCCAAATATCTGAAGTTCTTGGCATTATAATGGAGTCGATTTTGGTTTTAGTTGCAAGTGTTTTTTTTTTCGGCGTGCGTTTATTTATTTTATTTATTTCAGGCGACGCAGGCCCATATGACCTTAACATCAGTGGCGTGCATTGGTTTTCAGAATAGGTAGGCACTAGGCCGGGTCTAGTCTAGGCAAGCGCGGTCACTAATCAGAAAAAAAAGTGAGGTCAAAAGTGTGGTTATTTGAGTAGGCATGCCTACTTAAGGGTGATAAATTGAGAAGGTCGAACGTCATGGTATTACGCGTGAGACGTACGTATTTTTAATTTTGTCGTATTAACTTGAACGAGTAAAGGCCAATGACAATGCGCGAATAGTACAGGAGCCGAGTAGGCCGTCCGGCGACTGCCTACTGCCGCGCGTTTGTATGAAGATTTTGTTTTTTGTTAGGTATGATAATTTAGTGAGTCTTAATTGTGGGGCACACACACTAAAATGTAATTGACAGCCATATGTTGATATATCGAGGTAGGCACTGCTTATATGCCTATATGCAATGCACGCCACTGCTTAACATAAACATACATATTTGTATAAATGTTCAACATTGAGGCATAGACATACTATAAAACTTTTTAACAAAAAAATTAAACCTCCGAAAAAACTGAAAAGCAAAAAATAAAAACCTTTTTTATTTTACCTTAATAAACAAGTTCTTAAACTAATGCAAGTATACCTAAGTAATTTTGAGTCGGCGCCAAACAAGCAACTTAATAACGTTGCGAGTGGTCGTGCGGAGAGCGCATTTTTTGTTTGGAATGTTATATTTATCGCTGGAGATTTCACGTTGCATTATTAATTTGATTTGGTTATTTATTTAAATTTAAGGTAATTTAGTGATCATTGTTCATTGATTGTTTGGCGCCGACTCAAAATTTCTTAGGTATACTTGCATTAGTTTAAGAACTTATTTATTAAGGTAAAATAAAAAGGTTTTTATTTTTTGCTTTTCAGTTTTTTCGGAGGTTTAATTTTTTTGTTAAAAAGTTTTTATTTTATAATTTTTTGAGGCTATAATTTACTAATTACTACATGCTTAATTTTTGACTACTTTTAAAATAGCTACCTACCTAACTTTAGATATTAACTGTTATATAATCCTACTTTAATTATTCTTTTTTGTATAATAATATACTTAAAAAAACAGGCTTTATATACCAACATAGATAGGCCTTTTATTTTAATTGTAATACACAGCTCAGCATTAAAATCTGTGAATGAACAATACATCACCCCTAATTTCCCACCCTTAGGGTAGGATTTTTTTTCCCAAATTTACATGGGACCAACTTCGAGGTATGTCCTATCCAATAAAAAAAGAATTATTAAAATCGGACTACTCTGTAAAAAGTTATGCGTGGTCATACATTACAATCAGTGAGTGAACAATCAATCATCCCCTGTTTTCCTACCCTTAGGGTTGGATTTTTTTTTCCAAATTTATATGGGACCAACTTCGGGGTTTATCCTTTCCAATAGAAAAAGAATTATCAAAATCGGACTGCTCTGTAAAAAGTTATGCGTGATCATACATAAAAAAAAAAAAAAAAAAAAAATATACGCGTCGAATTGATAACCTCCTCCGTTTTTTCGTCGGTTAAAAAATGCACAACATTTTTAATAAAAACGTCCTATCTACTTTCCAAGCTTTGTAAAAGTTGGCAAGGGCTTACAGCTAGTAGACGGTATTAGATCTTGTAAGCTATGTCTTAAAGTTACGACGTGGTCCTTGGCAACAGTTCAAGGCTGGGAAGATTAGCATCATTGCACTATATTGATGTAAACCCAC
Organism: Amphipoea oculea; assembly: GCA_945859645.1. NCBI lineage: Eukaryota > Metazoa > Arthropoda > Insecta > Lepidoptera > Noctuidae > Amphipoea > Amphipoea oculea. The sequence continues at coordinate 4,062,598 of OX243881.1, read as the reverse complement.
TACATAATCACATCACAATCACACTAATATTATAAAAGTGAAAGTTTGTGAGTGTGTTTGTTACTTCTTCATGCAAAAACTACTGAACGGATTTGGATGAAATCGATGGCAGCAAAGTAAAAACGGACATGTAAACAAAATCACAATTTTACAGGACAGCTGATTTAGTAAAAATTAATTAAAAATTGTCCTTATTTACGCGGCAGATTTTCTTAATTATTATAATATTTGAAATAATTTTAATACAGACTTGTAGATTGGGTTGAAATAAGCTCATTTTTGTAAAAAAAGCATTTTCGCAAAAATTTAGATGCCCGTTTCTACTTTGCTGCCATCGAAATTTGGCACACGTATAGTTTATAACCAGGATTAATACTTAGGATACTTTTTATCCCGATATTCCCACGGGATCGACACAATTTTATTTGCTAATATTTTACAGGTTAAATCTATTTTAATATTTATTTCTGTAGCTGCCCGTGACGTCACAGCGGCGGGCCCTATCAGAATACCAGCGCTGCGACATTTATTTTTTAAATGTCGCAGCATCATGCTGAGATAGGAGCCTTTTGGCCTCGTATAGGAGTTGTCTCATTTTCTTTTTGTTACTTTATTTTTTTTTCAACACACTTGCTCGTAAAATGGCTCTTAATGCACAGCTTTTAGATCCATAATGCAGTGTATTACAAACGCGTGCTTTTTCTTTACGTTACGGTACTTGTGCTTTATTTCCACAGATAACTATTTAATTTACTAGTCGGAGGTCGGAGAAGTGCGTTTTTTTTTTAATCTCTTCAAAGAGACTTCATGCCAAAAAGAATCCGCGAGCCATATTTTACTTTTTTTTTAAATAGTCTGAATTGTCCTTGGTCCCAAGATGAACTAAAATTTATTTACCTTAAGATGAATGCGCAGTTGTAGTCCACGAAATTAAATTTTTCTAACGTTTTTTGCAATTTTCAGGTCAGTGTCAGGTTGTATCTTGATCAAAATATGATTCGCGACTATAACAGACACGTATTTACAGAATTAGAATCATTAAATACATCTTTCTAAGTTAGATTTGTTCCATAAGAACAAATCTCTTATGGAAAAGTTCTCAGGGAAAAAATCTAACTTAAATATGTATATTAATGATTCTAATGACTATAATTCTTTAAATACATATCTATTATATAAATATACATTTTGATCAAGATACAACCTGATACTGACCTGCGAATTGTAAAAAATTAAAAAAAAAAAAATTCGCGCTCTACGACTGCGCATTCACCTAAGGGTGCATCCACATATAGCGAGGCATGTGCCGCAAATGATTTTTGTATATGTATGGTTGCCTCAGGCTGAGGCATCTAACATACAAAAAAAAGCACTTGCGGCGCATGGCTCGCTCTGTCTGGATGCACCTTATAATTTTCCGTCGTCCTTCCCGTAACCAAACGGAAAAGACCACTGGCGTTCTATTATTGCGGATTCTCACTGAATTAATGCTTATTTCTCTATGCAAATAGTACTTTCTAATTCCATACTTACTATACTACAATTTGACATACGACAACACTACGATCAGTCTTAACATTATTTTGTGTTTATTATATTTTTTCTATAGGCTGTATATCGGTTTTGTCTTTGCGTTTAAGTAAATAAACGCGCGCCGCGCTAGCAATGCGCGCGCAGGTGTAGGAATGATCCTGAGGAATGACCATTACTTACTCTATAATAGGTAAACCTGCGCGCGCACGTCAGCGCGGCGCGCGGAATGACAAACCAAGCCCGCCATTGTCCATACAAGTTAATATTTAACAATACAAGTCTGTTTTTTTCCTCACAAGTGTGTTGAAAAACGTCGTATGATACGCGTGTGCATTGATAATTAAACTCTCGGCTACCTTATCGCGCTCGCCTACGGCTCGCGCGAATAATACCGCCTCGAGTTTAATGATCAACATAGCACACATGTATCATAATGTACTATTATATAACTTGGTTTTTATTTTTACTGTGTTTAGTTTAGTTTGTGATCTTCCTGTACGAGTCACAATAAATACTTTTCTTTCTTTCTTTCTTTCTTATGCGGGTGAAACCGCGGGGCGCAGCTAGTCACACTAATATTATAAAGGCGAAAGTTTGTGAGTCACTTTAATGTTTGTTACTTCTTCATACAAAAACTACTGCACGGATTTGGATGAAATTTGGCACACATTTAGTTTATAACCAGGATTAACACATAATATACTTTTTATCCCGATATTCCCACGGGATCGAAATTTATACGGGTGAAACCGCGGGACACTGCTATCTAGTATCACAATAATATTACAAAGGCGAAAGTTTGTGTGTGTGTGTGTTTATAATATGTTTGTTAGTTTTTCACCCTCAAACGGCTGGACCAATTTTGATAAAATTTTGTATGGAGGTAGCTGACACCCTGGATTAACATATAGGCTACTTTTTACATGAAATATGTGAAGTGATAACATTCCGGGTAACGACCCACTTAATAATCTGTGCGCGCACGCAGCTGTCACAAAGCCGTACACAAGTCATACATATAGCCATAGGCTATATAGACATAATAAGCAAAGTAGAGGAGGTAAACAGATATTAATTTCAATAATAATTTAATTGATATTAATTTGTATTCATCAGTCATTTACTTTCTCTATTTTTATCGTGTTTACTCCTAGTTATACGGAAAAACTGAAGACCAATCGCAGATCTTCTCCCCCAAAAATAAAGAGAGTATCAAATCAGCACTTTACTTGCCCAAAATATAAAATCGTTAACGAGCCAATAAACGCGGTGGGAATCGATTGACAGCCTTCAGATGTCTCGTTGAGGGTTGCCAACTTGGCGACGAGACATTAGCCTACGTCAGTTGTTTTTATAAGGTTGGTAATCAGGGTAAAAACTCTTTTGATGCTTTTTTGTTTTATGAATGTTGGAACGCTTATCTTTAGAATCGTTATTTGATATTAGAACATACATAACTGCGCATACATAAGTGCCCCCGCGCACTAGGCAGCTTGGCTGCGGCAGGCAGTCGAACATAATTATATGACTGCTTAGTATAGAGTTCGTGGCTGCTTAGTGCGCGGGCTCCCATACACTGTCTTATGTTCGACTGGCTGCCGCAGCCAGGTTGCTTATTGCGCGGGGGCCCTAAGGAGTGGAATTCCCTGTTGGAGTTTGTGCTTCCTTTCAGCTATAACCTGAGAGTCTTCAAGTCGAGAGCAGTGGTGGCCTGGTAGAAATGGTGCCTTACGAGTTGCAGGTCGTAGGCAGTCTGATGCAACTGTCTAATAAAAAAAGAAACTATGAAACGTGTACTAAACATAATGGCGGCTATCGCTGTCTCGCTTTAACATGTGCAGTCTGTGCATAGTCTGTCTCATTTTTGTTATGTTGGTATTCAGTTTTAGTACAAGTTTCATACAAGCGACGTTTTCATCTTTTTCTATGGGACTCCTGTCTCTTCTTACATATAATGAACATTACGTACTCTATGGTCGTAGGTTCGAACCCAGACAGGTGCTTTACGTTGCGTACACAGGCGCTTTAATTATTTCATCACCCCTGCTCTCAAAATGGTGAAGGAAAACATTGTGAGGAAACCGGCATGTCCTAGAACCAAAAATTCGAATACATGTAACATCTACCAACACGCACTGCAGTCTGTCGACGGACGGACGGACGAACAACGATCTGAACTTAAGGGTTCCGTTGTTTTCCCTTCAAGGACGGAACTCTAAAAAAAATCACAGATATATTTTGCAATGTGTGTCGCTCATGAATCCTGTGAACGCTTTCAACTAGGCTTGTTCTTTCAAGAGACTAATTAGGGCTAATTAGTGATAAAATTACGGCGGCAAAAAAAATTAAGCTGCAAAGTAAATACTGAGAAACTGCAACTTTTGCAAAAACTTTGACCGAACGAGAAAAATGCCTAGATTCTACAGGGTGTTACGGAAAGGGTATATCAATACAAACGGGTTGAAGAGTGGTCTAGAATCTCTGTACAAAACTTCAACTCAAAAACAGTAACTTTGAAAATGCTTAATATTTTTTTATTTCGATAGTTTATCAAATTGAAATCATAACAAACGTGTCACCGCACTACGAGGGTCATTATCCATTATCTGTAGTGTGTCTGTGCGCCTAGTACTCGCACATCACGCCGCCGCGCGCCAGTACAGCGCCGTGATGTCGAAATAAAAAATATTAAGCATTTTCAAAGTTAATGCTTTTGAGCTGAAATTTTGTACAGAGATACTAGACCAGATACATTCTTCAACCCGTTTGTATTGATATACCCTTTCCGTAACATCCTGTATATGAGCAGTTTCTAAAGACATTTTTTGTTTCATAAGCTAGTATTTCTGAGAGGCCCGTGGCTAAATAATAACAGCCGCACAGGCCGATCGATTAGGTTAAGCTACGCTTGCCGCGGTTGGTCTGTGCATGGGTCACCATCTTTACATACCGACAGAGAACCCTCCGTGCCTCGGAAAGCACGTTAAGCCGTTGGTACCGGCTGTCATTCGTGGATCTTTGACAGTCGTTACAGGGTAGTCAGAAGCTTGAACGTCTAATAACCAGTCTTACCTACCAAGGGGTATCGTATTACACAGTAACTGGGTTGTGGAGGTCAGATAGGCAGTCGCTTCATGTAAAATACTGGTATTCAACTGCATCCGGTTAGACTGGAAAACGACCACAACATAGTTGGGAAAAAAAGTTAGTTTTTCTAGTTTTTTTTTTTTTTATTTTTTTTGTATGGATGGGAAGTCATCAAATTACCCCTCCCGCTCTGGGTGGAGCGAAGGGAGTGTCAGACTCTTACTGACTAAAACCCATCCGTGTTCCTTCCTTAGCCCTTTATATTCCGGGGTAGCGGTAACCCTTTCGGACAATCCCGCACCAGTATTTCTAGTCTGGCGCGCTAGATTCTACCAAGTACTAAGTAATATAAAGTTATATTAATAACCTCTAGCCAACCTTGCCCAGGAATTCACATTCCATAATAATACGCACGTTTTTTGCTGCTTGACGACCTGACAAAATATCGAGATTTCATTGTTACATATTATAACCTATTATAACCTTCCAGAATAAATGAAAACCGCATAGAAAAACAACGCAGTAACACAGATAGATATAGATATACAAAAAGCGACTTTAGTTTATAATATTTTTTGTAATATTTTTTTATATTTATTTGTATAGATATTTACATAATATAAGCTAACATACAAACTATAATAATATGTACAATTATATGAAAAAATAAGCAAAATAATCACAGAGCATCAAAGAATTCGTCCGCATCGCTGTCAGCAGGAACAGTGCCAAAAGGCTGGCAGCATAGATATAGATTTAGGGCTGTTTTTTCCATCACCAGATAACTTTTATTCGGGGAATAAAATTGACGTTTGATAGTTTTTGTATGAAATAACTGTCAAAATTTCAAAATTATTCCTCGAATAAAGTTATCAGGTGATTCAAAATTCAGCCCTTAATCAAATAAGGCTCGTGTTCTGCCTAAATTCTCGTAAAGATAGTCATTGATACTGAGACTCTAAAAGGGTGACATTACTAAGCTAATAAACGATCCTTACAAATAAATTGTATTACTGAAACAATTCCGTTCAGGTTGTGGTCTTGAAAATAGCGAGTTGGGCAAAAATAACGGTTTTAGTTTATTTTTAGCCTGTTTTTCCATGTTTCCACTGCAGAGAAGAGGCCTCCTGTCTGTCGAGATCAAAATAGAGAAAATGAAATACAGGCTGCCAGGGACATCGAAGCGCAAACTGTAACCATGTGCACACAATTCTAGACTCTATAGTATAGAAATTTTCCGTCGGTTATAAAAAAAATCGATATTTCATAGAAAAGTGCAATACCTAAGTTATAGTCTAAATGTATGAAGAGCTATTTTTTTTTAAGTGAAAACTTCTTTTGGCGCGTTAGGCATCTTTTGAAATGGGAAAAAACCATTGAAGTCGCGACACTGTTACCGACACCGCGCTAGATTCGGATGTGTTCGGCTATCCACAGGATATACTCGGTTTTAATGTATTTCCGATATGTCAGTGAGTGATGGCAAAGTATTCTGTTTGTGTTTTTTTTTTTACGACTGTTGGCTTAGCACAAATGCGCGCAGTAAATGTAGATAACTTAAATTCGGACAAATTTTGAATTGGAAGTTCTCCTTTTGCACATAATTTGATTTAGTTTAAAGACTCTATTCACATTTATGGGTGATACTAAATTGATACTAAATTGTTCTTGTCGCATTTTAAACATAAATAGATACTTTACGAAAGTTGTATTTGTGATTCGAAAACGTTAGATTTAACTTTACGTTTATTCCGCTGTTACTTAAAATGCTCCCCTGTTTGAATTGGGAAAATGGAATGGTCTTAACCGCATTTTCGACTAGTTCTACGACTGACAATCTTTGTAACTCCCATTTCCTGGCCTCAACTCCGCTATTTTGAAGACCTTCACCTAACCCGCATCGGTTAAGTGAGTAAATGAGTTTGGAGCGTACGATACTACATACCTGAAGACGATGCTGCGCATATGTGTCGCTTATTTGGCTTCGGGCCATATCTATTACGTTATCTTGTCTATGGTTGTGTTGTAGGCGTTTTGGAGGAAAAGTGTTTTAGATAAGAGGCTAGGTAATCAGGAAAATGCGGGAAAGTAGAATATTTGTCAATTAGCTTTTAAGGCTTACATGAAATGCTCAGGACGGCAACCAGTCAGTGGTATTTTAAAGTGAAGGCACGTGAGCATTTGCTTAAGTATTTGACAGAAACATCCCAGCGCTGATTTACTGGATCGGTTTTCTCCTCTACCGATTTCTCTTGAAAAAGTTTATTCTGTTTATATTTATAATATAAATATCTATGTATTAATACTTTTATTTTATAATTATTTTCGTGTTATCTATCCTTATGTTGCACCTGCCATATTTTCTCTCTGCATCACCTTAAGGTTGACTGGTAGAAAATGCCTCAGGCATTAAGGCCGCCTTTGTACGGTATTTTTTTACTTGTGCATACTAAATAAGTACATGCTGACCGGCAGCCTAATTGCGGAACGCCAAATCGTCAAATGATTCTGATCAGTTGGCTTCATTTCTATCACAATTGGCTTCATTTTACGATTTTCGAATTGCGAAACTCTAGTTTCTGCGCAGGACCTTAACGTTCATAATTGGTTTCATAATAAACTAGAGTTTCGCAATTCGAAAATCGTAAAATGAAGCCAATTGTGATAGAAATGAAGCCAACTGATCAGAATCATTTGACGATTTGGCGTTCCGCAATTAGGCTGCAGCATTTTTTCGCCAATAAGTAAAACTTTCTTCACGTTGGTCCGCACTCCGCACTTTTTGAACTGACTAGCCGTTTACCTAAAATACTGCTTAATATAAATGCCTGCGTCGTACAAAGGGCTATAATATGATTTGTATTGATCTTGTTAGCGAAGGGAAATTGTCTTTATGAAGACGTTCCCCAAAAATATATTGGGATGTTACATATTTTGGCATGGGATATAAAACCATAGGGATAATAATATTGTTATGTCTTATACGTGAAAGGCTTCGGAAAATGGATGAATTGTTCATTTTATGCATTAGTTTCCTCGTATATTATGGTTTTATTGCGTAGGGACAGGGTTATTAACATAGCTTAGCTGGTGATCTATACATATAAAATTCAAAGTCCTGACTGACTGACTGATATATCAACGCACAGCCTAAACCGCTGGTCCTAGAGACATGAAATTTGGTGGGTGTGTTCTTAGTGGAGAGCAGGTATCCACTAAGGGTTTTTCGAAAGTCCACCCCTAAGAGGGTGAATGGGGGGGAGGGTGAAATTTCATGCGGACGATGTCGCGGGCAGAAGCTAGTGTTGAATAAAATAGGTCGGATTGTGTTGGTCAAGTTAGGTTAAGATAGATCCTGAGGAGGTCCGCAGTGGCGGGCCGGCACCAGTCGAGGGTTGCGGAAGGATCGTACGTTCCCGCGACCCGGCGTAGATGTGAGATGGAACACAGAGGTGGTTTTTTTGTCAGTGAGAGTCTGACAGATTCCTCCGCCCTCCCTTGGGTGGAGGACATCCATGAGGATTTACCACACCAGCAACAAAAAAAAAAGGGTTAAATTAGATAGTGTCGGTGAAAAAAAATCAAATTCTTCTAACTGAACAGACACCCGTGCTGCCGGGGAGTTTGTAGCGACACTTCTTCCCAGCTAAAGCACTAGGAAGTGGTGAAGGGCGGGCGTTTTAGTGGACTGTCTTATGTAATGTTGATGTTCAATAAGGGTTGATTCTCAGCCAATCTAAACCTAGTTTGACCTGAGATTAGAGATCATACATTCCACGGGTATTTAGAAAATATTTTACTCTTTAAGCAGTACGGTTATGGAATGACTTGCCCGTGTCGGCAAGGTGTGCTCAGCCTGGTTCACTTTTAAAATTAAGATAAAAAATCACTTCCTCTCTCCTTAAATATCATCATTATATTTTCTTTGCTCCTTTTCTATGTTTATTATTATATAATATATATATTTCCTTTATAATATACTTCAAGTATGTATTTATTGTATTATGTAAATGGTACACCACATACTACCTACAGTATTTGTCTCTCCTTCCCCTTTTTAATCTATCCAAAGATTGTCTTTAACCCTTCGTATACTTAAACGTGGATCCACGCGAGACACAATGGCTTTTTAATTGCGTCTGTAATTACGGCATTCAACCGGATAAAAGATCGCTCTTAGCGATAAGACCGCCCATTGCGTCACCCTTTCTAAAATGTCCTATATTTATGTCTATAATTTATATGGTGTACTCAAAGAGTATTCTAGATTAATTTAATTACTTTTGATTACGAATAATATTAATTTGGAGCAGTCCACAGAAAGTATTATATAATAAGTACCGACACAAATCAACGATAATTCAGATAGCCGTGAATGAAGAATCCACCGGTGTCGCAATGGAGATTCTGATAAGTCATTGACTGCATCGGTCGAAGATTCAAGTTTTATTTTTCATCATTCATGTCATAATGTTCGTGAATGAAATATGAATTAATTTTAAACGAAGATGGGGTGTGCTTTGTATGAATCGTGCTCGACTTCGCGTCAGTATTGTATTATTCTCCGTTCATAATATTTTCTTCTTGCATCATGATAATATAATAGTAACTTTTGGCTATGACGCCAATTAGGGACTTTTCAAAAAGAAAATCACGAATCTCATTTACAATAATATGATTTGTACCAATCGTGAAGAGAATCTATATAAATAAAAATGGATCGCCGAAATGTATGTACGCGCATAACTTCCGAACGACTGCACCAAATTGGGTAATAATTTTTGTGTTGTGTTCGGTATTGCCAGGACAAGGTTTGTGTGATAGAACATTTTGGAAATTACAAAAAAAAAATTGCACCCTTGCGAAGCTGGGGCGGGCCTTTTAATAAAGTTGAGTACTTATTAAAACATGAGGCGGCGAAAACTTTTTGACAGAGTGTAGTGTGTGGAATAAAAAGCGAAGAGTGGTACCGTTGGGCGAAAAGCACGAGAGGAAAAATTTAATTCACTCTTAACCCAAAGATATACGCGTAGAATCCGTCTCATAATCTCAGTATAATATATATCTCATAATGTCAATATCACGCTCGATTCTTTCATTTTCATCAAACTCGTTTCAAAAGTTAATAAAGAAAGCCACGAAATTCTCACTTTATTAACACAAGGTGTTCACAAGAAGTGGCAAATAATGAGAAGTCGAAGGAATGTTCGATTTTCATCTGTCATAAAAAATGCCAATATCCTACCGAACTTGTTTCTCATAGTCTCCGTTAGTAGGGTGGCTGTGAGCCAAGATTTTGATTACCGGATTGATGAAAGCCGTCGCTGAATTACACTTTTATACTTAAGAGTAAACTAAACGCGAGCTCAAACTCATTGGTGGTCATGGCCAAAATCACGCTGTCTAACTTGGCTTCGTGTCTGACGGAGCTAGTATCAGTGATGAGCAGTTAGACGCTAATTTACACGCATAACATCTAGTTCTCACGCACAGAAACACCGTTCCGAACTGATAGGCGCATAAAAATATTTGAAAAGTGCTTTGGAAAATCGAGTTCTATGAAAAATCCACTACATAAATCAATCACAAATAAAGTTTTTTGAACTCTTCGATAACTGAGCTTTGTCGGTACGGATTTAATTTTTAATATTTTTCAGTTCTTTTATTACTTATGTACACCCAAAGTTACGTTAAAAATAGCAAGAAAAACGAATCTTTGTTGGCTCATAACTTTTTAATGGCTTGTTATTTTACAATTCTGCTTCCGTACAGACACAATTAATAATTAGACAAAACGATATAATGTTTAACTTCGGATGTACAATGTCAAACAGTGGAGTAATACTCTCCCGAAATTTGTATGGAAAAAATATCGAATAGTGGCACCTTAAGAGCCTATACTACCTCTAATGGCTTAGCGTGATCCTCCGTTATGTTGAAAGTACTGCACCATTAATTTTGAAATAAATATATGGTAAAGTTGAGGATTAATGCTAAGTCTTATGTTAGACGAAAACATGATGCCATAAAATTTTCTCGATAGAAAATAAACCCAAAGTTACCTCTAACCCGAACAATAAACCGCTGGTATTCAAAAAATACTTCAAATTAGATCATGAAACTTTGCATACTAACTGAACTTACTTTAAAGCAGGTCTTATGTTATTTACTTTTTTATAATTACCATTATTTTCACTGTAAAAAGCAAATACCTAAACTATTGGCGCTGCCTGCCGCCCAGCACCGCACTTTGTCCCGCTCTCACTCAGTCAGCGAGCAGTATCGTATGAGCAAGATAAAGAGTGAATTTTAGCTGAGGTAGTATAGGCTCTTAAGGCGAAGGTTTAAGAAAACGGTCAAAAAGTTGGTTTTATAACCGACTTCATAAAAGGAGGTTCTGTTTAAAGCATTTAATCTGTCGAGCTCTGCTAATGAGACACAATTGATTTTCTATTGTTTCGTCGCCACTAGGCGACGCGCGGTGCTTGACCGGAGCAGTGTATGTCGTAAACCGTTAATAATTTTGACCAAAAAAAAAATATGATATTTTCAAGTCTTATTTTAATACAGTGATGGAACTTAAATAATTATTAAATATACATTAATGCATCAACAAAATGTTCAAGTACACCTCTTAATTGTCTTTAAAAGCAGTTTATCTTTTCATTAACAATTTTAATTATAATTAAAAATATACCATTCAATTTCTAATGCCAAACTGCATTCAGTGATGGATTATTTTTTATTAAATAGTTTTTGTAAAGAGATAATTGCTTCATATTTGCATGAAATTACCACCGTTGTGTCATCGCGCTTCTCTTTCTTTTCTATGCAGTCCGACAAACGCCTCGCTTTAGGTCATGTATACGTCGCGCAACGAGTTATGAGCGCTGACCTTGAAGAAAACAGACGCCACAAACCCTTATGCCTTAGTAATAAGGGTTCGTTTCGCTTGTTTTTTTTCAAGGTCAACGCTCATAACTCGTTGCGTGACTTGTAGTCGCCTTAACACTAGCGTCGTCTGCGTGAAATTTTTGTTCTTCCATCTTTTATCCATAACCCAGTTACTGGGTGACACGAGACCCCTTGGTAAAACATATACGCTGCAGTTCAAATAGAATCGGAAGTCTGGGGTCCCTATTCGTAACTTCTAAGCCCATTATATCAAAATTACTTTGAAAGTAATCTTTGAAACCCAGTCGTGTGAATTCATAACAGTTCAGGTGTGTCTTCAACCAAGCTTTACCTCCTATTTGAGGTAAAGTTTTGTTCTTAGGTATGACACTATTATAAAGGCGAAAGTTTGTATGTGTGTGTGTGTTTATATTTATTTATTTATTTTACCATTTATGTACACTCTGAAATCACGAAAAAAAAAATGAGCTGTTTCATACATTTTGGCCGAGTAGGTATTGAACTTTTGTATAAAACAGCTGATTTTTTTTTCGTGATTTCGGAGTTGGTCTCATAGTGAAAGTTGTTCAGTTCGATGGTCTGAAGCACCTCTTAAAGTTTTTACGGTTTATTTTTTTACACCTTATATAAACAGACAAGAAAAAAACAGAACAGAAAAATAGGTACAAAGGTGATGCTTATTTCATAAGAAATCTCTTCCAGCATACCTGCGAAAGGATAAGAAATAAAGAGATGTAGACAGCGTGTTAAAGAGTAAAGGAGACAAAAAAAGTACATAAAATCTAAAACAATTCACTTAATAAAACTAAACAAATAAACATGTATATGTATATGTGTGTGTATAATTATGTTTGTTACTTCTTCACGCTTAAACAGCTGGACCAATTATTTATTTATTATTCGAAAACATCCATCGGTTTCTGACTAAACTTCAACTATACCGACGACCCTGGTTACTTATCTACTTTGGTGACCGTAGATCATTCATGTTGAAACTATGCATGTGAGAAAACCAGTGTCAGAAACGACTGTTAATCTTGAAGTGTTAAGTTCAGTGGTCAGATTCTAAAAAAAACTAAAACCCGACTACTGAAAAGGATGAAACAAGAAAGTACCTTCCCACTACTTATATAATATGTTAGTACAGTGGCATGCGACCACGGGAAGTTACTTTCTTGATTCATCCTTTTCAGTTGTCGGGTTTTAGTTTTCAAACTTATTTTTTTAAATTATTTTGGGGCTTGTGTCAATAATATTAATATTTTTGAAATGTGCTAATTAAGCCTTTTCATTTGATACCCAACAAAGCATGAATTAAAAAAAAATTGATTTAGGTCATGATTTTTTGTCCGCTAGAGGGCGCCATATTCAATTTAATTTGACGTCACATAGCCTATAATCAGCGGACGATTAAGACGCTCCCAAGGATCTCCTATTTGTCCAATTATTACAAGTAGTTTAGAAATTATGAGGGAACAGATTGATGAACATACATACATACATACCTGTCAAAATCATAACCCTCCTTTTTGCTTCGCCGTAGTCGGGTAAAAAATAAACATAAACCACTTGCTTTTTGTTACAAGGCAAAAGTTTCTTGGGCTAGTAAATCGTTGTCAACTCTTGGCTTAGCAAAGCGTTAGAGGACTCTGGGAGTGTAATCTACTGAACTTCTAGTCCGCCAAAACTTTTTGTATCTAAATCCATACTATAATATTATAAATGCGAAAGTGTATCTGTCTGTTACCTCTTCACGCTTAAACAGCTGAACCGATTTAGATGAAATTCGGTATAGTGATAGTTTGAACCCCGGAAAAGGACATACAATAGTTTATATCCCGATATTCCCACGGGATCGAAACTTACGCGGTTGAAGCCGCAGGGCGCAGCTAGTAATATTACGAGTATAAATGCAAAAGTGTGTCTGTCTGTCTGTTACCTCTTCACGCTTAAATCGCTGAACCGATTTAGATAAAGAGATAGAGAGAGATAGTTTGAGGCCCAGGAAATGACAAAGGGTAGCTTTTATCCCGATATTCCCACGGGATCGACATTTACGCGGGTGAAACCGCGGGGCGCAGCTAGTCACAATAATATTATAAAGGCGAAAGTTTGTGAGTGTGTGTGTGTGTGTGTGTGTGTGTGTGTGTGTTTATATGTTTGTTACTTCTTCACGCTCAAACCGCTGAACTGATTTAGATGAAATTTGGTATAGATATAGTTTGAGTCCGGGAAAGAACATAGGATAGTTTTTATACCGATATTCCCACGGGATCGAACCTTATGTGGCTGAAACTGCGGGGCGCTGCTAGTTATGCAATAAATCAACGCCCACATCATGTTCTTACTTTTGGTTTAGCTTGCCTGGACATGTCTCTAAATTATACCAACGAAACGTCCAAGCTGAATGAACGATCTCTTCGTGAAGCGGTGGATATCATAATAACCCAATATTCGGTTTCCTACCGCAAATCTAACGTGCTCAGCATTTCTGAAACAGGGATTTGAAAACGAAATGAATTTCGTTCCGTTACCACTAATGCTATCGTATAACGTTCCAAAATTTGTAACGATACTAAAACCTAATAACGTTACAAAAAGAAAACGTTATAGAATATCATTTTTGTAGAACAATATTATAAGTAACGTTATAGGTATCAGTAACATTTTAAGCTTATCCACTTGTATAACGTTACAGGTGAAACGTTATAAATTCATTTGTAACGTTATTCTTCATACTTTTTTGTCGTCTTATAAGTCATGAAGCTGGCAATGTTGGGTATCGAAATGAATAATGTTATTATATCGTTATACTAATAACGATATATTGATAATATTGTTATTGATCTGTTTAAGATTTCGTTGCGTTTGTCAGTATCGTTATAGCCAAGGAATTAATTTTGTTACGATCCTGGTGGAACGGTACAAATTATCAGCACCGGAACTACGCGTTACGTTATTTTAGTAACGTTTCAAGTCCCTGTTCTGAAACATCGGACGTCTAGTTACGAACGAAATAAATCTGAGTTGGTCACAAAACATATTTATTTATTCGAAATCAAGAAAACTGGCCGAGTGAAATATTAAACTGATCTGCGTGGTCCTATCCGTATGTAATATTCTCTTTTAATTGATGTATAACATTTAATTATTCCTAGTGAAAAATTATAACAGGAGTTTTATGTTTTTAAGCTTTTTACTCATCGCTTCTAAGGTCAAAGTTTTAAGTACTTTGATACTTTTTTTTAAAGCATAACCAAAATAATATTATTTTTTGTTAAACACAACACAATTTTCATATTTTTTATAACAATCTGGACTACACATTGGCGTTAGATCGTCAGAAAAAAAAGCATTCAATTTGTAGGGACTAAAAGCCTCTGTGACACGATATTAAATTTTGTACTAAGTTACTTTGGAGCCTGCTACATAGATACCAACTTGACATTGCCTGTGAACGAAGGGATTGAGAGCTGTAAGCTGTAAGCAGGCCACGGGAGCGGTGGGAGGGGCAAGGGTGGACGAAGAGACGTAAGCTTAGGTACGGAGAAACGTAAACGCGGGGATGACGAGCCGTAAGTGCGGGAACTGCAAGTTGACCACGCACCGCACCGTGGTTCGTGAGCTTGTTACGAGGCGAGGCGATTACGTTACGATCCCGATTAGTGTGCGTTGCATTAGGCAGTTTCATACAAAGAATACGGAATGGCTCGAGTTGATACAGTGACGATCCCTTTCCGAGTTGATATGTTTGCCTTAAACCTCACTCAAGTGAACGCAAACAATTGTATAGCGTAGCCATTTGTTTTTAAAATAATGATGTTGATTCACATCTTGACACCTTTTAGATTAGAGAAGCCGTTTCATATTATAAACACTGATCGAACTACTTTTAAAATAATAAGTTATATTTACATTAATTAGAAAATAGTTCATTATCCTCAAAATGGCATATTTTCATGAAACCTAGCTACGAAATATCCCGATAAACGAGCCTTCTACTTTAAAACTGCATTGAAATCGGAACATATTACGTTTGGGAGCTACTATGCCATCGACAGACACACACTCCCCCCATTCATAAGTCGTGGTTAAAATGTCTGTTTGCAAATGAGCCACGAATCAAAGCCTAAAATTGCTTTTGGGCATACTTTATAATATTATTATGACTACGAATACAATTTTGACTTTTAAAACTAACTTACTAAACGATCAAAACGCAAATAATGAAACTTCAAACTACTTTCCAAATGGAACGTAATGAACGTTGATGAGACATTTTGCTTCAACGAAAACTACGATTCGACGAAATATTAAGGTTTTCGAAACAAAAGCGATTTGTTAGATGTTTCTTCGTTTTAACTATCAATTCAAAGAAAACATGAGCTCGTTAGGAATAACATCGTTAATTAGAGTTCCTAAACTTGAATGAAACAAATTGAAGTTTTTCGGAATTTTGTGGCGAAACCTAAAACAATTAGGTTTGGAAGAGTTTCAACGAAAGTATTTTTGTAATTATGTGGTTAAAGGCTGATCTACTTTGAACCACATGAGAGATAATGAGAAATTAATAGAATGTGGATATTACTGGAACGGAGTTCTTTAACGCGGCTTGTGGTGAAGGAATATAAAACGAGGTAAACTCTGCTTGCGCGATGCAGGATTTTGCGTGACGTCAGTTTCACGCGTAGTTCGCGTGTGGCGTTGGAGGAAACGTCCTAGAACCAAAAATTCGAAGACATGTGATATCTACCAACTCGCACTGGGCCCGTGTGGTAGATTTCGTTTATTTTCGTTGGATCCCACTTTTGAATCCCATTTTTTAGGTATTAACGATGGATTCCATTTGCTGTTTCCGTTGAATCCCATGTTATAACAACATGTGTACATTTCAGAAGAAAAGTGATTTACCTTTATCAAACACTAGATTAGGTTAATTATTAAAAAAAAAATTGTTAGGTTAAGTTAGGTTAGAACTGTGACCCCTACGCACGAGCCGAGCGAGCGAAGCGAGCGGTGCCGCGGCAGGCCGGCGGGTGCCAGAAACGACTAGATTAAGTATATAGAAAATGAGTTGTTTGTGAAATAAATAGTATACGAAACGTTGGTTGTAAACTAAAAATTTGTCAATGGAGTTTTGGTGAAACATTAGTGAACCCCTCATTTTATTATAAACAATTTTGCTGTTGAAAGTACCCCCATTCAGATTTTTTAAGCATTCGGGATCCAACGCAAATACTTTTCGGGATTCAACGACAATAAAACGTAATTATCTTGCATTTTTTAAATTCGGGATCCAACGGAAATACATAATAATGTTTTGCGGGATCCAACGCCAAAAATATTAAACTGGGATTCAAAAGCGAGATCCAACGGAAAATAAATCGTAGATTTCAGCCCATTTTTCTAAATATGTATAAGGTATGTTGAAACTGTGTGTAGGTACTCCTCGTCACTTTTCCCTAAAGGTTCATTAGAAAACCAGCGTCAGACAGCATCTGTCTGGCATTAATGCTGAAATGAACCTTTTTGGCGCAGCCTTTTTTTTTTTGGGTTGAGCGGAAGGGAGTGTCAGACTTTTACTCACTAAAACCCATCCGTGTTCCTTCCTTAGCCCTTTATGTTCCGGGGTAGCGATAACCCTTTCGGACAATCCCGCACCCCCGGCAGGCTTCGGCCCTGGCAGGCCCCTTCCTTTTTGCTGACATCTCTTTGAGGTGCGCGTGGAACACGTACGCGCCGTCCGGCACGGGCCTGGTCCTGATCGGACGGCTTTTTGGCGCAGCCTTGAGGTACACACTATTGTTGTCGGAAACATTATTTTTTATTTTATTAATTTTGTACTTTGTGTTTCACAAACTATGTCCAAATAAACTTTCTTTCTTTCTTTCTCTTCCTCTTGAAGAGAGGAGGCATGTGTGCATTGGGAACATTAAAGCCTGATTATACAGGGTTATTGGAAAAACACCAATAACCTCTGAAGAGGTCATTGTACTCATCATTATGAACAACTTTTATTATGGGACAAAACCTGAAATCGCGAAAAAAAATCAGCTGCTCCCTACATTTATGTTCGTATAACTCGTCAAAATGTAGGAAACAGCTGATTTTTTTTCGCGATTTCAGGTTTGACCTCGTAGTAAAAGTTGTTCATAATGGTGAGTACAATGACCTCTTAAGAGGTTGTTGGTGTTTTTCCAATAACCCTGTATAAAGTTACTAACGGTATCTCTTTATGCGCCTGCCAGACTATGCTCCTTGCGCTGCTCATCGCTATGCTCCTCGCGCTGCCGTGATTTGCCGCGATGTTGCCCTCTCTGCCCACACACTGCTCTACTCGCGCAATTAATCGCGACGCTCCTCACCTGTCATTTGCCTTGGTGAGACAATGGACGTTGAAACGGTGGCAGCGTGCGCGCTATGCATTTTTAGTATAGCTAATTATATTAATGTAGTTAAAAGAAATATACATCGTCGTCGTCGTCTTCGCCAACGGAGATGGTGGATCACATCTAATCTCATTTGACCATTCCACGCTTGGCGACGACATAATTTCCAATTTTGCATACGCGTGCGTCTTGCGCGAGCGCTCGATGCGGACTGCGACCGCGCGATTATGTGGCCAGCCACTCGCACTCGTATTGCCGGTCCTTTGACTAGCGCGCAAAAACCGACAAAATAGGGATCAGTGGGCAGGACGAGGAGCATGACGTGTGGCATGGCGAGTAATGTTGCCACACTATGTCTCTGCCTCCTTTCCTCGTTACTTCCCATGCCACTCGTCGAGTGTGTGGCAGGCGCATTAGATGTTTGAACTCAGCACAACTTTCAAATGAGAATATCATTTTAAGTCATCACAACAAAAGAAAAGCGGATTCCCTCAGTTAAGTCTTTCACGGACTATACAAGCGCACTTTATACAGGATGTGCATTAACAGTGTGTTCACGTATCGTCTTCCTACACACACTCCTTAAATTTATTACGAAACACCCTCGTAATGGGAAGCGTTTTTAGAAGAAATATAAAGGTCCCCTTTTATTGGTGGTGACAAATTAAATTGTAATTTGCGAATTGAAAAGAATTAATATTAGGCGTAACGTTTTTTCTTTTTACAAAAAAAGAAGACTTAGAACGTAATATTTCGCATCGGAAAGTGCACATTATTTTTACGACAGCTGTGTTCAGAAAATATTTAAAAAATATACATAATAATATAATCTAAAAAATGTAAACAAAAATGAGTTTATGAAAAAATAACATTAAATCTTACACAATAAAGTTCAGTTTACGCTACAACTTCAAACATTTTTATAACTTTTTCAATAGTGCTAGTCACTCTGAAATCAACTTAATTACCATTAAAATAATGTTAGTATTTGTTTAACTTGAAAATATATTAATTTGAAACATTATCAACGGCTTAGGTTACCATGGTTCATAATTCTGCTGAAAAAAAGTTTGATCTCTCAATACTTACCTCTGTTATTGTATTCAAATACAAACTTTAGTTAAACTGCTTAAAACCTAAAACTTCCTAAAACGTTGCATTGTGTACGAACTTTCGGCAACTTTGACAGCGCTACGAACGGAACTTCTCGTCGATCGGTCACTGTCGGTCGTTGTTTTCCTAAACTCTTGCTTTTGTGACGCTAAGGGTCAATTCATACTAGCGCAGAATCGAAGCGCATCGAAGCGTTAATCTGAAACTTAACATAGCAAATTCACCCTTATCTCCACAACGCAATGCACATATTTCTTCTGAGATAAAAAGAAGACGCGCGAATTCGCACGCATTCGACGGAATTCGCGCATCTGAGCGCGTCCAACGCTGATTGGTGCGCGTGAATTACGTTGTGGAGATAAGGGTGAATTTGCTTTGTTATGTTTCAGATTAACGCTTCGATGCGCTTCGACTCTGCGCTAGTATAAATTGACCCTAAGCTTGAGAGGTTTATTCGTTTATGCAATGTTTGTTCGTGAATTCTGAATCTGGAATATATTAGCTCGTCTATTGATGTGATTTTCATAGATTTGCCAACGGTAAAAACAGCGTTATGAGACCTGGACTTAATTACCTTTTTCTTTTTTTGTGGATGGGAAATCATCAAATGACCCCTCCCGCTCTGGGTGGAGCGGAAGGGAGTGTCAGACTCTTACTGACTAAAACCCATCCGTGTTCCTTCCTTAGCCCTTATGTTCCGGGGTAGCGGTAACCCTTTCGGACAATCCCGACGTCACCAATATTCAGAGCAAGAAAAGCTTCTTTGATTTTTTTCTTGCTTTTGAGCCCGTGGTGATGAAACATCAGATTTTATTATTTATTATAACCGACGAAATTTTTTATACAGGATCATAAACTCAAAAGCACTTTTGAGTTGTCAAGGAGTCGGTCAGTCAGAAATATGAAGCTAGTTGCCCATTCCAAAGCGTTGTACGTACCTATGGAGAAGAACAGGCAAGAAACTCCATGAATACTCCTTTAAAATAAGTAGGTATATTATAACAAAAACTTTAATACAAAAAAAACAACCGACTTCAAAAAAAAAAAACACTACAAAGTGAAAAATAACTTGAATTTCGGAAGTCGGTGTCGTTGGTTCAGCATTTTCGTTTTTTTTTTGACACCGACTTCCGAAATTCAAGTTATTTTTTCACTTTGTAGTGTTTTTTTTTTTAAGTCGGTTGTTTTTTTGTAAAAAAGATTTTATTTTTCCCTTTTTAGTTGTACCTACCCCACACAAATTCAATTAACACTAGTGCATTGAAGAATTGAAGACACGATTTGAAGAATCATCAAAATTCACATAGAAATGCCGGAGATGCTGTACATTTATGCATATAACTTCGTACATAAGAATAATTACCTAATGTATTGTATACTATAACCTTCCCGAAAGTATGTAGATTACACTAATGAAAGAATTATCAAAATCGGTTCAGTAGTTTTTAAGATAATCGCGGACATACAAACATGCATACATACATAAGGGTCGAATACAGAACCTCCTTTTTTAAAGTCGGTTAAAAATATTAATATATGTGAGAACGATGAAAAAACACGTACACGTCAAAAGCATCTACAGTACAGTAAATAGAAACAAAAAAAAAACAATCACACTAATATTATAAAGGCGAAAGTTTGTGAGTGTGTTTATATGTTTGTTACTTCTTCACGCTCAAACGACTCGACCAATTTTGATGAAATTTGTTATAGAGATGGCTTGAGTCCCGGGAAAGGACATAGGGTAGTTTTTATCCCGATATTCCCACGGGATCGAGACTTATGCGGGTAAAACCGCGGGGCGCAGCTAGTTCAAAATAAAATAATCAAAATAGGCCGTGGCAGCTATGAAAAGACCAGTCCCAACTGACGATGCCCGTACACGATCATGACGTATTGATCAGCACCATTTAGCTCAACCATCTTGAAGGAGCTTAATGATCCAACACACGCGCTACCGTCAGCGAGACATTTGAGTGAGCATGACATACTCTCAGCCGCCGGGGGCACATTCAAGTCAATGAAAGACATATTTACCCGGTAAATGTAGCTCTTTAGTAACTTCGGGCAAAGAAGGTTGAGTTTTTACAATTACCAAAGATAGTCTTACAATCTTCAGCAGCTACAACAGTATTTAAAAAATGCTCATTCATTTGTTGTGTTGTTTATGGAGCAGTACCAGTATTGAGCCAGGCATTTTTATCAGAGATGTAATCCCCCAACTTATAATATGCCTTTATTTTCTTTTTATTTATGGATGAGAAATCATCAAATGACTCCTCCCGCTCTGGGTGTAGCGGAAGGGAGTGTCAGACTCTTAAGACTAAAACCCATCCGTGTTCCTTCCTTAGCCCTTTATGTTCCAGGGTAGCGGTAACCCTTTCGGACAATCTCGCACCCCCGGCAGGCTTCGGCCCTGACAGGCCCCTTCCTTTTTGCTGACATCTGTTTGAGGTGCGCGTGGAACACGTACGCGCCGTCCGGCACGGGCCTGGTCCTGATCGGACGGTGAGCTACCCATTACTCTCCGTTTGCAGGCCCGCGCTTACGGTGGCCGGGAGTCGTCACGCGGCTCCCGACGCCCGGAGCGTCTCCCGCGGCGGCTGGGACGTGAGGCTCTCTCCCTCAGCCATCCCGCCACCTCCTTCGCTAGCGTGACTGCTTCGCAGAAGGAGGTGACTGTCTCCCACTCATGGCTTGAACCAGGGCCGGACGCGAGAGGTCGCCGCCGCTGCCGATCGCCTCTACGAGGGCACGGCGGTGCTCCGCCCAAGCGAGGCAGACCTCCACCGTGTCCTCTGGGCGATCCTCGCAATGTAACTTATAATATGCCTGCCTGCATTGTGTGCGTTATAAAAAAGATTTGAATTTACTCTCATTGAGCTGAAGTATTTTATTTATTAATTTATTTATTTCAGGCGACGCAGGCCCATAGATAAATACCTTAACCTAAACATACATATTTTTATTATAATAAAGTACTTCACTAGTTTGTTTTTGTGCTGTTCTGTGGTACTTGTCCACGGAAGCGACGGAACACCACGTCCTGCGGCCAGAAGTCTTCTTCCATGACGACGGGCAGATAACAATTCGGCACGCGCACCACGAACGCCTTGAAGTTGACGTTGCGTTACGACTCCAGTAACTGTACCCTCGGCGTGTACCTCGTCTTCTGGCGCACGTACTCCACGATGTCTTGTGCCTTAAAGTGGTGTAGCGGTGTGTTCGGCTCATCTCTCATTTGGGGAGGTATTTTATTGTAACCATGGCAGCTTGCGCATCGATGTCTCTGCGAAAGTTCTATCTCCATTTTCAATTATGAGGCTTATTGAACATGACTAATAAAATAAAAAATAATAACCTGAAAACCAGACATTACACTCCTCTAAAAACGGAACCTCAAATTTTGTACTCAAGAAATGTGTTGTACGAAATTAATTAAAAACACGAAAAGTACTGCTTCATCTAAAATTGAAACAACTTTAATTAAACGAAGCACCAAATATAACGAGACTCCAAAATGGACGCCCTAGGGTTCATCCCGGGTGAAGAGCTAAAGCGGATGCTAAAGCAAGCACCGATATATTAAGAGGCTTACAAGACGTAAACGCAAAAAAACGCAAGTTTTAGAAATAATAAAAGCATAATGATCGACTGCAATAAACAAAATCAGAAAAATAATATATGATATTCTTCAGGATATATGCTAGGCAGAAAACATAATACAACTTATTTGATACGATAGAAAAAAGTCATGAAGATACCTATAAAAACCTTCTTTTTACACATTACACTTTTTATTACACTAGTATGGTTTTTATCGTAAAAAGAACATTTTACATACATAACATAACATAATCAGCCTATAACGTTCCCACTGCTGGGACACAGGCCTCCTCTCTGTGAGTACATTTTACATACAATTAACATTATTCTACAAGCAACATACAAAAGCACCAGTGTTTTAATTTTTTTGTCCAAACAATAGATTTTTGTAAATAGAGAATTGCTTCATATTTTGCAATAAATTACCAGCTTTGTGTCATCTCGCTTCTCTTTCTTTTCTATGCAGTCCGACAAAGACCGCGCTTTAGGTCATGTCGCCTTAACCGCCAATTTCTGCACGCGACTTCGTCTGCGTGAAATTTCTTGCTCCCCCAACCCACCGCCGCATCGCATAGCGCCACGGGCTATTACTTCGACTTTCGCTTAGGTGTGACTTTTATGTTTTTGCCGGCTCCTAAGGGTGCTGGCGTGATTTTAAGTAGTCTATAACCTTCGTCAAAAGTTGAGCTATCAAATGCGAAAAAAAAAAAAAAACCGACTAGTTACCGGAGTTTAGCTCGTTAAACAAACAAACTCTTCAGCATTAGTATAGACATACATAATGGAACCGCTGTTTGCGTCTATAGTGTAGTGACTATGGCGGGCGCTTAGAGCCAAAGCACACACGCTACTTTTTGCATCGGCGATCGGCGATTTTGCGGCTGTATCGATGCTGCATCGCGTTTTGGCGACTCTCTGCGTTCGGACGCGGTATCGGATTCGCGCGTTTTAGCGACTGCTCCGATGCGTGCGCAAATGCCAAATCGCTGCGACCGGCATGCGGCATCCGAATGTGTGCGGAGTGTAGCGTTAAGCCGCTGTATCGAGCTTCCGAAAAGCGACTGAATCGCCGCATTTGTCGTTTTTAAGTGTGCGGTGTGGAATGCTTGGTCGCTGCATTTAGCTTCTAAAAAGCAGCTGAATCGCCAATCGACGATGCAAAAAGTAGCGTGTGTGCTTTGGCCCTTAGTGTTACGGGACTGGTGATTTCACTAAGACTAGGTGACATCTAAAATAGGTAGTAGCAATTCATAAATATTAAGCAATTCCTTAGAGCAAAAAGCTGTTTACCAACCACTGACTAAAGTTCTACCAACCAATGACTAAAGTTTCGACGCCAATATACCGATGGTTAAATAAATGCTTAGGCGTTGCTTTCCGTCGGACAGATTTCCCAAGAAAGTATGTGCTTTGGTAATCATCGTCTATATCAGGAAATACGATGATGAGATCTAATATAGAGCTGTTATAAACATGGAAGAACATTGCCTATGTTTTATTACTATAGTTAGAAAATTATAGATTAACAACTCTATGCACTTGGGAAGGTACTCTGCGAGGCAACGATCGTGCCAATTCGGAAGTCCGGAGTCCGGCGTCAAGCAGCCTGCTGTATTTCGTCGATGCGTGGGAGTTCCAGTACCTTAGGCATCTTCTGGGCACGCTCGTTCTATCATAAACATCATCCATCGCATTCCATCAGGCGTGATCGAGGTCAAAAGCGGGATAAAAAAATAAAAAAGCCATTAGTAATTTACTCCGTAACAAAACATACATAATTAGCATACATTTAACACAAAGTAATAAAATTGTCAAAAAAAAATCTATTGAAAAAATTGAAATCTTCAAGTCTCAATACATGATTAAATTGCCTTTATTGAAATGCAATTTAATTTCACACTTCAATCTTAAGATATTGAATGGCGAATAATATATTTCTGACCACAATCTAATGAGAGGATCGGAGCGACCTTGAACTTTGAATAAGAGTTGTGAAGTTTCAAGGTCAAGTGAAGTGGGTAAGGCTTTTAAACTAGGTTGGGAGCTTGTTTTACTGCAAATACCCCTCTAGACGTAATGTCCAGTTCGCAGTAGTGACCCAGTGGTAACAGCCCCGACTTACAAGTTGAAGGTCAAAGGTTAAAACCTAGACAGGCGCTTTACTTTGAGTAAATTATTTTATCACTGCTGCCCTCAAAACAGTGAAAGAAAACATTGTGAGGAAACCGGCATATTCTAGAACCAAAATTTCAAAGACATAATTATGACATCTAGCAACCCGCACTTGGCCCGCGTGGTGGATTACGGCCCACTTCCTCTCACTGAGAGAAGGTCTGTTTCCCATGACTGGGATTTGGGAACATTATAGGCTGATTATGTAATGGAGTACTTTCTGTGGTAAGGTAGGCACACGTCACTAATGAGAAAAAAACCGGCTAAGTGCGAGTCGCACTCGCGCACCGAGGGTTCCGTACAAACCTGTTTAAAATAATTTTAGGTATTATATGATGTAACTAAAAATTTACGGTTTTCGCAATTTTTCCTTTATCTGTGCTATAAAACGTTGCTTCAAACCAAATTTCAAGATTCTGAGAGCACGGGACGTACAGCTAAAAAATCAGCTGTTCCCTGCATTTATGCTCGCGTAACTCGTCAAAATGTAGGAAACAGCTGATTTTCTTTTTTCGCGATTTCATGTTAGGTCCCTTAGTAAAAGTTGTTCATAATGATGAGTACAATGACCCCTTAAGAGGAAAACGGTGATTAAAATTTCACCCTGTATAACTTTAAGGTGTGCTTATCCCATTTTCCTGTTCATGTTTTAAAAAGTAACACGTATTTCCAGACCTCGCAACATATCCCTTGACGTGTCTAACTACGCATACTGTCCTACGAAACAGAAATCTGTATAAGAGGTCGGGAGACAAGATGTCTGCCTGGCAACGTATCTGGGCTCCTTTTAACAAAACTTCAGTCTGCACATAACACCTGTCATAACACCAATTTATCTCGTCTGCTCAACGTCCGTATGTCACTGCAGGGATCCAGCAGCATATCAGCGTCAGGTACATTTGCCTGACACATGCTGAGCTGGACTCCCATTTGGTGCAACCTTGAGACGCACACCGCACTGTGTGTTTCGTTGTTAATTTTATATTTTAAGTATTCGTCATAGACTCATAGTGTCACTTTTATTTAGATATGTATGTTTTTCCTTTTTTTTTGTTTTTGTATCGGCACCTTGTTTTTATATTATGTTCATGTGGGTAATTGGTTATCATCTAATGTTGTACTTTTCTGTGTTGTGCTGTCTTTTGTGTGCGCCAAATAAATGGTTTATCTATCTATCAATCTTTTATTATAACTGACAATGCGAAACATGTGTCAAAAAACCGGTCAAGTGCGAGTCGGACTCGCGGACTGTTGAAACCGGTATGTCCTAGACATGCCGGTTTCCTCACGATGTTTTCTTCACTGTTTTGAGAGCAGTGGTGATGAAATAATTTTCACAAAGTAAAGCCCCGTCTGGGTTCGAACCTACGACCTACAACTCGTCATTCGCAGCTGATACCACCACTGCACACCTATAAGTACCTTATTATTACGTTCAAACTTTAGTACCGACGCCAAAGTACCCACTGTGTAACTATCGTCTTAAACCTCGATAGAAAGTGGGAGAGCTGTAGAACTTTCTCGAAACCAGTAGTTTTTCCTTTAATACTTAGTCAAAATGTAGACGTACTATAGTTTCGCTAAAAGCCGTAATTGAACTAACAATAAGAGCAGAAAATCTGTACATTAGAGTATGAAAAAGGCAAGGTCCTCTTATGAAGACACATAAGCACTAGAAGAATGACATCTATTATTGACCTTTTAAGCGCTTGGCTAAATATCAATTACCGTGCCCCTAGCGCGCGGCTACGAATCGATAAAATCATGATAAAATAATACCTACAATAAACAAGGAGGAGAAATCGTTGTATCGATTACAAAACAGTCACAAAGTTTTTATCTCTATTTAATTATGGTTTTAGTTGTACCACGCAGTTAATAGGACGAAGATAGAATGAAAAAATCATGCATGTTCTCTGACGCAGAAATACAACACGAGCGGTAGGGGCACGGAAATATGTGTCGCATAAATGCGACACAAGCGATCAAAGGGTTAAACTAAAAACAGACTAAGTGCGAATCACACTCGCGCACTTAGGGAAGATTACCAACAAAACTATTACAATAGAATACTCTTTATAATGTACACCATAATTACAGACATAAATATAGAAACTTCCAATCCTACTGCCTTTTTATTATTAGCAGCTAAAGTGCTGCGTATTTTTGTGAAAACCTCTTCATTTCAGCAGAAAAACGTCCACTGCTGGACATAGGCATCCCCCAGCGGATTCCTACGACCTTCACGAAATCATCGGTGCACCTTGTGGGAGGCCTTCTAAAGCGACGTCTTCGGGTGTGAAAACCTAAACTACCAATAACGGTTAAAAGTTACAGCCGTGTGAAAGACAAGCGGCATAGGCTTAGTAATTTATGGTTTTATAGAGGTGTGAGGAACAGGGTGTTAAGTTTACTCATACTCCATAGAAAAGGGAGGTTCCTTCTACCAGACGGGTATTGTGTCTGGCGGGCAACTGCCCGATGATACATGTCGGGCTGTTGTATCTATGCCAGTTGCGCGGTAAACTCTGCTTGCGAGATGCAGGATTTTGTTTGACGTCAGTATGACGCTTTGTTCGCATGTGGCGTTGAAGATACCGCTACAGGCTTAGTATCATGGTTTATTTGGTAGCCTTTATGTACGTAACCCTACAAAGTACTCCGTTGGCATATGTAAACCCCTGGCCTTTCCATGACTACACTCGTGGAGCCTAGATTTCAGCTTTCAGTCGCAATAAAAATAGAAAGAAACCAAAACATGACATAGAATGCAATAGTGGGATCATTAGGTTAAATTACCAGCTAGAATCTGTCAAATTTCTTTAGTAGATTTTCAGCTTTATCACTAAAGCTTAAGGTTCAAGGTTTATTGAGAAAATTTGACAGTTTCTGGTAGTTTGATGTGCTGGCGTCTGCACAACTTTGCGTAGCAATTTGCTTCCAAAGAAACACAACGGTTATATTTATTTTCGGTCTGTTGGTCATCTTATTCATACCCTGCCGTTTAAGGTAAAGATCAAATTTCAGACAGATTCAGTTCAAGTCTTCGCTACGATGTTTTGCCTTGTGCTATGTAACAGCAGACTTGTCTACGTTTTTATTATAAGCTAAATTATAAGCATGTAAACATCTACGGAGATTTGTGTACAAAATGTATTTTTCACTTCTCATGCTCTAAAAGTTCGTCTTTGTGTTGTGCTTAGGCGACATAAAATCGTTTTTTATGTTCTAGTGCATAAAGTAATTTTTTTTTCTAAGACTGAGGTAATCAGGCCCAACAGCCACACGCACAATAAAACTTCGCAGATTAAAGTCGTGATTCATTTCATTTTCTTTAATTTATACCACTTCCGTGTTTTCTATCGTTAATTTAATGAAAATCATATAAAATAGTTGTCATTTATTGTATAAAAACGTGAAGAAACGTTTTTACCTATGACTTAGCAGTATGAAGTACCCAAGTCGAATGACACATGTTGAAAATTAAAAAAAAAAAACTTTCAAAAAATTTCTTGGCGGGAATTAGCTATGCTTTGCAACAATTTTGACTAATTATGTACTGTATATTTTATGCCTGTTTCATTTTCTCGCAATCGAAGTGAAAAGCAGAGTGTATACCTAAATCAGGCATAAACAAGCCATTTTATCCCTCGACTTAACTGTCCACTCTCGCCTGCAGCTCGGGTGGATATAAACGTCTCGGGGTAAAATAGCTTCTTTTATGCATTAGTTGTACAATCTACTATTATAGATCTCGCGAATGTGTTTCGACATTTTATGTGCCAAAAAGTTTTCAAGTAGTTTGAAATAAAATATTTTTTCTGTAGACAAAGAACAAAGTAACAATCTGAGGGGCAATTCTCGTAGTTTTAAGAACGTTCACGGTCTGGTCTGTCTTAATCTGACAAAAATACCTTTAATTTCCCTACACTTTGACAAGTTTTTGAAATTTGTTCATCGCCAAGACGAGACTGCGACTAGATTTTGAACGTTTTAAATTACGAGAATTGGCCTTCAGGTAAAATGCCACTGTATGTATAGTCGACCTTGTAATTTCTTAACCACCCTAAGGATCAATGTCATTATCACATCGTAAAACGCCACAGTAATTTTTTACCAATGTAAATACGATAGACTTATCCTGACTAATCTATACTAATATTACAAATCCATACTTACTAATATTACCAATTTGGAAGTAACTTTGTCTGTCTGTATGTTACCTTTTCACGCCTAAACCACTGAACGGATTTAGATGAAATTTGGCAGAGAGATAGATTGCATCCCGGGGAAGCACATAGGATAGTTTTTATCCCAGAAATCATCCTTTAAGGGGGTGAAAAGGGGGTTGGAAGTTTGTATGGGCAATCAATAACCGCTGAACTGATTTAGATAAAATTTGGTATGGAGAAGGATATTGAATAGTTTTTATCCTCGAAATTATCCCTTAAGGGTGTAAAGGGGGGGGGGTAGAGATTTGTAAAAAGAATGGACTATAATACTTTTATCGCGGGTGAAACCCCGGGGCACAGCTAGTAATATTATAAATGCGAAAGTAAGTTTGTACGTTTTTTTTAACCTGGTTTTTGGTATTCCTAACTTAAGTAGCGGTAGTTTAAAACGATTTAGTATTAAAGAAAGAAAAGACTTAACGACATCCTTTTTGATTTATCTAAATCCAACTTTAGATAAAGTATAGATATCTAAGATTTAATCACTATTCTTGTTTACTACTTGGGTATTCAGCTCATTTTCCGAGTAAAGTCGTTTGTTAAGACAATCACGGACTATTAGTTGAAGAAAAAGTGCTAACAAATAGGAATACTCTCAATTCGACAAGAACCGCAAAATCGAAAGCGAACAGGTTCATTACTCTAGGGATTCGAAGAAGGTCTGGATTACAAAATTACCTCGTAGGCCACATAGGGAATTGTTATCGGAGAACTTTTACCGATTCTCCTAGAGCACGCAGAATTTTTATTTGTGTTAATACTTCCAGTTTCTGGGATGTTTTTTTGACCACTACATGTGGAGATTTTAGTGTTCAGTATTCGAGAAAGGAATAATTTAATAATTTTCTATTGTCTATTTTGTTTGTATGTAACTTTGCAAGTCTTCTGTAAACCAACACATTTTGAACACGTAGGTATTAAACTTTTCTATGAAACAGCAGTTTTTTTTTTTTATAACCGACGAAAAATATCTACGCTAGAGGTCCTAGTACCATGTTCAGAATTCATGGTTACAGTTTTTAGAAAGAAATTTATTATTAATAAAATGTTTCAAATCAAATCAAATTATTTATTTGCTAGAATGCAGGTAATTATACAAATAAGGTCGTGAAGAATTGAAGTTGAGCCATACATTCTGCCCAAGATTCGACATGCAAAATTTAAATGAATGAATAGGTAACTAATAAAAATAAGAAAATTTTAAATACAATTATCAGATAAAAATAATAATAACCGTTCAATACAATTAATAATACAAGTTTGCGTGTCGATTCCCTGCCTGTATTCGCCATTTCAGCCGAAAGTCGTTCACAGCTGGACATAGGCCCTCCACTTCGACCGGTTTTGTGCTTTTCGCATCCAACGGGTTCCTGCGGCCTTCACAAGGTCGTCGGTCCACCCAGAGGCCTTCCAACGCTACGTCTTCCGGTACTCGGTCGCCACTCCAGAACATTTCGGACTCATCGTCCAACTGTTCTGCGAGCAATGTGCCTTGCCCACTTCCACTTAAGTTTGGCAATTTATCGGGCTAAGTCGGTTACCTTGGTCCTCCTACGGATCTCTTCATTCCTGATTCGATCACGCAGGGAAACTCCAAGCATATATAATATAATATAATCATTTTAATTCTCAGGCAGCTAAGGCCCATAGATAAAATACACAAAATAATCTTATGCTTTAATAAACTAATACATATTAAAAACCTTAAAGCTATGACTATACACGTAGATAACGTTATCGGCGTCGTGTTTCTCTGGGTGGTGTCGCGTAACCGTCCTCGGAAACGTCGATATAAAAGTTCTCTTTCAGGCAGGTCTGTAGATGTTGGGTTGGAACTCGTATGACTTAAAGTTAGCCTAGCCCTCTCCATCTCCAGCTCCACCCTGTATTAGCAGTTAGTGAACTGAAATGCTCCATACTACTTACACGCAGACATCAATGCGCAACCTGGATATGGTTTCCATGGCTTCAGCAAGTACATGATTCTGGATCCCCATGCGTTGAATATGTTCGTCAGTTTAAAAAAAAAAACTCTGCTGTTCCATACATTTTGACCGCGAAGGTATTGCATTTTTCTATGAAACAGGTTTTTTTTTTTTTGATAACCTTCGAATAATTACTTAAGGGTGTTTAGAATCATGTGCTAAACTTACGGTACAGTTTGCGTGTCGATATTTCTGCCATCGTTCAATCATAGACCTTTGTCTGGTACCTGTTTGACCCTCCTCAAACAGGTTGACATGAAATAATATTAAATAAATCGAGCAAATAAGTAGGTAGTTACCAGGATCTCCCATTGTTCTATATTCAATCGTCTTAACTAACCTTCATATTACATCAATGTGGGCTAATTAATAATATTAACTTTTAATATAAAGTAATTAGTATGACGGAGAAGGTATGTGTGTGTCGTTATTATCAGTCATATTTTAATTACTGTAGGCGTACTGTGGATAGTGTTGGTTATTTTGCAATAGAAAAACCATTAACAGTTCAAATCAGATTATAATTTCAAGAAACAAATTAATCACACCGGCGAATCACACACTGTAGGTACACGACACAACCAGATACGGACCGCGGACAGATTCTAAGCACATGTTGTCCGTACGATGTCCAATGTCCAAGAGAGCTCCACGTCATTCTGTCGCGCTGTCGTCGACCCCTCACAAACTCAGGCTAGACTCTGTCAGTGCCACCAGATGGCGCTCGCGTTCCGAATAGTCAAACGAATGACAGAATGCGTGTAGACGATTCTATGTTATTTCTAAGCTGATGTTATTTCTTTTTTCTAATCTACTTATAAAGAGAGATAGTGATAGAGAGGGCTTGCGGGGCTATGCTTGGAGTTTCTCTGCGTGATCGAATCAGAAATGAAGAAATCTGCAGGAGAACCAAGGTAACCGACATAGCCCGAAGAATCAGTGGGCAGGGCACATTGCTCGCAGAACAAATGGCCGATGGGGCCGAAAGGTTCTGGAGTGGCGACCGCGTACCGGAAGACGTAGCGTTGGAAGGCCTCTCACGAAGTGAATCGACGACCTTGTGACGGCCGCAGGAACTCGTTGGATGCGAGAAGCACAAAACCGGTCGAAGTGGAGGTGCTTGGCAGTGGCGTGCATTACAGGTAGGCATACGAGTATAAGCAATGCAGTGTAGTAAAATCTTCATACATTGTATGAAGATTTTGTTTTTTGTTAGGTATGATAATTTAGTAAGTTTCTTAATTATGGGGCACACACTAAAATGTAATTGATAGGCTTATGTTGATATATCGAGGTAGGCACTGCTTATATGCCTATATGCAATGCACGTCACTGGTGCTTGGGGGAGGCCTATGTCCAGCAGTGCACGTCTTTTGGCTGAAATGATGATGATGAAGAATCTATTCTAACTATTCCATCCTACATCAATGCCGTCCTTAGGGCCTGGACAAAATCACACTCAATCAGCAATAACGATGATGGAAAATTAAAAAATGTAAGGAAATCGTAAGGCAGTAATTTTGATAATGTGGTGGCATTTTAAGAAAAGTCAATTTGCGAATCTGTCATTTTGCTAGTGTGGCATATAATGAGAAAAGACATTTTGCGAATGTGTCATTTTGCGTCAATATGTAATTTTGCGAATGTGGCATTGTGCGCCGAATCCATTTGAAATCTGTCATTAAAATAAACACCAACTACTCAGCACCAATATTTCATCTAAATTCTAAGACATAGCACACACGATACAGAACAGGCTATCAAAGCCCACCGAGGCGCGTCTAACTCGAGCCGGCAACGCCACACATTACAAATATCCGTCCTCACGAATTAGCCCCGAATGAATGGCTAGCGAACAAGACAGAGATATGAAAAAGGACATAAGACCTTCCAGTGAGTGATTGCGCGCGTGTGTCCCTTCGCTTACAAGTGGCGATATATTAAGGTATTAAGGGTCGTTTGTATTGGATATAACAGAAATATAAATAACAATATAGGGGTGTCATAAGTAACTAAGCTGGCGCTTTACTTTGCATAAATTATTTCTTCACCACTGCTCTCAAAATGGTGATGGAAAACACCGTGAGGAAACCGGCATGTCCTAGAAACAAAAATTCGAAGACATGTGACATTTACCAACGCGCACTTAATAATCAGCGTATTATATCCGATGAATAGTTACACACCGATTTCTCTTTTTTAGTCGTCAGTAATTTAACTTTCGAAAGAAGAAGACAAAGCGTTGTGTAACTATACCGACGCTATACAACGTTTATTAGTGAGGGGGCTAATGTATAAAGCCAGTATATTATGTGAAAATTGCAATTGCAGCCACGCAATGAAATATTAATATTGCAGCACATCTAGTAAACAGGAAGTCAACTTCGAAATGTGTACCGAAAAAGCTTTTACAATTTTGACCAACCAATCACAAACAACCCGTGTGTTTAATAAAACACACGAGTATTTTACAGTAAAATTAAACACATTGCATACATAAATATTTATTGAATATTGCAATCCATTATTTATTGAAAATACATTTAATAAATTGATTCGGGAGAGAAGTTTTCAATTGTATATCATTCTCGATTATTACCTTGACAGTCTGGCATTGGCCAGCTTTATTCACTTTTGAACCTTTCAAAAGATAGGCTGTGTTCCAGCCAGTTATATTGGCAATTCTTAGCGAAATATCTGTCGGTCTGACTTCATGGTATTTTTACCTATCTCATAATTCATTAGTAAAGAAAGAAAGAAAGAAAAAGTATTTATTGCGACTCGCACAGGAAGATCACAAACTAAACTGAACACAGTAAAAAATTAAAAACCAAGTTATATAAAAAAAAGTAACAAAAACAAAAATGAGACAGAAACTCCTATACGAGGCCAAAAGGCTCCTATCTCAGCATGATGCTGCAGCATTTAAAAAAAAACCGAGTGTGCTTATGACCACACGACTAAAGTGAAACTTCAAACGTATTTGGCTATGAGAGGAAGAGAGAAAGAAAATGTGCGCGCGCACTGCTTTCTCTTGCTTATATCCCCCACTCAACTCCCGTTCGCCTCGCCATATCACACTTTTCGTAACGCGTTCGCCAGCTTAGTCCCCAAGTCAAGCGTGCGTAAAGAAGTTTCATTTCAAAAACGTCACAGCGCTGGTATTCTGATAAAGCCCGCTGTGATATTATTATGCGGTAGTAACGTGAAAGGGTATTTGTTTTCGGAAACGGATCTACGCACAGTCACCAAAAGAGATAAGTAAACAGGGTCGTCGGATATAGTTGAAGTTTAGTAAGAAACCGATGGATGTTTTTGAATGAAATTTAATTTGATAAATTAACTGTTTGATTTCTGTTAACTAAATTAAACATTATTCGAAAACATCTATCGGTTTTTTACTAAACTTCAACTATATACACCGACTCTGGTTACTAATCTCCTTT
Organism: Amphipoea oculea; assembly: GCA_945859645.1. Taxonomy (NCBI): domain Eukaryota; kingdom Metazoa; phylum Arthropoda; class Insecta; order Lepidoptera; family Noctuidae; genus Amphipoea; species Amphipoea oculea. The sequence continues at coordinate 4,028,120 of OX243881.1, read as the reverse complement.
GGTGACGTACAGTCACGTCTAAAAGTATGTATACACTTGGCAATTTTCAATTGCGATTTTTTCGTGAAATAACGAATGCAACGTTGAAATACGACACTTAACATAAACCTATGGGTTCGAAAATTCTATTTTCGTAATAACATAAAATTTCATTCAAAAATAAAGGAGAAAATCGTCTTTGAATAAAGCCAGGTGTATACATACTTTAAGACGTGACTGTTCTTATTAAAGAGAGAAAGAATGTTATATAGGCGGAGAGTGGTTTGTTTATTACAGCCCACTATCAATCACAATCTGAATCATTTTGTAGCTAATCCATTGCCTTGTATGTTCGTAAACTTTGTCTGCTCAACAACGTACATAACGCAATGAATGTTGTTGAACTGTCAAAATGAAAGCCATTGCTACTGATATTGAGTTACGCAATTACTCCGATGATTTTGTAACGTTGAAATTATGTGGGCAGTCAGCCCAAATATTTATTTGTTTATTAAAACTTTATGCAGAAGTAAAAAAAAAAAATACTGTACAAAGGCGAACTTAATGCCTGAGGCATTTTCTACCAGTCAACCTTAGGGTGATGCAGAGACAAAACATGGCAGGTGCAACATACAGGATAACTAGCTAGGAAATGAATATAAAATACAATATATACACAGATACATACATACGTAAAGATAAACCAAATGAACTCTCAGGGGAAAAATGATCGGTAGAGGAGAAAACGAATCCAGCAAATCAGCGCTGGGATGTTACGGCCAACTTCTGCCGAATATGTTCACGTGCCTTCACTTTAAAAGATAACCAACTTAATATCAAACTTGTTGACGAGCTAATCTGCACACCTTAGAATCTGCTATTGTCGTATAGCTCGGGCTAATACGAAAGATGAATTGTTCCACAGTGAAGTTCCTGTAACCGATATAAATCACTTAGATTCCAGAAGAGCACCAAGGTAACCATTTTCAACGTAATATCATCTAAAACGATTTCCAAGATTACACTAAGGCCTTGTCCAGAAAGATCAAATTTTGCGCGAATCATTTCACATGAATAAAATTCATACGTTCGTTTGCGAAATCGTCGAATTTAGAACAAAACTAAAGGTTTTGGTCAAAATATGCACTTCAGCGTCAGACCGTGATTTGTGTAAAAAACATTAAAGCTGCTCCGCGACTGTCACAGGTCAAATTTTTTTTGAAATTAGGATATGAATCGCGATATTTTCCTTCACCGTTTTAAGAGCAGTGGTGATGAAATAAATTACTCAAAGTAAAACGTCTGCCTGAGTTCGAAACCATGACCTACAACACGTACCTAATTTGGGGCCGTTAAATTACTACTGGATCACCACTGCTCCGTTTGACCTTGACAGCGCCCCCTCAAGCGTCAAATGTACACCAAGTGTACATAAGAGAAAGTGCTCGAAACTTCAACGGTACACCAAGTGTACACAACAGAGTCCTTGTTCTTTTGTCATTGTCATTGTTAAAACAATGGCTTTACTGCGCCCATTTAACTACTCCGACGCGTGGGGTATTTTGACAGGTAGTCAGGCAAACGTGTGAGAAGTTAATTTGTAACAACAATAATGGTTTTTGTTGCTCAAGTATTACTACTGCAGCGGTATCTACATCGCCAGATACAAACTACGCATCACAGTGACGTCACGCAAAATCCTGCATCGCGCAAGCAAAGTTTACCGCGCGACTAGTATATAAATACAACGTCCTGATGTCAATCGTCAGGCAGTGGCCCAGCAGACAAAACACCCGTCTGTTCGGATAATCCTTGTAGGATGAGTGAACTTTACACCGTGTTCCTTACCTATGCTACTAGAACTGCGGTTCATTAATTCCATGACTTTTCTAGACACGGTCCACAGGAACTAGTTATCAAATATCGAAGTGAAGGTCGGGTATGCAAACTTGACCTGCGGACCTGACTCGTTAGGAGCGCAAATATTGACGGGACTAGGGGATGTAATCTCGATCATGCCAGATCTCGAATCTCACGAGACCTCGAGCCTTATTTCGAGATTCAATCTCGTGGGAAGACAATCTCGTTCTTGAAGTATCGTTCGAGATCTCGACCAATACGTTCAAGATGTGAGAGCATGTGTTTTTTTTAACAGAATATAACACGATTACTTTAATGAAGTATTTTAATAAAAATTAAGAATCTCTGATGAAAAACAAGTGCGGTCGGGGGACCCCCGTCAGAAACGATGTTCCTTGCGCCATACTCGCACGCATACACACACTCGTATATAATTGACCGAGACACAGAGAGAGAAAAGTCAAATGAAGGGGGCATCATTACGCTTCATCCTTACGTGACGGTTTCTACCAGTCAAATCCTACCTCAAGCCGAGTTAAAGAACTTCGTTAAAAATTCGCATTATTTCAAAAAGTAGGTAGGCCAAATCTCAAAAATCTCGAATGGCTAATCTCGATGCCAAACATAGCACTCGAGATTTCGATTCGAGATTGCTTTCCGTATACGGGACCCGATGCCCGACATCTGTCTGTTGAAGCGCGAACTATAGTCGCAATGCGGATCTAGACGGTGCCAAACGTTGAGACTAGGATAACTCTCAGCTAAGCTAAGCTAAGCTTTGAGATATGTGAGAAATTCATTTACATCATGAACTTAATGTAATCTTATTCTAGGTACAGACGCCAGCACATCAAGCTACCCGAAACTGTCAAATTTTCCTAATCAACTTTGAACCTTATCCTTTAGCGATAAAGTTGATAATCTATTAAAGAAAGAAGAACGGTCATTTGCGACTCAGACCCGACACGAAAAAGACATATCTCAGTTTTTTTGTTATTTTAAATGTAGCTAAAATATATATTTTTTATATTCGAAATCAATGGCTAACACCAAAATATTGCCTTGTGTTTTTGTTCAGGCGATATACAATTTTCTTTTAATACGAGTACCTATTTACCTACAAAATTCGTAATTGTATGTAATTCAATGACGATACAATAGTTATGGAATTATCGAGGTGATCTGGTGATGGAACTGGATTATGTATTTTATAAACTTCTAGTATAACAATCGAGTTAGAGTTCATTAAAATCGTCTTACTCGGTGATTTATGCAGATTCTTCCTGAAAATATGTAGATTACATTAGTGAAAGAATTATCAAAATTGATTCATTAGTGTTTGAGAAAATCGCGGACATACAAACATACATACATACATACGGGTCGAATACAGAACCTCGTTTTTTGAAGTCTGTTAATAAACGCACAGATCTCAACACAGAAAGCCAATTTTATTTTATATTTTTTTAATGACATCTCGCAGTTCAACTTTGAGGTTATCGTCTGCTTAACCGGGCTTGCCTGTGGATGCCTCAATAAGTTAAGGCCTCCAGCTGTCTATTTTTGTATTTTTATCTAAATTGGAGTCACTTTTAATGGATATAATTGCTATTCATTAAAAAAAAATATTTTAAAATATTTTGCCTTACCAAAATCAAATGGCAATATATGGGTGATAGCCACTGATATTCAGAATAGTGTTAATTTATTTCTGTTATATTTAGTATAACAAAGTAACTGAGATGCGTTCCTTTTGTGTCGGGCCTGGGTAAATTTTCTATGGGACGTGACCCTTCTTCTTTGACAGATTGTACTAGATTGATGTGCTTTCGTCTGTACATCGTCTTCCAGTGGCGCGCATTGCATATATGCCTATATGCAGTGCCTACCTCGATATATCAACATAAGCCTGTCAATTACATTTTAGTGTGTGTGCCCCACAATTAAGAAACTCAGCGTCAGGCACTAGTTGTTTGGTATTTTGCTGAACTGGCCCTTTTTTAGCGCAGCCGTGAGGCACACTTTACTGCTTATTTTTTTTTTTTACATCCTACTGTATACTTTTTTTATTTAATCTTTACTTTTTGTTTTTATTTGATGTATGTATCAGGTGTATTGTGTGTCTTTTAGTCTGTGCTAAATAAATGTATTTTCTTTCTTTCTTTCTTTACATTTATGCATATAACTTCGTACATAGAAATAATTACCTAATGTATTATATACTTAAACCTTCCTGAAAGTATGCAGATCACATTAGTGAAAGAATTATCAAAATTGATTTATTAGTTTTTGAGAAAATCGCGGATACACAAACATGCATACATACGGGTTGAATACAGAACATCCTTTTTTAAAGTCGGTTAAAAATCAATACCACTTTGCCCGACCCGGGAATCGCAACCAGGACCCCACGCTCAACAGTCGCGCTTGCGACCATGAGACCAATGCCAACGGAGCCATCGCCCCCTATTACATACGGCTTAAATATAACTGGCGAAATATATAATCCTTAGGTACAAGCGTGATGGACTGTTATACTTCCAAATGTCAGTGTTTAATAACAATTAAAATTGTTTAACACGCTCTTAAAAGCCAGTTTACATTCAAAGTCTAATGAAAACAAATGGTAATAGGTACTTAACACAAACGCCCACTCATAGGCAGTTTAAAATTGCGTGGGTGACGTAACGGGTGATAGGATCGTGCGGGGTCACTCTCAGTACAAACTGACACTACTCTACTAGTGAAACTGACTCTTTGATGCTGAGAGATGACCGTTTTCCGTGGATGTGACGCATGTTTTCCCCCCAAAGTTGTTTTTTTTTAACCGACTTCAAATAAGGAGGTTCTGTATTCGACCCGTATGTATGTATGTTTGTATGTCCGCGATTTTCTCAAAAACTAATGAACCAATTTTGATAATTCTTTCAATAATGTGATCTGCATACTTTCAGGAAGGTTTTAGTATATAATACATTAGGTACTTAATTATTCTTATGTACGAAGTTATATGCATAAGTGTACTGCATGTCCGGCATTTCTATGCGAATTTTGTTGATTCTTCTAGTCGGTGTCTTCAATGCACTAGTGTTAAACTTTTTTACAAAAACAAAACAACCGACTTCAAAAAAAAAAACACTACAAAGAGATAAATAACTTTAATTTCGGAAGTCGGTGTCAAAAAACGAAATTACAGAACTAACGACACCGACTTCCGAAATTAAAAAAGTTTTACGTCGACTAATGATAAGTTACAACGATAATTTTGTTGATATTCACATATTTGCATTGTCACTCGCAAAGTTTCAAAATAGTATTTATAAAAAATCTATTCAAATATATACCACATAGTTTTAGTTGTTATATTCGCACATCTAGTTTTTGTCACGTCATGTTATTTCACCTAGTTAATCTATGATAGACAATAATTGTTTGCTAAGCTTGCTTGGATCTTGCTCAAACTATTTTTACAGTTGGATTAGTTTGTGGATGGCGACGTTGGTTGCGTGATTACTATATATTTTTTTATAAAATATCTGTACCTAAATATTAAGCATTGCGCTATTGTTTATCATCCTGCAGATATAAAATAAAAAAAACCCGACTACTGAATAGGATGAAACAAGAAATTACCTTCCCGTGGTCGCATGCTACCATAGCTTGTAAGTATGTTAGTACAGTGGCATGCGACCACGGGAAGGTACTTTCTTGTTTCATCCTTTTCAGTAGTCGGGTTTTAGTTTTAAAGTTATTTAAGTATTTTGGTGCTTATTTCAGTAATAAGTATTTATATTTTTTAAATTTGCTAATTAAGCCCTTTCATTTGATACCCAACACAGCATGATTAAAAAAAGAATCTTTTAGGTCATGACTTTAATGTCCGCTAGAGGGCGCCATATTCAATTTATTGTGACGTCACATAGCCTATAACTAGCCGTTTATTGTCGTTGGATCCCACTTTTGAATCCCATTTTTTAGGTATTAACGATGGATCCCGTTTGCTATTTCCGTTGAATCCCATATTATAACAACATGTGTACATTTCAGAAGAAAAGTGATTTACCTTTATCAAACAATAAAAATAGATTATTTTTAGTGGGGTACCCGGAACCGAACTAGTTAGATTAGGTTAATTATTTAAAAAAAAATCAATGTTAGGTTAGGTTAGGTTAAAACTGTGACCCCTACGCACGAGCCGAGCGAGCGAAGCGAGCGGTGCCGCGGCAGCGGCCGGCGAGTGCCAGAAACGACTAGATTATATAGAAAATGAGTTGTTTGTGAACTAAATAGTATACGAAACGTTGGTTGTAAACTAATTTGTCAATGGAGTTTTGGTGAAACATTAGTGAACCCCTCATTTTATTATAAACAATTTTGTTGTTGAAAGTACCCGCATTCAGATTTTTTAAGCATTCGGGATCCAACGGAAATACTTTTCGGAATTCAACGACAATAAAACGTAATTATCTTGCATTTTTTAAATTCGGGATCCAACGGAAATACATAATAATGTTTTGCGGGATCCAACGCCAAAAATATTAAAATGGGATTCAAAAACGGGATCAAACGGAAATAAATCTAACTAGCGGACAATGAAGACGCTTTTAACGATACCTCATATGTCTCATCATCATCATCATCATCATCAGCCTATAATGTTCCCACTGCTGGGACACAGGCCTCCTCTCTGTGAGAGGGAGTGGGCCGTAATCCACCACGCGGGCCCAGTGCGGGTTGGTAGATGTCACATGTCTTCGAATTTTTGGTTCTAGGACATGCCGGTTTCCTCACGATGTTTTCCTTCACCGTTTTTGAGAGCAGTGGTGATGAAATAATTTATACAAAGTAAAGTACCTGTCTGGGTTCGAACCTACGACCTACAACTCGTAAGTCGCGGCCTTTACCACTGGGCCACCACTGCTCTCATATGTCTCATTATGACAATTAGTTTAGAAGTTATGAGGGAACAGATGTACACACATATATACTTACATACATACCGGTCAAAATCATAACCCTCTGTTTTGCTTCACCGTAGCCGGGTAAAAATAAAATACATGATGTAAATTCAAATCCCTACTCAAAATATTCTGGTATTATTTGATAATACTTTTACTTTTGTTGTACGTGATACGACCGCCCACTGTGTCACCCTCTGTACAACTGCTACATTTATATCTGTCCTTCGTATGATGTACATAATAAAGAGTATTCTGTTACATTATATAACACGGCAAAGTCGCAGTGATACAATTTGATAAAAAATAATAATTTCCTTGACTGTACACAGTATACATCCATACTAATATTACAAATTCGAAAGTAACTCTGTCTGTCTGTATGTTACCTTTTCACGCGTAAACCACTGAACCGATTTCGATGTACGGAACCTTCGGCTCGCGAGTCCGACTCGCCTTTGACCGGTTTTTTTTTTTATGATGACGATGATTTGATGTTTTTTTTTATTGATTGATTGGCCTCAATACAGTGTCGTCTTCGTGACTTATAATTTGTGTCTCTAAAACTTGATGTGCCAAATTAATGGCCGTACTTACTCAGACCTTGGTACTATTCGCTTCTTTCCAGGCTCCCAGGTAACAGCCGTATTCACAAAAACTGCCACAAAATCAAATAAGAACTAAGAACACCGATACATTTACTTAACTTTATTTCCATTTCAGGTTTTCGCAAACATCTGTAACGTGGGAGTTTCCAAAAGGAAACACACAAAAGTTCACTTTATGTAGTTGTCAATAGAAATAGCTATGGATGAAACAAATACAAAGATTGTTCTGTCGCTATGTCGTAGCCGGCGCGGCGTAGGGATGTCAGTGCTACGCTGCTACGCTGTCCGTAGCAGGCCCCCAGGCCATCGGCTACGCGACGTGTCTTTTATTCTTAGAACTTTGGATGCATCGGACATGTTTGTTACTATTTTTGGATTTTGAACGAATTTCCAAAGGTCACTTTAAATTTTGATATCTTTTCAAATAAAGGAGTTATGATGATCGTCACTTTGCAAATAAAACAAATAAATAAAATGTATGTTTATTTTGAAGTTTTCAAGTCTTAAAGCAGTGCCACCTTTATATTTTCTGCGTGATGTTGTAACATACATTCAGACAAAAATTCTAAAAATGATATTTTCGGTATTATAACGGACGTCACAAAACTACTTCAAAAATAAATCAATGTACAGTTTTGTCTTTGGTACAATTTTATCACATGTATAGATTTGTAAGTATGAAACGTATAACTTTATTTTACTTTAATTATGAGAGGATTTCACTCCGACATTTTAGTTTGGTATTCCAATAGGGACAAGAGTGGCCGAGGTTTCTTGGAGAGAAAAAGCAATGAAAAACCCGTTAAGTAGCATATTTAAAAGCTACTCAAGAATGTATGTGTGTAATCACAAAACACTGCAATCCGTTTATCTTGGTGATTTTCTTCAGGAGCGTGTTTGAAAGAAAAAGGAACAAAGAAATATTGTTTATTCTGCACAAATAAGACGAACATTATAAACATAAAGAACACACACTAATCCAAAAGAGCCAAAAGCCTAGTATTGTACAAATAATAAAAACTTTTTAACAAAAAAAAACCGACTTCCAAAAAAACACTACAAAGTGAAAAATAACTTTGATTTCGGAAGTCGGTGTCTTTGGATCTGTATTTTAGTTTTTTGCCACCGACTTCCGAAATCAAAGTTATTTTTCACTTTGTCGTGTTGTTATGGAAGTCGGTTTTTTTTTTTGTTAAAAAGTTTTTATTTCACGCTTTTTTGTGGGTCTGCTTATAATTTATCTCAGTAACAATAGCCTAGTGTCAACTTTCTCATCGCCTTTTACAAAATATTGCTTTTCCCGATGCAGGGAAGTTAATTGTTGAAGAGTTCTCCTGGTCCACCATCAGCTCCATATCACCATTCACATTGTGACGAGCATAAATTGCTTAGCAACCATGTTAAAGTATCGAATCGCAACCCGTGAAATAGTACGGAGATATTATTGAGTAGTTCCGGTGGCCATCTGTGGTCTTCTTCCACTTCACCAAATGGTGCTTTCCGAGAGCAAATGCACGAGTGTTACTATAAATAACTTCCAAAGAATTTTCTTTTAACTCCTAGCCGTTGATGAGTTGTACCTTTCATCATCAGCTCATGCACCTGAGATGATGATTATCAGATGCAAATACTTAAATAGCTTTAGAAAATATATGAAAATGGTACTATGTGCCTATAAAATTTGAAGGTTGCCCTCGATTTCCCTGGGATCCCATCACCAGATCCTGACCTGATGATCTTGGAAAGTATACCCTTTCAAACAAAAGAAAAATTTTCCAAATCGGTCCAGGCGTCTTCGAGAAATCGGGGAACATACATAAAAAAAAAAGATTCCGACGAATTGAGAACCTCCTCCTTTTTTTGAAGTCGGTTAAAAATAGAAAGTAAAAAGATAATCTGCCCAGCCTTTTTCCAACTATATTGGGGTCGGCTTCCAGTCTAACTGGATGCAGCCGAATACCAATATTTTACATGGATCGACTGCCTATCTGAAGGCCGATTCTCGTAATTTAAAACGTTCAAAATCTCGGCGACAAAAAAATGTCAAAAACTTGTCAAAAATGTAGGAAAATTAGAGGTATTTTTGACAGTTAGAGACGGAGATCAGACTGAACGTTCTTAAAATTACGAGAATTACCCCTCTGACCTGCTCAATCTTTGTCCCTTTTTAAAATTATTAAATAAAACAGCACTTTCTCTCTCCTTAAACATCATCATTGTATTTTCTTTGCTCCTGTTTCATGTTTATTATTATATGTATATATTTGTTTCGATTAGTATAATATACTTTTCACTTCTCATGCTCTAAAAGTCCGTCTTTATGTTATGCTTAGGCGACATAAAATCGCTTTTTATGTTAAAAGTTTAAGTAAAATTTTTTTCTAAGACTAAAGTAATCAGGCCCAACAGCCACACGCACAATAAAACTTCGCAGATTAAAGTCGTGATTTATTTAATTTTCTTTAATTTATACCACTTCCGTGTTTTCTATCGTTAATTTAATAAAATCAGGTAAAAAAGTTGTCATTTATTATTTAAAAAGGCAAAGAAACGTTTTAATTTTTTGGCAGTATGAACTACCCAAGTCGAATGAAAAATGTTGAAAATTAAAAAAAAACTTTTAAAAAGTTTCGTGGCGGTATTATCTGTGGTGGCGGGAATTAGCTATGCTTTGCAACATTTTTGATTAATTATGTACTGTATACTTTATGCCTGTTTCATTTTCTCGCAATCGAAGTGAAAAGCAGAGTGTATAACTCAGGCATAAACGAGCCATTTTACCCCTCGACTTAAATATCCACCCGAGCCGCAGGCGAGGGTGGATATAAACGTCTCGGGGCAAAACAACTTCTTTTATGCCTTAGTTGTACAATCTAATATTATGTATGTATTTATTGTACTATGTAAATGGTAAACCACAGACTACATACAGTATTTCTATTCTTCCTCTTTTTAATCCAACCAAATGTTGTCTTTAAAAGATCGCTCTTAGCGATAAGACAGCCATTGTGTCACCCATTGTGAAGTTTCTATATTTATGTCTGTAATTTATATGGTGTACATAATAAAGAGTATTCTATTCTATTCTAATACTATACATAATGGTAAGACTGGTTGTTGGGGGCTCAGGGGGTCAGATCGGATTATCTCAGATTTTCGGGCTTCAAAAAAGATACAAGACGTTAAAAGTTTTAAATTCATATTGTTATCATTTTATGATTCTGCCAAATTGGCTTTATAGGCCCCCAGAACATAAAAGGTTTCCATTGACGATGATGAAAATAATAAACTAGTGCTATACATAAATAGATAAGCAGGTTGCATTGCCTACGGGCAAATGGAATAGTTGAGCTATCAACACGGCTCATTTAAAATTCTATATAAGCACGTACGATAAAAATGTTCGTGCTGGTTTTAATTGAAAAAAAGTAACATTCTATCGGTATTTTTATTCGTTTAGTTTTTATAATCATAAATTGCAGTATTTAAATATTACTTTAGTATTTTTAATATAGATACCTACATATCATTTTTTGTAGCAGCGTTGAACACTTTTTTTGTAATGGGTAAAAAATGTTAAACTCGCGTCAGGACACGTGACCTGATCGAAAATTCGTAAGACGGATGGAGAGTAGACAGCCGGCGCAGCGTAGGAGAGGAAGTATCCCCCTCTCTTTCTACGGCGCGGCGAAAATGTATGCCTGCTGTTTCGCTTAGGCGGCGGCGGCTCAGGGAGCTTGCGCGAATGTTCGTGTGTGTTTCGCTTCTTTACAAGAGCAACGTGACATCTCATAAAAACACGTTTTTTTTTATTATTTGATATTGAAAACCGCGATGTCGAATTTTTTTTTTTTTAATTACCGCAACAATTTAATGGTTTTCCTAGAGTAAAATTATCAATATTTTAGTATTTATCAACGCTTAAATGTTTAAAATTGCTCTCCTGTATAGTTGTGGTTTAAAAATATCACGTTATTCTTGTAAAGAGGCGGTTTATGTTACAGCGTGCCACGCGCATCCATGGATGGTGACAGCTGGAGGCTCGACCGTCTGTGTTGTGGCCACACTGCTGTGTATTCGTAAAATTCGTGTATATAAAGTGTTTAAAATATGGAAATTGAATAGAGTGAATCTATTAATGAAAAAAGTGACGAAAAAATAGCGAAAGACAATGAGTTATATTAATTCAATTAATAGTTGATATATTTCAACGTTAATATTCAAGTTTTCACTTCTGCCGGCACTCCCGGAGTGCAACCCGTCTTTTTTTTTCATAACTCTTTTATAGAACAAATACTTCGTTATTTAATTACATAACTGCATTTCACACAAGGGAGACTGGGAGACGCACCATGGCACCAGGTGGGACATCACGGAGGGGCCCGTGACGAAATAATAACAGCCGCACAGGTCGATCGATCAGGTTAAGCTACGCTTGCCGCGGTTGGTTTGTGGATGGAAGATCATCTTTATATATCGAGATCCCTCCATGCCTTGGAAAGCACGTTAAGCCGCTGGTCCCGGCTGTCATTCGTGGTCAAAGTCAAAGTCAAAGCATTTATTTCAAATAGGCACATAAAAGGCACTTTTGAACGTCAAAAATTATCTTAAAATAGAATTGATTCTAGTCGCCCATTCCAAAAGGTAGTTTTCGTATGGAGAAGGACGGGCAAGAAACTCCACCGTTACTCTTTTAAAATGTTTAGGTACAATATTTTGCATGGGTACATTAATTATATAATAACATGTGAGGACGATGCACCTACAATAAAATTACTATACCACAATAGGTAAAAGAATTAAAAACGAAACCATGACATATAAATTAATTATCTGATAGATACATGGTGCTCAGATATTAACAAACATGGTACAAGCAAAACGATTTTAATTAAAAAACAAAATACAAGTAATAAGTCAGGGTGTGAGTAATAAATGTAAAAAAAAAAAGAATAAAAAAATTTACAATTAAATTAGCAACCAGTTTGATTTTGTCTAGACTCTAGATTGTCCTATGGAGCAGGACCAGCATGTTTCCAAGCGTTCTTATCTTGGATATGATCTTCTAATTTATAGTATGCTTGTTTACAAAGTGTACGTTTAATATGAGTTTTAAATTTTCTTTCATTTAATTGCAATATATCACAAGGTATTTTATTGTAACATTTAACACAGTACCCCATAAAAGATGTATGTACTTTGGCTAATCTGAAAAATGGTTGATGTATTTTATCTTTATTTCTTGTATTAAAGCTGGCGGGCAACTGCCCGATGATTCTATGCTAGTTGCGCGGTAAACTCTGCTTGCGAGATGCAGGATTTTGCGTGACGTCAGTATGACGCGTTGTTCGCATGTGGCGTTGTAGATACCGCTACAGCGTAATGGTATTTTTTTCATGGCTCAAAGCAGTGGACTGATTGTAGATAACACACTCCATAAATAAACATGAGTTTAATTACTAGTGTAGACCTGGTGTAAATTGCGTAAAATAATTAAGGGCCTGCACGCAACGTTTTGTAGTTCCTAGTATTGGTGAACCCGCCCACGTTTTATTATTTTAACTAGCTTTTGCCCACGACTTCGTCCGTGAACAACCCTATACGATATAAGCTTACAAATTACAATCGTGTTTTTTTTTTTTTTTTTGGGAATGGCATCTCGCAGTTCAACCTATGAGGTTGTCATTTGCTTAACCGGGCTTGACTGTGGATACCTCAAGATTAAGGCCTCCAACCACGACTTAAAAATTTATAAACAAAGCGACTACACGCTAAGGGCACCCCCTGTGGGGTTCGGACCTCGGCTTAGGGCGTCGCTGGGACAGGGCAGCAAGGGACAGGCTGTTTCGGTATTACAATCGTGTATTGAGATCATTTTAACATAAAAGCATTATTTGACCTAGTTAATCGCCGGAGACTCTTAACACCGCGATTCAGGATTCGCCACTCAACTAACAACGCCATCTATCGGCACATAGGTTAAAATTTTTGAAACTATTGTTCTCCCGACCCACCCTATCGCCTCGCATCGCCAGCCCGCGCTATTACCACGTCCTCTTTCTAACTTTTGTTCTTTTTGGTCGACTTCTATGGATCCTATCGTAATGTTAAATAGTGTATAGCCTTCCTCACAAATCATTCGGAACTACCGGATCATTTCTGACCCCAAGCAGCATTGCTATAATTTATGATTTCAAAATATGACGTTTATGGTACAGTACTCGGTCGTAATTATGACACTTCATGTTTTACAGTCCTTTCATAGTTATTGTACAGACGCCAGCACATCAAGCTACCCGAAACCACAGAATACTTAAAGTACTACGTACAGAAAGGCCACTCCCTTCCCCGCACTAATATCAGTTACCGCACCTCACCCCGCATTTCGAGGTTACCGTCGCAGTTCATTAACAAAGAGCGCTCGCAAACACAAGTACCTCACGCACACATTCATACGTATACAAACGTCATTTTTAATGTAGTAGTAGTAGGTAATTATTTTGCGAGCGTTGTATGGAGTGTCCGGGGTGTGCCGAACCTGTCAAATTTTCCCAATCAACTTTGAAACTTATGCTTTAGTGATAAAGTTAAAAATCGATTACAGAAATTGGACAGATTGTAATAGCTTGATGTGCTGACGTCTGTACCTCTGATTTTGCATTACTGTCAAAATCACAGTGATCTTTGTTATTGTTGATATGAGGTTGCTGTTGGCTTGCTGCCTTTGACAAGTCTGTCAAAATTACAGTAATCTTTATTTTAGTTATAATAAGGTTTATATTGGGTTGTTGCCACTGTCAAGTCATAAGACTTTTGAAGCTTTTTCTGTCAAGTGTTTGTATACAGGGTGTTACGGAAAGGGTATATCAATACAAACGGGTTGAAGAGTGTATCTGGTCTAGAATCTCTGTACAAAATTTCAGCTCAAAAGCATTAACTTTGAAAATGCTTAATATTTTTTTATTTCGACATCACGGCGCTGCACTGGCGCGCGGCGGCGTGATGTGCGTGTACTAGGCGCACAGACACACTACAGATAATGGATAATGACCCTCGTAGTGCGGTGACACGTTTGTTATGATTTCAATTTAATAAACTATCGAAATAAAAAAATATTAAGCATTTTCAAAGTTAATGCTTTTGAGCTGAAATTTTGTACCTACAAAGATTCTAGACCAGATACACTCTTCAACCCGTTTGTATTGATATACCCTTTCTGTAACAACCTGTATATTAATATACAATATACTTGATCATATATCGAGTTCCAAAATTGACTTAAGATTACCAATAAAAAGAGAGCAGTAGTGGCCCAGTAGAAACGGTTGCGGCTAACGATTTTTAGGTCGTAGGTTCGAACCCTGACAGACACTTTTATGCAAATTATTTAATCACCACTGCTCTCAAAACGGTGAAAGTAAAACATCGTGAGGAAACCGGTATGTCCTAGAACCAAAAGTCGAAGACATGTGAAATCTACCAACCCGCACTGGGCCTGCGTAGTGGATTACGGCTCAGAGAGGAGCCCTGTGGAGGCCTGTGTCCCAGCAGTGGGAACAATATAGGCTGAATAACTTTACCAATGTACCACTAACAAACAGAATAAATTACAATAATTGAAACCGCCCAAAGCGTAATACACATCGTTTTGATCGACAATAACATCGTTCAAGTTATAAATAGATGCAATAATCGACTCACTTTCGATCGCGAACACGATACCATTATTATTTCATGAGCTCAGAATTTCATTCCAAATGAGAGCTTTTATTATCAAATGGGAATCGTGTTTTGTGATCCGAATTGAATATGTTGAAAAAAAAAGAAGATAAATTATTATCAGCGGCTATTGTTTTTAAATCCTCATCATCATCTGCCTAGCCTTTTCCCAATTATGTTGGGGTCAGCTTCCAATCTAACCGGATGCAGCTGATAACCAGTATGTTACATGGAGCGACTGCTTATCTGACGTGTGACCCAGTGACTGGGTAATACGATACCCTTTAGTAAGACTGATTGTCACACTTTCGGGCTTCTGACCACCCATAACGACTGTCAAAGATCCACGAATAACAGATATAAGACACGGCTACTGTTTTTAAATATAAAATAAATATTATTAAGGGTGAAATAGTCATAACCATTCAAACCTTTTCATTGTAAAGGTGAATAAAAGAAAAAAATGTTAAGGACAAAATTAACATTGTCCTTTTTTCACTAACCTACCCTCATAGCGTAACAACAATAGAATTAGTTCATGTTTTAAAAATATAAAGGCCTCGTACAATTTTCCATTGTCAAAAGTTTTTGTGAAGACGTACTCACTGTAAGTTTAAAAAAAAATTAACTTGGAGCAGTAGTGGTATTCCATTGGTAACTTACGACCCCGACTTACGGTCGTGGATTCGAACCAAGACAGGCGCTTTACCCTGTGTAAACAATTTCATCGCCACTGCTCTCAAAACGGTGAAGGAAAACATCGTGAGGAAACCGGCATATCCTAGAACCAAAACGTCGAAGACATGTGACATCTACCAACCCGCAATGGGCCCGCGTTGTAGTTTAAAGCCCACTCCCTTTTGAAGAGAGGGGGTCTGTGTCCCAGCAGTGGGAAAATTATAGACTGAGTATGCACTTTATCGACGACATACACGCATTTCTATTATCATTACGTTTCATAAAACAAAAAAAAAAAAGCAGTGGCACTCCGGGAGTGCCGACAAACAAAATACTTTGCCATCACTCATCGACATGTCGGATATAAATTAAAACCGAGAACATCCCGAGGACAGCCGAACACATCCGAAGCGGTGTCGGTTACGGTAACAGTGGCGCGAATTCAATGGTTTTTTCCCGTCTCAAAAACTGCCCAACGCGCCTTAAGAAGTTTTCACTTCAATAATTCCCCTTTCCTCTTCAAGTGGTTCAATGATTATTTCCAATCCCGCCTCTTTATTTTTGATCCGGATTCAGCTGATCTACATTTTGCCTCCTGATAACCATAAACTACAGTGAACAATCCGCTTGCCAAGCATAGATTATGGTGAAGCTTACCATGATTTAGGCGGATGAGCTACCCGTATGAGGGTAATTTGTATGTACGGTCACCAAAAGAGATAAGTTTGCAGGATCGTCGGATATAGTTGAAGTTTAGTAAGAAACCGATTGATGTTTTCGAATAAAATTTAATTTTATTAATAGAAAACAAACAGCTCATTCATCAAATTAAATTTCAGTCGACAACATCCATCGGTTTCTTATTAAACTTCAACTATATCCGATGACCCTGCATACTTATCACTTTTGATGATTGTACCAGTAGAATGACCATTTGTATGTATTCTTACCATTCTTACGTGCAATAATATATCTTGATCCCAGTCATTGACTATACTGCTTGTAATTCGAATCCTCAGAGAAGATTATAGATAAGAAGACAAGTTATTCCATTAATTAAAGTCAAAGCATTTATTTCAAATAGGCACATAAAAGGCACTTTTGAACGTCGAAAATTACATTAAAATAGAATTTATTCCAGTCGCCCCTTCCAATAGGTAGTTTTCGTATGGAGAAAAATGGGCAAGAAACTCCAACGTATTAGTTTTATAGACAAACGATGGAGTGAAATGTCAATTTAATACTTCAAAATGTGATCCAGGATTGATGATTAAATTCAAGTCATCATCATCTGCCTAGCCTTTTCCTAACTAACTATGTTTGTCTAACAGTTTAACCGGTTGCAGCTGAATACCAATATTAAATATGAAGCGACTGCCTATCTGACCTCTACAAGTAACTGAGTGAAACAATATCCCTTGGTAAGACTGGTTATCAGACTTTCGGGCTTCTGACTACATAGAAACGACTGTCAAAGATCCACATGTATGTTTTGAAAAGCAAAACAACCTAAAATGAGCCAACAACAGCAGCAAAGTGACCTTTAGTAAAGGGTCCCTAAGATACAGATAATCTAAAGGGAGAAATAAAATTAGTCCTTTAACTGGAAATAAAGTCCGGGATTATTAAATTATACTAGTTTTTCCCAGCGGCTTTGCCCTTGTGGAGCTGAGAGCGCTATGTCCGCTAGGTCATGGCACACCCCAGACACTCCATACAACGCTCGCAAAATAATTACCTACTACTACTACATTAAAAAATGACGTATGAATGTGTGCGTGAGGTACTTGTGTTTGCGAGCGCTCTTGTTAAAGAACTGCGACGAATACGCCGAAGTGCGGGGTGAGGTGCGGTAAACTGATGTTAGTGCGGGGAAGGGAGTGTCCTTTCTGTACGTAGTACTTTAAGTATTCTGTGGTCATGGTGTATCTGTGTGCCAAGTAAATGACATACATATCGCGGCACGGTAGTCGTGTTGAAATTAAGTAGGTACCGTATGTTAAAGGTCGAAGAATTTTGCAAAGCGGCTGGTATGACTAAAGTGACAGATTTTTTTTTTGCCACTTTACGTAGGTATATCTTTGTTTAACACTAATTTGAACACTTTTTATGTTGAATATTTTCACTTTGAACACAGTTTGGTTGATTGATTGTATTGATTCTGATACGAGTAATATCCCTGTTATTGTTACTTTCAATTGTCACTTTTGTGGTTTATTACGAATAGTCACTGTTGCTATTTTAACACTGATTATTTCAGTCACTGTTGAATTAGTCACTTTGATAACGTTTACAATGGTAAATTAGACATTTAGACATGTATATTAATGATTTTAAACACAAAAAGTACAATTTTATATATTTTAAAATTAAATGTAAACACGGACCTTATTTAACGAGGTGTCAAGCGAGACAGCGCCATATTCGACAGAGCTTATATGCGAACTGTGACTGCAGACTCATTTAATATAGCAAGTAATGGAAAATTATTACTGAAGGCGTCGGCCTCAGGACGAGCTGCTTCTCACACGGACGCCACTTGCTCCCGCGGCACCAGTCCTCTCTTCATTTTTTGACAGCTGAGATCAAAATTACAAACGTAGTATAAACTAAAGGTTGGTGTGGTATCTTACGACTTCCACGCGAACGAAGTCCCGGGCAGAAGCTAGTTTAATATAAGAATAAAAAGTTTGACCGAAAAAATCTTTTGCTGTTTGCCAAAAAATGTAGTCTGTGACTACATGGGAATTCACTTTGGTTTTCAATGAAACAAACACAACAACACAAATTTTAACAATAGTAGAATTGGAAGCTATTGTTGGATTGTTTTTTTGTCATTTACTGAAAGACACAATCAACACGTATTGGGCTCTCAATGAAATTAAAATGGAAACGGAATTTAGGTTGAAAAAATATTTTTGATAGAAACGTATTTGAATTTTGATTTTAGTGTTATTGTTGGATGTTTTTCCGATTTTCTCTAAGTTACTTAATTGAATTCTGTTGTTTTCTTTGATTAAAAAATATAATTGGTATAATTATCCTACTATTCGGAAAGATAGACAGTAAAAAACCTGATATAAGATATTTACATACTTTAAAAAGCTAACAATCTTAAAATAATAATATGCACAAGTATACAGGGTGTCCCTGGAAGTATGGATCAAATCGAATAGGGACGTGGGCAAGGTCATTTCCAAACATTTTAGCAAAAAAAAAAAATACTAAAAAAAAATTCTAAAAAAAAACAAAAAAAAATACAAAAAAAAAAAGAGAAGAAAGATCGAATTCGTGAAAACTATCAGGACTATCAATTTATTTTTTTTAGATAGCCCTGATAGTATATTTTTATGATTAATTTCTTTGAACACTAAGCGAAGTGATTGAAAAAAAAAATTAAAATCGGTCATAACTTTTGAACCGTAAAAAAATCACTGACATTCTCAGGGTTAAAAAGTTTGGAAATGACCTTGCCCACGCCCCTATTCGATTTAATCCATACTTCCAGGGACACCCTGTATAATGTATACAGGATGAAATTAAATTCATGGGCATCCTTTTAAGGGGTCTTTGTAATCATCATTATGGATGGTATTAGACGGTGTAGCCAAATAAAAAGACAGTTGTTATGGCAGCATAGATTAAATCCTTCTAAGAAAAATGTGGCGAAACATAAAAGTTATTCAAACAGACTTAAGAAAATTATAAAATAGAGACAGCATATAATAAATCGAAAATGACGTGGAAAATAATAAATGAAAATAGAAGCAACTCCCCACCAGAGTATATAAAAGAAATAAATAATGACGGAGTTACCTTCACTACACCCAAAGACATAGCGAATGCCTTTAACGACTACTTCATAAGCCAAGCAGAAAAACTCTCTACTGCTTTGACACAACTGACCACGGACAATAAAATAAATTTCTCTGCACAGTCAATGTTTTTAGCACCTATCATACCAGATGAAGTAAATAGAATTATAAAAGACTTAAAAAATAAAACTAGTGTAGGATACGACGATATTTCAACAAAGGCTCTAAAGTATGTTTCAGAAATAATATCAGAAACTCTCAGCTACATAATTAATTTAAGTATTGAGTCTGGAACCTACCCTGAGAAGCTTAAACCCACTGTCATAAAACCTTTATTTAAAAAAGACGATGAGAAAGACATTAAAAATTACAGGCCAATAGCTCTTATTCCGGTAATATCCAAAATATTTGAAAAGTGGATCTATAGGTCCATAGACGGATACCTCAACAAACATAATATACTTGTGAAAGAACAAAAAGGATTTAGGAAAGATCATTCAATAAATATGGCAATATACGACTTTCTTAATGTTATCATATCTAACATGAATGAAAGAGTCCCAATATCAGCAATATACATGGATATGACCAAAGCATTTGACTTGGTCAACCATGATATATTGCTGCGAAAATTAAATGCATATGGAATAAGGGGAAATGTTTTATCACTCATAAATTCTTACTTAAAAAATAGAACACAACATACAGAAGTAAGTCGAATTTGTAAATTAAATAAAACCTTTCGCGTTGTAAAATACATATCTAAAGAACGAAAAATATCTTATGGAGTGCCCCAAGGCAGTGTGCTAGGGCCTTTATTATTTCTTATATATATAAATGACTTTCCTCAGAATATACCCTATCCCATGACATTATTTGCTGACGACAGTACTATCATTGTTAAACTTGACAAAAATAATAAAGACTTTGAAGCTGACATAATCAATGCTTTACAACAAGCCGTTAACTGGTTAGAACATAACAACTTAATTATAAATTTAAAGAAAACAAAAATTATGAATTTTCGTCAAAGAGTAGCTAATCCAGAACTAAATATAAGCTTTAATAATGAAAAAATTGAAGAAGTTACAATTACGAAATTTTTAGGCTTAACAATCGACAATCAACTCAATTGGAAACAACATACTTCATTATTAATTCAAAAAGTTAGTAAGTTTGCTTTTGCTTTGTATAAATTAAAGAAAGTAGTCAATCAAGCAGCGGCAGTCACTGCATACTATGGATATGTCGATTCTATACTACGATACGGAGTCATGTTTTGGGGTAACTCCTGCAATAAGGACATGGTGTTCAAATCGCAAAAATGATGCATTACAGCTATTACCGGTATAAAAGTAACTGATAGCTGCAAACCTTATTTTGTATTGTGAAAAATAATGACTTTACCTTCCTTGTACATATTTGAGACTGCCTTATTTGTTAAAAAGAACATGCATCTATTCAGAAAAGCATCTGAAAATCGCTATAAAATTATTAGACCAGAATATAGACATGAATTATGCGTTCGGCCATCAAAAACCGCCTTGATGCACAAGAGCATACTCTGCATGGCCCCAAAAATATTTAAGAAGATACCAAATGGAATTAAGGACTTAAACATTATTCATTTTAAAAACAAATTAAGAGATCTACTATTGGAAAAATGTTATTATACCATTGACGAATTCCTTAATGAGAAACTGTAAATTATTTGACATTAATATTTATTAATTGACATTGTAAATTTTATTCTTTTTATATTCTATTATTGACATTGTATTATCTTTAATTCCATTCATTATTTGTTAATTGTTTAATGTTTTTGCTTGTTTTATCTGCTTAAGTTATTTTGGGTTTTATTGTAATTATTATTTTATTCTAATATGTTTACTATTCTTTTTTTATAATAATGACTATGTGAAAGAGTGTACACCTTTAAGGTAGATTTTTGAGGCACTAATTATTTATTATTAAGATCTCATGTAAAATGTACCAAAAATCACACCAATAAATGAATTGAATTGAACAACTTTTACTATGGGACCAAACCTGAAATCGCGAAAAAAAAACAGCTCTTCCCTATATTTTGTCGAGTTACGTGAACATAAATGCAAGGAACAACTGATTTTTTTAAGTCGACGTAACTGCTACTTTTTTTCTTAAGTCTTTGCTTTCCTAACGTAAATACGCTTTCTAAGTGTTTTGTCATTGAGTGTGAGTGTTTGGCAGTTGAGAATGTGTCATTCTCACTTAAATGTCTCACTCATGGTGGCACGTGTGTTAGATCATTCGGTTCCCTACAAAATGGTTGAGCTGAATGGTGCAGATCCATGCGTCATGTTCGTAAACGGGCGCCGTCGGTTGAGACTATTCATCTCTTAACTGCCAAAGCTTATTTTAAATCTTATTTCTTGTATTGTTTCTTCATTTGTGTTTTTTTTTACATTGTTCTCACATATAGAAGAAATAAGAATAATTTACCCAGGATTTTGTAATATCTTGATTTAAAAGAGTGTCCATGGAGTTTCTTGCCCGTTCTTCTCCATAGAGATCTACGCTTTGGAATAGGCAACTAGCTTCAACTTTCTGACTAACTGACCGACTACTTAATTTTGACAATTGAAATAAATGCTTTGAGTTTGAGTTTGAAATACGAGTACCTATTTAACTCATTTTTGGGAAAAATACATTTACGTCGATGTTTCTCCAAATGAGGAATATGTCTGTCCTTTACTATACATTTCGATGGGCACACAGATACACCATGACCTAGCGGATATAGCGCTCTCAGCTCCACAAGGGCAAATCCGCTGGGAAAAACTAGTATAATTTAATAATCACGGACTTTATTTCCAGCTAAAGGACTAACTTCATGTCTCCCTTAAATCTCCCTGAAGCTTATCTGTATCTCAGGGACCCTTTACTAACAGTCACTTTGCTGTTGTTGTTGACTCACTTTGGGTTGTTCTGCTTTTCAAAACATAACATAATTATGGTGTGGTTATGTTATATGTAGTTTTCAGAATAGAAATTAATTATACTGAGAATTAATTACAATGAAATTCAAACGAATTCTGAATCGAAAATTCGACTATCCTACAAGAATTTTTGTTTACATTTATGCGGCAAACATCATTAGGATGACCATAGATATGAATAAAGTCTTTTTTTTATCTAGCCTGCGCTGTTCCACTCCTGGGCAAAGGCCTCCCTCCACTCCCTCCATTTTTCGCGAGCCCGCACGTCCTCCCTCCAGGTTTGACGGAACCTATCCAGCTCGTCCCGCCATCTCCTACGTGGTCTGCCGCGACCCCGCCTCACTGTCTTAGGGTACCAATTCTGCGCTATTTGGGCCCAGTTTGTCCCATGTCCTGCCAAGTCCAATTTAAGTTGATACATACATAATCAGCCTATAATGTTCCCACTGCTGGGACACAGGTCTCCTCTCTGTGAGAGGAGACCATATAAAGTCTTAAAACTCAAAAAATATTATATGTGTCAATAGTGTTATCAATTTTAAGATCGTTCGAATTTACGTTACTTTTAAGCCATGCGTTCATGCCAAACCCATGATACGAAAGTACGTCTCTTATAATTATATAATTTGCTTAACAGAATAGAATACTCTTTATTATGTACACCATATAGATTACAGACATAAATTAAGAAATACAGCAGAACAGGAATAGGTAGCAAATGAACAATCCATTCATGCATTTCAGCCGAAAGACGTCCACTGCTGGTTATAGGCCTGTCACAATCACCGCCACTTCGGCCGGTTTTCATCCAGCGTATTCCTGCGGCCTCCTGGTCGACCGCTCGTACCGGAAGACGTAGCGTTGGAAGGCCTCCCGCAAGGTGGGCCGATGAATTTGTGAAGGCTGCAAGATTGAACAATGTTTCTCGATAATTAGAAACTATATAATTTAAATTAAATATTTTTTTTAATTTATGACAACTAGACCCAATTGTTAGTAGCATTGTTCTTAAAAACAGACTATTGTTAGTAAACGAACACAGAAACAAAAATAAAATTGTGAGTTTAGCTGTGGGGTCTTCTGACCAGCACCTCCACAGCGTGCGACAACCATGAAGGAGGTTTTCCAAAATAAAGAGGACAAATTAATTATAAAGGAAAGTTTTTATTCGGAATTTCAGCAGGAAAATCTTCTTAAAGATCAGTGACTTCTCCCGACGAGGCAATTTATTTTTGTTTCAATACAGGACAAAGGACTTATGCATGAACGATCTGCAATTCCGCCCACACAAAGTAAAGTCAGGGAAATTCATTGTTTGTCAAATTGACTACCAACTTAAATTGTCCAACGTAATTGTCATTCAAATCACAACTGTCATTCTTTCACAGTTGTATGAAATTATTATCATCATCATCTGCCTAGCCTTTTCCCAACTATGTTGGGGTTGGCTTCCAGTCTAACCGGATGCAGCTGAATACCAGTATTTTACATGGAGCGACTGCCTATTGTTTGAAATTACTATAATAGGGCTAATTAACGCAATATGTCAATTTGTTAAACAATTTATTTCCATGACTGCATTTAAGGCATCAATGAGCGGGAAAATGTCATCAAAGTAAACTTATTTTTTTTTTACCCATTTTTTTGTGTTAATTTTTCGTTATTTCTGCACAGCATACAATGCAATTTTATTGATATTATAAATGTCGCATCATTGGGTGGCCGAGATGCGAAACATCGGATCTTCTTCACGATCCAACATAGTTTTGATAGTTGTGGGCTCTGCAGTGGGTACTCGAACGAAAAGATAATTTGAATTTAAAATAACTTTAATAAACTAACAATTAACAACCGATACGCACACGTGCGTCGGAAACAAACACGTGCGTTGGTACTGTAGTGCCCGCCTCGACTGCCAGAGCTCGACTGCCTCTTATAGGCCGTCGCCACTCCTAGTCACTCCGTCAGTCCCTACTACATCCCTTCTACCGACGATCGTGTCCAAGCCGCGGTAGGGCGCGCTTGCGTTTCCGGTAACGATAATATTAGTTCACAAAACTGATTGATAGATGGCGCTGCTTGTTGCACCTTGGCGCCAACATTCCACGACATAAATATGTTTTTGCATGCTGTGTCTATCGCAACATATTGTACACAATGTTTGTATATTGCTTGTATTATAACCCCCTTACTAATAAACGTATTATATCAGATGAATAGTTACACACCGATTTCTCTCTTTCAGTCGACAGTAATTTGACTTTCGAAAGAAGAAGACAAAGCGTTGTGTAACTATACAGACGCTATACAACGTTTATTAAGTAAAGGGGTAAAACAGCTG
The DNA here is from genome assembly GCA_945859645.1 of Amphipoea oculea. Classification (NCBI taxonomy): domain Eukaryota; kingdom Metazoa; phylum Arthropoda; class Insecta; order Lepidoptera; family Noctuidae; genus Amphipoea; species Amphipoea oculea. The sequence goes on along the minus strand of OX243881.1, from coordinate 4,003,184 downwards.
TTATTACTTAGCCACAACTTTATTGGTTACTACGAGGGCTGCTATTTATGTATCCGGAATAACAAAGTGAAACAAACATATAGCATTTATTATGGTTTTATTGCTTTTCAAAGTATTCGCCATGATGATCGATGCACTTTTGCATACGTTGGAACCAATTTTCGTAGCACTTTTTCCATTCGGATTGAGGTATCTCCAAAACGTGCATTTTGAACGCATCAAAGGCCTCTTCACGGTTCGAAAAACGTTGACCACGTAATTTATTCTTCACGGTTGGGAATAAATAGAAGTCGTTGGGGGCCAAGTCGGGCCTGTACGGCGGATGACCCGTTAATTCGATCTTTTGACCTTCCAAATACCGAGTTGTTTCTGCCGATGTGTGGCAGCTGGCATTGTCATGATGAAGAAGGATTCTGCGTTGTCGGTTGTTCTTTCTTATTTCTTTAAAGACTTCTGGCAAAAAAATGCTCGTGTACCATTCAAAATAAACCGTCTTACGATGCTCTAGTGGTACTGTAGCCACATGTCCATTTATACCAAAAAAACAAGCGACCATTTGCTTCAAAGTGCTTTTTGAACGAATGACTTTTGTTGGGTCCGGCTCATCTTGGAACACTTATACCGTAGATTGTTGTTTAGTTTCAGGATCATACGCATATATCCAAGTTTCATCACCTGTGTAGATATTATAGACAGCTTTTGACGCACCCTGATTGTACTTTTGTAACATTTTTTTACACGAATCCACACGAGTCCGTTTTTGGTCAATTCTCATGTTGTGCGGAATCCAACGTGAATCCAATCGTGTAATTTTTTATAAATACTCGTCATACTTATGCCCAGAGACGCCTCTATCTCGCGATATGTAACATGACAATCTTGCATTATTAGTTCCCGCACAGCATCAATATTTTGAGGTACAACAACCGATTTAGGGCGACCTTCTTTAAATTCGTGCGTGAGCACAGACCGCCCACGATTAAAATCACTATACCAGTGATACACAGTCGTTTTCGATGGTGCTTCGTCCCCAAAAGTAGAAGTGAGTTGATCGATGCACTGTTTTTGAGTTAGCCCTCGCCGAAAATCGTAATAAATCATAGCGCGAAAATTTTCACGAGTTAAATCCATGGTGATAAAGTCACGAAATTTTCAAAATGACGCCACAAAGGAAAAACAAATGACAGCTAAATGAAACAAATTGTATTCTTCAGCCAAAGAGTTCCATTTTTGAATGTTATAATAACTTTTTTAATATTGATCTGTAACTGGCCAGTTCCGGATACATAAATAGCAGCCCTCGTAGTTGACCCGGCGATCTTCGTACCACCTCAGATTTTTTTTGGTTATTTTTTCCCATAATGGTGTAACTAACCCGACTTTGTTTTATATATCGCTCATTTGGATAAACATCGTCGACGTAAATGTATTTTTTTCCCAAAAATGAGTTAAATTATGACAAAGCACTTAGAAAACGTATTTACGAAAGGAAAGCAAAGACGTTAAAAATAAATAAAGTAGCAGTTACGTCGATGTTTCTCCAAATGGGCGATACATAGATTTCTTTGAGAGGGTTTTCAAAGAAATAATGAATTAGATTAAATTAAGGGCCTGTTCACACCACGTTTTTAAACCTAGCTTTTATCCTACAGAAGGTCTACAGGCTGCCTCCGACTCGCGTGCGTATCGCATCTGTATCGCTACAAACGCGCGTCAACGCTGCGTTTAAAAAACGTGGTGCGCACAGGCCCTTAGTTCTGCAATAAAACGGTAAGTGACTCTACCGTAGGAGTGCTCAATATAATTAAACTAGCTCCTGCCCACGACTTCGTTCGAACGGAAGCTGAATACAGCACAACTTACTAAAGTAACAGTCACATTTTCGCCCTCGTCCTCTGACCTACCGCGACATCGCCCGCCCACTCTATTTATTCGATTACGTTAAGCGTTCTTTTTTTCTTTTTTCTCGGCTCCTAAGGGACATATTATGATGTTAAATAGCCTATAAGTTCGCTGAAGAATGGGGCTATCAAATACAAAAAAAAAAAAAACATTTGTTCAAATCCGAGTGGTAGTTCTAAAGATTAGTGCATTCAAATCAAATCAAATCAAATCAAAATCATTTATTTGCGTAAATAAGGTAGGTACAGAGAGATCTTAAAGATAAGGTATATGAATCTCTTATTCTGCCATTAATGTCGGCGTGCAAATTTTACATAATTATTTAATATCGAAGCATTCTATATTATATTAATTAAGAAATAAAAGGAATTATTAAGAATTATTATAAGTTTGAATCAGGCATGCAGTTAGTAAATATTGTATTAAATCGAGTCTTATTTGGTAACAATTAATTATTTATAATAGTATCTGATATTACAATGCAGGACTTACACCTTATAATCTAGGAACTCAAGTACACTATAAAAGCATTTATCAATCAATATTTTTGTCAAGATACGCTTAAATTTAAAAAATGGGAGTGACGTAATTGTATTCGGAATTTTATTGTACAATTTAATGCACATGATAAAACTGTTGTTCGATGTGACTGTAAGATTTGTCTTGGGTTTATATAACTTGTTGGTGTTATGAGATCGAGGGGCATAGTAGCTTGTCGCTTTCTGAAAAAGACTCCTATGCTTGAAAACGAATATACAAGATTCCAAGATATAAATACACGGTAAAATAAACTCTTCAGTTTTATTATATTATCTAGCTAAAGTTTGTGAGTGTGTATGTGTGTGTGTGTTTATATGTTTGTTACTTCTTCACGCTCAAACGGCTAAACCAATTTTGATAAAATTTTGTACGGAGGTAGCTGACACCCTGGATTAACATATAGGCTCTCGAAATTCTCACGGGATCGACATTTATTTCGGCGGGTGAAACCGCGGGGCAAACAAGTTTATTTGTTACCTTTTCACGCCTAAACCACTGAACCGATCGTCTCGAAATTTTGGAAATACGTTCTCAGGTGTACAGAAACGGACATAGGGTACCTTTCATCCCGAAAAAAAGTGTTGTTCCCGAGGAAAACAACAATACACGTGGCGCCATCTATTATCATAATAACGTTATTGTTATTTTCCGAGGAAACAACAGCACGTTTTTGGGATGAAAGGTGCCCTATGTCCGTTTCTGTACTCCTGATAATGTATTAGCAAATTTTCAGGATGACTGATTCAGTGGTTTAGGCGTGAAAAGGTAACAAACAAACTTACCTTCGCATTTATAATATTAGTTTGGATTAGGATAGTATAGATAACTTAATACTAGAACCTTTTGATAGGTAAATGGAAATCAGAAATGAAGAGATCCGCAGAAAGAACCAAGGTCACCGGCATAGCCCGAAGAATTGTCAAACTTAAGTGGCAGTGGGCAGGGCACGTTGCTCGTGGAACAGATGGCCGAAGAGGCCGAAGGGTTCTGGAGTGGCGACCGCGTACCGGAAGACGTAGCGTTGGAAGGCCTCCCACAAGGTGGACCGATGACCTTGTGATGTCCGCAGGAACTCGTTGGATGCGAGAAGCACAGAACCGGTCGAAGTGGAGGTGCTTGGGGGAGGCCTATGTCCAGCAGTGGAAGTCTTTCGGCTGAAATGCTGATGATGATGAGGTAAATGGACAGTTATTTTTCACTATTAATGGCCGATTTCTATATGTATTTTTTTTTTTTTAGTTATTGTTTAAAATCAAGACTTGTATCTTTACCCATAATTAGGCATCATCAAAGCTTTGCAGAGTAGGGTCTTATATGGAAGTATCTGATAGCTCATCACATCTGCCTAGCCTTTTCCCAACTATGTTAGTGTCGGCTTCCAGTCTAACCGGAAGCAGCTGAATACCAGTATTTTACATGGAGCGACTGCCTATCTGACCTCCACAACCCAGTTACTGAGTAATACGATACCCCTTGATACGACTGGTTGGTCACTGACTTTCGGGCTTCTGACTACCCGTAACGACTGTCAAAGATCTACAAATGACAGCCAGGACCAACGGCTTAACGTGCTTTCCGAGGCACGGAGGGGTCTCGATATGTAAACATGGTCACCCATCCACAGACCAACCGCGGCAAGCGTAGCTTAACCTGATTGATCGACCTGTGCGGCTGCTACTATTTAGCCACGGGTCTCTCCTCATAAGGAAGTAGCTATCACAGATAAAATTAGCTTACGAATCTATTTAAATGCCCCGTTTGGCAATAAAATATGCTACCATTGCTGCATTGGTAAACAAAACGATTCTTTTTTGTTTATACGAACTGAGCATAAGCAGTTACCGTTACTGACAGATAGCGCACATCTTAAACCAGGAAGAGAAGATAATTTTGTTCCGAAGGGCTTCGCTTGTGCCCGGGCCATACCAACGGGAAACGCCGTTGTTTATCGCGATGTTGGGCGTTAACCGTAGGTGTAGCCACAACTTATCGCGATAGTAAAAATAACAATGCATACAGGGATAATCGTCGGTTGGTGCCACATTTCATTAAAATTCCTTAAGCCAACTCGCAGAGGCCCTCTGCGAATTGGCTACGGCCGCTCGTACGCCTTCCAAAGGACCGGGACCCCATGGTCCCGAGATATGTGAAATCAAACAAAAATATAATAATAATTTTATTTCCGACATAATTCCAGTCCATAGTTTTAACTCATGCAATTAAAATTAATTATAAGATATAATAAGTTCCAAAATAGCTAAAAACCCAAAAAATACAATTGTGACTAATTAAATTTAAATATTATAAAAATTACAGAATCGTATAAAAATAAAAAAAATAAAATGTGAAATATAAAATTGACAAAATTGTAAAAATATTATGTATTTTAATTTTAAAACGGCATTTACATTGACGATTCACGTTAGGCGATTACTCGGGTGGCGGTATTTTTTGAGATCAAAGAGATTTATCGCAAGAATTATTGCCAACGTTGAAGCCACACTTACGTTTGTCATTGCAATTATCGGAATAATTACCGCGGTGTTTACGGCGATCATGAGCATTGCCGTTTCCCGTTAGTGTGGCCCGGGCATAATGTATTGGCTAAATATACTCATAAGGCTTCTAAAGAATAGAATAGACTACTCTTTGTTATGTACACCATATAAATTACGGACATAAATATAGAAACTTTACAATGGGTGACACAATGGGCGGTCTTATCGCTAAGAGCGATCTTTTAAAGACAACCTTTGGATGGATTAAAAACGGGAAGGACAGACAAATACTGTAGGTAGTCTGTGACTGTGGTGTACCATTTACACAATACAATAAATACATACATAAAGTACTATTAATCTATATAAATATTTACATATACATAATAATAAACATGAAACAGGAGCAAAGAAAATACAATGACGATGTTTAAGGAGAGAGAAAGTGCTTTAAAAGAATGTTACAAACAATCTAAATTACGATGGATGGATGTCATTAACATTGGCAAAAGACGTCCAATTTGGCAAACAAAAATTATAGTAATAGACAAAACAAGACAAGAGTACAGTCATAACCATAAATCTTTTATATTTACTTCTTTTAAAGCTAAAGCCCTTTACATTAACCTTGAAAGACTGGCGCTGCTCGATATGCAAGCCAGACCTTTGAAAACATGCTCCGCTCGCAAAACGGTGTTGTGCGATAATTTGCTGTCTAAGCAAAGTTTACGAACTATCGTTTTGCGGCTAGCATCATGAACGGACACACGGCATGAAAGAACGATAGAGCGATAGATTTCATACCGTATATTAAAAAAAACCAGGCAAGTGCGAGTCGGACTCGCGCAACGAGGGTTCCGTACCAACCTGTTTAAAATATTTTTATTATATGATGTAACTAAAACTTTACGGTTTTCGCAATTTTTCCTTTACCTGTGCTATAAGACGTTGCTTCGTACCTTTCAAGAGTCTGAGTTCACGGGAAGTACCCTGTAGGTTTTGATTCCCTTGCTAGTGTCGAAAATTTAAGGCATAAACGGCTATATCTTTTGATTGCGTTGGCTTAGAAGTTTGATTTTTTCACAGCTCCAAGAGACAGTAGATTTGAGTATTTGATATAAATTCCAGCTTGGTACCTCCACGCGTTCCTTAGAAAAAGGGTCTTGACAGACAGACAGACGGACGGACGGACTGACAACAAAGTGATCCTATAAGGGTTCCGTTTTTTCCTTTCGAGCTACGGGACCCTAAAAAAACATAATACTATCTGAAGGCCAATTCCCATAGTTAAAAACGTTCATAAAATCTAGTCGTAATCTCATCTCAGCGACAATATCAATGTAAAAAATGTAGGGAAATGGGAGGAGTTTTTGACAGATCAAGACAGATCAGACTGTGAACGTTCTTAAAATTATGAGAAGCGCCCCTTTTATCATTAACTGCCTAGCCTTTTCCCAACTATGTTGAGGTCGGCTCCCAACCATCAAAGTGTTGCCCACAAATAAATTCAGAGGAACAATATTTGCCTGGCTTTTAGACAACTGTTTCTATTCAGTTAATACATTTTTAAATTATGAATTTTGACATTACTTACATTTTATCAATACTTTGTGTGTGTATGTATACCTATTCACTTGTACTGTTTTTTTTTGACATAAATAAAATTGTACTTATAAAACTTGACATTGTATAAAAAATACCAATTTTTATATGAACGAATTTATAATTATGTTAATGGGGATATATCTTCTTCTTAGGGTTTCGATGACAAACTAACTAGGTCCTATGATTATATTGTTGCGGCCTAAAACTTGGCCACTTTGAATTTGTAAGTAATTTTAGTATTTCTACACCGGCAACGATAGTGTATGTGAAACTGTTTAATATTAAGGTCTTAATGTACTATATACTCAGAAATAAATAAATCTTAATCTATAACAAAACACTATCTTATACACATAATCAGCCTCCAGCCCCCTTATTCACAAACACTCGATATGCTTCCGTATCGTATCGAACATTAATCATTGTTATCGTAGGAGTCTTCTCAATGCTGTTCACAAGTCCAAAACCCAAAAATTTTGTCAGTTTAAATCAAATAGACGCCCGCTTTTCTTCCAACAGCTATTTGCTGTTGAGGGGAAGTCAAATCAGGTTATCAAAATGCCAAGTTTTCGATACGATAGCCTGTCGTATGGTTGTGAATCAGGGCTCTGGACTCCGGCTCTCCCTGTGTGTGATCTGATCACAAATAAACATCTTACTTATTCAACTTATACGTAATCAATGCCTTATAGTTCATCGTGTTCATACTTCTACCACAGAATACTTAAAAGTACTACGTACTTCTACTAACACCGTATAGAGATTTAATACGCTGCAGCGATTTGCAATCTTGCCTACACCGCTGGCTGTACGAGTAGAACTCTCAACTTCAGTCGACAGTCGTTCGCTGTGTTCCAACCGCCGCGCATGCCTCAATGCGCCGACTGTACCGTACCGAACTTTACACTTGCGAAACAACGTATAATAAATCTTCGAAAAATTTTAAAAAACGAATTCTTTGTTTGAAATAAATACCTATTTCTTTTTAATAACCGTGCGTGAGTTTCGAGTTCGAACTTTTTTGGATGAGAACTTTTTATTATTATTCGAATTTCGAAATGTGATTAAACAATAATAGTGAATGTGTTTTTATCAAGAGTTTTCATTTACTGTTGAAGTGATTTAAGTGCGAATTTTTATTGTAAAATACTATTTAAAAATCGAGTGTCAGTGAAAAGTTTTTCAAAAGTTGACGAATTGTTTGTTTCCTTTGAAAAATTTAAGTGAGTGTGTTATTAGAGAATTACAGTTCATTAAGAAATCGTTGAATTGATGCCAAAACTCTTATGGAACGTAAGTAAATAATTGTTGGCATTGTATTGACGTTTTTAATCGTTTTTAGAAATACGGTTGTGTGTTTAGAGCGGGTATTAATCGAATTATTTTTAGCTCTTGGGAAACGTACGTGTGTTATCTATCCGTCAAGGCATGTTCTTTCGAAACTTATTAGACATTGTTTTTATACCAAGACACAATATTTATTCTAAGTATTTAATTAGGGCAATATAATTATAATATTATCAGCTGTGGTAATCATTTTTGTATTTAATTTATGTCACGTATTTTTTTTTAATTATATATGGCGAAGTGAGACTGGTTGTCTTTTACGATCGAGTGTACTATTTCTTAATTACATGCACGGGCTATTTAAGTTCAATAACAATAGAAGATATATTTATGTAAGAAAATGTCTAACAATAGAACTATATGAATTTTTTTTTATATATAAAAACTATGTTTGTTCTCACTTAAAAATATAATTACTATAATATTTGTAGTGCCAATAGGTACTTACAAGAAAAACGTTTAAATTTTTCTTGTCTTGGAGTATTTCATCTTCCTTTCTAAAATGGAAATTACTTAATTTTTTCATGCATAAAAGGAGGAATCTTCATTAACTTCTTATTTTAACGAAGTAGTCGTTTATTTTTTGTGCGAAGTTTCATAAATATTTCAAGCTTACGTCAAGGTCGTTATAACAATTAGGTAGGTACTTAAAATACTCTGCCTCTTTAATAGATAAGGACTCTATACCTATTTTTCAAATTAAGTAGTAAGATTCTAGAATTCAAATTATTTTACGTTTCATTTTCAATAAAAACTTAAGTCTTTATTAAGCCTCTTTTCAAAATTAAGAAATAAATTAAAAATTTCAGAGTATGATTTTAAACGGGCAAAAATGCTTTTTGACTATAAAATTATTTGATAACAAATGGCAGCTGTAAACCATCGTATAGTTAATTGGCTGTGTTAATACAATATGACAAAAACCACCATTAAATTGAAACTTCACTAAAGGTGAAACATCTGAGTATCACAAACTACTAAAATATTTATTGGACATCTCTAGACTTAGTCGCTTAAGGGCGAATTCTACGAAATTTTTATACCTAGAATAATTCATAACCCCTGAGAATAAATTTTAAATTTTTGACAGTTTTTCCATACTAGAACTGTTAGACGTCAATTTTATTCCACGAATAAAAGATTTTGGTAAGACTTTGGTAAAATCAGCCCTAAGTCCACTAAGTATAGTTCTTTTTTGTATAAAGGTCAGGGGAATAAATTGTTAAATAGTTCTTAAAAAAAAAGAAAAGAAAAAGTATTTATTGCGACTCGTACAGGAAGATCACAAACTAAACATAGTTAAAAATAAAAAAAAATACCATATTAGGTATATAAAAAAAAAGCAACAAAAAGAAAAATGAAACAGAACGTCTTTTACGAGGCCAAAAGGCTGATTAAAACCAAAGTACTAGCTTAAAGTCAGACTTTCGGGAACTTCAAAGACTCTCTTTCGGGGACTTTCTTGAACTTAAAAGTATCTTGAGCAAAATGCAAGCTTGACTTAGTTTGGAAGTTGGTAGATCATCAATTACCATCAAATACCTTTTTCAATTGGGATCCCTTCTTTTCGCATAATGTTCTTTGTCCTAATATACTTCGGCATAACGATTTTGGCACAATTTGTTTTGGCATAATAATACTTCGGCATAATTTTTTTAGGCATACATTTTATTTTGGCATAATCATCTTATAGACTAATTTGTTTTGGCATAAATTGGATTCGCATAATACTAAACGACGTCAGGGGCGCCCCGAGGTTTGGTTTGGTTAGGTTCCTTTAAGCCCTGCAGACAGAAATAGGAGCCCCGCGTAGCGGGGCTCTGTCGACCTGACGTGCGTCGTTAGAAATAAAACGCTCATGCTAAATTTTATGCTTTAGAATGTTATGCTTAATCATTATTATGACTAGAGAAATTATGCTTAAAAAAATTATGCGTAAGCTGTTATGCGTAATTATATTATGCGAAAATATAATTATGCCAAACAAAATCATGCTAAGTTATATTAGGTCTTAAAATTTTATGCAAATGGATAGGGAACCTTTAAATTGTACTGTACATAGATTAAGTTTTTGTTGTACTTTGAGAGCGAAATAAATTATATTTTTACTAAATTATATAGTATTATTATTATGAGCCTGTTATGTTCCACTGCAGCGGAAAGGCCTTCCTTCCGTCTTTCCATATTCTCCTGTCTTTTGCTACATCTGGCCAATCCTTTAGATATGCGTCCAATTCGTCACGCCATCTTTTTCTGGGCCTACCGCATCGCCGATTCCTGTTATTCGGAATCCAGTCAGTGGCTACTTTTGCCCAATTCTGTCAAATTATATTTTATTATTATTAAAAAGCGACGAGGAAAAACTTTGGTAGAACGACTATAGTATATTTATTTATTTTTGCACAATTTATTACATTTACTAAACTGTTGACATTACAATATAAAAGGTGCTATAAAAATATCTGCCACAGCTTCAATGGGAGACGGTATTTTTTATATAGATTACAGTAGTCAAGAAATTTGGTACCCCGGAATAGTTAAATCAATTTGAGAAAATAAAGTAATTAAATAAACATTTACTCTATTCTGCATAACGTGGTTCACAAACTACGCATGATGTGTCGCTTCGTCACATTTTGCGAAATTAAAAGCAGCGCGGCAACAGCTACTTACTATAGGACGGTTTCATGCAACTAAATCAATTAAAAATTACACGCACATTTTTTTGTATGAAAAAAATGAATAATGTATCTTTACTACTGTAATCTATGTACAGAATACTGTCTCCCATTGAAGCCGTGGCAGGTATTTTTTTGCACTTATATAATACCGCTAGTAACAGTCACAATACCCCCTGTACTAGTTGATACTATATTATATGAGGGGGCTCAACTTTATACCTCTATAATATAATGTTCCACAACTATCACACAATGCCATCTAGTCCCAACCTAAGCAGAGCTTGTGTTATGGGTACTAGACAACTGATAAACATACTTATATATTTCTAAATACATACATATTATATGTAGATAAATTACACCCAGACACGGAACAAATGATCGTGCTCATCACACAAACATTTGTCTGTCTGTGGCATAAAATAAATTTTATGTAGAATTAAATTAAGCCTAAAATCGTGTAGGTAGGTGCGGTTTCTAATGGATTCAAAGCAATCACTCGCCACTGACATCCGAAAAAAAACATAGTTTGTGTAAAACCGGAACTTAATAAATGGTGATTAAATGAATGACCTGACATGGCATAAATTCAATGTGCCAGTGTAATGAAATTTTATACACACTCGTTCTTTCACTTTATGTGAAGAAAACTGAACTTTTAATGATAAATTATTTTATTTCTGTACTAACTTCTGCCCGCGACTTCGTCCGCTTGAAAGTTCACTCTCCCCCCATTCACCCTCTTAGGGGTGGGATTTCGAAAAACCCTTTCTTAGTGGATACCTACTCGTTACAAAGAACGCACCCTTCGAATTTCATGTCTCTAGGACCAGCGGTTTAGGCTGTGCGTTGATATATCAATCAGTAAGGACTGAACTTTTGTAAGTTCGTACTAAGCCGTCTTAGAAACACACCGTCACACACACACGTCGTTCGGCACACCCTGGCCAATCGACTTCTTCGATTGGCTAATCCTTTCACCGTGATCTTAAAAAGAAGTTGGCAAAGGAAATGCGGTCGGAGAGACTTTTAAAAAAGCCTACGTACAACGTCGTAATTCGAGGTTTGGCTCTCGCCTATTTCCTCCTCCAATATTGGACCAATTTAAAAGGTATTTCATAAATTGAACAACAAGTATATATACTGTGTCCTTATGTTTAACTTTTTTCATTTGTCAACTTTGTACACTAGGCTTCTGTTGACAGCGGTTTAAATCGGCATTTTTTGAGGGTTCTAGAGCTTAAAAAAATAATGTAGCATAAAAAAAAAAACATAGGGACATACAAATAGTTAACCTCTCACATGTTTGCCCGGCTACCTGTCAAAACACCCCACGCGTCGGAGTAGTTGAATCGGCGCAGTAAATTGACAATAGAACAATGACACTGTTGTGTACACTTGGTGTACCGTTGACGTTTCGAGCACTTTCTCTTATGTACACTTGGTGTACATTTGACGCTTAAGGGCTTAGTATTTATTATTCTGTAAAAAAACATTGCTTTACTGTCATTAACCAGAAAGAAAACAGGTGAGAGCGTTTCTATGGAGAAACGACCACCCGCATTTCCTCTTAATCGGCACTTCTTAGGGCCAGACAGTCCACTGAGAATACCAACTCCAATATAAAAAGATGTTTGAACTTTTTGCCATCAATACGCTAAGACGAAGAAGTCTTATCAAGGGGTATCGTGTAACCCAGTAACTGGGTTGTGAAGGTCAGAATCAGCATTTTTCGAACATCAGAATTACATAAGACAGTCCCCCGAAACTCCCGCCCTTCACCATTTCCTAGTGCTTTCGCTGGGAAGAAGTGGCGCAACAAACTCCACACCACTCGTTCATATACAAAAATATAATTATGTAAATACTGAAACTTTTTAAGTATAACACTAAATCTTCTGTGCGACTAGTGGTCATCGATCTCGAATATAGAAAGCATTTGCTTTAAGAAATAAAAACAAAACACACTCGGATAAAATAATATTTTGATCTATTGTAGCATTGTAGAAATATTTATCAAAATGTATTCAGAATTTTAGGAATAGGAGATTTTCCAGGCGGACTTCCAAGAATGTACTAATCTGCTTAGCGTTTTCACAACTATTTTGCGGTCAGCTTCCAGTCTAACCGGATGCAGCTGAATACCAGTATTGTACATTCAGGGATTACTCCAAGAATGTAGGTATGTTATGTATTTAAAAAGTATGACTACTACATCACGTGGTTAAATTTTTGACATAAAGGTTTGACATTTAGGTACTTAAATCTATTTTTTGGTGACGCTTGCCAATAACCAATCCATGGCTTGTGGTTGCCATAAAGGACCCCGCACAAAATTTTAGGGAAAAGCCGTTTGGCGAATTTGGCTGGTAGAATACAGCCTTTAATCATCATCATCTGCCTAGCCTTTTGCCAACTATGTTGGGGTCGGCTTCCAGTCTAACCGGATGCAGCTGAATACTAGTATTTTACATGGAGCGACTGCCTATCTGACCTCCACAACCCAGTTACTGGGTAATACGATACCCCTTGGTAAGACTGGTTATCAGACTTTCGGGCTTCTGACTACCCGTAACGACTGTCAAAGATCCACGAATGACAAATACAGCCTTTAATATGCTAAATAAAAGTCAATAAATGTGCGCAAAAAAAAAACAGTGGCTAGTTTTAGAGATATATAATTTTTTATGTTGAAGTCAATTTTCAATTCATATTTTATTTAATAAAAGCAAAAGTAAAAAAAAATACTGTACAAAGGCGGACTTAATGCCTGAGGCATTTATTTTATGATTTTAAAACTTATTCCTACGTCCTTAGGTACGTGTTATACATATATTTCGAATAGTTTGGAAAATTATAATAGTTTCCCCGTATCAAAAATTCTAAACACTATCTGTTCATTTGAATATTTTGACATTGGAGTAACCGAGTAAAGATATTGGCACCCGGGTTATAGGATATCATTCGAATGATATGTAGCAGTCGAAGATCGGGATCGAGATTAGGACAGGAGATACATTATTAATTTCGGGTGTAAGCTCTTCTACTAGTAAAACCAGCGGAGTAATTGCGTAACTCACTATCAGAAGCAATGAGTTTCATTTTGACAGTTTGACAACATTCATTGCGTTATTTACGTTGTTGAGCAGACAAACTTTTCGAACATATGAAGCAATGGCTTAGCAATATCCTTTAAAATGATTGATGATGAGATTGTGACTAAAAGTTTGTTACTTAATTACCCCCTTACTAATAAACATTGTATAGCGTCTGTATAGTTACACAACGCTTTGTCTTCTTCTTTCGAAAGTCAAATTACTGACGACTGAAAGAGAGAAATCGGTGTGTAACTGTTCATCAGAATGCTTATTCTCGTAAATTAAAACGTTCAAAATCTAGTCGCAGTATCATCTCGGCGACAAACAAATGTCAATGGCCAATCTTTGTTTGACCAGGGGGATTAAAAAGGCCACTTTGGCAGAATCATAAAATGATAACATTATGAATCATAATAAAAGTCGTAAAATGGTCACAAACTGACAATTCATAATATTATTTGCGTACAATTTCATATCACCCAATTCATCTGTTTGACTGTTTTGTACGGAGATTCGTAAAATGGTTCACAAAATATGAATTGCTTTAATGTCAAATAATGTAATGAATTGTCAGTTTGTGACCATTTTAAGACTTTTATTATGATTCATAATGTTATCCTTTTATGATTCTGCCAAAGTGGCCTTTTTAGGTGTGCAGGGACCACTTTGATTTCTGCAGCGCTAAACTCAAAAGTAACATGCGTTAACAGTACCTACCTAAAACTACCTACCTACCTAAAACTACCTACCTACCTAAAAAAACAAAAAATGTTAACAGAAAATTTATAATTCGGTTTGCATCGATGTGGTTTTTAAGCTTGCATCTTCATTAATAATCTCTAAGATCTTTTGTAGTTCCCCTACATGATCTAAAGCGCGGTGACTGTCGGACTGCATAGAAAAGTGCTGGTAACGTATTGCACAATATGAAGCAATTATCTATTTACAAAAAAATCTATTGTATGTATATTAGTATGGTTTTTATTGTAAAAAGAAAGTTTTTAGAGTTATCTTCATGATTTTTTTCTAACACACTATATATCTACTTAGCATATATCCTGAAGAAACACATATATTTTTCTGGTTTTGTTTATTGTAGTGGATCGTATACTGGTCGTATGGATCGTATCTGGTTTTGTTTATTGTTTCTGAATAACGTAACATAATCAGCCTATAACGTTCCCACTGCTGGGACACAGGCCTCCTCTCTGTGAGAGGGAGTGGGCCGTAATCCACCACCCGGGCCCAGTGCGGGTTGGTGGATGTCACATGTCTTCGAATTTTTGGTTCTAGGACATGCCGGTTTCCTCACGATGTTTTCCTTCACCGTTTTGAGAGCAGTGGTGATGAAATAATTTACACAAAGTAAAGCGCCTGTCGGGGTTCGAACCTACGACCTACAACTTGTAAGTCGCGGCTGATACCACTGGGCCACCACTGCTCTGTTGTTTCTAAAACTTGCGTTTTTTGCGTTTAGGTCCTGTAAGCTCCTTAAGCTCTTGCGAACTAATACTGGATGGAGAGCAATGGTATAGATAGAATGTTAGAAAATATGTAGATAAAACTTAATGATACTTCATTTTGGCAGCGCCATACGTACCTTCAATAAAATAAATATTTTATTGCAAAAATAAATTTTGATTACGACTTTCGCGTTGTGACACTCGCGACACAAACTTATTGACTTTTTTATGGTTCTCTGCAATTTATGAGTTTTATGATTTCGGCTGTCAGTCAGTCACATCGTAAAAATTCAGATATTAAAAACACTGATTTTTGATAAGCTTAATTGTCTTTTGTGCTTAAGCTTATAATAACAGCCGCACAGGTCGATCGATCAGGTTAAGTTACATTTGCCGCGGTTGGTCTGTGGATGGGTGAACATCTTTACATACCGAGACCCCTCCGTGCCTCGGAAAGCACGTTAAGCCGTTGGTCCCGGCTGAGATTCGTGGATCTTTGACAGTCGTTACGTGTAGAAGCCCGAAAGTCTGACAAACAGTCTTACCAAGGGGTATCGTATTACCCAGCAACATCAGATTTGTGGAAGTCAGATAGGCAGTCGCTCCATGTAAAATACTGGTATTCAGCGGATCCGGTCAGACTGGAAGCTGACCCAAACACAGATGATGATGAATTTTGAGGTTTTGCCTAAATTAAGAAAGCGGAACATTAACCTTATGAAATCGTATCAGATCTAATCTGCCCGTCCTCCTTTCAGGCCCTAGGAGCTGTGGTGGTGACAATGATTAATCTGTCAAGCTCCGCTAATGAGACTTTCTATTGATTTTCTATTGTTTCGTCGCCGATCGGCGACGCGCGCCGCTTGATTGGATAAACAGAACTTACAAAAAAAAAAAAAAACAGTGGCACTCCGGGAGTGCCGACAGATAGTAAAAACAAAACACAAACAGAATACTTTGCCATCCATCACTCACTGACATATCGGATATACATTAAAACCGAGGACAGCCGAAAACATCCGAAGCGGTGTCGGTTACGGTAACAGTGGCGCGAATTCAATGGTTTTTCCCATCTCAAAAAATGTCCAACGGCCCTAAAGTAGTTTTCACTTCAAAAAAAAAAATAGTTTAACAAGTCCTTACGACTTTTTGTGGTTTAAATTAAATTGCAACGTACGTATACGATGTTTGGGTAATCGAATCGAGCTTCAGATAAGTTATCGTTAGATTCTGAAGCAAGTAACCTGATTCTCATGCAGTGCAACATTGCAGCTAGCGGTTATCAAATAATTGGTACCATTGTTTGGAATTCTGAATACAGATTTGATCTCAAACTACCTGACAGACCTTCCGTGTGGACGAGGTCTGAAATTGGATTAATCTACTAGATTTCGAGTGTTTCAATAATAATATTTAAGGAGAAGCGCTAGGGTTAGTCCACGAAATACAAATTTTATTTTCAACTTATGAATCAACTAGCTGCGCCCCGCGGTTTCACCCGCATAAGTTTCGATCCCGTGGAGATATCGGGGTAAAAACTATCCTATGTCCTTCCCCGGGACTCAAACTATCTCTATACCAAATTTCATCTAAATCTGTTCAGTGGTGAAGAGGTAACAGACAGACAAACAGACACTCTTTCGCATTTATAATATTTTTATATAGTACTAGCTGCGCCCCGCGGTTTCACCCGCATAAGTGTCGATCCCGTAGGAATATCGGAATACAAAGTAGCTTTTATGTTAATCCAGGGTGTCAGCTACCTTATGGAAGGAGCGACTTTCGCAACCCAGCGCAGGGCACGCCACGATAGTGGCGGTAAGACCCCTCTTTGAGGAGTGGCTAGAGAGGCGTCACGGCGTCCTCACCTATCGCCTGACGCAGGTCCTCACCGGACACGGATGTTTTGGGAGGTTCCTGCACATCATCAGGCGGGAGGAGACGCCCGGGTGTCACCACTGCGAGGATCGCCCAGAGGACACGGTGGAGCATACGGTGGAGGTATGCCCCGCATGGGCGGAGCACCGCCGTGCCCTCGTAGAGGCGATCGATAGCGGCGGCGACCTCTCGCGTCCGGCCCTGGTTCAAGCCATGGTCCGGGGCGAGAGGGAGTGGGAGGCCGTCACCTCCTTCTGCGAAGCAGTCATGCTAGCGAAGGAGGTGGCGGAACGGCTAAGGGAGAGAGCCTCACACCCCAGCCGCCGCGGGAGACGCTCCGGGCGTCGGGAGCCGCGTGACGACTCCCGGCCACCGTAGGCGCGGGCCTGCGGACGGAGAGTAATGGGTAGCTCACCGTCCGATCAGGACCAGGCCCGTGCCGGACGGCGCGTACGTGTTCCACGCGCGCCTCAAAGAGATGTCAGCATAAAGGAAGGGGCCTGCCAGGGCCGAAGCCTGCCGGGGGTGCGGGATTGTCCGAAAGGGTTACCGCTACCCCGGAACATAAAGGGCTAAGGAAGGAACACGGATGGGTTTTAGTCAGTAAGAGTCTGACACTCCCTTCGCTCCACCCAGAGCGGGAGGGGTCATTTGATGATTTCCCATCCATAAAAAAAAAAAAAAAAAGGGTGTCAGCTACCTCCATACAAAATTTTGTCAAAATTGGTCCAGCCGTTTGAGCGTGAAGAGGTAACAGACAGACACACTTTCGCATTTATAATATTAGTATGGATTGCCATAGTACGCCATTACAGTTTTGTTTTAATATTATAAACATTCATTAATATTCTGTTCATTACTGTTGCTTTATTTTATTGCCAAAGTTTGTCTGTGATCTATTCAAAATAGTTTTGAAGTACGAGTACAACTCAGCTGATATATTATGATACGACAATATTATTATTTTATGACCAAAATATGGCGTAGAATAAATACACTTGCGCTGGAAATTGCATTTATTAATACTATCTCTAAAATGTTATTAAAGACTGCAGAGACACCACACTAATATTATAAAGGCGAAAGTTTGTGAGTGTGTGTGTGTTTTTATGTTTGTTAGTTCTTTATGCTCAAACGGCTGGACCAATTTTGATAACATTTTCTATGGAGGTAGCTGACACCCTGGATTAACATAAAGGCTATAGTTTTTATCCCAATACACTGATATTATAAAGGCGTAATTTTGTGAGTGTGTGTGTTTATATGTTTGTTACTCTTTACGCTCAAACGGTTGGACCAATTTTGGAAACAATATGTATGGAGGTAGCTGACACCCTGGATTAACATATAGACTAGTTTTTATCCCGATATTCTCATGGGATCGAAACTTATGCGGGTGAAACCGCAGGGCGCAGCTAAAGCTGAAGAGTTTGTTTCTTTGAACGTGCTGACCTCTGAATCTACCAGTCGAATTTGAAAACTTCTTTTTGCACTAAGGAAGGCCCGTTGAATCGCTTGTTAAAACGATGCAAGTCATTTTCTTGCTTCAAGTTTATTGTATGGCGTAGGCAAGGAACTGCCGCAATCAACGTGGCCACCTACTGGGCACAACTACATTAAAAAAAAAAAAAACAGTGGCACTCCGGGAGTGCAGACAGAAGTGAAAACAAAACACAAACAGAATACTTTGCGATCACTCACTGACATATCGGATATACATTAAAACCGAGTACATCCCGAGGACAGCCGAACACATCCGAAGCGGTGTCGGTTACGGTAACAGTGGCGCGAATTCAATAGTTTTTTCAAGTTTTCACTTCAAAATCGAGTAAGAGTACCATCGATATGAAAAGAAAAAGAAGGCAAGGAACTACATCATGTAAAAATAGGGTTTAAAGGATAAAATACAATAAAATACTCTTTATTAAAGAAGAATGGAAGAGCAGTGGTGGCCCAGTGGTAAAGGCCGCGACTTACGAGTTGTAGGTCGTAGGTTCGAACCCAGACAGGCGCTTTACTTTGTGTAAATTATTTCATCACCACTGCTCTCAAAACGGTGAAGGAAAACATCGTGAGGAAACCGGCATATCCTAGTACCAAAAATTCGAAGACATGTGACATCTACCAACCCGCACTGGGCCCGCGTGGTAGATTACGGTCCACTCCCTCTCACAGAGAGGAGGCCTGTGTCCCAGCAGTGGGAACATTATAGGCTGATTACGTACTCTTTATTATGAACACAATATAAATTACAGACATAAATATAGAAACTTTACAATCGGTGACACAATGGGTGGTCTTATCGCTAAGAGCGATCTTATAAAGACAACCTTTGGATGGATTAAAAAGGGGAAGGACAGACAAATACTGTAGGTAGTCTGTGGTGTACCATTTACATAATACAATAAATAAGGTATATTATACTAATCTTAATACTTATATAATAATAAACAAAAAACCGTATCGGGACTCTCATCAAAATAAACTCAAAAACTCAAACTCAAAGCATTTATTTCAATTAAACCAATTACAGGCACTTTTGAATTGTCAAGGGGTCGGTCAGTCAGAAAGATGAAGCTAGTTGCCCATTCCAAAGAGTGACCTATGGAGAAGAACGGGCAAGAAACTCCATGGACACTCTTTTAAATCAAAATAATATGGTTACAAAGTCTTGGTTACATCATTAATGTTAAAAATTATACATGTGAGAACGATGCAGAACGTTAAAAGCGTCCATAATGAGAAGATGAGAAAAAAATAATTCAAATATTAAATTGCTGTCAATAGTGTCAATCCCTAGCATGAGGTGGAATGATAGCTCACTTTAAACTCACTTCCCCGAAGTTATCACGGTGATATTTTTACAGAATAGCACCGCTGATTCTGAAGAGCGGTGGCTGACATATTCACCGGCGAATGACGTCACTGAAACCTTATTTATGAAAGTAAGTTAGCGTGATTTCCTAGACAGCGTTTTTTGACATCGTAAAGTCAAACCCCGCTGCCATAATTTTGGTGACGAACACCACTCTTGTAGAAAACTTTAGCTTTACCCCCTTGGTAATAAAAGTATTATATCAGATGAATAGTTACACACCGATTTCTCTCTTTCAGTCGTCAGTAATTTGACTTTTGAAAGAAGAAGACAAAGCGTTATGTAACTATACAGATGCTATACAACGTTTATTAGTAAGGGGGGTTAGTGTAAAAATGTTATTTTTTTTCTTGCATTCTAAACTCCAAAGTTGATTACCAAGCTTACAGATTGTCTAGTTTTTTCGTAGCAAGTCTGTAAGACCTCATTTTCAAAGTTTCTTCTTGTACCAAGTCTTGTTCAAAAGACGTAGTAAGGTTCTAATTAATGTCTGATCAGTTTGCTCTTTACTTTATCCGGCCTGGGTGAAAGGTTTTCTTTTTCCAGGTTTGAAAAGTTTTGTGGTTATAAAGTTCGTATCTACTTCTTAGGGTTCCTTACCCAAAGAGTAAAAACGGGACCCTATTACTAAGACTCCACTGTTCGTCTGTCTGTCTGTCATGAACCGTGATAGCTAGAAAATTGAAATTTTCACAGACGATGTATTTCTGTTGCCGCTATAACAACAAATACTAAAAACAGAATAAAATAAATATTTAAGGGGGCTCTCATACAACATACGAGATTTTTTTGCCTTTATTTGCTCGATATTAATAATGGTACGGAACCGTTCATGCGCGAGTCTGACTCGCACTTGGCCGCTTTTTATTGTTTGGTTCGATTCCGTTATTATCGGATATTAACAATCTAATTATTCTAAAATATAGAGTGGCGATAAGGTTATCACAGGACATAGTACAAATTTGTTATCAGTATGTTAAAATAATAAAATAAACAACTTTACAAAAAAAAGGAAAATCATTTTTTCAAGCAAAATAAATAGCGTATAAATTCCGTCTCCTTCGTCTGTCGTCTCCGTATTCTGTCTCAACCAAATGGTGATGATGCAAAGAGTCTGTTCAGCACCCTAATTGCGTAACACACTATCTATCGGAATCTGAATCATTTCGAAGCAAATTGCTAATCCGTTGCTTCATAAGTTCGAAAAATATGTCAGCTCAGCACGTAATTAACGCAATGAATGTTGTTGAACTGTCAAAATGAAACCGATTCTGATTGATAATGTGTTACGCAACTGCCCCGCAGGTTTATGGCCCAAATGTGATCCGTAGCAGTATGTATTTAGGGTACGATGGGACTGCTGTCAATACTTCACGGCCATACTTATACTTTTTATCCCGATATTCCCACGGGTACGGCCAGGGGTACGGTGGGTCTGCAGTGAATCTTTTGCGGGTGAAACCGTGAGCCGCTGCAATAAATCATAAATATCTTCGTTGTTATTGGATTAGATACCTCTTTTTCAATTACATGCATATGTTACCGGCGAAACCCGATTTCAGGACAAACTAGTTTAGCCTAGGCTAAACTAGTTCCGTCGACATAGGATGCAAGGGCGAGCGAAGGGCACCCCGAGGTTCGGTTTGGTTAGGTTACTTTAAACCCTTTACACAGAAATAGGGGCCCCGCGAAGCGGGGCTCCGTCGACATAAGATCCAAGGGCGAGCGAAGGGCACCCCGAGGTTCGGTCTGGTTAGGTTTCGCGTATAGGAAGAACTAGTTTAGCCTAGGCTAAACTAGTTTGTCCTGAAATCGGGTTTGGCCGGTAACACATACATACATAATTAGCCTATAACGTTCCCACTGCTGGGACACAGGCCTCCTCTAGGTGAGAGGGAGTGGGCCGTAATCCACCACGCAGGCCCAGTGCGGGTTGGCAGATGTCACATGTCTTCGAATTTTTGGTTCTAGGAAATGCCGGTTTCCTCACGATGTTTTTCTTCACCATTTTGAGAGCAGTGGTGATGAAATAATTTACACAAAGTAAAGCGCCTGTCTGGGTTCGAACCTACGACCTACACCTCGTAAGTCGCGGCCGATACCACTTGGCCACCACTGCTCTCTTCAATCTTTTTCAATCACCAGTATTTATAACGTAACAACAACAAAAGATTATAAGATACCTGTGTAAATGATTAAGTCCTCTTCTCCACATATCTTTTCTTTCTTTTGCTGTGCCCGACGGGTCCATGATTGTTTCTTTTGGCAAATAGTTTACCACCTAAGCCTACATTGTGGAATGCAATAAAGAATTGAGTATTGAAAACTTTTACTTTAATAAAACTTTTGAATAAAATAGGTACACTTTTTCAACAAAAAAACTATCAACTGAAATACGAATTTTAATTTTATTTTAGGTGCATCGTCCTCACATATTATTATATAATTAATGTACCCATGCAAAATATTGTACCTAAAACATTTTAAAAGAGTAACGGTGGAGTTTCTTGCCCATTCTTCTCCATACGAAAACTACCTTTTGGAATGGGCGACTAGAATCAATTCTATTTTAAGATAATTTTTGACGTTCAAAAGTGCCTTTTATGTGCCTATTTGAAATAAATGCTTTGACTTTGAATAAATATTTGTCAGGTTTCTATATTAGTTGTTTCTCGGTAACTATCGTCCACCAGGCTAGCATCTATCGAAGTACTATCAACAACTTTTTATTTTATTCCTAGAATTAATTTTCAGTGCATCATACCTGTCCAATTTTGTGCCGAAACTATGCGACACATAGATACCATGTGCCAATCGAAAAATGCTTCAAATTTTTGAGTTTCAAATGCATGTGCCCGGCACATATCCCCTTTAAGGGTTCCGTACTCCAAAGATGCCTACGGGACCCTATTACTAAGCCTCCGGGCTCCGCTGTTCGTCTGTTCGCCCGTCCATCCGTCTGTCTGTCAGCGGGCTGTATCTCATGAGCCGTAATATGTTTAGATACAGTTGAAATTGTCACTGTGTGTATTTCTATTAGTGCTTTATCAACAAAGAATAAACATAAAATAAAGTTAAAAATTAAAGGGGTCTCAATACAAGAAATAAGTTTTTTTCGGCGTTTTTTGCCTTAATTGTGTTACGGAGGCCTTAGGGCCTGTACACACTAATTTTTTTAAACGCACCGTTGACGCGCGTCGACGGCGCGCTTTTATTCTAAAGAAGGTCTACAGGCTGCGTCTAATTCGCGTGCGTATCGCGTCTGTATCGGTACAAACGCGCGTCAACTGCGCGTTTAAAAAACGTGGTGTGCACAGGCCCTTAGTGTGCTAGTACGACCCACAGTCCGCGCGGCCGCTTTTATTAGCGTCACTTCACTTTTATCAGCAACACCAATATTTTACATAGAGCGTCTGCATATCTGACCTCCGCAACTCAGTTACTGGGTAACACGATACCCCTTGGCAAGACTGGTCAGTCGGGCTTCTGACTACCCCTAACGACAGTCAAATTATTTCTTGAAATTGAAAAAAATAAATAGTTTCGAAGTCAGCAACAGTATAGAACGTGCTAAAATAATAATATCGTATATCTTGTGCTCTGTTTACAAAGCTACGCTAAACGAAGCATATTAAACAAAAGCTAATCGACTATTAGTTCTTAATGAAAACTATAGAATAATTTGAGGCCCGCAGACGTTAAACTTTGCTAGGCTCAAAGGATAACTAATGTAAACTTTAGTTTCTTGGTTTATTAAAATTTGATTACCTAAGTCTGAACTTGGAGTTGTATATTAATAATTATACCCCTTTATTGACAAACTTTGCTTGAAATTAATAGACGTTTAAACGTCAAAATGTAGTTGGCTAACTTTGAGCAACGTCTATTAATAAGTAAACCCCACTATTCAAATGATGATTTTAAGTGTTAATCTTTGTTTAACGGTTGAATGCCGTAATTACAGACACAATTAAAAAGCCATTGTGTCTCGCGTGGATCCATGTTTAAGCATAGATACAAAATAACATGATAGCGAGCACCACATCCAAAAGAGACAACCCACAAACGTACGGTGTGGTGCTGAAGTATTAAGAGGGCTAACCCCACAGATATAGATAGACCTAGATAGCGCAAGTATCACGATCTGTATGAAAACTAAGTGTTCCATTTTTTGACTACCTACTATGACGTGCCAAGCACTATTTAGGGTCTCCGCACACGGGCCACCGGCCACAACCACAAAACGTCGCCAAACAGCATATTTCTTGTAGTTTTCATACATTTTATATGGACTCGCCGCACACGGTTGACGCCGGTGGCCGCCACACGCTACAAATCGTCGCTGCTCGTTAGCTTCTCGTGGCGGCGTTTGAGGCTGTCGCATGTGGCCCGTGTGCGGCAACCATTAGTGATGGGAAAATCAAGTCGATTCAAAGATGCCACCGCGTGCGGCTCCCGTCTCGCCCCACCCCCGGGGCCTAGCGCCAGCGCTCACGCTCACCCAGCCAGCAGTATACAGGACTGAGCGCGAAAGTGGCGGCTTATGATTTTTGTACGTAAGCTGGTGCGATTTCTGGCATGAAAAGTAGTTCCTCTGTCTCTCTCTGTCTGTGGTTGACACCAAATAATTTGGGATAATAGCCACGAGAAATATGATGAAATCTTCGTTTTAGAGACGCGCCCCCTAGCACTATTTGGGTTGTATGTTCTATGTTATGGGTTTGGTTTCTGCACTTAGTCCTTCAAATGGACCATTGGCACTATTTGGGTCATTAGAATATCGATTTGAAATTTTAGATCATAACGTAAAATTGAAAAGAGTTTTTATTCATTCTCTGTTTTTTTTTTTAAGTTTGAAACGGCCATCGGAATTCTAGAGACAGTTATTAATTTTGATTAATACACCGACAGCTATTATGTTTTTCCTGCAGCTTTTCTATACACTTATTGATGCCATAATACACAGCGCTTTAAAAACTGTTTTTACTGTAAAACTAATAAACTATTTTGCACAAAATGTCGCTATGTGCTGTCTTATAAAAGTTTCCTATTTAATGCAGTAGCATGAAGTTTGGATTAACAACTAAAGTAGAATTACAAACAAAGTCATTTAAGTGGGTATTTAAGTACTTACTTATACAGTATGTTTAAGCTTATAAAAGCTTGTAAAAGCTGCTAATACCTAAGTCTAGACAAACTTGTTTATGTTAAGTTTATTTTAAGACATAATTTTAACGTTGCGACGCAGACAAATGAGCCGATAACCTATAGAAAAAACATAATTTCACAGAAAATGAAAGACGGCAATACTCAATACTGAAAGCATTAATTAATAAAAGCCTTTGTCTACGGGCTTAACATTTACTTCGAATTTAGACTTTTTTTTTGTCAATCTGTAAGCCGTTGGTTTTGGCTGCCATTTGTAGATCTTTGACAGTAATTACGGATAGGCTCAATAGTCTTACAAAAGGGTATCGTATAACCTAGTTTCTGGGTTTCGGAGATCAGATTTAATAAGCGGTCGCTTCATGTCATAGAGCAACACAGGCCACCGGCCTCTATGCTTCATGTAGAATACTGCCCCCTTATTCACAAACACTCGAGATGCTTCCGTATCGTATCGAACATTAATCATTGTTATCGTAGGAGTCTTCTCAATGCTGTTCACAAGTCCAAAACCCGAAAATTTTGTCAGTTTAAATTAAATAGACGCCCGCTATTCTTCCAACAGCTATTTGCTGTTGAGGGGAAGTCAAATCAGGTTATTGAAATGTCAGGTTTTCGATACGATAGCCTGTCGTATGGTTGTGAATCAGGGCTCTGGTATTCAGTTGCATCCGGTTGAACTGTAAGCCAACCCCAACACAAATTATAAATGACTAGCTGTGCCCCGTGGTTTCACCCGCTTAAGTCTCGATCCCGTGGGAATATCGGGATAAAAAGTATCCTGTCCTTTCCCGAGACTCAAACTATCTCTGTACCAAATTTCATCTAAATCGGTTGAGGCGTGAAAAGCTAACATACAGACAGACAGACAGAGTTACTTTCGAATTTATAATATTAGTATGGATTTTATTTCTGTCAGTAAGTAGTTTTGTACAAACACTTTTACTCGTCAATAGTATAGTTAGTAAAAGGCTGGGCAAATGATGACGATGGAACTAAAGAGGTATGAGGAATAGGGTGTAAAGTTCACTCATCCTCCGTAAAAAAGGGAGGATCCTCCGGCCAGATGGGTGTTGTGTCTGGCGGGCAACTGCCCGATAATTCATGTCGGGCCGTTGTATAAATATGCTAATTGCGCGGTAAACTCTGCTTGCGAGATGCAGGATTTTGCTTGACGTCAGTATGACGCGTTGTTCGCATGTGGCGTTGTAGATACCGCTACAGAACTAAGCATCTAATTGGTTGTATAGTTACATTTTACTCTAGGAACCGTTTATCTTGTTTTACAAATCTCTAAACCTGACTTGGTTTCCGAATGTCCTTTTCGGGTGAGCACAAAAAATCTTCCACCCAGCATGATAGTGAAAGCCTTCTTGGCACAATCACGATATCCAGCTGTTGACTCTTTCTATGCTCGTGATTATACTATTTAATTATTTTTTTTTCAAGTCAGGTAACAAAGATAAGACATCTTTTTTACCCGACTAAGGAGTGTATATGATTTTAACCTGTATGTATGATATTCATCTGTTCCCTCGTAACTTCAAAAGTACTTATAATATCGTTAGAAGAGTCTTGACCGTCTGCTGGTTATAGGCTATGATTGTGACGTCACACTAAATTCAATATGGCGCCCTCTAGAGGACATAAAGTAATGAATTAAAAAACAAATATTTTGGGATGGTGCTTTGTTATATATCAAATAAAAGGGCTTAATTAGCACATTCCAAAAATATTAATATTACTGAAATAAGCCCGAAAATAATTAAATAAAAAATAAGTTTAAAAACTAAAACCTGACTACTGAAAAGGATGAAACAAGAAAGTATCTTCCCGTGGTCGCATGCTACCAAAGCTTATAAGTATGTTAGTACAGCGGCATGCGACCACAGAAAGGTACTTTTTTGTTTAAGTTGTCGGGTTTTAGTTTTTATTAAACTTATTTTTTGTATTCACGGGTATCTGTGACAAATACATGTTTTATTATTTCTTTCTTTACGTAGCCGACAATTTGGTCTATCGATTTCATACCAAAATAACGTTTCATAAGTCTTTGATTACGGCCCTTCCCCAACGAGGGAAATCAATGAAAGGAAATGTGTGTACAACGATTTTCCGGTCTGTCAATAAAAATAAATGGAAGAGAAAAAATACTGTTCATAATAATTATAGGTATTTACAAGATTTTTTTTGTGTTTGTTTTGGATATAACGACGGCGAAGTGCCAATAAATAACACCTTACTGACAAAATCAACACAAACTGAAAAAAACTTTGAAAAATAGACACGTTGGTCTAATTGGGAGGTATTTCCACATTTTAATTTAATGCTGTTGGTGTTGCAACTAAAAATACATTTGGGAGATTTCACTAAAACATGCGAATAACGCCTTTAAATTCAAAGCTATAAAGAAGTGAATTTCTTTAAAAATGTCAGTTAGGAGGTACCTGTGAGTGCCTCGCATCGCATGTCCTCATCGAGACGAACGCCGCCCGCGACTGACGGGCGTGCGCGCAGCGACCGCCATATATTTACGTGAGTGCCTCTCGCTCGCGCATACTGCTCTGTCTCCGTCATCCTACGAGCATCATCGACCGCGGCGGATCACACTCAGCGAGTCTCTGATTGGTTGTTTTAAATCGTTGGATAGTGCACCTGCCACACACACTGCACACGCACGGCATATTGGCATTTCGCAGTCGATAAAATAGAAAAGTCTTCACCTCCGACTTAAAAAAAGGTACCTATGTCTGATTATTTTAATATCAAAATATTATTGTTGATAACGGGAAGTTTTGATTTTGTCCGAAGCAAGTAGGTAGGTACTTACCTATGTATTTGTTGCAGATAATGCAACGTGCGTAATAGTGCTAATCGTAAATATCCTGTCTGTTGTTAAAAATAAGATAATTCTATTCTCCACGAGGGTAAGATTTTATTTAAAGATAATTATGATTGATGACTTTAAAATAAATTAGGCCGACCGCGTTGTCTGAGGTGGCAGCGTGGTGCGGGAGGGGTGTGGTGACGTGATGCGAAATCTCAGTGATTTGTCAACTATTGACAACTATCACACCTCCCGCACCGCGTAGCTACCTCAGGCAAGTGGTCGACCTATACAGGGTGTTACGGAAAGGGTATATCAATACAAACGGGTTGAAGAGTGTATCTGGTCTAGAATATCTGTACAAAATTCCAGCTCAAAAGCATTAACTTTGAAAATGCTTAATATTTTTTTATTTCGACATCACGGCGCTGCACTGGCGCGCTGCGACGTGATGTGCGTGTACTAGGGCCCAGGCGCACCGACACATGATATTGGATAATGACCCTCGTAGTGCGGTGACACGTTTGTTATGATTTCAATTTAATAAACTATCGAAATAAAAAATATTAAGCATTTTCAAAATTACTGCTTTTGAGCTGAAATTTTGTACAGAGATTCTAGACCAGATACACTCATTATGTCGCGATTCGAGTAGCGGAACATCATGAGACTCAGTTGAATTGTAGTAATCGAAGCAAAATGTCGTCGCTTTCGACTTAGTGAATATAATATACTAGCTGAACCGGCGAACTTCGTACCGCCTCAGAATTAAATAATGTGACAAAGTTCAATAAAAACGTGGCGCGCCTATTATCATAATAACGTTATTGTTGTTTTCCTCGGGAACAGCACTTTTTTTCGGAATGAAAGGTACCCTATGTCCGTTTCTGTACACCTGACAACGTATATGCAATATTTCATGATGATCGGTTCAGTGGTTTAGGCGTGAAAACTGTGAAAAGGTAACAAACAAAGTTACTTTCGCATTTATAATATTAGTGAGGATATTGTCTACTTCGGACTTCTTAGATGAGTTTCGAATCGCGACATAATGTAGTACCTAATGTTTTTTAGCGGAATTCGTAAACCAGCAGAGAGGTGCTAAGGCCCTAAAATCAACATCGATATTACAAAAAAATAATCGCTTTACAAAGTCGTCGACTGCTAAAGATAGGTACGTGCAAAACAAACGCGGCTGGCAGAAAAGCTAAAAGCAGGTTTTTGAAATCAATCAGTGTCTTCTACTATCTGAATTATTCGCTAAAGTACCCATTCACGAGTATGAACAATAGTGTCTCAACATAAAGTAGTCTTTAGAATAAGCTGGAGATATCGCTGTCTGAATCTCGTCAGCCATTCGTTTGGGATTCGCGGGTTTATGACAATTGTATCCTTGTTTATAGCTGCTGGATTAGGGAAATGTGGAAACATAGAGGATAAAGGTTGAAATAGAAACGCTTACGGGAAAAAAATTGGATGACTGTAAAGTAGGTTATAGAGTTTAAGCATTATGCTGAGCGGTGGCCGTTTTGCGTAGATGTGGCGCATGTTTTTCCCCAACTTGTTATTTTTTTTTGTGTTCGTGTTCTTTTTATGCGTCATATTTGCTGCGAATAAACGTATTTTTTAATTCTTTATTCTGTATCTTTTCTAAATTATAGAATGATTTATTCGACATAAACATTACACAGATACAAGATGATAGGTACTTATTTTAAGCGAGCAAATAGCCTGGCACAAAATAAATGATCAATGACCCACATGCTTGGAAAAACCTGTTTTACAGGGGTTATCCATCCGTCCATATATTTATGGATATTATCATCATTTTCCTACACTTATTATAACAGTATCAAATCAGTAATGTGCACTTTTGTAAAAATAAACTAAAGTACTACAATAATTAATTTGGTTTGAAGATAAACGGGGGATGAAAGTTTAACCTCAGACTTTGCAAATCTCGAGCGAATAGGTACCTACAGGCAACCGTGCACTATCTTCGACTGCATCTTTAAGGAACGAGTTCATAGCCGACCGCATACAGCAGCAGCAGACGACGTGACATTGCGACATGTCGTACCGACACGTCGTAGCGTAGAAAGATGTAACGTGCTGTCGCTCCAGGGTCGATGGCATTACTGATCTGCGGTCGGACGACACGACGTCTGCGGTCGTGCGACGTGTCGCTAGCTGCGGAAGGTATTCCATAGAAATACATACAAACCAGTATTGTCGTAGCGACCTGTCGTCTGCTGCTGCTGTATGCGGTCGGCTACGACCTCGTACCTTTACTTACTACAGATGAAAAGTGACTGCACGTAAACCCATATGGTAAAAAAAAAACTGTATTCTGTTTCAGACACAAGTTCATAGTTCTCATTGTTTTCAAGGATTTTGATAATAGTTGAGAAAAAAAAAAAAAAACTGCTATTTATTGCAGCAATGTTTTCAGTGAGTGCAGTAGTAAAAATATCGTTATCAGCTAGGCCAGTAATTTTACAGACGTTGCAGCTAAGATGTTAGACAATACGAGCGTCACGAAAAAAAAATGTTTTCTTACGTTTATAGAATCGATATTGTTAGCTAGGTCATAAATCAATCTTCTTAACAAGATCTTAATATCTAAACTACTGAAATACCAACCAAATATTGTTCCAATAATATTTTGTGGCAGAAAGATTGTATTTTTGTCCCAGAACCCACGCGTTTGATTTTATTACCGCCCTAACCAAAGAATATCAAATTAATGTCCCGATATTAATAAGAACTGGCTTTAGTGTCGTTAATTTAAGAATGATAAAGGATGAAGAAGGTGCTAGGGGGCTTAGAGCAAGATTTGGCCATCGGGGTCAAAGAATACCTTCTAGATACTTTTGTTGTACAATATAAATATCAATACAAATATCAAATATAAAAAAGAGTGGCGCGTGGCTAAATAATAACAGCCGCACAGGTCGATCGATCAGATTAAGCTACGCTTGCCGCGGTTGTTCTGTGGATGGGTGACCATCTTTACATACCGAGAGCCTTCCGTGCCTCGGAAAGCATGTTAAAAAGCCGTTGGTCCCGGCTGTCATTCGTGGATCTTTGACAGTCGTTACGGGTCGTCAGAAGCCCGAAAGTCTGACAACCAATCTTACCAAGGGGTATCGTATTACCCAGTAACTGGGTTCCGAGGTCAGATTGGCAGTCATCATCTTCATCATTTCAGCCGAAAGATATCCACTGCTGGACATAGGCCTCCCCCAAGCACCTCCACTTCGACCGGTTTTGTGCTTCTCGCATCCAACGCGTTCCTGCGGCCTTCACAAGGTCGTCGGTCCACCTTGTGGGAGGCCTTCCAACGCTACGTCTTCCGGTACGCGGTCGCCACTTCAGAACCTTTCGGCCCCATCGGCCATCTGTTCTGCGAGCAATGTGTGTGTGAGATAGGCAGTCGCTCCATGTTAAAATGCTGGTATTCAGCTGCGTCCGGACTGAGACTGAGACTGGAAGCCGACCCCAACATAGTTGGGAAAAGGCTAGGCAGATGATGACAGTAGATATCAGAAAGGTGTGGTCATATTTAAGTGACCATTGAACGGAACAACTTTCTCCATGGGATCAAAATCGTAATAGCAAAAAAATAATCAGCCGTCCCATACATTTGGATCGAGTAGGTCCTTACTAAAGTTTTCCATGGGGCAGTTGATATGTTTTTCAGTCCCCCTAAACTTTTTCAGTTATTTCAATTACAACCTGTGAATTCTCTTTCTAGGTTTTAGGATAATATTAAAAGTTTGAAAAATATATGAAAGTCAGTCTATATCCAGCACAGAATTTCCGATGGTGTTTGTTGTGCCAACGCAAAAAGATATTGCTTTTAAATGGAATATTCTAACGGCTAGGCAAAAGCGGTGTGCCTGTACGAAAGTAAATAACTCTTCAAAAAATGCATGCAAACCAAAAGCGGTACGAAGTTTATTTGATTAATAACGTCGTGGAAAATCTGTTTTAACTTGCATTCATTTTTATTATGATTCAAGCATTGCCTTGGTTAAAAAACGATTATGAATTTTCTTGATCAAACCGAGGTTCAGACAACTTTTTCGTATTAAGTATACAGAAAGACTCAAAATCGCTTGCAGAATGCGAATCTTTGGTCAAGTCAAACCGAGGACCCTCGAAAAGGTCCTCGGTCGTGCCTTGTGTATTCATACGCACGTCCTCGGATGGTACTTAAAACAAACACACCCACACCCACACACACACACACACTCACAAAACTTTCGCCTTTATAATATTAGTGTGATGTGATAATTGATCCATACACAACCCAGGTCCTGAAAACTACGTTCCCGTTAAATTTAAACTCCAGTATAACTCGAACTCAAAAGCTCGTTAAAGTAATGCCCTGTTATCTGCAACTTATCTCCAAAAATCTTCAATACTCACTCCCGTTATCGCCCTTTTTACAGCGTCTTAGACTTCCTTCCGTCCGTGAAACATCGGATTTGGGCATGTAAATGAGGTTGGTTTATTATTTTGGGCATTTTCTGCTATCTCTTTTGCATTTATTCGCCGAAATTTCATTGTACAGACGCCAGCACATCAACCTACTACAATCTGTCAAATTTCTTTAATAGATTTTCAACTTTATCACTAAAGCATAAGGTTCAAAGTTGATTGGGAAAATGTGATAGTTTGGGGGTAGGTGCTGGCGTCTGTACTACGGTGGAATGTGGCTGCCAAAAGGTATTAGGTAATTTGGTAGTCCCTGGGCCTGTGCAGGACTGACGGCAAGAGGCCGGACAGGCTATACACTACTTACTTTTTAATACTTTGTACTCAAATTATAATTATGTCATATCCCTATGTATTTTACTTTGTCTGTGTGTGTGTGTCAGTTTCGTCTATCCTACATAAAGTTATAGGCCTTCAAAGTTTTAAAACTCATGAATTTCGGTAATAAAAAGAAATAACTATGGGGCCTGGGTATTTTTTTTTTGGGCTGGGTAGGTAGCAGACGACCGCATCTATCTGCCCTTTTCGTGTGTTCAACGTTCTGCCGAACACCCTGTATAGGCCTAAATTCAGCGGTAAAATATGATATACTTATGTAATTTGGCCTTTAGCTTTTTTAAGTTAAAGTATAATAAATACTTTTATAAGTAGTATATTAAGCTTCTATCAACTCAGCCTATCGCAGTCCACTGCTGGACATAGGCCTATCCCAGGCTGCGCCACAGCACCCTGTCCTCCGCCTACACTACGCTTGCCGGTACGCGGTCTCCACTCCAGGACTCGTCTGCTCCACCGGCCATCAGTCCTTCGACAGACATGGCCAGCCCACTGCCACTTCAGTTTGCTTACTCTGCAAGCTATGTCGGTAACTCCGGTTCTTTTCCGGATAATTTCATTCCTGATTTTATCCTTCAAAGAGACTCCGAGCATACCTCGCTCCATAGCGTGCTGAGCGACCTTGAATTTGTGGACCAGCCCGACCGTCAGTGTCCACGTTTTACCACCATATGTATGTGCTACTATATGCAAACACAATTTAGTTTGTAATCGGGACTTAATTAATATAACCGTTAATCCACCGCCACGTCATCGGGAGGACTAGATGTCGGGGACGAAGTGGTGATACGTTTATTATGGCCACGTGTACACTGCACGCCGTCACCGGGACATCACATTCGGTTCGCATAAGGGGGGTTTCGCACTACGTGCGATCCGAATCCGATCCGAATCCGAGATATAGTCCATAGTCCTATTTGTTCGGATCTAGTGCGCAACCCCTCATACAAATAGGACAATGGTCACTTCGGACGTCCCGTTGACGTTGTGTGGTGGACAAACAGTGTGAAAGTTCCAAGCCTAGTCAGTACGTCTGTAAATGGACCCACGATACAGGACTTATTCCAGTAAACAGTACTTTTTATGTGCAATAGAAGATACCAAATACAACAAAGCTATGGTACTCTGTACAAAAACGTGTTTAAAGATACTGGGGTTTATGTATATTTATTATTTATTTATTATTCCAAACACAACTATCATTACAGGTTACCCCAAATCGGTAGCGTGGTCTTAAACCAATTACAGCTTATCACATGTAATTTCAAAGTTTTTTCATTTGTAAGTTTTTTCATGTTAAGAAACTTTTAAACGTCAAAAATGTATTTAATTTCATCACCTCTGTTCTCAAAACGGTGAAGGGAAACATCGTGAGGAAGCTGGCATGTCCTAGAACCAAAAATTCGAAGACATGTGACATCTACCAACCCGGACTGGGTCCGCGTGGTTGCTACGGCCCACTCCCTCTCACAGATAGGAAGCCTGTGTCCCAGCAGTGGGACAATCAGTCTATAATTTATAGACTGATTGTGCATTATGCAATCATTACTTAAGGGGCTTACAGGAACTAAACGCAAAAAAAAAGTTTTAGAAACAGTAAAAGTATAATTATGATCGACTACAGTAAACAAAATAAGAAAAATATATGATATTCTTCAGGATATGTGCTAGGTAGATAGTGTGTTGAAAACATTTTTATTTATTTATTTATTTATAACAATCTTACCTACACTATCATTCTGTAATGATAGTGTAGGTAAGATTGTTATAAATAAATAAATAAATATAATAAGGCCAATCTGTCGCATTGGATCATAGATCTGTATCTATGATCCAATGCGACAGATTGGCCTTACTAACTAAATCCTAAATCTACACGTTATACCTAGTTAAAAAATATCTTAATCTAAATAACTTATTACATATAGTGTAACTTTTGCGAATTCACTCAAGTTGCACCACAATACATCAACCCTCCCGTGAACCTCATTCACTATGCGTATGGCTCTAGTGAGAGGAGTTCTCGCCAGTAGGTTGGTCCTGGCTGCAGGCACAGCGAGCAGGGGCGGGCGTTGCCGCCTCCACACGTACCGGTCGGGCACGTACAGCTGTAGGTGTCGCAGCACTCCTGGGTTATGCGCCACGCCACGTAGTAGTTTCACTACATACGCTACGAGCGAAAACTCCCGTCGTACTCTTAGAGTGTTATACCCTACCATACCCACAACACAACTAATATACAATAATACAACTAATACGATACGATAGAAAAAAAATCATGAAGATACCTCTAAAAACTTTCTTTTTACAATAAAAACCATACTAATATATATACAATCATTATGATTTTTTGTCAGATTATTCTACAAGCAACATACTAAATCACTAGTGTTTTAAACGTTTAGTCCAAACAATTATTTTTTTTGTAAATAGATAATTGCTACATATTTTGCAATAAATTACCAGCGTTGTGCCATCGCGCTTCTCTTTCTTTTCTATGCAGTCCGACAAAGACCGCGCTTTAGGTCATGTAGTCACCTTAACTTCAAGCAACGTTTATAAATAAACCCCGAAGTCAGTAATTAGGTTAAACTAATTCTCCCAAAAACTCTCGCACTTAAGCCCATTTGTCTTAGACCCAGGGGACTCATCTCACTGTGTCTAGGTAGGTACGCATGGTGGACACGTATTAAATGCTACTTGAATCAGCGGGAAAATTGCGTAACACACTATAATAAGGGGCCGTCTCCACCAGCGAGAGAATCGCGGCGAAAGTCTCACCGTGCCATCAAATTTTCGCCGCGATGATATCGCCGTGTGGAGACACGTTCTAAGAGTGTACAGAAATACGTGGCACGACGATAATATCGCCGCGATTCTCTCGCTCGTGGAGAAGGCCCATAACAGTAGAAATGGCTTTCATTTTGACAATTCAACAACATTCATTGCGTTATTTACGTTGTTGAGCAGACGAAAAATTTTTCGAGCATATTATGAAGCAATGGTTTAGCAATATCCTTTCAAAACGATTCAAATTGAGATTGACAGTGTGTTACGCAATCAGGGTGCTGGTCATGAGAGCGTTGAATTTAAAGTTGTAAAATTTTATAAATTGGTCGATAATATAATTCATCATCTGCCTAGCCTTTTCCCAACTATGTTGGGGTCGGCTTGCAGTCTAACCAGATGCAGCTGCATACCAGTATTTTACATGGAGCGACTGCTTATATGACCTCCACAACCCAGTTACTGGGTAATAAGATACCCCTTGGTAAGACTGGTTGTCAGAATTTCGGGCTTCTGACTATCCGTAACAAAGATCCACGAATAACAGCCGGGACCAATGGCTTAACATGTCACGGTCTCGGTAAGTAAGGATGGTCACCCATCCACAAACCAAACGTGGCAAGCGTAGCTTAACCTAATTGATCGACATGTGCGACTGTTATTATTTAGCCACGGACCCCTCGGTTCAACGAGCAATATGAAAGCAAGGACATTTGGTTTTGAAAGCTATTGAAAATTCCTTTGAGCGGTTCATTACTTTTGTAAAATAACGATTTGCCACGGATATCACACTAATCACACTTCACACTATCACACTATCACAGTAATATTATAAAGGCGAAAGTTTGTGAGTGTGTGTGTGTGTGTGTGTGTGTGTTTATATGTTTGTTACTTCTTCACGCCTAAACCACTGAACCGATTTAGATGAAATTTGGTATAGAGATAGTTTGCGTCCAGGAAAAGGACATAGGATAGTTTTTATCCCGATATTCCCACGGGATCGACATTTACGCGGGTGAAACCGCGGGGCGCAGCTAGTATAATCACACTAATTTTATTAATGCGAAAGTTTGTGAGTGTGTGTGTTTATATGTTTGTTACTTCTTCACGCTCAAACCGCTGAACCGATTTAGATGAAATTTGGTATAGAGATAGTTTGAGTCCCGGAAAAGGACATAGGATAGTTTTTATTCCAATATTCCCACGGGATCGACATTTACGCGGGTGAAACCGCGGGGTGCAGCTAGTTGTAAATATAAACATAAATTGTATGCTTATTAAAATTGATTTTTCACTAAACCGTAAATAGTATAAAAAAACATTATCAAAGTAATTCATGATCAAAAGACACACCCTGTGTATGGCTTTTGACCGTCAGGTTAATTTCCTGCAAAGAGCACACGTTATCGGCATATCAGAAGGCTTTTGACAAGAGTAATCACTTTTTCTGACATAAAAGCCAAAAAAATACTGCCTATAGAAATAATTAGAAAAACGTAACGTCAAAAATGTGAGCCTAGTATTTTGCTAGCGACTTTGTCCGCTTGGATTTTCGATTTTCCTACACAATCTTCAACACAGTGGTGTAACTATAGGGTGGTATTGGGGCAAAATGCCATGGGGCCCCCAGCTAAAGGGGGCCCCCGGACCGAGAGGGTCATGAGCACAGGAGATCCTAACATAAGGACAGAAGCAGTCAGGTGTTAAAGTTTTCGTAGGAGAAAACATGAAATGTATGCGGAAGAAGTCGCGGGAGAAGTGCTAATAAAAAAACAAACTAACGTTGGTTGAGCTTCCTTACATTGAGAGAGGGCCCCATCCCTTGAATTTGCCACGGGCCCCAAAAGGTATAGTTACGCCACTGCTTCAACAACCTTTTTTACTTCCCTAATGGTTGATTTTGTTCAAAAATGTGTGTTTATCTCCTTTTTCTGAGTTGTAGCTCTCTAATAGTTGCATTTCAATCTTTCTTTTTTTCACGTCGATGACGCATATTTTGTCTGACCAGTACGTATAGACTGGACAGATCTCGTCGTGTGACTCGTATGCATTTCTCTAAAATAGATTCACTGGTTTCGCCGTGAAAACTTAAAAGACAGATCATATAACTTTTACAATATCATCATCTGTCAAGCCTTTTCCCAACTATGTTGGGGTCGGCTTCCAGTCTCACTAGATGCAGCTGAGTACCAGTATAACTTTCACATGTCAATACTAATATTATAAAGTGTTTAAAGTAAGTTTGTATATCCTACCGTCTGTGAGTGTATCACGGGTTGATATCTGTCAAAAAGCTCGCATCTGTGACTGAATCACGGGTTGATACCGCGGCCTATGACGTAAATAATTACAGACTGTACTTCGGAGAGTGTGCGCAGGAGCTTCACGACCTGATCCCACGATCGCCCTTTTACCACCGGACAACCAGACGTACTGCAGCGTACCATCCACACTTGGTTGATATCCCGACGAGTCGTACTCAGCGCTTCTCCTCCACTTTTATTATGCGCACAGCCAAAGTGTGGGACTCTCTGCCGGCATCTGTGTTCCCTCGCACATTTAACCCGTCTGCCTTCAAATCAAGAGTGAACATCTTCTGGGCACGCTCGTTCCATCATAGACCTCATCTATCGCTTTCCATCAGGCGTGATCGGGGTCAAGAGCGCGCCCATTTAGCAATAGAAAAACAAAAAAAAAATACCGAATTCTGTACTGTATCTAAGCTGCTCTAATTTGCGCAAAGTATACGAGAAAGAACAAGGATGGCATACCATCACTTGTCATGCCTCTCAAACGACCGGATAACGGTTACTAGAAGTTTCTAAACTCGCCTGCGCCAATATCGCGCCCGACCACCCTGAAGTCCGCCACACACGGGGCGATTCAGGCAATATGGCCGCCATGGATGTGCCGATTCGAGAAAAATGGACGCCGCAGACGAGAGGGTATAGGGGTAATCTTCAGAACTGTTGATCCGATTCCGAAATTCATTATTCTTCGAAAGCTATGCTGAGTGTCATAGAATATATTTTAGGTATATTAAAATAAGAAATTTCACGCAGACGAAGACGCGGGCAGATGGTAGCTTATAATAGTTGTAGGTATAGTTTATAGAAGGAACATGTAAAAATGTCTGGGCAATCTGTCGTCAGGTATAATAACGTATGTCGTACGAAATCTGATGTCTACTTAATTGAATTTTCATAAAGATAGGAATTTTCTTGAGCGAAGACATAATTTATTTTATGACAGCGATTCAACAAGACTAATCCCATTAATTTGAGTGCTCTTAAATCTTGGCACTGTATTTCATACATTTTTGATCCGATTATTTTAAGATCTCTAAAATTAAAACGTGTCTCGATGGATCCGCAGATTCGGATCAAAAGGCGTGTATTTTTTTTTTTTTTTTTTATTTGAAATGGGCTTCCTCTTGACTCTAGCCTTGATCAAAAGTGACAGAGACAAAGTCGACGATGGAGCGAGATTGCCCAGAAGAAGCCTGTTCACTCTCACTTTAAAGAGATTCGGGTTGTATGCGCTCGGAAAAACAGACGCAGGTAGAGAGTTCCACTCTTTTGCTGTGCGCATTAATAAACGACATTCGCAAACACTTTATAGATAGTGCCATCCACGAAGACGCGCCCCACTCTTCTTCCTAATCGCTAGTGGTTCATCATCATCATCATCATTTCAGCCTAAAGACGTTCACTGCTGGATATAAGCCTCCCCCAAGCACCTCCACTTCGACCGGTTTTGTGCTTCTCGCATCCAACGAGTTCCTGCGGCCTTCACAAGGTCGTCGGTCCACCTTGTGGGAGGCCTTCCAACGCTACGTTTTCCGGTACGCAGTCGCCACTCCAGAACCTTTCGGCCCCATCGGCCAATTGTTCTGCGAGCAAATATGTGCCCTGTCCACTGCCACTTAAGTTTGGCAATTCTTCACGCTATTTCGGTTACCTTGATTCTCTTGGTCCTCGGTTATCGCTACTTAATTCCGCTAGTGTTTTAGTTTTTTTGATAATCACTAATTAACAACTAATAAGTAATTAGTGTGTATCGACAAAACTAAAACACGAGCGGAATGTTTCACACTTTTCTTGAAAGAAGAGTTGGGCGCGTCTTCGTGGATGGCACTCTCTGTACTGTGCTAATTACCATCTTGAAAAACCTAGATTTAATAGTCCGAGGTATCCAAGACACATTGAGCTAGCGTATTTGATTTGATCATTATAGAGCAGTGGTAGCTCATTGAAAACGGCTGCGACTTACGAGTTGTACGTCGAAGGTTCGAACCCAGACAGGCACTTTACTTTGTGTAAATTATTTCATCACCTCTGCTCTCAAAACGGTAAAGGATAACATCGTGAGGAAACCGGCATGTCCTAGAACCAAAGAACTCGAAGACATGTGACATCCACCAACCCGTATTGGGCCCGCGTGGTAGATTACGGCCCACTCCCTCTCACAGAGATGAGGCCTGTGTCCCAGCAGTGGGAACATTATAGGCTGATTATGTTATTTATCATTGCTCGCGCCTTTTCTGCATGAGAACCCAGAAGAAATGCTTTTGACATGCAGTGTCTTACTAAAACTCTAAACTAATTCAGTGTAAATAGACAATGCTGCTATACTTTTAACTAGGGACTTGATAACGAAATGAATTTCATTCCGTTACCACTAATGTTATCGTATAACGTTCCAAAATTTATAACGATACCAAAACTTAATAATATCAATAACGTTACAAAAAATAACGTTATAGAATATAATTTTCGTAGAACGATATTATAAGTAACGTTATAGGTATCAGTAACAGTAAGCTTATCCGCTTGTAATAACGTTACAGGTGAAACGTTACAGATTCATAAGTAACGTTATTCTTCATACTTTTCGTTTCCGTCGTCTTATAAGTTATGAATCTGGCAGCGTTGGGTATCGAAATGAATAATGTTGATAATATTGTTAGTGAACAGTTTAAGAATTCGTTCCGTTTGTCAGTATCGTTATAGCCAAGGAGTTAATTTTGTTACGATCCTGGTGGAACGGTACAAATTATCGGTACTGGTACTACGCGTAACGTTATTTTGAGTAACGGTGTAAGTCCCTGCTTTTAACACCCTAAACTCGCCGTTTATGACACCCGCGTGTAAAAAAGTTACCTCACTATTATATAACTATCTACTTTAATCCCTCTAACGTCCACAATGAAACCCATAAAGGCGAACTATCCCCCTTTCTTACGCCCCAAATGTCCATTGACCCACTTACTGGAAGAATGCCCAAAGGCCAAGCAATGTATCTAACGGAAAGAATTGAATCAGTTAAATGGTATTCCTATTGTATCATCATGATGAAGTTATTGGAGAAAGGATTATGATGGATAGACTTTTTTGTAATAACCCTCAGCCATGATACATGGACACTATTTTTGTTGTTATCAGTACCTAAGGGCGATTTTCGCAGGTCAAGTTACTACCGATTTGCTGTTAACTATTATACAGCTTTTCCTGCGACTTCGTCAGAGTGAAAGTTTCATTTTCCAATACAAAGTTCAACAGTATAAATTATTTGCGAATATAATATCAACTTAATGATAGTGTAAATTATGTTGATAATATAGTGAAAAGGTCTTATGAATGTTTGAAGTTTTAGCGTAAACTGAACATTATGTGTATGTATTAAAGATGTTTTTGCCAGAAACATTATTTGTTTACATGTTTGGAAACTAGGTTGCGAACTAAGTTTAGGGGTAGTTTAATGATGTTTAAATTGTCTGTCTTTTGTGGATTATAAAATCCAGGAACGTAGCCTCCGGGCAGACTCAGCAGGCTCCCTGTGGGAGGCCTGTGTCCCAGCAGTGGGAACATTACAGGCTGATTATGCTACGCTATGCTAATTTAACAAACAGACAGCGACAATTCGCATTTATATTGCAGGTTATAAGAGCGCTAACAATCGTTTCAGGTATTCGGTTCGCTAGACATTGTGTGATTGAATTTGTCGAGCTATTTTTGGAGAGCTGTGGGTGTTACATTGCTTACTTAACTAGGTACCTACCGACTAGTTTTTTATTTTTTTATTGCTGACTGGGCTCGCTCTTGACCTCGATCACGCCTGATGGAAAGCGATGGATGAGGTCTATCATGGAACGAGCGTGCCCAAAAGATACCTAAGGCACTGGAATTCCTACGCATTGACGAATCCAAGGCATTCCATTTTATCCCACCAGTGGGGCGGCCGTTGGGGCAAAGTAGAATAGTCCCATGCAACGTAGCAGGCTGCTTGACGCCGAACTCGGTGAGAGGGTGGTCGCAAACCAGGCGGGCGTTAGCACTACCACCGCAAGGGAAGAATTGGCCAGTCAAATAAGGTGTTGGGTGTGACTGTCCAGGATGCGCCGAGCGCTCGGTTCAGTTGAGTAACTGGCGGAACAAAGTGCGCTACACGAGGAGACTTCTTCATGCATCCCAAAAACTAAAAGAAGATTATTACTATATTAGTTCCTTTTTAAAGGCAGAAATAGGAAAAGTCAATCAGTCTACATGATTATCATCATCACACTAATATTATAAATGCGAAAGTTTGTGTGTGTGTGTGTGTGTGTTTATATGTTTGTTACTCCTTCACGCAAAAACGGCTAGACCAATTTTGATGAAATTTGGCATAGAGATAGCTTGAGTCCCGGAAAAGGACATAGGGTAGTTTTTATCCCGATATTCCCACGGGATCGAGACTTATGCGGGTAAAACCGCGGGGCGCAGCTAGTGACATATATGTTCTCTGTAGCGTGCTCTTTAATGGCGCCATTAATTTAACACATATACGGTTTTGCGTTTTCGTTTTATAAACATAATGTGAAGAACGTGGTTGATTTCACATTTTGTATCATTTCTGTATCCTATATTTTTGTGTAGGTAATTGTTTGTTTTCCCGAATAAATAAAATAAAATAATAGCAGCGCCCCGCAGTTTTACCCGCATAAGTTTCGATCCCGTGGGAATATCGGGATAAAAACTATCCTATGTCCTTTCCTAGGACTCAAGCTAACTCTATACCAAATTTCAACTAAATCGGTTTAGCGGTTTAAGCGTGAAGAGGTAACAGACAGACTTTCGTAAAAACTGGAATATTATTATGGGTGTATGGATTTTAATTTCATTAAATGTTATTATTTATTTACATTTTTCTAAAATAGCATCTTGGAGCAACCTGTACTTAAAGAACTGTAGCACAAGGGTCATTTTCCGGGTCACGGATCATAACATTGCATCAATGAAATTAAAACGAATAACGTGCAAAGACTAGGGCAAATTGAAGGAACGAGAGAGAGCACTGCGTCGGCGAGCGGCGCAGACGGTAGTTTTTACCCGACTTCGGCGAAGCAAATAGGAGGGTTATGATTTTGAACGGTTTGTATGTATGTATGTTCATCTGTTCCCTCATAACTTCTAAACTGCTTGTCATAATTGAACAAATTAGGTATCGTTAGAAGCGTTTTGATCGTTTGCTGGTTATAGGTTATGTGACGTCACATTAAATTCAATACGGCGCCCTCTAGTGGGCATAAAGCCACGATCTACAAAATTTTTTTTTTATCATGCCGTGTTGGGTATCAAATGAAAGGGTTCAATTAGCATATTTTAAAATATAAATATTGTTTCTGAAATAAGCCCCAAAATAATTAAATAAATAAAAAAAGTTTAAAAACTAAAACCCGACAACTGAAAAGGATGAAACAAGAAAGTACCTTTCCGTGGTGGCATGCTACCATAGCTTATAAGTATGTTAGTATAGCGGCATGCGATCACGGGAAGGTACTTTTTGTTTCATCCTTTTCAGTAGTTGGATTTTAGTTTTTAAACTTATTTTTTTCAAATTACGAATTATTTTATGTTCTTATATATACCTAAGTCGCTGGTTCTAGAGACATGACATGTGAAGGGTGTGTTCTTTGATATCCACTAAGAAAATTAAATGGTTTTCGAAATTCCACCCCTAAGAGGGTGAATGGGGGGAGGGTGAATGGAGGGAGGGTGAAAATTCACACGGACGAAGGTCGCGGGCAGAAGCTAGTTCGTATATAAAACGAGCCCCTCACTACGAAAACTAATTAATAATAGGTGACGACAGGTCAAAAGTTAATCATAATAACTTTGTACTATGTAATCAATCACCGCTGTTATAAATAAACCCGAGTGTAGGTAATTTATCTGTAATTATACAGGAAAAGATGGATAAGGTTATTTGTGATGTCTGGCTTTTGTATTGCCATAAATTTTAT
The DNA here is from genome assembly GCA_945859645.1 of Amphipoea oculea. Taxonomy (NCBI): domain Eukaryota; kingdom Metazoa; phylum Arthropoda; class Insecta; order Lepidoptera; family Noctuidae; genus Amphipoea; species Amphipoea oculea. The sequence goes on along the minus strand of OX243881.1, from coordinate 3,959,394 downwards.
AAAATTAAGTTGGGTTTCTCTCTCCTTAAACATCGTCATTGTATTTTCTTTGCGTCTGTTTCATGTTCATTATTATATATATGTGTATATTTATATAGATTAATAGTACTTTATGTATGTATTTATTGTATTGTGTAAATGGTACACCACAGACTACCTACAGTATTTGTCTGTCCTTCCCGTTTTTAATCCATCCAAAGGTTGTCTTTAAAAGATCGCTCTTAGCGATAAGACCGCCCATTGTGACACCCATTGTAAAGTTTCTATATTTATGTCTGTAATTTATATGGTGTACATATTAAAGAGTATTCTATTCTATTCCTACAAAATGTACTATCGCGGACACTCCCGCCTGACCGCCACTAAGTTCATTTTTGCTTCCACACAAAAAATAGAATCGCTCTCTACTAAGCGCGCCAAAGTCAAATAGCCCAAGTAGCACAGAACTGCATTATAAATTTTCACATAAGGCCCACAGCGTTAATCTAAGCATTTATACCGACTTATTAGCGTTCACCCAGGCAGCAACAGCTGTTTAGAAAAAAGCGAAGCTCACTATAACGCTTTCTTCTGTACTGTAAATCTATTAAACACCACAAACAGGCCACAGATGTCACTGTTATTCAGCGTTTAGTAGTGCAGTACCCTATCAGCTGCAAGAGCGCATGTTTGTGAATACAAATTATGCAGTTTTCTGAATAAGAACCCAAGTGTGTACTATAAAACCGTTGCATTTTAAGAGAGGACATATGAACTACTATAAGGTAAGCAATTACTTTGTGATGTTATTTAACAAAGATTTAATGCTTTATGCTGCATACAGATAAATTTTTACCCCCTTAGTCAGGTGTTACTATACATTCGAATAACAGCATTTATTTAGGCCAAGACGGAACTTAAAGTGGACTTTTATGCAGTTACGTAGCAGCAAACCTGTCAGCCATTCTGTCTTGGGCTGAATAATTGAACTAGCGTAGGCATTTATTCTGCTGATTGAAATATATGTAACCATCAATGAATATTATAACATACCAGGCCATTTTGACAGTTTCTTGACGTCTTGACTTATTTTACAAAATGTGGAAATCCAAAAAAAGAACTGGTGGAATACGCCGCAAAATTAATGCAGAATACTTAAAAATTATAAATGGAAATACAGCTAATGCGGGAGAAAACAAACAACCTGCAAGCTTAATGACCCTTTGTCAAAACAAAACAGTGAACAAAGTTTTAGAAAATTCAGGCTCCGTATTCAGAAGTAATGTTAGTGTGGAAAGACGAGGATTAAATTACGGACACTGGTTAGCAAGAGCGCATCTAGATTTAGATGGAACAACGAGTTTTTCATCTGAATCTAATATTAGTTATGGCCAAGAGTCAGCAAGTGCGCATCGAATATTGGACGACACGAGTTCCGTATGTAATATTTATGATGACGAACGAGATTGTCCCAACGATTCAGACAGTTCAGACACGAGTGATTGTGATATATATGATAAAAGACAGGAATTTCAATCAAAAATAAAAAAATGGGCCATATCAAAAAATATTGCACAAACAGCCTTGAACGACCTAGCAAGTATAATAAATGATTTTCTTCCAAACACATTACCCAATGACGCCAGAACAATTTTGGGGACACCCAGAATCATCACTTTAAAAAAAGTTAACGGAGGTGAATACTGGCACAACGGAATATTGATTCCTTTAAAAAAAATTTTATCTTATTGGGATGAAGCTCCACAAAATATTACATTGAATATAAACTTCGACGGTTTGCCAATTTTCAAAAGTTCCAAGAATGAGTTTTGGCCCATACTGTGCAACGTTTTCGAAAATCCGTGCATCAGACCTTTTGTGATTGGCATTTATTTTGGCCAAGGAAAACCGAAAAGTGTAACTGAGTACTTGGAAGATTTTGTTAATGAAATGAAACCATTACTTGAAGACGGTATTTATGTTCAGAGTTGTGGAAGGAAGTTCACAATAAAGATAAGATGTTTTATATGTGACTCACCTGCCAGAGCTTATATAAAAGGTATGCACTAAAAATCTTTTTATAATCTACACATTTTCAGGACTAATCATGGTTGCTGCAAAGTTAAAATTATTATTACCTACCTACTTAATATATTTTATTTAAAAAAATAAACACTTTTCTATGCCTATTTCTTTAACTTGGTTGTCATTTCATTATATTTTATTACTTCCCGTATTACCTATACGTAGCTTCCCGTTCATATTCGAAACTTAGTAAAATTGTGTCAAAAGTAAACATATTAAAAAAGGATATTACAGAATCTCTGATTATTTAGACGATAAAACCGCTTGGGATTCATAATTATTAGCAAAACCATCTTGTTTTTTCAGGTGTTTGTAATTTCAATGGCAAACATGGCTGCTTAAAATGTGTGACAGTTGGAGAGTACTCACACACTTCGCATACTGTTGTATTCCCCGACACGAGATGCCCCGAAAGGACTAATGAAGGGTTCCGTAATAAATTATATGGTGCACACCATAAAATTGACTCACCATTATTATGTCTACCGATTGACATGGTGACCAATTTCCCAGTAGGCGATTCCCTCCATCTCATTGATTTGGGAATAATGAAAAGATTACTGATTGGTTGGCGTGACGGAAACTTTGGAAAGTACATCACGAAATGGCGTGCGAGTGATACTGAATCAGTTACAATTTTTTTAAACCAATGTAAATTACCATCTGAGATACATCGTTCCGTGCGAGGGCTTGATTCTTTAGCATATTGGAAAGCGTCAGAATTTAGATCTTTTTTTTATTATCTTAGCATTGTCATTCTACCTGATGTTCTGACTCCTAATGCTTTTTCACACTTTTTGACACTCTACTGTGGAATAACAATTTGTTCCAATAAAGCTTATCAACATTTGTTACCACTGGCAGAAAACCTTCTGAGGTATTTTGTTGAACATTACAAAGATTTTTATGGAGCAGCATATGTAACAAGTAATGTCCACAATTTACTACATGTTACTGCTGAAGTTGAAATGTATGGAACTCTTGATACCTTTAGCGCATATCCGTTTGAGAACAAATTGTTAATTATCAAAAGAATGTTGAGAGACGGTAAAAATCCACTGTCACAAGTGGCCAAAAGACTAACTGAAGACGAGGATAACAATGGAATTAATATCCAGCTAGAAAAGAAAAAAAAAACTAAATATCCATACGTTTCCAAGAGTAAGAAAAATATTTGCACTCTAATCTTTCGGGATTTTATATTGTCTTCTAAACCAAAAGACAGGTATTTATTAACAGTTCAAAATGATATAGTTGAAATTGATTCAATTGAAGAAGTTAATAATATTGTGTCCATTAAAAGTTTCCAGTTGAACAACAAAGAAGAAGTGTTTGCCTATCCAATAAAATCATCCCGACTTGGAATATATAAATCTAATAGCCTAAAACATTCCGATACTAGTGTAGTTGTGTTAAATCCTAAAGATATAAAATGTAAATTTGTGTGTATTCCTCATAAAGAATACCACTATTTCATACCGCTGGGACATACTGTTTGAAAATAATAATAAAATATTGCATACTGATTGTTTTAACTTTTATTGTCTTTCCTCATTGACAAATTATCTTGCACACAACAGTGTTTAATCATTCCTGACACATAATCTTAAAAAATAAATTTAAAAAAAATCTTCCGCAAATACTGAAAATACCTGACATAGATAAATTCGTGTAAGTAACGCCTCAATAGAGCTTGCAAGATAGTACGGGCACAGAATACTTAATAGTACTACGTAGTACGGGCTAATAAATAATTTGTTAATAAAGGGCTGATTTTCTATCTTCAGATAACTTTTATTCGAGGAATAAAATTGATATTTGACAGTTTTTGTATGAAATAACTGTCAAATTATCAAAATTATTCCTCGAAGAAAGATATCAGATTATTGAAAAATTAGCCCTAACACAAAAATGAAGTTTTATAATTATTATTAGGTATAGGTACACGAATTTCCTACGTTAGACTAATTGAAAAAAATACCACATCTTTTCCGTACAGTTGTACAGTCTTATAAACATAACACGTTCTTCTATAAAATAAATCAGCAGAGAAGCTCCAATCAAAAATTATAAAAAAGCAAATACGCAGTTTAACAAAATCTAGTCGACACAAAAATATTAGGAAAGAACTAAGAAGTCAATTAATAGTCTCTAGGCTCTCCGTCGTTATCATCCCCAGCTATTGGATCTACGTCAGTATTATCTTTATCTCTAGGCTTTTCGGTATTATTATCATCAGTTCTAGTCTCTTCCGTGTTATTGCTATTATTAGCTTCAAGCCGGTTACTATCACCGTTTTTATTACCTTCAGGCACGATTGCTTTGTTGTCTACTTGTCCTCTTAAATTTTTGGATTTACGGACTCGTTTTGTTGATTCTCGCAAACCTTGCATAGACTTACGTTTGGTAGCGTTCCTTAGAACAACTTTAAAAAAAACTAGCATTTGATCATCAGTAAAACTCGGATCCCACATGTGTATAATTTCAAAAAAAAACTTCCTAAAGTTCATGAAATTTTTCATTGGTATTTTTGAATGTTCTCCCTTGCTTCCCCCGGACCATGAGCACAGACATAAAAATTCCTTCGTGAATAAAACATCTATCAGCTTATAGGCACATGTTTGGCCTTGACCCGGTTTAGATGAGTACAATGTAGATAAACATTTGATTAATTTTTTTCGGTGCATCTTGTCGGATAGACTAAGCTCAAACATTTCAAACTCTTCATTAGTTTCTATAGGTTTCAAGCTAAAACTTTCTCGTTCTTCCGAAGATGCGTCTTTTAGTAATGTAACGTTACATTGTTGTTCCTGTTGTAATTGTCTGATTGTTTCATTTGTTTCATCTAATTGTACTGATAAAGAAGCCAATTTTTGTCCAAATCTTTTCTGATTTTCTATTATTAAGTTTAGTTTATTTAAAATAAGACTTTGATTAGATATCATCGTGTCAGAATTTTCTGAGCTAATTATTTGAACTGTCGCTTGTTGCTCCACTACTTGTATGGTTTCTTGCTGCACTGGTTCAAAATTTTTCATTGAAATTTCATACGCACCAGGCTGTGAATATGTCTGTAATAAAAAATGACGATCATTTATAAATGTTAGACCAATGATAAATAGTAATCGTAGAAGTAATAGGTAAAGCTTTAGTGTGACTTGGGACCAACTCATACCGAGACGCGACGAGGCGCGCACTTTTTATGATAACGAATAACGATACAATATAAAACTTGATTAAGTGCTGATTTTTCCAACTACCTATATTATATTATTCCACGAATAAAAATTATCTATCGATTGAAAAATCAGCCCTTGCTACACAAAAAGTACACATTTCGGTGATATAATTCGAATACGTCCCGCGGCGCGGCATACTAGCGTATTTCGCGAAACTGTGCTGCGCAGCTCAAAACACAGTTGTTTGAAAAGGCCAGTGCCTTTTCAAGCATCGTCGCGTCCTGTCTCAGTGAGAACTGATCGGCTCTGCTCAACCCGAAAGTAAACCGGAAAATAGGTAGATAGATACTTTAATTATATTTTGAGACTAACGTTTGCCCTGCAGCTACGCCCGTGGAGACGTCGTCCCCGTGAGAACTTTGGATTTTTTTCTTTAATTACCATCTGAGCATAAAACAAGGTAGGTATTTTATGAACTAGAAGCTGTAAACAACTACCTACAGATTCAAAAGTTGCACGTCGAGAACTTGCATCTTTAACTTAACTGCTTTCTCGTACAAACAAAGCCTACAAAAGAACAAATAGGTATCTATTCCAAATCCAGGAAAAAAAACTCACCAAATTATCTGCCATTGCTTCAAAGTCATTCTTTGCTTGGCAAGTTTTAGATGCTACAGTAAAACTCATATTACTCGTATATTCGTTTTCCTGATTATCTGTGTCCGTGTTTTGTTGCATAAAAGTTACTTCGTTGTTGGCCTCTTCATAGGTCCGAATGTTGCTCCTCTTCAATATACATTTTAGGGTATCCCACCCTGGTCCAGGTCTTGAACTCTCATCTTTTAATAATTTTATGGGGTATTTAATACTTTTCGGTGGCCACCGTAAAAGTCCCTTCGTTTCCCACAGTGCAGGAACGACTGACAGAATGGCAACACCTCCCTCTATCGTCTGGACGATTTTGTAAGGCATGTTCTGTAAAAAAAGCAACAAAATCATAGTATTTATTTGCAAAAACATGTAAATATTTACATTATATAAGCTAACATAAATAAACTATAATAATCATATAGTATAAATCAGTTACGTATTATTCAAGAAACGAAAGATTAAAGTATGTAGTATTCAAACTACCTATCTAGTTTTGTGGAAAATTATGCCACAAGAAGCTATAACATATTAATACTTAAACTTTACGTAACATAATGATTTAAACACAAAAACCTATAGACACAAACACAGAGGTACTACCTACCAAAATAGCATTCACTTTTCGCGACTCTAAACTAACGTTAATCTACCATAGAATGCCAAAGCGCCTTGACTTGGAACGACCGGCCCAGTTGCTTTTTGGCGATAAACTGATGTAAACAAACAGCGATCACAGTCGCACGCCCCGCCGCCACCCGCGCCCCCCTGGGCTCGGGTGATGGCCGTAGGGCGGGTGAAGGATCGCGTTGCATGCAGCACGTGGCAGATCAAACAAAATGTTTCATAAAAAATAAGTTCAAAACCATTAATGTATAAAATTCAAAACGCATTACATTCTGTGTGTGTGTCGCATGTCAGAAATAAAAACGTCATGTGAACATAATTATTAGGCCAGAGGTAAGTACCTGTGTATCTACATATATGGTCCATAGAAATATAAAAAAATAGATTTGGTCGCGTATTGAACAGGTAATTAATTAGTTTATGTATTTATTTATTTAAACTTTTCGCACAAAAAGGTGCAAAGGCGGACTTAATGCCTTAGGCATTCTCTACCAGTCAACCAAGGGTGGTGAAGAGATTAGATGGCAGGTGCTTATGGCTTATGGTGGTGTATTATATAATCTATTTAATTAAATTATTATTTCATTATTCACATATAAATTATATTCTAAAATATTAGGATATAATAATAATAATAATAAATTATATTAATAGCTGTTTAAATTACAATTTTAAATAAGTACTTGTTGAGTAATTACTAAAAAGGGAACAAAATGGTTTTAGCAGAACCACAACAGGACCCTAAAAGCTTGGATCCATAAATCTGATTATCTGGCGCAAATGTGAACCACTACCACGCTTCACATCGATCCATGGCTGATTTGTTTCTCACAAGTGCTCAACTATTTTACTATTTGCTGAATTATAGGCCACATGAGAACACCCGTACAGACTTTAGCATTAAATTAAGATTAAAACTGTTCACTTGCCATCCGCCATTTTTACTACGTGACTGTGAATTTATTGTAAAATTTTATCTTTTTATTTTGGTTTATTTTAGAAGATATCCATTGGAATTGATTTGGTTTACAAATTATTTACACGTAACCAGCTTTTTATCAATTTTTTTGTAAGAAAACACAACATTTATTTCTTTTACTGTCCATTTCAGTTAAGTTTTTTTTATTATTTAGTGGTATTATGAGAGCGCGTGAAAATTTTGAACTAAACATGTATGGTATTTCACAGTAAAGTTACCTCCCCAATAAGATTTCAAACATATTAAGAAGATATCAAAGTTTTACTTACCTTAAATTGTATTCACAAATGGCTCTTGAGATCCTGCAGACAACACTTACACTTCATGTTTAACAAATTGACAGTTCATATTAAAGAAAAATAAATAATAAAGTTATTACATTCCACAATTTCGCTCCGAGTGTAGTTTCAACTGTGTAAAGGCATAAAAAATGTACACATTCGTCTTTCTGGCTGTATTATAGGTAACACGTGGCTTGTTAATCAGGCAATTTTCAGCTCTTGGGGTGATTGTTACACACATAAATGCTAACATGATGTTGATATAATTTAATTATTTGGTAATGGGAATTCTTATACAGCTATGTGCTGAATTATTTGTGCCCAAATTAGAATTATATCAGCAGAGGATGCGCTGCCTACGCTGTTATACAGCAAGTTTATGCAGCCAATGCTTTCACGGTGCACTGTGAAAATGCTGTTATAAAGCACTTTTGTGCTACTTGGGAGTTCGTCCGTAAAGTTCACAAAAGGAGTACACGTGATGCGTCACTAAGCTGCGCAGTGCAGGTTGCAACTAATTGCGATATCGCTTTCCTAATAAGCGACAACTTTAAGGGGGCGTGGCTTGGCGCCGACGCAGGGTTTAGGCGAAAAAATGTTTAAGTGATCAAACGGAAAAGGCCGCGATGGTACAGACGCTAGCACATCAACCTACTACAATCTGTCAAATTTCTTTAATGGATTTTCAACTTCATCACCAAATCATAAGATTCAAAGTTGATTGGGGAAATGTGACAGTTTCGGGTAGGTTGATGTGCTGGCGTCTGTACCTACGGGAAAAGTTTTTCACGATTTCTGACTTTTCAAGTAGGTACTCAAACCTCAGCTGGTCCCATAGAGGTTTTGATAAGAAACAGGATCGAATGGCATCAAAAAAAGTTTTTGGGAAATTTGCCCATTTTCTTACTGGCTGTATATTTTTTTTTAAATCTGTTAATGCCTCACTAAATTTCTCAAAAAGTTATGAATAGTCTCCTAAGACCGATTGCCCGTAGCTGCTACGATTAAGCTGCTCTTATTGCCCCTTAAGAGCAGTGGTGGGCAAGTGGTAACGGCCGCAATTTACGAGTTGTAGGTCGTAGGTTCGAACCCAGACAGGCGCTTTACTTTGTGTAAATTTTTTAATCACCACTACTCTCAAATTGGTGAAGGAAAACATCTTGAGGAAACCGGCATGTCCTAGAACCAAAAATTCGGAGACATGTGACATCTACCAACCCGCACTGGGCCCGCGTGGTGGATTACGGCCCATTCCCTCTCACCGAGAGGAGGCCTGTGTCCCAGCAGTATGAGCATTATAGGCTGATTATGTTATGTATGATTATGTTATTGCCCCATCTAAAAAATCCACCCTGTATACTTACGCGCATATACTTACTATGTACATTATTTCAATTTGGGCATTCTCCATCCGCAATTTCTCAAAAGGCTGACGCGTAAAGGGTGGCGAGACATCGATACGAAAACTCTTAGGTACCTTGGATTCAGTATATGATTCTGAACAATATTAAAAAAAAAACACCTAGGGACTAACGGGGCTAGGGGCTCTAGGAGTTTAGACTCATGTGCCGAATTCAGAGTTACAGTTTGCGAATCGATGTCCGTTTTTTTTATGGATGGGAAATCATCAAATGACCCCTCCCGCGCTGGGTGGAGCGGAAGGGAGTGTCAGACTCTTACAGACTAAAACCCATCCCTGTTCCTTCCTTAGCCCTTTATGTTTCGGGGTATCGGTGACCCTTTCAAACAATCCCGCACCCCCGGCAGGCTTCGGCCCTGGCAGGCCCCTTCTTTTTTGCAGACATCTCTTTGAGGGGCGCGTGGAACACATACGCACCGTGATCGATGTCCCTGCCCTACCCAATATAACCCGTCAGCCTTCAAAGCGAGAGTGAACAGGCATCTTCTGGGATCGCTGGTTCCGTCATAGACCTCATCCTTCGCTTTCCATTAGGCGGAATCAAGGTCAAAAGCACGCCCATTCAGCATAAAAAAAATAGTGACCATAAACTGCTTACGTCATAAAAAAACTGGCTTCCTCAACTTCGTTTAAGTAGATAGGTATGTAAAGTGCAGTGTAAACGTATGTTTTATTTGTAAACAAAATAATTGTGTTGTGAACGCGTTTGTGTCATGTTTGTGCAAACAAAACTAAATGTTTATTAACCCGTTTAAATGTTTGGTAACTACTCTGTGTGTTTTTTGTTCGCGTGGCTTATGCCTTACCTATACTCCATAGGTTTAGGTAGTTAAATAAAGGCAAACAAAAAAACTAAGTGACTTATTTAACCGACTAAACGTGCCTAATACCAGTCTATTCAGTTGTCATGCTACGTCATAGTTAGTATTACGTTTAGTCGGTTAACTAAGTTACGTGGTTTTTTCGTTTGCCTTTATTTAACTACCTAGCCCTATGGAGTATAGTTGAAGTATGAAAGTTAGTATTAACTCGTTCTGTTATTATAAACTAGCAGCGCCCGGCGGTTTCACCCGCATAAGTTTCGAAAGACACGTGGCGCCATCTATTATCATAATAACGTTATTATTGTTTTCCTCAGGAACAGTACTTTTTTTCGGAATGAAAGGTATCCTATGTCCGTTTCTGTACACCTGACAACGTATATGCAAAATTTCAGGATGATCGGTTCAGTGGTTTAGGCGTGAAATGGTAACAAATAAACTTACTTTCACATTTATAATATTAACTAGCTGCGCCCCGCGGTTTCACCCGCATAAGTTTCGATCCCGTGGGAATATCGAGATAAAAACTATACTATGTCCTTTCCTGGGACTCAAACTATCTCTATACCAAATTTCATCTAAATCGGTTCAGTAGTTTAGACGTGAAATGGTAACATATAGACAGACAGACAGAGTTACTTTCAAGTTTATAACATTATTAAGGATTAGGATTACCTACGTACATATTTTCTACTCTACGCTTAAAAGTTCTATTCTGTAAAGTTCTCTTCGAACCTCACTCAAGTCACCGCATAAAATATGAAAGTGAACTTGTAGTGTTCACTATGATCTCTTATTAGTGACTTAGGGTTTAGAATAAAACCACCGAATTATCAGTAAGCACACAACAACCCAAAGGGAACGTCCAGTCGCCACGGGGGATAAAGCGTGACTGACTGACAGTGTTGCCAGTGATTTGTGTGCTACATTTAATAGTACATCACTGACAGTGCCGTAACTATAGGGTGGCATTAGGGCAAAATGCCGCGGGCCTCCAGCCAGAGGGGGCCCCCGGCCCGAGAGGGCTATAAGCACAGGAGGATCCTAACATAATTTTATAGATGCAAACTTTTTTTGATAATGTGTAACAAAGGACATCATTTCGAACATTTTTGGCTAATTTTTTGGACAGGACCGCATGCTCAGCAGTGGCGCTTACGACCTCTAGACCAACAAAGCAGTCAGGTGTTAAATTTTGTAGGGGAAAATATGAAATTTACGCGGAAGAAGTCGCGGAAGAAATGCTAGCAAAAAAAAATTATTAATGTTGGTTGAGCTTCTTTACATTGAGGGAGGGCCCCATCCCTTGAATTTGCCACAAGCCCCAAACGGTATAGTTACGCCACTGATCACTGAACTCATTTGTTTTTATTTTTATTAATTTGTTTTTAATATTTAAGTTAGTAAGAGCTGATGAGCTGATTTTTCAATCTGAAGAGTTCTTATAAAGCTGAAGAGTTTGTTTGAACGCGCTAATGTCTAGAACAACCAGGCGGATTAAAAAAATCTATTTGCATATTTGATAACCCAATTCTCGAGAAAGGTTATTTAATATTACATTACGACCCCTGGGAGCTGAGCATAAAGAAAAACAGTCAGAAAACGTAGTAATAGCGCGTGGCGGGCGATTGGATAATGGATATACCTATGCGACGCAGTGGGTCGGGGATGAAGTCGCAGGTAGAATTAAACCATCTAGTCGTTTAGGAACAATTTTTACAGTTATCCACATGATCCAAGTCTAAAAGTTACTGCGAGACGGCGACGCATGCCAGAATGTCCGAACGCCCGAATGTTACCGCGAACAAACGGCGACGTCACTCGCGTTCCCGTTAGTCTTTTGTTTTTTTTAATTAAATTTTGTCTTTTGAGGCATGACTTGCGTTCCAAGTTCTTTGGAAATGTGTTATAATTATGTAGATTAAATATACCTGACGATGAGAAATCCAGTTTCACACCTGTGGACACAACAACTAATCATGTTGTACGTACGAAAATAGCTTGATGTGTGAAGCCCAATCCGGAGTCAAAAGATTTGCAAGTCAGCAAGGCTGATGACTACCCAAGGTGTGTCTAAGTTACTAAAGGCAATTTCATTTTAACCCACACCTTGAAGGTCAGGCCATGTCATAAGCAAACTAGTTAATCACAGCCAACGAAAGGTTCCAACGAAAGTTTTCAGCCAGTATATTGATCCATGGTGTACCGTGGAATGGGGTTAGTTTGATTCACGGGGTAACTTTGATAAAAACTTTATATTTTTTTAAAACAGGAATTGTTTAATTTCTGAATGCAACCGAAAGATTTCGTCTTTTGCGTTGGCAGCACTGAATGTCACTCTTTGAGATTGCCCAAGCGCTGCACGTACAAACAGAACGCTACCTGAGATTTTCATAAAAAACTGTGAGGATTGTGTTTAAACTATTTTAAGGGTTAAAATAACTTCAATCTTATCCCTTGAAGTTATTTTAACTCTTAAATTGCCCAAGCGCTGGGCAATGTCAAAGAGTGACATTCAGTGCTGCCAACGCAAAAGACTAAATCTTTCGGTTGCGTTTAGAAATTAAACAATTCCTGTTTTAAAAAAATATAAAGTTTTTATCAAAGTTACCTCGTGAATCAAACTAACCCATTCCACGGTATGTAGAAATGTATGTATGAAGTAAGTATAGCAGTGTTCATTAGATCAGAAGGCCAATCATTATTCTCGTAATAAAATATTCAAAATCTAGTCGCAGTCTCATTTCGGCGACAAACAACTGTGATGTAGCTTCCCTAGCGATGCGATTTGCTGAATTGCATTTTTGATATTGTAAAGAAACGCCAGAGCCGGGCTCGCTAGTCGCTTTTTTACCTCTGTCCAGCCACGTCCTATTTTACTATAATAATATAACCGAGTAATTGTGAACCTTTAATAAACTTCTACAATTTTCAGTACAAACCAAATTTGCATATAATTTATTCTGGACCCTATAAGTACATAACACGCACAACAAGTGGTGACCCCGAATGTTTACAGACAGTGGTTTTGTGTTTTGTTTCTTAAACTTGTCAAAAATGTAATGAAATTAGAGGTATTTTTGACAGATTTAGACTGAGATCAGACTGTGAACGTTCTTAAAATTACGAGAATTGCCCCTCAGATAATTTACATTCCATTGCCACTTAATCAGTTATTTACTTTAGTGAAACGTATTGTAAGTAGATTTTTGAATGACTTTTTGTTTATTTTGTAACAAAAATGCCCTAATAAGTTTTTGGTTGCAATGGAATTTGAACTTTGTTTCTGTATGACATTCAGTTTGTTGTTCCATAAATTGAAAATTATCTCAAATTCTTAATTCAAATATAGAAAAGTTCTGGCGTTTATTTTTAAAACTTACGTTTTATTAGTCATTCACACCATGACAGTAGTAGACTTTTACCGTCAAAATAATATTTACCCAAAGTAAATATTGTCGTTGGACTGACTATATACACGCGATGTTGTTTGTCAAAGCCTATGGTCGCGTTGTTTTTAAATATTAAAATAAATGTGTGTTTTGAGTCTACTTTTTTAGTCATAATATATCCAGTTGCGTCTGACAATTTAATAAAACATTTTATGGATTAAGATGGCTTTCCATGGCTCTACTATACTGTCTATACTTTTTTATGTGTCATACAACAAATCTTCAAAATGTTATGCGTCATTTTATTATTATGTTGGCATACATGTAAGCACCTGGTCTGGAGGTGTCTATGGGTCAATTTATCTTTTTAATCTTTGTTTTTTTTTCTCACCTTTTTTTGATGTTTTTTTAATGCCTGTATTGTGTCTTTTGTTGCGCTAAATAAAAGTTTTATCTATATATCTATCTCATATATTTGAATAAACAGATCAAAAACGTCACACTGACTACATCAGAACTCTCTCGCACAAATCCGTTTACCCAGCTATTCTAAAATAAAACACGGTATATACTTGTCTGAAATAGGAGCTGTGTTTGTACAACTAATCGTACAATTTCTATTATTGTAAATGCCGGTCAGTATTTACTTTGTTATACAATACTGACATCATAATAATTTATTTAATTACGTAAGTGAAGCTTACAATGAAATTATCAGGTCAGCGGAATTAAAAACAGACTAATAAGGGATTATAAAAAAAACATTATTTATATATTTTCCTTGACTGTTTCGTGGGTCGCCGTCCATCTAATGATGCGACTGAGCTCCCAGCCACAGCTGAGCGCGGGGTCATCTAGTAAATAAAAATAAATAAAATAAAAAAATAAAATAAAATTGATGATGGGAAGAGACCAGACGGCATGACGCGTCTCCTTTTTAAGGAAATTTCTCGCTGGCTGATCGATACTTCACGTGACCAGAGGGCTGGGTCGTTCTTTGGCCAAAGAATTAGCTTTGCCATTCAACGGGGCAATGCTGCCAGTCTTCTGGGCACATTTCCGGATGACAGCAATGCGGACGAATACTTCGACGCTAAGTGTCCTTTTTTTTTATTTTTATTTATTTGTATTGTAAGTTAGTTAGTCTTTTATTTTAGTTTCTAGTGTATATAGTTAGTTACTTATTATGAAGCAATAAATGATTATCTATACATATAATAAAATCGTAGGAAAGTCAAAACGGTACATTAAATATTTTTTTAAAAGAATACTTGGGGCAGATCTACAATCGATATCGAAGCCAAAAATATAGATTTTAGAATTTTTGTCTGTTTGCCGTATGTATGTCCGGGATAAACTCAAAAAGTACTGCATGGATTTACTTCAAATTTTGCATGAATATTACTAAGAGGTCGGGTCAACATATAGGCTACATATTATCACGCTATGGGGGAGGAGCTGTGAATCTTTATTTTTCTTACGCATTCTGTGACAGCGTGTAATCTAACGACGCATATTTAAATGTTGTTTTTCAGTAAGCCATGCTATTATCTAGCTTTACACTATAAAAACTACGCCATTTAAGTAACTTGGGCAGAAAAAACATAGTTTAATGAATTTTAGTAGTATAAAGAAAATTTTGAAGCAGCGCCATCTATGAGATTTCATAAAAATCAAATCAAGTTACATGTTGACACTTTTTGGAAATTAATAATTTAAATTTGATCATGTTGGCGAGGTTAGTAGTTAGTTATTCTTAAAATTCATACATGGCAATGTGCATTTTCTTCATAAAAGTTGTATCGTATAGTTCGTTTTGACAAATTCAAGTTCCAACAAAACCCTAAAAATCTTGAGCAGAGTTGAGGACGACAATTAAAACAAAAATGCGGTGTTAAGTATTACAAAAAAGTTATGTTTCTACTGGAGACGAAGTCGGAGTAACTGATGAACGCGTGCCGAACACCTGTCTCAGTTCACTTCAAGATGTGGTCATTTCTATCGGCGGCAATCCACTGATCGAATATGGGTTACCAGCTCCCCAATCATCACCGCATCAAGACCGTGTAAATCGGGAGTATAACGCTGAGACAAATTACGATCCGGGCGAAATGATCATGTCGCTTTGTTCTCTTCAGAGCAAAAACAAATTTATGACACCGTCCTTGAAAGCGTTGGGAAAAAACCAGGGTCAAATGTTTTTCTTGGAATGCGTCTGGTGGAACAGGAAAAACATTTGTTACCACTTGCATACTTGCAGAGGTCAGCAGGCAAGGCAAAATTGCTATTGCTGTAGCGTCGTCGGGAATCGCTGCCACACTGCTTCCGAGTGGCAAGACAGCACATGCCATGTTTAAAATTCCTATCGATTTAGAGAGCGCCGAAACGCCTGTTTGTGGTGTGTCACGTAACAGCGATAAGGGACACGTGCTCAAGGATTGCTCTTTGATCGTATGGGATGAGTGTACGATGGCCAATAGGAAGGCAGTTGAGGCCGTGGACGGAATCCTGCAGGACATCCGCAGGAACGAACATTTGATGCGTCGTATCACAGCTGTTCTGTTCAGTGGCGATTTCTGGCAAACGCTTCCCGTGGTGACACGGGGATCGAGGGCTGACGGGGTGAATGCTTCGTTGAAACTATCTTCGTTGTGGTCACGAGTTCGTACGCTGCGCTTGACCATTAATATGAGAGCTCGCCTCGGCGGCAATGCACGTGCTCGAGAATTCTCCAATGTCCTTCTAAATCTTGGCGAAGGCACTCTACCAGAAGAGAGAGGTGGACAGGTGGTGCTTCCAGAGTCTCTCGGTAGAGTGGTATCCAGCTTAGAAGAACTCATTTGCTGTGTGTACGGGGACATCAGTCGTATACTTCACCTGCAGAATTCTTGGGCGTGTGAGCGGGCCATTTTGACGTCCAAAAACGATCAGGCTGCAGCAATTAACGATTGCATTCTCTCGGAAATTGAGGGGAATGAAGTGGTCTACACCTCGATAAACACTGTTGTCGAGCAAGATGACGCCACACATTATCCCGTGGAATTTCTGAGCTCCCTGTCAGCAAGTGGACTTCCAGCGCATACCATCAAGCTGAAGGTCGAAGGATTATGCTTCTTCGGAACCTATCTCCTCTGAAGTTGTGTAACGGGACCCACCCTAAAGTCATTTCGCTCTACAGACACACCATTGAGGCGGAAATTCTTACGGGTTGTGGCGTTGGCGAGGCAGTATTTATACCACGCATTCCCCTCATACCTCATATCTTCCCGTTCCAGTTCAAGCGCGTATAGTTCCCCGTGAGTGTTTGCTTCGCGATAACCATCAATAGCGGCAGACACTGAGGGCAGCGGGTGTCGACCTCAGGACGAGTTGCTTCTCACACGGACAACTGTACGTCGCTTGCTCCCGCGTCACCAGTCCTGACTCTCTTTACATTTTGGCTCCTGGCAGCATAACTACCAACGTTTGTTTATAGGGAAGTGTTTTAAGGTATGATGCCTTTGTACGTATTTTTACTCTTTTGTGTCCTGGAATGTATTCCTGCATTGTTTTCTCTATTTCCTTCAGTCACATCCCCCACACCACACTGAACTCAGCAGGACTCCCATATAACTCTCTTCACTTGCTTTGCTTGCAAAAAAAACTTATATTTTAATGCTATTTTAAATGTTGTTTACTTATAATGCTATAGCGACACTGGCATCTTAGGTATTTTTGGTGCTGTAGAGCCTTCAGGCAGACGACGTCGCGGGCAGCAGCTAGTAGCAAATAAAATTTAACTAGACACATTTTGATGACATGCTAAGCACAACAAACAAAAGATAGTAAAATAAAAAATATTAAAGATATAGTGCAAAAAAGTAGCGCCAGACCCCACACTAGGATACCCTGTGTCGTGGGCGGTGGGATCTAATTATTACGGCGTTAATGACACATAAGTGCACTAGTGGGTAGTTCAGTGATCGTTTGGTTATTGAGTCTAAACAATATTTAAACTTACTTAACTAAAGGAAACATGCAAAATTACAATTATAAGGTTTGTCTAGAGAGTGTGGTTTAGTGTAGAAAAAAAAACTAAAACCCGACTACTGAAAAGGATGAAACAAGAATGTACTTTCCCGTGGTAGCAAGCCGCTGTACTAACATAATATTATAAGCTATGGTAGCATGCGACCACGGGAAGGTACTTTCTTGTTTCATCCTTTTCAGTAGTCGGGTTTTAGTATTTAAACTTATTTTTTATATAATTATTTTGTGGCTCATTAATATTTATATTTTGAAATGTGCTAATTAAGTCCTTTCATTTGATACCCAACAAGGCACGTTAAAATTTTTATTTTTTTCTGTCATGACTTTTTGTCCGCTAGAGGGCGCCATATTCAATTTAATGTGACGTCACATAGCCTATAACCAGAGGACGATCAAGTCACTTCCAACGATACCTCATTTATCCAATTATTACAAGGAGTTTAGGAGTTATGAGGGAACAGATAAACATACATACATACATACCGGTCAAAATCATAACCCTCTTTATGCTTCGCCGTAGTAGGTTAAAAATAAATAATCCGAACAAGAACCTCTAACCCAGAGTCATCGTAAGGGTCAGTTCCACCCGCGACGCGACGCGTTTAGTCCACTCTCGTCCCCTCGACCCCTAAAAAAATATTTGTTCATTTGTTTCCTCTCACCCCCTAAACATAGTTCACACTCGACCCCTAGGGGGCGAGATTGAATTTTCATACAAAGGACAGGCATACCCTGTCCACTTTCAACCCCTAATTCGGTAAGTACCTAAAATTTATATTTTGGTACAGTAAGGTACAGAAAGATAAATAAACGAGCAATATTAGAGAATACTTATAGTAGAATTCTTCATTACCCGACTGCGCCAGAAGGAAGGTATGTTTTTCGAGTGTATGTTCTTTGGCACGCTCTGTAGCCTAAACGGCTTGATCGATTTCAGCTTGAGAGGTGCCGTTAGATTCTTCTTAATTGTGAAAGTGACACTGGGTATATCAAAATTGAAAAAAAAATGGTCGATTTTCAGCGCCACATTAGGTCTTAAATAATAATTTTTTTTCTTATTACCTATCGAGTGGGTTATCAAAATAAAGAGTTTCACAAATAGCTTGCAAGAATTTATGCAACTTTAATGTTTACATGTAATTTGGAATGAAAAATGCAAAAATAAAAAATATTCAACGTTATAAAAATAAACTAAAAGGCTGGAAATACAAAAAGTAATAAAAAAAAAAAAAAAAACCCGACTGCGGTTAAAAATTTAAACTAAAAAGCAAAAAATAAAATAGTTTTTTTAATTACTTTTTTATGATCTGCAATAAGTCTTTACTTTTACCATACAAGTATACAATCTTAATAAATAAACGGACTTAATTTTTCTAAACAAAGACTAACTGGTATTTCTTTATTAACAAACTTATTCAGAATATAACTGATGCGTTTGTCGTTGTCAATATCGTCTGATCTTCGTTTAGATTGTGTTGAAGATATCATCTTAACAACTTTTTGATAATTGGAATCATCTTCTATGATTTTCAAAAATTGTATAATGTTGGTGGTTTTTGCTAATTTTCTATTTAGCATAGCATGCCAACCTTCCAGTTTATTAGTGGTGCGATGTCGTTCACTACAACAACACCATTTATTTTTCATAAGTCGGTTTTCAAACCACTGTTGTACGAAATAATCATTAAAGTCTTTCACACACTGTTCATCTGGGCTGTCTTCCATGATATAAAGAAATCCATTATCTATTTCTTCTTGAGGAAGATGTGCCAAAACTGTACATAAAGCTACATGTTTCCGCGTAATTTTTTTTTTTGTTAAATTTAAAACATTCGCTTTTCTCCAAACAGCCCTGTTGAAATGATAAAAACAACCACTAATCGCTTGATAACTACTGAAAAGTATTATAAAAGGGTATTTTAGTTAAATAGTATGCAACTATAGGGTACACTGATGATTTATCATCGTAACTGTACTTTGGGGGTCGAGAGAAAACTAAAACTTGGCTGGAAAATAAAATCCACTCTCGACCCTTGGGGGTCGAGAGTAAACTATAGTAAGGGGTCCAGTGGACACATTAATTATTAGGGGGCGAGGGGTCGAGAGTGGACTAAACGACGCGACGCGGCACGCAGTTTTCAAGATAGCAATACAATTATAGACCTTATCTACTACACAAAAAGGTACACATCAGTGAGGAGGGCCGCGCGGCGCCGCGCTGCGCCGCGCGGCATAGCTCGACGTAGTAGGCACACAGAATTGTGTACCTTTTTGTATAGAAGGTAAGGTCTATAATTGTATTGCTATCTTGAAAACTGCGCACCGCGTCGCGTCCGTTTATTACCGTTGGATCCCGTTTTTTGATCCCGTTTTTTAGGTATTACCGATGGATCCTGTTTGCTATTTCCGTTGAATCCCTTATAACAATATGTGTACATTTCAGAAGAAAAGTGATTTACCTTTATCAAACACTAAAAAGAGATTATTTTTAGTGGGTTACCCGGAACCGAACTAGTTAGATTAGGTTAATTATTTAAAAAAAAACAATGTTAGGTTAGGTTAAAACTGTGACCCCTACGCACGAGCCGAGCGAGCGAAGCGAGCGGTGCCGCGGCAGCGGCCGGCGAGTGCCAGAATCGACTAGATTATATAGAAAATGAGTTGTTTGTGAAATAAATAGTATACGAAACGTTGGTTGTAAACTAAAAATTTGTCAATGGAGTTTTGGTGAAACATTAGTGAACCCCTCATTTTATTATAAACAATTTTGTTGTTGAAAGTACCCGCATTCATATTTTTTTAAGCATTCGGGATCCAACGGAAATACTTTTCGGGATTCAACGACAATAAAACGTAATTATCTTGCATTTTTTAAATTCGGGATCCAACGGAAATACATAATAATGTTTTGCGGGATCCAACGCCAAAAATATTAAAATGGGATTCAAAAACGGGATCCAACGGTAATAAATCGTCGCGTCGCGGTGTGAACTGACCCTGACTCTATCGTTATTATGACAGTCACCATTATCCACGTCCCATCGCGCTCTAGTAGAAAAGGTTATAAAACAAATGGCGTATGTTAGCCCCGCCATAAATGGACTAACGACCTTTTGCTCTCTCTCTAATGGCTTACAGATATTGTTTTATATCGTTGTTTGGACGGTGCGATAAAGATGGACTGAGTTGGCATATTTTATTTATAACCTGCTTCAAAAAAGGAGGTTCTGTATTCGACCCGTATGTATGTATGTATGTTTGTATGTCCGCGATTATCTCAAAATCTACTGAACCGATTTTGAAAATTCTTTCATTACTGTGATCTACATACTTTCAGAAATGTTTTAGTTTATAATAAATTAGGTAATTATTCTTATATACGAAGTTATATGCATAAATGTAGGTACTGCATCTCCGGCATTTCTATGCGAATTTTGATGATTCTTCATGTCGGTGTCTTCATGCACCAGTGTTAGTTGAAATTGTGTGGGGTACGTACAACTAAATAGTGAAAAATAAAAACTTTAATACAAAAAAAAACAACCGACTTCAAAAAGAAACACTGCAAAGTGATAAGTAACTTTAATTTCGGAACTTGGTGGCAAATAACGAAAATGCGAACCCAACGACACCGACTTCGAAATTAAAGACATTTTTCACTTTGCAGGGTATATCAATACAAACGGGTTGAAGAGTGTATCTGGTCTAGAATCTCTGTACAATATTCAGCTCAAAAGCATTAACTTTGAAACTGCTTAATATTTTTTTATTTCGACATCACGGCGCTGCACTGGCGCGCGGTGGCGTGATGTGCGTGTACTAGGCGCACAGACACACTACAGATAATGGATAATGACCGTCGTAGTGCGGTGACACGTTTATTATGATTTCAATTTAATAATCTATCGAAATATAAGAATATTAAGCATTTTCAAAGTTACTGCTTTTGAGCTGAAATTTTGTACAGAGATTCTAGACCAGATACAGTCTTCAACCCGTTTGTATTGATATACCCTTTCCATAACACCCTGTATATTGATTGATGTTTCTTCGTTTCTAGTGTATTAAATAAATTTTTGAAAAGTACAGAATTAATTTCTATTAAATTATAAATTAAGTAGGTTCTGTGTACTAGCACGAGTATAATAATAGAAACAGTTGCAATAACCCTCCTTCTGGCGCAGTCGGGTAAAAAGGGGGAAAAAAATATTTCGATCTTAAAGCAGTGTCTAATGCTTCGCATTTTGAGTCGTGCAATAATACTTTCTCATGTCTAAAAGGGCTCTAAAATACCAACCTGACCTGACCTAAAATACCAACCTGAATTTGCAGACTAAAAAAAAATTCAGGTTAGAATAGGTATTTTTTTTAGTAAGAATGTCGTTCGAAGTTATGTTTTGTTGTTATTATTTTATTTTAATACTAGCTGCGCCCGCGGTTTCACCCGCATAAGTCTCGATCCCGTGGAAATATCGGGATAAAAAGTATCCTATGTCCTTTCCCGGGACTCAAACTATCTTTATACCAAATTTCATCTAAATCGGTTCAGCGGCTTAGGCGTGAAAAGGTAACATACAGACAGACAAACAGAGTTACTTTCGAATTTATAATATTAAAGTATGGATTAGTCATAGATTTATAATAAATTATAAATCTATGGGATTAGTATTTATTTATTTTTATTGGTTCACCAACAACTGTTTACACTGGTATTATGCTTAGGGTAACAAATAAGGTAAAAAAATTAACAAATTAGTGTAACAATCACTTATAGGTGAACTCCGCATGCATACAAAAATTTGGTTGTACAAGGAAAACAACAAGAGAAAACAACAGGAATTTAACTTAGAACTAAAACTTAAACTATGTGACTAAAGTTAAGTTATTGTATTTATTTAAGTTGTATAAAAACATAGGTAAAATGGAAACTTAAACTATTGAGGAGAGAAAAAAATTCAAATAAAAACATATTTCACTATATGACAGAAAGTGCTTAATATAAATTCGGAAGACATTTGTAAATTTTAGCTTTCAATTTGCTTAAAGAGTCAAAGTGCAGATCAATTTGATCCCTACAATTATTCACCACCTTACAAAATCTTGCAAAGGGAGAATTAGCGCCTAAGACCGTTCTACTTTGTGGTGGACACAGTGGTGTTATTGTATAATTATCATTGTGTGTATGTTAAAGCATGTTTTAAGATTGTTTTAAGATTTATAATCCACTCTTAAACCTTTATAAATTCAAACTAGCACCCACGTAAAACATTATCAACCATAATCCGAATAATTTTGAAGGATATTGCTAATCCATTGATAGATTACCACTGCTCTCAAAACGGTGAAGGAAAACATCGTGAGAAAACCGGCATGTCCTAGAACCAAAAATTCGAAGACATGTGACATCTGCCAACCCGCACTGGGCCCACGTGGTGGATTACGGCCCACTTCCCTCTCTACGAGAGGAGGCCTGTGTCCTAGCAGTGGGAACATTATAGGCTGATTATGTATGTTATGTATTGATTCATATATTCAAACATTTGTCTGCTCAACGATGTAAATAACACAATAGACGTTTTTGATCTGTCTAAATGAAATTAATTGCTACTTTTAGTCGCAATTACCCCCTGTATGGATAATATCATAAGGTTGAAGTTTCGTATTAGATATAGCGGCGGGATTTTATTGCGCAATGGATTTTCAGCTCTAAGTGTACCATTGAGAATCAAACAGACTGCATCCAAGCACGTCGAAAAAACATACTGTTGGATTTCCAACTCTCGGCGCTTAGTAAATGCGTTGAAAATCGAGTGCGCGAAAAAATTTCGCCCCTGTGTATAGTACGCGCCACAAAAGATGAGACTTGACTTTTACCTTAAACTTTATTATTTCGTAATAAATATTATAATATTTTCAAGATATTTTATCTAAATGTCGTCGATAAATCCCTGAATAGATATACACACTAGCCTCTGCCCGCGACTTCGTCCGCATGAAATTTCACCCTCCCCCCATTCACCCTCTTAGGGGTGGAACTTCGAAAAATCCCTTCTTATTGGATACCTACTCTTCACAAAGAACACATCCTCCGAATTTCATGTCTCTAGGACCAGCGAGCGGTTTAGGCTGTGCGTTGATATATTAGTCAGTCAGCCAGGACTTTGAATGTTATATGTATAGATTATGTGTAACTTTAGGTCCTTACATATGAAATTGGCGTTTTTCGTACTGGCCACTTTAATCACGAATTTCTCCTCTTTGGTAAGGAATTCCAAATTCAAATTTGTACAGCTATTTACTCATGTATTTGTGCTTCGATGACCGTCATTCATTTGTTTTTTTTCTTCTGTTTTTTCTGTTTGCGTCACTCATTTTACAAAATGGAAAATTTAAAATATCGCATTATTTACGAGTACGAGTTCCGCCGTGGCACTAGTGCTGCGGAAACGACTCGAAGGGTGAATGATGTGTATGGCGGTCATGTTGCAAAAGAAAACACAGTTCGTTTTTGGTTCCAACGTTTTCGTTCTGGAAATTTCGACCTGCAGAACAAGCCCCGTGGACGGCCTGAGACCCAAGTTGATAATGGAGAATTGAAGGCTATTGTGGAAGCGGACCCATCGCAAACCACGTCCGAGTTAGCTGCAGGCTTCGATGTGATGGAAAAGCTAGCGGCTAAACAACCAAGGCTGGTCAATCGCTCCACGCCACTGCTGCTTCACGACAACGCCAGACCACACACTGCGCAACAGACGGCTACCAAATTAGAAGAGCTTGAATTGGAATGTCTTAGACATCCTCCGTACTCCCCGGACCTTGCTCCAACAGATTACCATTTTTTTCGCAATTTGGATAACTTTTTGCAAGGGAAAAAATTCAACTCCGATGGGGCAGTCCAAATCGCCTTCAAAGATTTTATTGATTCCCGTCCGACTGGTTTTTTTAGTAAAGGGATCAATGAACTACCTATAAGATGGCAAAAGTGCATTGAAAACAATGGTTCATACTTTGATTAATTAAATATATTATATTAAAAAATATTCGACTTTTTGTTCCTTCCATACAAAACGCCAATTTCATATGTAAGGACCTAATATTTCGTACACGACTTACCTGCGCAAACATCCTACTACTGACCTTGTCAAGTCTCATCTTTAATGGCGCGTATTATACTTGGTCTAAGATTCAAGAATAAACTGCACTAAATAACCAGTTTCCAAATATGAAACATATTATTCGCAAGCCATTTTGAAACCATAAGTATGCAATTATGACGTTTTCACATTTGACCTGTCGACACATAGGTAAGTAACATCTCTATTTCCAATTCAGTATGAAATCATGACGCACCGATTGTATTGTATGTAGGTACTTTTGGTAGGTACGGTCGAACAAGCTATTTGGTATACAGGCAAAAATATTCATCATTCACTACAGTGCCAATATTTAGTTTTATTTTGTGCGTTATAACTTTTTCAGCTTATGGCATTCTTAATTAAATAGAGTGGTATAAAAGAATTGACTAACTCGGCACAACATTGTTTAAAAGTAGTTGCAAGTTAGCTGCCTGTATACCAAATAACTTGACGACTGTTCGTCTATTTCTAAGTGTACAGAGGGCAAAATAGCAGGTGTTTATTTATAAGTTTGTGGCTAAGTAATAACAGCCGCTCGGGTCGATCGATCAGCTTAAGCTACGCTTGCCGCGGTTGATCCGTGGATGGGTGACCATCTTTACATACCAAGACCCCTCCGTGCCTCGGAAAGCACGTTAAGCCGTTGGTCCCGGCTGTCATTCGTGGATTTTTGACAGCCGAAAGTCTGACAACCAGTCTTACCAAGTGGTTTCGTATTACCCAGTAACTGTGTTGTGGGGGTCAGATAGGCAGTCGCTCCATGTAAAATACTGGTACTCAGCTGCATCCGGTTAGACTGGAAGCCGACCCCAACATAGTTGGGAAAAGGCTAGGCAGATGATGATTTAGTCTGTAAACCTGACTGTTTTGCCGTGTATACTTGCTAAGTGCAAGAATAGACCGTTATGAACTAAGAGCTATTTATGTGTGTAATTGTTAAATTGGTCCAAACGTTGCATTTGCGTGGTGAGAGTGGCTCAGGAATGTTTAAAGTTTAGGTACAAATAGACGACGGCATTTTTTAACACCTTCCTTTCAAATTAATCTTGTTTAACCGGTCAAGCAGCGCGTGTCGCCCACTGGCGACGAAACAATAGACAATCAATTGTATCTCATTAGCGGAGCTCGACAGATTAAAGCAGAGACAACATGAGTTTTTTTTTAAAGAGTGAGTACCTATCGGCTATGGCGTTCTTGCCAAATCTTCTCCATATGAAACTACCATTTGGAAGGGGCAACTAGATTCAATTCTGTTTTCTTTTTATGTTATTGCCTACATTTAAAAGTGCCTTTAGATGGTTTAATTTAAATTCACCATTTGACTTCGCATTTTTTTTGTTCTGTGTCAAGTCAATCTAAATTGAAAAAGGAGAGATATAATTTTTACATACCGTTTCAGTTCGTTATAGCAATAGGCTAACAGTTTTTTCTAGCAAAGGTTAACTATTTGCACTGTTTAAAGAAAACAAAGAAAGAAAACCCGTTTATTTGCCGCAAACTTGACGCAGACAAAGAACAGAAACACAAAAACGAACAAGTTGGGGGAAAATATGCGTCACATCTACGCAAAACGGCCATCACTCTGCTACCACCCTATCCAAGACAGAGTCCCAACGCTGGTTTCCAGCGAAAGCCGGCGTTGACCTGATGTACTTTATGTATCACTAGCTGCGCCCCGCGGTTTTACCCGCATAAGTCTCGATCCCGTGGGAATATCGGGATAAAAACTATCCTATGTCCTTTCCCGGGACGCAAACTATCTCTATACCAAATTTCATCTAAATCGGTTCAGCGGTTTGAGCGTGAAGAAGTAACAAACATACAAACACACACACACACTCACAAACTTTCGCCGTTATAATATTAGTGTGATAGTATAATAGTATATAGTATGGATGTAAGTACTTTCTTAACCTTGTTACACTTAAAATTTCCTGCACAGCTACCCAAAATCTGAAGGCAGTCACCCAAAGGGCAATGGAGAGGGCTATGCTTGGAGTTTCCCTGCGGGATCGAATCAGAAATGAAGAGATCCGCAGGAGAACCAAGGTCACCGACATAACCCGAAGAATTGCCAAACTTAAGTGGCAGTGGGCAGGACACATTGCTTGTAGAACAGATGGCCGATGGGGTGGAGGTGGACCGACGACCTTGTGAAGGCCGCAGGAACTCGTTGGATGCGAGAAGCACAAAACTGGTCGAAGTGGAGGTGCTTGGGGGAGACCTATGTCCAGCAATGGACGTCTTTCGGCTGAAATGATGATCCAAAACCTAAATATTGCATCAAATTCTATTCCAGCTCAATATGGTTTTATTTTCGTCGCCAGAAACGGGGTCAGATGCAAATAGTCTCCGTTTCAATGTAAGATGACGCGTCCAGGAGCTATTGAGCTAGTACCTCCCTCTCCCCTAATAAAGCACTATTCACACTATAGTGTAACCCGGGGTGAAGGTAGCTCATAATTAGATTCGCCGCGAATGAATGCTGCCTCGACTGAAAAGGTGTGAAAGAAACGTTATTGAGAAAAGAAAGGACTTTTTAATAATTCAATGTTCGCGAGTCACTTTCTGCCATTTTTTTTTGGAGGCCGAATTAAGAATGGAGATAATATTTATCTTCGAAGCTGGACGGGGATGGGGCCTGCAAGGAATTTGAAAAATAGGTATTTGAAGAAACTATTGCCGTCGGCTTGCCTCAAGTCTGGCCCCATAGTGTGTGACCTTTTTTTTTTAACGTGGAGTAATGCTCATGCATTCTACACTACCACGGGGAGATAGTGCAGTTATGTGGGACTCCAACCCACTAAAACTCCACGGTGTCATCTTCTGCCGCTTACGGCGGGAACACGGGCACGCGTTAGCACTCATCCGTGAACCCGCCGCGGCTGTCCGTCACCGGACCCTCCTCAGGGGAATATTCCCCATCACCGGCGCACCAGAACACATAGCACGCCGTGACCACCCCAGGGACCAAATCAGCACATGGGCGCCAGACGACCCCGTGTCTGGGCACCTTTGGTCCCCCTGCGACGGGTCAGGTCATTGGCCCGCCGCCTGCCAATTTTCGGCCGCAGAGGATAGGGAGAACGGCCAACGTCATACCAACACTTCTCTGCCTCTGCGGCCCCAGCGCGTCCGCCATCAGACGGTGGCGACCCCGTCAAGGCCGCGGAAGGTAGGGCGAGCGGCGCACCGCAATACCGGCACTCCTCTCCCGCCGCGGCCTCCAACCCTCAGCCGCGACGCCTCCGATACGACATCGCGGCCCGCCTCAGCTGCAATATCGCCCATGCGGCACCGCAACCTACTTGTTGGCCGCTACGTCGTCGGCTTACTGGCAAAAGCCCTGACGAGCGGCCCCTCCTCGGGTTCCTCTTCGCTTCACCGTGGGTGTCCAAGCCACGGCTACTGAGCCCCCCCGCCTCGACAATGCGGCAACCCACCGGGGGAGATAGTGTGTGACCTAGGACAGCTGCAGCTCAGACCTAAATTATCACAAAAATTTTGACGAGATCGACGTTTCGTATTCCCCTTTTTTCTCCTCGAAAACTGAGCCGATGCAATTATTTTTTACATTAACATTTTAAGAAAGAGTATGTTTAGGTACCTATCTTTTTTTATGTTAAAAACTTTTCTAATTTGTCTGGTAGTCCTCTAATCACGGCGGTAAAAGTAATTTTTAGATGGTCGTATTTTCTTTACTAATTAGTTGCTGAAAGAAGAAAATGACAGGAACGTGTTTACAGCAGACCTTGATTTTATGAAGAAAAAAAATTGCTCTAGAGGCATTATTCAGGAAGAAAAATGGGGAATACATTTGTATGGAGAATCGCACGCCCTGTTCCCATCTTAAGATTGCAATTGCCGAGTTAGGATACAATCCAGGCTTAGTAACAATGGTAGAACAGTGGTACATCGGATGTAGTACAGCGCCGAGTTGAGGCTTCGACCAGCAGTCAGCCTCAACCCGGCACTGTGCCACATCCGAGGCACTGGAGCATAACGCATTGCTCCCGCAGACAGTTCCGACCCGCCACGAAATATGCGGCACTTGGTTCCGACTCACTGGAACCTCAACTGGTCCCGGCAAACATCGCAAGATACAAGACTTAGTCCATTATCGACCTCCAGTCTCCGGGGGGAGTGATGTAGCGGTATCTACAACGCCACAAGCGAACTACATATCATATTGACGTCACGCAAAATCCTGCATCGCGCAAGCAGAGTTTACCGCGCAACTAGCATGTATACAACAGCCCGATATGAATCATTTGACAGTTGCCGACCAGACACAACACTCGTCTGGTTCCGGCCTTTTCTATAGAATATGAGTGAGCTTTACACCCTGTTCCTCATGCCTCCATAGTATAATTATATAAGACACAAACTAGAAGCATAATCAGCCTATAATATTCCCACTGCAGGGATACAGGCCTCCTCTTGGTGAGAGGGAGTGGGCGATGAGTTATGTAGAAGCAAAAGACCGAAAGCTAGATTCCCAGTCGTTGCACTTTTGACATAAAACCCATATATTAGGTCCTTACATATGAAATTGGCGTTTTGTATGGAAGGAACAAAAAGTCGAATATTTTTTAATATAATATATTTAATTAATCAAAGTATGAACCATTGTTTTCAATGCACTTTTGCCATCTTATAGGTAGTTCATTGATCCCTTTACTAAAAAAACCAGTCGGACGGGAATCAATAAAATCTTTGAAGGCGATATGGACTGCCCCATCGGAGTTGAATTTTTTCCCTTGCAAAAAGTTATCCAAATTGCGAAAAAAATGGTAATCTGTTGGAGCAAGGTCCGGGGAGTACGGAGGATGTCTAAGACATTCCAATTCAAGCTCTTCTAATTTGGTAGCCGTCTGTTGCGCAGTGTGTGGTCTGGCGTTGTCGTGAAGCAGCAGTGGCGTGGAGCGATTGACCAGCCTTGGTTGTTTAGCCGCTAGCTTTTCCATCATGGTTTGTAATTGCTGACAATAGACATCAGCTGTAATAGTCTGGCCAGATTTGAGAAAACTGTAATGAACAATACCGGCACTAGTCCACCAAACGCTTACAAGTAACTTTTTTGGGGTTTATTTTCGCTTGGGGCAGGATTTGGCTGGCTGGCCAGGATCCAACCATTGCGCTGAGCGCTTCCGATTATCGTAAAGAATCCATTTTTCATCACAGGTAATGATTCGGTTTAAAATACCTTCATTGTTGTGCCGGTTCAGTAATGTAACGCAGCAGTCGACGCGCGTTTGCCGGTTTGCTTCAGTCAATTCGTGAGGTACCCACCTTTCAAGCTTTTTAATCTTCCCAATTTGCTTCAAGTGAATTAAAACAGTTTTATCACTAACATCGAAGCCTGCAGCTAACTCGGACGTGGTTTGCGATGGGTCCGCTTCCACAATAGCCTTCAATTCTCCATTATCAACTTGGGTCTCAGGCCGTCCACGGGGCTTGTTCTGCAGGTCGAAATTTCCAGAACGAAAACGTTGGAACCAAAAACGAACTGTGTTTTCTTTTGCAACATGACCGCCATACACATCATTCACCCTTCGAGTCGTTTCCGCAGCACTAGTGCCACGGCGGAACTCGTACTCGTAAATAAT
Organism: Amphipoea oculea; assembly: GCA_945859645.1. Classification (NCBI taxonomy): domain Eukaryota; kingdom Metazoa; phylum Arthropoda; class Insecta; order Lepidoptera; family Noctuidae; genus Amphipoea; species Amphipoea oculea. The sequence continues at coordinate 3,929,209 of OX243881.1, read as the reverse complement.
GCGATATTTTAAATTTTCCATTTTGTAAAATGAGTGACGCAAACAGAAAAAACAGAAGAAAAAAAACAAATGAATGACGGTCATCGAAGCACAAATACATGAGTAAATAGCTGTACAAATTTGAATTTGGAATTCCTTACCAAAGAGGAGAAATTCGTGATTAAAGTGGCCAGTACGAAAAACGCCAATTTCATATGTAAGGACCTAATATTACGAACGGTAAAAATCCAGGAAGAAACTGTTTTCGACATTGAACCTACTTCAGTGTGCCGATATCTTTTTCTCAAGGAGACATATTATGAGAACTATTTTATGGCAAACACACTGAAACTGTCTTGCATGTTTTAAAATAAAGTACCCGATTTGCGTACGGAGTTTATTTTAGTAAGGTTTGCAATGCTTAATGGTTTATTTAATACTAGCCGCGGTTACACCCGCAATAATGCTGATCCCGTGGAAATATCGGGATAAAAAATAGCCTATATGTACATACAGGGTGTCAGCTACGTCTATACAAAAATTTATCAAAATTGGTCCAGCCATTTGAGCGTGGAGAAGTAACAAACATATAAACACACACACACACTCACAAACTTTCGCCTTTATAATATTAGTGTGACGTGATGTGATAGTGTGAAAACTACTACTACTACTTTTATATTTTTTTACTTACTTAACCTACTTTTATACTGTCTATACTTTTTATTATTGCGTTTTGGAATTTTTACTTTAAAACGTTTTATGTTCTGGATGCTCATCCCGCCTTTTCCCTCGGGAGCATGTACGGTTTACGTACATTCCGTCAGGCTGCAAACGAAGCAACCTACTTTTCTCATTGGTATTTAAAACAATGTTTAATATAATTTTAAGTTAGTTGACAAATTACATACTTACGCGAACACCGCGGATTAGCATCCAACCTACTTTTACTTTGTTGTGATCGGTACTCTAATAAACCTTTAGTGTTACCAAATCTGTGTGTGTTTACGTCGACTCACCTAACTCCAAGTACTTACTTACTACTTCTTACTTAATACTACAAGTGTAAGGTACCAATACTACGGGTAAATCGGTCTAATTTGGCTGTACCTAATACTATTTTTCGAAACGAATTCGGAAGATCGGTACGAAGTTTCATTAAAATCAGTTCATTCATTTCGAAAAACAAGGGCTTGAAATTTTGTATGAAATGCCGTACGTCGTAAACGCTCACTAACTGCGGTCGTTGACCTCCCAAAAGAGAACATCAAATCTTTTCACTTGTTATTTTATCGTGTTTAGATTTCGACACCCATCGCGTCTGAAGAGTTTAGCTAACCAATTTAAAATAACCCTTTACAGTTAATATTAAAAGAAGATTTACGGTGAATTTTTATCTTTTTCGTAGGCATGGCGATCTGTAAGGCATTCTTGAGACGAACAGAATTGAAAGAGATTTGTAAAGGAGCGGCCTTGATCTTTCTAATCTCGGCTGTAAAGGCTGCCCCAAACTTGGGACTCGGCATTGAGACGCGATTTTGCGACCTCTTTGTATTCGTACTACATTATGTAAATTATTTTGCGTCATACGTACTACTGGAGGGACTCGTGGCATAAATCACTAAATGCGTTTAGCGCTAAACATTATTTAAAATGCGCCGGCTGTCGCTGAAAACCAGCGCTGGGGCTCTGTCTTGCATAGAATCGTAGCGTTATGTTGAGCGATGACCGTTTAGCGTGGATGTGATGCATATTTTCGGTCAACTTATATTTTTTCTCTGCGTCATATCTTATTTTTTTTTATTGCTGAATGCGCCCGCTCTTGACCTCGATCACGCCTCATGGAAAGTGATGGATGAGGTCTATGATGAGACGAGCGTGCCCAAAAGATGTCAAAGGCACTGGAACTCCCACGCATCGACACAGCAGACTACTTGACGCCGGACTCCGATGGGAGGGTGGTCGCAAACCAGGCGGGCGTTAGCCCTACCACCGCAAGGGAAGAATTGGCTAGTCAAATAAGGTGTGTGTCCAGCATGCGCCGAGCGCTCGGTTCAGTCGAGTAACTGGCGGAACAAACTGCGCTACACGAGGAGGCTTCTTCATGAATCAAGGAGTATCGTGATAAATTATTTCATTTTAGGTTTGTACAAACACTTTTACACGTCAATCATATTTTATAACTAGACTAGCTCCACCCCGCGGTTTCACCTGCATAAGTGTCGATCCTGTAAGAATATCGGGATAAAAAGTATTATATGTGTTAATCCTGGTTAAAAACTCTCTGTGTGCGAAATTTAATCTAAATCCGTTCAGCCGTTTGTGCGTGAAGAAGTAACAAACATACAAACACACTCACAAACTTTCGCCTTTATAATATTAGTGTGATGTGATGAAGTCGATTATCCAGTTACTGGCTTATGGTGATCAGAGGGGCAATCCTCGTAATTTTAAGAAACTTCAGTCTGATCTCAGTCTCAATCTGTCAAAAATACCTCTAATTTCCCCTACATTTTGACAAGTTTTTGACATTTGTTTATCGCCGAGATGAGACTGCGACTAGATTTTGGACGTTTTGAATTACGAGAATTGACCTTCTGTTAGGCAGTTGATCAAAGTAAAATGCTGGTATTCAGCTGCATTCGGTTAGACTGGAAGCCGACCCCAACATAGTTAAGGACTGGCTATGCGGGCAGCCGGGCATCTTCCACAACATCGAAGTTGCGTAATAAATTCAATACTGCCGCGACTTCTCGCAGTACCTACGACCGGCGACCGGGTCGCAAAGTTGCGAACTGAGGGGTAATCTTATGTTTACTATTCTTACGTAGTTCTAAGTATAGATTACTTCAATTTCAAAGAACTAGGTTTAGATTGCAATCTTTGAGGAAAATGTATAGTCATTAACGTCATACAATAACTGCAAATAACAAATGTATGTTAGACATGAACCTTGGATGGAGTTTGTGAAGGTGAAATACTGAAATTCGTATTTGTTTCAGGTCCTGTTTGATATGAACAACGGAGTGGGTGAGTACAACTTGTAAATTGGTCTTTGATTTTCAATCATTTTAACTACAGTCGGCGGTCTAGAGAATGCGTTCCTATCATCTGTCAGACAGGTTTGACAATACTAGTACCTAGCTAATAAAGATCAAATTCGCACAACACGTCGTTTGCTTAGTATTAAAGTGACCGAATTCAAAAAACTAGTTTTTTGGCAAATCACAAAAAACGTTTTGCAATTAGGACTTCGGTTGTTTATTTGGAGATAAATTTTACAAGATGTTAGTTGCATTGTTAATTTTTTTTTTATGATAGAATATGAACAACAGATTTCACAGATGGCGTTGAATTAAAGATGATGGTGTATCTAACTCGTTTATGACTAATTTTAAATTCGGTCACTTTAATACAAAGCAAGCGACGTACTCGTTTGTATGCAAATGACAAGTATCAAGAAAGTAGGTATTATTTTTTATTAAGATTATTATTTTACTCAATTCTGCTTTTTTTTAGCCTAATTAATTATAATCATGTAAGTTTAAAATATTTATTACGTCTTCCCAGCCTTAGAGTCGGTTGTGAATTAAATTGTGACAGTTTGTCGCCCGCCGCCATCTTGGAATATGCTTTGTTGGCGTTTTAAAAATAGAACAAAATATCCCGCACATTTTTAGGGATTCTGTTTTTTGTTTTTGATGGTGTTGGACATTATTTTGTAATTGGAGGGTAATTTAATTGAACCTAACTTATTATTTTTTACATTTGACTTCCTCTTTGGTCTAGTGGTCGAGTGGCAGGAACATTGACGCACAAAACCCCCAAGCGTAGAAATTTTTCGTCGTTAATCAAAAAAGAATCAGCTCTTTCATAGAAAAATGGTCAAAATGTATGCATACAGCAATTTTTTTTTAAATAATTTATAAAGTAAATAAATATTTTCTACTTATCGCTCCACATACCAATTCGTTTGTAATACATTAAAAGATTAGAGAAGTATTTTGATACATAACAGCAGAACATACGGAGGGATTTTTTTCTAGCCAGTTTGGGTACTACGTTCTAAACTACAAAATAAATCATAGAGAAAAACAAAAGAACAATGAACTCAATTTTAAACAAAAGAATAGCGGATAAGGCAAAGTATAAAACAGAAGACGAACTAGCAGGGTATCGAGGGGAGGGGTGGAGGGGGGAGGGGGTTCAGGGGAGCCAACCGGAATAACTCATCAAAACTGATAAAAAAAATCAAAAGGAGCTAAAGTTGAACCAAAACACGTTTATACCAACAACAAAATACAATAATTCTACATGGCTGCGTTACCTATTGTATTCACGACCGTGAAGATAAGTTTGTTTTCCACGCTGCTTGAAGTCAAAGAAACTCAGATTGTAAATGAAATTGAAGTCACAGAAAACAGTTCAAACACATAAAATAACATAAAGCCTGTAATCTGCAAAGGAGCAGGCAGGGAAGTAGGTACAATAGACCCACATTTCGCCAGTGTTGTGTTGTGCCTATTCAAACCTAAGCGGTATTCGCTGTCGTTGTGGGTAGAGGTACATACCGCGCGGGTTTCGCTCAGGTATTTAGTATCAAGTTCCGCGGCTAGAGATGAATAGTAGGTGCCATAGTACCGCATTGGTATTGTTTCGCTTGTTGGGCGAAACCTCGAACTCGGTATTCTACCCACAAGGATAGCGAAATCCGCTTAGGTGTGAACAGTAATATTACCATATAGGTATACCCTCTCGGTTTTCTCTACCGCAGATGGTAGCGAATACCGCGTAGGGCCTTTTTTTTTTTTGGATGAATGGCCTGGGTCTTGCATAGGGTCGCAGCATTATGGTGAGCGATAACTGTTTTGCGTGGATGTGACGCATGTTTCCCTTCCTTCTTTAATTTTGTGTTTATGTTCTTTTTTGCGTCATGTTCACCGCAAATAAACATACACACATCAAAAGTGTCTAGGGATCAACATATATTTTTGCAATAACTTTTCTCGTGATTGATATTAATTAAAATTTTCTTTAAGGATTCATCAAATAAAGTGTTTTCGTTTGTCACAGTAACGATAAACCAAGTCACCTTTGCATTAATAAAGAAATTTGCCATTTTCCTAATAAAGGGATTTTTGACATTTGAACCACTAACACAAAAGTTCGAAAAAAAGACTGAAATAACAGTTTTCTTTAAAATTTTATTGGGTAACTTAAACAATTAATAATCCGTGTTTCTACCGCGAACACTAACAACATAAGAACATCGGTTTGGCATACTCAAAATGAGTTCATCCAAATCACGCTGTGGAATGGCCGCCCATGTTCGTTGCAACAACAAAAAAAGGTCTTCTTGCGACTGGATACCCTCCATATTCGGCAGAGCTCTTCTCTGTAGCATATCCCATGCATGCTCAATCGGGTTCAAGTCTGGCGACTGAGCAGGCCAGGGCAGGACATTGATGTTAGCTGCGGCGAGAGTCTGTCTTACAACTCTTGCGGTGTGCGGTCGTGCATTATCATGCATTAACTGAAATAAGGGACCGATTTGCACTTGTAGAGGAACGATGACGTCTGATACAATCGTCTCAGCATAAATTTGAGCGTTGAGGTTGCCTCTGATCCAAATCAACTCAGTTCTTCCGCCGATCCAAATACCCGCCCATACCATGATGGTTCCACCACTATAAGGATGGACTTCCTGGCAGGATTTTAATCGCTGTTGGCATCCAGGGGTTCTCCAGTGTCGTATACGTCTTGTATCCGGTCTCATACCAAAACGAGACTCATCAGAAAAGCACACGAAACGCCATTGTTCTTCTGCCCAATTTCTGTGTTCAAGAGCCCATTGATATCGAATCCTACGATTGTGCATTGCTATAGGTGGTACCCGTAGCGGTCTTCGGGAATGAAGGTTCACTTCATGCAAGCGGTTTCTGACTGTTTGGTCGCTAATTAAGTTCCCTGAAGAGTGATGAAGCCTCACGGCTAACATCATGGCGGTTATTGTTGGAGCTCTTCGAGTTAAGATTTGAATGTATCGGTCTTGTCTCCGTGTGGTGCAGCGATACCGTCCTCCATGGCGCTCAGCCACGGTACCAGTGCTTCGGTAACGTGTCCAAAGTCGACTGATAACACTCTGACTTGTATTCAGAGCTAAAGCCACAGTACGTTGCCGGGAACCAGCTTCTATCATTCCCACGGCTCTGAGCATTTCTTCCCTGCTTAAATGACGTCGCCGCTCCATAATAACGTTGGTTTTAATCAGTAGTAGGGAAACAGTAGCACTAATAATGTCTTCAATGCGTTGTATGTTTTTATAGGGAAAATATTGACAGCTGATTTTCATCTTTTACTCGAATTTGATTCACAGTTCCTGATTCAAATTATGAAATGCACCAAAAAGGATCCATATAAATTTATAAAATCATATTACAAAGCCACGTCTCAATCTCAAGAAATCCGCATAAAAATGCTTGATCCCTAGACACTTTTGATGTGTGTATTTTCTTTCAATTTTTTCTTTCTTAGGTTTGAATAGGCCTTTAGTCCCGTGTTAAAGGTGGCGAGGCACTGCCATTAACTAGGCGCAAATCCAGGATATTTACCAAAACATATTAACCATTATCCCATGCTACGGTACAAGAATGAGCATAAACCCTGCGTAATTTAGGGACCTCCAAATGAGTCGCTGAAAATGATTTTCACACAATATTACGCCTTGTACACAGGCCAGCACATCAAGCTACCCGAAACTGTCAAATTTTACCAATTGAATATGAACCTTATTGCTTTGTAGTAAAGTTGAAAATCTATCAAAGAAATTTGACAGATTGGGGTATCTTGATGTGCTGGCGTCTGTACCTTATTGGACGCAAAATGGCACCTACATAAAGGACCCCGCACAAAATGTAAGGAAAAAGCCGTTCGGTGAATCTGGCTGAAATTTTTATACAATGTAGCCTGTAACATTCTGATTGAAAAATAAAATAAGCGCAAAAAAAATGGCCAGTGTTAAAGATATAGTCATTTTTCTTTTCAAGTCAGGAAGATGATTTTTAGGGTTTCGTAGTCAACAAGGAACCCTTATAGTTTCGCTGTGTCCGTCTGTCCGTCCGTCCGCAGCGACTCTTAGTACTAGAAAAATTTAATTTGTCATGGATACACATATTAATCACGCCGACAAAGTGATAAAATAAAATCATAAAAAAAAAAATTTTTAGGGTACCTACCTACCTCCTGTACGCGTAAAGTGCAATGTTGTTTTTTTCTCGTCTACCCCATGATGTGGGTTATCGCTGGATAGGTCTTTCAAAAATATTGCGTTTTGTGAAAGCCATTTTTCGATTCAGGGATCCGTTTCTGTAATATTAAGCTTTAAAGTGCTAATTTTTGTTAGACTCAAGTGTCCCCCTCCCCCTGTCAGCTAAATGGTTGCTTTTGTATACATATATGAAAAAAATCACGGCAGTAGTATACATAACGAAATTAAAAGGAAAACTATCACAACCAAGTAGGCTTTACAAGTTTACGAGTAACAGTCGACCAACTTAAATTTGCAGTTGCAATGTATCGGAGAACATGATTTTCAACTACAATGTTAAGTTTGTTATTGGGATAAATTCATTCCAAATACGGAACTCTTCATTGTGCGTGGTCCGACACGCACTTGGCCGGTTTTAAGTTAGAGTGACTGCTAAAAAATAGACAACAAAAAGCAACCACATCGATAACAACAAGTTCCAATTCATATAGACTCTTCGTCTATATACCTGAAAGGGGTAAGCAGAGATTTATTACACACATTACGCATAGTAGACAAGTCGTTCGGCCGATTTTGCTGAAATTACAGTCTGTATACACATTTGCTTTTTCATTACATTTTGTGCGGGGTTTTTTCTCGATTCATTTTGAGTTTTATATGTGCTACCAGCACCATAATTGCGCAACACCCGATCAAACACAATCTGAATCATTTTGCTAATCGATTGCTTCACATGTTCCAAAAATATGTCTGCTCACCAGGGATTGATAACCGGTAGGTATCAATTTCGGTTCTGGTTCTTCATTTAGGTTCTAACTAGCTGCGCCCCGCGGTTCCACCCGCGTTTCGATCCCGTGGGGATATCGGGATAAAAACTATCCTATGTCCTTTTCCGGGACTCCAACTATCTCTATACCAAATTTCATCTAAATCGGTTCAATGGTTTAGGCGTGAAGAGGTAACAAACATATAAACACACACACACACACACTCACAAACTTTCGCCTTTATAATATTAGTGTGATAAAGGTTCCTCTTTTCGGTACGGTTCCAGTTCCGGTATCGGTTCCGGTTTGGGTTCCGATGTACCGGTTCTAAATACAGGTTTCTAGAACCTTTAAATCGGATGATATTATACCGGTTCCTTGTCACCCCATTTAAAGGGTCCTTACGGAAGAGCCCGAAGAGTGTTCGGAGCGTGCTTAGCATACCATGCCTTTTTTTAGTTTGCCTTCGTTCGTAGTATTAAAGGTTAAGAAAAAAAAGAAAAGAAAGAAAGAAGATACAGTACCCGGCGATAAATATTGCACATCGACCTTTGGAAAGAGACAATCGGCTAATTTCGGCTTCGCAGAGCGTTATCTCTGTCGCACGAAATACAAACAGTCCGGTATCTATTAGGAGATGCTAAAACAATTATGATTTGCTTCTTTTGATAATACTTTTTATTCTTTGTATAAAATACACCAATTTTTCTATAAATGATAACTTCGCGTGACTGACCTCGTAAAGGTTTCCCTCTTTTTCCTAAAGATGCCATAGTACAACTTTAAATTATTTACATTTGGGGGTTTTAACAACTCTAAATATATATTTTGAACTGGACGCGACCGCACTCTATCGCACTTGAAGAACGACTGACAAAACGTCACATAGGTAGTGTGCGACAGAGATAACGCTCTACGAAGCCGAAATTAGCCGATTGTCTCTTTCCAAAGGTCGATGTGCAATATTTATCGCCGGGTACTGTACATTTATTTAGCACAGACTCAAAGACACACAATACACCAGATACATATCTACATCAAATAAAAACAAAAAGTAAAGATTAAATAAAAAAAGTATAAAGTCCGATATAAAAAAATAAATAAAAAATAAGCAGGAAAGTGTGCCTCACGGCTGCGCTAAAAAAGGGCCAGTTCAGCAAAAATGCCAGACAACTAGTGCCTGACGCTGGTTTTCAACTGGACCTGTTACCCTGTTAAGCTTACTAACTTGCCAGTACAAATGTAATGTTTTACAAACTTAATTAAGTTTGGACTCGCTTTGCTTAGGAACCGGTAAAATAAAGGTTCCAATTTAGGTCCTGGTTCCTGTTCCGGTAAGATACCGGAACCCCTAAATGCCGGTATTATACCGGTATTTTGGAACCGGAACCGGTAAAATAAAGGTTCTTAAGGTGAATGGGTAGTTGTAGCCCGCGAAATTCAATTTTTCTTACGTTTTTTGCAATTTTCAGGTCAGTGTCAGGTTATATCTTGATCAAAATGTGATTCGCGATAATAACAGGTACGTATTTACAGAATTATAATAATTAGAATCATTAATACATCTTTCTAAGTTAGATTTCTACCGTTAAGAACAAATCTCGTATGGAAAAGTGTTGGTGGTAGAAATCTAACTTAAACAGATGTATTAATGATTCTGATGATTATAATTCTGTGAATACGTACCTCTTATAGTCGCGAATCAAATTTTCATCAAGATACAACCTGACACTGACCTGAAAATTGCAAAAAACGTAAGAAAAATTGAATTTCGCGGGCTACAACTACCCATTCACCTTAAAGGTTCCAATTTAGGTCCTGGTTCCTTTTCCGGTATAGGTACCGGAACTCCTAAATACCGGTATTTTGGAACCGTCTTCAATCCCTGCTGCTCACTAACATAAATAATGCAATTAATATTGTTGAACTGTCCAAATTCAAGTCATTACTACGGTTTAGTGTGTTACGCAGTCACTCGAAGACCAAATAAAAAAATATTTTCTCGCCACTAAATACTGATGACTGACTAATAGCAAGTCGACTTTGGTTTGGTAAGTAAAGTAAGCAATTCATACAAATATGAAACTTATTCATATTTATGTAAAGTTCATATTCGTATGTAAATATGAGCAAGTGTTTCATAAGAAATTATGAAAATTAATAACATGAGAATACAGTTCATATTCGTACAAGACGCCTACTTAGCAATGTAAAGTCGAAGAGCAGTCTTTGAATCTTCAGTCAGACTGCATGCACATAGCGGAGAACCGGACTGACTTGGAAGAAACTTATATCCTGCAGTGCGATAGGCTAATTTGATTATCTTCACCTTATCCTAATCTATACTTGGAGTTGGCGTAACATGTCTTATTTTTCCATTCTTCTCTATTAAGATACACACCACACGTATCAAATCGGAAAGGGATCGTTCCCAAATCAACTCGAGCCATTCAGTATTCTTTGTATGAAACTCCCTACTGCAACGCACACTAATCGGAATTGTAACGTAATCGCCTTGCCTCGGGACAAGGTCACGAACCGCGGTGCGGTGCGTTACGGCTCGTCGTCCCCGCGCTTACGGCTCGTCGTCCCCGCGCTTACGTCTCTCCGTACCCGAGCTTACGTCTCTTCGTCCACCCTTGCCCCTATCACCCCTTCCGCGGCCTGCTTGCACCATCAACCAGCGGTCGGCGAGCCGTAAGCGCGGCGTCGCCTAGCCGTAAATCGACGTATCGAAGTTTCTAATCCGCTTTACGTGCTTACGTTAGGTTGACGCCTGTTTGACGCCGAGGCGAAAGGCGATACGGTGACGATCCCTTAACCTTTAGTCGTTATCTCATTAGTCACCCGTTTCTAGCTCTATCATCTTTCATACAGCCAAACCATCGTTTCTTTGGTCTTTCTCTAATCTTATCGCCATTCACATCCATACTCAATACTGAAAAATACCAACTACCGTTACCAATCGGTTCATCAAGCGTGGCGAATATAAGCAATACTTTACTGAACACAAACTACGCAGAATGTATGAATCACCACCATAGGAATATTTAGACCGGGTCTTCGGTTTTCTGACATCGGACTTTACGCCTTTTATTTGATCCTGTTTTTTTTTTGTTATCTGATGTATCTGGTGTATTGTTTGTCTTTTAGTCAGTGCTAAATAAATGAATTTTCTTTCTTTCTTTCTTTTAGTGCTACGATTTTAAGGGGCTTCTACAGTACCTAAACGCAAAAAACGCAAGTTTTAGAAACAATAAAAGTATAGGATCGACTACAGTAAACAAAATCAGAAAAATACATGATGTTCCTCAGGGTATATTCTAGGTAGACAGTGTGTTGAAAACATAATACAACTAATTTGATACGATAGAAAAAAATCATGAAGATACCTCTAAAAACGTTCTTTTTTACAATAAAAACCATATTAATATACATACAATCATTTTGATTTTTTGTCAGATTATTCTACAAGCAACATACTAAAGCACTAAAGTTTTAATTTTTTTAGTCCAAACAATATATTTTTTGTAATTAGATAATTGCTTCATATTTTACAATAAATTACCAGGGTTGTGTCATCGCGTTTCTCTTTCTTTTCTATGCAGTCCGACAAAGACCACGCTATAGGCACACCCCGGACACTCCATACAACGCTCGCAAAATAATTACCTACTACTACTACATTAAAAAATGACGTTTGTATACGTATGAATGTGTGCGTGAGGTACTTGTGTTTGCGAGCGCTCTTGTTAAAGAACTGCGACGAATACGCCGAAGTGCGGGGTGAGGTGCGGTAACTGATGTTAGTGCGGGGAAGGGAGTGGCCTTTCTGTACGTAGTACTATAAGTATTCTGTGCTATAGGTCATGTAGTCGCTTTAAGAGAGTTAATGCATCCGATCAGGGTTACCATCCACAGTGTACTATCTTCTGAAAGTACCTGGTACTTTGGACAGGCCTACACTGTCCTCCCTTAACAATTAACAGGCTTTCACAATGTTTTGAAATACGGTTATTAAAAAAAAACCGGCCAAGTGCGAGTCGGACTCGCGCACCGAGGGTTCCGTATAAAAATTTAAGGTTTTCGGAATTTTTCCTTTATGTGTGCTATAAAACATTGCTTCATGCCAAATTTCAAGATTCTAGGTCGACTGGAAGTACCCTTTAGGTTTTGATTCCCTTGCGAGTAGTTGCGAGTTTGAAAATATGCGGCTTAAATTGCCGTTTCTTTTGATTGCGTTGACATAGAAGTTTCATTTTGTTACAGCTTCAAGGTATTATAGACCTGAGTATTTGATATTAATTTCAATTTAATACCTATACGCGTTCATGAGAAAAGAAGTAACTTTAAAATTTTCAAAAATATTTTTTATTATATGATGTAACTAAAAATTTACGGTTTTCGCAATTTTTCCTTTATCTGTACTATAAGACGTTACTTAGTACCAAATTTCAAGATTCTAAGTTCACGGGAAGTACCCTGTAGGTTTTGATTCCCGTGCGAGTTTCGAAAATTTGCAGAAATTTGCGGCATAAACGGCTGTATCTTTTGATTGCGTTGGCTTAGAAGTTTGATTTTTTCACAGCTTCAAGGGACAGTAGACCTGAGTAATTGATATAAATTTCAGCTTCATACCTCCACGCGTTCCTGAGAAAAAGGGTCTTGACAGACGGACGGACGGACAGACGGACAACAAAGTGATCCTATAAGGGTTCCGTTTTTTCCTTTTGAGGTACGGAACCCTAAAAAGACGGGTTGCACTCCGGGAGTGCCGGCAGAAGTGAAAACTTGAATATTAACGTTGAAATAAATCAATTATTAATTGAATTAATATAACTCATTTTTTTTTCACTATTTCTGCGTCACTTTTCCATCCATCCATCCATCCATCCACACCCACACCCATCCATCCATCCATTCATCTATCCATCCATCCATCCATCCATCCATAGTAGTAGTAGTTAGGAGTAGTTCTCCCCTGTGTAGCCTCTCCTGACGGTCACGTGTCCTGACGCGATGTCCTGACGCGAGTTTAACATTTTTTACCCATTACAAAAAGTGTGCAACGCCGCTAAAGAAGTTTTCACTTCATAAACAATTATTTTTTAGAGTTAACATGGATTTTCTTGCCGGCTCTTCCGAATAGAAAACGACCAAGTGGAACCGTGCACCTTGCTTTATAAGTGCCCATGTAGAAATGATGTGATAAAAACGATACAGCGAATACTGAGCAGAGTATTGCGTCATTTCGACTTTTCAGCTTATATGCATATATGCACTAGGATCGTATGAATAAATCACTCTTAGTTCAGAACGCCATTTTAAGTGCATTTTTATTATGCTCTCAAATGTTCATACATAACAGATAGCTTTAGCACTTTTCATAGTTCGTTATGAATGAGAGTGACCTGAAAACTGCGAAGAGTAGGTATGCTTTTTGGGTCTGTTTTGTATTTTTAACTACCTGCATCCCCCGGTTTCACCCACATAGGTGTCGATCCCGTGGGAATATCGGGATAAAAAGTAGCCTATATGTTAATCCAGGGTGTCAGCTACCTCCGTACAAAATTTTATCAAAATTGGTCCAGCTAGTCTTCTAATATATCGTTATCTATATCGTCTATAACATCAAAAGTAGCTTCAATGCTTTCCATTCTGAAATAGCGCGCAAACAAAAAAGGATTACAAAGAAATAACGTACAATTTAAATACCACGATGAATGCGACTTTGACTTCTAAGAAAAGTTTTTGCTTAAGCAAAGAAATCGGTGACTATTACTTAGCTAAGAATTCTAACAGTAGACAGTTCTAAAATCAAATAGAATGAAAATCGTTACTTGAGCAATTACTTTTACTCAGGTAATGACTTTTGCTTGTTTATAAATACGAGTATAAAAGTCATCCAAAGGACAATGGAAAGGGCTATGCTTGGAGTTTCCCTGCGTGATCGAATCAGAAATGAAGAGATCCGCAGGAGAACCAAGGTAACCGACATAGCCCGAAGAATTGTCAAACTTAAGTGGCAGTGGGCAGGGCACATTGCTCGCAGAACAGATGGCCGATGGGGCCGAAAGGTTCTGGAGTGGCGATAGCGTACCGGAAGACGTAGCGTTGGAAGGCCTAGGTGGACCGACGACCTTATGAAGGCCGCAGGAACCCGTTGGATGCGAGAAGCACAAAACCGGTCGAAGTGGAGGTGCTTGAGGGAGGTCTATATCCAGCAGTGGACGTCTTTCGACTGAAATGATGATAATGATGTAGTCTGACTTGTTTTAAGTAATTCTACATTTTGTTACACAATTGCACAGGTTCTTTTGTATAAAATTCATATTATAGCAGTTTTAAAGCCAGAATATTAAAAACTACATACGTGGACCGAGTCAAGAGCACTGTACATAAAAGCCATTTCGTTTGATTTATTTTGCACATTAAATTCTTGTGCAAAATATGAATCAGTAACATTATCGACCTAGTGGGTTAAAATATGGTGTTTTGTTGCACAAACATCGGGTTTAATGTTTGATTTAAGTTAAAAAAACATACCTATTTCAAAAAATTCATAAGCTTTTTTCTTCCTGCACCATGAACATGAGGCTACAGGAGCTAGCGCGAATCTTGGGGTTTATTCGATTAATCGAGTCTGGTTTAACCATGCTGGGATCGGTGCAATTCATTTATTCATTCATTCATTCATAAATGATTGCTTTGACATGCAGTGTCAGGATATCAATCCATTAGCATTATCCATAAGTATTATAATTTTAATATAATAAATTCGCAAGTAACTCTGTCTGTATGTTACCTTTACACGCCTAAACCGCTGAACCGATTTAGATGAAATTTGGTATAGAGATATTTTGAGTCCTGGGAAAGGACAAAGGATACTTTTTATCCCGATATTCCCACGGAAACGAGACTTATGCGGGTAAAACCGCAGGGCGCAGCTAGTCTTTTATAGGTACAGATAAGGTCTGATTAAAACCAGGTACTCAAAAACTGAGCAGTCAGGTATATCCTTTTACTCAAGTACAAATACAGTTTTAGTTTTCCGGTATGGATTATGATTTCTGGTTACAGTTCCATCTCAAAAACTCATCCTTTACACTTTACAGGGGGTCCCCCAGTAAAGTGAAATATGAAAAAAAATAGCCTACTTTTTGATCGCGTAAGAATTGATTACCCAGATAGGCGCATTACTTTTTTTTACTTGTTCTTCTTTAGTTTACTTTGTGTAAATTATTTCATCAATACTGCTCTCAAAACGGTGAAGGAAAACATCGTGAAGAAACCGGCATGACCTAGAACTAAAAATTCGAAGACATGTGACATCTACCAACCCGCACCGGGCCTCTCACAAGGAGGAGGCCTGTGTCCCAGCATTGGGAAATTTTTAGGCTGATTACGCCCAACTAAAAGTAGTTCATTTAATGAATACTACACTCCCTCAAAGTACGTTACGGTACGTTTTTACCTGGCACTTGGCAGTACCGTGGATCATCTCAAAAACACCCAGCAAACTAGGTCTTACATTATTTGTTTGTTTAACACAGTAATACAGCAACTATTGATCCTTATCGAGGATCTCATCATCTCGCTGGCTGCCGGCGGCGAACTTATTTCATCTCCTGTTTCAAAAGTTTCCAAGAGATAGGCTGAAGCGGAAATGCGCTTTGGCAGTTGAAGGAGTTTGCGACGAGAAGTTTTGAGATTTGTGATAGGTTGGATTAATGCCAAGACTGTTGTCTTATCTTTCTTCTTTATGAAGGAAAGCGCTTATGTGACTGACAGACATCGCAGAACCTTAACCAGTGCAGATTACAAGCATATTTGGAAGAAAAAAATTGCTTGTCTGTAAAGTCGGTTTACGGACGATTATTTTACGTGATAACGTCATAAGAAAACATCAGATAGATGCGTCACAAGCCGAACGCTTAGGCCGATCGTGCCTCTCTATCGCTTGTTCCGCGCTCTCGCTTGCACACTCGGCTCAGGCGGAACGTGACAATGAGTCATGCTTTTTTTTTGCGTGCAGCCGACGCGACGTTCATCGATTTTATGAATCGATGAACGTCGGCGACGTTATCACGTCAAAAATGTGTTTTTTAGTATGCAGAAACATAATAATAAAAGAGTACCGGGAGAAAGTGACACAGGGCATGACGTAGCGTGAATTTGTATTTGCCAACATTTACCGATTGACTAAAATATATGGGACGGTGTTGCAAATACGTTTAGCATCAACTGTAATTAGTGATTTGTGTTGCCATCTGACCCTAATGTTAGAAATCACAAGTATGAGTTGGCAAGCATCTCCAAGCTTGCCCAAAACAGTTAGAGCAATTGCCTTTGTGGATTTAAGTGGGTGTATAGACTGACAGGGAGACGTTATCTCTCCGAAACTGTTCACCGCTGCTCTGGAGGATGTCTTCAAGGTTCTGGACTGGAAAGGAGCTGGCATTAATATCAATGGCGAGTACATAACTCACCTTCGGTTTGCCGACGATATAGTAGTCATGGCTGATACTATGGAGGACCTCAGTACAATGCTCGATGACCTCAGTAGAGCCTCTGAAAGAGTGGGTCTGAAAATGAACATGGACAAAACGAAGGTCATGCCAAATGCCCATGTAACACCCACTCTCATGAAGATCGGAGACGCTACACTCGATGTCGTGGACGAGTATATTTACCTAGGACAAACTGTCCAGTTAGGTAGGTCCAACTTCGAGAAAGAGGTCAATCGTTGAATCCGACTCGGCTAGGCAGCGTTCGGGAAGCTTCGCAATATCTTCTCGTCCCACATACCGCAGTGTCTCAAGACGAAAGTCTTTGACCAGTTCGTGTTGCCAGTGATGACATATGGCACTGAAACGTGGTCGCTCACAATGGGCCTTATTAGAAGGCTGAAAGTCACCCAAAGGGCAATGGAGAGGGCTATGCTTGGAGTTTACCTGCGGGATCGAATCAGAAATGAAGAGATCCGCAGGAGAACCAAGGTAACCGACATAGCCCGAAGAATTGCCAAACTTAAGTGGCAGTGGGCAGGGCACATTGCTCGCAGAACAGATGGCCGATGGGGCCGAAAGGTTCTGGAGTGGCGACCGCGTACCGGAAGGCGTAGCGTTGGAAGGCCTCCCAAAAGGTGGACCGACGACCTTGTGAAGGCCGCAGGAACTCGTTGGATGCGAGAAGCACAAAACCGGTCGAAGTGGAGGTGCTTGGGGGAGGCCTATGTCCAGCAGTGGACGTCTTTCGGCTGAAATGATGATGATGATGATGATGATAGACTGTAGACTACACCTATCGTAACGGTTATCTTGCTGTTACTTATATTATGATACTTATGAACAAAAAAATATATATTAAAGCGGAACAAGGGTAGACCTTCATTAATCCATGTTACTTCCCATAAGAAAAACCCGTGTCTTACTAAACAGGCACGGGTTTTTTTGTTTATTTTTTCTCTCAAAACGGTATAATTTTTGGTTCATAAGAATCTGATATTATTATTGTTTTTGTCCTCCACAGATATAGATAGACCTAGATAACACAAGTATCACGATCTGTATAAAAACCAAGCGTGCCATTTTTTGACTACCTACTATGACGTCACGAGCATTATTAAGTGATGGGAAAATAGAAAGAAAGAAAAATTATTTATTGCGACTCGTACAAGAAGAAAAAAAAAAGGAGAGAAAACAAAGGAAAAAAAAGAGAAAAAAAAATTAAATCGAATCAAAGTCCCTGCGCGTGCGGCACCCGTCTCGCCCAGGGCCTAGCGCCAGCGCTCACGCTCACCCAGCCAGCAGTACACAGGACTGAGCGTAAAAGTGGCGCCTTACGATTTTTGTAGGTACGTAAGCTGATGCGATTTTTGGCACGCGAAGTAGTTGCTCTTGCGTTATCTAGGTGTATCTCAATCAATCAACTCAACCTATCGCAGTCCACTGCTGGACATAGGCCTCTCCCAGACTGCGCCACAGCAACCTGTCCTCCGCCTTCCGCATCCAGTCTACACCAGCCACTTTCTTTAGGTTTTCCGTCCATCTAGCTGGGGGGCGCCCCACACTACGCTTGCCGGTATGCGGTCTCCACTCCAGGACTCGTCTGCTCCACCGGCCATCGGTCCTTAGACAGACATGGCCAGCCAACTGCCACTTCAGTTTGCTTACTCTGCAAGCTATGTCGGTATCTCCGGTTCTTTTCCGGATAATTTCATTCCTGATTTTATCCTTCAAAGAGACTCCGAGCATAGCTCGCTCCATAGCGCGCTAAGCGACCTGGAATTTGTGGACCAGCCCGACCGTCAGTGTCCACGTTTCAGCACTGTATCTCATGACGGGCAGGACGCACTGGTTGAAGACTTGTTTGTACATTATATCTATATCTTATATCTATATCATTATATCTATCCTCCTAGTCATTCCTTACAAAGGCCATAAGGTATGACCCTTTGCAGTAGGATGCTTACTGGTAGGGTAGTTTAAGAAAAATCGCTTTCTGCTTCAACTTTATCCCACACCTGAAATGCAAACATCCCCCTCATTGACACAGATAAGTGCGGCACCAGAGCCGACGTCGTCAACGACTTCTAATGGAAGTTCATTGAGCAACTTTATCTCTCGAAGTCGTTACAATACACTTTTATGTTGAAGTTGTACAAACTTAAATGGGTTTCGTTTCATTTTGGTTATTGAAAATGTAGAGGTGACCTTATTTTCAAGAATTTTCCGGTGTAGTTTGGAAGACCAAGTTATTTAGTGTATACTCTATTTTAAGTACTTGAAAGATCAAAATACCTTGAAGTTTGTACTTATAATTAAGATGCATCTCTGATGCCAATGTCGTTTTACTTTTTGTTATGTGAAAAATAAAATAATTAGTTTTAAGAAAGAAAGAAGAAAGAAAAATATTTTATTGGGACACGCTCAGGAAATACAAACTGTAAAAAAGGATCGTTTAAAATTTAAAAATTAACATTAAATACAACCAAAAAAATCAACAAGAAAACGAAAGACCTGTGCGCGACCAAAAAGGTTTTCGATGTCAAAAATCTCAGCATAATGCTGGGATATTTAAAAAATAAATACTGTAGCGCTTGTATTCTAATATGGCCCGAAATAAAATACTACGTTGTAAATGGAGCCATGAAATCTATTATAATGCAACTTGGAAAATGTTCAGCAGTGGATGGGTGTCGATAGAATTTCAAACGTTTGACCACATTACAAAAACTAAAGATATAGCTAGTAAATAAAACGTCACAGACAGAGCTATATTGTTTTAAAGTCAATATTTTACTAATAGCTATCCAAAATATTGTATTCTTAAGTCAGGGCAATTAATAAAATTGCTTAGCAAACTAATAACAACTTAAATTGTCTGTATATTCAAAACTAGCTTCAGCCCGCGACTTCGTTCGCGTGAAACTTCTTGTTTCCCCCGAGCCACCCCGTCGTATCGCATCACCCGCCCGCGCTATCACTTAACGTTCTTTTTTACTTTTTTTCTTTTTGCTCGGCTCCTAAGGGTCATAGCGTGATGTTACATAGCCTATAGCCTTCCTCAAGAATTGGGCTATCAAATGCAAGAAGAATTTTTCAAATCCGACTGGTAGTTCCAGAGATTACCTCCTACATACAAACTTACAAACATACAAACTTACAAACTTTACCTCTTTATAATATTAGTATAGATTATAACTGTAATAACTTGACAGTTGTATGAAATGTCTACAACACGGAAAGTTTACGTAATGTGTCAATTTGATTAACAATTAATTTCCCATCTCCCTAAATCTACTTAAACCTACTAAGCCATAAGTATGATATCAATCCTGCCAGGCGTAACATAAAGGGCTAAGGAAGGAACACGGGTGGGTTTTAGTCAGTAAGAGTCTGACACTCCCTTCCGCTCCACCCAGAGCGGGAGGGGTCATTTGATGATTTCCCTTCAAAAACAAAAAAAAAAAAACGCCACAACATGTCATTATCTCTATTAGTTGTCACCTCGGTAGTCACCCCCTTTCTAACCATATCATCATCCACACAGTCCATCCAATAACGTTTCTTTGGTCTTCCCCTACTCTTATAGCCGTCTGAAAATCTGACAACCAGTCTTACCAAGGGGTGTCCTATTACCCAGTAACTGGGTTGTGGACGTCAGATAGGCAGTCGCTCCATGTAAAATACTGGTATTCAGCTGCATTCGGTTAGACTGGAAGCCGACCCCAACATAGTTGGGAAAAGGCTAGGCAGATGATGATGCATATTGTCACTAATCTAAGTGACGTAACTGATTCGAAGCATATTTTACAGGCCAAGCCATTTGCAGTTGAGAGTTACCTATGATTGAGGGTATAGCATGCTCTATACAGGGTGTTACGGAAAGGGTATATCAATACAAACGGGTTGAAGAGTGTATCTGGTCTAGAATCTCTGTACAAAATTTCAGCTCAAAAGCAGTAACTTTGAAAATGCTTATTTTTTTTTATTTCGATAGTTTATTAAATTGAAATCATAACAAACGTGTCACCGCACTACGAGGGTCATTATCCATTATCTGTAGTGTGTCTGTGCGCCTAGTACACGCACATCACGCCGCCGCGCCAGGGCAGCGCCGTGATTTTGAAATAAAAAAAATATTAAGCATTTTCAAAGTTAATGCTTTTGAGCTGAAATTTTGTACAGAGATTCTAGACCAGATACACTCTTCAACCCGTTTGTATTGATATACCCTTTCTGTAACACCCTGTATAAATTCTACTGATACAAAATTGAGCACGTGTGTAGTTCTGATTAAGATCTTTATATTGGTACTAGCAACGCCCCACGGTTTCACCCGCATAAGTGCCGATCCCGTGGGAATATCGGGATAAAAAGTATCCTATATTTTATTCTGATATATAGGCTATATTACTGAAAAGTTTCATGAAAATCCATTCAGCAGTTTTTGCGTGAAAAAGTAACAAACATCCTCACAAACTTTCGCCTTTATAATATTACTAGCTGCGCCCCGCGGTTTCACCCGCATAAGTCTCGATCCCGTGGGAATATCGGGATAAAAAGTATCCTATGTCCTTTCCCGGGACTCAAACTATCTCTATACCAAATTTCATCTAAATCGGTTCAGCGGTATGAGCGTGAAGAAGTAACAAACATACAAACATACACACACACGCACACACTCACAAACTTTCGCCTTTATAATATTAGTGTGATATAGTGTGATAGTGTGATATAAGTGTGAATTAGTGTGATAGTATATAATATCATAATATAACATTAATAATATTAAAGTAGGATTAGTAGGATTACTACTATTGTTACCGTGTTAATAGTGTTTTAATAATAAATATTTTAACAGGTACGTCACATCGTGAGATCTTTGTTTTTATTTTGTTCGGAATACAATCATGATCAGAGGGGCAATTCTCGTAATTTTAAGAACGTTCACAGTCTGAGGGGCAATTCTCGTAATTTTAAGAACGTTCATAGTCTGATCTCAGTCTAAATCTGTCAAAAATACCTCTAATTTCCCTTCATTTTGACAAGTTTTTGACATTTGTTGGTCGCCGGGATGAGACTGCGACTAGATTTTGAACGTTTTAAATTACGAGAATTGGCCTTCTTATGTCAGATTCGACCTGGAAAATGTATCAAATTACTATAGTCAGGTCGGCTTAATCCAAAATGTCAGATACATCAGTTAGTAAGATTAGCGACGACATATGATACCGGATATCTACATACGATACCAACCCTGCCAAACTGTAACCGCAATCATTGCGGCATAAGCAGTTGTACCCACAATACTAATCCTCCACTACAGTACTGTACCTACTCATTATGGCAATACTCCAGGCCGACTGTGGCATACAAAACCAAATAAACGATTACGAGTCTACATAAAATGGTCGCAAATGCAATGAATCAACGATACTGTTACATTCCTGAAGTAATGGCCAACTCTCACCGGCGATAAACTCAGCCGTTCTGCGGTTGAAGCTGCTCACTGTTGAGTGCAATAGATCTTTTAGACTTACTACTGCGGCATGAATTGCAATAGGTAGGTAAATGTTTCGTTGTATATACAATGCGATTTTCTCTTAAAGTTTGTATGTATAGGTCCACATATGGTGTTATGAACATACCTCCTTACTAATAAACGTTGTATACTTAGCATCTGTATAGTAACACAACGCTTTGTCTTCATCTTTCGAAAGTCAAATTACTGACGA
Organism: Amphipoea oculea; assembly: GCA_945859645.1. NCBI lineage: Eukaryota > Metazoa > Arthropoda > Insecta > Lepidoptera > Noctuidae > Amphipoea > Amphipoea oculea. The sequence continues at coordinate 3,906,954 of OX243881.1, read as the reverse complement.
CTGAAAGAGAGAAATCGGTGTGTGACTATTCATCTGATATAAGTAATTCGTTTATTAGTAAGGGCTATCCCTCTTACTGTTTTAGAAACCACAAATGGTTATTTCAGGAGAAAATCACTTTATATTTTGCATTCGTGTTAGTGCCTGAGGCCATTTTTTTTTAAGAATTTTAGTCCTCACACACAAACACACACCCCCACACATTGAACTATCCCTGCAGCTTGAATTTTGAGTAACGCTAAAAACAATATTATTTTTTTACAACTCAAGATCACAATCCGTGTTTAGCAGTAAACATTTATAAACTAACTTACTTGGTATTTCAATGTAAAACACAGTTTACATTGCACATAATTTAATTTATTCAGAAAGTCAGTGACCCAGATATTGTTTTAATTGGTTTTATGTTCATCAGCCGGTTTCATTAGAGGAAAACTGCAGCTTTGCATGTTATGCATTTGATAAGGGACTACATGATCTAAATCGCGGTCACTGTCGGACTGCATAGAAAAGAAAGAGAAGCGCGATGACACAACGCTGGTAAATTATTGCAAAATATTAAACAGTTATCTATTTACAAAAAAAAATATTGTTTGGACTAAAAAATTAAAACATTAGTACTTTAGTATATTGCTTGTAGAATAATCTGACAAAAAATCAGATTGATTGTATGTATATTAGTATGGTTTTTATTGTAGAAAGAAAGTTTTTAGAGGTATCTTCATGATTTTTTTCTATCGCATCAAATCAGTTGTATTATGTTTTCAACACACTATGTAACTAGCATAGGTATAATCCTGAAGAATATCATAATATTTTTCTGATTTTGTTTACTGTAGTCGATCATATACTTTTAGGCATTATGAAACTTGCGTTTTTTTGCGTTTAGGTACTCTAGTCCCCTTAAATGCTATTTAATAATGAAACACGAACTGAAGCGTTTAATAAGCTTACCTACTAATATTTTATTTTTCGTTACTTATCTTACCTATTTGGTAAACAATTATGGCGTACCATTTTGTGAAAATCGTTGTACTTTAACACTTCGTATGCTCGAACATAGGTCCCCGCGAGATATAATGGCTTTTTAATTGTTTCTGAAATTATGGCATAAAATATAAAAAATAATTATAAAAACACACGAGGCTGTTGACATGTGGAATGTGAGCCCGGCTGTCATTGTGGCGATTGTCGTATCGGCCAATGGCCTTATGGCATTCAACTGATTAATAATTAGTAATTCAAAACATAATCACACTAATATTATAAAGGTGAAAGTTTGTGAGTATTAGTGTGTGTGTTTATATGTTTGTTACTTCGTCACGCTCAAACGGCTGGACCAATGTTTATAAAATATCCTTTTTATCCCGATATTCCCACGGGATCGACACTTACGCGGGTGAAACCGCGGGGCTCAGCTAGTCATAATTATAAAGCTTTACTTTAAATCTCAACATCATATTATATACAGGCACTGGTTTATAGAATGCATAATCTTATAAAGAGAAAGGTGTCTGAGGAAGGAAGGTCCTGAGTACAGAACCGGCTCTCTTAGATAGGTCATGTTAATTTACAAAACGGTTAAAATCAACATATTATAGTTACGTCTGAAATTGCAAAAGTTTTTTATTATGATTGTAATAATACTGTAGGTATGCGTTCATTTCAAAGACCAAAACATTCATACAATTGTATATAATTGATGAGACTCATAATTTTCTTCCGTAATTCATTACTAAATAATACTTGTACCTACACTACAAAAATCACTAGAAATTCAGCCCATACAAGAAAAACGTTACGTATAATACATCACATTTACTTTGAAAGTACTGAAATCTCTACGTTTATCTCGAGACAAGCACGTCTATTGTTGTTTCGTACAAAAGTGTTGCAGTAAAAGATACGTACGAACATTTTTCTTCAAGAACGATTTATGTAGCAAGATTGTTCAAAGAACGAAACAAGTGAATAGTGTTCAAATTCTACTTCTTCTACCTCACTATATATCTATACATACATACATAAAAAAAGAGGGGTTGCACTCCGGGAGTGCCGGCAGAAGTGAAAACTTGAATATTAACGTTGAAATAAATCAATTATTAATTGAATTAATATTAACTCATTTTTTTTCACTATTTCTGCGTCACTTTTTTCATTAATAGATGCACTTTGTTCAATTTCCATATTTTAAACACTATATACACGAATTTTACGAATACACAGCAGTGTAGGTACTACACAGACGGTCGAGCCATCAGCTGTCCATCCATCCATCCATACATCCACACCCACACCCACACCCATCCATCCATCCATTCATCTATCCATCCATCCATCCATCCATCCATAGTAGTAGTAGTTAGGAGTAGTTCTCCCCTGTGTAGTCTCTCCTTACGGTCACGTGTCCTGACGCGAGTTTAACATTTTTTACCCATTACAAAAAAGTGTGCAACACCGCTAAAGAAGTTTACACTTCAATAAATAAAATTGGAGTGTCTGTTTGTAATATTAAAATAACCGCTTTATACTAAATGCATATGGATGTATACACGGTACATTACCAAAATAGCATTTTTTTTTTTAATTTTTGTCTGTCTGTTTGTTCCGGCTAATCTCTGAAACGGCAGGACCGATTTTGACGCGACTTTCACTGGCAGATAGCTGATGTAATAAGGAGTACCTAAGGTTACTTTTATTTTAGAAAAAGAATTAACGAATTCGCGGGCACAGCTAGTACCTAATATGTTTGTTTTACCCGAACCTAACCAGATACCATGCCAAAGTGGCGCATGGCAGTCGAATCTATTTATTTGAATACATAAGATAAACGCCCTGCACCATTTACATTGCACACAACTGATTCCCCTTGGAATTCTGCCCACATAAAAGACGTGAAGATAATATTAGGTCCTTACATATGAAATTGGCGTTTTGTATGGAAGGAACAAAAAGTCGTATATTTTTTAATATAATATATTTAATTAATCAAAGTATGAACCATTGTTTTCAATGCACTTTTGCCATCTTATAGGTAGTTCATTGATCCCTTTACTAAAAAAACCAGTCGGACGGGAATCAATAACATCTTTGAAGGCGATTTGGACTGCCCCATCGGAGTTGAATTTTTTCCCTTGCAAAAAGTTATCCAAATTGCGAAAAAAATGGTAATCTGTTGGAGCAAGGTCCGGGGAGTACGGAGGATGTCTAAGACATTCCAATTCAAGCTCTTCTAATTTGGTAGCCGTCTGTTGCGCAGTGTGTGGTCTGGCGTTGTCGTGCTTTCAAGCTTTTTAATCTTCCCAATTTGCTTCAAGTGAATTAAAACAGTTTTATCACTAACATCGAAGCCTGCAGCTAACTCGGACGTGGTTTGCGATGGGTCCGCTTCCACAATAGCCTTCAATTCTCCATTATCAACTTGGGTCTCAGGCCGTCCACGGGGCTTGTTCTGCAGGTCGAAATTTCCAGAACGAAAACGTTGGAACCAAAAACGAACTGTGTTTTCTTTTGCAACATGACCGCCATACACATCATTCACCCTTCGAGTCGTTTCCGCAGCACTAGTGCCACGGCGGAACTCGTACTCGTAAATAATGCGATATTTTAAATTTTCCATTTTGTAAAATGAGTGACGCAAACAGAAAAAACAGAAGAAAAAAAACAAATGAATGACGGTCATCGAAGCACAAATACATGAGTAAATAGCTGTACAAATTTGAATTTGGAATTCCTTACCAAAGAGGAGAAATTCGTGATTAAAGTGGCCAGTACGAAAAACGCCAATTTCATATGTAAGGACCTAATATATAGCGTAATTATTTAAATACATTCAACCCTCAATGTTTATCTGGCCCAACGTGTCTATTGTTACGCGATATCTTCAAAAGCAGTGCAGTCACTGTTATTTATGACAATTCAGGCTGAAATATATTCATTCGCATCTTTTAAATTCTCTTTGAAGAAACGTACTAAAGTGGTATGAGGACCAGGGTGTAAAGTGCACTCCTCCTCCATAGAAAAAGGAGGATCTTCCGACCAGACGGATGTTGTGTCGGGCCATTGTATAAATGCTAGTCGCGCGGTAAATTCTGCTTGCGCGATGCAGGATTTTTTCGTGACGTCAGTATGCGTTGTTCGCATGTGGCAGTGTAGATGCCGCTAGTGTACGTACTTGGAATTTGAAGGATTCGAATGAACTAAGGTCTAGATAGTGAGAAACCGGTAGGTTTGTCTTAAAAATAAATGCCACGGTCCACTCGCTCTCATCTAGCAGAAGTCCGAAACCAGCGGGGCAATTGCGTAACACATTATTATCAATCGGAATCGGTTTCATTTTGACAGTTCAACAACATTTATTGCGTTGTTTACGTGTTGAGCAGACAAATTTTTCGAACTTATGAAGCAATGGATTAGCAATTAGCTTCGAAATTATTCAGATTCCGATTGATAGTGTGTTACGCAATTACGGTGCCGGTAATATTGGCTGTTGATGTATGGATCTCGTCGTCATCATCATCATTTCAGCCGAAAGGCGTCACTGCTGGACATAGGCCTCCCTCAACCACCGCCACTTCGATCGGTTCTGTGTTTCTCGCATCCAGCTGATTCCTGCGGCCTTCACAAGGTCATCAGTCCATCTTGCGGGAGGCTTTCCAACGCTACTTAGTCAATTATAGATCAACTAACTGCGCACCGCGGTTTCACCCGCATAAGTCTCGATCCCGTGGGAACATCGGGATAAAAAGTATCCTATGTCCTTTCCCGGGACTCAAACTATCTCTATACCTCATCTAAATCGGTTCAGCGGTTTAGGCGTGAAAAGGTAACATACAGACAGACAGACAGATAGACAGAGTTACTTTTGGATTTATAATATTAGTAGTATAGTAAGTAGTAATAGTAGTAACTAGTAGTAAAGTAGTATAGTAGTCAGTAGTAAGTAGTATGGATTGTTACAACGATGTAATTAACATTCAAATAGCGTTGGCTTCTGAATTACATCTGGTGAACTCGAGTAAAAGTGTAGCAATTAAGATAATTAGAAACCATTTAACGTAAATGGTAAAGACGGACCGTTTTTTTTAACATTTATTCAACGTTAACCAGGGGGCCTAAAAAGGCCACTTTGGCAGAATCATAAAAGGATAACATTATGAATCATAATAAAAGTCGTAAAATGGTCACAAACTGACAATTCTAAATATTGATTGACATTAAAGCAATTCATATTTTTGGACCATTTTACGAATCTCCATACAAAACTGCCAAACAGATGAATTGCGTGACATGAAATTGTACGCAAATAATATTATAAATTGTCAGTTTGTCACCATTTTACGACTTTTATTATGATTCATAACGTTATCCTTTTATGATTCTGCCAAAGTGGCCTTTTTAGGCCCCCAGACCCTAATTGGGTCACAAACATTCAATCCCAATCTGAATTATTTTGAAGTATATTGCTAATCCATTATTGCTTCTTACGTTCGAAAAGTTTGCTCAACAATGTAAATAACATTTAAAATTACGCAATTACTCTGTAACGTTTCAATAAACCATTACACATAGTTATTGAAGTGAAACTTCTTTACGCGCGCTTGACTTGGGGAGTAAACTGGCGAAAAGTGTGATCGGGCGAGTAGGGAAGGTACGTATTTATGCGACCGGGTTTTTACACCAGGTATTTGCTTCCAAGTACGCACACCAGGTACCGACTCAAAATACTTGCAAGACTATAAAGTATCTTATACGGCTACTCGCTCAAATACGTAGGTACTCAACCGCGTTAGTTTCCGCAAATACGATCATGCTCCTTATCAGTAAGAGTCTACGGAACAATTTCGTATGCAAGTACACACATCAAAAGTGTCTAGATATCAAGCATTTTTATGCGGATTTCTTGAGATTGAGATGTGGCTTTGTAATAAATTTATGATTTTATAAATTTATATGGATCCTTTTTGGTGCATTTCATAATTTGAATCAGGAACTGTGAATCAAATTCGAGTAAAAGATGAAAATCAGCTGTCAATATTTTCCCTATAAAAACATACAACGCATTGAAGACATTATTAGTGCTACTGTTTCCCTACTACTGATTAAAACCAACGTTATTATGGAGCGGCGACGTCATTTAAGCAGGGAAGAAATGCTCAGAGCCGTGGGAATGATAGAAGCTGGTTCCCGGCAACGTACTGTGGCTTTAGCTCTGAATACAAGTCAGAGTGTTATCAGTCGACTTTGGACACGTTACCGAAGCACTGATACCGTGGCTGAGCGCCATAGAGGACGGTATCGCTGCACCACACGGAGACAAGACCGATACATTCAAATCTTAACTCGAAGAGCTCCAACAATAACCGCCATGATGTTAGCCGTGAGGCTTCATCACTCTTCAGGGAACTTAATTAGCGACCAAACAGTCAGAAACCGCTTGCACGAAGTGAACCTTCATTCCCGAAGACCGCTACGGGTACCACCTATAGCAATGCACAATCGTAGGATTCGATATCAATGGGCTCTTGAACACAGAAATTGGGCAGAAGAACAATGGCGTTTCGTGTGCTTTTCTGATGAGTCTCGTTTTGGTATGAGACCGGATACAAGACGTATACGACACTGGAGAACCCCTGGACGCCAACAGCGATTAAAATCCTGCCAGGAAGTCCATCCTTATAGTGGTGGAACCATCATGGTATGGGCGGGTATTTGGATCGGCGGAAGAACTGAGTTGATTTGGATCAGAGGCAACCTCAACGCTCAAATTTATGCTGAGACGATTGTATCAGACGTCATCGTTCCTCTACAAGTGCAAATCGGTCCCTTATTTCAGTTAATGCATGATAATGCACGACCGCACACCGCAAGAGTTGTAAGACAGACTCTCGCCGCAGCTAACATCAATGTCCTGCCCTGGCCTGCTCAGTCGCCAGACTTGAACCCGATTGAGCATGCATGGGATATGCTACAGAGAAGAGCTCTGCCGAATATGGAGGGTATCCAGTCGCAAGAAGACCTTTTTTTGTTGTTGCAACGAACATGGGCGGCCATTCCACAGCGTGATTTGGATGAACTCATTTTGAGTATGCCAAACCGATGTTCTTGTGTTGTTAGTGTTCGCGGTAGAAACACGGATTATTAATTGTTTAAGTTACCCAATAAAATTTTAAAGAAAACTGTTATTTCAGTCTTTTTTTCGAACTTTTGTGTTAGTGGTTCAAATGTCAAAAATCCCTTTATTAGGAAAATGGCAAATTTCTTTATTAATGCAAAGGTGACTTGGTTTATCGTTACTGTGACAAACGAAAACACTTTATTTGATGAATCCTTAAAGAAAATTTTAATTAATATCAATCAGGAGAAAAGTTATTGCAAAAATATATGTTGATCCCTAGACACTTTTGATGTGTGTATTTTGAAGTGAAACTTCTTTACGCGCGCTTGACTTGGGGAGTAAACTGGCGAACGCGTTACGAAAAGTGTGATCGGGCGAAGCGAACGGGAGTTGAGTGGGGGATATAAGCAAGAGAAAGCAGTGCGCGCGCACATTTTCTTTCTCTCTTCCTCTCATAGCGAAATACGTTTGAAGTTTCACTTCAATCGTGTGGTCATAAGCACACTCGGTTTTTTTTTATAAAATTCTGCCACTTTGAACCAAACCACGTTTATTATGTTTGAGAAACTTAATACAAAGTGAACTGGTACAGTTTTATTTGATCAAATCTCGTATGCGGTACTGGAACGTTGGTTGTCTCTACGAAACTTCTTTATCCCCAGAGATTTCATGCAGTGTTATTGTGTTATGTAGAAAATTGGACAGTATGAAATCTCTAGAGCGATCTAGATAAAGAGCAGCACAGTTTTCTTTTGTTTTTTTTGTTTGAGATTAACGTTGCAACAAGTCTGTATTCTCTGTTCATTCTTCACTGAAAAAAAAGTAGTTGCCACAATCAAGATTTTGTTTAGATTGACTAAGTAACTTGTTTGCATCTGAGCCTATCAAGCACAATGATCACAGCTACTGCTTTTATTTGATCAGTGTACCAGTGTTTGTACGATGTATTTGATAAACACAACCAAGGAACTTATTTAGCGCAAACATTTATCGCAAGATTTGAACAAGTTGTATGATTAATACAATTAATTACAATGATAGATGCTATCAAGTCAAAATCAACAAAATAAAGCTTCAATGATCTTTATTGAAATATAATCAAAATGCTTGATTGACACAACTAACTTACTTTGTTGTTTTAACTCTTCTACAATGATGTCATGTTAAGGGTAATCAAGAAACTTGTTGAGCGTTCAATCATTTGAACTAGTATTGCTGCAATCATGTCGTGATGATCAACTTAACTAAGATTTTGATTAATCTAAACAAGATATCGTCAATCAAGCAAAAAGGCACTTGATTGGAGTGCATTTTTTTCAGTGTTGCATTGCATTTTGCCAATTATGTCGTAGTCATTTCTCCTGTAGGTTATAGAGGGCGCCACATAAACAGTTCTTTTGGAAAGTGTTTCTCAAAGGTCAGTCGATAAGGTTGCCGATTGCTTAATCGGGCTACCCTTGGGTGCCTTATAGATAAAGATTTACGGAGATAATGAGCCAGGATTTACAACTTTTATACTAAGCGACTAGGTATATGCTAAGGGCACCAACTGTGGGGGACATCGGCTAAAGACATCGCTGGGGGGAGGGAATTTATTCATATCGCTTTACCTTCAACCCTGGTGCGTATACTATTCTGAAACTTTTACTAATTTGCGTCTGGAAACACAACTTGTGCACAAACTCGGAAGATCGCCGAAACTTAAGTCCACTAAAATTTGTTTTGTTTTATTACGAATACTATTAGACACCTTTCAGTACCTTAATCTGTCAAGCTCCGCTAATGAGACACAATTGATTTTCTATTGTTTCGTCACCGATCGGCGAACCGCACCGCTTGACCAGTTAAAATCTTAAATCGACTAACCATTCAAAAACTTGACGACGCAGTTAAGATCAAAATTATCCTAAATTGAAATCACAAGACCCACTCATACGCGAAATCTAGCTTTTATTAAACTAAGCCAATCTGGGCTGGACGGAAGACGGCAATCTAGGCTACGACAGTTCTATCCAAACTAAATTGCACTCTATTGTTGCGGAATTAAAATCTATTCTCGTACAAAGGGACCACTGTTCCATTGGAGAACATTTATGATTGCTCGAATGTAGTTCGTTTGTAGATTTGCTTGGTATTGGAACTGTGATAGCCTTTTGGATTTATTTGGTATAGACTGAGTTTCTCACTTTGATTCTTTGAACCGCTCCACACTTGGGACTTTATATGATAATTTTATGCAAGATCTTTGGCAAACAAGTCTGTTTTCACAAGTACGTTTCTACATAAAAAATGTTGTATATTTATGTAGGAAGTTTCGTGTGACACGTTTGCAAAACTGCTACTATACTTTTATTTACTTAACTCTTTGAACAAATCTTATTCATCCTGACGAATATATTCAAGACAAAACTGCCCGTTTTATAGCTCCTTTTGGAACGATGAGGTAGGCGTAAGCTAGGAGAAATCGTCACGTAAAAAGCGTTATGCCTCCTCCATGCGAATTTGTTTCTCTGTCTCTTTCTATTACATAAAGAGAAGAGAGACGAGATAGAGAGAGATAGTTTTCGCAGCTTCAACTTATACTAGATGGCTCTGTATTAAAAACGCGTATTAAACTCATTTTCTCTCTCTGTCTCATCCAATTATAAAATACGAGTGTGTGTGCGTTCGAGTGTCGCATGAACTTCGTTCTTGACGGCCCCTGGCCGCACACTTTTTTTAAGCTATTGCATAGCTTTCATCGCGGGCTTTGAGCGCGGCGACCGAATCAAGAAATTCCGTAACAAAAATAAACCTAACACCGCCTACTCCGACCGGCACAGCGGTGCGGTGTTGAAAGCCGTGCATTGTCTAACGTCGTTTCAGTTCGGCAGACTTCGGCACGGTGTTTGTGTGCGTGCGATTAGTCGTATGCGTGTAGACTGTACGATGCCATGCAATAGCTTTAACGCGGCAGTCCCCGAGTGCCACACGTATTTTTTAAATAATAATCTGTTTTACTGTATCATGTAGGTACTACTAAGAGAGTACGTCAAGCCGTTGGTCCTGCGCCTGATCTCTCTCCGATAGTGTCGGATTGCCGTCCCATCCGACTATGAGAGTGAGGGAAGAGGGAGTGCACCTGTGTCTGCGCGAGTGCGTGCACACTTGTGCACTATAATATCTCCCGCGTCAAAGGCAAGTCTTCGTTGAGATTGGCAGCCGTGAGCGAAATACAGTCTACGTGCGGGATTTTCGGGAAAGGGTTATCGCTACCCCGGAACAAAAAGGGCTAAGGAATTAACACGGGTGGGTTTTAGTCAGTAAGAGTCTGACACTCCCTTCCGCTCCACCCAGAGCGGAAGGGGTCATAGATTGTTTTTCCATCCAAAAAAAAAAAAAACCGTGGCCGAAATACGGTCTGGAGTACCGACTTTTTTTTTTTACTAAGAGTATATTGGTTATAATCTTAGATCTTTTATTGTTTAAACTAACCACTTCGTCGCGAGATCAACTCATTTTAGTCTTTTCATATTCCAGATGTCTTTTCATAACCCTTTGCTTACTTCCATCATGATCTTAAAGTACCTCCTATTCATAAAAATCTCATTTAGCTTCCAATGTTCATTTATTAAAATATTTCGTAACAACGGGTAACATAAATTCGCCCACAACAAAGAGAGGACTGTGTATCCAACCCTCGCATTTTTGGTCCTAAGAGACCATCAGGGCCAAAAATAGAGTCAATTACTATGGGAGCTTCTATTGTACGTCCAATCCCGGATTTCATCACGGCCTTGATGAATTAATTTGCATACATGGGTTCAGTCTCCAAGGGTCGTTTTTTAAAAAAGGGATATAGGTGTTGTTTTTTTTTTATGTACGAGTCCTGTGGCAAGATGCCCCGTGGCGCGCCGAAAAAAGTGTTCTGGGACATTCTTAATGATAACCCCGGGGGAGCAGGGCATATCACTGGTTATATTATGTTTTATAACAGTTTCTTCTGGTATGTTCAAAGGATATGAAAATGTGTTGGTTCTTGGTTTATTTTCAACCTACGTATTTAAAAATCTTAAATTCTCTGACAGACAACGCACAGCCTAAACCGCTGGGTCTCATCTCATCATCTGCCTAGCCTTTTCCTGACTATGTTGGGGTCGGCTTACAGTCTGACCGGATGCAGTTAAATACTAATATTTTACATGGAGTGACTCCCTATCTGACCTCCACAACCCATTTACTGGGTAATACGATACCCCTTGGTAAGACTGGTTGCCAGACTTTCGGGCTCCTGACGACCCGTAACGACTGTCAAAGATCCACGATTCACGAATGACAGCCGGGACCAACGGCTTAGCGTGCTTTCCGAGGCACGGAGCGGTCTCGGTATGTAAAGATGATCACCCATCCACAGACTAACCGCGGCAAGCGTAGCTTAACCTTATCGTTATTATTTTTTCATAAGAGTTCCTTATATAACAGAGGCGAGTAATATGGATTTGTTTTTGAAAGAAAATGCTTCCCGCACAAGGGCTTAATGAGGATTGAAAGCTCGTATAAAACCTTGTAATTTTCTAAGTTACAAACGCAAAAGTTGTCTTTTAGACTTCTGTTAAAATGAACAAGAAGAAAAAAGAAGTTTTTTTTGTTGTAAAAGTTAGTTGTATCATCGTTGTTTGGAAACCCCCTAAGGATCTTAAGTTACCGATGGAAATATCATCGAGCACACGGCGTATTCTTGAATAACATTTTTCATATTGTGACGTAGGAGACACATAACAGGCGAAGAGCCTCAGTTATAGCATCTGGCTTAAATCCAAGCCCCAAACAGGGAATAAGAATTTTTACCGAGTCTGTGTTTTCTCAAATAATTAAATTCTTGGGATCTTCAAGTTGCGAGTGAATGCAGAACGTAAATATATTTCAGGTATTAAATAAACAAATGGTCAGAAGGGTATAATTATTGCGTGACACACTAACAGCAGGAATGGCTTTCATTTTGATAGTTCAACAACATTCATTGCGTTATTTACGTTGTTGAGCTGACAAATTTTTTGAACATAATTATGAAGCAATGTCCTTCAAGATGTGGATTTTTACTGATGGTGTATTACGCAATTAGGGTTCAAGATTTAATACATGAAATTAATTTATTCGGTAGTCTTTTTAGGGTTCCGTACCTCGAAAGAAAAAAACGGAACCCTTATAGAATCACTTTGTTGTCCGTCCGTCTGTCTGTCTGTCAAAAACCTTTTTCTCAAGAACGCTTGGAGTTATCAAACTGGAATTTATATCAAAAATACTCAGGTCTACTGTCCTTTGGAGCTGTGAAAAAATCAAACTTCTAAGCCAACGCAATCAAAAGATACAGCCGTTTATGCCGCAAATTTCCGCAAATTTTCGACACTCGAAAGGGAATCAAAACCTAAAGGATACTTCCAGTGGACCTAGAATCTTGAAATTTTGGCGTGAAGCAATGTTTTATAGCACATATAAAGGAAAAATTCCGAAAAACCTTAAATTTTTATACGGAACCCTCGGTGCGCAAGTCCGACTCGCATATGGCCGGTTTTTTATTAGAAGGTACAGATATATCCAAAGAATACTCTTTATTGTGCACCTTATAAAATAGCAAACAACATACAAAACATGGAGCAGCAATAGACAGCCTTATCAGTGAAACCGATCTTTTACAGGCAACCTTCATTTAGGTAAATGGTACAGACGGCACCATTTCAAGCTACTACAATCTGTCAAATTTCTATAATAGATTTTTAACTTAGTCGCTAAAGCATAGCTAACCTATGGCAAATAATTAAATTTAAGGTTCTGTGCTAATATTATAAAGGCGAAAGTTTGTGAGTGTGTGTGTGTGTTTATATGTTTGTTAATTCTTCACGCTCAAACGGCTGGACCAATTTTGATGAAATTTGGTATAGAAATAGCTTGAGTCCCGGAAAAGGACATAGGGTACTTTTTATCCCGATATTCCCACGGGATCGAGACTTATGCGGGGAAAACCGCGGGACGCAGCTAGTATTGTATAAATCAATAATTTTCTAACTGAACAGACAGCTGTGCTGCTGAGGAGTTTGTTCCGCCACTTCTTCTCCCCAGCAAAAGCACTAGGAAGTGGTGAAGGGCGGGCGTTTTGGGGGACTGTCTTTTGTAATTTTGACGTTCGAAAAGTGCTGATTCTCAGCCTAGTCTGAATAAATGACTTTTGATTTTGATAAGGTTCAAAGTTGATTTGGGAAAATTTGACAGTTTCGGGTAGCTTGATGTGCTGGCGTCTGTACCTTTTAAGAAATTGATCTTTACAAAATAAAGTTTCGGATAGTGGGATTTAAATAAACCTTTTTTACAGTCCGCTCAACTGATTTTGACTTCTATACCGTAGTCCGTAGGCATAAGGATGGTATAAAAAGCAAAAAAGTGGTTATAATACCAACCGTTTAATGCAGCTGCCATATGTCATGCTACCAACGTAATAGAATTCAAAATCGGTTGAACGGACTGTAAAAAAGGTTTATTTAAATGTCTAATCTTATTCCAACCTATAGTACTCTAGGCGGTCATTACGTATTTTTTTTGCTTTTTGTTAAATTTGGCGCGACTCAAGATGTCTCTAGAGTCTCTAACGACTCCAAACAAAAAATTCTGTCATTATTTTCAATACTTCTGAACCAGGATTTCAAGTTTTACGTATTGATTTTTTTTTAAAAGGTTAGAAAGTATTATTGGAGCAAGATGTGTTTATTCATAGTCCTTTTTTCTGTACGATATCTGTCGCCAGTTAATTTTTTTTTTTTTTTTTGCTGAATGTGCCTTCTCTTAACCTCGATCACGCCTGATGGAAAGCGATGGATGAAGTCTATGATGGAACGAGCGTGCCCAGAAGATGCCTAAGGCACTGGAACTCCTACGCATTGACGAAACACAGCAAGCTAAGCAACTTGTTGTGTTTCGTCGTTACGTGGGAGTGGGCGTCAAGCGACACCGGACTCCGGTGGGAAGGTTGGTCGCAAACCAGGCGGGCGTTAGCTCTACCACCGCAAGGGAAGAATTGGTCAGTCAAATAAGGTGTTGGGTGTGACTGTCCAGGATGCGCCGAGCGCTCGGTTCAGTTGAGTAACTGGCGGAACAAACTGCGCTACACGAGGAGGCTTCTTCATGCATCGCAAAGTTTTTTAACTAAAGTGGGTCTTGAGGTCCAGTGGGGTACTTGCGTATTAGTAGCTATGGTTTTCATTTTATCAGTTCAACAGCATTCACTGCGTTATTTATGTTGTTAAGCAGATCATTTTTACGAACGTTATGAAGCACATGTAGATTAGCAATATCCTTCAAATGGATTCAGAAAATTGTGTTATTAGGGTGCTACATCGACGCGATCAGAGGACTGTTAAAATATATTCGATTTTTTTTAACCGACGAAAAAACGGAGGAGGTTATCAATTCGACGCGTATATTTTTTTTTTTTTTTTATGTATGATCACGCATAACTTTTTACAGAGCAGTCCGATTTTGATAATTCTTTTTTGATTAGAAAGGATATACTCCGAAGGTGGTCCCATATAAATTTGGAAAAAAAAAATCCAACTCTAAGGGTAGGAAAACAGGGGATGATTGATATTTCACTCACTGATTGTAATGTATGACCACGCATAACTTTTTACAGATTAGTCCGATTTTGATAATTCTTTTTTTAATGGATAGAAAATACCTCGAAGTTGGACCCATGTAAATTTGGAAAAAAAATTCCTACCCTAAGGGTGGGAAAATAGGGGTGATTTGTTGTTCATTCACAGATTTTAATGCTGAGCTGTGTGTTACAATTAAAATTAAAAGACTATCTATGTTGGTATATAAAGCCTGTTTTTTTAAGTATTTTACTATACAAAAAATAATAGTTAAAGTAGGATTATATAACAGTTAATATCTAAAGTAAGGTAGGTAGCCATTTTAAAAGTAATCAAAAATTAAGCATGCAGTAATAAGTAAATTATAGCCTCAAAAAATTATAAAATAAAAACTTTTTAACAAAAAAATTAAACCTCCGAAAAAACTGAAAAGCAAAAATAAAAACCTTTTTTATTTTACCTTTTTACCTTAATAAGTTCTTAAACTAATGCAAGTATACCTAAGAAATTTTGAGTCGGCGCCAAACAATCAATGAACAAAGATCACTAAATTATCTTAAATTTAAAGAAATCACCAAATCAAATTAATAATGCAACGTGAAATCTCCAGCGATAAAAACAAAAAGTGCGCTCTGCGCACGACCCCTCGCAACGATATTCTGTTGCTTGTTTGGCGCCGACTCAAAATTACTTAGGTATACTTGCATTAGTTTAAGAACTTATTTATTAAGGTAAAATAAAAAAGGTTTTTATTTTTTGCTTTTCAGTTTTTTCGGAGGTTTAATTTTTTTGTTAAAAAGTTTTTATTCTAGATTAGTTGTAGAAAACACTTTGACACGTCAGAAGGAATCTATTTTGAAAGTCCTGACTGATTGATATATCAATGCACAGCCTAAACCGCTGGTCCTAGAGACATGAAATTTGGAGGGTTTGTTCTTTGTGAAGAGTAGGTATCCTTTAAGAAAGGGTTTTTCGAAATTTCACCCCGAAGAGGGTGAAATGGGGGGTTGAATTTTCTGTGAACAATTTCCGACCTCCATGCGGGCGAAGCCGCGGGCAAAAGCAGCCTATAATGTTCCCACTGCTAAGACACAGGCCTCCTTTCGGTGAGAGGGAGTGCGCCGTTATCCACCACGCGGGCCCAGTGTGGGTTGGCAGATGACATATGCTTTCGAATTTTTGGTTCAAGGGCATGCCGGTTTCTTCACGATATTTTCCTTCACCGTTTTGAGAGCAGTGTTGATGAAAAAGCAAGTTAATAATATATTAAAACTGACTGAGAGTGATAGGAGACATTATTTAAAAATGTCAATGGGAAAAGGCCAGGCTGATGATGGATGGTAGCAGTCGACAGCGGTGCATTTCAATGACTAAGGTCGCATAACAGTAGCCTGAGCAGCCAGCGTCCCCTTATCTGCTAACTATGACAAAATGCGATCATCAATTCGTTCGCTAGGCTTGCCGATTATTCTGGAGGCGATAGTCCTCGCGCGCCTGTATGAGTGGCGCGCGGAGGCACTGAGCCGGGGGGAAACTCCGCTTCCGCGGCAAATCGCGGCGGAGCGGACAGACCTCCGGCGCGATCTCATGGTGGTATGGAAGGAGCGACTTTCGCAACCCAGCGCAGGGCACGCCACGATAGTGGCGGTAAGACCCCTCTTTGAGGAGTGGCTAGAGAGGCGTCACGGCGTCCTCACCTATCGCCTGACGCAGGTCCTCACCGGACACGGATGTTTTGGGAGGTTCCTGCACATCATCAGGCGGGAGGAGACGCCCGGGTGTCACCACTGCGAGGATCGCCCAGAGGACACGGTGGAGCATACGGTGGAGGTATGCCCCGCATGGGCGGAGCACCGCCGTGCCCTCGTAGAGGCGATCGATAGCGGCGGCGACCTCTCGCGTCCGGCCCTGGTTCAAGCCATGGTCCGGGGCGAGAGGGAGTGGGAGGCCGTCACCTCCTTCTGCGAAGCAGTCATGCTAGCGAAGGAGGTGGCGGAACGGCTAAGGGAGAGAGCCTCACACCCCAGCCGCCGCGGGAGACGCTCCGGGCGTCGGGAGCCGCGTGACGACTCCCGGCCACCGTAGGCGCGGGCCTGCGGACGGAGAGTAATGGGTAGCTCACCGTCCGATCAGGACCAGGCCCGTGCCGGACGGCGCGTACGTGTTCCACGCGCGCCTCAAAGAGATGTCAGCATAAAGGAAGGGGCCTGCCAGGGCCGAAGCCTGCCGGGGGTGCGGGATTGTCCGAAAGGGTTACCGCTACCCCGGAACATAAAGGGCTAAGGAAGGAACACGGATGGGTTTTAGTCAGTAAGAGTCTGACACTCCCTTCGCTCCACCCAGAGCGGGAGGGGTCATTTGATGATTTCCCATCCATAAAAAAAAAAAAAAAAAAAAAAAAAAAAAAAAAAAAGGCTTGCCGATTATGACAATTTCTCATCTTCAAGTTTATTGTAACATTAATTAGGCTTATTTTAACTATAGGATGTTTAATATAAGAGAGAAAGGCCATTTTTCCGTAACAATGTGAAGTAGAAGTTCCGGTTGCTTTAAAGATAAAGATCTCTTGAATTATGTACTATAGTTAAAATCTTCCTTTCATTGTATTACAGTACATTAATAGACGAAGGAATCATAATGAATACCTACTTATTATTTTCTTTACGAGTCCCCAACTTAAGATTTGTAGGTTGGTTCGAACCCGGTCAGGTGGTTTACTTTGTTTAATTTATTTCATCGCCACTGCTCTCAAAATGACGAGAAGCCCATGGATGTTGTCGACTGAAATTAATTAGATAAATGAGCTGTTTGTTTTCTATTAATAAATTAAAATTTTATTCGAGAACATCCATCGGTTTCTTATTATTAAACTTCAACTATATCTGACGATCCTGCATACTTATCTCTTTTGTTGACTGTGCGTGTAAATAAACCGTTAGGTACCTAATCCTTCAGATTTTGGGTCAGAGAGAGATTTGTTCTACTAGCAACTTGTCGAAAAGGGATATAACAGGCCCAATATCTCCGGAGCACCTATTCTAATTAAATTATCGGTACAGTAAACCCTCTGTGAATTAGATTAGCTTTTGTTATCTTATCGAGTTATCCCACATGTGGGCACACACTACACACACACAAACTAGGGTCTTAATAGCAAATAATTGGTAAGATCTTCGGGGCTTTGGTTTCCCCGAATACAGGGTTACTTGTAATTCGACGTATATCCGTCAGGAGCTGATAGGGGGGCCAAAATACAACATTTCCGGCCGAATTTCGATAGTTTTCGAGATATTTGAATTTTAAGGGTTTTTTGATATAATTACAAATAAAAAAAAACTACATATGTAATGGGTACCATTAAAAAATGATGTTGTAGCTGGCGCTTCAATTAAGCTATGAACACAATTAAAAGTACTTTTTTTTCTTTTTTTTTTATGTTAATGTTAGGTATTTTATTCTTCTATGTTTCAATTTTTTTACAGAATTTATTATGTATTTTATGTTCTACTGTCAAAATGTTTTTCTTTTATTATGTATTAGGTATTTAATTTGTTAGCTTAGTTCTTCATTTTACTGTACATGCTGTGGTCTCCTGTAATTGAAAGAGTACACCTACCAAATACTTTGTCGTCCATTAACCACATAATGTTTTGTGTATATCTTTTGTTGGAGATCCTTAAATAAATAAATAAAAGTACTCAATTCAACAATACATATAATTAAAATTATGAGCGATTTAAGAATAATATCTTACGAATATATTAATTTTATGCTTCAAAAATGTTTAATGAAATAAAAATATGTTCATAAAACGAAAACGCGAAACCGCGTGTTAAATTAACGTCGCCATTAAAGCGACACGCTGTATCAATTCCACAAAATAGATTATTCATTGCTTTTCAAATGAAAAGCGATCATGGCCTGACACCAGAGCTAACTACCTACTGATAAAATTGCCTCCAGAATCTTTTCAATAGGAACTGGTCCTTTGCACCGCATTTTGTACCTTAGGGATCATCAATCACACCCATAGGTTTCGAATCCCTTTTGCGAACAAAGGAACCCGAAACCCATGGGAAAGATTACATGATTGCTATCGAAAATCACACTAATATTATAAAGGCGAAAGTTTGTGAGTGTGTGTGTGTGTTTATACGTTTATTACTTCTTCACGCGCAAACGGCTGGACTAATTTTAATAAAATTTTGTATGGAGATAGCTGACACCCTGAATTAACATATAGGCTACTTTTATCCCGATATTCCCACGGGAGCGACATTTACGCGGGTGACACCGCGGGGTGCAGCTAGTCTATAAAATCATATTACAAAATAAAGTCGGTTTCATGTCTGTCTCTATAACCGCCTCGTTTTTATAAAGCAATGGGTTTCATTTCGACAGTTCAACAACATTCATTGTGTTATGTACGTTGTTGAGCAGACACGTTATTCGAACATATGAAGCAATGGATTAGCAATATCCTTCAAAATAATTCAAATTGAGATTGATAGTGTATTACAATTAGGGTGCTGATACACTAAAAAATGCACTCCAATCAAGTGACTTTTTAGCTTGATTGACGATATCTTGTTTAGATTAATCAAAATCTTAGTTAAGTTGATCATCACGACATGATTGCAGCAATACTAGTTCAAACAAGTTTCTTGATTACCCTTAACATGACATAATTGTAAAAGATTTAAAACAACAAAGTAAGTTAGTTGTGTCAATCAAGCATTTTGATTACTTCAATAAAGATCATTGAAACTTTATTATGTTGATTTGACTTGATAGCATCTATCATTGTAATTAATTGTATTAATCATACAACTTGATCAAATCTTCCGCTAAATAAGTTCCTTGGTTGTGTTTATCAAATACATCATACAAACACTGGTACACTGATCAAATAAAAGTAGTAGCTGTGATCATTGCGCTTGATAGGCTCAGATGCAAACAAGTTACTTAGTCAATCTAAACAAAATCTTGATTGTGGCAACTAATTTTTTTTCAGTGTATCGGTGCCGTTTTCAGTATGAATAAATAAATTATTCCGAAAGATTTATATGTATAGTACATTAATAAATTAAACTTACGAGGCGGGTCGCTCGTATCAAATAAAGTAAAAAGCACTTCTTACTTTATAAATTGCTTGTCGCTATAAGTTTTAAATCTAAGTGCATTATTATTCAAGCTAGTTACCTAGTCACTGAGAAAGAAGTACTATTTGAATTGCAGTAAGACGGTCTCAAAGAGAATTCTAAGGAAGAATAAAATTATAATAAATAGGTATTCTCTTTTCATTTTTAATGAATGCGCTGGTCTTGACAGCAGTAATGTATTCTAGTAGTAGAAACTAGCACCTACTTCTAATTTGAAAAGATTTAAATGTATCCAACTAGCAGCGCCCCGTGGTTTCACCCGCATAAGTTTCGATACCGTGGGAATATCGGGATAAAACTATTCTATGTCCGTTCCCGGGACTCAAACTATCTCTATACCAAATTTCAGCTAAAGCGGTTCAGCGGTTTAAGCGTGAAGAGGAAACAGACAGACAGACATACTTTCGCATTTATAATATTAGTATGGATTTTGTGGATATGGGGGCTTGTGGCTAGGTAATTAACAGCTGCACGGATAGATCAAGTTAGACTACGCTTGCCGCGGTTGGTCCGTGGATGGGTGATCATCTTCACATACCAAGACCCTTCCGTGTCTCAGAAAGCAAGTAGCCCAGTGGTAACGGTCCCGACTCACGAGTTGTAGGTCGTGGGTTCGAACCTAGCCAGGCAAGCACATTATTTTGTGTAAATAGATGAAATTATTTACTTATCATTTAATATTATTTATTATGCTCTCAAAAACGGTGCAGGAAAACATTATCAAAATTGAAACCGACATATCCTAGAAAAAAAAATTCGAATACATTTGACATCTACCAACCCGCACTTGGCCCGCGTGGGAGATTATAGCCCACTCCCTCTCGAAGATAAGGAGGCCTGTGTCCCAGCAGTGGAAACATTAAAGGCTGATTCATCATCATCATCATTTCAGCAGAAAGACGTCCACTGATAGACATAGGCCTCTCCCAAACACCTTCACTTCGACCGGTTTCGGGCTTCTCGCATCCAACGGGTGCCTGCGGCCTTCAAAAAGTCGTCGGTCCACCTTGTGGGAGGCTTTCCAACGCTACGTCTTCCGGTACGCGGTCGCCACTCCAGAACCTTTCGGCCCCATCGGCCATCTGTTCTGCGAGCAATGTTTGACAATTCTTCGGGCTGTGTCGGTTACCTTGGTTCCGCTGCAGATCTCCTCATGATACCTCCTCCTCTCCTCTGAAAGGCTGATTGCATAACTATTTTGCTAATCCCTATGCGTATAATATCCGTTTATTTATAGTCTCTTTCAACCACACAGAGCACTAATATTAAATCTAAATCCGCCACGCGCATCATCAACAATCGGTATTAAATCTTAATGAATTATTATGAGAGTTATATCATAAACTATGGCTCACTCAAATCCCTTTGCAAAGCGGATTATACTATTTGCCCCAATACTCTCGCTCACGCATTTTCATACAAATCCCTCCACATCATCTCATCTGCCTAGCCTTTTGCCAACTATGTTGGGGTCGGATTCCAGTCTAACTGGATGCAGCTGAATACCAGTATTTTACACGGAGCGACTGCCTATCTGACCTCCACAACCCACTTACTGGGTAATACTTGGTAAGACTGGTTGTCAGATTTTCGGGCTTCTGACTACCCGTAACGACTGTCAAAGATCCACGAATGACAGCCGGGACCAACGGCTTAACGTGCTTTCCGAGGCACGGAGGGTCTTGGTATGTAAAGATGGTCACCCATCCACGGACCAACCGCGGCAAGCGTAGCTTAACCTGATCAATCGATCCGTACGGCTTACTTAGCCACAAGCCCCTCCATTACACATTAACACAATTATCATAAACAATACATATATTTAACATATCATAAACAATATCATATAACCTATCGCTTATAGGTACTTCGAATAATCGTTCGTGAATTTTACACCTTACAAAACATCGTACAAATAATCGTTCATAGACTTGACACCTTACAAAACATCGTAATTACAACTCCACTTCAACTGAAAACCTACTCTGTGTTGATGTAAATGTAAAGTTCCATTTTAAATGACGTGGTATTCAAGACTACAGGAATTCACACAGATCGGTTTGACGGTAATGGGAAATCGACTGTAATCAAACAACGATAGAGTTGGATTTCCAATAGAGTAGTCATAGATTACTTCGTTCGTTTACGACTTTGGTAGGAAAAATACGAAAATCATTGAGTTCTGCTTTGGTTTATTAGTTTATTATAGAGGATGTAAAGTATTTCTGATGTAAAGAAACGCTATCGGCGTATCCAATCGCTTATCTTGAAACCGTCTGTGTACACTCAGCCTCAAAAACATGTCCTATACATCGACAAGAATTCATTTAAGGTGAATGGGTAGTTGTACCCCGCTAAATTCAATTTTTCTTACGTTTTTTGCAATTTGCAGATCAGTGTCAGGTTGTATCTTGATCCAAATATGATTCGCGACTATAATAGACATGTACTTACAGAATCATAGTCATTAGAATCATTAATATATCTCTTTAAGTTAGATTTCTACCATAAACACTTTTCCATACGAGATTTGTTCTTAACGGTAGAAATCTAACTTAGAAAGATGGATTGATGATTCTAATTATTATAATTCTGTAAATACGTACCTGTTATAGTCGCGAATCATATTTTGATCAAGATACAACCTGACACTGACCTGAAAATTGCAAAAAACGTAAGAAAAATTGAATTTCGCGGGCTACAACTACCCATTCACCTTAACTGTCTACAATTTTTGTCCCATAATACCGTATCAATGTATAGCTCTTGTAACGTGCAGCTGACAGGACACGCAGGACATGATATGAAGTGTCCCATCGTTTGTGGAACAGCACCACAGTTACACTCCAAGGTGGAGTCGTTTATAAATCTCCATCTGAACAGCACCCGTATTGCGTAACAGGACCCGTATTGCATAATAAAAATGATAGTGCATTTTGAAGGATATTGCTAATCCATTGCTTCATATGTTTATGAATAATTTGTTTGCCTAACGTAGGTAAACGTACATAACGCAATGAATGGTATTGAACTGTCAAAATGAAAACCATTCCTACTGATACCGTGTTATGCAATCACCCTGCAGGTTTTCCTTGCTTCGGCCAACCTGGGTCCGGAGTCTGTTTAAAGACTTCCAGGTTACCGAAGGGAACTCATGTTGGTGGGACATCTTTAGCGTGTGGAACGACTGGTTTAGGTAAGGACGCGCTGTCTCGCCACAGCTTCAGTCTTTCTTTTGGACGCTAGTGGTGGCGCCAGACACGTGACTGTTCCTAAATTACCCTAGGCTGATAAAATTTCCGCTTTTCCTAATTATGTTAAATATTAGTGTTTGGGTCGGTTCCCCCTAATGGGGAAGAGCCGCACCCCGCCACCGTACGACTCTGTAGAGCTCGTCTCCAGACTGGACACTCTCCCACCGATTGTAATGAATTCCCAAGAAGTGTTTTGCTTGTTCCGAGTTAGAAAGCTGAGAACAAGGGGGGGATACAAGAAGCAGTTTCAATATAAAATAAGGTTGGGAATTCATTGATAAGGTGATTAGGGAAAGGAACTCTACTTTTCTTTTGGTTACGAAAGTTATAAGATATGAGAGGAATACAAAAGTGTAATTGACACGTAACGCTTGTGTTGGAAAATACATTATTTAGAGTCACGTTAATTACTCTGGGCCGAGTCCATTTAGATTGCACGCTAAAAAGAAGAAATAAGAACTAAGATCTAAGTTGCAGGTTAGTGCCCAATGTGTAATATGTTTTGTTGCTACACATTTAGACAATATTAATCATCATCATCTCAGCCGAAAGACGTCCACTGCTGGACAAAGGCCCTAAGCACCGCCACTTCGACTGGTTCGGCGCTTTGCGGGAGGCCTTCTTACTGTCTTTCCAGCGAGACCACTAAGAAGTTGTGAAGGGCAAGCATTTTGGGGGACTGTCTTTTGTAATTTTGACGTTCGAAAAGTGCAGATTCACAGCCTAATTTGAATAAATAACTTTTGATTTTGAAATAAATTTTAGTTGATGTTCACATCTGTCTGAGGTTGACTGTACCGTCTCTTTTTCCAAGTATTTTCTTATACCAATTGGTTTTTTCATAAACATTTGATTTGTGATCCGTTTTCCTCGCATTGTGGAAGATTTTCGGAAGAATTGATATGTTTTTCTTTATGAAAAACATATCACTTCTCGAATAAATTCTGATTTCAATTCTATTAATTCTTTTTGAAATATTTATATGAATATGACCATGAAACGGATTTATCGATTCCATTATAATATTCTAGACAAATAAATAAAATTGGAGTGTCTGTTTATAATGTCAAAATAGCAGCTTTTTAGTAAATGCATATGAAAGTATACAACAACTTATATGAAAAAATAAACAAAATAATATAGGGCATCGAAGAATTCGTCTGCATCGCTGTCAACAGGAACAGTGCCCAAAAGGCTGGCAGCATTACCACGTTGTATGGCAATGCTAATTCTTTGGCCAAGGCCAAGGCCAAGAAATAGGCCAGCCCTCTGGTCACGTGAAGAGTCGACTAACAGCTTATTTATTTTTTCATATAATTGTACATATTATTATAGTTTATATGTTAGCTTATATTATGTAAATATTTAATTTTAGAAATAAATAGATTACAACTTATAACAACAAAAAAAAAACATTTTTTTTTAAATGCCTGTCTGTCTGTCTGTTTGTTTGTTCCGGCTAATCTCCGAAACGGCTGGTCCGATTTTGACGGGACTTTCATTGGCAGATCGCTACTGTTAAAAGTAGTAGTAAAAACTTTACTTTTATTTCAGAAACTAGCTGCGCCCCGCGGTTTTACCCACGTAAATGTCGATCCCGTGGGAATATCGGGATAAAAAGTAGCCTATGTCCTTTCCCGGGACTCAAACTATCTCTATACCAAATTTCATCTAAATCGGTTCAGCGGTTTGAGCGTGAAGAAGCAACAAACATATAAACACACACACACACTCACAAACTTTCGCCTTTATAATATTAGTGTGATTAAAAATAGGGTTCTGCGCAAAAAAATTAAAACCCATGAAATCCAATTTATTTTTCAACATGCAGAATGAAGTTGCGGATACAAATAGAACGGAAATAAAATACATTTACTTCAGGCACCTGAAAGAAGCCCAGATTTTATTCAAAAGCAAACTGTTTTTGATTTATTGAATGCGTTCTGGTATTGTTTATTTGCGTGTGGCTATAACGGACGGATCATTAATTTCAACGTTGAAAGATAAAAGTTACACCCATTTTATAGGGCCTATAAAAGATTTCGTGTGTGGAATATTAATTTTTGATATTACAGCTTATATCTCTAGGCTTGTGGCTAAGTAATAACAGCCGCACGGGTCGATCGATCAGGTTAAGCAACGCTTGCCGCGGTTGGTCCGTGGATGGGTGACCATCTTTACATACCAAGACCCCTCCGTGCCTCGGAAAGCACGTTAAGCCGTTGGTCCCGGCTGTCATTCGTGGATCTTTGACAGTCGTTACGGGTCGTCAGAAGCCTGAAAGTCTGACAACGAGTCTTACCAATGGGCATCGTATTACCCAATAACTGGGTTGTGGATGTCAGATAGGCAGTCGCTCCATGTAAAATACTGGTATTCGGCTGCATCCGGGTAGACTGGAAGCCGACCCCAATATAGTTGGGAAAAGGCTAGGCAGATGACGATCTCTAGGTAGAGGTGCAATAGAGAGCAATCTTTCTTTTGTATGAAGCAACCAGAGCGGCAATTCTAGTAATTTTAAGAACGTTTACAGTCTAATCTCAGCTTCAATCTGTCAAAAAATACCTCTAATTTCAAATAAACAAGATTTTGACATTTGTTTGTCGCCGAGATGAGACTGCAACTACATTTTGAACGTTTTAAATTACGAGAATTGGCCTTCAGATCTCTCTAGCTATCACTACATCGGCTGTAAAGTAAAGTCGTTTCAATCATTAAAATTATAATATGAATAGCTATAATATAAGTATTGCCGCGCTTGACTCGGTGGAATGCAGAGCTAAGAGGCTCATTGGCGACGTAAAACTGGTGGATGCCAAGCTTCACAGCTTGGCTCATCGCCGCAAGGTTGCCTGCCTGTCGGTCTTCTACAGACTGTACTTCGGTGAGTGTGCCCAAGAACTCCATGACCTCATTCTACCGGCCCCCTTCTACCTTCGGACATCCAGACGCACTGCAAGTTACCATCCCTACCTGGTTGCTATTCCACCAATTCGCACTAAGCGTTTGCAAATGTCCTTTGTAATGCGCACACCAAAAGAGTGGAACTCTCTATCTACGTCTGTTTTTCCGAGCGCATACAACCCGAATCTCTTCAAAGTGAGAGTGAACAGGCTTCTTCTGGGAAAGCTCGCTCCATCGTCGACTTTGTCTCTGTCACCTTTGACCTAGGCTAGAGTTAAGAGCAAACCCATTTCAAATAAAAAAAAAAGTAGTCGGTACGTGATCGAATCAGAAATGATAGGATCGCAGGTGAACCAAGGTGACATAGCCCGAAGAATTGCCAAACTTGCAGTGATCAGAGCACTTTAATCGCAGAACAAATGGCCGATGCAGCCGAAAGGTTCTGACTATGATCACAACTAAAAGAATATCTTCTTAAGGGGCTTACAGGACCTAAACGCAAAAACGCAAGTTTTTGAAACAATAAAAATATATGATCGACTACAGTAAAAAAAATAAAAAAATATATGATGTTTTTCAGGATATATGCTAAGGTCTAGTGTGTTGAAAACATAATACAATTGATTTAGTACGATAGAAAAAAATCATGAAGATACCTCTAAAAACTTTCTTTTTACAATAAAAAACATACTAATATACATACAATCATTATGATTTTTTGGCAGATTATTCTACAAGCAACATACTTAAACTGTAATGTTTTAATTTTTTAGTCCAAACAATAGATTTTTCGTAAATAGACAATTGCTTCATATTTTGCAATAAATTACCACCGTTGTGTCATCGCGCTTCTCTTTCTTTTCTATGCAGTCCGACAAAGACCGCGCTTTAGGTCATGTAGTCCTCTTAACATTCAAAGCAAGTCTAAAATAACATAATAATTTAAAACAGTGTGCGGTTTGTAATCAGTAGGTAATGCGATATTGTCACGTGGCGTGGAGCACGTGTCGCGGCCTCGCGGCTCGTACCATCGACTTTCCCATTTCATTTCAGACTTTCAGACGTGAGGTTTTGTATGCATGTAGATACAGGTAAGGTGTTGAGTTAACAAAATTATGATAATAATTATAAAATGTTGTGTGTATGTTGTCTGTGTTTGATTTGATAGCGACTTCTAAAACTTTCCTCACAAAACCGGATACTTATTAAGAACGAATGGAAGTCGATTTTTTTTTACACTAGATACTAAATTTAAAAGCGAACAATAGATACATATTACATAGACGACATTACGACAAAGGAGAATTTTGAAACTATCAAATAAAACCTAACATCGAAATTGTAAACGTGATTATTTCAGACCAACTATTTAGTTTGTTTGAAATAATCACTTTTGTAGAGGATGTGGTCAACGTTTCCGGCACAAAGAAGTCTAGTTGTGAAGACGACGGATTTATTGTTTCACAACGTACATAATATACAAGGTGAAATTTTAATCACTGTTTTCTTCTTAAGGGGACATTGTACTCATCATTATGAACAACTTTTACTATGGGACCAAACATGATATCGCGAAAAAAAAATCAACTGTTCCTTACATTTTGACGAGTTATGCGAACATAAATAGGGAACAGTTGATTTTTTTTTCACGCTCGTCTGGTTCTTATTTTTGTGAAGAATTTATGTAGTTTTAGGCAGGAATTTTGAAGAACTAATTTTAATCAAAGCGGTGTTATAAGTCTTCACGCTAACAATTTTAAAGAAGAGCACACAAATTCCTGTGGTTCACAAAATAAATGCCGTAATATTTTGATGGACGACCCCATCTCTCATGGGTCAACAACATTTTATCGTGTGTCATTCATAACACGCAATGTCAACCTTTTTCAATAAAAATAAGAAACAAGTGACTCTCACCTCCCCTCAAAATACGTATTCACATTATTTTTTGGAACAATTTTGAAGGTTATATCGAAATTCCACCCCTATGGCCTATGGGGGTGAAAAGCGGGGATACAGTTTATGTGAAAAACCTTATTCATTTGGCTTATAAATTTAAAATAAAGGGAGATTGGGTATTTAAATTTTTTAATTGAAGAATTTTAACGCGTGGTCCAATAAATTCGAAACTCAGTATGTTAGACCAAAATAATTAATAAAGTGTATCAGAGTTTTTAGAAAATCTACCCCTAACAGGGTGAAGAGGGATAGTCGATTTCACAGGAGAGTTTTTATTACGTGGCTTGATTGGAAAATTGGTATAAATAATCATTAAGTCAAGTTATAGAAACACCACGGACGATTTTTCTAAACTCCACCCCTATGGGGATAAAAAGAGGGGATACAGTTTATATGAAAAATCATATTCATTTGGTTAACTTGAAACTTGGCAATATTTAGCTGAGTAAATAAAAAATAATGACAGTTTTAGTTTTAAAAAAACCCCTCACACAGGATTTAGGGGTGACAAAGTTGTTATTTGTTGTATTATTGTTGTTTGTGTAGGAGAACAGTGGTAGCCCAGTGGCAACTGTCGTGACTTACGAGTTTGTTGGTCTTAAGTTCGAACCCAGACAGGCGCTTGACTTTGTGTAAATTATTTCATCACCACTGCTCTCAAACCGGTGAAGGAAAACATTGTGAGGAAACCGCCATGTCCAAGAACCAAAACTTCGAAGACATGTGACATCTGCCAACCCACACTGGGCCCGCGTGGTGGATTATGGCCCACTTCCTCTCTCAGATAGGAGGCCTGTGTCCCAGCAGCGGGAATATTATACGCTGATTATGATGGTGTTTGTGTATTGATTGCACCAAACAACAAAACTCTTGAAAAAAAAAAAAAATATTAGGACGCCACTTTAAAAAATAAAAAAAAAAAACATACCGTCGAATTGAGAACCTCCTCCTTTTTTGAAGTCGGTTAATAACTTCCTATAACTAAACTCTTATTATACCCATAATGATGTAGAAATAAGAACTGCTAACAAAAGAATATGGAAAACCATTAAAACAATAAAGAAGGAAGGAGCGAGTCAAAACTTAATTTCAGAATTAATAATATTCCTGTCAAAAACCACCACGAAGTGGACTAACAATCAGAAGTTTTATATGCGTTCCGTAGTATATTTCCCTACGTAATTATTATTTACTAGCTTCGCGTGAAATATTATTGACTTGAAATATTACTTTTTTTCGCTTAGGGACCGTCTCCACGAGCGAGAGAATCGCGGCGATATTATCGTCGTGCCACGTATTTCTATACACTCTCTTAGAACGTGTCTCCACACGGCGATATCATCGCGGCGAAAATTTGATGGCACGGCGAGACTATCGCCGCGATTCTCTCGCTCGTGGAGACGGCCCCATAGCGTTCTTTTTGATCGACTCCAAAGACCCTAGCGTGATCATATACCTCGTGTCATAGACCTCATCTATCGCTTTCCATCAGGCGTGATCGGGGTCAAGAGCATGCACATAAATTTTTTTTTTTAAAATGTCTCTGGACGTTTTCTAGGACAGATTGGACATGGTGGTAGATTTGGCTCATTACTCATTCGACATGCGGTAAATGTGTCCGACCCAGTCCCACTTAAGCTTGGCTAGGTAGGTACTAATTAATTCTTTATTGTATTATCCTCCGATTTTACCCGCACGTTTATAATTTTTATAATTTCTTAGGCAAATCAACAAGTCAGTAACGTAGGTTATAAAAAGGGAAACGTAAAAAAAACGTTGTTATGAAAAAATAACCTTTTAATCGGTCAAGCACCGCGCGTCGCCTATTGGCGACGAAACAATAGAAAATCAATTGTGTCTCATTAGCGGAGCTTGACAGATTAAATTGACTTCAGTTATAATTTTTTCATGACACCCACTACCCACAACCAAAACTTTCTGACAAAACAAGAACTAAACTAATTTCTGACGCGACAAGGCCTGGGCGTGTTTCAAGCAGCCCATTTGAATAAACTTGTATGAAGACGGAACCGCTAAAGTTGGGGGCCCATTATTAGCGGAACCCTACAAAGGATGGACACAATGTGTAAACGCGATAAAGCGAATTAATTCGATACCTTTTGTTTGAAGACCTTTATTTTAATTGTAGGGTTGGACGTTTACGGGTGAATAAATAATAATAAAACTAGCATCATTTTCGGCCTGCGGGGCGAGGGACTGTTCTTGTATAAAGAAAACATGAAGCCATTGATAACCACGCTTGTTTAGGGCAGATTGGCGATTTCAAACTTATATTAAGACCGTCGGCATTTAATACAAACTTTCAAGCACTTTTTTTTTTCGAAATGAATGAACTGAATTTAATCTGTCAAGCTCCGCTAATGAGACACACTTGATTTTCTATTGTTTCGTCACCGCCGTCGCGCTAATGAAACTTTGTACGCTTTGTGTTTGTTGTTTGTTTATATCCAAGTGATTATTTAAAATGATACGAATCGACTCAGGATACACGAAAGTTCATCGGTTATCTCTCTCAAACTTGAATGAGGATTTTCAGTCACTATTTCCTTCACTTTTGCGATGTTGTTAACTTCAGTTGATGTTAACATGTTAAGTTCAGTCGGTCGCTAGCACATAGTGACGTAGCGACAAGGGGGCGACATGTCCTGAGGTACTTATGAGGAGTGGAGAGGTATTCCACGGCTATCAGGACTATCCCGGAAGTACGGTCAAGATCCCTACCAGCATCTTACTGGAATACTTCCTTCTTCCGAGCACGTTTGCTCTTGTGAATCTCCACTCAAGCCGGCCAATAAAGGCAAGAATGAGGTGGGAGCTCTGCTCCTCCCTGGAGATAGGGTCCGTGGGGTCGCTACTGCTCAACAGCTTGCCACATGCCCTGTGGGTAAATTTTAGAAATACTTAAATAATGGAAAATATTTACGTTGTAAATAAGTATTTATAAAATATTTAAATATTAACGTCCTAAATATTTTGACGAAGTCTTCGTTCATTTTTGGTAATTTTTTTTTTTTTTTTTTTTCGTTAGCCTGTACTGTCTCACTGCTGAGCAAAGGCCTCCCCCATTTTCTTCCACTTCTCCTTGTGCTGTGCTTTCTCCGTCCAGTCGGTTAGGAATGAGTCTAAGTCGTCACGCCAGCGTTTCTTAGGCCTGCCTCGGTGACGACGCCCGTCTTCAGGCACCCACTGTGTGACGACTTTGGCCCATCTGTCTGGATGCATCCTATAAGTGTGACCCGCCCAGTCCCACTTCAGCCTCGCAGACTTGCCACCAACATCAGCGATACCTGTCTTGGAGCGTATTGTGGTGTTGCGAATTTGGTCGGTGAGTTTAATCTTTAAGATACTACGCTCCATCGCTCTTTGGCAAACCTTGAGTTTGAACTTCTGAGCCTCTGTCAAAGACCAAGTCTGAGCGCCATAAGTTAGGATAGGCAGGATACACATGTCGACGAGCTTACGCTTTAGTGAAATAGGAAGGTCGCCCTTCATTAGCGCCTTCATGGACCAGTAGCTCCTCCACGCATTTTCGACTCGACGGTCGATCTCTTTGTCCTGTCTGTTGTGGAAGGAAACTAGCTGGCCCAGGTAGATATATTCGTCGACATAATGTATTTCCTGCCCATCGACCTCGACCTTATAGTTGGTGGCATTGGTCATGACTTTAGTCTTTGATTGATTCATCGTCAGTCCAACTTCAAGGCTTGCAGTGCTCAGTTCTTGGAGCATTTGTTGCAGTTGATCTGCTGTAGATGCAAAAAGAACGATATCGTCTGCAAAACGAAGGTTTGACAGCATTTTATCGCCGATTGGAATACCCTTCGTTGCCCATGTGTCTGCGAGTTTTTTGAATATCTCTTCCAAAGTGCTCGTAAATAGTTTAGGAGAGAGCGGATCACCCTGTTTTACCCCTTTGTCTATTTTGAATGTTGTGCCTATGGAATCCAGTTTAACGTTGGCCGTGTTATTATTATAAATAACCTTTAGAAGATCTATGTAGGCTTCCTCTATATCTTGACTTCGTAAGGCTGAAAATATTGCGCTGTGTTTAATGCTGTCAAAAGCCTTTGTGTAGTCTACGAAAGCCAGGTATAGAGGTTTTCAAAATTCTGTGTGTTTTTCTATTAACTGATTTAAAGTTTAAAGATGGTCTGTGGTAGAAAAACTTGAGCGAAATCCTGCTTGTTCCGGTGGTTGATGCGAGTCTAATTTTGCATCTATGCGATTGTGAATGACCTTGATGAATGCTTTATAAATATGTGAGACTAAGCTAATGGGCCTGTAGTTGTTTATATTGGACTTGTCTCCTTTCTTATGAAGAAGAACAATGTTTGAATGGCACATCTGGGTTGGGAGCTTACCTGACTGTAAAATTGCATTAAATAGGTTTGTGAGGTGTGGGAGTAGTGTGGCAGATCCTAGTTTCAAAGCTTCAATTGTAACGCCATCTTCGCCAGGGCTCTTATCGTAGTGCATTGTTTTTAGTACTTTGTCTACTTCATATCCCGTTATGGGAGGGATATCCTCTTGACAACTGTATCTATTTTCTGTTAGTAATTTTGAATTGTCTGAATAAAGAGAGCTGTAGAATTCTGTGCAAATTTCTATAATTTTCTGCCTATTGTGATGTTTGGTTCCATGTGTGTCCAGTAAACTATTAATCCAAGGTTTGGTTCTGGAGATTCCCTGTTTTGCTACTCTTAAAGAACGGTGTTTTTGTAAGGCCACTTTAACTAAATGGGTATTCAAGTTTCTTATATCTGTTCTTATAGCTTTCTTAACCTGCTTATCTATTAATCTATGCTGTTCTGACCCTATTTCGTGCATGTTTCTCTGCTCAAGCAAGCAACGTGTACTTATTGTAAGCTTTGTATTCTTCTTCCCCTTCATTTTTATGCTATTGCTGCTTTTTCTTATTCCGGTAACTATTCTGTCATATTGCTCGTCCACATCTGGGACATTTATGTCTAGGCTTTCATAGTGGTTTGATAGTTCTAAATTGAAGGATTCGTAATTGTTAATAAGGGTATCTTTATTTAGTTTTTTGATAGGCATCCTAAAGGTTTTTGCGCGGTAGATTTTAAAATTAAATTTGACTTTTGCGCGTAATGGTCTGAAATTGGTATATTATATTATATATTATATATTATTTGGTAAATTATTATTTGTTAAATAAATATTGTGGTTAAATATTTTAGTAAAATTTTTAAACATGAGACTTACTGTAATGATCGGTGGTTTGTTTTAAATATTGTGGCTTACTTCAAACTAAATAAACGAATGTCCCACAGAGACCTACATACTTGGGTAATATAAAATCTTTGAAAAAAAAAAACAAATGACATCCAAAAAAGACCCTACATAAAATTCAAAGCCCTGACTGACTGATATATCAACGCACATACTAAACCGCTGGTCCTAGAGACATGAAATTCGGAGAGTGTTCTTTGTGAAAGTAGGTGTAGAATAGCATAGAATAGAATACTCTTTATTATGTACACTATATAAATTACAGACACAAATATAGGTATCCACTAAGATAGGGTTTTTTGAAATTCCACCCCTAAGAGGGTGAATGGGGGGAGGGTAAAATTTCACGCGGACGAAGTCGCGGGCAGAAGCTAGTCTAAGATAAACTTAGAAAGTACCCAGTATAATGTTACCTTTGCTGAAGAGGAGTACAGAACAGCCCCGGCCCAACCACAGGTTTTCCAACAAAATCGGTTATAAGTCATAACCATCAATGTACTCCCCAAAAAATCAAATTTTATTTGGCTTTATTTTAACGTTTATAAATAATTTTATTTTTGTAAGTAGTTTTGTACAAACACTTTTACACGTCAATCATATTTTTTTTTAAACTAGACGAGGTGGCGTTTCCTATCTGATTACTCTGAGAAGACACATAAACATAAACAAGAAAGATTTTAAAAGAGTAACGGTGGCGTTTCTTGCCCATTCTTCTTCATACGAACACTACCTTTTGGAATGGGCGACTAGAATCAATTCTATTTTAAGATATTTTTTGACGTTCAAAAGTGCCTTTTATGTGCCTATTTTAAATAAATGCTTTGACTTTAAGAAAAGCCGAAACAAACTCAGAGGTCACAGTCTCTTTTATTGTCCAGACATAATATTGGTCGGATCATGTAAAGACCAAGTAGATTGGTGTCTGAAATGGTCTTTTGAGGAAAGAACCACACGGATTGAGTGGACCTGTGCAGTCAGTGCACGCATTTGTCAGTAACCGTGCAGCTCAACTCAGAACTTATGAAGAACTAGCTTCTGTCCGCGACTTCGTCCGCGTAAAATTTCACCCTCCCTCATTCGCCCTCTTAGGGGTGAAATTTCGAAAAAAAAACTTTCTTTGTGGACACCTACTTTTCACAAAGAACACACCCTCCAAATTTCATGTCTCTAGGACCAGCGGTTTAAGCTGTCCGTTGATGTATCAGTCAGTCAAGACTTAGAATTTTATATTATGTATAGACTTTGTTCTAAGCCCGCGAAAAATAGGACCACACCTCATCTCCTAAAATCCGGAAGCTTCAAGCTTGCGCTCTCAAACACTCCGTAGTCATTCCAGTAGTGCCGAGATTAGCAAAACAGAATTACAGATGTCATGCCTAAATGAAGTAGATTGTGCAGAAATTAGTGTTGTGTTAGTGTTAGATTCACTATTTCATGTACAGACGCCAGCACATCAAGCTACCCGAAACTGTCAAATTTTCCCAATCACCTTTGAATCTTATGGTTTAGTTACTTGATGTGATGGCGTCTGTTCTACTTAGCATTGCCACTGCACTGTTATAGAATGTACTGTATGTGTGTGCCTAATCTCTCTGGTCGTTTCGGATTACCGTGTCATCGGACTATGAGGGGAACAGGGAGTGCACCTGCGTCTGCGCACACACTTGTGCACTATAATATCACCCGCGCCAAAGGCTAGTCTCTTTAAAGATTGGCCGCCGTGGCAGAAAAACTGTCTGGAGGAATATTATTATTATTATAATGGGATGGACGGTGACAAAGCTGTGTATAAAATTAAAGTCAGGGAAATTTGTTGATTATCAAATATATATTTTTTTAACATAAATATTAAAAGTTTTATTTGCTTTTGAATAATACATATAAAAATAACAAAATGAAAACCTAACTTAACTAAAACTATATTCAAACTAAAATATAGCGTCGAAAAATTTCATCCGCATCGCTGTCGACTGGTAATATACCCAAGAGACTGGCGGCATTACCACGTTGTATGGCAATGCTTAGCCTTTTGCCAAGGTAAATTTTGCAATATTTATAGAAAGATAGAAATTAAACCAAAATTCTAGTAACGTAGGTTTCATTTGCGTTATTGCAATCCATTATTAATATTTTAGTGTGCTACACTGCACAATATTTCATAATTTAATTTAGTAATATTGACAAAATTCTATTTTATTCTATTTTTCTCTATGGCAATGGTGACGATGTCGAAAATTCTGCCAATATATTGACAAAATAATCAAACCAGCGAAATATTTGATAGATATTTGCGCCGTTGCCAACTTTCCGCATACACCCTCTTAATTAAACTGACTGAGCAGAATTTGCAACTATCACTAAGTTAAAATGTAATATCAAATGTATTCTCGGTATTCTAATCCGACGAGGCGGGTACCCCTTAATCTTACTCCGTACAACCATTTACTAATTTCTGTGAACAGACATATTTTACTGAGAACTTAGGACCTGGGCTGGTTATATGAACTATATAAATTATATGTTACCAGCTTCAGAGGTATTCGGAATTAAGGGTGTGGCGACACCTATATCGCCACATGCGAACTACACACCACACTGACGTCACGCAAAATCCTGCATCGCGCAAGCAGAGTTTACCGCGCGACTAACATATACAGAGTGTCCCGTAATTAATGGATAAGCTCTGGGGTTATTGTACTTATCACTAGGAACAACTTTACTAAACAACTATGTATTACTATGGGACCAAACCTGAAATCGCGAAAAAAGAATCAGCTGTTTCCTACGTTTTGACGAGTTATGCTAACATAAATTTAGGGAACAGCTGATTTTTTTCGCGTTTTCATGTTTGTCATGGTCCTGGGTTCGATTCCCGGGTCGGGCAAATTGTTATTGGGTTTTTTCATCTGGAATTTCTCAGTAACAGCCCACAGTCTGAATTGGCGTCCGGTTTATGGCGAGGCTCCCCCTCCCCCTGTTTCATGGTACATGGGACTTAAACATAACAGGCGAAATTTGGGTGTTACTAACTAACCCTGTGAAAACAGGCATACATAACATACATAATCAGCCTATAACGTTCCCACTGCTGGGACACAGGCCTCCTCTCTGTGAGAGGGAGTGGGCCGTAATCCACCACGCGGGCTCAGTGCGGGTTGGTGGATGTCACATGTCTTCGAATTTTTGGTTCTAGGACATGCCGGTTTCCTCACGATGTTTTCCTTCACCGTTTTGAGAGCAGTGGTGATGAAATAATTTACACAAAGTAAAGCGCCTGTCGGGGTTCGAACCTACGACCTACAACTTGTAAGTCGCGGCTGATACCACTGGGCCACCACTGCTTCTCATGCAAACAGGCATGATGTTATGTAAGGTCCGGCGTTTCTAAATTTGCCAAAGATGTAAAAAACAATGGCCGCTCGAAATTAAATAAAGTCGATATACAAGAACATTTATTTGTGTTCGTCGTGTCGGAGATTCTCCGAGCTAACTAGACGAAAACTAACATTACTTAAAATAGATGTTCTTGTATGTCGATTTTATTCAATTTCGGGCGGCCATTGTTGTTTACATCTTTGGCAAATTTAGAAACGCCGGACTATAACTCAAAGGGAGACTATATTCGCTTTTGAAAGAGAAAATAAAACATAAGCCCAAAAGCCTATCGCTAATTTACCTTCGTTACCATGACATTGAAAGACACCTACGAATTAACGAAAAAAAAAGTTCACTAAAACCCGCATTTGCGTTTAAAAGCTTACTCAATTAACCAACCCTTTGACCCTCCCAGGGTAAACCTGATAGGTTCGTTATTTTTTTTTAAATCCTGTCAAATATCGGGTCTTTCATGACTTAATTAACTTCGCAGGAAAGCGATTGCCAATAAAGCTTTAACGAGCAAATTAATTGAATTTTGATAAAAAAAATAGAATTTGCATTTTGCTGTGGTTTTGATAAATAGGCCTACTTGATTATTTAGGTAACTATAGTGGTGTAAATTGAAAAATATTGGAGATTTTTTTGTTAATTAATGGATTCTCATTCTATATTAAACTAACTGACCCGGCGAGCTTCGTACCGCCTTAGAATTAATAAGG
Source organism: Amphipoea oculea (assembly GCA_945859645.1). NCBI lineage: Eukaryota > Metazoa > Arthropoda > Insecta > Lepidoptera > Noctuidae > Amphipoea > Amphipoea oculea. The sequence continues at coordinate 3,869,568 of OX243881.1, read as the reverse complement.
TATGAGAATACTAGCTTCTGCCCGCGACTTCATCCGTTTGAAATTTCACCTTCCCTCTATTCACCCTCTTTGAGGGGGAATTTCGAAAAACCCTTTCTTGGTGGATAGGTACCCACTCTTCACAAAGAACACACCCTCCAAATTTCATGTCTCTAGGACTAGCGGTTTAGGCTGTGCGTTGTTATATCAGTCAGGACATCGAATTTTATATATTATATAGATATACAGGGTGAAATTAAATTCATAGGCATCCTTTTAAGGGGTCATTGTACTCATCATTATTACCAACTTTTACTATGGGACTAAACCTAAAATCGCGAAAAAAAAAAATTAGCTGTTCCTTGCAATTATGTTCACATAACTCGTCAAAATGTAAGGAAGAGCTGATTTTTTTTTCGCGATTTCAGGTTTGGTCCCATAGTAAAAGTTGTTCATAATGATGAGTACAATGACCCCTTAAAAGGATGCCCATGAATTCAATTTCACCCTGTAGATGTGGTCTGTAACTACAAAAATTACAGGTTTTTTTTTTTTTGTTAGCCTACGCTTTATCCCACGGGCAGAGGTCTTCTCTTTTTCCTTCCAAACCTCCCTATCTTATGCAATCTCTGGCCTTGCTGGCCCTACAAACGTTATCAGATCGACAAACCACCTTCGCCGTGGTCAGATTAGCGGTGTCCTCCCTCGGGGATCTAGTGAGTGATGATTTTTGCCCCCCTCTCTCTCGGTATTAAAACAATAATATTATATTTGAAAGAAAGATTCTGTTGATTACCAAAACACTGTTTGACACACATCATCGCTGTTACGTAAACTTCGGTTTTATATTTAGTAGATTTACTTTTTTATTTGTAAATGTTTTGCAGTCATTTAATAATGATTTTCCAGTAGTGGAAACGTTATAGGCTGATTATGCTAGCGTCAGGTGGAATAACCGCTCACTGGCGAGCTCACTTCACCTTAAATTTCAACCCCACGGTTTCACCCGCATAGGTTTGGATCCCGGGAGAATATCGGGATAAAAAGTATTCTATGTGTTAATCCTGGTTATAAACTACCTGTGCGCCAAATTTCATCCAAATCCGTTCAGTAGTTTTTGCGTGAAAGAGTAACAAACATCCATCCATCCTCAAAAACATTCGCCTTTATAATATAAAAAATATAATATAATATAATGTGAAGTGTGATGTGAAGTGTGAAGTGTGATGATATTAGTAATTAGTATATAAGTAAAAGTAAATTAGTAATATTAGTAAAGTAATTAGTATAGTATATTAGTAATTAGTAGGAAGTTGGATAGGATGTGCAAATTTTGGAGAATTGCCCGGCTTATAAGTGCATTGATTGTTAGATTAATTAGTCGATTGATTGATTGTAAAACCAAACTAACTATTTGGATTAGGCGTTGAGAAATAAGTTACATATTTCGACGTGTATTTGTTTGTTTATACAGTAAGTAAGCTTCAATCACCTGTCCTAATTGACTGGTAACATACTCTATCAACAAGTCAGTACTGTCAGATGTATAAAACAGTTCATTTACATTTTTCTAAAGAAAAAGCGTGGCTGGAACATGTATTGTTTAAAAAAATCATAGGTATTCCGACCATTGACCTTTTTAATGAAAAATAATTTATTCTTGGACAGGCTAGTGAATTAAAAATAATTCAATTTTTATTTTAATTTATTGCTGAATAGGCCCGCTCTTGACCTCGATCACGCCTGATGGAAAACGATGAATGAGATCTATGATGGAACGAGCATGCCCAGAAGATGCCTAAGGCACTGGAACTACCACGCGTCGACAAAACCCAGGTGGGCGTTAGCCCTACCACCGCAAGAGAAGAATTCGCCAGTCAAATAAGGTGTTGGGTGTGACTGTCCAGGGGCGCTCGGTTCAGTTGAGTAACTCAAACTCAAACTCAAAGCATTTATTTCAATTAAACCAATTACAGGCACTTTTGAATTGTCAACTGGCGGAACAAACTGCGCTACACGAGGAGGCTTCTTCATGCATCCCAATAAATAAACTTATACGAAGCCAAAACACAATGATTAGGTATGTCAACATTCATAATCATTATAATCAGTATTAATCAGCCTATAACGTTCCCACTGCTGAGACACAGGCCTCCTCTCTGTGAGAGAGGGGGGGCCATAGTCCACCACGCGGGCTTAGTGCGGGTTGGTGGGTGTCACATATCTTCGAATTTTTGGTTCTAGGACATGCCGGTTACCTCACGATGTTTTCCGTTTGTCGGCAATATTATGTTGCAGTGTTTGAAAAACTTTGATAAAAAGATAATTCTTTTAAAACAAATTGCAAAAGAAAACATATTTGATTTAGGTTCTGATTTTTCAATCGACAGATAATTTTTATTCGTGGAATATAATTGACGTCTGACAAATTTTGTATGGAAGAACTGTCAACAATTTAAAATTATTCCTCGGATGAAATTATCTAGCGTTGGAAACAACAGCCTTTAATTAAAAAAACCGGCCAAGTGCGAGTCGGACTCGCGCACCAAGGGTTCCGTACAAACCTGTTGAAAATATTTTTATTATAATAATATGATGTAACTAAAATTTACGGTTTTCGCAATTTTTCCTTTATCTGTGCTATAAAACGTTGCTTCGTACCAAATTTCAAGATCTTGAGTTCACAGGAAGTACACTGTAGGTTTTGATTCCGTTGCGAGTGTCGAATATTTGCGGAAATTTGCGGCATACACGGCTGTATCTTTTAATTGCATTGGCGAAGTTTAATTTTTTACAGCTCCAAGAGACAGTAGACCCAAGTATTTGATATAAATTCCAGTTTGATACCTCCACGCGTTCCCGAGAAAAAGGGTCTTGACAGACAGACGGACGGACGGACAACAAAGTGATCCTATATGGGTTCCGTTTTTTCATTTCGAGGTACGGAACCCTAAAAATTACTTTTTCCAAAATTTGCTTAAGAAATAATTCGAATTGAATGTCTATAATTATTAGTAGAATAATAATCTCCCAAATGGACATTTTCTTGTCGTCCATAAATCGCCTTTTTCATAGCGTTTCGTATAAGGACGCACGCACATGCGGTGTTTACAGCTAATAAAGGAAGTGACGAAACGACGCGGAAATAGCGGCACGTTTTATATGAGGAAGCTATCGTAAGCCGCCATCTTTAATGTATACCCGAAATAGATACAAAGAAACTAAGGAAATTGACTGAGGAATCTGTAACTGTCTTGTCTTGTGTCAGCTTTGGACGAGAATAGTTGACGTCGTCGTGACGAGAAATCTTGATGCGATGTTAGTGGGCTGATTGGAAATGTGAATAATGAAGACTTTTTTCGTAAATAATTTATACTAGCAGCGCCCCGCGGTTTCACTCGCTTAAATTTCGATCCCGTGGGAATATCGGGATAAAAACTATCCTATGTCCTTTCCCGGGACTCAAACTATCTCTATACCAAATTTCATCGAAATCGGTTCAGCGGTTTAGGCGTGAAAAGGTAACATATAGGCAGACAGACAGACAGAGTTACTTTCGAATTTATAATATTAAGTACCTACTAGCTGCGCCCCGCGGTTTCACCCGCATAAGTCTCGATCCCGTGGGAATATTGGAATAAAAAATATCCTATGTCCTTCCCCGGGACTCAAACTATCTCTATACCAAATTTCATCTAAATCGGTTTAGCGGTTTAGGCGTGAAAAGGTAGTTACTTTCGAATTTATAATATTAAGTATAGATGGACTAGCTGATTCAACTTCGTCTGCGTGAAAGATCTTGTTCCCCGCCCCGTCGCATCGGTTGATAGTGTGATGGTCTTTGTTTGGTTGTCGAATTGCGTGCAGTCAAATCGGACTATGAGAGTGAGGGAAGAGAGTGCACCTAACTCTGCGCACACACTTGGGCCCTACAATATCTCCCGCGCCGAAGGCTAGTGTCCGTTGAGATTGGCCGCCAGGGCCGAAATATGGTATAAAGAAAGAAAAAAATACATTTACTTAGCACATACTAAAAGACACACAATATACCAGATACATACAAAAAATAAAGATGAAATATAAAGTGTAAGGTCCGCTGTAAGAATATAAAGGACTATTTTAATGTGCCCAAGAAAAACAGAAAAAACTGTTCGGTGTAGCAAAAACTATTCTTATATTTTCCACTTAAACAGAAATTTCAAACCGAAACCCAAAAGTATAACCCTTTATTTGAATAAAAATACAGAAGAAGCATACATAAAAGGCCGTCCGTAAGAGAAAAAAAGGCGGTGGTAGATAAATAGGTAGAAAGAATTCTCTTTAATATGACACCTCAATGTAGAAATTTTAAACAGAGTGACACAAAGGTCGATCTTACATCTAAAAGCGATTTTGCGATGTACTCCTCAATAAACGTATTACAAATTAGGGCTACTCCTCGAAACGCACCAACTTTGAAACGCACCAAAAGCATTCCTCGGAAAAACTAAAAAAAAATATTATAATTTTATTCCTCGAAATACATCAACGATGAAACAGAGAGGAGCATGATGGATTCGTAATAAATGACATCGATAAACGTTTCATTTGGTGCGTTTCAAAGTTAGTGCGTTTCGAGGAATACCCCACAAATTAATCCACCGGGTTTTCCTTATACTTTAAAGAAGATTTTACATAAAATACGTTGCTTATTTCCTTCACCAAAATTTGCGTAAATTGATCTCTTTTTTAAAATACGAAAGGCTGATTATACCTCGTAGCACAATTTGTTGAGCGATGACTGTCGAAATAAGAGTACATACTTACATAAATAATGGATCCGAGATCTCTGGTAAATCGGATCTGTGGTAGAAAGGAGGGTTATTTATGGTTGAGGTTTGGGGTTCCGTAGGAACTAATTGAATTTAATTGTTTACTAAATGCTTTAAAATAATAAATTATTGCACAGAGTTGGACTTAATGCCAAAGGGCTTTTATTTATTTATTTATACAGGATAATTTTGTTATTACCATCCAAATTTTTACAGGGTTTCTACCCATGAATATGAACAACTTTCACGATGGGACCAACTTTGAAATCACGAAAAAAATCAGCTGTTTAATACAAAAGTTCAATACCTACTTGACCAAAATGTATGAAACAGCAGATTTTTTTTTTCGTGATTTCAGAGTTGGTCCCATAGTGAAAGTTGTTCATATATTTGGATGGTGATAAAAAAATATACCTGATACTTTATTGTACACCAGAAATACATGACAAAAAAAAACATACGATTAACATACAATGGGCGGCCTTATCGCTTTCTGCGATGTCTTCCAGTCAACCTTAGAATGGACGGTGATTGCGTGGATATAAAAAATGGGGTTGTCATTAGTTGCTATTTCACCAATTGACCTTTGAAGTATGTCATAGTGTCACTTAAATTCTATAGGTATGTTTTAATTTTTTATTATTTGTATGTTGGCACCTTGTTTCGTGTAATTTGTTATCATTTAATTGTGCTTTTGTGTGTTATATGCTGTCTTATTTGGTTTATCTATTTATGATCGAAATTATTTTACGGATTTCTTTCATTGTTTGCTAAACGCTTTAAATCAGAAAAATATTGTACTACTTTAGTGTTAGAGACTAATGTCTACTAGCCGATCTTCGGCTCATTGGTTTTTTAATGTCAGAAACATGAATCATAGATTTGCAATAACTTTCGTTTTAGAAAGAATGATTTTTTTGAGAAGAGTTTTTCAAAATAAAATTTATCAAAATCTCATACTTATTTTTTTCTTTGATAAAACATTCAGCTTTTTACGGTATAAGCCGATTTATGTCTAAAAAACCGGCTAAGTGCGTGTCAGACCACGCACAATGAAGCTTCCGTAGTTGGAATGAATTTATCCCAAGAATTAACTTAACATCATGTTCTCCCATACATTGCAACTGCAAATGTAAGTTGGGCGACTATTACTCGTAAACTTGTAAAGCCTACTTAGCTGTGATAGTTTTCCTTTTAACTTCGTTATATATACTATAACCGTGATTTTTTTCACATATCCAAAAAGGACCAAATTTAGCTGGCAGGGGGGACCCTTGACTCTAACAAAAATTAGCACTTTAAAGCTTAATATTTCACAAACGGATCCCTGAATCGAAAAATGGTTTTCACAAACCCGCAATCTTTTTGAAAGACCTATCCAACACTATGGGGAAGACGAGAAAAAAAAAAAACATCCCCACTTTACGTGTAGAGGAGGAAAGTACCCAAAAAATTTTTTTTTCATGATTTTATTTTCATTTTGTCGACGTGATTAATATGTATATCCATGCCATCTTATAGCTTTCTAGTACTAAGAGTATCTGAGCTAAGCTGCGGACGGACAGACGGACATTGCGAAACTATAAAGGTTCCTTGTTGACTAGGTACGGAACCCTAATAAAAACGTTCGTCTTCAAAAATCCGTAATCAAAGAAACATATTCTCAATATCCGAATCTTTCATCTTGTTTTGTAAAAAAAACATCTTTTATCTACGGTCTACACGAACCAATCACAATTTCCTGTTTATTACTCCGACGGAATAAATTTCAATCAATTCTCGTACCCGTTCAAAAACACCACAAATATTCTTCGCACAATTTTTTACAGAAAGTTCATTTGTTTTTTGCGCTCGGCCTAAAATTACAACATTGATTGACGTTTCCCATTAGCGCTCTATTGTTTTAATTTTCATGCCACATACAAATGTGTGAAAAGATCAAAATAATTGTATAGACGCAGATATAGTCTACATACGATGTGTTTTTCTAAATTCCATTAGAATTTGATAATCGGAATATCGAATTATTCAGGGAAACTGGGTACTAGGAAATGATTTTTTGTCGTGCAAACATGTGCTGGATTGGTTGATAAATCAACGGATTTGGATAAATTGGTTTGCAGGCAAGAAAAAACATTCTTGCGTTACCTACTCAGAAAATATTCGTTGCTGTTGTGTGCGTAATGTGCCATTTTTAAATAACCACTCAATCCTCAAGATGAAATCGCGTCGTAAGTTGCACTTGGCATGCCTACTTTTTGGAGTAATAAAGTACAAGCAGCCGTCATACCTGTACAATAAACTGAGCTGGATCGCTAGTAGAAGAGAATGCGCAACTAGACAGTGCTCGCAGCAACTCTCCACTCATTCACACAAGACAGCTGCTTTCAGGGGAAGCTTTAGGGAAGCTTTAGGTATGCCGCATCTAAATGCTGGAACAATATTCCCCCGCCGATAAGGAATCTTAAATCTCTTGGTACCTTCAGAGTTCGACTACGGCAGTTTCTTATTGCCTCGCAGAAGAGTCTAGGGATGACTGCTTCGAACACGTCCATTATATAACTGGCTTACGTGTCGTTCCCGAACCAATCTGTCTGTGTAGCGTATCACGTGGTTACAACCTGTGAACAAAGGTATAGTAATTGAGTAGTTTGTGGATCTTTTGGTCAGTGTTGTTGGATAATAGTTATAATTCTTACACATGTTACTTACCTATATTTATTTTTTGTAAACGCATTTAATTTTAATTTTATTCTAGTCAAATTGTTTTATTTTATTCGCACCTACGCAACTTTAATTATAGTATTACTCATTTACACATTATACTGCATAATATAACTTTATATATAATGTAAGATTCAGGTAATCAAAACACAATTCAAACACACCTGCGAACAAGAACGTTTCCCAATGCAAAACTTACTGTAGATTACATGAGTGTCGGGTATACTTACAAAACTTCAGTCTGCACTTAACACCTGTCACAACACCAATTTATCTCGTCTGCTCAACGTCCGTACGTCACTGTAGGGATCCAGCAGAATATCAGCGTCAGGTACATTTGCCTGGCACATGCTGAGCTGGACTCCCATTTGGTGCAACCTTGAGACGCACACCGCACTGTGTTTCGTTGCTAATTTTATTTTAAATATTCGTCATAGACTCATAGTGTCACTTTTATTTAGATATGTATGTTTTTCCTTTTTTTTATTTGTTTTTGTATTGGCACCTTGTTTTTATATTGTTCATGTGGGTAATTGGTTTCATCTAATGTTGTACTTTTGTGTGTTGTGCTGTCTTTTGTGTGCGCCAAATAAATGGTTTATCTATCTATCTATCTAATGACTTTTACTATTCCTCACGATATTGGGACTTGTAGCTAAGTAATAACAGCCGCACGGGTCGATCGATCAGGTTAATCTACGCTTGCCACGCGCGGTCCGTGGATTGATGACCATCTCCGTGCCTCGGAAAGCACGCTAAGCCGTTGGTCCCGGCAGTCATTCGTGGATCTTTGACAGTCGTCAGAAGCCCGAAAGTTTGACAACCAGTCTTACCAAGGGGTTTCTTATTACCCAGTAACTGGGTTGTGGAGGTCAGATAGGCAGTCGCTCCATGTAAAATACTGGTACTCAGCTGCATCCGGTTAGACTGGAAGCTAACTGAAAGTGCGGGGTCGGGGGACCCCCGGCAGGAACAAAGTTCATGGAGGCACCGAAAATTTAAAAATTATGAAAAATTTGATAAAATTCGAAGCCGCCATCTTGAATTTTCATTTTGACCTCATTATCGGCTTAAGCACTCTTGAAAACCATGAAAAAAATTTAAAATTTTTTGCAGCCGGCATCTTGTATTTTCATTTTGACCTCTCTATTGGCATCAGCACCCTCGAAAACCATAAAAACTATCTCTCCCTCTCTTTCTATTGTGTATAAAAAAGTCGCATGGAGCATAACGCTTTTTCGTTACGAGACGATTTCTTCAAGTTTACCGATACCGCAAGCTCCGTTTCAAAAAAACATTGGTTGTTTGTAAAGTCGGTTTACGGACGATAATTTTACGTGATAACGTCATAAGAATACAGCCGATCGTGCCTCTCTATCGCTTGTTCCGCGCTCTCGCTTTCCCACTCGGCTCAGACGGAACGTGACAATGAGTCATGCTTTTTCGTGCGTGCAGCTGGCGTTCATCGATTTATAAGACGTTATCACGTCAAAAAGGAAATGATCTACAAACCTACAGTCTAGAAGCCTTTTCCATTTGTTAACCTGTCTTTTGTAGTTTAATCTATATCAGTCCAGTCTAAAACCGTCTACCTGCAGATTGTTATCTAATTTATTAAACTCAAAAAGACTTACTAAACTACTAACTGACAAGATTTCTCGATAATAAAACTTCATGCTCAAAAATGAGATTAGATTTAAAGCTTGAGTCATAAAGTTCTAGAAAATATAAAGAGCGTTGTTATAAACTAGAAAGTGAGCTTTACTCCTTATTAACGCAATGAGTGGTCTCAACTTAATTTGAAACTTGGTTGAAAATGTTGAAATATGCCACGCGTCTTCAAAGTTTTGAAACAAAAGAACGCGAACATAAGCTGGGTTGATAGCATCTTCACTTTATTAGTTTATCAAAAGTAACACTGTCTCCGTGAGGAAAATTAAGTTCTTTATGGAATCACTAGCATTCACTGAGCAATCTTGGTTATCAATGCTAGTTCCTTCGCCGTATGCACCGTATCAATTCAGGTCTCGTGACCCATTTTGTATTACCACCGTTAGAAAATTATAGAACATCCAAAAAAACTTTCTAAAACTTACGATTTTCGCTCAATAGGTACATCCATACTTCCAAACTATCCACACTAATATTATAAATGCGAAAGTGTATCTGTCTGTCTGTCTATTACCTATTCACGCTTAAACCACTGAACCGATATAGATGAAATTTGGTACAGAGATAGTAAGAGTCCCTGTAAAGGACATAGGATAGTTTTTATCCCGATATTTTCACGGGATCTACACTTATGCGGTATAGTAATCCTACTTAATCCTACTATCCTACTAATTCTACTAATATTATAAATGCGAAAGTTTGTAAAGATGTTTGTTACTCTTTCACGCAAAAACTACTCGACGGATTTTGATGAAACTTTACAGTAATATAGCTTATATATCAGAATAACACATAGGATACTTTTTATCTCGATATTTCCACGGGATCGACACTTATGCGGGTAAAACCGCGGGGCGCTGCTAGTAATAAATATGTACATAAATAAAAAAGGGGCGGTGGAGTGAATCATAGGCATAAAAAAATCGTCCGCATCGCTGTGAACAGCAGGGTAATTGCGTAACATAACAATTCAACAACATTCATTGCGTTATTTACGTTGTTGAGCAGACAAAATTTTTCGAACATATGAAGCAATGGATCTTTCAAAATTATTCAGATTGTTACTGATAGTGTGTTACGCAATTAGGGAGCAGGATTTGTCCCTGAAAACTTTTGAGTGACAGATAAGGAAGTGCGAGTGCGACCGGAGTAGGTTACCCGACACAGTTAAAACTTCATACAAACGCGGAATGACAGCTGGTGCATTAACTACAAAGCTCGACAGTACAAAACTTGAAAGCTCTGTCTCAGTGGGGGTTACTCTGTGTCGCGACGTTCGTGCCAATTCGCAACGAAAATTACCGAAGCGCAAAACTTTTCTGGTTTAACTGTACCTACCTACTGTAGAAAATTTTTCGTTGTAAATGTTAGCGTCCGGCAGTAAATTTACAGGCACATTTTCTGGCACATTCAATGACACATAGATGGCGCACAAGGTGGTCTATAGACTGGTCATGCATGATCAAAAAACGGTATGCTGTTAACAACAACAACATTGTTTAATGAAACAATGTATTCCTAAGCAATAAAATGCAAAACAACGTAAGAGCTTCTAAAACCGTTGGAAAAACAAATGAAATAAAACGAGACGTTTCTTTTACCACATTGTAATTTTTGAGAAAACGCATCTGTATAAAGTATTTGTCTATTAACATTTTTTTTTTGTAAAAATGTTAATAGACGAATATTTTTGATAATGATAGACCGAGTTTTCATTCGTTTTTTATGTAGCTCTGATATAAAAAGCATACGTCTTTAACAATCAGTGAAAAATGTGCAAGAAAAATATAATGAATTTGTGAAGCAATGCATACCTACGTTCTGTTCAAGACCTTCCAATGTATTTTTCAACATTCTATCATTATTCTTACATGTAAAGTTTGCATTGAAGTAATTTATTTATGCCCGTTTTGATTAACACTAGACGAATCCTATATGTAATGCCTAAACAAAACATTTAATATTTTTTTTTAATTTTACACTAATTATTGTTTTTGTTGAATCAGTCATGTTTAGTAACAATAACAACCCAGAAAGTCAAGTTCATACTTTTAACCGATCTAACTAGTCGCCCTAAAAAGGGAAATAATAATGGTTCCGAAAAACAAATTAATCTCCAGCGATCTGTGGCCGACTAAAAAAAATGGATCTTCGAATAACAAAACTAAACTTCCGAATAAAATACTGAACCTCCGACAAAATTACTGTTACCGACAACAGATGTTTTGTCAAGGGCACCCCGAGGTTCGGTTTAGTTAGGTTACTATAAGCCCTTTACATAGAAATAGGAGCCCCGCGAAGCGGGGCTCCGTCTACATAGGATGCAAGAGCGAGCGAATGAGAATACAAATACCTTTACCTAGGTATATATCAAAACGTAATTTAAGCTGGTAGAAAAGTATTATAACAATAAACAGTCATGTTCTCATTCGGTCGTTTCTTAATTTTTATTCGGACAAAAGTAGTCGGAAAGTTAGTATTTTAGGCAGTAGATATTTTTAGTAAGGACAATTCTATTTTTTTGTCGAAGCTTTTATTACTATCCCCCTAAAAACCAGAATTCTTATTAAAAAACTTTCCTAAGTTAACCTGTGACTTTCAGTGTAAAATGAAGTTAACCTGAAAATAAGGTTGTCACCCAGTAAAATCATAATTGAGCTATTTCCTCGCGAGGACTCATAAAATGTAGGTAAAATTATTTTTATACCTTGCTGACGTGTTTTTTAGGGTACCGTAACCTCTTACAAACATTTCACATCACACTAATATTATAAAGGCGAAATTTTGTGAGTGTATGTGTGTGTGTTTGTTACTTCTTCACGCTCAAACTGCTAGACCAATTTTAATAAAATTTTGTATGGCGGTAGCTGATACCCTGGATAGGTACTTTTTATCTCGATATTCTCACGGGATCGATACGTACGCGGGTGAAACTGCGGGGCGCAGCTAGTTTAATATAAATGTTTAACAATAGATAAAGCTTCATCATCATCATCATCATTTCAGCCGAAAGACGTCCACTGCTGGACATAGGCCTCCCCCAAGCACCTCCACTTCGACCGGTTTTGTGCTTCTCGCATCCAACGAGTTCCTGCGGCCTTCACAAGGTCGTCGGTCCACCTTGTGGGAGGCCTTCCAACGCTACGCCTTCCGGTACGCGGTCGCCACTCCAGAACCTTTCGGCCCCATCGGCCATCTGTTCTGCGAGCAATGTGCCCTGCCCACTGCCACTTAAGTTTGGCAATTCTTCGGGCTATGTCGGTTACCTTGGTTCTCCTGCGGATCTCTTCATTTCTGATTCGATCCCGCAGGGAAACTCCAAGCATAGCCCTCTCCATTGCCCTTTGGGTGACTTTCAGCCTTCTAATAAGGCCCATTGTGAGCGACCACGTTTCAGTGCCATATGTCATCACTGGCAACACGCACTGGTCAAAGACTTTCGTCTTGAGACACTGCGGTATGTGGGACGAGAAGATATTGCGTAGCTTCCCGAACGCTGCCCAGCCGAGTCGGATTCGACGATTGACCTCTTTCTCGAAGTTGGACCTACCTAACTGGACAGTTTGTCCTAGGTAAATATACTCGTCCACGACTTCGAGTGTAGCGTCTCCGATCTTCATGAGAGTGGGTGTTACATGGGCATTTGACATGACCTTCGTTTTGTCCATGTTCATTTTCAGACCCACTCTTTCAGAGGCTCTACTGAGGTCATCGAGCATTGTACTGAGGTCCTCCATAGTCTCAGCCATGACTACTATATCGTCGGCAAACCGAAGGTGAGTTATGTACTCGCCATTGATGTTAATGCCAGCTCCTTTCCAGTCCAGAACCTTAAAGACATCCTCCAGAGCAGCGGTGAACAGTTTCGGAGAGATAACGTCTCCCTGTCTCACACCTCGCTGCAGAAGGATAGGTTTCGAGGTCTGGTCCTGGAGTCGAACTGACATAGTGGCGTTTTCGTACAGAGACTTCAGCACCTCGATGTACCGATAGTCGATCTGGCACCGTTGAAGAGACTGCAGTACAGCCCATGTCTCGATCGAATCAAAGGCTTTCTCGTAGTCCACAAACGCTAAGCAGAGAGGCAGGTTATACTCTTCGGTCTTCTGTATAACCTGTCGCAGCGTATGTATGTGGTCTACGGTGCTAAAGCCTTAGATAAAGCTTCGCTCAGACAAAAATGCTAATTTATTAACGCCCTCAGCGCCAGACCCTAAGTGGCCGTTCTTTCAAGTTTTGACTAATTTATTTTTTTGTACCGATTCCCAGACCATTTATACTGAAAAAAATGCGTCAGGCCAAGGTTTTCATTTTTTCTTAATAAATGTATAGAAAACGTGTTCCTAAAGGATACACAGCGCACTTACTAAGTAGAAAGATGTGTATACTTTTGGATACACAATGTTCCAGACATTGTGTGACAAAAATATGCACATGGCGTCGAAGGTGTTAAAATTCCCACACTAATACATCGTGAAATTTTCATTACCGTTTTCCTCTTACGGGGTCATTGTACTCATCATTATGAACAACTTTTACTATGGAACCAAACCTTGAAAAAAAAAAAAATCTGCTATTCTAGGTAGGTACATTTATGTTCGCATAACTCGTCAAAATGTAGGGAACAGCATATTTTTTTTTCGCGATATCATGTTTGGTCCCATAGTAAAAGTTGTTCATAATGATGAGTACAATGACCCCTTAAGAGGAAAACGGTGATTAAAATTTCACGGTGTATAATAAAGTTGAAGAATTTGTTTGTTAGAACGCGCTAATCTGATTTGAAAAATTATTTTTGCATTTGAAAACCCAAACCTGGGCTTCAACATTACTATACGACTTTTTGTTGCCAAGCGAAATGAAAAAACCGTCTGAAAGAACGCTAAGCGAAAGCGAAATAATAGCGCGGGCGGGCGATGCGATGCGACGCGCAGTCGCGGGCAGAACCATAATATGAGATATAGTCCAATAGTGACACAGTCGTAGCGCGAAATGGGCAATGTGAGATATAGTCCAATAGCGACATAGTCGTATCGCGAAATGGGCAATGTGAGATATAAACGAAACGCTTATTTGACATGACGTTTGCATAACGCGACTTATTCACAATGCGTTATAGGTATACAGCGAGCAAAGGGTCGTACTACTTTGGAAGCAAACTTTCACGAAGAGCTTGTGTAACCCTACATCCTTCCGTACGTTTTTACAATAGGGCTGTTCATTTATTACGTAAGACAATTTTGACCACTTTCTGACCCCACCTCCCCCTATGTAAGAAAAAATAAGACTTGGATGAACCCCCCCCCCTCCTTTTCAATCTTTCGTAATTTAATAATAATAATAATTTTTTAATAATAATTTTATGTAATAAAAATGTTTACAAAAAGGAGTAAACTTAGCCAAAAGTAGCAAATTGTCCATACAATTATAGTGTCTAAAAATAAACTAAAACTAAAATATGTTTTATTATAGGTGCAAGTTGTGATGGTTCGGAATTATTGTGTTAGGTAGCGACCCGCCCGAACTAGGTTTATTCAAACCTGTGTTTCAGGCCATCACTTTACATTTCAATTAAATTGGAGCGTTAATTTTTAAACGAAACTGATATAAAAATAATTCATTAACAATTCTGAGAAAAAGCACATTGGTACATTAATACTAAGTCTATGTAAACTAAAATCAGTTCTATCTATGTAAGATCAGTTAATACCAAAATTGCAAAGAAAAAGTATCAAAAAAATTAAATACTTATAATTTTTGCTTACTTTTGTGATCGTACGTAAGAAAAATCTAGACTCCTCCCACTCTCATCTAAGAAAAAATAAGACTTGTTCGGACCCCCTCCCCCTCAGATCTTCTTACGTAATAAATGAACAGCCCCATAGAAACAGCTTTGTTTGATACGGAACCCTCCCATTAATTTATTTTTCTTTCTAAGAGTTATGGCTGAACAAAAAAGGTTTGAAAGAGTCATAATAATTAACATTTCACAGGTTGAAAATGAAACACGTGCCAAAGGGCAAGTATTTAAAATATTACGACACTCATTCAAATTTTTTTTTTTTTTTGCTAAATGGGCGCGCTCTTTCACGCCTGATGGAAAGCGATAGATAAGGTCTATGATGGAACGAGTGTGCCCAGAAGATGCCTGTTAAATCTTGATTTGAAGGCAGATGGGTTAAAAGTAGGAGGGAACACAGATTCAGCAGAATTGCAGAGAGTTCCACACTTTGGCTGTGTGCATAATAAAAGTGGAGGAGAAGCGCTGAGTACGACTCGTCGGGGATATCAACCAAGTGTGGATGGTACGCTGCAGTACGTCTGGTTGTCCGGTGTGGGAGGGAACACAGATGCCGGCAGAGAGTTCCGCACTTTGGCTGTGCGCATAATAAAAGTGGAGGAGAAGCGCTGAGTACGACTCGTCGGGGATATCAACCAAGTGTGGATGGTACGCTGCAGTACGTCTGGTTGTCCGGTGTGGGAGGGAACACAGATGCCGGCAGAGAGTTCCGCACTTTGGCTGTGCGCATAATAAAAGTGGAGGAGAAGCGCTGAGTACGACTCGTCGGGGATATCAACCAAGTGTGGATGGTACGCTGCAGTACGTCTGGTTGTCCGGTGTGGGAGGGAACACAGATGCCGGCAGAGAGTTCCACACTTTGGCTGTGCGCATAATAAAAGTGGAGGAGAAGCGCTGAGTACGACTCGTCGGGGATATCAACCAAGTGCGGATGGTACGCTGCAGTACGTCTGGTTGTCCGGTGGTAAAAGGGCGATGGTGGGATCAGGTTGTGGAGCTCCTGCGCACACTCTCCGAAGTACAATCTGTAGAAGCATATTATGTTGATGATCATAATATTTTAAATGAGTGTCTGAATTCCTTATGAAAGATTTTACTTATTGGATTTAAATTAATAGAAGTTAACTTAATATCAAGCCTGTTTTCCCAAAAGGGTTGGCACCTTTAGGATACCCACATTTTGACAGTTAAAGTGGAATGGAAGATTTTTCTGGTAGATTACCTCCCTACCTAATTCAAGTCTAGGTAACAGGTACCAGGCAAACATAAAAATCAAAAAGGTCACGTTTTATTGTAATACTCAACCCTCTAGAGCTACGCATTTTTGACACTGGACAGAATTGTACAGAAGACCCACTTTAAAACGTTCGTTCTGAATGAGCAACTTTAAATACCCGTTTGAAGTTTCTTCTTATATTATTAATTTAATATTAAATTCGCTGGCAGATAACGCACAGCGTTATCCGCTAATCCCATAAATAACGCAGGTAAGGAAGGATTTATGAAAATTAATCCCCTAAAGGAACCCCTTTTAGGGGATTAATTTTCATAAATCCTTCCTTAAAATTACAAACTTTCATCATCTATTACCAGTTGGAAATCTGATCGTACGCACAGCTTGTATATAAAAAGTTAAATTTAAAAATTTAAACACCTATTTGAGACAATTCCAAGGAACCAAAACACGATTCCTCTGCTGTAAGTTAAGGGAGTTGGGTATCCTGCAAATTCCAGGTGATGCTGCAGCAGCAGTTCAAAGTTACTATGTTCTTCTACCAGTGACGAAGGTACCTACCATACAACTCGATTTCTAGCGGCTTCCCTTCGATAATTCAGAACATAGCCACTCTACAGTCAATTTTATCATTTAAATTTTCTTTTGGAATTTTTTTGCTCCGGCTTACCTCTGTCATAAATTCACCCTTCGCCACTGTCTTCTACTATCATTGAAGTACCTAACGAAATGTAAAATTTTGACTCAATCAGACCTGTGAAAGGTGCTAACAATTCATCAACTAGATAAGAGCTGATAAACTTCAAACGGCTGAACCGATTTTCTTGAATCATAGCTAAGAACACTCTCGTTTAATTCATCCTTCAAACAAAAAAAAAAACAAAATCAAAATCGGTTCATGCGTTCGGGAGCTACGATGCCACAGACAGACCCCGTCGTTTTTGCGTCGGGGGTTAAAAAAGAAATCAGCAAAATTGGTTCACCATTTTTGAAGACAAGACAGTCGAATTGATAAATTCTCCTTATTTTTTAAGTAAGAAGGGAAACCTAATTGTTATGTGTCGCACCAGTTTAAGAGCTCTTATTTCCTTGCAAAATACGACGACAATCCCGTCTTGCTTTAATTAAATATTTCATAATTAGACGCTCATTATGACACTCCAGCATAAACGAATAATAAGAGACACGACGTCAAATTACAGAACAAAATTAATTTTGCATAAAACAGAATAGGTTCCTACCTAAGGTCTATTAAATGTATGTTTTCAATTATTGATATTATATGTAGGTGTAGAATATATAATATGTAGATCGTAGGCTCGAAGCCAGGCAATCACTTTACTTAGTGTAAAAAATTCAACACCACTGATGAAAATTTCATCTCAAAACGCAAACGAAACATCGTGAGGAATCCGGCCTATCCTAAAGAGGACTATGGCGAAGACGATAAGGTGGTTTTCAGAACCAAAAATTCGAAGACCATGTATGACCTCTACCAACCTGTAGGTACTGGGCCCGCGTAGTAGATTACAACCACAGATATAGATACACCTAGATAACGCAAGATCAACTACTTCGCGTGCCAAAAATTGCACCAGCTTTCCTTTGAAAATCGTAAGCCGCCACTTTTGCACTCAGTCCTGCGTACTGCTGGCTGGGTGAGCGTGAGCGAGAGAGCGCGAGCTTGTGACTTCATAGTAGGTAGTCAAAAAGTAGTACGCTTAGTTTTCATACAGTTCTTGATACTTGCGTTATCTAGGTCTATCTATATCTGTGATTACAACCCACATTCTCTCGAAGAGAAGAGTCCCTATGGCCCAGCCGTAGAAATATAAAAAAAAAACATATATCTATGGTCCTAGCAGTGGGAACATTATAGGGTGATTACGTACTTGAATTGTGTTCTAAAATGCAACATAAGATCACGCTTGTATTCTGCTAAGGGCAAACCAGAGGTGTACCTACTTAAAGTATCTGCACCTACATTTCGCCAGTTATGTTTAGGTCCCATGTAATAGTGGGCGAGCATATTGCCACCAACCAGGCACAAACCCAGACTCCGAACTGCTACCGAGCGAAGTGACAGAGAAACCGTGCCTTTCAAAGTGATCCTTCTGAAAATGTTATACCTGTTGACACTGACGTCACTAAAGCAATAAACAGAACATTTGTTTTAAACCTCCATTAACGCTACGTCGTAAACTTATGTGTGTACGCGCCCTTACATTATTGATGAAGTTTTTTGGCAGGAAAAATTATAAGCGTTTTCAAGTTCGCTCAAGTGTTGGAGAATTTTATTTTGATTGAACAATGAATTGTTAAAACCGGTTTCTTGGGCTTCTGTAAATTGACTGCCTCAGTGGTGGTAATTGCGACTATGTAGCATGAGGTCCTGTGTTCCATTCTCAGGTCGGACAAACGCTATTAGGGGGTTTTCATTGGAAATTTGAAAAAAAAGAAAGAAAATAACACAGACTAAAATACACACAATACACCAGATACATACATCAGATAAAAATAAAAATAAAGGTCAAATAAAAAGTGTAAAATCCGATGTAAAAAGGGGGGGAATGTGTGCCTCACGGCTGCGCTAAAAAGGCCCAGTTCAGCAAAAATGCCAGACAACTAGTGCCTGACGCTGGTTTTCAACTGGACCAGCATAGCTATTTACAAACACTCGATACGCTTCCGTATCGTATCGAACATTAATCATTGTTATCGTAGGAGTCTTCTAAACGCTGTTCACAAGTCCAAAACCCGAACATTTTGTCAGTTTAAATCAAATAGACGCCCGCTATTCTTCCAACAGCTATTTGCTGTTGAGGGCAAGTCAAATCAGGTTATCGAAATGTCAGGTTTTCGATACGATAGCCTGTCTTATGGTTGTGAATCAGGGCTCTGGTGTGTGAGGTGACGGATGTAAATCAGTTTAATTAAACTGCAACGTGATGTGTGTATGCATACTTAAATAAAAACTAAAATATTTTTTTTGTCAGATTTTCGAAGTGCCTTAATATAACTGGGTGACCTATATACACCTCTGCTAACCTCTTCAAGAAATGTAGGCGTGATGTAATTTATCATGTTTTCTGTAAAATCACGCCTCGCGTGTGAGAGACGCGTGCAATGCACACGTTAGGCTAGGCGCGGCCTCCTGTCATCCTGCCTAAACACGCAAACTCATTAAAAGGATGGAAATGCCTTCAGTTTTCCGGCGCAAAATGATTTATGATCAAAATGTCACTCCTTTTTTTGGTGGCGCCCTCTGCCGACGCGATCACGCGTTCGGATTCGTCAAACAAAATGAACGCGACGGTTGCGTGTTCGCGCAACGGTCACTTAAGATGTGACCTTAGACCTAACTACACGTTTACTTAGCACTGCTACAACTTCTATTCAAAGTCATTCATAGCACACCCCAGACACTTCATGCAATGCTCACAAAATAATTACCTATTACTAATACATAAACAAATAACGCTTGTACACGTGCAAATGTGTGCGTAAACTCTAGTAGGGTTGGCTGTCGTGCATAGCGTAAAAAATGGCGCGAAAAGCGATTTGCGTCCGAACGACGACGGCGCTGCCCGAACGTGTGCATTATTATGAAACGACCTTGTAGTTCAATTGTTGTTGTTGTTGTGTTGTTGTTGTAATGAAATAAAAACAATAAAATGTTTTCGTTAAAATGACTTGTCTCTAAATAATCAGTTAATCAATCGCATCGTATTAAAAATGCAAAATCTTAGAAACAGTTTATGTAAATACAAAGTCGGAAAAGCATCACAATAATTCAACCATCGTAATTTAAAACTCAAATAAAACTTTTAAATCGTAAAATTGTGTGTTCGTGTCAGCAATACAGCCAGTGATGTCATTCTTACGAGTACGAGCGCCCTTGCTAAAGAGTCGGCGACGAATACCTCGAAGTGCGGGGTGAGGTGCGGTATCTGATATGAGTGCGGGGAAGGGAGTGTCCGTTCTGTACGTAGTACTATTAAGTATTCTGTGTTCATAGTACATTTTTTAAGGAACTCGTCCAGAGAACTAATTGGCTATTTGACAGTTGTAACGATAAAATATATAATATGTTAGATATAGTAGCATATAGGTTCACAATAATCATACAATAGGTTTTATGCATTAAAATAAATTGTAAATATTTTATTTTTGAAAAATAAATTAGAGATTTTTTATCTGTGGATTACAAAAACTGAAACGCGAACGGCCATGATCGAGCATCGTATGACGTCACATCACAATAAATAAAACGTTGTTTGTTACTGTGTTTTATCATCGTTGGCAGTTTGCTGATTTTCCACACAAAATATACTTTTTATGCAACTTTTTATGCAAACTTTCCACACAAAATATGTTTAAGAGTTGAAGCGTCGTAGTTAGCTTTACTTAGTTTATTGAAATGTGACGTCACAGCCATAAATGTCACGTGATCAGCTGTTTCCGCGCGAATTTCAAAATACGGAATGAAAAAAAACATTTTTTTTCGAATAAACAACGTTTTTTTAAGAAAAAAATAATTGTAAGAGGTATAAAATAAACCTACGTATATTTAAAAATATCTTTTCGAAAACTGTCAAATAGCCAATTGCCACATTATTCGTTTCTGTCGCCAAGCAGCGTTGTTGTGTTCAAGTTTGAAGGCGGTACCGTTATTATTATCGGCGCATACGACCTTTCTGTTTGGACTACCAGGACCAGTTTTTCTACGAAAGAGCGTGGCCTTCTAAGCCAATAATCTTAATAAAAGTTTTAAAACTCTGAACTTCACAAAGAATTTAGGCAAAAGAAGAATAAACTTTCACGTGTTCCAAAAAATAAAATGTTCGAAACTTTTTCATGACACAATAAGTGAAATTGCTCCCAACTGCATTGTGTAAGGGCTACAAAAATAACAGAAGGCCAATTCTCGTAATTTAAAACGTTCAAAATCTAGTCGCAGTCTGATCTTGGCGACAAACAAATGTCAAAAACTTGTCATAATGTAGAATTTTTGACGGATTGAGACTGAGATCAGACTATGAACGCTTTTAAAATTACGAGAATTGCCCCTCTGATGTCACTCGGAAAGCTGCCAAGCTTAAATGGAATTGGGCTGGACACATCTGCCGCATGTCAGACGACCTGTGGGCCAAACTTACGACCCAGTGGGTCCCGCTTAATGGCAACCGACATCGCGGCAGGCCCGGACGGAGATGGCGGGATGAGCTGGACTCCTTTAATAAGGATTGGTCCTTGGCAGCTCTGTACAGCGAGAGGAGGAAGGAGAGCAGGGAAGCCTTTGCCCAGCAGTGGGACAATTTTGGCTAGTAAAAAAGGAAAACCACATCACACTAATATTATAAAGGCGAAAGTTGGTGAGTGTGTGTTTATATGTTTGTTACTTCTTCGCGCTCAAACGGCTGGACCAATTTTGATAAAATTTTGTATGGAAGTAGCTGACACCCTGGATTAACATTTAGGCTACTTTTTATCAAAATACTCCCACGGGATCGACATTTACGCGGGTGAAACCGCGGGGCGCAGCTAGTCAAAAATATTTCTCTTCTTGCTCACACACGCTATTGTCTACATTTCTTTTTCATTTCTCCTTTCACAGGTCTTCTGGAAGACATTTCTTAAGAAATAAGCAGTACCTTATATTGTATCTAAGCCTGTTTTACTGTGTGTACCTTTTTTTTTGTTTTTGGAGGGAAACCTTCAAAAGGCACCCGACCTCCGAGGAGGGAGGTCGGGAAGTGTTTTATTTAACCTCACTATAACAACCCCGGTGATCACCGTCAGCACATGGGGGTGGTCCCGGTTCCTCTTAAAAGTCCAATTCCGGAACCCCCCGTGCAACGCTTGTAAGGCACATCCCTGGGGAGATTGTAAAGGGGCCTCCCCTGAGCCTCGCTATGCAAGGCAGCACGTGACCACTGTGCCACAGTCTTCCCTGGGGTCACTTGTTGGGCGGACAGAGTCCCCAGTCTATGCGCCCGCGACCCCAAAGTTACTATGTGTAGCTACCTACATAAATCCATACTAATATTATAAATTCCGTCTGTATGTTACTTTTTCACGCCTAAACCACTAAACGGATTTAGATGAAATTTGGCAGAGAGATAAATTGCATCCCGGGGAAGGACATAATGTGATAGTTTTTATCCCAGAAATCATCCTTTAAGAGGGTGAAAAGGGGGATGGAAGTTTGTATGGGGAATCAATAACCGCTGAATCGATTAAGATGAAATTTGGTATGGAGATAGTTTGAATTGTGGGGAAGGATATAGAATAGTTTTTATCCTTGAAATTATCCCTTAAGGGTGTAAAAAGGAGCGTGGATATTTGTAAAGGGAATCAATAAAAAGGAACTATAATGCTTTTATCGCGGGTGAAACCACGGGGCACAACTAGTGATAAAACAAATAAATTACTTCTGGAGGAAGGTGGGCTGGTTGGAATAACCACAGACGGCCGCACTGGCCCCCACACAATGGCCTACTTGAAGGACTAAGTGCGGAAACCAATACCCTCTAACATAAAACAACGTATGAAGCAGGTTGTTCTATGTTACAGGATTTGGTTGTTGTAAAAAAATCTAATCATAATAAAAAGTTGTAAAAATTTTAAGTACCAATAATTTTTCAAAACAAAAATAAACTTTAATGCCTTCCAAAAAATAAAATGGTCGAAACTTTTTGTTGACGAAAAGTGAAATTGCTCCCAACTGCATTAGGTAAGGTCTACAAATAAATTTGGTGTAACAAAGGTGACTGGGTGCATCTGCTTACCCTGTAATGTAGTTACCGCGATAGCTCCAGCCGTAGTTAGGATGATATACAAATGGTTTACGTTACAGGTTACAAAGTACTTAAGTTAAAGGTAAATACAATGAGGAATATTTAAACGATCCTTTAAAATCATAAATTGACCTTCTAATGATGGACAGTTTTTAAAATTAACGAACTGCTAAAAACCTTTTGTGCTCTTAATGATGCGTACTTTTTTAAATAGTTGAGCTTCTTTTTATTTAACTTTCTGCGGGGCAATTGCGTTACACATTATCAATCGGAATCGGTTTCATTTTGACAGTTCAACCACATTCGTTGCGTTATTTACATGCGTGATCAGCAGAAAAAAAAATTTGAACTTATGAAGCAATGGATTAACAATTTGCTTCAAAATGGTTCAGATTCCGATTGATAGTGTGTTACGCAATTAGGGTGCCGATCCTTTAAAATCGTCTTGTCCGTCTAATGATGGACACTTTTTAAAATTAATGAACTGCTAACAACTTTTTGTGCTCTTAATGATGCGTACTTTTTTTAATAGTTGAGCTTCTTTTTAACTTTCTGGTCTTTTCCCACAGTTGACCACAGTAACTAAGCTAGGGCACCCCGACCAAATGGGTTAGTTTAGGTTAGAACTCTGACCAACCACGCTACATCCAAGTTAGTCGCAGGTACTTGGTTATGTAGTATTTTTAGGGCCCCAAATTATTTGAGGTTCACAAAAAGAGGCACTATCATTATAATATTAGAAGTTCAGAGTTTTTAAGAATGCAAAATCTTAATTATTTGAGATTTTATTTAACACTAGCTGCACTCCGCGGTTTCACCCGCGTAAATGTCGATCTCGTGGGAATATCGGGATAAAAATTATAGCATTTGTGTTAACCCTGGTTATAAACTATCTGTGTGTATCTAACATCCAAATCTGTTCAGTAGTTTTTACGTGAAGAAGTAACAAATATACAAACACACTCACAAACCTTCGCCTTTATAATATTAGTGTGATGTATTCTTGTTGTCCGTACGATACATACAGTTATATGTGCTTGCTAAGCTAAGTAAGCTTTGGTTAACATTTATATTGTTATTAAAGCTTGAAGAATGTAACTGTGTAACAGGTGGAGTTAGCATTTGTGACTTCTCGCCATTCAAGCGCCTAAGCTCAATAGTTTAGGCGCTTGAATGGCGAGACGACTTTAAGCCAAGTGGAATAAGTCCTTAATCCAATGGTTAAGGACTTATTCCACTTG
This sequence comes from Amphipoea oculea, assembly GCA_945859645.1. Lineage (NCBI taxonomy): Eukaryota > Metazoa > Arthropoda > Insecta > Lepidoptera > Noctuidae > Amphipoea > Amphipoea oculea. The sequence continues at coordinate 3,845,308 of OX243881.1, read as the reverse complement.
GCTTAAAGTCATCTAAATGGCCAAGTAATTGAATCCAAACAAGTCGCATGCTTAATGGAACATTGACCCATTAGTAGATAGGTCAGAATTATTGAGTTACAGCATTTTTTTTACTCATATCTCGTCAATAGTTAATTATAGACGTTTAAAATACAAGCATTCATAATTAATAAATAGTCAAATCAAATCAGTTTCAATTTTATGCATCAACAAGTAGGATAATTCCTCATAGCAAGATCTTCTTTTGCGATGTCCCAAAAATCTTCTTTTTTGAGTTAAGTCAGTATTCCATTAAGCATGCGAAGTGTACTCGCAATCAGCAAGTTAGGATTGAATAGAATACTCTTTACTATGTGTCTTTATAAAAGAGATAAATATGCAGGATCGTCGGATATAGTTGAAGTTTATTAAGAAACCGATGGATGTTATCGACTGAAAGAAGAACGGTCATTTGTGACTCAGACCCGACACGAATGAGACATATCTCAGTTTTTTTGTTATTTTAGATATAGCTAAAATATATATTTTTAATATTCCAAATCAATGGCTAACACCAAAATATTGCCTTGTGTTTTTGTTCAGGCGAGATACAATTTTCTTTTAATACCTATTTACCTACAAAATTCGTAATTGTATGTAATTCAATGACGATACGATAATTTAGAAAAAAACAACCGACTTCAAAAAAAAAAACACTACAAAGTGATAAATAACTTTAATTTCGGAAGTCGGTGTCGTTGGTTCCGCATTTTCGATTTTAGACACCGACTTCCGAAATTAAAGTCATGTAAGTATCACTTTGTAGTGTTTTTTTTTTCAAGTTGGTTGTTTTTTTGTAAAAAAGTTTTTATTTTTTACTTTTTAGTTGTACCTACCTACCCCACACAAATCCAATTAACACTATTGCATTGAAGAATTGAAGACACTGACTAGAAGAATCGTCCAAATTCGCATAGAAATGCCGGAGATGCAGTACATTTATGCATATAACTTCGTACATAAGAATAATTACCTAATGCATTATATACTAAAACCTTCCTGAAAGTATGTAGATTACATTAGTGAATGAATTATCAAAATTGATTCATTAGTTTTTGAGAAAATCGCGGACATACAAACATACATACATACATACGGGTCGAATACAGAACCTCCTTCTTTTAAGTCGGTTAAAAAACGCACAGATCTCAACACAGAAAGCCAATTTTATTTTATATTTTTTTAATGACATCTCGCAGTTTAACTTTGAGGTTATCGTCTGCTTAACCGGGCTTGCCTGTGGATGCCTCAATAAATTAAGGCCTCCAGCTGTCTATTTTTGTATATTTATCTAGATTGGCGTCATTTTAAATGGATATAAATGCTATTCATTAAAAAAAAAAATTAAAATATTTTGACTTACCAAAATCAAATGGCAATATATGGTTGATAGCCACTGATATTCAGAATAGTGTTAATTTATTTCTGTTATATTTAATATAACAAAATAACTGAGATGCGTTCCTTTTGTGTCGGGCCTGGGTAAATTTTCTATGGGACGTGACCCTTCTTCTTTAATTTGATAAATGAGTTGTTTGTTTTCTATTAATTTAATTTTATTTTATTCGAGAACATCCATCGGTTTCTTACTAAACTTCAACTATATCCGACGATCCTGAATACTTATCTCTTTTGTTGACTGTACACCATATAAATTACAAATGTAAATGTAGAAATTTTACAAAAGATGACACAATGGGCGGTTTTATCACTAAGAGCGATATTTTTAATACAACGGATTAAAAAGAAGAAGGAGAGAAAATACCGTAGGTAGCCTAGAGGTATTTAGGAGTGCTGGTAAATTAACTAGCACAATAAACTATTTTATTACGTCTAGGAAGATCATTGACGTATTTACAAAGGTGGTATATATATAGTAAACGGAAGAGTTTAACACTTTGCGGGACACTAAAACGCCCTCAGACGTAATAACAATAAAACTTTTATTGTGTCTCATTCACTGTTATATTTCCGATTAACGCTCAATAAACAAATGAACCCCCCCCCCCCCCCCCTCATCCCCAATGACATGGGGCACACATCAACTCTCTGGTTGAGCTGAATGGTGCTTAAGGCGTCATGTTCGTGAACGGGCGCCGTCAGTAGGGACTGGTCATCTCTTTGCTGCCACGGCTTATTTTAATTTGATTTAATATTTGAATTGTTTTTTTTTTCGTCTTTTCATTATGGACGCTTTTAACGTTCTGCATCGTTCTCACATGCAAAATTTTTATTCAACATGAATTATGTAACCAAGACTTTTTAACCATATTATTTTGATTTAAAAGAGTGTCCATGGAGTTACTTGCCCGTTCTTCTCCATAGGTACCTACGCTTTGGAATGGGCAACTAGCTTCATCTTTCTGACTGACCGACCCCTTGACAATTCAAAAATGTTTAACTGAAATAAATGCATTGAGTAAGAGTGTGATAGTTTGCCTCAGCCGATCGCAGTCCACATCTGGAAATAGGCTTCTCCCAGGCTGCGCCACAACACCCTGTCCTCCGCCTTCTGTATCTAATCTGTCCCAGTCACAACTGGCGAAATAAATGGGTGTACTCTGTACCTCTACTTAACCATTTGGGAAATATAGGCGTTATGTTATGTAACAAATGAAACGTCATCAATTTAATAATATTTTAGAGGTATGAGAAACAGGGTGTAAGGTTCACTCAACCTCCATAGAAAAAGAAGGATTCTCCGACCAGACGGGTGTTGTGTCTGACGGGCAACTGCCCAACGATTGATGTCGGGACGTTTGTACATATGCTAGTTGCGCGGTAAACTCTGCTTGCGCGATGCAGGATTTTGCGTGACGTCAGTATGACGCTTAGTTCGCATCTGTGATGTAGCATTGTATATACAGTTACAATGTAAACTGTGGAGCTGTTATATTATTCCGGCTAAAACCCTTTGTAAAAGTACATTAAATGTCATATCTGTAATTTATATACGAGCCGTGGTGGCCAAGTGGTAACGGCCGCGACTTACGAATTGTAAGGTCATAGGTTCGAACCCAGACAGACGCTTTACTTTGTGTAAATTATTTCATCACCACTGCTCTCAAAACTGTGAAGAAAATAACGTAAGGACACCGGCATGTCCTAGATCTAAAAATTCGAAGACATGTAACATCCGCCAACCCGCACTGGGCCCGCGTGATGGATTACGGCCCACTCCCTCTCACTAAGAGGAGGCCTGTGTCCCAGCAGCGGGAAAATTATAGGCTGATTATGATGATATGATGTACATAATAAAGAGTATTCAATTCTATTCTATTCTAATGTACTAATTAGCCCGTATTGTTCTACTGCAGGGCAAAGGATTTTCCTTTTTCCATTCAACTCAACTCAATCCTTTTTTTTTTTTTTTTTTTTTTTTTCGCTGAGAAATGCGTTACGCATCCCCGCTCGTGGGGGACGAGACGGGGTATGTGGGACTCCTGTCGGAATTACACACCGACAGTATACCCACTAAAACTCAGCGGTGTCCTCACATCGCCGTGATGGGAGGGCCATGGGAAACCGGCTCAGCCTTTACTTCCACAACCCTCCCGGCGCATGCCCGCCTACCTGGCGGGCCCCGCATGCCCCCCATGCTGGGGGGCTACGGGAATAGCCGGGAGCACCTGGCCATTCCCGTCCAACACTGATGGGGGCCTGTGCAATACAGGCAAAGGTGCCCCCGCACCAGTTGCCTGCTGGCCTCCATCTGGGAGGAGTCGGAGATGACTGTCAAACTGACGTCTTCTTCGACCCCTCCTCCGCCTTCGGAGCAACGCCGCGTGAGGATCTTCCTTCCGCGCGCGCTCCGCCGCCTCCTTCTGGGACATGACGTGTTCGCAGAACGAGGCGACTGCCGCCCAGGACCTCTCATCCCTCAGCATGGCGTTAACCAAGCCGGGGAGTGATAGGTCCGGTCCGATCACCGCGATGAGACTGCGGCGCGGCTCGGACCACGACGGGCACACCTCGAGGGTGTGCTGCGCCGTGTCCCCCGCCGCGCCACAGTCGTGGCACGACGGCGTCTCCTCCCGTCCGATTCGGTGCAGGTACGATCCGAAACAACCGTGTCCGGACAGCACCTGCACCAGCCGGAAGGAGAGGAATCCATGCGACCGCTCGAGCCAGTCTCGCAGTACTGGCCCAATCGCGTCGAGGGTTCGGCGGCCGAAGGCTGCGGTGGCGAGGTCCCCCGTCCAATGGACGACGATGGCGTCTCTCGCCTCCCGCCGGACGGCGTCCCGCTCTTCCTGGGCTGGGCGTTCTCCTCTCGCCCTCCGCCCCGCCGTCCATTCATATACTCTGGCGAGCACCCACGCCTCGAGTTCCCAAGGAGGGGTGCCCGCCAGAGCACATGCTGCCGCGAAGCCCACCGTGCGGTAGGCCCGCGCCACCCGCTGGGCTATGGCCCTTTGGGGTGCCCGCAAGGCGGCAGCGTTCTCCCTCCTATGGAGGGAGTCCTCCCAGATAGGGGCTCCGTAGAGGGCCATACTCTTCAGGATGCCGGCGTAAAGTTGCCGGCATCGTGCGCTGGGCCCCCCCAAGTTGGGAAGCAGCCACGACAGCGCGCCCGCGGTCTTCAACAGGCGCGTCGACAGCCCGCTAAAATGCGGACCGAAGCGCCACCTGCTGTCAATTACAAGACCCAGGTACTTCATCTGGGCCTTAACCTCAATTTTGACGCCGTCCACGAAGATATGGGCGTCAGGTGGGGGGGCGCGCTGCCGAGGTCCGTGGAAGAACACGGCCTCGGTTTTGTGCAACGCCACCGTTAAACCTAGGCGGCGGATCCGCCCTGCGACCAAGGATCCGCCCGCCGAGGCCAAGTTGGATCCTGAGCCAATATGGACCAATCCCTCATATAGGCGTCAAGCCCGTCCCGCCATCTACGCCTGAAGCTTCCGCGATGCTTTTGGACGTTTTCAAGGACCCATGTTGTCTGTTCCAAAACGTAGAAAACCTAAATAAGTACCTATAATTTAGCCTTTAAGAGGGATATAAATACCCAACCCCTTTTTTTTTCAATTCTATTCAAAACCAAATTGGAAAGAGAAAACCGGCCAAGTGCGAGTCGGACTCGCACACGAAGGGTTCCGTACCACCGTACAATATTGAACACTACATAATATAAAAAATCACGTTTTTTGTATGGAAGCCCCCCTTAAATATTTATTTTATTTTGTTTTTAGTATTTTTTGTTATAGCGGCAACAAAAATACATAATTTGTGAAAATTTCAACTGTCTAGCTATCGCGGTTCTTGAGATACAGCCTGGTGACAGACAGACGGACAGACAGCGAAGTCTTTAGGGTCCCTTTCTCCTTTCTTTTAGGTACGGAACCCTAAAAAAAAGACAAGCAAACAAAACCAAGACCAACGACCAAAACGCGGCGTAAGCTCGAAATGTTTCATTTTAAATGGAAACACCGCTTTTACCGACTTACTTTTTTAATTTTTTTGGCGCCGTCGGTATTTTTATTATATTAGCCAACTCAGCCGCTTTAATCCTCGTGGAATTTATATCTCTTTTTTACTTTAACACTCGAATGGCTTTTGTTAAAAGGCAGCGGAGTGGATAGGGAAGCTAATAAAATGGGAAAGTTGTAAACTTTCTAGAAATTAAACGATGAATCTGTTTGCTTTGGTTTTCTCCAGGACTGTAGGTGGATGCTAAAATAGTAATTGGTACTTCCATTGGATGAGAAATTCTTAGAATATAAAATAGCATGTTTTTAATTGAACGTCAAATAATTTCCATTTTGCGCTCCTCAAAATATTATTGAACACTTATACAGAGTGTTACGGAAGGGGTATATCCATACAAACGGGTTGAAGAGTGTATCTGGTCTAGAATCTCTGTACAAAATTTCAGCTCAAAAACATTAACTTTGAAAATGCTTAATATTTTTTTTTATTTCGCACATCACGGCGCTGCACTGGCATGCGGCGGCGTGATGTGCGTGTACTAGACGCACAGACACACTACAGATAATGGATAATGACCCTCGTAGTGCGGTGACACGTTTGTTATGATTTCAATTTAATAAACTATCGAAATAAAAAAATATTAAGCGTTTTCAAAGTTACTGCTTTTGAGCTGAAATTTTGTAAAGAGATTCTAGACCAGATACACACTTCAACCCGTTTGTATTGATATACCCTTTCCGTAACACCCTGTATAATGACTCATCATCTGCCTAGCCTTTTCCCAGCTTTGTTGGGGTCGGCTTCCAGTCTAACCGGATGCAGCTAAATACCAGTATTTTACATGGAGCGACCGCCTATCTGACCTCGACAACCCAGTTACTGGGTAATACGATACCCTTTGGTGAGACTGGTTGTCAGAATTTCGGGCTTCTGACTACCCGTAACGACTTTCAAAGAACCACGTATGACAGCCGGGACCAACGGCTTAACGTGCTTTTAAAGATGGTCACCCATCCACAGACCAACCACGGCAAGCGTAGCTTAACTTGATCGATCGACCTGTGCGGCTGTTATTATTTAGCCACGAATATAATGACTGTGCCTCTTTTTATTAACCTCAAATAATTCCTTTTTTGGGATCCTAAGAGTTCTTAATACCCAAAGTAATTGCGACACAGTTCTAACCTTACCCAATCCATTTAGTCGGGGTGCCGTAGCTCAGAACTTACTGCGACCAATTCCGGCTCACGCGTGGTTGGTTACAGTTCCAACCTAACCTAACCCGTTTGGTCGATGTAGGTACTCTTGCTTAGTTACTACGCCCAACTGTGAAGAAAGGCAAAAAAAAATTAAAAAGAGGCCCAATTATTTCAAAAACTGTACGTCATTAGAAGTGCAAGAAGTTCTTAAAGGTCCATCATTTAAAAAAAGTGTCCTTCATTAGAAGCGCAAAAAATTTTCAGAGAAACAGTTAAATATTTCGCATATAAAAATACGGATTGTTAGTTAAAAACCCAAGAGAAATGTTTATGGAATGAGTGAATGGAGGCTGTGACGTTTGGAAAGTACTAAAAATGAAACGGAAAACTGACAAGAAAAATGTCTTTTAAACTTCAACAAACAAACATCAATCAAGCATCAAACTGCCCGCAATTGTTGGGAAACAATTACGACTGAAAAACATTTTTCTTATAAAAGCGTTTACTTGAGATAACGTTTAATATTTCTGGAAGTACTTCAGTCAGTAATCTATACATATAAAATTTGAGTGTCTACGAGTATTTGTAATATTAAAATAACGGTACCTACATATACCAAAATAACATTTTATACAATTATTGTCTGTCTGTCAGTCTGTTTGTTCCGGCTAATCTCTGAAACGGCTAGACCGATTTTGACAGGAGTTTCTCTGGCAGATAGCTGATGTAATAAGGAGTAACTTAGGCTACTTTTATTTTAGAAAAAAAAAATAGGGTAAGGAAAAAAAATGAAAACTGGACAATAACTTTTTGCAAAATTCCACGCGGACGAAGTCCCGGGTAACGGCTATTTATCACATAAATCTGAATATAAAACTGTGATAAATTATCGTTCCCGAAAAAAAAGGAAGAATCAGTAAAAAGTTACATGGTGATTTTTAGCAAGCCAAACTGCTCAAGGAAATGGATTATCCTAATAAAACCTTCGAATTAACGCTTTCTAAATTGGTTGTGTTCGCCGATTAACTTTATTTAATCAATTTCAACTAGGGCTATCTTCCGTCCGGATATAATATCTGAGGGGCAATCTCGTAATTTTAAGAACGTTTACAGTCTGAAGACCAATTTCCGTAATTAAAAACGTTCAAAACCTAGTCGCAATCTCATCTCACCGACAATTAATGTCAAAAACTTGTCAAAAATGTAGGGAATTTAGAGTGTAGCGGTATCTTCAACGCCACATGCGAACAATGCGTCATACTGACGTCACGCAAATCCTGCATCTCGCAAGCAGAGTTTACCGCGCAACTAGCATAGATACAACAGCCCGACATGAATCATCGGGCAGTTGCCCGCCAGACACAACACCCGTCTGGTTGGAGGATCCTCCCTTTTCTATGGAGGTTGAGTGAACTTTACACCCTGTTCCTCATACCTCTATAAGAGGTATTTTTGACAGATTGAGACAGATCAGACTGTGAACGTTCTTAAAATTACGAGAATTGGCCCTCTGATCTCTCTCTATTTTTTTGCCACTTTTCAATACAAATATCCAGGATGAAATGTAGCCTATGTCCGTCCTTCTCCAGGTTTCATATTTGTCAAATTGCTTAACGATCGGTTCAGTAATTTAGGCGTGAAAAGGTAACAGACAAGCAAACAGAAAGAGTTGCTTTTGTGTCTTTACAATATACTAGCTGCGCCCCGCGGTTTCAGCCGCGTAAGTCTCGATCCCGTAGAAATATAGGAACAAAAAGTATCCTATGTACTAATCCAGGTCATGGACTATCCACGTGCTAAATTTTATCTAAATCTGTTTAGCCGTTTTAGCGTGAAAGTGTAACAAACAAACATACAAAAAATTAAATACAATGTGAAAATGTCAACTGTCTACATATTACGGTACACGAGATACAGCCCGCTGGCAAACAGACGTCTGTCTGTCTGTTTGCCAGCGGGCGGACAGACAGACAGACAGTTGGCACCCTTTGGGTACAGAACCCCAAAAATTACCGTAGGTAATTGTATCAAGACTTTTTCGAAATGGCAACCCTACCCCTACCTAATAAGCCCAGCTTTTGGGTAATTAGAGGGTTATTTCAACCCCTTTTGATACCTTAATGAATAGAATTATGTTAGCAAAGTCATCATTATATTCTATTAATGGTTAAAATTTAATTATTCATGGTGAATCAAGGTCGGATGTTGTCTCACTGGTGTGTTTAGTATTCGTTAGTTGACGCACAGCAAAAACACTGAGTCAAGAAGCTTGAAATTTTGCACAAAAGTTCCCTATTTTACAAAAGTCAGCACAATATAAGGATTTTTCAAAATACATCTCTGAAACGGGTTATGTTTATAAAACTGTAACCCGACTACGGAAAAATACGAAACAATTGATCTAAAAAGTACGAAACAAGAAATTATTTCAGCAGAAATCAAGATATAGGTACAAAATCCGGAACGGTCGAGCCGTTTCGGAGATTAGCTGGAACAAACGGACAGACAGACAATGTTTTTTTTTATTTATGGGGTCCCATTAAAATAGATGGACAATAACACAGCGCTCAGTACGTCTAACCAAACATATCCAAGCAAAAAAAAAAAAAAATACTGGTTAAAGTGATTTTATTTTGACCTAAAATAATAAATTAGTGTATTTTCGTTAACTGATTATTTTTCTTCTAAGTATCTAATGCGTTTTTCTTATATATATTTTTTTACCATCGTTCTTATTTTGTTGGTCTGAATGATGTCCAAAAGTTTGTTCATCTATTTTAATGGGACCTTATATAATCTACTTTCATAAGCATTTAGTAAATAGCTGTTATTTTGACATTACAAACAAACATTTCAATATTATTCATTTGTATGTATAGATTAAATCAAGCAGTCACCCAGTATAACTATTAGTGTCAAAGCCTAACTACCTAAAGCCTTTACTTCCAGAAAATATTGTCCGGTAAACGTTGTTCCAATAGTAGCAGTACGGCAGGTACATTCTCCCAACTTAGGTCCCACTAACCGTGTCTCGTTGTAATATAATTAGCGTTGGTCTCGCTTCGAATTCTATTTGCTTCGTTAGTCTAATAAGCGTGCAGCTATAAAGAAACGTAAACTACGTCGTTTTGCTGTCAAAAAGCATTTGTATTTTGCTGAACGAGGTATAAAAATAAATAAAGAAAGAAGAAGTATTTATTGAGACTCGTACAGGAAGATCACAAACTAAACTAAACAAAGTAAAAAATAAAAAACCAAGTTATATAAAAAAAAAGTAACAAAAAGAAAAATGAGACAGAAACTCCTATACGAGGCCAAAAGGCTCCTATCTCACAAATAAATATCGCAGCGCTGGTATTAAAAAAAAAGGCAAATAAATAGTTTCCTTCGGGATATATTCATCATCTGCCTAGCCTTTTCCCAAATATTTTGGGGTCGGCTTCCAGTCTAACCGGATGCAGCTAAATAATATATAATAATAATAATATTCCACAACTATCACACAACGCCATCTAGTCCCAAGCTAAGCAGAGCTTGTGTTATGGGTGCTAGACAACTGATAAACATACTTATATATTTCTATATACATACATATTATATATAAATTACACCCAGACACAGAACAAATGATTGTGCTCATCACACAAACATTTGTCCTGGGTGGGAATCGAACCCACGACCTCCGGCATATCAGTCAGGGTCACTTACCACTAGACCATCAGACCAGTCAATACCAGTATTTTACATGGAGCGACTGCCTATTTACGATACCTCCACAACCCAGTTACTGGGTAATACGATACCCCTTGGTAAGACTGATTGTCAGAATTTCGGGCTTCTGACGACCCGTAACGACTGTCAAGAACCACGAACGACAGCCTAGCCAGATACTTTTAGTAAAAAGACGTAATAAACAAGAATATTCGACATCTACCGGAATTTGGTGAAATCCCTGATATCCTCATTTCCCTGCGACATATATAGTATATAGTATTGTATATATAGTATGAAAGTATGGACAGTCAACAAGCCAGAACACAAGTGCTAGGTAAAACTAATTAATTAAGGCAACCCCGTTGTTTCGGGAATTAGATAGATATACGAGTATAGATTACTCTGAAATTTATTGCTTACAGTGTTCGGTGCTCCCCATCACATTCATTTGTTTTAATTGTTTTGTGTCTATAATGTATACTCAATACTCAATTCTTTGTTGCATTCCATATGTATTACATAGATGGTATTACAAAGTAAAAGATCAATATGGACCCTGTCGGGCACAGCAAAATTAGGAGAGGAAAAGAGCTAAAATTAGGAGAGGAAAAGGGCTAAAATTAGGAGAGGAAAAGGGCTAAGCAGCAAATCAATATTATTTTAAATTGTAAATTATTTTGGGTGTATAATTATATTACATTAATATGTTTGTGTATCTATATACACAAAATAACTAGTATACTATACCTATGTATAGTATACTAGTTATTTTACGTAAGTATTGCGTAATAAAAATGTAGGTAATTATTATGAAATTCTTAAAAATACATATTTTCATTATTATTAAATTAAATATGTTATTATTTACGTACTTACCTATTCATATTTTCATATCTATATTACATTTTCTATATTCCATATTATATTTGATTATTTCATAATGTTTGGTGTGTAAAAGAGAGAATAATTTTATTTTGCAATGGATTTATCTTCTAAAAACTCCTTTACTGCGTAGTATGACTTGGATTCCAGATATTGTTTCAATTTATTAATAAATATATTTGTTTTGTTTACTTCTCTAATGACATTTGGCAATCACACTAATCACACTAATATTATAAAGGCGAAAGTTTGTGAGTGTGTGTGTGTGTGTGTTTATATGTTTGTTACTTCTTCACGCTCAAACCGCTGAACCGATTTAGATGAAATTTGGTATAGAGATAGTTTGAGTCCCGGGAAAGGACATAGGCAACTTTTTATCTCGATATTCCCACGGGATCGAAACTTATGCGGGTGAAACCGCGGGGCGTAGCTAGTTTATTATAAATTCTTCGGGATTGACAACATTATTTGGCTCGTGTGTGAATATACTTTTGATATTTTTTCCATTTCAGCTGTGATGCTACATTATGATTTAACAGTCTAGTTTCAAATATTTGAACTGTGCACTATAATTGCTGTGAATGTATCCTCTGAGTTTGTTTCGGCCTTGCTTCTCAAAGAGGTCGGATAGGAGACGCGCACCTCATCTAGTTTTTTAAAATATGATTGACGTGTTAAAGTATTTGTATAAACCTACTTAAACATAATCAGTCTATAATGTTCCCACTGGTGGGACACAGGTCTCCTCTCGGTGAGAGATAGTGGGCCGCAATCCACCACGCAGGCTCAGTGCGGGTTCTATGTCACATGTTACGAATTTTTGGTTCTAGGACATGCCGGTTTCTTCACGGCGAAAAAATTTATTGTGATAAAAAAAAAACAACGTATTTCTTTACTATACGTGTCAATAAACCGAATCACGATTATTAATATCCATGACTAAAACAAAGAAAGAATATAATATTAATTGAATTTAATAGTAATAATACCTTATCATCACGTTCCTTTAATTTTATTTATACATAACATAGGTATTTTTTATTATGAAAATATCAATGTAGTGAATAATGTCGCTATCAATCTCTGACGTCATAAAACTGGTACTTACGAAACAAGCAAGATTATAAAGTGACTAGCTTTTGCCTGCGGCTTTGACCGTGTGTACGTCGCCAGTTATCCCACAGGAACATTCTGAATTCAATTCTTTATTGCATTCCTTAATATTAGTAAAAGAGTTGGTAGGCTCAAAATTAATTGGAGCGGTGAATGCTTATGCGAATCCCGCATCCCCGGCCATAACACCGCGGTGGTTTTAGCCGGTAAGAGTCTGGCATGCCCCTCTGTCACCCCCACGATAGAGGAAGTCAATGAGGATTTCCACCGCGAGAAAAAAAAAAAAAGCTCAAAATTAATGAAACAATTATGGACCCTGTCGGGCACAGTATACTAGGAGAGAACATAATTGGTACTACTGGGATAAAAAGTATACTATGTCCTAACCAAGTCAATCTATTCTGCAAAAATCTCACTGTGAAGACATAGATGAAGTGAACTGTCAATAATGTCAATCCCTATTATAACCTAAGGTTTTACGGTGACATTTTTAGGGTTCCGTACCTCAAAAGGATAAACGGAACCCTTATAAGATCACTTCGTTGTCCTTCTGTCAAGACCCTTTTTCTCAGAAAAGCGTGGAGTTATCAAGTTGAAATTAATATCAAATACTCAAGGCCGCAATCCCTTGAAGCAGTGAAAACATCAAACATCTAAGTCAACGCAATGAAAGATACGGGCGTTTATGTTCCGTTCATGCTGCATATTTTGACACTCGCAAGGTAATCAAAACCTATAGGGTTTTGATTACCTTGGATTCTAGGTCAACGGGAAGTCCGTTGACCTAGAATCATGAAATTTGAAGCAATATCGTAGCACAAGTAAAGAACAAAATCCGAATACCATAAATTTGTAGTTACATACCTACAAATTTGTATGGAACCCTCGGTGCGCGAGTCCGAAACTCTCTTGACTGGGTTTTTTTACAGGATAGATTGGCTGGTCACAGTTTATATTTGTGTTAAACATCGTAATCCGTTGAGCCGTTAAAGCTTGAACATACAGACAGACAGAGTTACCTTCGAATTTATAATATAAGTATTTCTACAATCATTAAATGAAATTAAAATCACACAATAATTATTTTTATAACATCCAATGCCACAGCTGGGCGAGGATCTCCCGTACCATAAACCATTCTAGACAATGTCTTCATCGGTAAATGTTTCGGAATAGTTAGTTAACTAAGTCCCGGAAGCGAAGATTTCTCAGAAAACTTTCTCTGAAATTTTCTTTAACACTAAACGAAAACATGTACAAAAACTATTAACTCAGAACAGTAAAAATACAAGCTAAAATAATTACCTCCCCCACTTCGCCATAGAGTATTCACAGCCAATACTGCTGAAGCCAAATTGCCCAATTTAAATAACGATTTTTCTTTTACAGATGGCGCAAAAACTTCAAGCCCAACGAATAAAATGGTCGATCTACTAAACAACATGCACACTTGAAAAAAGGAAGATGGATTTAAAAATATTATTTTCGAGTGTTACCATGTTAGTTATGTTCAAATTTAGTTTTTCAACAACAGATATATACAGTAACACGTCTATATCAAAATTAGATAGCATAACAAATTTCGCCATCAAAACAAAAATGGTGGCCAACAAAACTGATAATGAATTTGAAATAGAAGAGTTTATAATTAATTCAACATTAAACAGAGATAGTAAAGAAAAACTAGAGAACGGTAATGATACAGAATCTAGTATACTATACAATGATACTGACTCGTGTGTTGGTGACCCTGATTTTTGTAATATGACAAAAGAAGAATATTTGGAAATGTTAAATGACTACATTTTCCCTCAGCCTTATGAATGGGTTTTGATAGCAACACATGCTATAGTGTTTGTGATTGGTTTAATAGGGAACGCCTTAGTGTGTATAGCAGTGTATAGAAATCATTCTATGAGGACTGTGACGAACTATTTCATCGTAAACCTGGCCGTGGCTGATTTTATGGTGATTCTCATTTGTTTGCCGCCGACCGTGCTGTGGGACGTGACGGAGACATGGTTCTTCGGGACGGCGATGTGCAGAATTGTACTCTATTTTCAGGTGAGTGAGTTCGTTTTTGTTCATTCTTAGTGTTAAAAGTTCTTATTATAATTGCTCAGTTGCCAAAGCTTAAATTGCCCAATCAATCATAACTTGTAAAATGTCAGGACATTGAAAATATTCTGATGGCAATTTTACCCACGACTTAAACTTTTCGTAGTTTAAAGGTTTCTTTGTTCATGTAGCATATTAATGTATATGTTACAGAAGGCTGCTTTTATACAGATGATCCTTGATGAGCCTTTTGGACTCGTATAGGACTTACTGTTCATTTTTCTTTTTATATTACTTTTTTTTTATATGTCTTGGTTTTTTTTTACTGTGTTTAGTTTACTTTGTGATCTTCCAATACAAGTCGCAATAAATACTTTTTCTTTCTTTCTTTATTAGGAAAATATAGTCACTCTGAAATCAACTTAATTCCCATTTAAATAAAGTTGATATTCATTTATTTTACCAGTTATGTACACACATATACAACGTGAAACGTTAAATGCGCAAAACCTGAAAATAGTTTGATCAGAATAACGAGGAGAATCGATTGAACCACTTTTTAATATGGGTCACATTTTTCAAAAAAACTTCATTAAAAACATTGCCGTGTCTATTTATTAATAAGTCAAGCCATCACATGCGCAAACCCGCCAAAATAGGTAAACAAACACAAGTTGTTGTCGACCAATTAAAATTTTCCCATGCGCGGGATAATAATAGCTCTTATTTCAATGCAAATTGCAAATACGAATCTTCCGTACAGTAAGTACCATGAATAAGACAATTTGAAATAAACAATAATGCTATCTATCTTATTTTAACATAAACTTAACCTAAGGGTTAGAAAGAGAAATGACGATCTGCACGGGGGCGGGGCGTGCGAAATACGTGACAGCGGCCGTGTTTACTTCAGTCTGAGCGGCGCCGGCACATGCGTCACAGGTGTAATTGTTCTATCCCGTTACCCCGGCGAGGCGGCGGCGCGTGCGCGTGAATTACGCAACGTTTTTGTACACAAACATTCAATATTTTGAAATGGTGAGAATGTTGGCGCATTGTAATGACAACGTTAATTTGGCCAAAGCCTGGAAAAGTGTGATGGAAACATTTAAATCACTGTTCAAAGATAACCTAAGTTTTTTAGGAGCGTAGGTGGTAAATAATGCGCGGCGCAGCGGCCCGGTGACGACTCCTCCCTCAATAGAGCGTCGTTGCAGACGCAGTAAACGATTAGAATTGCCAGTAAAACTAAAACAGCACATAAAACCTTTACAATTTTTTTAATGATTTTCTTTCTCTCTGAAATAGGTCAATTGAATTAAAAATCAGTTGGGGTGTCTGAGGTTTTGCGCATTTAACGTTACACGTTGTATAAACAGACAAGTAAAACAGAGCAGCAAAATAGGTACAAAGGTGATGCTGCTGGTGGTGGGATATTTGTTTAACTTGAAATAATATTAATTTGAAACATAAGTTTGAATAGACGATAATGATCGTATGAATTTGGCATTGCTTCGGCTTTTCCTTGAAACCACCTGCGCTCTCTATTGTTATCTTACAAAGCCCAGACCGCTCTCTTGAATATAATATGAGAAATCGATGCTTTGCTTAGGATGAACATTTTTTTTTACTGGGACTATAGTATTTCAAGAAGAAACCAAAAATATACAACTGTGATGTGAATCTCGAAAGTTTACGTCAGTACCTACCAAGATACTCTTCGATATAATGAGCCATTATCACCTTTAAAGATAAAGATAATTTATTTGTCAAACATGCGTTTACATAAACTGACTATTCAGACATGCAAGGTATTGAACTAATAGATGTTGTGTGCGTCCATGCTTTGCCAATAACGGCGTACAAACTTTGTAGGTAAAAACAAAATTACATTTAATTGAAGGTAGGGGGTAGGGGGGTAGGGGTTTTAGGTGTTCATTTGTATATTATTGTACACTGAGTAGACAGAAAATCCTAAGATTAATACAGTCAAGGTTATGAATTGTTAAGCAAATTGACAACCTATGTCAATTTAAAAAGATTAACAAAAATAGGTTTATTTGTCTCAGAAACACGTGCATACAAAATGATAATTAACTCGAGTAGGTAATCGAAAAATAAATCGCCGTGCCGTATTATAGCTGTTTAGCCGTTTCATACAACTGTCAAACAATATAGTTGTGATTTGAACATACGGACAATTTAAGTAGATAGTTACATAATACGTTAGTCGCATTCGTCAAGTCACATTCGTGCTAGCTGGATATTTTTAGAAGCAGGCGGTCATTAACCTCTGCCCTAAGACATACCTACTTCTCAAATGGAAAAAAAAAAACATTCCAACAAAAAAATATATTTGTGATTTGAAGATACGGACAGTTTAAGTAGGTAGTTACATAATACCTATTAAGTATTCTGTGATAATACGTTAGTAAAAGTCACATTTGTGCTAGGTGGATATTTTTAGAAGCTGGCGGTCATTAACCTCTGCCATAAGACACACTTCTCAAATGAAAAAAAAAACATTAATAATGAAGCAGTAATAATATTGTGTGTGACTCTTGCAATGTTTTTAAACAACGGAACGGAAGTTCCATAACATCCTTTGGAAACCCAAAGGATGTTATAGAACTTCCGTTTTATTCCGCTTCGACGCGTTTTGCAATATCCTCTGAACCCAAACGGCTGCTAATTAAGACCCACCCACACATATCCTTAGAAACAATGTTGCCTTACACAGCACAATAATAATAAATAGGTGTCTGAAAATATTAGAGGAATATCGCAAGACAACGTGAGGGAAAAGTATTGAAAATAAATAATATGATACAATTAAGAGGTAGTAAATGACAGGTCCAACCCGCACTTGCCTCGCATGTTGGATTACGGCCCACTACCTCTCACAGAGAGTAGGCCTGTGTCCCAGTAGTGGGAACATTATAGGCTGAGAACCAAATGATAGGATGTCGTTAGTTTGTCTAACTAAGATAAGAACATTTATTTGTCCAAAAACATAAGTTTGGCATACAAGATCATCAAATCAAGTCACAGTCGTGTTTTGCCTCAACAGCGTACAACCTTAAATAGCAGTGGCGTGCATTGCATATAGGCATATAAGCAGTGCCTACCTCGATATATCAACATAAGCCTGTTAATTACATTTTAGTGTGTGCCCCACAATTAAGAAACTCACTAAATTATCATACCTTACATTAAACAAAATCTTCATACAAACACGCGCGGCAGTAGGCAGTCGCCGGACGGCCTACTCGACTTCCGTACTATTCGCTCATTGTCATTGGTCTTTATGCATTCAAGTTAATACTACAAAACTAAAAATACGTACGTCTCATGCGTAATACCATGACGTTCGACCTTCGAAATTTATCACCCTTAAGTAGGCATGCCTACTCAAATAACCACACTTTTGACCTCACTTTTTTTTCTGATTAGTACCGCGTTTGCCTAAACTAGACCCGGCCTAGTGCCTACCTATTCTGAAAACCAATGCACGCCACTGATAAATAGGTAAACACCAAATAAGTAATTATACATTTATCTAGTAATTTAAGCAATTAAAACAACCCAATTTGACTAACACAGGTTTACTAAGAATCTTTGTACTACCGGAGACTTTTAGATGGTATCGGTTTTATATTATGCCAAGAAAAGCGGTAACCGCACATAATGGCCGCAGTAGCAACTGTCATGAAAATGTTGACAGCGGCAAAGATTTAAAACGTTAGATACCGCGTCAAAAGGTCGTCGCGTTTCTGTTTCGTTTTGACACACAATAACGCAGTTACTTGACTTGATTGTCATGTAAACGCTATATCATAAATTCATAACCACTGAAATACCCCGCACCTCGCAGTGACATCTCTTAGAATTTCCCAGAACATTTTTTTCGGCGCGCCACGGGGCGCCTCGCCACTTCACGATCCGTACACAAAAAAATTCTATGGAGCGGTAGTAACCTAATGATTGTTTCTTCAAGTGGACAGAACAGGGTAAATTACACAGCTAGTTTCATAACTCTAAATGGATTTTACATGTTACATAGAGCGACTGGACCTTCACAAACCAGTTACTGGGTAATACGAAACCCAGCTCACTTTTCTCAGTATGGACTGTTTTTCGCGTGACTAAGTATGGTGAGGGAAAATCTAGCGATTTAAATCTTTGGGCAGCGGGGTTTGACTTTTTGGTGTCAAAAAAGCTCCCTAGGAAAACACGCCAACTTACATAAACACTGTTTCAGTGACGTCATTCATCCATAAATTGTGGACGTTAATGTTGACATTTACTCATATTAGATGTACAGACATCAAGCTACTAAAATCTGTCAAATTTCTTTAATAGATTTTCAACTTTATCGCTGAAAAATAAAGTTCAAAGTTGATTGAGAAAATTTTACAGTTTCTGGTAGCTTGATGTGCTGGCGTCTAAACATCAAATAAGAGCCACCACAGACAATTTTTGAACAGTGTTTCGTAATAGAAACGAATCCTACTTGCCTAAAGAAACTTTCGGGATATGAAAATCTTGACCGTATATGATGCAAATGGCCACATTAAAAAAGATGTGACGATTAAACAAATAATTAAGGCTTAATGTAACAAAGTTCAAAAGAAAAAAACGTTTTTGTACTAGCTATTGT
Source organism: Amphipoea oculea (assembly GCA_945859645.1). NCBI lineage: Eukaryota > Metazoa > Arthropoda > Insecta > Lepidoptera > Noctuidae > Amphipoea > Amphipoea oculea. The sequence continues at coordinate 3,826,213 of OX243881.1, read as the reverse complement.
GCTTCCATATAAAATCTAGTTCCATGTTTATCAGCTCTGAAAGTTCCTTCCTGCATCCGACAGAATTCCGAACGACAAAGTGCGGCACATCGATAACGTACGTCATCAAGAGATATCTAGCTAAGCTGGAAAATAATGGCTTCCTATGTGTTTGCCAAACTGGATATACAATATGCGTAAAATATTTGTGCGGACTGCAGTTTTGAATCTGGTTGCATTTTAGATTTATGCACTCACGAAATTGAAACATTTCGGAGTCACTTTAAGTTTTTAGAGAATGGGAACTAACCTGCATGTTTAAATTGTTTATTTATTAGACTTATACACCTGTTTTTTTTTTGGAACGAAAATTATTGCAAGTCAAGTGATCGGATCGGCTGTTGATAATCCAGTCAACCAATGACAGCAGCTTACGACGGCTTGGCAATTTGTTCGACAATTTTTACGTTGATTTTCGTTCTAGAAGCCGGGCCGGGATTTTCTTTTATTATTTTTGGTCTTGGCGTATCTGGTGAGTTATCTGTATACACTCTGGCTTACAAGATTTGCAGGCTAATCTCGACAAATTCCTTCAAGTTATTTATTTTTATTTTTTTGTTAGTCTGCGCTGTCCCACTCCTCGGTAAAGGCCTCCCTCCACTCCTTCCATCTTTCGCGAGCCCGCGCGTCTTCCTTCCAGTTTTAACGGAATCTATCCAGCTCGTCCCGCCGTCTCCTACGTGGTCTACCGCGACCCCGCCTCACTGTCTCAGGGCATCAATTCTGCGCTATTTGGGCCCACAGTTTGTCCGGCATGTGGCAGACATGTCCTGCCCGGTCCCATTTAAGTTGAGCAGCCTTTTGAGCCACGTCAACTAGTTATAATCCCAACTAAACTACTCCATGAGGGCAACGAATACCAACATAGCTCATAATCTCTGCTCCGAATAGCAGAATAGCTATTAAAACATGGGTAAATAATTAACAAAAAAAAAAAAAATTAAAGGCGGTACGAAATTCGCCGGGTTTGGGAAAAAAAATACATTTACGTCAAAGTTTCTCCAAATGAGCGATATATTCTCCTACCCACTTCCACTTGACCTGGTTTTCGTATGTCGATTAAAAACTTTAGTCCATCGCCTAATAATTATTGCTGTTTTTGAGCCTACCTATACAAGAAATGTAATCGCACCCTACTATCAATTTCCTACCAGCCATCAATTACAATTTAACCCTTCACAAAATATGACCACCACTTTCGTAATAATTACACAAAATTCTACACCAACGTCGTCTTTAAGCTTACAAAAGCCCATCTTACCAAACTGGATACTTTATTAGACAAATTGCTTGGTATCGAATACGATGTTAAATTTATCAGGGGCATCCATCATGGAGTGGAGCGATTAATTTCCGTGCAACCCCTCCCTAGGGTGACATTTTAAACCAGCGGTACGGCCCATATTTGGGCTAACCGCTTTTGTTGGATTAAGTGGTTCGTCTTTGATTTGAGAAAAAGTCCCTGTAAATCTAAAAATCCGCTAAGGGCTCGTACACATAGCGATCCATTTTACAGGTCCGTTATTTGATGGCGACATGGAAACTTTTTCTTTTCTTTTCCTTTTTACTATGTCTCAACATTGTAGATAGTAACCCATGGGAAGTTGCGAGGTAACCCCATCACAAGTATCCTTATAACTTACCGGGGCTGCCTCAATTTTGTGCTGTAGAACAATTGTATGAGAAACAATAAAAACTTTTTTTTTTTTTTTATGTATTTGTATGAGCGAGTTCACACACAAAACAGTATTCCGGATTCAGTAATAATGTCATTCCGGCCAATTCTGATCCGTTAAAACGGATCTAGTAAAAACGGACCTATACAGGCTGAAATTGAACACAGATTTCAGGTTTGGTCCCATAATAAAAGTTGTTCATAATGATGAGTGCAATCTCCCATTTCGATTTGTCGCATGTTTTCAATTTCACCCTGTATGTGTACGAGCCCTAAGGTAGCCTGTGACATTCAAAATTGCTTAGGTTTTTACGATTTGCAGGTCAGTGTCAGGTTGTATATTGATTAAATTATAATTCGCGACCGTAACAAATATGGCTTTACAGAATTATAATCATTAAAATCAGCAATACAAGTCCTTGAATTAGAATTGGCCTCAAATGTCATGATTTAATTAAATAGTCATTCAATAGGGTAATAAATAAACTTGGAGTTTATTGATGTTTTTTTTTATGATTTTAACCTGAAAATCACCAATGAGAGTTTTCCATCCTCCGTTAATTTACCCCTGGATACTATTACAGTTGGTTAACCGGATACTATTACTGTTGGTTATCCGGATACTTTTTTTATTACTTTTGGTTATCCGGATACTATTACTTCTGGTTATCCGGGTACTATTACTGTTGGTTATCCAGATACTATGACTGTTAGGTAACCGGATAATATTACGAACATTCAGTTAGGAAGAAATGTTGTTTAAAGCAATAAAATTGAGTGTTTGGCCAGACTGGCAGCGGGGGCGCGGGGCGGGCGCAGCTTATTTGGGGAGTTTATTTTCAGTTTCAGTTAATTTTAGGGGTTTAAGCTTAAATGACCGTAAACTAAAATTTATTTTCGCACAAAAAAGAATGCTCGTTAGCATTTATAAATTCTATTGCTCACTACGCGTTGGCAATTCCAGACAATTCAGTGAAAGTTCCCCAATTTTATTTCAACTCATTACAACATTTCTAAAATTAATTTAGATGTCATTGCCTTAGGACCCATTATCTTCGATATTCTTTTTATATTCTGTTGGTGATTATAAATTTAGACTTCAAATAAAATTGCTATCAGCAAAACTTTGTTAATTAAAGTATTGCAAAAAAAAAATTTTTTGAAGTGAAAACTTCTTTAGCGGCGTTGAGCACTTTTTGTAATGGGTAAAAAATGTTAAACTCGCGTCAGGACACGTGACCGTCAGGAGAGATTTTCCCCCCCCCCCCCCCCTCTTTCTACGGCGGCGCCAACCGAAGTGAACCAAGTTTAGTGACACACGACAATGGATGGATGGATTGGATGGAGTGGAAGTGGAAGCGGAAGTGGAAGCGGAAGTGGAAGTCGAAGTCGAAGTCGAAGTCAAAGTCGAAGTCGAAGTCGAAGTCGAAGTCGAAGTCGAAGTCGAAGTCGAAGTCAAAGTCAAAGTCAAAGTCAAAGTCAAAGTCAAAGTCAAAGTCAAAGTCAAAGTCAAAGTCAAAGTCAACGTCAAAGTCAAAGTCAAAGTCAAAGTCAAAGTCAAAGTCAGAGTCGGAGTCGGAGTCGAAGTCGAAGTCGAAGTCGAAGTCGAAGTGGAAGTGGACGTGGACACACTGCTGTGTATTCGTAACATTCGTGTATATAAAGTGTTTAAAATATGGAAATTGAACAAAGTGCATCTATTAATGAAAAAAGGAACGCAGAAATAGTGAAAAAAAATGAGTTATATTAATTCAATTAATAATTGATTTATTTCAACGTTAATATTCAAGTTTTCACTTCTGCCGGCACTCCCGGAGTGCAACCCGTCTTTTTTTTTTACATTTATTTATTGACTTGTATTCAGTCTTCTTTACATATTTACATAATTATTTAAAAAACCCCGAGAGCTTTCAGCTCGAACTTCAGAATCGTTTCGAGTGCCTGGGGAGCTCCGTGGACGAATATAACGATGGGTTCGTGGAAGCTGTCCATACGGTCGGGTCTAAGATCTTCAAGACCCGTCGTACGAATACGAAAAAGAAGCTCTCTGATCCTACTTTGCGGCTCATGAAGGAGAGGCGCGAGATGATCCTGCAATCTTCAGATGATGTTCTAAAGTACCGGCGGCTCAACAGACAGATCTCTAAGTCCTTGAAAAGCGACCTTCGCCGCTTCAATACAGACCGTATTGAGGAAGCGATAGAGCAAAATAGAGGCTCCAAGGTTTTTGCTGGAGATCTGTCTATTGGGCAGAGCCAGCTTATGAAACTGAAGACTGATGATGGCAGGATCGTATCCGCCAAACCTGAGCTGTTGAGAGAGATCGAGAGGTTCTATGGACAGTTATACACGTCAACAAGCAACCCCGTTACGAGTCTGGCAAACGACCCAAGAGCTAGATTGACCCGACACTATACCGAAGACATCCCGGACGTCAGCCTGTACGAGATTAGGATGGCTCTGAAGCAGCTTAAAAACAACAAGGCACCGGGTGATGACGGAATTACGGCCGAGCTCCTGAAGGCCGGCGGAAAACCCGTTCTTAAGGCCCTTCAGAGGCTGTTTGATTCCGTCATACTCGAGGGTAAAACACCACAGGCATGGAACAGAGGTGTGGTGATACTTTTCTTTAAGAAGGGTGACAATGCCCTTCTTAAGAATTATAGGCCCATCTCACTTCTGAGCCATGTCTACAAGCTGTTTTCGAGAGTCATCACGAACCGTCTCGCGCGCAGGTTTGACGACTTCCAGCCTCCCGAACAAGCCGGATTCCGTAAAGGCTTTAGCACCGTAGACCACATACATACGCTGCGACAGGTTATACAGAAGACCGAAGAGTATAACCTGCCTCTCTGCTTAGCGTTTGTGGACTACGAGAAAGCCTTTGATTCGATCGAGACATGGGCTGTACTGCAGTCTCTTCAACGGTGCCAGATCGACTATCGGTACATCGAGGTGCTGAAGTGTCTGTACGAAAACGCCACTATGTCAGTCCGACTCCAGGACCAGACCTCGAAACCTATCCTTCTGCAGCGAGGTGTGAGACAGGGAGACGTTATCTCTCCGAAACTGTTCACCGCTGCTCTGGAGGATGTCTTCAAGGTTCTGGACTGGAAAGGAGCTGGCATTAATATCAATGGCGAGTACATAACTCACCTTCGGTTTGCCGACGATATAGTAGTCATGGCTGAGACTATGGAGGACCTCAGTACAATGCTCGATGACCTCAGTAGAGCCTCTGAAAGAGTGGGTCTGAAAATGAACATGGACAAAACGAAGGTCATGTCAAATGCCCATGTAACACCCACTCTCATGAAGATCGGAGACGCTACACTCGAAGTCGTGGACGAGTATATTTACCTAGGACAAACTGTCCAGTTAGGTAGGTCCAACTTCGAGAAAGAGGTCAACCGTCGAATCCGACTCGGCTGGGCAGCGTTCGGGAAGCTTCGCAATATCTTCTCGTCCCACATACCGCAGTGTCTCAAGACGAAAGTCTTTGACCAGTGCGTGTTGCCAGTGATGACATATGGCACTGAAACGTGGTCGCTCACAATGGGCCTTATTAGAAGGCTGAAAGTCACCCAAAGGGCAATGGAGAGGGCTATGCTTGGAGTTTCCCTGCGGGATCGAATCAGAAATGAAGAGATCCGCAGGAGAACCAAGGTAACCGACGTAGCCCGAAGAATTGCCAAACTTAAGTGGCAGTGGGCAGGGCACATTGCTCGCAGAACAGATGGCCGATGGGGCCGAAAGGTTCTGGAGTGGCGACCGCGTACCGGAAGGCGTAGCGTTGGAAGGCCTCCCACAAGGTGGACCGACGACCTTGTGAAGGCCGCAGGAACTCGTTGGATGCGAGAAGCACAAAACCGGTCGAAGTGGAGGTGCTTGGGGGAGGCCTATGTCCAGCAGTGGACGTCTTTCGGCTGAAATGATGATGATGATGATGATTTAAAAAGCTAACAATCTTAAAATAATAATATGTACAAGTATATAAAAAGGGGAGGGAAAATAATCAAAGGGCATCGAAAAATTCGTCCGCATCACTGTCAACGGGAAACGTGCCCAAAAGGCTGGCAGCATTGCCACGTTGTATGGCAATGCTGATTTTTTGGCCAAAATATAGGCCAGCCCTCTGGTCACTTGAAGAGTCGACCAACCGCTTGGCGATGTCTTGAAATACTAAGTGGGCACTCGGGCCCCATGGCCCTAGTGTTTCAACCCCAAACGGCTCAAATATGTAAGTTCCAAAAAGATTGGAGTATTTGCGCCGTTTATTAAAATTAATAAAAAAAATAATAATATTGTAGTTAGCATTGAATTGTCTAATTTGTACGCGCTGTATGTGTGTAGTATAGTTGTGATGATAAAGATGGTTCCAACACCATTATAAATTACTACGAAATGTTGGGTATTTTTAATAATTTTTACCTTATAATATACAGGGTGAAATTGAATAGATGCGACAAATTTAAATATACAATAATACGTGTTTTCAAGAAAATGTAGAACATATCAAATGTAAAATTAAAAAATAATTGATCAGTGTTACGAAAAGCGTTAAAATAATTAAAGTATCAAAGAATTTCGCGTACTACCGTTTTCGTGTAGCACGATTTAGGTACATTATCGCTATGAATGAATCGCGCCGCCCCCGTCCGCCCGCGCATCTCTTTTCCGCGCGCACGATTAAATAAAAGTTTTGTGAAACCAAATTTTCCTTCATACTTTTGTCGGCTTAGGACGATCAAAAAACAATAAAAGTAATAGTGAAAAAATGTTTTAGTATGAGGTATAACCTGAATAATGTTTGTTACAACAACAAATCAATTATCGTATTTTTGGCGTATTTAAAAAGTTGGAATCACAGTATTTACAATAATTATTATGAAATCAGTACACTTACGTGTATTTTAGTAATTGTTCAAAATGTCCACCTCCGTTTTGTAAACACAATTGAGCACGGCGCCGCAAAAAGTCTGTGATTTTACAGTTTCGAATGCACTAATGATTTTGTTTTTTAGTTCGTCTAAAGTTTCGGATTCGCGTTCGTAAACGAGTCTTTTAATTTCTCCCAACAAATAAAAGTCCAACGGTGTTAGGTTAATCGAAATCTTCGCTGCGTTTCACGTAGATTCTTTATTTCGTCTCGTCCTAGGCATTGTTATGACACAAACACAAGACAACAACACAAATTATTCGCAATACGTAAAGTAGGATTTGCGGAATGCGCGCGCGACCATGACCTACAAACGTTTTAGGACGACTAATGAACGAAGGAAGGGTGGTGGGCGGCGGGGCGGTCGCCGGGAATTTCCTTAGTCTGAGCCGGGAAGGAATGTCATGCGAGGTTTGGCAACGTCGCATACTTACACTAGAAAATAGGCAAAATTAGGTAAATGACCGCTATGAACGGCAACGTTTAATGACATGAGTACTCCACGACGATTATTGAGCACTGCGATGAGATTTTTTGATACTTTAATTTTTCTTATTTATTTTGCATATTAATTATTTTGCTGGAATACCGATAATTCGTATTTAAATAAAGATAATAACATCAGTGGACCTTTTGAAAACGATAATCACGTAATTTTTTTTAACGATTTAGATTGTAGAAAAAACAGTTTATAATTACTATGTTACTGTAACTGAAGCTCCCATTTCTTTTTGTCGCATTAATTCAAATTCACCCTGTATACTTGAGGAACATGAGGAGGAGCCTGTGGCTTAGTAATAATAGTCGCACGGGTCGATCGATCAAGTTAAGCTACACTTGCCGCGGTTGGTCCGTGGAAGGGTGACCATCTTTACACACCGCTCCATGCCTCGGAATGTACGTTAAGCCATTGGATCCGACTGTTCATTTGTGAATCTTTGACAGTCGTTACACTGAAAGTCTGACAAAGGGTATCGTATTACCCAGTAACTGGGTTATGGGGGTCAGATAGGGAGTCGCTCCATGTAAAATACTGGTAGTCAGCTGCATCCAGTTAGACTAGAATCCGACCACAATATAGTTGGGAAAAGGCTAGGCAGATTATGAGGACCTTATATAGGGTGTCCCTGGAAGTATGGATCAAATCGAATAGGGGCGTGGGCACGGTCATTTCCAAACTTTTTAACCCTGAGAATGTCGGTGAATTTCTTCGGTTCAAAAGTTATGACGAATTTTTATTTTATTTTCAATCATTTCGCATAGTGCTCAAAGAAAATAATCATAAAAAATACTGTCAGGGCTATCTAAAAAACGTGAATTGATAGCCCCGATAGTTTTTTGTTACGATTTTTAACCGACTTCAAAAAAAGGAGGTTCTCAATTCGTCGGAATCTTTTTTTTATGTATGTACCCCGATTTCTCGAAGACGCCTGGACCGATTTGGAAAATTTTTGTATACTTCCCAAATGGTCCCATGAAAATTTTATCGAAATCGGACAATCGGTTTTAGAAAAAAGTGAAACATAAATACTTTTTTACAAAAAAAAAAAACAACTGACTTCAAAAAAAAACACTACAAAGTGATAAATAACTTTAATTTCGAAAGTCGGTGTCAAAAAACGAAAATGCGGAATCAACGACACCGACTTCCGAAATGAAAGTTATTTATCACTGTAGTGTTTTTTTTTTATGTCGGTTGTTTTTTTTTTTGTAAAAAAGTTTTTTTTAAAACGATTCGGTTTCTCTTCACTTTTTTTTTTTAACGTTTCGAAAAAAACTTGCCCACGCCCCTATTCGATTTGATCCATACTTCCATGGACACCCTGTATATAAAAATACCATAAGAATTCTGTATAAGTCGATACAATCAAAACAACTTCAAAGATCCACATTTTAATTTCCCAAAATTGTGTACATCATTTTCCCGCTTATTGTGCCTACGTTTATTTACAAATGGGGGATAAGAGCTGGATATTGCGTAAGAATTTACGCAATATCGAGCACTTATGTTTACTGACATAGCTAGCGAGTGACGTCATAGACTATTAAATCTTTAGAAGGGAAACTATCCTTTGGTATATACGCTACCGACATGCTGTCATGCTGCCTTGTCCCACGCTCGTCCAAGCTAAAAAATAGGGTTGTCAAAATTTACGATTCATGTAAGTAAGGTCCAGCCGCGCGAAATTTGCCAAAAATGTAAACAGCAATTACAATAATGGCCGCTCGAAATTGAATAAAATCGATATACAAGAACATTTATTTCAAGTAATGTTTGTTACATTACTTGAAATAAATGATCTTGAATATCGATTTTATTTAACTTCGAGCGGCCATTGTTGTTTACAACTTTGGCAAATTTAGCTCGGCTGGACCTTACAAAAGATCGCAAGTATCGAATGACAGTCGCATAGACTAGGGAAGCACGGCACAAAAGGATGGACGCTTCTAATCAGCAGTGGGTGAAACAAGGATGTTCAATGATAATAAGATTAAAATTTCCGTTAAGTTTCAAATGTGTTGGCCGGTCCAACTAGCCTGAATGAGTAGACATTTAGAAAGCCTCAGATTCTGTTCTGTACAGACGCCAGCACATCAAGCTACCCGATTTTTTTTTTGTTAGCCTAAATTTTTTTTAATGTTTTTTTTTTATATTCTATAATTTTGTAATTTTTTCTTTGTGCCTAGTACCTACTATGATCCTGTGTTGGTCGAAATAAACGATTAATTATATCACTAGCTGCGCCCCGCGGTTTCACCCGCGTGAACGTCGATGCCGTGGGAATATCGGGATAAAGAGTAGCCTATATGTTAATGCAGGGTGCCAGCTACCTTCATATAAAATTTTATCAAAATTGGTCCAGCAGTTTGAGCGTGAAGAAGTAACAAACATATAAACACACACACACTCACAAACTTTCGCCTTTATGATATTAGTGTGATGTGATAGTGTGAATATTATACTGTCCCACTGCTGGGCAAAGGCCTCCCTCAAATCCTTCCAGGAACTCTTTTCCCGCGCCACCTCGAACCAGCTCTCGTGGTACGCGTCCAGGTCATCTCGCCATCTCTTTCTGGGTCGGCCTCTCAGCTACCCGAATATGTAATTTTTTTCCAATCAACTTTGAACCTTATAATTTAGCGATAAAGTTAAAAATGTATTATAGAAATTTGACATATTGTAGTAACTTGATGTGCTTGCGTCTGCACATATTTAATCTGTGGTACCATCCACCAACGAGAAACGAAGTAACACACATAGCCCTTGTGAATAATGTGGTGTAAATTCAATTTAACATTATTTTGTACGGATAATGGAATCCAGAGCTGCATTGTTCGGTTCTGGCTTTAATTTTAAATGTGTTACGTTAAAAGACTTTTGATATCGATGTTATTTACTGCCTGATGACTTGGGTTGTGGCTTTGAGACAGACCCATTACGGTCCGCCATGTTTAATGTTGATTTAAAACCACATTTTCCCCGGATTGAGAATCCATTTTTTTTATTGAAAATCCATCAAAATTTACTTACATCTATTAAGGGTGTCCCTGGAAGTAAGGATCAAATTGAATAGGGGCGTGGGCAAGGTCATTGCCAAACTTTTTAACCCTGAGAATGTCAGTGAATTTTTTTACGGTTCAAAAGTTATGACCAATTTTAATTTTTTTTTCAATCACTTCGCTTATTGTTCTAAGAAATTAATCATAAAAAAATACTATCAAGGCTATCTAAAAAAAAAAAATTAATAGCCCTGATAGTTTTCACGAATTCGATCTTTCTTCTCTTTTTTTTTGTTAGTATTTTTTTTGTATTTTTTTTAGTATTTTTATTTTTGCTAAATATTTGGAAATGACCTTGCCCACGTCCCTATTCGATTTGATCCATACTTCCAGGGACATCCTGTATATATAAAATACAAAGTCCTGACTGATTGATCAACGCACAGCCTAAACCGCTGGTCCTAGAGACATGAATTTTGGAGAGTGTGTTCTTTGTGAAGAGCAGGTATTCATTAAAAAAAGGTTTTTCCAAATTCCATCCCTAAGAGGGCGTATGGGGGGAGGGGCAGAAGCTAGTTAAATTATACCTTATATATAAAATTATACTAATTATATTAAATTATACTATAATTATACCTCGAGATTAGTATTGTACATATGATAATTATGATAGAACTTCACTTACAGGTAAGTTCGTTTAATCACTAAATATATGACACAAAAACATGCAGGGTGACAGATAATGATAATCGACGAATAATTTCTACACCAGGGGTACGCAGGGCTTACGGTGGAGGTCTGCCCCGCATGGGCGGAGCACCGCCGTGCCCTCGTAGAGGCGATCGACAGCGGCGGCGACCTCTCGCGTCCGGCCCTGGTTCAAGCCATGGTCCGGGGCGAGAGGGAGTGGGAGGCGGTCACCTCCTTCTGCGAAGCAGTCATGCTAGCGAAGGAGGTGGCTGAACGGCTGAGGGAGAGAGCCTCACACCCCATCCGCCGCGGGAGACGCTCCGGGCGTCGGGAGCCGCGTGACGACTCCCAGCCACCGTAGGCGCGGGCCTGCGGGCGGAGAGTAATGGGTAGCTCACCGTCCGATCAGGACCAGGCCCGTGCCGGACGGCGCGTACGTGTTCCACGCGCGCCTCAAAGAGATGTCAGCATAAAGGAAGGGGCCTGCCAGGGCCGAAGCCTGCCGGGGGTGCGGGATTGTCCGAAAGGGTTACCGCTACCCCGGAACATAAAGGGCTAAGGAAGGAACACGGATGGGTTTTAGTCAGTAAGAGTCTGACACTCCCTTCGCTCCACCCAGAGCGGGAGGGGTCATTTGATGATTTCCCATCCATAAAAAAAAAAAAATAAAAAAAAAAAAAAGGGGTACGCAGGGCTAGAATCATAATAAAGGTCGTAGCACACGTATCAAACCGGAAAGGGATCGGCACCGTATCAACTCGAGCCGTTCAGTATTCTTTGTATAAAACTCCCTACTGCAACGCACACTAATCGGAATCGTAACGTAATCGCCTCGCCTCGGGACAAGCTCACAAACCGCGCAGTGCGTTACGGCTCGTTGTTCCCGCGCTTACGTCTCTCCGTACCCGAGCTTACGTCTCTTCGTGCAGCCTTGCCCCTCTCACCCCTCCGGCCTGCTTGCTGCACCTTCAACCAGCGGTCGGCGAGCCGTAAGCGCGGCGTCGCCTAGCCGTAGCCGAGTCGACGTATCGGAGCTTCTGATCCGCTTTGGTTACGTGCTTACGTTAGCTTGACGCCTGTTTGACGGCGACGCGAAAGGCGATACGGTGCCGATCCCTTTTTTTTATTGCTGAATGGGCCCGCTCTTGACCTCGATCATGCCTGATGGAAAGCGTTGGATGAGGTCTATGATGGAACGAGCGTGCCCAAAAGATGCCTAAGGCACTGGAACTCCCACGCATCGACGAAACACAGCAGGCTGCTTGACGCCGGACTCCGGTGGGAGGGTGGTCGCAAACCAGGCGGGCGTTAGCCCTACCACCGCAAGGGAAGAATTGGCCAGTCAAATAAGGTGTTGGGTGTGGCTGTCCAGGATCCGCCGAGCGCTCGGTTCAGTTGAGTAACTGGTGGAACAAACTGCGCTACACGAGGAGCTTTCCAATTTGATACGTGTGCTGACCTTTAAATGCTGAATTCATGGTTGCAGTTTTCGTGTCAATGTCCCTGCTACGCTATGTATTATATTACTAGCTTCTGTCCGTGACTTCGTCCGCGTGTTTCTTGTTCTTCCAACGCAACGCTAGCCCGCGCTATTACTTCATTTTCGCTTAGCGTTCATTCTGACTTTTTTGTGCTCGGTTCCCATGTGTCCTCAATCAATCAACTCAGCCTATCGCAGTCCACTGCTGGACATAGGCCTCTCCCAGACTGCGCCACAGCACCCTGTCCTCCGCCTTCCGCATCCAGTCTACCCCAGCCACCTTCTTTATGTGTCCTCGCTTGATGCTATATAGCCTATAGCCTTCCTCAAGAATTGGGCTATCAAATGCAAAACATGGTAGTTCAAGAGATCAGCGCGCGTTCAAACAAACTTAACAAGATCAGTCGGTCTTGTTCAGATGTACAAGTTTATTAAAAAATGAAGAGCTAATAGAGCATCAAAATTCGTCCGCAAGTAAAATTAACTTTTAGTATCATATTCTGCTGACTGGCTGCGCCCCGCGGTATCACCCGCATTAGTTTCGATACCGTGGGAATATAGGGATAAAAAGTAGCCTATATGTTATTCCAGGGTGTCAGCTACCTCCGTACAAAATTTTATCGAAATTGGTCCAGGCGTTAGAGCGTGAAGAAGTAACAAACATATAAACACACATAGTCACAAACTTTCGCCTTTATAATATTAGTGTGATTATATCCATTCACATTTTTTTACCAGATCGATTACCAAGTTTGGCAGATTCATAATTCATCTTCCTAATCTCCATAATCCGCCGAGCGTTTACCCCACTATATTGGAGTCGGCTTCTAGTCTAACCAAATGCAGCTGAATGCCAGTTGCTGTCGCTTATCGACGTTTACCTGATACCCTCTAGTTTATCTAATAACGGTTTAGTCACTGTTCAGGTAGAAGACACAGACAGTCACTAGGATTTTGTTACTAAACCACTCAGCAGTTGGCCGCAGAAGCCACTCAAGGCCATGCCACCACCAGTATTTTACATGGAATTACTGCCTATCTGACCTCCACAACCCAGTTACTGGGTAACACGATACCCCTTGGTAAGACTGGTTGTCAGATTTTAGGGCTTCTGACGACCCGTAACGACTGCCAAAGATCCACGAATGACAGCAGGGACCAATGGCTTAACGTGCTTTCCGAGGCACGGAGGGATCTTGGTATATGAAGATGGTCACCCATCCACGGACCAACAGCGGGAAGCGTAGTTTAACCTGATCGATCGACCCGTGCGGCTGTTATTACTTAGCTACAAGCCCCTCCATTCATCTTCCTAATATAACCTTTTAATCAGTTTACCAACACACACACAAGTAGAAAGAATGTAAACTATATCTGGTTTACAAACCACAAGCTTGAAATAAACCGCTCTATTTCTGGAACGCAGACGAAATAACTTAGTTGTGGGCGGTCAAAGGATTATGCCCCACATGCCACAAGGAGGAAGTGCTGACATTTCCGTGTTTCAATCAAATTATTCTATTTTAACTGACGTGTTGTTTGTCGGGAGTGCTCGGCTAGTTCCGCAATCGACGACACTGAAGTTTTGCCACATCTAACCGGCACCCTAATTGCGTAATCATTTTGAAGGATATTGCTAATCCATTGCTTCATATGTTCGAAAAATTTGTCTGCACAACAACGTAAATAACGCAATGAATGTTGTTGAATTGTCAAAATTAAAGCCATTACTACTGTCACCCTCTTACTAATAAACGTATTATATCATATGAATAGTTACACACCGACTTCTCTCTTTCAGTCGTCAGTAATTTGACTTTCGAAAGAAGAAGACAAAGCGTTGTGTATCTATACAGACGCTATACAACGTTTATTAGTAAGGGGGTTAGTCTGTTGCGAAATTATCACGCAGATTTTCCAGCAGAATAAGGGCTCCGTTTCAATTCGTTACCAGTCGAGGAACCACGACTTATTCTTTCAACAAAGAACTTCTTTAAATATTTTTTTTTTAAATAAGTACCATCTTTTAATTGAATATAACATCCTAAAATATAAAAACAAGTGTATAAAAAAAGGAAAAAAAAGACAGGAGCTCATTGGGCATCAAAAAGTTCGTCCGCATCGCTGTCAATGGGATAAGTGCCCAAAAGGCTGGCAGCATTACCACGTTGGATGGCAATGCTTATTCTTTAGGCTAAAAATAGGCCGGCCCTCTGGTCACGCGAAGAGTCAACTAACCCCTTGGCGATGTCTTGAAAAATTCGATGAGCACTCAGACCCCAAGGCCCTAGAGTTTCAACCCCAAACGGCTCAAACATATAGCTCCCAAAAAGGTTGTTATATTTGCGCCGTTACATAATATTGTAATGAAGTTCTATAATAAAAGAATAAGTAATTTGTTATGGATCAATACGGTCTATTTGTATCAGAGGGGCAGTTCTGGTAATTTTAAGAACGTTCACAGTCTGCTCAATCTGTCGAAAATAGAATAGAATACTCTTTATTATGTACAACATAATATAAATTACAGACATAAATATAGAAACTTTACAATGGGTGACACAATGGGCGGTCAATTATCGCTGAGAGCGATCTTCCCAATTCCCGTAATTAAAAACGTTCAAAATGTAGCCGCAATCTCACCTCAGCGACAATCAATGTCTAAAACTTGTCAAAAGTTTTGGGAGATTATAGGTATTTTTGACAGAATAAGACTGAGGTCAGACTGTGAACGTTCTTAAAATTACGAGAATTGCCCCTCTGAGTATATCGTTTTAATTTCGACTCGATACCTCCACGCGTTCCCGAGATAAAGGGTCTTGACAGACAGACAGACGGACAATAAAATGATCCTATAAGGGTTCAGTTTTTCTTTTTGAGGTACGGAACCCTAAAAAAAGTAACAAAAAGAAAAATGAAACAGAAAGTCCTATACGAAGCCAAAAGGCTCCTATCTCAGCATGGCGCTGCGACAAAATTACATTACATTTAAAAATAAGTACAGCCGCCCAAAGGCCTTCCATCCGCTCGCCCAACTTAGTGAATAAAACAATAATCTAAAGTCTATTCCATATTGATGATATTTCATGTTAAACAAATATCAACTTTAATTTAATGTTAATTAAGTTGATTTCAGAGTGACTAGCACTATTGAAAAAGTTTGAAGTTGTAGCATGTACTGCACTTTATTGTGTTGGAATTAAAGTTATTTTTCCATAAACTTACAACAACAACACAACAACTTACTTTTTGTTTACATTTTTGGCAAATAAGTTGCGAATGCAGATTACGTACCTACCACTTATTTTTCGCTGCAAAAAAATGTCATTGACTCCCAACCACCGCTGTTAGTTTAGGTACCAATAATTTGATTAAAACTGTTTTAACGACAAAGAACTAAGTTGAATGATTGGGGTTTGTTGTAACTTTTGGTTTTGTCAGATCTGTTTTAACTTTTGCCGGAACCAAAAGTTTGCGGACCAAAATAAACATCAAATTAAGTCGCAAGGTCCGTAAATAGGAGACGAAAATATGTCTTAACTTGCTGCGCCCCGCGGTTACACCCGCATAAGTCTCGATCCCGTGGGAATATCGGGATAAAAACTATCCTATGTCCTTTCTCGGGACTCAAAGTATCTCTGTACCAAATTTCATCTAAATCTGCTCATTGGTGCAGGTGTGAAAAGGTAACATACAGACAGACAGAGTTACTTTCGAATTTATAATATTAAGTATGGATTTACATGGCGACCGTACCTTCTACGCCTCATCATAGTTTCAGTAGAAATACGTTCATTGGATAATTACAGATAGCGCCATCCACAAAGACGAGCCCCACTCTTCTTCTTAATCGCTTACAGTACAAGTGTGCAACATTCCACTAGTGTTTTAGTTTTGTCGATACACAGTAATTACTTATTATTTAAAAAAAACTAAAACACTAGCGGAATTAACTAGCGATAACCACTAGTGATTAGTAAGAAGAGTGGGGCGCGTCTTCGTGGATGGCACTTACATACGCCTCCCGCCTCACGGAATGCTATAGCGGTCGATCTTACGTTGCCTGCATCTAGACGCAATACTAGTATTCTAGCGGATTCCTTTTTTTTTATGGATCTTCTTCTTATCGTGTCGATGGCAATCTAAATGTACTCGGCCCAGAATTCGGCCACTTGTTTGGCGCCATCACTAGCGTCCATCAGTTCCTGTAACGTGCAGCTGACAGGACACGCAGGGGATTTTTATGGATGGGAAATCATCAAATGACCATCCCGCTCTGGGTGGAGCGAAGGGAGTGTCAGACTCTTACTCACTAAAACCCATCCGTGTTCCTTCCTTAGCCCTTTATGTTCCGGGGTAGCGGTAACCCTTTCGGACAATCCCGCACCCCCGGCAGGCTTCGGCCCTGGCAGGCCCCTTCCTTTATGCTGACATCTCTTTGAGGCACGCGTGGAACACGTACGCGCCGTCCGGCACGGGCCTGGTCCTGATCGGACGGTGAGCTACCCATTACTCTCCGTCCGCGTCTAGCGGATTCCTGCGACCCTTGCCAGGTCTTCGGCTCATCAATATATCCTAACTTCCTAACTAATCCATACTAATATTAATATTATAAATGCGAATGTGTGTCTGTCAGTCTGTTACCTCTTCACGCTTACACCGCTAAACCGATTTAGATGTAGTTTGGTATAGAGATAGTTTGAGTGCCGGGAAAGGACATAGGATAGTTTTTATAAAAAAATAAGTACTGTTTCCGAGAAAAAGATCAATAATTTCGACGTTCACAATTTGCTTTAGGACGCTAGATGGCGCTATGTGTCTTTTGAATCATGATTGAATTATATTATTATTAAAAGTTTATTAGTGTGTTAATTTTTTTTTTTTTTAATTAGTGAAACATTTTGTGAGTCTAGAGTGTAACGCGAACGAAGACGCAGGCAAAAGCTGGTTTATTATATGGCCCATATTCATAATATTATTTTATTATGATTCATTTCAAGCCTGTTTGACCCTAACTTATAGGTATAACATAACTCACAATTCGAACGATTGGACAGGTCGACATGTGTCGGGTCAGATATTATAAATAATACTAGACTTTACGACCTTCAGATTCTCCTAAGATACATGCTTACCCCCTTATTCATAAAACTTATCAAACCTATTTTAGTTAAAATGGGGTTTGTCTCTTTCTTACACACAGAAATGACAACGTGACAGATAAAGACAAACGTTCTATAAACCTATTTGAGCTAAAATAGAGATAAAATAGGATTATGAATAAGGGGGTTAGTGTTTATATTCCACATCAAAGAGACCTTTCAACCTATAACGTGAACCACACGCGGTGCACGGCGATGCACTTAGTGTTCATATACAGCTCAAACATAGCCATTAGTGCTTGCTATCGACTGCCGTGTTTATACAAGATGGCTGTGTTTCTCTAAGAAATATTATCACAGATGACTTCCAACAATAGTGCCCCCGCCAAGATGAGCGAAAAACAAAAAACAGGGGGGCACTACCTAAAAAAAAAATTCTTGACAGACGGACAACGAAGTGATCGTATAAGGGTTCCGTTTTTCATTTTGAGGTACGGAACCCTAAAAAAATATAGGAAAAAAAATATGAGTGTGAAAGAAGGAAGGAAGGGAACACGGAGATGATGGCTGATAAGAGATGTATAGTCAAACAAGCCAATATTTACTTATATTGTGTGATCTTGACGACAAATATTATCAGATAGGTCATGAAATCAGATATTATTGCCGAGCTGTCCATAGTATAATTTATTTATTTATAGTTAATTAAAACGGTACAGCACCACATTAATTAACATAGAGACAATAATTACGTTGACAATAATATAATATAATTTAAAAATAACATGGAACAGTGGACTCCCTTGCATACATTCTCTCACAGAACTCCAGACATAATAATATACGCATAATTTTAATCCATTCATCCGTAAACACATCACATTCACTCATTCAGGGCATTCATAGTAATATGTTTATGCTTGTGACTGTACGGTGTAACACTTTGACTTTGAGCTTGTCTAACGCAGTAGATATGGAGTCAGTGGCGTGCATTGCATATATCAACATAAGCCTGTCAATTACATTTTAGTGTGTGTGCCCCACAATTAAGAAACTCACTAAATTATTTTCATTTTGAACTTAGTTCCTGCCGGGGGTCCCCCGACCACACGTTTATTTTTCAAAGTCAAAGTCAAAGCATTTATTTCAAATAGGCACATAAAAAGCGCTTTTGAACATCAAAAATTACCTTAAAATAGAATTGATTCTAGTCGCCCCTTCCAAAAGGTAATTTTTTGGTATGGAGAAGAATGGGCAAAAAACTCCACCGTTACTCTTTCAAAACGTTTTACAATATTTTGCATGGGTACATTGATTATATAATAATATGTGAGGACGATGCACCTAAAATAAAATTATTATACCACTATAGGTAAAAGAATTATAAACGAAACCATGACATATAAATTAATTATCTGATAGATACATGGTGCTCACATATTTACAAACATGGTACAAGTATACGATTTTAATTTTTTTTTAAATTACAAGTAATAAGTCAGGTTTATAAGTCAGGTTTTTCTGATTAGTGACCGCGTCTGCCTAGACTAGACCCGGCCTAGTGGCTACCTATTCTGAAAACCAATGCACGCCACTGTATGGAGTTTCAATAGAATAGGAGTAGCGCTCATACTGGTTTCGTTACCTTTGACGTGTGGCCACAAATACCCACAACCACATTCACCCTTTGGGTAACCACGCTACATTCAAACTCAAACTCAAAGCATTTATTCAAATTAAACCATTACAGGCACTTTTGAATTGTCAAAATTAAGTAGTCGGTCAGTTAGTCAGAAAGTTGAAGCTAGTTGCCCATTCCAAAGCGTAGATCTCTATGGAGAAGAACGGGCAAGAAACTCCATGGACACTCTTTTAAATCAAGATATTACAAAATCTTGGGTACATTATTCTTGTTGCTTCTTTATGTGAGAACAATGTAAAAAACACACTAATGAAGAAACAATACAAGAAATAAGATTAAAAATAAGCCTAAAATAAGCCTTGCATTCACAAACACATTACGTACTGACGTCACTCAGCCAAATTGTCCACTGAGGCAAACTGTCGCACCCGCTCTCAGTCTAGATTTAGTGCTAACAACGTGATTGTTATGTAAATCTCAAGATTTCTCTCATTCGGTTAGTGGCCTCAAAGGGGCCTGTTGTTAGATTACGTAGATTAACTACGTGGGCAGATGAGGAATACAGACATTGTTACATACCTCCAGCTGATAATTTGTACGAGTATATTAAAGTGGTTGTTCCATGTTTGGTGGAGGCACACCCCGGACACTCCATACAACGCTCGCAAAATAATTACCTACTACTACTACATTAAAAAATGACGTTTGTATACGTATGAACGTGTGCGTGAAATCACAACACTTACTTAACTTGTTTGTCTGTAATATACTAGCTTTTATTTTTTATGGGTTTAACCGGTTGAATGCCGTAATTACAGACACAATTAAAAAGCCATTGTGTCTCGTGTAGATCTACGTTCGCATACGAAAGGTTAAAGGATATTTGAGTTGTTGTTCCTTCCTTCTTTCATGTTTCGGGAACCGAAAGAAACTCCTGTCTTTATCGTTCCTCGATGAAGATAAGCATCCAAATAATGCACCATCGTGATTAACACAAAATATAAAACTTTAAAAAAATAATGTGTTCGTGTCAGCAGTAAGTAGGTACCTACAGCGCTGCAGTTCTTGTTTGCGAGCGCCCTTGTTAAAGAACCGGAGACGAATATGCCGAAGTGCGGGGTGAGGTGCGGTAACTGATGTTAGTGCAGGGAAGAGAGTGTCCTTTCTGTACGTAGAACTTTAAGTATTCTGTGCTGGAGGTCTACGTAACAAGGTTGCTTGTAAGTTAATGTTCAGTTTTGACTCGGTATCTCACCCTTGTGCCCGTTTTCATTGACACTAGGCGACATCTAAATAAAACATGACCACCGTACCACCGTACAATATTTAACACTTCACTACATATATAAAAAAATTACGTTTGTTGTATTTGAGCCCCACTAATTTATTTTATTTTAATTTAATTATTTATTTTTAAAGTGAATATACAACTAAGTACCTATTCTGTAAATGTTGCTGTTTTTAATATCGAGCAAAAAACGACCAATCAAGCGCTTCCAACGATATTCGTCCAATTATGACAAGTGATTTAGAAGTTATAAGGGAACAGATGAACATACATACATACCTACATACCGGTCAAAATCATAATCCTCCTTTTTGCTTCGCCGTAGTCGGATAAAAAAACCTCAACGGCTCGAAAAATTTGTCTGCTCCACAACAGAATGCTAATACGCCGTAACGTAAATGTTTTGAACGGTCAAAATGAAAGACATTGCCATTGTATGTTACGCAATTACCCCATTGTGATAAAACAAAATGACCTGTGTATTCTCTGCGCTATGTTTAACACTAAGGCCCGGACTCCACTGAAGCGGAGCTGAGCGGTGCGGAGCGGAGACGTGTAGGAATCGACCAATCACAATGGTTGAAATCCTCATCGCGTCACTCGTCTCATCTGTGATTGGACGATTCCTGCACGTCTCCGCTCCGCTCCGCCCAGCTCCGCTTCAGTGGAGTCCGGGCCTTAGACTGCGTTTCCACCAGAGATGTGCGAGGATCGTAGCGAGGGATGTGTGTGAAACAAACCGATAACATCGCTTTATTTTCATAGCTTGAACTAAGCGCGTTGTTATTACCATCCGTCCGTATTTGTCCGGACATGTCCGGACTTCTAGACTTTTGTCCAAACTTTGTCCGGCTCTTTAATTTGTCCGGATTTTTTGGTTTAGATGGGATACGAGTAATAAAACTTACCTATATAAATAGGTAATACCAAAGAAATCTTTAGTTCAAACATAAAATATTTTCATCGAAATAAAACTAGTTTTACGTAAAATACTACAGGGTGTTACCGAGCGGGAATAACCCATCAAACTTAACGCTTGTTTCTGGTATACCTAGGTATTTTTATATTTTTCAGTGCACTTTTTTTTTGATCCCCGCACCCCGCAACCCTGCCCCCCTCGCAAGCGTCTGCTACCATGCCTACCATACCACTGTAACTAAGTGGGTAATGTTTGTATTTTGTGACTAAAATGTCTGGACTTTTATTGAAATGTCAGGACTTTTCAAATTTCTAATTATGGTAACCCTAGTTGTTATTGGATAGTTTTACACAAATTCCTCGCTACGCATACTCGCTCATCTCTAGTGCAGAAATGCAGCCTTAAACACAATATACATAAGTCTATAGACTTATGTATATTGTGTTTAAGGCTGGTTGACCGCCGGTCAACCAGCCTTAAACCAGGCCGGTTGACCTATAGGTCAACCGGCATTGTCCAAACACATTAGAACATTGAGTACCTTTAAAAGCACATCTGAAACGATGTCGATTGGCGACCGGGCCAGTCACGTTATTGGCCATTTCCTGTGCAGTAACAGCTTTGCAGCTGTAGACCTAAGGTCCGGCCGCGCTAAATTTGCCAAAGATGTAAACAACAATGGCCGCTCGAAATTAAATAAAATCGATATTTATGAACTTGTTTTCGTCTAGTTAGCTCAGAGATTAACCCCCTTATTCATAATCCTATTTTATCTCTATTTTAGCTAAAATAGGTTTATAGAACGTTTGTCTTTATCTGTCACGTTGTCATTTCTGTGTGTAAGAAAGAGACAAACCCCATTTTAAGTAAAATAGGTTTGATAAGTTTTATGAATAAGGGGGTTAGACTAAAATACCCCCATATAAAATGCCCACTCCCACTCGAAAAGAAGAGGCCTGTGTCCCAGCACTGGGAACATTATAGGCTGATCATAAACCTATGGGTTTCCTTCTGCGGGGCATGATCATTTCGAACCAAACATAGATCACCATTCTTACGCGCTGTGTGTTTGCGATTTGGACAATGATGTACAGCACTACGTCACACACTTTAATCTCAATCCGAGGTTTTTGAAGAAATTTCCCGATCCATTGCTTGATTGGTTTGAACAATTCGTCTACTCAACAACATACATAACGCAATGAACGCGGATGAACTGTCAAATGTCAAAAGAAAGGCATTGCAATCGATTGCCATTGAATGTATGTTGGGCAATTATCCCGAAGGTTTTGTGTTTTCTTTTTGTCTGTAAATGAGTGGCATCTCCAATAACCAGAGAAGCTTAATACCGCTTGTTGTCTTCGTGGAATAACAATAAGTCTTATCAGAATATCAGCGCTGCGGTTTTTCATATTTTTTTAATATCGCAGCAATATGCTGAGATAGAAGCCTTTTTGGACTCGCACAGGTTTTTTTTTCTTGTTTATTTTCAACTAGCTGACCCGGCTTACTTCTTACCGCGTCGAAATAAAAAATAACGATTGTATGAGAAAATTAATTATCTTCATAATTTTTCTTCGACTATTTTCCCCGGGTTTTAATAGTTATTCTGCTATTGGTTGCGAAAACAAATCCAACAATTCAAAGATCATAAATATCGGTCCAGCCGTTCTTGAGTTATAAATGGTGTAATTAACCTGACTTTGTTTTATTTATATAGAAGATAGACGATAATTTTTTTAATTTAAAATGCTCCTTTGTTTTTACTCTTTGTATTTCTTTTGCGAATATTTTTCTTTCTTTTTTTCTTTCTGTTAATCTGGTCAACTATTCACAACGGCTTTCATAAAATTTAACATGAATGAATGAATGAATTGCACCGATCCCAGCATGGTTAAACCAGACTCGATTTTCGCACTAGCTCCTGTAGCCTCATGTTCATGGTGCTATAGCGACCATTGAATATCAAGGAATAGACCGGGGGGCGCGGTAATGGTAGGGAGGACGTGCCCGAAGGATAAGTAAGGTGTTTATTAGCCTACCGGATATGCATCCTAGAGCAAGCATTGGACTAGTGGAGAGATGGGTAATTATATCTAGGGATGGGCATCTTTTAACGACCTTGCCGCCAGGTTGGTTAAGGTTCATCGTTGAGTCTTTTGGCGGGGTTCTACTGCTTTCTCGGTTCTTTTGTATGTCGTTGCTCTGCTGTGTTGAGCTAGATGTTGCCGTTTTCAATTTCATCGTCGGCACATAAATACTAAGCAGGCCCTGACTTTAATATAAGTAACGGTAATTATTTTGAGCAAAAATTAAAAAAAAAAACTTATTAACAAAAAAATTAAACCTCCGAAAAAACTGAAAAGCAAAAAATAATAAACCTTTTTTATTTAACCTTAATAAATAAGTTCTTAAACTAATGTAAGTATACCTAAGTAACTTTGAGTCGGCGCCAAACTACCAAATTAATATCGTAGCCGTGCGGAGAAGGCATTTTTTGTTTGGAATGTTAATGTTTATCGCTGGAGATTTCACGTTGCATTGTTAATTTGATTTGGTTATTTTCTTTAAATTTAAGGTCATTTAGTGATCTTTGTTCATTGATTGTTTGGCGCCGACTCAAAATTACTTAGGTATACTTACATTAGTTTAAGAACTTATTTATTAAGGTTAAATAAAAAAGGTTTATTATTTTTTGCTTTTCAGTTTTTTCGGAGGTTTAATTTTTTTGTTAAAAAGTTTTTATTTTAAAAATTTTTGTGGCTATAATTTAGTAATTACTACATGCTTAATTTTTGATTACTTTTAAAATAGCTACCTACCTTACTTTAGGTATTAATTGTTATATAATCCTACTTTAACTATTATTTGCTGTATAATAAAATACTTAAAAAAAAACAGGCTTGTATACCAACATGGGTAGGCCTTTTTATTTTTTAATTGTAATACACAGCTCAGCATTAAAATCTGAGAATGAACAATAAATCACCCCTATTTTCCCACCCTTAGAGTAGGAATTTTTTTCCAAAATTTATATGGGACCAACTTCGAGGTATGCCCTATCAAATAAAAAAATAATTATCAAAATCGGACTAATTTGTAAAAAGTTATGCCTGGTCATACATTACAATCAGTGAGTGAACAATCAATCATCCTTGTTTTCCTACCCTTAGGGTTGGAATTTTTTTTCCAAATTTATATGGGACCAACTTCGGGGTATACCCTTTCTAATAAAAAAAGAATTATCAAAATCGAACTGTTCTGTACAAAGTTATGCGTGATCATACATAAAAAAAAAATATATACGCGTCGAATTGATAACCTCCTCCGTTTTTTCGTCGGTTAAAAAATGTGCGTTGGATTTATTTTCGACGTTTATTTTACGAAGCCCAAGGGAGGAAAACGGTGCCGATTATTATCCTATGCCGGAAACAAAACAGTGTAAATCAAACATTTGTACAGGGTTAATATAGAGGGCGCAATAAATATGTTGACTTAGGTCACCCGAAATACGTGTGCGACTCTTATCAAAGTATCCCCTTTCAAATGTATTTTTGTTAGACATTTAAAGACAAATTGACTGGACTGAACTAAGTCGAAAGATTTGACGGTTATAATTAGATTTAGTAAGCAATGATATTATTATGGTGGGCTAATAATCACGGTTTCGTATTCTGTTCTTGCCAGATATATTTTTAATCTTTTACAAAAAAAATTTTAACCGACTTCAAAAAAGAAGGAGGTTCTCAATTCAGATGTTTATATATTTTTTTAGGTATGAACGGGCTGAACTCCGTCATATATAGACGGACTAGCTGCGCCCCGCGGTTTCACGCGCGTAGATGTCGATCCCGTGAGAATATTGGAATAAAAAGTTGCCTATATTAACATATCTAGGGTATCAGCTACCTCCATACCAAATTTTATTAAAATCGGTCCAGCCGTTTGAGCGTGAAAACTGAAAAAGTAACAAACATATAAACACACACACACACCCCCACACGAAATCACAAACTTTCGCCTTTATAATATTAGTGTGATTAATATTAATAATTAATAATATTAATCAATAATTGATATATTGTGATTTGAATACGCCTACCGCATTAGTAAGTTATAAGTTCATAACCAGCCTCTTTCTTGTTCCAGTCAGTATCAGTGACGGTGTCGGTGCTGACGCTCACGTTCATCTCGGTGGATCGCTGGTACGCCATCTGCTTTCCGCTCAAGTTCAAGTCCACCACGGGCCGCGCCAAGACCGCCATACTTATTATATGGCTGCTGTCCTTGCTGTTCAGTAAGTATATCTACTTAATTATTGTATATTTAACGGAGAAGGTATGTGTGTCTCTGTTTGCAGTTCAAACCAGATTATAATTTCACGAACCATTTAATTACTCTAGCAAATAACACACTATAGGTACACGATACAACCAGATATGGAACGCGGACAGTTTCTGAGCACATGTTGTTCGTATGATGTCCGATGTCCAAGGGAGTCGCTCCACCTCGTTGCACGCTCTCTTTTACTCCCCACGAACTCAGGCTAGACTCTGTCAAGCGCCACCAGATGGCGCTGGCGTTCCGAAAAGTCAAACAAATGGCTGTCGGCACAGCGCTTCCGCCTCGTTGTCTAGTCAGCTCCCGTACTAATGATTTCTCCGACATATTTTTAACCAACTTCAAAAAAGGAGGAGGTTCTCAATTCGGATATTTATGACGGAGAAGGCATGTGTGTCTCGTTATTATCAGGCATGTTTTAATTACTGTGGGCGTACTATGGGTAATGTTTGTTATTGTGAATCCCTCGCTGCGCTCTGGATTCAAAGAAACACTCTCGCCTCCAAAATAGTTGTTTGCTCCCTTGGCAAACAATCTACTATTATATGGCTAAAGTAAATAAAGCTAATTTCACAACATTAATCAAGATTGCGTGATTGGATGTTTACCGTACCTTGAAAGAAAAATGAAAAGAAAAAAAAAATTGTATGAATTCTCGCCTTCTAGTTAAAACTTTACGACTAACCCGCTTACTAATAAACGTTGTATAGCGTCGGTATAGTTACACAACGCTTTATCTTCTTATTTCGAAAGTCAAATTACTGACGACTGAAAGAGAGAAATTGGTGTGTAACTATTCATCTATACATACATATACATAGAAATAAATAAAATTGTAGTGTCTGTTTGTAATATTAAAATAACAGCTTTCACTAAATGCATATGGATGTATACACGGTACCGTCACGGCACGGTCTCCGACTTATGGTAGTAGATGGAACAGTGGGGTTTTAGTCGTAGTATCCACGAAGATTTCCTACGAAAAAAAAAGTACTAGAAGGAATGGATGCTCAGCAGTAGACAAACCTTTCAATTAAAATTCCTAGAAAGAAAAGTAAAGAAGAAAGAAAATACGTTATTTTGCTGTAAACATGACGCAGAAAAAGAACACAAACGCAAAAAAAAAAAAAACAACCGACTTCAAAAAAACACGCTACAAAGTGATAAATAACTTTAATTTTGGAAGTCGGTGTCGTTGGTTCCGCATTTTCGTTTTTTGACACCGACTTGCGAAATTAAAGTTATTTATCACTGTGTACTTTTTTTTTTGAAGTCGGTTGTTTTTTTTTTGTAAAACCGTTTTTATTTTTCACTTTTTACTTGTACCTACCCCACACAAATTCAATTAACACTATTGCATTCAAGAATTGAAGACACCGACTAGAAGAATCATCAAAATCCGCATAGAAATGCCGGAGATGCAGTACATTTATGCACATACTTCGTACATAAGAATAAGTACCTAATGTATTATGTATTAAAACCTTCCTAAAAGTATATAGATCACATTAATGAAACAATTATCAAAATTGGTTCATTAGTTTTTGAGAAAATTTCGGACATACAAACATAGATACATACGGGTCGAATACAGTAACTCCTTTTTTGAAGTCGGTTAATAATGAATAAAAAAAAGAATAAGTTGGGGGAAAATATGCGTCAATCCCACCCATCGCAAAACGGCCACCGCTCAGCATAATGCTACGACCCTATGCGAGACAGAGTCCCAGCCTGATATAGAACACTAATAACAAAAATAAGTAAAGGAGAATATTGTCCGCAAATTTTCCGTTGAGACCGTCAGTGTGAAAAACCCTAAAAAATAACCTCATTTGCCTGTTAATAACAGTACCAAATTATTTCCAAATGACGTCATTTCTGTCGCATTGTCTAAAACTCTCTTGTTCCATGACTCATCACCGTGTCCCTTAATTAATTCGTTACCTAATTATCTACTTCGATTTTAACATAATTTTAAACGCCATTTTATACTGATTCTTCCACGTGTCTTGATTAAATATTCACGTTTGAATAAAGGTAAGAAATGCTATATTTCGTGTGAGATCATCCTGCCGTCTCCCTTGGGTGAAAGAAGCCTCTATAAAATTTAGTATCTGAATTCTCTTAGATTTTTTTTTGAATAGTAAATATGAAACATTATAATACACCTCTCACAATTTTATTCCCTGAAGTGAACAATGAATAATATATTATCTGCGTAGTAAAAAGATGCCTGCGCAACAAATTCCTTTGTAAAGTGTACTCCGGTGGTATAAAAGGTGAAAGAAAACAGGACGACCAATTATTGATTATTCAACACGATGATTATTGTCGAAATATACAGGGTGTTACAGAAAGGGTATATCAATACAAACGGGTTGAAGAGTGTATCTGGTCTTGAATCTCTGTACAAAATTTCAGCTCAAAAGCAGTATCTTTGAAAATGCTTAATATTTTTTTAATTCGATAGTTTATTAAATTGAAATCATAACAAACGTGTCACCGCACTACGAGGGTCATTATCCATTATCTGTAGTGTGTCTGTGCGCCTAGTACACGCACATCACGCCGCCGCGCGGCAGTGCAGCGCCGTGATGTCGAAATAAAAAATATGAAGCATTTTCAAAGTTAATGCTTTTGAGCTGAAATTTTGTACAGAGATTCTAGACCAGATACACTCTTCAACCCGTTTGTATTGATATACCCTTTCCGTAACACCCTGTATATTACTAGCGGTTGCCCGCGACTTCGTCTGCAATCTATCCAGAATAAAAACTTTTTTACAAAAAAAAGAAACCGACTTCAAAAAAAAAAACACTACAAAGTGATAAATAACTTTAATTTTGGAAGTCGGTGTCGTTGGTTCCGCATTTTCGTTTTTTTAGACACCGACTTCCGAAATTAAAGTTATTTATCACTTTGTAGTGTTTTTTTTTGAAGTCGGTAGTTTTTTTTTTTTTTTTTGTAAAATAGTTTTTATTTTTCGCTTTATAGTTGTACCTACCCCACAAAAAAGTAAACGAAAAGATCGTTAATGTAGACAGTGTAGATACATTTTTAGATTTTTCAAAAACCGCTTGTCCGATTTCGATAAAATTTTCATGGGACCATTTGGGAAGTATACTCTTTCCAACAAAAAAAGAAATTTTTCAAATCGGTTGGTAAGCGACGGAGTTACTCGCGAACAAACATAAAAAAAAATACAAACATCCGAATTGAGAACCTCGTCCTCTTTAGAAGTCGGTTAAAAAGTATGTCTATCTCCAGGTCATGGTCTAACCATGTGCCAAATTTCATCCAAATCCGTTCAACCGTTTTAGCGTGAAGCATTGAAATAAATCAACTATTAATTGAATTAATATAACTAATTTTCTTTCGCTATTTCTTCGTCCCTTTTTTCATTAATAGATGCACTTTGTTCAATTTCCATATTTTAAACACTTTATATACACGAATTTTACGAATACACCGCAGTGTGGCCACTACACAGACGGTCGAGCCATCAGCTGTCACCATCCATGGATGCGCGTGGCACGCTGTAACATAAACACACACGAACATTCGCGCAAACGCCCTGCGCCGTCTAAACGAAACAGCAGGCATACATTTTCGCCGCGCCGTAGAAAGAGAGGGGGATACTTCCTCTCCTACGCGGCGCCGGCTGTCTACTCTCCATCCGTCTTACGAATTTTCGGACTTACCAACTGAACTTCGACAAACTTTACTACGACAAGATTTTAATTCGACACTACGGAACTCCGACACGTCTTCATTTCGACAATACTTTAGTTCGAAATGCCTTAAGTCCGACACCACTGTACTCCGATAAAGCGTTTCTTCGACATGACTTAACTAGGAAATGATGCGACTTTGACGACGTGCTACTTCGACAACTATGGCAGTCCGACATGAGTCAATTTCGACATACTCTACTCCGGCATGCTGTACTTCGACAATATCAGATATTTCGAGTTCTTTCATTTTATGAGTTCCTTTGTTCTTTCTTTATTTAACTCTATAATTGTTTTAAAAATATTAATTTTCTTTCTATTTAAGAGCACTATACATTTTTTTTAGTATTAGTCGGTAGTCTTCCCCTTTCTAGCCATATCATCTTTCACAAATTTAGTTGTTCCCTAATGTCGCAGAATAATTTCGAAGTAGCATCGTGTCTCAGATATATAACGTCGAAGTATCATATTGTCGCAGTACAGCATGCCGGAGTAGAGTATGTCGAAATTGACTCATGTCGGACTACCATAGTTGTCGAAGTAGCACGTCGTCGAAGTCGCATCATTTCCTAGTTAAGTCATGTCGAAGAAACGCTTTATCGAAGTACAGTAGTGTCGGACTTAAGGCATTTCGAACTAAAGTATTGTCGAAATGAAGACGTGTCGGAGTTCCGTAGTGTCGAATTAAAATCTTGTCGTAGTAAAGTTTGTCGAAGTTCAGTTGGTAAGTCGAATTTTCGATCAGGTCACGTTCAAGAGTTTAACATTTTTTACCCATTACAAAAAAAGTGTACAACGCCACTAAAGAAGTTTTCACTTAAAAAAATGGAAATTGGAAGATTCAGACTAGAGGTCGTGAGAGCGTCTACTGAGCTGAGAGTCTTGGGTTTAATCTCGGCGTTGGGCGAAGTGTTACAGGGTTTTTCGATAAGGAAATCCTTAGAAGTATTTTATTCCCAGCCAGTTTGGATCTCATCATAATCAGCCTATAATGTTCCCGCTGCTGGGACAGAGGCCTCCTCTCGGTGAGAGGGAGTGGGCCGTAGTCCACCACGCGGCCCCAGTGCGTGATGGCAGATGTCACATGTCTTCGAATTTTTGGTTCTAGGACATGCCGGTTTCCTCCCTTCACTGTTTTGAGAGCAGTGGTGATGAAATAATTTACACAAAGTAAAGCGCCTGTCTGGGTTCGAACCTACGACCTACAACTCGTAAGTCGCGGCCGTTACTACTTGGCCACCACTGCTCTCCAGTTTTACCAGTTTGCATCTGTGCCCGATTATTGGCTATGGAATCACCGGATTATTATACAACTAGAAAATAAAAATTTGTAGAAATAAAATGTTTGTACGTTTATTCTAAGGTGCCAACCCTAGTGGGGCAGAATCCAACAAGATTTTAAAGTAGTGGAATCTGCCCCACTATTTCGATTTAGTGGGGCAGATTCACACTGCAAAATTTTAGGCATTCCACTTTGGCTGGTGGGGCAAAGTGGAATAATCCGGATCACCCCCTGTTATATGGCGTACTAACATAATTGGTGAAAAGTGGGTAAACAATGTTGTTGTTTCACAGCGAAACTTTATCAAACAGTCAAAACTATGCCCGAAATATTTTCCCCTGTGGTCTCATAACAAAGTTAACAGACAATATGGCTGACTAGCCAGCTAAGTTTAAGGTGAATGCGCAGTGGTAGACCGCGAAATTCAAATTTTCTTACGTCTTTTGCAATTTGGAGGTCAGTGTCAGGTTGTATCTTGATCAAAATATGATTCGCGATTATAATAGATATTTATTTACAGATTATAGTCATTAGAATCACACTAATATTATAAAGGCAAAAGTTTGTGAGTGTATGTGTGTGTGTGTTTATAATATGTTTGTTACCTCTTCACCCTCAAACGACTGGACCAATTTTGATAAAATTTTGTATGGAGGTAGCTGACACCCTAAATGAACACATAGGCTACTTTTTATCCAGCTATTCCCACGGGATCGACATTTACGCGGGTGAAACCATTTGTTCTTATGGAACAAATCTAGAAAGATGTATTAATGATTGTAATGATTATAATTCTGTAAATACGTACCTGTTATAGTTGCCAATCATATTTTGATCAAGATACGACCTGACACTGACCTGAAAATTGCAAAAAACGTAAGAAAAATTTAATTTCGCGGGCCACAACTGCGCATTCACCTTGAAATAAATCAACATCGTCTGTCTGGGTTTGAACTCACTCAGGGTCGTTACCACTGAGCCAAAACTGTTCTTTATTCTCTAAAGCTCTCGGCTGTAGATATGTCTTTGATCATGCAGTTTACCGAAGATTGTTCCAGGCCCTATATGAAGGCCTATGTCCAAACCACATTTTCGGGATGCATGAAGAAGCCTCCTCGTGTATCGCAGTTTGTTCCGCCAGTTACTCAACTGAACCGAGCGCTCGGCGCATCCTGGACAGTCACACCCAACGCTTTATTTGACTGGCAAATTCTTCCCTTGCGGTGGTCGGGCTAACGCCCGCCTGATTTGCGACTACCCTCCCACCGGAGTCCGGCGTCAAGCAGCCTGCTGTGTTTCGTCAATGCGTGGGAGTTCCAGTGCCTTAGGCATCTTCTGCGCACGCTCGTTCTATCATAGACCTCATCCATCGTTTTCCATCAGGCGTGATCGTGGTCAAGAAAGGGCCCATTATGCAATAAAAAAAAGTAATTTCGTTGACTAACCCAATATTTCTCCACCAGATGTACCAGAATTCGTGGTCCTACAAGTGCAGAGGAAGATGCAGCTTCGTTTCAACGTGCAGTACTTCATGCAGTGCACTTCGACGTGGTCAGACGAAAGTGACCTCAAATGGCATATCATTAAGGCACTGTTTTTATACACGTGAGTTTTTTTTTTTTTTTTTCTTTGACCGAACACGATGTTTTATCGCAACAACACGACACGATCTTTGCACGACAATATGGCCGTACCATTAGACAATATTGCGTATGTTCAAAGGGGATACGTGATTCCATTTAACGTGATAACCTCATCGTGTAATGCTACGGCTACATTGTCATGATAACGCGAACTTACACTTCACTCGCTCTCACTCTCGCAAACCGCTCAAGATCTTGCTGTGAAAAAGAGAGCACTCGATGTGAATTAAATTAAATGTTTATTTCTACATCTTTTTGTTGTTTAAAAGATGTGTGTAGAAATAAACCTTCAGAACAGTAGTGACGTATCTCTAAAAATCATTTTTTTTTTGGGAAAACGAAAACAAAGTTTTGAAACTGCAAACTTTCAACTTTGAACTGATTAAATTATTGTTTATGAAAACCTATCAATTTTTAAATAATTGATAGGTTAGGTATTGATTGATAGTTGAAAGTTTGCAGTTTCAAAACTTTGTTTTCGTTATCCCATAAAAATGATTTTTTGGTACGTCACTACTGTTCTGAACGTGCGACAGCACCTCAACATTATTTTGTTTCCAGATTTCCACTGTTCCTGATGATGATAGCGTACTGCCAGATCGTGAGGGTGCTCTGGAGATCAGACAACATCCCAGGACACACGGAGTCACACACGCTGTGCTCGACACCACAAGGGCATAACAACTGCAAGAATTGTAAGAACTGTTTCGTTATATTTAATTCTTCTTTTTCTTTTCACTATAACTCTTTTTACTACTGTATGTATAGTCTGTGCCAAAGGAACCAACAATTAAAAAAAACCAGCCAAATGCGTGTCGGACTCGCACACGAAGGGTTCCGTACCACCGTACAATATTTAACACTACATGATATAAAAAAATCACATTTGTTGTATGGGAGCCCCCCTTAATTTATTTTAATTTAATTTCATTATTTATTTTTAAAGTGAATATACAACTAAGTAGCTATTCTGTAAATATTTCAAGCGTCTACCTGTTGCCGTTATTGATATCGAGCAAAAAACGGCAAAAAAATCACGTCTGTTGTATGGGAGCCCCCCTTAAATATTTATTTTATTTTGTTTTTAGTATTTTTTGTTATAGCGGAACAGAAATACATAATTTGTGAAAATTTCAACTGTCTAGCTATCGTGGTTCTTGAGATACAGCCTGGTGACAGACAGACGGACGGACAGACAGCAAAGTCTTAGTAATAGGGTTCCGTTTTCACCCTTTGGATACGGTGGCAACCCTAAAAAAAAGGGAAATCCAAGGATGAAAATGTAAACAAATGGATCAGAAAACAAAGCTAATGCCAATTTGTAGCACCACTTTCAAATTGAGTGCTATGATTTGCTTGCTTGAATGTTTAACCGGCTGAAATCCGTAATTACAGAAACAATTAAAAAGCCACTTTGTCTTACATGAATCCACGTCCCGAGTTTTACGAAGGGTTAAACCCGAAATTCTAATAATAAACCACCTTAAAGATATATTTATCTCAACAATTAAGGTTTATTTTGTAACCTCAATTTTCGTCGATGATTTTGCAATTCATCATTCAGCCGAAAGACGTCCACTGCTGGACATAGGCCTCCCCTAAGCACCTCCACTTCGACCGATTTTGTGCTTCTCGCATCCAACGGGTTCCTGCGGCCTTCACAAGGTCGCGGTGGATTTTGCAATTTCAATTTAATTATGTTATTCAACAAAACATTGTTGTGAGATATGAAGTTGAAAGCTCCTAAATACAAATAAATGTGTTAGTGAGTGATTTCATAACAATTTTACCTGAACAGCACCCTACTAGCATTTTTTTTTGGGTAGGAAATTATCAAATAACTTCTCCCGCCCTGGGCGGAGCGAGAGGGCGTGTCAGACTTTTACTGACTAAAACCCACCCGTGTTCCTTCAGTTGTCTGTGCCAGGGGCCACGGTATCTCTTTCGAACAACCCGCGACCCCAGCAGGCATCGGCCCTAGCAGACCCCGTCAGTTAGTGCTGACATCTCTTTGAAGCGCGCGTGGAACACAACGCGTCGTCGACCCGGGCCTGGTCCTTACCGGACAGCGAGCTGCCCATGGCTTGCCGTCCACAAGCCCGCGCCTACGGTGGCCGGGAATTGGCTATCGATTTCCAACGCCCAGGGCGTCTCCTGCGGCGACTAGGGGCGCAAGGGCCCAATGATTGGCACCCTACTTGCCTAATATGCTTTCAATCACAATCGGAGAGTTTTGAAGGATATTGCTAGTCTATTGCTGCATAGGTTTGAAAAATCGTCGCCTCGGTAACGTAAATAACGTAATGAACTTGGGTAAACTGTCAAAATGTAACCCATTACGATCAATTGTTATTTTATGTGTGCTACGCAATTCCCCCGGAGGGTTTTATTTACACTTTCATCCGATTCTTTTGGGACAGACTATACGAGTATAAAGTCCGGCCGCGCTAAATTTTCCAAAGATGTAAACAACAATGGCCGCTCCAAATTGAATAAAATCGATATACATGAAAATTTATTTTAAGTCATGTTTGTTTTTGTCTAAATCTCCGAGCTAACTAGACTAAAACAAACTTTACTTAAAAAAAAATTCACGTATATCGATTTTATTCAGTTTCGAGCGGCCATTGTTGTTTACATCTTTGGAAAATTTAGCGCGGCCGGACCTTACGTAAGTTAGCGCCATGATCTCTTCTTCCTCATGCAGGAAGTGCCCTCTGCCATACAATGGATACAGACTGATTATTGTTATCAGTCCTATCATTTCTGTGTATAGGGCTGGCCGCGAACCGGCGCACCACGCCTTCAATCCACACGAACGCATCAACAGAGGGTCAGCTGCGTTCAAGGCGGAAGGCTGCCAAGATGCTAGTCGCTGTGGTCATCATGTTCGCTGTCTGCTACTTCCCTGTGCATCTGCTGTCTGTGTTGAGGTAAGATATAGCATAGCATCATCAGCCTATAATGTTCCCACTGCTGGGACACAGGCCTCCTCCCTTCGAGAGGGAGTAGGCTGTAATCTACCACGCGGACCCAATGCGCGTTGGTAGATGTCATATGTCTTTGAATTTTTGGTTCTAGGACATGCCGTTTTCCTCACGATGTTTTGCTTCACCATTTTGACTTCATTTTGAGAGCAGTGGTGGCCAGGTGGTAACGGCCGCGACTTACAAGTTGTAGGTCGTAGGTTCGAATCCCGACAGGCACTTTACTTTGTGTAAATTATTTCATCACCACTGCTCTCAAAACGGTGAAGGAAAACATCGTGAGGAAACCGGCATTTCCTAGAACCAAAAATTCGAACACATGTGACATCTGCCAACCCGCACTGGGCCCGTGTGGTGGATTACGGGGTTCACTACTGTGCTAATGTTTCACCAAAACTCGCGGGCACACCTAGTTAAAAACATAAACAAAACTTAATACCTAAATAAAAGCCTCCAGGCATTCAAAGGGCGTGATAGCTTACAAATTATTATTTAAAGTTGTTTAAAGATCATGCCCCGACTCCACGAGTAACCGCGATGATACCTGTGGAGCGACAGGTGACACGCGCGCTTATCACTTGACGCAAGTCCTATCACTCGAGGTCTTGAATAATAGTTTGTTTTGGCATACCGATACAAAAAAGGTTCGGCTTCTCCATTATTCAATCATTTCCGGAAAACCTGAGACTAGAGATGCCGGTGCATTCCACCAGTTTCTATGACAAATCTTTTACTGTTCAAGCAGTTCGGTTATGGAATGACTTGCCCGTGTCGGTAAAGCGTGCTCAATCTTTGTCCACTTTTAAAATTATGATAAAAAAGCACTTTCTCTCTCCTTAAACATCATCATTATATTTTCTTTGCTCCTGTTTCATGTTTACTATTATATTTATTTAAATTAGTATAATATACCTACTTTATGTATGTATTTATTTTATTTTGTAAATGGTACACCACAGACTACCTACAGTATTTGTCTGTCCTTCCCCTTTTTAATCCATCCAAAGATTGTCTGTAAAAGATCGCTCTTAGCGATGAAACCGCCCATTGTGTCACCCATTGTAAAGTTTCTATATTTTTGTCTGTAATTTATATGGTATGTTTATATGGTTATTGTATTATAATAAAGGGTATTCTATTCTATTCTTTCCTGAAATTCACTCCGCAAAGACTTTATTAAAAAAAAATCCGGAATCAGGTTGTCTTGAAATCGCTTTATCACTTTCAAATTTATCGCTTTAGCACCCACTGCGACCGCTTCCTTAAAAAATATTTACTCTTTTAATATTTTCGAAGACGGAAAGAAATATTTATTAAAGTAATATTTTAGAACAATATTTCTTCAAGGACTCGTATTTTGTCCCTTGAAAATTTTTGTCAGTTTTAATTAGTTCGCATTCGCTTGAGCGAGCTTCTCCTGCTGTTAAAGGACATTTTATTAATTAAGATCGAGTGATATTTTGTTAACTTTTGGGTGTTTGTTTAAAGGGATGGCGCAGAGCTATTTGTTCTTTAAAGCAAAAGTTTAAGGACAACTAAAAGGTCATCAATCATATTTTATCAAAGTAGGTACCAAGAAATTGCTGTTTCTTCTTGTTCAGTCTCTCGAACACCGCGTTCCTGGAAACTACAACACACGAACCTAACACGCCCACAGATAACGCAATCTAGCAACTACTTCGCGTGCTAAAAATCGCACAAGCTTACGTACAAAAATCGTAAGCCGCCACTTTCGCGCTCAGTTCTGTGTACTGCTGGCTGGGTGAGCGTGAACGCTGGCGCTAAGCCCCAGGGGTGCGGCGAGACGGGTGCCGCACGCGGCGTCTTTGAATCGATTTGATTTGCCCATCACTAAATAGTGCTTGTAACGTCATAGTAGGTAGTTAGAAAAAGGCACGTTATTTTTTCATACAGATCGTGATACTTGCCTTATCTAGATCCTTGCGCGACTCGAGAATCGATCCCACGACCCCATGCAGGAGCGCTTGCGACCACTAGACCAACGACGCGGTCAACACACGAATTAGCTAACAAACTGTCATTTGTTGTGATTGGTTGACTGAATTATCAACAAAATTCGAAGACATGTGGCATTTACCAACCTGCACTAGGCCCGCGCGGTAGATTATAGCCCACTCCCTCTCGAAGAGAGGAGGCGTGTGTCCCAGCAGTGGGAAAATTATAGGCTGATTATGTTAATCAGATCACCTGACATGCGTTAAATTTTGTACATGTCGTTAATTTTCGTTCCAGAAATCAGGTGTAAAACAGATATTTATTTATTTATTCATTTATTTATTCATAGGAGAACCAACAACTATAACAGAAGCATAACAATATTATATGAGACATAAAGCCAATAACAGGTTCTCACGGGTAGAAACAGACAATGTATTAGAAATCTTAGGATCACTAACAAGCACGAAAGAAAAAAAATTACAAATATAAGGTATATAAGCACTATGCACTTTTAAAAAATTCAGCGTTCAGCCGAGCACGTGCAGAATAGGTTTTGGTAGTAAATGGGTCAAATGAGAATTCTTTGCAAAGAATATTAAAGTCCTTACTCGCTCGCACCATGTATGAGTTTTGCCTGTAGTTAGAAGAGGAAAAAGGAATGGAAATCGGCGGATTAAATCTAACTAACCTCTGAGGGACATTGAAACGCAGTTTATGCAGGAAATCAGGACAGTCAATCTCGTTAGATATAATTTTTAAAAGGAAAGTGCAATCTGCTAGCCGACGACGATTTATATGTGGCTGCAGGTGAAATTTCTTGCACAGATTTATGTAATCATCAAAGTGGTATGGTATACGTAGCCGAAAACATAGAAACCGAATAAATCTTTTTTGTATATTCTCAATACGATTAATGTATTTGCCATAGCAGGGGTTCCAAATTTGTGACGCATATTCAAGATGACTTCTCACAAAAGAGCAATAAAGAATCTTAAGGGTTTTGGCTTTCTTGAAACAACCCGCGAGTCTCATAATAAAACCCAATGACTTCGAAGCTTTGGCCACTATTTGCTCAATGTGCACGTCAAATAAGAGTTTGGAATCATGAAAAACGCCTAGGTCGCGTACACCGTCGCATCTCGGTAATAGCTGCCCTTTAAGTTTATAAGTTGCAGGGAGAGGGACGCCTTTTCTACTAAAGGAGATTCTGAACATTTAGCAGAGTTCAAATCAAGTTTGTTATATTACAATATTACACCATAAAATTGAAAAAAATATTGCATTGAATATAAAAATGCATCAATCAGGATCATCATTTATAAATACAGTTTTGGATTTATTGAAAACGTAACTTCCGTCTAGGCCATAGAAGATATAATTTTATATGTATTATTATATTTCTATGGTCTGGGCCCAAAGATTAAAAAAAAACCATCTTCAGCGGGACTGTTTTATACTCATAGATTACTAGCTGCTGCCCGCTACTTCACAACAAAAAGTTTTTCTTTTTTTCTTTTCTAAAATAAAAGTAGCTTAAGTTATTTCTTATTACATAAGCTATGCCAGTGAAAGACCCGTCAATATCGGTCCAGCCGTTTCAGAGATTAGCCGGAACAAACAGACAGACAGACAAAAATTGTAAAAAAAATGATTTTGGTATATGTACCGTGTATAGGTACATACATCCATATGTATTTAATAAAAAGCCGTTATTTTAATATTACAAACAGACACTCCAATTTTATTTATTTGTATAGATTATCTTCCTTATTATTATTTCTTCTTTATGTACAGACGCCAGCACATCAACCTACTACAATCTGTCAAATTTCTTTCATAGATTTTCAACTTTATCACTAAAACATAAGGTTCAAAGTTGATTGGGAAAATGTGACAGTTAGGTGTAGGTTGATGTGCTGGCGTCTGTACCAAACTTATCGTTGACCTTTTTGTTGGACTTGACTTAATTTGACTTTTGTTAAAGTTGAACACAAAGTTATTCGTCCGTGAGATTGACGGCAGCTGCGAATTGGTTATACGACTTAAGACTGCTTCCGAAAGAAATTATCATTTCTCATACTTGGAAAGTAGTGTTTGTTTGATCCAAATAGCGGGTGGAAGACGCTGCTTCCCACCACAGGGCGGGAAAGACTCATAGTAATTACTTCCCTCTTTAGGATGGGAATGAATTTTAAAAATAGAACTAGTCAGCTACGAAATTTTTTACATAAATTAAGAAAAATGCTGCAGTCTTGTGAGTGTATAAACAGCCAGTGAGAATTAAAAAAAAAACCTATTAAGCGGGACAGCCCGCGGCGATGACGAGGTGTGTTCCATATTTAAAATAAAAAAAGACAATAGTATTATTTGGCGGGATACTAACCCTGTAAGCTGTAAAGAAATTCAAAAACTGCATGTTATTGTTATCAATAAATATTTTAGAAAAACTACTATTTTTTACTTTCCTTATATTCGAAATGCTAATTCCTACTCGGGCTATAGCCGCCGTCGCTGCGCTCGGGCGTCTAAATGCCTCGTATAGGAATTGATTCCTTTCGACCCTTGCATAACAATCTACTATTCTGTATTTGAAAAAAAAAAATAAACCTGGGGCCCCTCTTTTTAATGTACAGGACGTCACGATGACAGTTAATAGTTACATCGCACATGACACTAAGGCGCCATCTCCACGGGTGAGAAAATCAAGTGTGTAATGTTTGACATAATAACAAAAGAATCGCGGCGACATAGTCAGGCGGTGCCATCAAATTATCGTCGAGATGATATCGCCGTGTGATTCATAGAATTTCTATTGACTTTGATGGCACGACGATAATATCGCCGCGATTCTCTCGCTCGTGGAGACGAACACTTTTTTTATTTTATGGATGGGAAATCATCAAATGACTCCTCCCGCTCTGGGTGGAGCGGAAGGGAGTGTCAGACTATTACTGACTAAAACCCATCCGTGTTTCTTCCTTAGCCCTTTATGTTCCGGGGTAGCGGTAAACATTTCGGACAATCCCGCTACCCCGGCAGGCTTCGGCCCTAACGGGCCCCTTCCTTTATGCTGAACTATCTTTGAGGCGCGCGTGGAACACATACGCACTGTCCGGCACGGGCCTGGTCCTGATCGGACGGTGAGCTACCCATTACTCTCCGTCCGCAGGCCCGCGCCTACGGTGTCGGAGTCGTCACGCGGCTCCCGACCCCCGGAGCGCCTCCCGCTGCGGCTGAGACCCCTTACATTTAAGGAAAACCCAGTTGGAGATTCATAAATGACTCGGCCTTGGAGTGTAAATTTGGTGCTGTTCCACAAACGATGAGACCCTTAATATCATGCCCTAAGTGTCTAGACAGCTGCACGTTACAGGAACTGATGGACACTAGGAATGGCGCCAAACACGTAGGCGAATTCTGTGCCGAGTCCATTTAGATTGCCATCGAAACGCTAGGAAGATAGTATATAAGATTTGCTTCAAATATTGACCAGTTAATCGGCCAATATTGCGTGCAGACTGCAAAGGCGGGCGCGGGGAGGGCGCGGTGCGGCGTACTCAAACATAAGAACTTCATTTGAGTGTCAATAGTGGGCACGCGGGCGTGGTGAGCGGCGCGGCCTACATGGCGCGGGAAGCGCGCGGGCAACTCACACCATGGCTCATTCATAAGCGGGCGCCCGCGCGGGCACCGGGACTCTCAAATTAGTTCGAGCTTTTTTCTAGTAAAAATAAGTCTTCTTCATCCATGTTACACAAATTATTTTGACAAACACTCAGAACGAAGCCGCGCTTGACTGCGGACAGGCAGATCTCGGGCGTTCCCGCACCCGCGCCGCTCCTCGCCCCGCGCTGTCCGTCTGGCCAAGCACTGATAGGTGTTTTGTTTGGAAAGAAAAACCAAACAAACTTTATTACTTAAGAGCCCTCCTAACCTGTGTTTCTTCCCCAGGGTTGCATACGACGTCCAACAGAGTGACGTCATGACTTGCATAGCGCTGATCAGCCACGTCATGTGCTACGCAAACTCCGCCGTCAACCCGCTGATATACAACTTTATGAGTGGTATGTATTATTTTGTTAAAACACTGTATTATGTATACAGGGTCTAATAAAATTAGCTCGCAAAACTCTTCAGACCCGGCGGGGACAAATTTCCTAAACTCATTATTCAAGTAATTACAATACCTATAGTCAGAATTTTAATTCGATTCCAGATTTGACATTAGCTACTGTCATTTTCTGAAATAATGATACCACATATAATAGTGTAGTGATGAACACAAAAATCGATAAACAATCAGTGTGTGTTCATGATCACATTTTTTTATTTATTTCACACACAATTATAAAAGAAAAGTCTCAGATCGTTAATTAATCGTCAAAACTAAATTATCGGTTCAGAAATATTTAATTTCCTGATATACTTAGTTTACGAGAGTAAAATTATAAACGAGAAGAATCGATCCGGAAATATTCCATTTCCATATCGAATAATTTCGCAACGTCACTATTTAGTACTTGTCATAACGTTGCAACACTGAAATTGTCAAATCTGGAATCGAATTAAAATTCCGAGTATAAGGTCGATGACCCCAAATAA
Organism: Amphipoea oculea; assembly: GCA_945859645.1. NCBI lineage: Eukaryota > Metazoa > Arthropoda > Insecta > Lepidoptera > Noctuidae > Amphipoea > Amphipoea oculea. The sequence goes on along the minus strand of OX243881.1, from coordinate 3,784,393 downwards.
AATGTAATCTTTTTTATGACGTTTAGATATCGATACCCATTACCTCTGTTAAGTTATGCTAGCTAATTGAATTTGATCTTTATACAGCGTGTATCAGAAAGGTGTGGTCAAAGAAGAAGGGAAATCCAGGGCCCAGCAGTTAACTAGTTGAAACGGGTATTAAAAAAACCGTTATATTTTTCTAAAGGACATCACAAAATACAGTACCATGTTTTTATCTAGGAAGCGAGAAAAATTAAATTAAGTTGTGAAACTACATAATCGATAAAGTACATGCCTGAATTCTAAGTAATCGATACTGAATAAATCGGTAAAATCTCAGAATATGTATGAAAATCGTGTGTCAAATGCTTATCAATCGTTTCGTGGAATCGATTCAAAGCGAATCGAGTTCCTTTAATTTTTCTTCTGTTAGCAACACTGGCCACTCAGTATAGTCTAAAGTAATCTGTGCTGGTCACCGACTGACAGATTACAGGTAGAAAAAAACCAGCACCTATCAAAAAGTACTCTGTGACCCGACTCGTTCGTTTTCTTTCGTTGTGAGTGTGCACGTATTTTCCGTTCTCAATCTAAACGTGTCAGGATCTTCAACACATCGCACATGGAGGCTCTCTACTTGCACTCCATGCGTAAAACCATTATACAACCGAAACCATTCAAAAATTTTTCGCAAATAACATCAAAAAACTACAATGTTATAATGTAACTTTTACTATATTTCATATAACTTGATTCCTGGGTAGCCAAATTTCAACAAATTTTCAGTGAGGCCTTGTTATTATATCCACTTACAAATAAAGCTAGTTTGATTGAGTTAACACCTGGGCCCAGGAAACTATGGAGTCTTTCCTTTCTCCTTTAACCATCAAACTGATCAATTTTCTCCTCGGAACCAACATTGTATTATTTTTTCTGGATTACGATATTGGTCTCATAGAGAAAGTTATTCAGTCTGTATCACACCCTTAAATTTGACTACACTTTTCTGATCCACGCTGTATAAAGATCAAATTCAATTAGCTAGCATAACTCAACAATATCTAAACATGATAAAAATATTACATTTTATTTGGGGTCAACGACCTCGGGTATTGTAATTACTTGAATAATAAGTTAAGAAAATGTGTCCCCACCGGGTCTGTGGACTTTTGCTAGCTTATTTCATTTATACTATGATCTATGTATTTTATGTAATAATACATTCTGTCAAAATGACGAAGAAAAAAAATTATGAAATAATGTCATAATTATGTCCTAGAACCACAGATATAGATATACCCAGATAACGCAAGTATCACGAACTGTATAAAAAAAAAGCGTGCCACTTTTTGACTACCTACTATGACGTCACAAGCTCGCGCTCTCGCTCACGCTCACCCAGCCAGCAGTACACAGGACTGAGCGCGAAAGTAACGGCTTACGATTTTCTAACGTCAGCTGGTGCAATTTTTGGCACGCGAAGTAGTTGCTCTTGCGTTATCTAGGTGTATGTATATCTGTGCCTGGAACAAACAATTCGAAGACATGTGACATCCACCATGTATTTATTACTCTTTATAGAACCAACAGCCTATCTGCTCATCGTCATAATCTACATCAATAATAGCTAAGGTATGGTCTTACAAAATCACACATAAACCCATACGTAAAGTCCCCGTCTCGAGGAGCTATACATTTTGTAAATAAAGAACTTCTACTAGAATCCGCGCGGAACTAGTTTAGTTTACTTTAGAGTCTTGTCATATATATCATATTATATATGCAAATAGCGGCATCAAAAATGTGACGTCGACGTGTTCAAAGTCAAAGTCAAATCATTTCATTTTTCATTAAATATTATTGAAAGGCACTTTAGAATGTCAAAATTTACAAGAAATAGTTCATCAAAAGCTAGTTAGACAAGCAACTCCGTTGCAAACTCTCTTGAATAAGAAAATGGTTGTACAATAATTTGATAACATTAATTACAGTGCGGCCGAAGAGACAATGCTCAACGCATTGTCTCTTCGGCCGCACTGTAATTAATTACAGTGCGGCCGAAGACACAATGCGTTGACACCTGTCAGTTTCATGCAAACGAATTCTTGTTTTGCGAATTTGATCTTTATTAGCTAGGTAGGTACTAGAATTGTCGCATTGACAGGTGACAGGACCACATTCTCTCTACGGCCGGATTAGGGACTAGATAATCACATTATTTGTCAATTGTAATTCGACAAGTAACGAGTTTAGTGGCGACAAATTCCAAATGTGATAATTGTCGTTAAGTGATCGTCCACGGATATTCGAGTAGTACGCAGGAACGTTAGTGCGAGCAATTCCACCCACGATCAATTTGGCCGGGGCTGTGACGTGAGCCGATTCAAACAAGGAACGCAGAACGGCAGCTTTATTGCTGGCAATAAAATTACGAGCACATGGGACTATTTTTTTTTGGGAGTCGGGCGCAATGGCATGTAAGGCACATCCCGTTGTGGCATAGCAATTTTAAATAGGCAGAAGTTTTTGACATCAGACGGGCCATCTACAGGGTGTTACGGAAAGGGTATATCAATACAAACGGGTTGAAGAGTGTATCTGGTCTAGAATCTCTGTACAGCAGTAACTTTGAAAATTTTTAATATTTTTTTATTTCGATAGTTTAATAAATTGAAATCATAACAAACGTGTCACCGCACTACGCGGGTCATTATCCATTATCTGTAGTGTGTCTGTGCGCCTAGTACACGCACATCACGCCGCCGCGCGCCAGTGCAGCGCCGTGATGTCGAAATAAAAAAATATTAAAAATTTTCAAAGTTAATGCTTCTGAGCTGAAATTTTGTACAGAGATTCTAGACCAGATACACTCTTCAACCCGCTTGTATTGATATACCCTTTCCGTAACATCCTGTATAAGTTTTATAGCTTGATAGTTTTAGTACATTACTGCAGCGGCCAACAAAAGAGGAGAAGACTTACGTATGTTTGCCTCGGCTTCGCCTCGGCCTACATTCACACGTTCGTCCGTCAATGCCTAGTTGTGGCCAAGGCTTGTATAGTACTTTTCTCAAATAATGCGCGGAAATTAAAACTAAGTAGTATCTAGGTAGAACTTTTTTCTCGACTACTTTTCAAAATCAATGACGAACAACAATAAATTTTTCGTTAAACTGCCAAAATGAAAACTATTCCTACTGTTACGCCATTACCCCGCTGATCAGAGACAGACTGTAGATTACCAACCCGTACTGGGCCAGCGTGGTGGATTACGGCCCACTCCCTCTCACTGAGAGGAGGCCTGTGTCCCAGCAGTGGGAGCGTTATAGGCTTGTTACAGTGGCGAAGGGTGAATATAATGACAGAGGTAAGCCGGAGAAAAAAAAAATGCCAAAAAAAAAATTCAATTATAAATTGACTATAGTGTGGTTATGTTCTGAATTTTCGAAGGGAAGCCGGTGGGAATCGAGTTGTATGGTACCTTCGCCACTGGCTTGTTATGTATGTATGTATACTCAAAAGAAAACTTTGAAGCTCTATTAAAAAAAATAACAGGCTTCCCAAAACCAATATTAAAAATAAAATATTCCTGCGAATAAATTGAGTCAATATAATAAATCTGACACAACATTGAATCGGGATTACCGTTATCACGTAATTTACATAAATAAACGATTACATTTTGTAAGCCTGTCAAGTCGCTCCTTCCATACCACCATGAGATCGCGCCGGAGGTCTGTCCGCTCCGCCGCGATTTGCCGCGGAAGCGGAGTTTCCCCCCGGCTCATTTGATGATTTCCCATCCATAAAAAAAAAAAAAAAAAAAAAAAACCTGTCAATTATACTTGAATTGGACGTGAAGGTTTACCTTGGATGGTATGTTAAGCTCAGAAATGTCATACAAATAAGTTTTTCAGGTAGTAAAACTCCTTGTTAAAGAGTTCATAATAAGGATGTAGGTCATCATCATCATTTCAGCCGAAAGACGTCCGCTGCTGGACATAGGCCTCCACTTAGCACCTCCACTTCGACCGGTTCTGTGCTTCTCGCATCCAACGGGTTCCTGCGGCCTTCACAAGGTCGTCGGTCCACCTTGTGGGAGGTCTTCCAACGCTACGTCTTCCGGTACGCGGCTGCCACTCCATAACCTTTCGGCCCCATCGGCCATCTGTTCTGCGAGCAATGTGCCTTGCCCACTGCCACTTAAGTTTGGCAATTCTTTGGGCTATGTCGGTTACCTTGGTTCTCCTGCGGATCTCCTAATTTCTGATTCGATCACGCAGGGAAACTCCAAGCATAGCCCTCTCCATTGCCCTTTGGGTGACTTTTAGCCTTCTAATAAGGGTCATTGTGAGCAACCACATTTAATGGATGGAGGTACTGGCATTAATAAAAACATTCCGGCCTGAACCAATCAGCACTTCTTATAACCCGCGCCAAATAGCATTGTATTCCAATTTCAAAAACTTGGGCGTAGTCGAAGTACGGGTATTAGATAATTATGTCGAAGTTAGATTGTGACATTGTGACTTTGTTTTTGTTGTTTTGTTTAGCAGCGCCTCGGTTGATAGAAAATAGAAGTAGTTCTATCAATTCGCCTAGGAATGTTAAATACGGCGATCGAATCATCAATTTCGCTTCAAGGACTTTATGCCTGGGCATTATACATTTTAACTTAGGCATTATACATAACGACGACAGTACCTACGCAATCGGACGGCGCCGTATGTAAAATTACGAATGCTACCATCTGCCTACGACAAACGAACGTATAATGACGAATCATATAACCTGCCTGCGACAGATACCTATGTAGGTTGGGTTACCATACGTCCGGATTTGTCCGGACTTCTAAACTTTTGTCCGGACTTTGTCCGGCTCTTTAATTTGTCCGGATTTATCCCCGCACCCCGCAACCCCCCCCCCCCCCCTCCCCCCCTCTCGCGAGCGCCACCATGCCTACCGTGCCACTGTAACTAACTGGGTAATGTTTGGATTTTGTGACAAAAATGTCTGGACTTTTATTAAAATCTTTTTGTCAGGGCTTGTTTTGTTTTTGCTAAATGGTAACCCTATATGTAGGAGACTTTTTGCCTTTTTCTCTGAGTGCCGAGAAATGCAATGACGCGTAGGGTAAGATAGAACAGATTCTCGCGTGGTTAAAATCGGAACTCTTGTTTTTTCAGTACAATTTCATAGCATCCCGCTCTCAATGTACAGACGCCAGCACATCAAGCTACTACAATCTGTCAAATTTCTCTAATAGATTTTCAACTTTACCGCTGAAGCATAAGGTTCAAGATAGATTGGGAAAATTTGACAGTTTCGGATAGCTTGATGTGCTGGCGTCTGTAATAATAATTCAAGCGCCAAAAAATCCTTGTAGCACTGTATGTGGAGATGATACATGAAGCACAGTATTTCAGGATATTCCGTAGCTCTTTCAAATGATATAAATTGATGCCAAGGACAAGACAGTTTATAATAAAAACTTTTTTGCGAAGAAAAAAACAACCGACTTCCAAAAACCACACTACACTGTGAAAAATAACTTTCATTTCGGAAGTCGGTGTCGTTGGGTTCGCATTTTCGTTGTTTGCCACCGACTTCCGAGTTTAAAGTTATTTTTACACAGACTGATAAGATTTGACACCATCGATAATTAATAGGTAGGTAGATACAAAGGCTTTAGAAATTGCGAACAAATTCGATTGACAGCCAATTTAAAGTAAATTTTATATTTAGGTCTTTTGTGGTTTTCGCGAAGAAAACAGGCTACTTTTACATTTCCTTGAGTATCAAATGACTGTATTTTATTTATCTACTTTTAATGTATTGAATATCACAAAATATTAATGTCAAAATGTCCTTTGAAGTCTTGCTATAAAAATGTTTGATTTTCAATTGTTATTTTGTATAGGGTGATAGTCATTTGTTTTTCCAAAGTATGTGGAAGAAAAGTTACTTTTATGAAATCAATTCGTATTTGGAATATTCGTAGATCAGCCCCCTTATTCACAAGCACTCGAATGCTTCCGTATCGTATCGAACATTAATCATTGTTATCGTATCAGTCTTCTCAATGCTGTTCACAAGTCCAAAACCCGAAAATGTTGTTAGTTTAAATCAAATAGACGCCCGCTATTCTTCCAACAGCTATTTGCTGTGTGCTGGGAAGTCAAATCAGGTTATCGAAATGTCAGGTTTTCGATAAGATAGCCTGTCGTATCGTAATCAGGGCTCTGGAAGCCATAAGTGGAAATATTGTATGTTCAGCGCACACAACAAAAGCTCCGGAACGAAATAGCCTTGCTTGGGTAGCAAGGCTATTTCGTTCCGTTCCGTTCCTTTCCACCATGGCATAAGCAGGCTATTCTTACACAGGGTGATAAGGATATCGGCGCGCAACTTGTTATCATGGATTCATTTCACGATTCTGGTCTCTTGAGCTAAAAATTTTCGTTGGTTCATCATCATCATCATTCCAGCCGAATGACGTACATATAGGACATAGGCCTCCCCCAAGCACCTCCACTTCGACCGATTTTGGGCTTCTCGCATCCAACGAGTTCCTGCGGCCTTCACAAGGTCGTCGGTCCACCATGTTCTTTTCGATGGTTATTAAAAAAAATGCAAATATTTGAGATTAGATTTGCAAATGTTTCTAATCTAATGTTCTCTAATCTAATGTTTGTTACCTTTTCACGGTTCACTAATGTTTTACCAAAACTCCATTGACAAATTTTTAGTTTACAACCAACTTTTCGTATACTATTTATTTCACAAACAACTCATTCCGCAAATGTTTTATTTTATAAACACTCGCTTTACAAACATTTATTTGGAAAATGCTTCTCTTTACAAATTTTACGAATGATATTTAATCATTTATACATTTTTCATTTAATATTTAGATTCTTTTGGAAAAGTAACGTTTATACAAAATATCATTTTATAATACACTAGCGACTGCATTAAAATCCGTTGCGTAGTTTAAAAGATCTAAGCTTACAGTCTACAGACAGCGGGGAGTGTCTTTGTTTTATACTATGTAAAGCTTTTCTAAACCAGTCACAAAGTGATCATGACGGTATTCTCCATTTGGGTCAAATAATTTTCAGGCAAGTATTTTTTTCTATATAATCTAGTCATTTCTGGCACTCGCCGGCCGCTGCCGCGGCACCGCTCGCTTCGCTCGCTCGGCTCGTGCGTAGGGGGTCCCAGTTTTAACCTAACCTAACCGAACCATTTTTTTTTTAATAATTAACCTTATGTAACTAGTTCGGTTCCGGGTAGCCTACTAAAAATAATCTCTTTTTTTTCTTCTATTAGCGCAAGTCGCTTCTGGCACCCATGTTTTGTGTAAGAGTAATTTTTTTCCAAAATAATCCAGTCGTTTCTGGCACTCGCCGGCCGCTGCCGCGGCACCGCTCGCTTCGCTCCTTGGCTCGTGCGTAGGGGTCACCGTTTTAACCTAACCTAACATTTTTTTTAAATAATTAACCTAATCTAACTAGTTCGGTTCCGAGTAGCCCATTAAAAATAATGTCTTTTTTTCTATTAGCGCAAGTCGATGAAAGAACGAGTTTCATTTTTTGGAAATTGCGTAATGATAAGTCAATATGTAAAACGTTTTTATTCCAAACGTTGTTTTATGAGATCAAATGAATAAAAAATGAATTTCTTGTTAAATAACACGTTATTAAAAAAAAAATTATTTGGTGATTATTTTGTAAAGTGAATTATTTGGCAAACTTGTTGTTGTATAATGATGAAATGACAAGTCATGTTTTTGCCAATCGTTGTTTGTCAAGTAAAAATGTGTAAATTAATTTTTGGTGAACTGACAGGGCACCCCTTTTCACGTCTAAACCACTGAACCGATCATCCTGAAATTTTGCGTTTACGTTGTCAGGTGTACAGAAACGGACATAGGGTACCTTTCATCCCGAACAAAAGTACTGTTCCCGAGGAAAACAACAATAACGTTATTATGATAATAGATGGCGCCACGTGTCTATTGAACTTTGTCATATCATTTAATTCTGAAGCGGCACGAAGTTCGCCGGGACAGCTAGTCTGATATAAATAATATTAGGTAATAATATTTCATAGCCGCACTAAGAGGTAAAAAAAAAAAATATATAATTTGAAGATGGAGAACTATCTGGTCCAGACAACTGCTTTAAATTTACTCCAAGTTTATTTCCCTTTAACTAACATGAGATAATTACTTAATTATAGTTTCCCGAGAGTTGGACATGTCCTTTAGTTTAGAACATCCAGTTTGAAGAACATTTAAGTGGTTCAACCAAAACTGTGCTTATTCTGGAATTCGAGATGTCAAAATCAGTCTCCTTTGACATGGACAACTATAAGTTTGGAGTCAAACCTTCTCTTATGTACAAAGTCAGGAAATTAGATTTTAAGCAATTAAATACCCTGCATCTGTCGTGTTATAGTAATTTGATACTGCTGTGCTATGTTATACCAGAGTGTGGAACGTATGATAGAAACACGCTTGTACGAAACGACTACACACAGAAAGCATGGCTATTAGAAATCTCTATTCCTAGACAGTACGTTTCGCCGAAAACTTTGTTGATAGAAAACATTGTTCGTAGATATCTCGGTCCATAGGACGCACTGTTGACAGAAATCTCTGTCAACAGTGCGTCTAGATAGCACTTCTTGCCGGAAACTTTGTTCATAGAAACCACTGAACGTGCTGTCTAGGAATAGAGATTTCTATTAGCCATGCTTTCTGTGTGTAGTCGTATCGTACAAGCGTGTTTGAAAGAAAGAAAGAAAGAAAAAGTATTTATTGTGACTCGTACAGGAAGATCACAAACTAAACCAAACACAGTAAAAATAAAAACCAAGTTATATAAAAAAAATAAAGTAACAAAAAGAAAAATGAGACAGAAACTCCTATACGAGGCCAAAAGGCTCCTATCTCAGCATGATGCTGCGACATTTAAAAAATAAATGTCGCAGCGCTGGTATTCTGATAGGGCCCGCCGCTGTGGGGTGCGCCAAAGTTCACCTAAATTTTCAACTCCGATAATTGGAAATCCGAAAATGTTCTTCCTAACATTTTTCATCCTAACAATCACAATTCCTAACTACTCTATCTCTAATGTTCATAATTCCGAATCATTCAACTTCATAATGTCAGTAGCAATAAACATCTATTATACTTTTATTTGTTTTCCTATATTTTCTTAACATAACCATCTTTTACACTATTATTCAAAGTCATATCTTTTTTGTTTAGATCGTCAACATTGGATGCAAAAGCGAGCAAAGGGCACCCCGAGGTTCGGTTTGGTTAGGTTACTTTAAACCCTTTACACAGAAATAGGGGCCCCGCGAAGCGGGGCTCCGTCGACATAGGATGCAAGGGCGAGTGAAGGGCACCCCGAGGTTCGGTTTGGTTAGGTTACTTTAAACCCTTTACACAGAAATAGGGGCCCCGCGAAGCGGGGCTCCGTCGACATAGGATGAAAAAAAAGAAGTTTTTATCATATTAGACTAAATAGGTTTTATGTCTATTGAGTGGTATATCAAACGATTTTATATTAATTGTCTGTTATTCTTATAGAAATTAGTTACATTAAAATTATATCAATCGTTTATTATATTAACTGATCATTATATCAAATAAAATTATAGGTTCAGTTGTTATATCTTGTAAAAATTAGTGGTTTTGTAATTATATCATATATTACTTACCCGTATAAACTCCCAGGCCATGAAAATATTATGGTAATTATGTTTAGGGATAAAAGCGTTAGGATAAAAAACAGTAGGAGTTTAAAATATTTACATTAATGATATTATTAATTACAATTTTCGGAAACATGAGTGTTATGATCATCGCCGGTAGCACTACAAATATTATGAATGCAAACTTTAGGATGAAAAATTTTAGGAAGAGTGATCATTCGGATTACAAATCGTTAGGAAGAACAATTTCGGGTAAAGAACTTTAGTTGAGCCAATATGGACCCGCCGCTGTGATGTCACGGGCAGTTACAGAAATAAATAAATAAATATTAAAATAGATTTTAACCTGTAAAATATTAGCAAATAAAATTAAATCGCGCCTGTTTCTATCTTACGTTCCACACTCATTGGGAACACGGAAATCTGAAGAACAACGAAACTTACCGAAATAGTCGTGGTTATTGCGCGGAGAAAGTGGAAATGGACGGGCCACAGGGCGTAGAACAGATCGCAGATGGGTAGAACAGTGCTGAACTGGAGACCGAGACCTGGTAGTAGAAGTGTGAGCAGACAGCCGATGACGTGGACCGACGACCTGGGGGCCTAAAAAGGCCACTTTGGCAGAATCATAAAAGGATAACATTATGAATCATAATAAACGTCATAAAATGGTCACAAACTGACAATTCATAATGTTATTTAACATTAAAGCAATTCATATTTTGTGGACCATTTTACGAATCTCCATACAAAACTGTCAAACAGATGAATTGCGTGATACGAAATTGTACCCAAATAATATTATGAATTGTCAGTTTGTGACAATTTTACGACGTTTATTATGATTCATAATGTAATCCTTTTATGATTCTGCCAAAGTGGCCTTTTTAGGCCCCCTGGTCAAGATTGCTGGAAAAAGATGAAGCTAGTTGCCCATTCCAAAGTGTAGGTGCCTATGGAGAAGAACGGGCAAGAAACTCCATTGACACTCTTTTAAATCGAAATAATATGGTTACAAAGTCTTGGTTACATCATTCATGTTAAAAATTATACATCTGAGAACGATGCAGAATGTTAAAAGCGTCCCTAATGAAAAGACGAGAAAAAAAAGCAATTCAAATATTTAATTAAAATAAGCCATGGCAGCAAAGAGATGACCAGTCCCTACTGACGGCGCCCTTTCACGAACACGACGCACGTATCAGCACCATTTCACCATAAAAAAAAAACTTTTTGCCCTAGAAGAAATTATGCTATTTTTTCTCCTCGCTCTGGTACGCTACAATGACGGTCTTTTTGAGCATGAGTAGTGAAAACATTCTTAAACCGATTTCATCAAAATAAAACGTTACAACTTCGAACTTCCACATAACACGAGTCTTATCGCTCTCCTGTAAAACTTCCGAACTTCTTTGAAAAATATCACAGTCTTTATACCGTGTTGCCTTTTACTCTTTATCGAGAAGATACTGAATTTTAGTTTATCGTTTCATGGATCCGAAGTTTTCTGGTTTGGAAGAAGCTGACTATTTCAGGTTAAAAGGTTTTTTATGTAGCTGTAGCGATGGTTGCAATGTACCTAAGGTCCGGCGTTTCTAAATTTGCCAAAGATGTAAACAACAATGGCCGCTCGAAATGGAATAAAATCGATATACAAGAACTAAATGTTCTTGTATATCGATTTTATTAAATAATGTTTGTATTCGTCTAGTTAGCTCGGAGAATAGAATAGAATACTCTTTATTATTTGCACCATATAAATTACAGACATAAATATAGAAACTTTACAATGGGTGACACAATGGGCGGAGATTGAGACGAAAACAAACATTCTAATTAAAATAAATGTTCTTGTATAACGATTTTATTCAATTTCTAACGGCCATTATTATTTACATCTTTGGCAAATTTAGAAACGCCGGACTATACCTATTTAACTTTTATGGAGGACATTAGAGTTTCTCATGTCGCATGCACTGTACTAACATATTATAAGCTATAGTAGCATACGACCACGGGAAGGTACTTTCTTTTTTCATCCTTTTCAGTAGTCCGGTTTTAGTTTTTAAACTTATTTTTTATTTAATTATTTTGGAGATTATTTCAGAAATGATTATATTTTTGAAATGTGCTAATTAAGGTGAATGCGTAGTGGTAGCCCGCGAAATTCAAATTTTCTTACTTTTTTTGCAATTTGCAGGTCAGTGTCAGGTTGTATCTTGATAAAAATTTGATTCGCGACTATAATAGACATGTATTTACAGAATTATAGTCATTAGAATCATTAATATATCTCTTTATGTTAGATTTCTACCATAAACACTTTTCCATACGACATTTGTTCTTAACGGTAGAAATCTAACTTAGAAAGATGTATTAATGATTCTGATAATTATAATTCTGTAAATACGTACCTTTTATAGTCGCGAATCAAATTTTGATCAAGATAAAACCTGACACTGACCTGAAAATTGCAAAAAACGTAAGAAAAATTGAATTTCGCGGGCTACAACTACCCATTCACCTTAAGCGCTTTCATTTGATATCCAACAAAGAATTATTAAAATATATATTTTTTGTAGATCATGACTTTATGTCCGCTAGAGGGCGCAATACTCAATTCAATGTAACGTCACATAGCCTATAACCAGGGGACAATTGAAACACTTCCAACGATACCTCATTTGTCTAACTATAACAAGTAGTTTAGAAGTTATGAAGGAACAGATGAACATACATACCGGTCAAAATCATAACCCTCTTTTTTGCTTCGCCGTAGCTGGGTAAAAACTAAAATAATTTATAGCAACAGAGGGAATATTAGATACGGTAAGTGTAAACCAGCCCTGACCGCTATTTGGTTACAAAGGCCGCTTGTCGCGTTTATGACCATGAGTCCAGACTCGTTATAATAATTATTATATTATCCTATAATAATAGATATTTTAATAGGTATGCCGACTATCTCAGAGTTCAGGCATTTTCGGATATTTTAATGTGTTGCGTTTATTTTTAATAGGTAGTTTCTTTTTATGGGTTGTTTGTGTTCTCTATAGTCTAGAACTTTAGACTAAACATTAATAAAATTATATTAATTGCTGTAGTTTTACAACAATATGCATTTAAGTATTAAATGAAAATGAAATACTTACTATTCGCATCACTTGAGAACGGCTGCAGGCTGGACCGATTGTTTTTTCTTAATGATCCTCAATAAAAGTCCGAATCAGGTTTTTATGAAAAGAAAAATTGGAAAAATTGCCCGGAAAATGAAAAATATCAGGGAAAACTGCTGAAGTGCTCTTTGCTATGAGATTTTTGTATAAATGATCTAAACCAGGATAACGTTTGTCAGCTAGTTATTATAATAAAATAAAAATACAAAACAAACCAATTGGATTGACTGATTGGATTGCGTTTTTCCTTTCTTTAAATTACTTCTAAATAGACATGTTTAAAAATAAATTATGCAAATAACCACAGTATTTTTATATTTTTGTGCGCTTAAGTTGAAAACGCTGGCTAAATCTTACGAGATAGATCAAATTAATGTACAACGAAATTGTATATCTTAAAAAGGTCGATAAAAAAGTCTATGATGGTATGTTTATCTCCTAAAGTTAACCCACAGTAACCATTTTTATCTTTTACAAATTATGGGTTATTCATCAAGCTATTTTAAACAATTCAGTATTCCTTATCCAATTAAATACATTTGTGCATTATTTTCATGTACCTAGATTCAAATTGCCCTTTACAGCATATCATTAAAATGAATATATTAGAAGATATCAGAGATTTAAAAAGCGGGGGCAGATCGGCTGGGGGCGGTACGAACTTCGCAGGGTCAGATAGTAGAAAATAAAAAAGTATTAACAACCTTTTATCGTATTTGTTTTGGACCTATTACATTTTATTTATAACGCTATTTATTTTAATATCACCGATAAGAAAGAGTTCGGGTCAGTAATTTTTACGAGGGAACATTTGTTTGTGGTTTAATACAAAATGGTTTCATTTTATTTGTGTATTAAGGGGCTTACAGGACCTAAACGCAAAAAACGCAAGTTTCAGAAACAATGAAAGTATATGATCGACTACAGTAAACAAAATCAGAAAAATATATGATATTCTTCAGGATACATGCTAGTTAATAGTGTTTTTGATACTTACGATAATTTGATACGATAGAAAAAAATCATGAAGATACCTCTTAAAACTTTCTTTTTATAATAAAAACCACACTAATTTACATACAATCATTATTATTTTTTGACAGATTTTTCTACAAGCAACATACTAAAACACTGTTTTAATTTTTTAGTCCAAAAAATAGATTTTTTGTAAATAGATAATTGCTTCATATTTTGCCATAAATTACCAGCGTTGTGTCATCGCTCTTCTCTTTCTTTTCTATGCAGTCCGACCGTGACCGCGCTTTAAGTCATGTAGTGGTTTTTAGGTAATATTTTACCACATGATAAACGTTCTTAATTAGCTTATTTCACCTAGCCATATTTTCATCGTAATATAAGCCTCATGACTATCGCCTGCGGTTTTATTAGAATGTTATGGGAACTACCTCTTTTTAAGGCAGGTATATTATTTTTTAAGCAAACTAAATTCAATGCAATATCAATTTAAATTGTCTGTCTATTAAAATTTTTGACAGCCTGCCACAGCCTTCCTCCATCTCACAACCGAGACAGCCGCTGGTTAATGTCTTATATGAGCCTGATTAATTATCAGATTTGACTTTGATCCAGGATTATCAGACATTTAAGCTTTCTCCCTAGATTTAGGCATTGGTAGGCCGTCTGTGTCGCTTGCGATTTCAATCCACCTTAGGTACGAGTCTGGATGAGCTTTTCTATCATTTATGCCTTTTTTTTGTGGATGGGAAATCGTCAAATGACCCCTCCCGGTCTGGGTGAAGCGGAAGGGAGTGTCAGACTCTTACTGACTAAAACCCACCCGTGTTCTTTCCTTAGCCCTTTATGTTCCGGGGCAACGGTAACCCTTTCGGAAAATCCCGTTGAATAATTTATGCCTGGGAGATAAATTATTCTATTTGTTAATCCGAGGCAAATTTATTATGTAATCCAAAAGTGGCACTGTTAACTGAAAAGTTGTGTGGAAATCGTTTGTCATGGTATGGGTATGTGCTACGGAGGGATGAGGAAAATGTCGTGAGGAAAGTTTTGAGTATGAATGTCGATGGCAGAACCTAGCATTGCATAAATATGTAAGCTGTCACGCCTTTTATACCTGGAAGCTTTTATTTAGGCAGTATGTTTTTTTTTGTTTACATTTTTAATTTTTTTTTTTTTTTTGCTTGAGTATGGTGTTTATTGTATTTGTTGGTATATGTCCGAAGTCCTATAGATTTCACATACCTACACAAACACGCCTAAGTATAGCTGTCTATACAGCTAAACCGTCTTCCTCCATCTTAACATCTTCATGCAACGACGGTCCCTTACTATAACTCAGTCGATTGGCTAGTTGCGTCGGACTGAAATATGGAGATGAATGATTATTCACTGGAGCATGTCTGCCAAGTTTATCCTGTCGCAATACTATGCAGATTTACTGCCAATATCCTGGAGCTCAGATGAATTTACTGGAGTGCGAAATTGATAGAAATGGAGATGGCAATAGAATTATATTAGGACATAAAGATTGTCAATATTGCCTTGTTAGTAAGTTAAGTATTAGTTGGCTTATAACTGGCTTTTAAGGTGCGTGCTAAAAGAGACAAGAGCAATTTTATGACTTACTAGTTTTTGGCCGCGACTTCATCCGCATTGAGGTCGGAATTTATCCCACGGAAATGTACTATCAGGATAAAAAGTATCCTATATCCACACCTCTCTGTCTGCGTGTCTTTCATCGAAATTCATTCAGATGTGAAAAGGTATCAAACAGACAGAGTTACTTTCGCATTTATAATGTTAAGTATAATACTTAACCTTTTAAGCGCTTGGCTCAATATCAATTGCCGTGCCCCTAGCGAGCGGCTACAAATCGATAAAATAATACCTACTATAAATAATATCATTGGAGGAGCAATCGCTGTATCGATTAAAAATTAGTCAAAAAGTTTTTATCTCTATTTAATAATGGTTTTAGTTGTACCACGCAGTTAATAGGATGAAAATACAAAGACAAAATCATGCTTCCCTTTTCTCTGTCGCAGAAATACGACACGAGCGGTTCCTAGGAGCACGGAAATATGTGTCGCATTAGTGCGACACAAGCGGTCAAAAGGTTAATATGATCCATGAATCCAGTACATGATTTAAAACTAAAATATATATTATATTATTACAAGTACAATTAATGTATAATAAAAAAGGAAATAAAAAGAAAAGACAGGAGCTCATTAGGCATCAAAAAATTCGTCCGCATCGCTGTCAATGGGATAAGTGCCCAAAAGGCTGGCAGCATTACCACGTTGGATGGCAATGCTTATTCTTTGGGCTAAAAATAGGCCAGCC
The DNA here is from genome assembly GCA_945859645.1 of Amphipoea oculea. Taxonomy (NCBI): domain Eukaryota; kingdom Metazoa; phylum Arthropoda; class Insecta; order Lepidoptera; family Noctuidae; genus Amphipoea; species Amphipoea oculea. The sequence goes on along the minus strand of OX243881.1, from coordinate 3,768,182 downwards.
CTCTGGTCACGCATAGCGTCAACCAACCGCTTGTACAGTACATACATGATTTTAGACCTAACCGCTTAAAGCTGCTTCATAAATTTTGACCGACACAGGTGCATCTTTATATGAAACAGCAGATTTATTTCTTTTAATAACCGACGAAAAATTACAACACAAGGGTGTTCAGAATCTTGAACTGAATCTATGGTAACTGGTGACGCGTCGATGACCTCCTCTTCTTGATGATGGTGTTATCTGGTGTATTGTGTGTCTTTTAGTCTGTGCTAAATACATTTTTCTTTCTCACCACCCTGTATGTATATGGATATGAGCCCTTGTCGTGTCATATAACTCTTACCAAATAAAGCACGTAATACACATACCTGAAGCTTGGACAAAAATAAACAAGTAGCTTGCATGTCTTTGTGGCATTCATCAATCAGAAGTTGTTATGGCACAATGGCATGCAATGTACTTGCATACTTTTGTGCAAGTGGCAAACTCAAACTCAAAGCATTTATTTCAATTAAACCATTTACAGGCTGAGAAGAGCTGGCACAAAAAACCATGTTTGTATGTGCTGAATCATTATTTTGCATTCAGAAGTTAAATATGAACATACAAACATACATCAATCGGTTGAACTGCACGGCTATCGCAAAGTTATCAAAGTAAATAAAACCGCGGCAACCAATTTCGATTTAAACTTGGAGGTTTAAAACCGACTCCTTTGTTTTCATTTCCGATACATTTTCAGAAATATCTACCATTTATTTGAGTACTAGAATAGTATGAAGTCTTTTACTGGTATTGGTTGTTGGAAAAACAATGGAAATACTGAACTCTCTTTTGTTTTTATTATTTTTATTTTATTTTATGAAGAGCCAGATGCGACCTGAGCAAAAAGTTTAAATGTGTAATGAGTTCGTACTGTTGCCAACATCGAAAACTTTTTGCTCCGCTTGTATCGTTCGCTTTATTTGATTTGATGAAATTTGCATTATGAGAGAACGGGTAATGAGCGTTTTGATGTCATCGCATCATAGAATAGTATATAATAGACATATAGGTGTTAGGATACATTGAAGCTCGAGCTTTTTTTTTCCTTCTTTGTTAGTCATGATCATGGCAGTTTTTTTTTTATGGATGGGAAATCATCAAATGACCCCTCCCGCTCTGGGTGGAGCGGAAGAGAGTGTCAGACTCTTACTGACTAAAACCCATCCGTGTTCCTTCCTTAGCCCTTTATGTTCCGGGGTAGCGGTAACCCTTTCGGACAATCCCGCACCATGATCATGGCAGTAAGTGTAATTTATGCGGCCTGCCCAAATGTCCTTTCTTTGGCATTGTTCGTCGAATCGTTGAGCTCCTCAAGTTCTAAGTTGAGCTGCACGATTTCTGACAAATGCGTGCACTGACTGGACAGGTCCACTCAATATGTGTGGTTCTTTCCTCACAACACCATTTCAGACAACAATCTACATGGTATTCACATGTTTTGACCAAGATTATGTCTGGACTTTAAAAGAGACTGTGACCTCTGAGTTTGTTTCCGCCTCTCTTCTCAGAGTAGGTAGTCAGACATCTGTGTAGAAAACACTGACCTCATCTAGGTTTAATATGATTGTAAAAGTGTAGCGGTACCTACAACGCCACATGCGAATGACGCGTTATACTGACGTCACGCAAATCCTGCATCGCGCAAGCAGAGTTCACCTCGCAACTAGCATATATACAACAGCCCGACATGCATCATTGGGCAGTTGCCCGCCAGACACAACACCCGTCTGGTCGGAGGATCCTCCCTTTTCTATGGAGGTTGAGTGAACTTTACACCCTGTTCCTCATACCTCTATAAAAGTGTTTGTACAAACTTACAGAAATAAAATCATTATCAGTAACCATATTTCACCATTCGGCGTGCAAACATTTATATTATTAACATTCGGTTAGTCCAGATCTATCAATCCAGAGCAACTCGGGCAATCATTGAAAGCTTTCCATCAGACGTAATCCAGGTCAAGAGCAGCCTATTCAGCAATAAAAAACCTCTACGTGCAGACAAAATATATTCAAACGACGCGATTTCCTCTGACCACAGATATACCCCATTCGTTTCAGTTGAATTTTAAATCTCTGTTTGAATCTCAAACAAAGGAAATCTATCGAACAAAATATTTAAACCTTTAGTTATGTAGGTAACATAACTGAGTCTGGGTTGTGCGGTTGTGCCCGGTTGATGCCAATGGATAGTAATTATTTATTATTATTTTTATTTATTTAAAATTTCGTAAATAACACCTCAACAGATATAACGCCAATGCAATTTTACTACTACAAAGATACACGTACATCTAACTTACTCATAAATACAATTTAAAATACGATAAGAAATACAAATAGAATACAATTTAAAATACAATAAAGAACACAATTTTAAAATAAAATTAATAATACAATTACAAATACCATTAAAAAGTAATAAAAGCTCCGACAAAAAAATAAGAATTGTCCTTACTCAAAATATTAAACCTACTGCCTAAAATACTAACTTTAAGACTACTATTTTCCGAATAAAAATGACGAAACGACCGAATGAGATACTGAAATATTTGAAAAATAAACATGACTATTTATTTGTGGTGTGCATCACTACACACTTTTACTTTAGATACTTTCATATAATGCATTTAGTAAAAAGCTGTTATTTTGACATTACAAACGGACACTTTAATTTTATTTATTTTTATGTATGTATAGATTATTTCTTTGTATTGTTTTGTTGTGCAATCCTAAACTGTCTGATCTAAAAGATAGCCATTTTCGATGGGTTTGTATCTGAACCTCTTTTTATATCAGAATCGTGTCTTCAACACTACTATTTTGGTATGGTTCAGTCCCACCCTACCCCCAGGGGTATGGCAAAGGGTAATGGTGGGTCCGGAGGGCTGTTTTTGATATTTCCTGAAATCTTCAGAAAATCACACTTAATATTATAAATGCGAAAGTTTGTGAGTGTGTGTGCTTATATGTTTGTTACTTCTTCACGCCTAGACCACTGAACCGATTTAGATGAAATTTGGTATAGAGATAGTTTGAGTCCCGGAAAAGGACATAGGATAGTCTTTATCCCAATATTCCCACGGGATCGACATTTACGCGGGTAAAACCGCGGGGCGCAGCTAGTCTTTTAATAAACTAAAGAAACAATGTAGGTATACGGTAATGCCAAAGTTTTAAAATCAAAAATCGTCTACACAAATTAGGCTGATTATCAGAACTATTTGAACGTTAAACATTATCTAGAGACAGCCCCCAAAACTCAAGTGTATTGCTATTGTGACTGTCAACATCAAAACTAACAACGATAGCAACGATTGTGAGTGTGTTTACAGAATAAGACTGCTTGTTTTTAACCGACTTCTAAAAAAGGAGGAGGTTCTCAATTCGAATGTTTGTATTTTTTTTTTTTTTTTTTTTTTTGTGTTTGTTCGCGCATAACTCCGTCGTTTGCCAACCGATTTGAAAAATTCTTTTTTTGTTAGAAAGGGTATACTTCCCAAATGGTCCCATGAAAATTTTATCGAAATCGGATGAGGGATTTTTGAAAAATCAACAAAAATCTAAAAATGTATCTACATTGTCTACATTAACGATCTTTTTGTTTACTTTTTTGTGGGGTAGGTACAACTAAAAAGTGAAAAATAAAAACTTTTTTACAAAAACAAAAAAACAACCGACTTCAAAAAAAACACTACAAAGTGATAAATAACTTTAATTTCGGAAGTCGGTGTCAAAAAACGAAAATGCGGAATCAACGACACCGACTTCCGAAATTAAAGTTATTTATCACTTTGTAGTGTTTTTTTTGAAGTCGGTTGTTTTTTTTTTTTTTGTAAAAAAGTTTTTTTGCAATTTATGTTAACAATTCGTCTTGCCAAAAATGTACGGACAAATTCGAAATAATTTGTCTTCTCGACCTTTTCATGGACCGCATTTTATCATATCCATTCTAATTCAAATCCATCATCTCTATGAATGTCCAGTTTCATAACAAAAATCATTACTCTTCGAAATTCTGGCTTTATTCCTGAAAAATACGTCACCCAAAGTTTTGCTTTCAGGCTTCCCAGGCTTTTCAGGTCAGTAAACAGAAAACCTTTCGATCCCGAGTACAGTCAACAGCAAAAGTAGATGATGAAAATCAGAAATTCAATACTAATGAACGGAGTTCACGTCATATATGGCAGCTGTACTAGTAGTAAATGTTTGGTATAATTTACAATCACATACCTTTGAATCACTTCGACGCCACACAGTTCTGACGCGAACTCCGTTCATTAGTATTAAATTTCTGATTTTCATCATCTATTTTTGCTGTTGACTGTACCATACAGCACGAATAGTGATGTGACATTACTTTTCACTCGAGTTGACCATGTGACATCGATTTTTTTGTAGTTGTGTGTGCTATAAATATGGTTTTTTCTCTTGGAATATTTTTCAAAATCGAAAAACAATTTCAACTAGGCTGAGAATCAGCACTTTTCGTACATTAAAATTAATAAATAAATATTAATAATAATAAAAAAATATATTAATATTATTAATTAATTATTTTTGGGAGACTGTCATGTAATTTTAATGCCAAGTGGTACCACCACATTCTAGTGCATTCACCACTTCCTAGTGCTTTCGCTGGGAAGAAGAAGTGTCGCAGCAAACTACTAATTATCAATCAATGTTCAGCTGTGGACTACCATAGTTATAATGATGATGAAATCATCATAAAACCTGCTAAATAGGTAAATCTTCATAATAAGCCTACTAAGCCCTCGTGCAATTGTTAACGTGGCGATTTTTATCGCGCACTTGATTTTCAACTCTTGGTGTTGAGGCGAGCATTGAAAATCCAACATGGGGGACACTGGCGCCGATTCCCTTGTTCACAAACCAAACTAAATTTAAGTTCAGTGCATCTTTTTCTTTTTATTTTATTAATAAGAAAAGGACAGAAATATTAGTTTAGTCCTGTCAAATTAGTCAGCGCCTGACATAAATTGACGTATTTTTAGTAACCAATTTTTTAATCGCGTCTAAACCTGTCTATGGAGTACCTTGATTTGACAGGACTAAACTAATATTTATGTTCTGTCCTTTTTTTAATGAAATAGAAAGAAAAAGATGCACTGTTTGATTTATTAATGCGCCCAAAAAAAATAGCCGTGCGAACCTGGGCTAAGATTTTTATTTAAAATTAATCTAGCTTAGTAAAGCTTGCATCATACTGGTTGATTTTGTAACCGTTGAACAAGTCACATTCATAGATCAAAATCACAATAAATACATCTTTTTATTCTGGTGAAAAAAGACAGGAATAAAAAAGTAGTAATACTAAGAGAGCAGTGGTGGCTCAGTGGTATCAGCCGCGACTTACAAGTTGTAGGTCGTAGGTTCGAACCCCGACAGGCGCTTTACTTTGTGTAAATTATTTCATCACCACTGCTCTCAAAACGGTGAAGGAAAACATCGTGAGGAAACCGGCATGTCGTAGAACCAAAAATTCGAAGACATGTGACATCCACCAACCCGCACTGGACCCGCGTGGTGGATTACGACCCACTCCCTCTCACAGAGAGGAGGCCTGTGTCCCAGCAGGGGGAACGTTATAGGCTGATTATGCAATACAAATGAATGAAATATTTATATCACATCACACACATAAAAATCAACTCTATCCAAAAAAAAAAAAGTTTCTTGAGATACAATAGAATATAGTATTCTATCAACAAACTCGAGTACAAAGCCATGTCACAACACTAGCTTTTCAAATATTCGTTGTTTTCTTTGAACGGTGTCAAGGTAAGATCCGAAACTTTTATGAATATCTCACACAAAGTTGTTAGATACGGAAAAGAATAAATGAATTGATATTATACGGGTAAAGGGGTATCGTATTACCCAGTAACTGGGTTGTGGAGGGCAGACAGGCAGTCGCTCCATGTAAAATACTTAGGTAAGGATAAAGCTAGACAGATAGATTGCCGGGTAATAGGAGATTTGAGCAAAAAAATTTAATCGCAATTCCGATTTTAACAGATCGCTTTTTGAGACTGGTTCAAATTTTAATGAATTCATAAATTTTATTTTTATTATTCATACAATGCCGCACAAAAACGGCAACACACTTTTTAAAGATTAAACTTCCTTTCATATTAAATAAAATAGGGTTATAATGAACTCATAAATGTCCACAGCTAATCAAATAGGTCGTAAAATCTTTTGGGAAAAATCCTTAAGGGTGTTTAAGCCCCGGTTTTATTTTTCATTCTGTGGAAAAGCTCATTTAGTTAAATTTTCACAATTTTGCGCTTCGTTTGATAATACTTTTATAAATATCTATAAGCTTACAATGATTTTTTTTTTGTGAAATCCTTAAATGTTTCTGAGAAAAGCTTTACACACCGCTTTTCATTTATGGTTCCCACAAGACCACTTTTTAAACCACTAAAAATAATGAAAAAACACTCTCGCATGAATTATCAGTGAATGTTACTTCACTGAACATTCTTTATGTTAGTAAGACCGCATTTTCTTGCGTACATGTGTTGAGTGCTTTTCTTAATGATAATGGTTTACCGCTGCGTTAAAAGCTTTCAATGGTAGACCTCAAATGACAGGATTTAAACAAAGATTATAAAATTGCAAGAAGTTTCTTTGAAATCAAGGTTTACAATCAAAGGGGCTTTAATATATTTTTTTTAATTTGAGCCGAAGCTTCTGTCACTACCTTGTTTATTTTGTAATAATGCACCAATACGACGAGAATTATTTTTATTTACTACCCTCAAACTATTATTTTTTCACCTTCATCACCAAATTATATCCAGTTACATCACCTTCCAATAATGCACCCTGCACTTCGCCGCCAAAAATTTTGCAATAAATTCCAAATTCTGTATTGTTCCAGGTAAATTCCGCCGAGAATTCCACAGATCGTACTTCAAATGCTTCTGCTGCTGCCATTCTGCGGCAGCCCCAGACCAGAATGGAACCTCCTTCACACCAATCGGAAGCTCCAGAGCGGGAACCACCAGGACTGTGGTTCGTCGAAACGACTCTTACGTCAGCTACCGACTCACGCACTTATCCCCTTCAAATCATAACATCCATCGAGACTACATCAGGAACACCAACACTTCTTTCATAGAACAAATGAATGGGAACCGTCGTCCCAAAATCAGGGACGATTCTATCAGCGAATCTGGAACGAGATTCACTCTAGCAACCGATGTATGCAGAGATTGACAACTAGGCAAAGATCTCCTTTCGGATTTACGTAATAGAGATGGCATTGAGACTTATATTGCGAGAAGTACCAACAGTATTGATTGCAAACCGTACTATGATTGCTTCAAAGATGGGAAGATTGAAGAAAGGCATAGTGATAATGCTGATTACAGGCATGTTGATGAATCTAATGATTTGTATGACGATGATCTTAAAAATGGTTATAAATTCAAATTCAATCGAAGTTTGAATAGTTGTCAGATTAAGAATAAAAGGAAGGTTAATATATATTAAGTTACGTGTTGTGTGTAAATCAGTCAATTGTTTTTGGATGTCTGTTTCACTATTTGTTGTAACATGTGTCTGTTCATTCAAATAAGTTTCTTATTTATTCAGCAGTAGCGCATTTATTATAGTTGCCAAGGATAGCTTCTCTTCCATTACCAGATTAGGTCCTTCAAGAAAACTACTTCTAAAACTTCACACACATTTTTACATATCTTTACTTATGTACTATCGCGCATACTGCCGCCTGACCACCATTAAGTTCATTTTTGCTTGCACTCAAAAAATAGAAGCGCTCTCTAGTAAGCGCGCCAAGATCAAATAGTTCGTCCATAAAATTCACAAAAGGAGTACACGTGATGCGTCACTTAGCTGTGCAGTGCAGATTGCAACAAATTGGCTAAAACTTTAAGAGGGCGTGTCATGGCGCCGCTGCAGGATTTAGGCAAAAAAAAAATATTTAAATGATCAGGCGGAAAGGTCTGTGATGGTATATATCCAATTCTAAACCCTATTTGGTTGGCTCACTTGTCTTGTCAATTGGTATGCCCTCATTTCTCATCTCTGGCATTTTCGGTTTCCTTAGTATTAAGAAAGTATGTGACCTCATTATTGTATCCTTGTGGCGTAACAATTTGTGCCACTTATCGTGAAATTGGAACGGAATATCTTATGAGTTCAATTTAGAGAATGTGTAGCAAACCATTCACTGTTATTAAGAACAAAAATGACTCCAATATTTTTAGAGACAAGAGATATTTTTCTCCGTACCTAATTTCTTACATTTTCATTTAGGTATTGTCTAGACTAAACTTTGCACACTCATCAAGTTAAAAAGTTTTATAGATAATAATAGCCTAAGTTTTGGTGAAACAGACATTTAAAGTAATATCAAAGTTTAAAGTAGATGTGAGCTCATATCTTGTAAATATATTTCATCGTAGAAGTTCACATTGTTGAGTTCTTTGGGAGTTCGGGTTGTCACTTATTCAATATAGGCTTCATCAATTTTCAATAACTCAATTTGGCAACGTCGAGTTACAGTTTTTTCTCAACAAAAACGCCTTCTATCATTCGCGTTTTGTCATAGCTGCTTTGAAAAAATACATTATATGGGTTTCGCCTTTTTCTCCACCGACTGCTGTTTAGATTAGATCTACTGGAAACAGCTGACAAATTACATACCTAATAGGGGTAGGCCTTTAAGATAATGTTACAAAAAAAACCTGAAATGACATAAGTAACTAGATTTTTTTGGAACACACTGAGATTGGATAAGTGACAAATGCAGACCTTACTTTTTTTATATGAACAATGAATTTCTGTTATAATATTTTTAGTCTTGTACATAAAGTAAAGAAAGAAAGAGAGAAAAAAGTTTTTTTTGGACACAGCTAAGTTCGTCAACACACAAAATTAACAAAATAAACATAATGTTCCAAACAACAATAGTAATTACTAAACTTCAGAAAAATGTAATCAGTGTAAAAACAAGTCCTCCCTTCAAGTGAAAACAGTTTTTTTTTTTTGTTACAGAAGCTTAATTAACTGCTTGAAAATGCGGTCGTAAAAAGTTTTGATTACAAAGAACTACCCTAAAATTATAAATGTACTTTGGGAAAAGCGGTAAACCGTCAACATTGCTGGCTGTTCTATTTTTTAATCGTTTTTTATTTATTTAGCTCAGTTTAATTTTGAAAAGAGAACGTTCCTATCCATTCTTCATAATTTTGAATCGTTAGATTCATTTTTAAACGAAAGGGGTGCTGCAACGATAGCGAACAATTAATACAACGCTTAGGCTGAGGCTACAGTAGGCAGCGATTTGCGATGCGACTAGAAGAGCGAAACGAGATAAACATGGTATGGCTACATTATAAGCGAAAATCCGGCGTATATTCGGCGATGACGTGTCTACAGTACACATGCTATCAAATAATCATCCATCGCGGTTTACTATACGCATAATGTAGCCACACGTATATTTAGTAGCACTATTGAACTAGTCGTGCAAGTGACAAATTTTCTAATAAATTCGCTTCAATTTCGCTGATATGTTGATGTAGCCGATGCCGTGATTAGAGTAATGTTGTCTTTATCGCATAAGGAAATCAAAGATCGCTAGTAATATTTGATGTACGGTGTACGTGACCATTCATTTATTTGTTTTAATCGCTCATGTGTCGCAGGTCGCGTCGCGGCTTAATGTAGCTTCAGCCTTACAGAGGAAATCTCAATTAGTTTATATACTGGCAAAATTGAATTTCTTATAGTACATCCGAGTACAAATAACAAGATATTTTATGTTACAATTATTATTGCTAGTAATCAGTATACTTGGGTGCAGGAAATGGCGTGTTTATACAGAACTGGGTGCTTACTCTTGAATTTAATTCCGATAGATCGACATTAGAATTGTGACGTTTCGTACTTTTGAGTTCGGTTTAATTAAACTAAAAGGTAAAATTGGGTGTCCATTTTGGTGAACTAAGTGGAAATTAGGGCCGGGCTCCAAAATCAATCATCCAATTTTACCTTTTAGTTTAATTAAACCGAACTCAAAAGTACGAAACGTCATAATTCTAATGTCGATCTATCGGAATTAAATTCAAGAGTAAGCACCCTGATCGTTCACTGTCGGCCATGTTGCTTGTATACGATTTATTTTTAGTTTATTGTATACGATTTATTTTTAGTTTATTGTATACGATTTATTTTTAGTTTATTTAGTTTACAACTCATGTTTTTTGAGATTTTGGAGCTTTGTTGCGATCTTCAGTGTTTTTAAATTGGTTATAATTTTCTTTCGTAAATTAAATTTTGTACAAGAAAACTTTTTTTTGTGACAACCCCTATAAAAATAAAACTGATGATGAAATAAGTAAAAAAAAACATAAAAAATATTTTTCAATGTCTGTCAACCACTACTTTATAGATTCTGTACAGTTTAATCAGTAGGTATACCTCGACACTAGTTACCCAAAATATGTGTATAAATGTGACCAAAGTTAATGTAAGATAACTTAATTAAGTGAAGAAACTGCATTTCTGTACTATTGTAAATAATTTTAAACAGTATATTTATGTATTTTAGATAAACAACAAAAAATATTGTAGTATTATTAAGATAATATCTTAGATTAAGAAACTAACGATTTTTTTCTTATAAAATAAACTTTAGCTATAAGTCTTAAGAATATTTTTGAAAACTTAAGTAAGCAAATTAATTACAGGAATTTATATTTGTCAACGTGATAAAATATCGTTATTTTTCGTAAAAAAATATACTCGCTACAGAATAATATTAATTTCATGAACGGTAACCAAATAATTAAAATCAAGTAAATTTGAAAATTCTGTTTGCATAATTTACTGTTTTACTTTTACTGCAGCCTCTTTAATAAATTAATGATTTTTTATTTAAAACATAAACCCAAAATTGCTATGAAACTACCTATTATAGAAAGGTATAACTTTTATATTTTAATGTTTTATAAATAATTTAAAAAATCCAATTTAATTTTTCATGTCGAAATATTTAAAAGATTGATTAATTAAATCATCGATTTCATTTAGTGATTTATTCAATGGAGAAGGCTAAATAAATAACGAATGGAAAGTTATTCAACTGTAAAATATCTTTATATGCCTAGTTTTAAATAAAAAATGTATGTTTTATACGTGATCTCTAGATGTAACATATAATATCGAATTATATCTAAATGTATAGTTAGAACGAACGAATACGTGACGCAATCCATCTTAATGTGAATACAGAATATATCGCCTATAATAATGTGAATGGACTTATAATTGTGTCACCAAGTGTAAAGGTGCGTCCAGACAGCGCAAGACAAGTGCTTCGAATGGTAAGCTATGGTTTGCATATGACGCAGGCCTCAGGCACGTGTCCCACCGCTGGCGATTAGGCGAAAAGCGAGTAGAATATACGATTTGTAAATCAATAAAACCTAAACTGGACCCGCGTGACGGATTACGGCTCACTCCCTCTCACCGAGAGAAGGCCTGTGTCCCAGGAGTGGGAACATTATAGGTTCATAATGATTATAAGTAGCGCTAGCATCTAAAAATGAGTTGGCGAGCAACATGCAGCAAGTGCGCGACGGTAACGAGCGATTTCTTGCTGGTATGCGTATGTACAGACGCCAGCAAATCAAGCTACTACAATCTGTCAAATTTCTTTAATAGATTTTCAACTTTATCGCTAAATCATAAGGTTCAAAGATGATTGGGAAAATTTTAAAGTTTCGGGTAGCTTGATGTGCTGGCGTCTGTACATTTCTTCAGAGAGAAAATCTTTGATAGCTGCAAGTCTCCTCCTTGTTGGCGGTGGAACAGGTGCCTTAGACTGAGGTATTTAACATACTTATAAAAACTGCAGTTGCGCGGTATACCTCGCCTTGCGACTGTCAGGACACATCTTAAGATTTACGAAGGATCAATGTTTTTAAGATTGTAAATATATATGAAAACTTTCGAGCTTTTCTACTACGTATTTAGAATTTTAGTAATATTCAGGTAGAAATGGTACAAGGCAAAGTCTTCAATAATATCGTAAAGTAAAACCAACCTTGATTCCCGACTCAACTAACAATTAAAACAAGACAGTGAAAAGAGTACTTCGGTGAGTGTGCCCAAGAACTCCACGACATCATTCCACCGGCCCCCTTCTACCTTCGGACATCCAGTCGCACTGCAAGTTATTATCCCTACCTGGTTGCTATTCCACCAATTCGCACTAAACGTTTGCAAATGTCCTTTATAATGCGCACAGCAAAAGAGTGGAACTCTCTACCTGCGTCTGTTTTTCCGAGCGCATACAACCCGAATCTCTTCAAAGTGAGAGTGAACAGGCTTCTTCTGGGTAAGCTCGCTCCATCGTCGACTTTGTCTCTGTCACCTTTGACCTAGACTAGAGTCAAGAGCAAGCCCATTTCAAATAAAACAAAAAAAAATCTAAACAAATAATTTTTCATCGCGCTTTTCATTACCTATATTGAGAGATAAGAATGCTTAGACAGACGTGTGGTGTTACATGAATGGATAGCATAAAAAACGAGTACATAAGAGGAAGTTTGAAAGTGGCACCGGTGACTGAAAAATTGTGTAGAAATCGGTTGTCATGGTATGGGCATGTGTTACGGAGAAATGAGGAAAATGTCGTGAGGGGAGTTTTGTGTAAGAATGTCGATGGCTATTAGAGTAGGGGAAGACCAAAGAAACGATGGATGGAATTTGTGAATGATGATATGGTTAAAAAGGGGGTGACTACCGAGATGACTACTAATAGAGAAGTATGGAAGAATAAAAAATCACACTATCACACTAATATTATAAAGGCGAAAGTTTGTGAGTGTGTGTGTGTGTGTGTTTATATGTTTGTTACTTCTTCACGCTCAAACCGCTGAACCGATTTAGATGAAATTTGGTATAGAGATAGTTTGAGTCCCGGGAAAGGACATAGGCTACTTTTTATCCCGATATTCCCACGGGATCGAAACTTATGCGGGTGAAACCGCGGGGCGCAGCTAGTGTAAGTATAAAGAGCGGCATGCGACCACGGGAAGGTACTTTCTTGTTTCATCCTTTTCAGTAGCCGGGTTTTAGTTTTTAAACTTATTTTTTATTTGATTGTTTCGGGGCTTATTTAAGTAATATTTATGTTTTTGAAATGTGCTAATTAAGCCCTTTGATTTAATACCCAACATGGCATGATTAAAAATTTTTTTTTTTTAGGTCATGACTTTATTTCCGCTAGAGGGCGCCGTATTCAATTTAATGTGACGTCACATAGCCATAAATTCGAAAGTAACTCTTTCTGTCTGTCGGTCTGTCTGTTCGTCTGTCTGTCTGTCTGTATGTTACCTTTTCACGCCTAAACCGCTGAACTGATTTAGATGAAATTTGGTATAAAGATAGTTTGAGTCCCGGGAAAGGACATAAGATACTTTTTATCCCGAAATTCCCACGGGATCGAGACGTATACGGGTGAAACCGCGGGGCGCAGCTAGTACAAAATAATAACAAAGTTTCTTCAATCAATCATTCTGGCAACATTTCTCTCGAAATAAGAATCGCAGTAGGTTCACCACAACATGACAACAGCCTTTAAGCACAGGCCACACCGCAAGATTTACTTGGCTAAACTGCGATGTCTTTTCATCCTTGGGTTTATGGTACCTACGAACTAAGTCCTTAGTTTTTGGTGTGAACATCTGGGATGTTTCAGTTCACATAGATTTACTAGCTGCGCCGCGCGGTTTCACCCGCATAAGTCTCGATTCCGTGGTAATATCGGGATAAAAAGTACCCTATATCCTTCCCCGGGACTCAAACTATCTCTATACCAAATTTTATCTAAACCGCTGAACCGGTTTAGGCGTGAAAAGGTAACATACAGACAGACAGACAAACAGACAGACCGACAGACAGAGTTACTTTCGAATTTATAATATTAGTATGGATTAGCTCGTAAACTAACTAAGCTTATACCTTGTTCCAAAAGTATCTAATGAAAGGTACCTGAGGGTGCAAATTTTTAGTGCCATTGACAAATTGAGTGCTTTCATTTGATTATTTGAATACTTAAACACCCGAAATAACAATTTTAAATCGCCTGTAAGCTGCTTTTAATTTGACAATTGAAGTAAATTGTATAACCGTAATTTTTAATTACAATTTATTAATGTTATTTAAACAATGGTTGGAAAAAATGTTGTGATATTATGTTAAAACCTTCTAAAATACAGATGAATTATGTTAGGTACTCGTTCACTTTTACTGAGTGATTGCGTAAGAATGTGACCTAAAGAGGGTTTGTTTACACTTTCATCAGCTATTTTTGGAACAGATAATAGCGAAGTTAGCTTATCACGCCATGTGACCTGCGCTTTAGTAAATTTTCCCTCTTATATTAAAACTTGGGTCCCTGTGCGGATAATAAAAAGTTGGAACCTTATGCAGAGGTACCGTTTTTAAGTAAGAATATGTGTATCGCTAAGTTTGGGCCCTCACGGGGTAGACAGGGTTTCAGGTAGTTCTGTAAAGAGAGATGTGTGGGTGTCAAAATATGATTACACTAGCTTTTGCTTGTGGCTTTGCGCGCGTGGAGGCCAAAAATTATCACACGAGCATGAATTATCGGGTTAAAAAGTATCCTAAGAGTACCTATACTTAAGGTCCGGCGTTTCTAAATTTGCCAAAGATGTAAACAACAATGGCCGCTCGAAATTTAATAAAATCGATATACAAGAACATTTATTTTAAGAAATGTTTGTTTTCGACTAGTTAGCTCGGAGATTTAGACGAAAACAAACATTACTTAAAATCTAGTCGTACTTAATCTCTAGAGGACATAAAGTAATGAATTTAATAATAAATATTTTGGGATGGTGCCTTGTTGAACATCAAATGAAAGGGCTTAAATTATTAGCAGACTTCAAAAATATAAATATTACTGAGATAAGCCCCAAAATAATTAAATAAAAAATTCGTTTAAAAACTAAAACCCGACTACTGAAAAAGATGAATCAAGAAAGTACCTTCCCGTGGTCGCATGCTACCATAGCTTATAAGTATGTTAGTACAGCGGCATGCGACCACGGGAAGGTACTTTCTTGTTTCATCCTTTTCAGAAGTCGGGTTTTAGTACATGGATATCAAGCAAGTCAGTGTTATGTTTTCTGCGTAAATAGGTCACTTTGAGTATAGTAAAACGGGGCTACTTTGACCAGGCCAATCACAACGCTATGACGCGTTCCCCACACCCCGCGCCTCGCGCAATATTACTCGAGGTCACGCACATGCTGAGCACACGTGAAAACCGATTTTGACGCTCTGTCAAAGTAGCTCCAAAAGCTGTCAAAGTAACCCTGGAAGTCAAAGTAGCCCCGTTTTGCGGTACTTCATTCAAAATAGTCAGATACTGTTAAACTAAGCTTTTCTGCCTAGTACCATTTCTGTCTACGCCGTAACCATAATGTTATACGATTATGTACATACATATGTGTCTAGCTCTGTATTGGTAAACTTGTACATAATAAAATAAATAAGATGAACTTAAACTGCCTTTGTTTCTGATATCCTGGTACCTTTAGCATTCACTTTGCTTTCTTTAAGGGCTTGTAATAGTTTAGCTAAAATTCAGATTTTGTCCCCACTTCCCCGCGCTATGTATCATTCTATCCCATTCGCACTGACATACTGATTCAGTTAGGGTGAACTGAACTATTGTTGGAAGGATGTCAAGAAATAAAATGATTAAACTTAACATTAATTTATTACATTCACATTGTATGTACAGTATATATAAAATTCTTTTAAATGGGCAGGTAAATAATAAGTAGGTATAACAAAACAAACATGAGACACTCATCATTCGCATAGCAAATACAGTTTACATCGAAATCCGCAATATAAGTACCTACTTCATTAGTGTTCTATGACCGACCAAAGACCATTGCTCTACCGCCATATATTTGTCACCATAAGACATGGTCAGCCAAATAGAGCCGGCGCTCAGCTCACTGACAGCGTGCCACGGCAGGTTGTGCTGCGGCATCCCGCGGCGTTCCGTGGCATCCTGCTGAAAGCCCGCACAGACCGGACTGCGTCCCATTAACCGAAATGACCGCAGCACAAGTTTCAATCTTATTTCAACTAGCTTAGCAATCATAATTCCTCGACACAACGTGACCCACACGTCCCGCGGGATGCAATGGCGCGCCGCGGCATTACGTGGAATGAAACGGCATGACACGTCATGCCGCAGCATCCCTGGCGCGTCGCGTCATGCCGCAGCATCCCGCGGCACGTCGCGTCATTTCCCGGCATAGTGGTATCGAAATAAAGTCACATGAATTCTAAAATCATTGAAATAAGATTCAAAATAACTTGATTAGTAATAAAATCCTTTGCCATGACAAAGCCTTAAAATTACTTTCTTTTTGCTGAATCTTTGGCCAAAAAATAGGCTAGTCCTCTGGTCACGTGAAGAGTCGACCAATCGCTTGGCGATTTCTCGAAAAATTAAGTAGGCACTCGGACCTTATGGCCCTAGTGTATCAGCCCCAAACGGCTGGTACATATAAGTCGGAATAAGATTAGAGTATCTATTTGCGCTGTTTGAGGTTTTCTGCACACGCAGTAATCGCACTAGCACAGCCAACCGTAATAGGAAGATGGGGTGGCGCAAGGTAGTCGATACATGTTGCATCACACACCAAAGGCCGACCTAACTTCTAAGGCATTATGGTCAATCTGTCTGGTCTTTTCCAATCGTCGCGAGCCATTGGGTTCTAAAACAGCTGGCAACCCAGCACTGTCAAGAGCACGCAATGGTTATAACGCATAATAATACGTCATCGGAATGACTGATGTCAATTCTAAAGTTTCATACATTTTGGCTTTAACGGAGGTTGGAATGGAACGAATTTTAAAATAAGTTGTTTTTAATGAAAACATTTAAATTAAAAAAAAAGGAATCAAGAGGAGGAGAATGACGAAAGCAAGAACATTTATGTGAATTCCCTTAAATCCCTAATTTCCACATTCCGTGTATGTCTGGTATCACATAACTCTGGCAACATGTAGGTATGATGGATGAGTAAAAATTTGTTAATTTAGGTCTCATGAATTTTGCCCAATAATGATCGTCTTTCTGTATAATTTCAGTTTTGATATGATTTTTACATCCCGATCATACGCCAAAAATACATGTTTTTCTACCAGTTATGTGTAGTTGTCCCTGCACCTGAATGTACCAAGGATGTTTCAAATTTATGGAAAGTCCATCTTTCGTTTTCCTCCAAAACCTTATTTTTTTTAATCTATTGCATCGTCCAACGAAGTCCTGAATGCAGAAATTGGACACTTTTCTACTATTGTGTCTTCTCCCTGCACAACTCCGTCCGGAGTTGCACCTAGAAAAGGTAACTCTTTATCAATAAAAAGACCACAAGGCTCTATTTTTTTAATATTAAATTGTGATGCTAGTTGTTCCATGGTAGTTGTTTCACTTTCTATTCCATGTTTTATGGACGGCACATTACATACATTTTTTGGATATATAAGATTTTTAACTAAAAATAACTTTAATTTCGGAAGTCGGTGGCAAAAAAGTAATATACAAATCCAAAGACACCGACATCCGAAATTAATGTTATTTTTCACTTTGTAGTATTTTTGGGAGTCGGTATTTTTTGTCAAAAATTTTTTGAAGTGAAACTTCTTTAGGCGCGCTTGACTTGGGGAGTAAACTGGCGAACGCGTTACGGAAACGTGTGATCGGGCGAGTAGGGAAGGTACGTATTTATGCGACCGGGTTTTTTGCTTCCAAGTACGCACACAAGTACGTAGGTACTCAAATAGTTCAAAAACCGCGTTTGTTTTCGCAAATGCAATCATGCTCCTTATCAGTAAGAGCACAGAATACTTAATAGTACTACGTACAGAAAGGACACTCCCTTCCTCGACCTCATATCAGATACCGCACCTCACCCCGCACTTCGAGATATTCGTCGCCGACTCTTTAGCAAGGGCGCTCGCGAACCGCAGCGCTGTATTGCTGATACGAACACACAATTATGCGATTTAAAAGTTTT